>OZ024829.1:58909079-60387275 GCA_964016985.1 Anodontia alba
GTGCATATCTCTGAAAGTATAAAAGATAATTAAATGAAACTTGATACATTTAGAGACGGCAATCAGAGATAGTGCAGAATGCAAGAATTGTAACTCTTTTACAAGTAATTACTGAATTACTTCCCGTCTTAAGTTTTTGCAATAACAAGTTTGTCCGTAGCATATTTCTAAAGTATTTATTATTTCATTAAAATAACATTTCCACTACTTCGTATCTTCGGGGATCATTCTTCGGCGATCATTCTTCGGTTTTTACCGATCTCTTGTTAGTTGGATTTTCGACAAGGGGAACTGAAGAGCTAAACATTCGGTCACTGTGATCCCTGTCTTTAGTAATTTTGTTTGTACAGATCGGTACACCGACCATAATGCAATTATAAATACAGTATTTCAACCCCTGGTGAGGGTTTTGTATTGGGCTGTTACGTGTATGCTTATCAGGACGTGTTTTCTCATGACAATGTCCACTTTGCTTATGAGTCGACATTTCAGAGGGAAAATATTGTGAATTCTCGCTGAGTAGTATATACATTCTCTGTTTCTGTTTATTTGAGATACGAAATTGTTCATTATTCCATTTTCTCATTGCCTTTTGTGATGTGTTTTGCTGTTTATATGTATTGTTTTTGTATGTCTTTGTTTATCCACGGGGGAACATGATTTTATTTTAGTCGATCTCTTAGTCGCATGTCCATATCCGTATCGTCCAGTCTTTTTCAGGCGTTGATTGACAATATTACTTAATAATGATTGCAACTGAGATTTACCGGATACGGATTGGACTGAATTATAGCCGTCAAGCTAAAATTAAAGGTATTAAGCATCTTAATTATTTTGAACTGTTGATAATCATGTCATTACTCTTGATAGCAGGAGTAGAACATAATCCCGGTCCTGCGTCCGAGTATTCTATAAGTTCTAACCCTAGTGATACAAATAAGGAACAATTGATCGTAGACAAATTTTCAATAGTGCATTATAATGTTCAGAGTTTAGGGAACAAAATAGATCTTATTGAATCAGAACGTTGCCGTTTCGACGTATTCTATTGAAACGTGGCTAGACGACCGAACGTCAGACGGAGATATACGTATTGACAACTTCAAATTATTTCGGTGTGATAGACCAGGTGATCACCATGGTGGTATTTGCGTCTATATTCGTAGTAAGAACATAATCCCGATCCTGCGTCCGAGTATTCTGTAAGTTCTAACCCTAGTCATACAAATAAGGAAATATTGATCGTAGACAAATTTTCAATAGTGCATTATAATGTTCAGAGTTTAGGGAACAAAATAGATCTTATTGAATCAGAACGTTGCCGTTTCGACGTAATCTGTATAAGTGAAACGTGGCTAGACGACCGAACGTCAGACGGAGATATACGAATTGACAACTTCAAATTATTTCGGCGAAATTTTCAATAGTGCATTATAATGTTCAGAGTTTAGGGAACAAAATAGATCTTATTGAATCAGAACGTTGCCGTTTCGACGTATTCTATTGAAACGTGACTAGACGACCGAACGTCAGACGGAGATATACGTATTGACAACTTCAAATTATTTCGGTGTGATAGACCAGGTGATCACCATGGTGGTATTTGCATCTATATTCGTAGTAATTTATTTTCCTAACGAAGGGATGATCTGTAGTTGCCAAATGTTGAGTGCATTTGGGTGGAAGTCTCACTGAGCAATAAAAAACATATGATAGGTACGTTTTACAGACCTCCAAATTCACCGAATGCAGTTCTGTCATCTATTGAAGATTCGATCAGTCTGGCTTTAGACACTAACATACAAAATATTTTACTAACAGGCGATTTCAACTTTGATACTTTGAAGGAAACTTCATACAGAAAAATACATGAGTTGTGTCGACAATTTAACCTTGAGCAATTGATCAACGACCCAACACACTTCACTGAAAACTCTTCAATCGACTTGATTCTTACTTAAATAGTATTATACTTAGTGGTATGGGAGAACCTTTCCTTGAACAAAACGTAAGGTACCATTGTCCTATTTATTTTGTTTTAAATTTCATTAAACCAGTAAATCCTTGTTTTAAACGAAAAATCTATTTATTTGACAGGGGTGATTATCAAACTTTTTCAAACGACCTGATGGACACGGACTGGAACTCACTGAAAAGTAATGATATTGATGCATACGCGGAGAATATAACAGGCCGGATTACCTTTCTAACCAATAAACATATCCCGAACAAAGTAATTACAGTTCGTAAAACTGATCCACCTTGGCTAACAAATAATATTAAAAAACTTCTACGGAAGAAAAAAGCCTGTACGATAAATATAAAAAATCCAACAACCCTAATCATTGGGATATGTATAAACGCTTTAGAAATCATGTCACTAGTGAAGTACGCAAGTCAAAACAGAATCAAATTGACAAACTATCAGAAAGGTTAGTTAATTCAGAAACTGGACAGAAGGATTGGTGGAAAACTTTTTTGGTGGAAAAAAGGTTTTATAAAGCCCGATTTGACAAATTCAATACCACCCTTGAGTAAGGATGATAAAATTTATTCAGATGATAATGATAAAGCCAGTATTCTCAATGAATTTTAGAGACCAGACGCTTTTAGACATAGTCGAGCAACTCTTCCACAAACGAGACCTTTACCCGCCCACAAGCTAGACTCTGTTATAACCACACCCCAAGAAGTTGAATCAACTCTAAAATCACTTCCACTTGGACAAGCATCTGGTCCTGATTTGATAAATAACCCATTTCTCAAAGAACTTGCACAGCCTCTCTCTCTTCCTTTCAGTAATTTGTTTAACTTTTCATTAAATCATGGACTAGTACTAAAAATTTGGAAACAAGCGAATGTCTCACCCATACACAAGAAAAATGACCCATCCGATGTATCCAATTATAGACCTATCTCCCTCCTAAGTACAGTAGGCAAAGTTCTTGAAAAAAATGTTCATAAACATTTATACAACTTCCTTAACGCGCATCATGTCATTACAACTCTACAATCAGGTTTTGTCCCTGAGGATTCTACAGCTAATCAATTGGTCGACATATATAATACTTTTTGTAAGGCTTTTGGTGAGGGTGAAGAAATCCGTGCCATATTCTGTGATATAAGCAACGTATTTGATAGAGTATGGCATAAAGGATTTCTTCACAAACTCGAAACAGCAGGTATATCTGGGTCTCTTTTATCTTGGTTTACTGATTATCTCAGTGACAGACTCCAAAGAGTTGTATTACCAGGTGGTTCTTCTGCATGGACACCAATAAAAGTGGGTGCTCCTCAAGGCTCTATTCTTGGTCCTCTGTTACTTCTTTTATATATAAATGATATTGTCGAAGATATTAATTCTTCCATAAGGCTCTTTGCAGATGATACCAGTCTGTATATCATAGTGGACGACACTATTCAGGCAGCCGAACACTTAACTTAGATCTAGAAAAAGTTAGTCGTTGGGCCCAACAATGGTTAGTAACATTTAATCCTGCAAAGTCTGAATCTATCTATTTTCAAGAAAACAACAAACCATACCAGCCTCCGGTTTTGATGGATGAAACACAAATTAATGAAGTTACGTCACATAAGCATTTACGTGTTATTTCTTCAAACGACTGCAGTTGGCACAATCGTATTGAACATATTAAGACAAAGGCATGGCATCGAATAAATGTTATGCGTAAATTGAAATTCAAATTAGATAGGAGATCTCTCCAGACCATATACTTTTCTTTTATTCGTCCTTTATTAGAATACGCTGAAAAAATCCAGAATGAAGCCGCACGTATTGTCACAGGGGCAACAAGATTAGTCTCAATAAACACTTTTGTTGGAAACAGGCTGGGAAACTTTGTCTTCAAGGAGGAATAAACACAAACTGACTTTTTTCTACAAAATGCAAAATGATCTTTCTCCTGATTACATCTGCTCACTTGTACCTCCTATTGTAGGAAATACATCATCTTACCCATTGCGTAATGCCAATGATCTTCAAGTCATACATGCAAATTCACAACTTTATTACAACTCCGTTTTGCCGTCTGCTGTTCGCGAATGGAATGAACTCCCGGAACAAACACGTAATTCATCTGATCTCAACATATTTAAAACCAGGATAAACAGCAATATTAACCTACCACCTTCTAACTATTTCACAGGCAAAAGAATTGGTCAGTTTTATCACGCCAGACTTAGAACTAAATGTAGCTCTTCTTCGCCAACACTTGTTTTCTAAAAATCTTATAGACAGCCCAAGATGTGCATGCGGTTCTGTGGAAGACAATCACCATTTCTTGTTAGTATGTGATTAGTATACAGACCTCAGGCGGGAATTATTGATAACCGTGTCAGAAAAATGCAACTACTCTAGACGTATTGTTGTATGGAGATCTATCTCTATCATTAAAAGAAAATAAAGCTGTTTTCTTAGCGGTACATGATTTCATACTGAAGTCTAAACGTTTTCAGTAATCGAATATTAATCTATAAGGTTCCTTGCTACTTTTAGTAACTAACTCACAGTAACCTCAAATAAATATCCTAAATCAATACATTTATATTTGATATTGACGGCTAGCTAGATTAAATTTGTCGCGATCGGACCTAGTATTTATATAGTACATTGTATATCTTCCTCCACCTCTTCCCCCGTGGAGACAATAATATATCATAGTTTCATATCTATTTCTTGACATTTTGTTGAAATAGTTTACATTCATTACTTTTCATAGAATTTATTGATACCACGTACTTCTTTGTTGACGTTTGTCAGATCGTCTCAAAACACAAATTAGTTGTACTGATATGTATTATGGTCTGGGATACGGATTTAAAAAAGTCAAACGACTTTCTTCTGGATCCCATTTATATGTATTGATGTTTTAGATGTTTTTTTAGATTCATAATTCACAGCCACATCGAGCAGTGCAGTGTCAGGTTTTTCAAACTTAGAATCACAAAATAAATTTTCTATTCCAACCCGGCTAGCATTCTTTATAAATCTATGTACAGCGGGCCATTATCGGCCCGTCAGCTAACCTGACGGGCCGATAACGGCCCGCTATATATTTATATAGAATGCTAACTGGGAAGCCTGCCGAAAAAAAAAAACGATATGATACAGTCAAAGGTTCCGATCTTTCCAAATTTGGCGTTATTTGTGTGGTTAAGCAGAAACATTTCCGACGATGATATACAATTTAGTGGTTTAAAAGGAATGGATGTAACTACATGTGTTTGAAAAAAATGTTTTAGTTCCCCTTTATGAGGGTTCTTATATTTTAGGATCCTTATACACGGGTGGTAAACCTAGGAAATACTACGAAATTGTGTTATCGTAATTTCGTTCCCACGCAACATCCGGGACATAGCGGGGTAGTGTTAACGTCATAAAATAGACAAACAAAGGCTGGTGTCATTTTTATTTTATTTTACCACGACGAACGAATTATGGGGAAATCGGGTAATGTGGTTCCATGTAAATATGTCTCAGCTTCCTCTATGGACCCAAATTTTATCGGAAAAGTCATTTGCTTTCTTCAAGTCTTTCTACCCGCACTGAGCATCGGACCACTTGTCCCCCGAGTATTTTGTCAGCGCGAAGAATTTAGCCTATCTCCGTCGATTTGAGCTGACATTTAAAAGTATTCGCCGATGAAAATGATAAAAAGGCCTTTCCTAAACGTGCCTACATCGGAAGAAAATCAAGTGTTTACTCGTAAAAGAGTCAGGTCCCGTTTTTCAGGCGTGGTAGTTCCAAGATCACCGAGGAAGTTACCATGCTATGGGGGTAGTTCCACCGATTTAGCAGTAGTTCCCACGACGTAATATTCCTTTTCAGATATTCTATACTAGGGACCAAATAAATAATATTTTATCGCATATATATATTTGTATTAATTTAATTAAAAATAAGGAGGCTTACACTGGAGAAAGTTGCGTGTCCACGTTCGCATCTCTGTTTAGAGCTAGGGACTAGTTTTTCTCCCCCAGTCACAGCCCCTGGCGAAGAATTGTCAATTTATCATATCACTAGTGAAGTATTCTGATTCTGATTTGAGTTGCTTATAGCCGACATTTTCTTACAGTCGTCTCGTGACGCACGAGTAATGGACGGTAAACCACGCGCCTAGTGAAACAAAATATATTTAAATGTTATGTTTCTTCTTTTAGAGATGGATCCAGGAACAAGGAAAACGCACAAGTGGGACACGTGTCTTTTCCTTGTTTTATAATAATGGCAGGGTTTGGAATCTGATTGTATCAGTTCCTGATCCTTGCTCTTTTCAATTTTTACTTTGATATTATTCTGGCTACTCATTTAATATTATAACTGCTCTGGTGTTACTTTTTTTCAGGCATACTGGCACTCTTTCGTGCTTTGTATTGGTCACATTGCTTTCCATTTACCTTTGCAGCCTGCTGCTGTTTAGAGCAATGCAAGATCAAACAAAAGGGGAAGATCTTTCGCACAGTAAAACCCCAATGGTTTGTATTGTTGAGCAGAATGAGCTGGTACTTTTTCTGATTAGTTGTGGTGGTTGTTTTGTCTTTTTGTTTGCTTCTTCTTCTTCTTTTCCTCTTGGCGGCATTGATGGGCTGCAATCTTTGATTGTTTTTCCCTTAATTTACTGCTATAGTTTTTAAGGTATTTAGGACAAATCTTGTCCGCTTTTTTCAAAACCACAGTGCTAAAGATAACTAAATTCACAGCATACAACATTACTTTGTCGAACTTACCTGGCACTGATTATGTAAATGAGTGTTGTATCAGATAACAATTATGTCCTATATTTAAATTGAAGCCATACTTGGAATACTTCCCCGTATTAAACGCATATCAATTAAAATTAAAGAAATGTCTGTCCCAGAGTATTGGCGTATCTGAAAAAGAAAATTATGTCTTGGAAACTACTGCTAAATCGTTGGAACTACCCCGATAGCATGGTTGAATTTTCGAAAACCCTGGGACGGACTTAAGAATCACAAAGGATGATAAAATATAAATTACACTATAGTAAAGTGCGGGGAGACGTTTTCGCCACCTGGCACTAACATCAGCTGTAGTGAAGATAAGTAGATTCAAGTCCCCTTAACATGTATAGACGAAACCGCATGGGTGGCCGTAAGGGAGAGGTATTTTTTTTTTAAATAATGAGTTATATTTTGTGTGCAGAGATGATCGTGAACAGCATAACATAGAGTGTATTTAGGTTGAAGTCATTAGGGAAGCAAAAGTTCATCAAAAGAAACATCTAACTGGCATTTTCTATCGGGCTCCAAGTTCTTCTAGTGATGTATTAGCAGCTATAGACAAGTCAGTAGGTCACACTTATGATATCGACATATACTGAAAGGAAAAAGAAACGCAGGGTAGAGTTTTTTCCTTCTTATTTTAACCATTTTTTACGGTGTTTACTATAGCCATACACTTTTACAGATTGTCTTGTGAATGTGAACCGCGGGTATACGAGTCTTTGGTCGATGTGCTATCTACCCAGTGTGTGAAATCATTCAACCGTGCACTACACTGTGCATTGCACGGACAATACGGAAAGCCAAAATTTCGTGCAAAACAAGCATGTTTAAACCTTCAGCACAAGATTTCCTCACACCATTTGGTACACTTCAACGATACACAACGCTCTTCGATTCTTTTACCGATTTTTTTTTTCATTTTTACGCTACTTTGAACTTTTTTTTTCAATCATGGTACGATTGACTGATGTTCAGAGGAGTAGGGCAATTGCGTTGCTGATGCAGGGTCAGAGGCAACAGCAAGTTGCCAATCATTTTGGGGTTAACGTCTCAACAATTGAACGTCTTGTTAGACGTTTAAGGGAGACAGGGCATTTAGCAGACCGACCGCGGTCTGGGCGTCCACGCGTGACGTCGCGACGTCAAGACAGGACAGTCCGTCTGGCACATTTGCGGAATCGTCATCTCACTGCTACCGAAACTGCCCTTAATACAGTAGGTACGCATAATCGACAAATTTCTCCGAAGACTGTTGGAAGTCGATTGCGTGAGATTGGTCTTCGAGCTCGTCGTCCATACGTTGGTCTGCCTCTGACCCAGGCACGTAGGTTGCGTCGTATGGCGTGGTTGACGGCGCATGCGCCCAGGCTATTTCCGATGAAGCAGTGGAGACGAGTTCTTTTTACGGACGAGTCTAGGTTCACTCTCTATCGCGCAGATGGTCGACGTCGTGTGTACCGACGTCGCGGAGAACGCTTTGCCGACGCCTGTGTTGTCGAACGGGATCGGTTTGGGGGTGGCTCCGTTATGGTCTGGGGAGGCATTGCTCACGGGATAAAATCACAGTTGATTATTGTTGCGGGCAATATGACCGCAGTAAGGTATAGGGATGAGATCTTGCGTCCTGTTGTAGTCCCGCTTGTGCAACAACGTAATCTGATTCTGCAGCAGGACAATGCCCGACCACATGTTGCCCGAGTTTGTCAGGATTTCCTGGCAAACAATAACATCGCACCACTAGCATGGCCACCGTACAGTCCAGATTTGACCCCAATAGAGCACATGTGGGATGAGCTGGACAGAAGGGTTAGGAAGCGCCGAAATCCCCCCGCAACTCTCGCACAACTAAGGAATGCGTTGATCGATGAATGGAATAACATTCCGATGCGAACTGTCAATGCTTTGGTTAACTCTACCCAAAGGAGAATTAGGGCAGCAACGGCAGCAAGAGGGGGGCACACCCGATATTGATTTTCAGTTTGATTTTGATTTCAAGATTTGGGGGCGGGTAGCTACCAATGAACTTCAATAACTCGAGACTTGTTGATCACAAACCAATGAAATGTGGAACTTTTGTTCCATACATGTACCGTTTTGTAATCATAGTAAAATATTTAACAAACTTTTTCAAACTTGAATGAAATTTAGGAATAAAATTTACCCTGCGTTTCTTTTTCCTTTCAGTATATATGATATACTTGTTACCAGTGATTTAAAACCTTAAAACAAACAACCGGTAGAAATCAAAGCAGTGACAGCACTGGTGGGTTGATTGTCTTTGATTGTAGGCTTGGAAAATGGTCCGGAACGTTTCATTTAACCTCTAACTTCCTATAATTTAAGCAAACAGTGCAGACCGTGATGGGGGTCTGTACTGCTTGCTAATGTCCCGGTCCAGGTTTTACAGATAACCCTCACAGCGACAAGAATAGCGCGACTATTAATAACCGTTACCTGGATTTCGTACAAATGCGTTGTTTCATTGGTCTATGATAATCACGTGGACAACAACCTTGAAATTTTGGTGTATGTATACTTTGGCTGGATTGAAAACAGTCGACCCAAGAAATAGGAACCGGAGAACAGCATTTCCTACAAGATTGGATATGCGCCCAGCGACGTCTCTGATCAGGTTGCGCATCCGTGCAATTTGATTAGAATTTTTCGCAGAACACTTTGTGGGTAGTCAAGGATCCAATGAGTCTTTAAGTGGACAGCGAAGACTCTTATCAGTCTGCACGGATGCACATGCAGTCGTGTAGGAAATGTTGTCGCCCGGCATATATGATAGCATTCAACTTTTATACAACATTGCCGAATGAGAGTCGTACATATGTTTTATGTTGAACATTATTGATAAACTATTTATACAACATAAAACAGTGATGTTACACGCAGCATTAATCTGATTTCGAAATTAATATCACATCAATGTTGTCAGAGTGTCAGTGAAGAGCATTACTAGTTAGCAGAATTGCATTCGCACACCTCTTTCAAGTTGTTGCAGAACCTAACAGGGGCTTGCTGTTGTATTGCGCTTGTGCATATAGTGGCGTGTTGTTTGTGCTGAGGTTTTACGGCCCAGTCAACCCAATGGGGTCTTGTCGAGCGCGGTTAGTTTGCCTAACCACATTATTACTGGGCAGGCTTGGCCCTATAAGCGGTTAACCAGTATTGTGCATATTCTTTTCGCAAGAAACTGACAAGTGCCCTTCTTGAATTGACGGAAGGGAGAGAATGACCGTAGAAAATATTTCATGATCAGTCTCCACGAAAGAATGTTGGCGACCCGGTAGGGGTCGAACCCGCAACCATCTAATCACCAGTCGGACGCGCATTTATCTGAACCACCGAGGTCGGCTATAGTGGCTTGTGCATATTCGAACTTCAATGGCTCGAACACCTTTGGGACCGTGGAAAATTGTTCGAGCCATGAGTAGTTCGAGCCAATGAAGGTGAATCATGGCGCCAGGTCCGGAAGCAAATATCGCTAATTCTTGGAAATCTATCGATCTTCTGCACAATACTTGTATGTTGAGTGTACTCATTAGAATCGCCTCGAAGTTTCATTTAGTCGCAGCCTCGAAGAGTCGATTCTAATGAGTACACACAACATACAATTTCATAACGAAATAAGAAAGGTTCCTTAAATATATTTGTTTTCTTGATCTATCGGAAGAATTTCGTAGGGACTCAAAACCGAGTTCGAATTAGCCATGGTGAACGAGCCATCGGTGTTCGAGCTATTGAGATTCGACTGTATTTGATTTTTAAACGTTTATAATAACTGAAACATATACGAGGGTTCAAAACAGTCTCGGCCCCTGTATTTTGGGAATGCCCAAGAACAGAAATCGTGTCATCGTTTCTCCATTTGATCTCCCTTTGCCTCGATGCACTCTCTCCAACGCTCAGTTCGCTAATTCCTTCAAAATAACAGCCTCATTCCTGCTCACCCTAGTATTCGTCAACAGCATCTATGACGCTTTCATTGCTTCCAAAATTCCTACCACGAAGGTTAGTTTTCAGATTTGGAAACAGTTAGAAGGGTCTAAATCTGGAGGTCGTAGGATGAGAAAGGACCTCGAAGTTTCATTTAGTCGCAGCAGCCACAGCAACTTGAGAGGTGTGGGCTGGTGCATTATCTTGCAAGAACAGAAAATATCTCGTCAATTTTTCCTCTTCTTATCTCCATAATCACCTGACGTATTCACCTTAGTTCTTCTGCTATAACAACCTGACTATCCCAAAAGATAGAGGTCATCACCTTCCTTGCTGAAGAAACTCTTAAATTTCTTAGGAGGGGTGAGCCAGGGTGCTTCCATTGCATATCTGCTTTTTGGCCTCAGGATCAAAGTTATGGACCCAAGTCTCATCTTGGGTGACAACTCGACGCATAAATTCCTTAGTCATCTTCAGAGAGAGAGAGAGAGACAGAGACAGAGACAGGGAGAAAGAGGTAGGAGAAACATAGAAATATTAAGTTTGTTCTTCTTTTGCTCTTTGGTAAACATTCTGGAGACCCATCTAAATATGTTGTGTGTGCTCATTAGAATCACTTCATCGAGCATATCGATAGTTTATAGACGATCGAAAACACATCCCTCCCTAAATTATCCCCATTTGCCTCCTGACCTAGCGCTATGATTAACCCTCGAACTACCCATGTCTAGAACAAATTTTCATGCATGGTCCCAAAGATGTTTGACACAATAAAGTTTGTCTGTACAACGTGCTGTGTGTACCCACACATTAATGCTATAAATGGCATTACAATCATTTTGCAAGTTTTGTAAAGAGAATGACTGCATAACCAAGAGTTTGACATTGTGTAATTTGGAGCATATCTGTTAGTATCGAGTTAGAAGAACTTAGGAACTTATATAAACATAACCTAGAAAAACAATCAGTTCAAATATTTTCGAAGAAGTGGTCGATTCTGATGCGGTCAAATTTAAAAGTCGCGTCAATTCTAACTACATGTAGTATGCTGCTGAAATCTATATCAGACCGTTATCGGCCCGGTAGGAGTCATGTCGGGCCGATAACGGTCAAATATAGATTTGAGAGGAATTCTAGCTAAGATAAAGCCTTTATTGTGTGTTCTTTTTTTCTAAAGGCAACCTTTCAGATTTGTATTTTACTTCACTGCAGCTGGTGTTAAGTGCCGTTAGGCGGCCGTGAGACGTCTCCATGTACCTCATCCATAGTGCAGACTATATTTTTGTTTCCCTTGGGATCATTGATTTCATTCTCATTACGAAAACAAGCCTATTCAACTATATAGAACACTTTACCACCAAAAAATGAAAGGTTTTCAGATTAAAAAAAACCTGATATTTTTCGCATTTCTGCTCAAAACATAGATTGTGGGTACTCGTTAAAAACGCCTCGGCGAGGCGGTTCTAACGAGTACCTACAGTCTATGTTTTTGAGCAGAAATAAGAAAAATAATATATACCCCTGTAAACCCCAGTTTTACTATAAAAAAGTGGGGTTTAAGGGGGCCAACATTATATAAGCGTGTTTTCGTGATGTAGTTGCTTTGAACATCGAGAAAAAAAGCCGGTGCTAGGGAGATTATACAGCCTCCCACACTACATAGCTGTATATGAAAAGAATTAATAAAGCCAAGCCTCTGAATTTTATTATTTTGTACGTTCTTTGTTTCCAAAGGGAACCTTTCAAATTTTTACTGACAAATGCAATATAATGTGAAGACGGTTAACTTGTACTACTCATTACAGGAAGAAACAAACTTCTCAGTGTTGCTTAAAATGACGTCATACTATTTAAACTGCATTAAAGTACATTTGGGGCTGTGAAAAACTGTGTTGTTGTGTTGTGGAATCAGCAGCCTATTCGCGAAAAACGGTTGCTACGCTATCAACGAGGCTTTACGTCAATTATAGACATAGAAAAACAACTACTGCGTCTTTGCCTTAAGTGGTGTGAAAAGTTATAAACAGTTTATCAGATAACACTGTATTTCAGAGGTAAGGATGTTTTCGTTCGAACCTATCGGTGCACGGGCTATCGTATTTGCCCTAAATACTCCAACAGAAAGTACTGAACAAACATTGTAGACCCAGATGAGAAACCGGCAGGACCCTGTTTGTCACTCAGTTGTTTTCAATCTTATCCGACGGGTAAACAATGGGCTTGCTCAATTTTTAGAGCAAGTATCGTAGGATCCGAAGTTGTTCGATTATTTAGGGTGAATACAGTCTAAAAAGCTATCAAAATATTGCCAAAATATTCAAAGTAACATTCCCAATATCGTTGTGGCGATATACCTCGGGAGTCCACAAATCTATAAAACATTGCTTTACGCGGCGAGTAATCAGGGTATACACTGTTAGTATTAAATACAGAAATTTCTTAAGAATATAGCAATAATAAAAACTGACCAGACACACTGCTATTAAACCGGTCCGAAGAGTTGTGGTAGAATAGTCCACTCGACGTAAATGGGTTTATTTACAATGACATATAACAAAAAACACATATGAGCTACTCTTGACAAAACAAACAAAATGGCATGTGGGCCCCGCGAAGACTCGGATCAGCCTGGGCATCTGCACAGTCTGATAAGAGTCTTCGCAGTGCCAACATGGCTCATATTATGATTAATTTTCCAGAAAATTTTGGGGATGACTACAGTATTTTGGGCCGCCAAAGGTGTAATTCTGTTTGATTTTTAACCTTAAGAGAATACAATAACTGGAAAGTATGATGCAAACTTACCTTTCCAACTGAGAATCAAAATGCTTGAAAACCTCCACTCCAAAGGAATTCTTTTTCAGTAAGATAATGCGTCTGCGATTTCGAGATTTCAAAGGATGCTGTAAAAAACAGGGTAATAAATATACTACATCTCGCCTGTTCGCATGAATTGGTACGATGTAATTACTTGTCGCTCTCGAACCTAAAAAAGAAATCCATGGACGTGTCGTTTCGGTTCGGTGAAGAAGTCAAGGCAGTCGTTGAGGATTGGGTTAATGCAAAAGGTATCGAGTTCTTTAATTCCGGAATTATGTCAGTGGAACGCCGTTGGATCAAATGTATCATGCTGGAGGCTTATTACATAGAATAAGAGCAGGTCGATCTCGAAGGAAATGGTTACTTATTGACTCGCTCATGTACACTTCCTTCTTTAGATCACTCCTTGAGTGTAAGATCTCGTAATATCGGAAAAAACAGTATTGCGACTCTGCCGTCAATCCTAAATATTTTCTTATTGCCTTGTTTCGGTTAAAATATATTAAGTATTTGAAAGAGTGAAATTTTGCAAACTTTGCACACTTTGAAATTCTGATGAGTTTGTGCAGTCAGGTGTATCGACCGGTTTTTGTGCGGTCACCATACAAAAACTGCACTTGTAACTCACACTGCAGAAAACAGCATTTGTTCGTGCACCTTGTCGCTTGTTCAACATGAAAATCGTGGCATATTTGCAGGTGATCTTTCTCCTTACAAATTGTGCCATTTTTGCAAATGATCTTTCTCAGAATAGTCAGTTTAAAATGCCTGGAAGAAACATTACTGTCGAAGGAAGGGTCCGCGTTATCGGTAGGTTAGAAAACGCGAGCTGGCGTACACAGAGTTACAGTGTTCGGGATTTATTTGAGGTTTCTTCATACAGGTTCAATGAGAAACAGACCTAAACCTGGCAGACCTCCTAAACCTGGCAGACTTAAGTTGGATACGGCAGTCCAAGACAGGTTCCTGAGACTCACTGCCCTGAGACAGCGGTTTAAATCGTCTGTTAAACTTACTGCCAACCTTCGACGGGCTACAGGAGTGGCAATCCACCCTCGTACTGTAGGGAACCGACAAATCTGCTTGCAACAAACCTCGTAGACCTTGCCTGAGGAACAAGCTGACTCCCCGCCAGAAGCGGGAGAGTCTCGCGTGGTGCCGCCATCGTCGCTGTTGGAGAAGGAATCAATGGGGCAACCTTTGGTCAGAAGAATCGCGTTTCAACGTTGATTTCTGCGGCCGCCGTAAACATGGCAGGTACGGTTTTGGTTTGGGTGGCTGTGAGTTACAACCACAAAACTGATCTTCACATGTACGGCCTGGCCAACAAGATCGCCGGATCTCTCAGCCATAGAGCAGCTATGGGACGAGTTAGGGAGGAGAACTTACGAGAGACACACAGGTATCCGCACTCGTCAGCAGCTGGAGCAACCATTATGTCAGGAGTGGCAGGCAATTCTTTACGGAATGTATTTAACAGTATGAGATCTCGTGTGAAAGGTTGTATAGACTGTAACGGAGGCCACACCAAGTACTGAGTACGTTATGTGATTAACAATGAAATCTCGTGTAAACGCCTCTTTTATAGCTGTAATGGAGACCACACCAGGTACTGAGTTTGGACTGAAAAACATTCAAAGCAGTAGCTACGCATGGGTTTGAAACCATGGAAACCTGCCGTTTGTGATATTATTTTAAATTTGTTTTCATTTTGAGGTTTACTTGCTTTTCAGAATCAATTAAAGCAAATGATTTTTATCGAAAGCCTGTGTTTCCTATCACGATGTTGCATTGATCTGCTAACATGGTAAAAGTGCAACTTTTGAACGGGTACCGACGTCGTTATTCTTAATCAGCCATATTCCTCACAAAAAAATTGGTGCATCTTTACTCAGATATGAATGCTGTTTCCAAAACCACAAAGCAATTCACCATAATTTGAATATTTATTTAATGAGAAGCAAAACAAATAGTAGCCGCAATACATTTTTCCGATAGTATAATTGTTCACAATAAGAAATTAATGAGTTTTAGAGAATGCAAAATGAAGCAGCACGTATTGTGACAGGTGCTACTAAATTGGTTTCTATTGATAATCTCTGGCGTAAAACTGTGTGGGAGGAAAAAACACAAGCTACCGTTTTTCTATAAGATGCTAAATGGATTATATCCAGAGTACCTATCAATACATTTTTTCCGATAGTATAATTGTTCACAATAAGAAATTAATGAGTTTTAGAAAATGCAAAATGAAGCAGCACGTATTATGACAGGTGCTACTAAATTGATTTCTATTGCTAATCTCTTGCGTAAAACTGTGTGGGAGAAAGAAACACAAGCTACCGTTTTTCTATAAGATGCTAAATGGATTATATCACGAGTACCCATCAACTCTTATCTCATCTACTGTTGGAAATACTGTAGGGATCAAACATGGTTTTTCATGCAGTAACATTCGCCAGGTCCCGTGGGAGGTGTTGAAAACCGAGGCCGGAGGCCGCGGTTTTCAATACTTTCCAACGGACCTGGCGAATGTTAATGAATTGAAAAACCATGTTCGATCGCTATTATTGCATAAAAACTGAAAACATTTGCTACAATTCGCTTTATTTCTTGCACTATTTTGTTTCGCCTTTTCACCGATGTCTCACGAACGCAATTTCCACGGACTATGCTCGTTCTAGGGCCGGGCAGTACACATCATGTAACGGCAGCAAATCTGTGGCCCCGGTACGATCATATTGAAAGTTGCGTAGCCGTGCATTAACAGCGCGTGAATTGCTTTGTTAATACACGGCTTTTCGCCGGTTAATGCACGGCTGTTAATAACGTGCGACATTGCTTTTTATGCAATAATACAGAATAAAGCATTCGAAAACAACTACGGTCAGTAGAAAAACTATTCGGGGTGCGGGGATGCTGTTATACTCTTGCGACGCCTCGCCTTAATTCTGATGCAGCGCCAAATTACAAATATATGTTCGGTCCGCGTAGGGGTCCTCTACATCATCTGTGAAAGATCACAGTGAAACACATATAATTAAAAACACTATGATGGAACAAAGCAAAGGGTTCAATAGCGATCTTAAGCCAGAACACAAGAAAACTTCAAACAGGACCACGATTGGGCCGACTACAGTCTTTGATAGTCAGGTGTCATCAATCTGAGATCATGAAGACAAACGTACAGTCAGATTTAACATTCAAGATTAAGAACACAATGCAGTTGCCTGTAACATATGTATTTGAAAATTATTGTAGCCAGTTCATTGTACGCCCACGGCAGGATTGTGAGTACCTAACATTTCCTACTTGACTGTACTAGGGTCACTAATTTAATAGCTACAAGAGATGCTTATTAAGATGTCCTTACCATGGTGACTAACACTAAATGGCGACTCACAGCTGTCGTTTGGCTTGTATGAGCAAATCTTCGCAACTGTCTAATCAGAACCTTCGTTGTCCACATTACGAAAACACGCCTATTCAAATATACTGAAAATTTTACCACCTAAAACTGAAAGTTTTCAGATAAAAAATCTAATATTTTTTTCATATTTCTGCTCAAAACATAGACTGTGGTACTCGTTAGAACCGCCTCGCCACAATCTATGTTTTTGAGCAAAAATAAGAAAAATAACGTATACCCCTGTAAACCCCAGTTTTACTATATAAAAGTGGGGTTTAAGGGGGTCAAAATTATATAGGTATGTTTTCGTGATGACAAGAAGAAACGTTGCATCCTTGGCTATCCAAAATGCGGCCTGTGAGGATTCTGGACAGACTGCGCATTCTTCTGAGCAGACTGCGCGAATGCGCGGGTGATCTGACTCTATACTGGGCGCACATGTTAGAAGGTACTTTTTGTGTCGTTGTGGTCCATATATCAAATACCAAACGTTTCAAGTACAGTATGGGCTTTGTCTAAATTAATGACAAAGTAAATATTCACATGATTCAAGAATCATAGGAACACATTAGGAATTAGGTTATGTATGAATCCTTGTCTTTAACTTTGACCTGTTCGTATGCTGTGTATGAAAAGTCTCGACTTCGATGTCTACTGTTTCAGTTGAACCACAGTACTAGCTTTTCCATGCCGTGCGGAGCAGCCTCAGCCATGATAATTGCCTTCACGCTGTTTAAAGTAGTGACTATTGTCTACGTTTAATACTTGCTGTAACAAATAAATGTATTTTATCCCAGGCACATCATTTCATACAAGATTGCATGTGCGCACAGCGAAGACTCAGAACAGCCTGCGCATCTGATCACACTGTGGATAGCCAAGGATCCAAAGCGTCTTCAGACAGAAAACGAAAATTCTGATCAGCCTGTACGGATGCGTAGGCTCATCTGAATCATTACTGAGGACCTCCCAGGGGTTTTGGGGAACAGGGGAATAAGGCCATTTATTTCAGGGGAACAAGGGAACGAAAGTCTAAAATTGAAAGGAACAGGGGAACAAAGGCAATTTTGGGGAACAGGGAACATAGAAACTCAAGATTTTGATTTGGGGGAACAAGGGAAAATGCCGATTTTTTTTCAGGGGAACAAGGGATCAGGTACCCCCCTGTGAGGGCCTCATTACTGGGCGCGCATGCAAGCTTGTAGAAACTGTTGTGCCCCAGCGCTTTAATGTTTCTCCTTTCAGGTTGAAATATTGCAGAAGTAAAATAACGATGTACAGGTATGTCATAATAATATATTATGTATTCACTTTTTGCCAACATGTATATTCCAAAACAAGCTTTAGACATGAAGATATTTACAGTACAGATTTGCATAAGTAGCAAATCTTCCTTCTGAATCTCATTTGTATACTGTTGTTGTTGTCGTCTAATTACCATGACTACTCTTGTAAAATCAAGTTCCGCTTCAGCTGGCGCAAGTGAGGAGGGGCGGAGGTGTATACCGATTTCCGTGCTTCATGAGTTCAGTTTTTCCATGGGCAACCTTTATACAGTGAATCCTCGTTACAACGACAGCATTTGTTTCCAAAAATGTTGCCATTAAACTGGGTTTGTTGTTTTAAAGAATCCCTAATGGACAGAATGATATGTAAGAAAGATCTTGTTTTATTCTAATTTCTTCACAGAACATATATTTTGGATATTTGTTAGAATCGCCTCAGAGAGGCAATTCTAACAAATATCCAAAACATATGTTACTTGAAGTTTTAATGAAGTATTCTTGCATAATATTTCATTAACTGTCACCTCTTGAGAGAAGGTTTTGTGATATTCAAATTGTCATTATAACGATTTTGTCGTTGTATCGGGTGTCGGTATAAAGAAGGTTGACTGTACATTTTATTTATTTCATTGCAACTGGTGTTTGGAGGCCGTAAAAAGACTCCCCGAATTCATCATACAGAAATTTTATTTAGTTTTATTTTCCTTGGGGTCACTAAGCCCATCTGATATCTTGGAAAATTGAGTACCGCTTCAGCCAGTGCTAGATGGCTTATGCAGTCCTACAAAGTACATGCCGTCATATGAAGGGTCTCAATGAAACCGAGACTCCAATTTTGTTCCTTATGTGTTCGGTGTTTCCAAGGTCAGCCTTTAGAGGTTTTATTTATATACGTCAGTTACACGATTAAATATGTTTAAACCAATACAATGAGGATATTAAAAAACGGCAACCACCAAATATAACTTACAAGAGATAATTTGTTCGAGAAAAGTTCAAGTTTCGATGCCTAAATTTCATCTTGTCATTTTATTTTGAATTCCATTTCGCGTGTATATATACAAGACGTCATATAGCAACGAGATAACGTCATATAGATAACTCGGTTACCATAGCAAATGTTTATGATTCGATTTTAGGCAACTTCCTACATAGTTACCAAAGAAAGGCCAGCGCTAAACTTTCTAGTTGCTATCGTTACGGCAATATGACGTCACCCAAACATTAAAGAACTGGAATTCAAAGGGCGATATGGTAAAATTCGTGTTCTTGTCAAAAGAATAATCAGTTGTTAAAAATGTTTGCTACATCAAAAAGTTAGTAGACGACATTTTGATTTTTTTTTCTGGAAAATAGCATTTGTCATTTCATGAAATCGCCTCATAAGGAACCAATTCACATATGTTAAAGTTATTTAACAGAGTTTGCCCTTAATGAAATGATATATTGCATGAAACGTTAAAAAATATTTACTGGGAAAAAATCATGATGATTAAAAAAGCAGTGGAAAAACTGTTATCCAGCAGGCACATGATGTTCATACAGCGTTACGTTAACGTCGATGCTACGCCATGACGTCATGATGTTGCATCGGCGTGAATGCGACGTTGTATCAGCTCAACACAAGGGTCACTCGAAAGGAAGGACCTCTCGCAACTGTTTGTTTTGCCTTTCTTTTTTCAGTTTAACTTAGTTTTCATTAGATGAATCAAAGAGAGAGACGTAGCCTGAGTTTTCTGATCGGTAGCGGGCAACATCTTTCTGAGCTGACGATGGGCAACGAAATATCATTCTTGTTACTCAGAACGTTTTCATCTATTTTACAACTGATGTCAGTGACACAGTCTGTCAGTAGTTAAGTGGGCTGCGTTTACAGTGGCTGCGTTCCTGGGCTGCATTCAAAATTGCATGACACTCGCAAACCTGCTTATGGTTGCGGGCTCGGTTGCGGGTCGTCATCAGGAATAGGGATCCAGGACCAAACATTCGCGAACACTTTGCACTTCTGAATGCAGCTCTGGTATAATGTTCAAATGTTGTCTATACGGACCCTAGAGAGATTTAAGCAAAATTTACAAACATACAAATAAAGCACATCCAGCTGATAGTACAAATATATGTGTATACGCAAAAGTCGTGCAAATGTCCACACAAATAATAAATATACGGATAAGAATGAGTATGATAAAATGATTACTTTGGAAACAGAAAACACGTCAAATAAACGATTCATAATTTAATTGCACTGGTTTTTGCTTACTGTTTTCTTCGATGTCCTAGATCTAGGCTCATTTCAATCACAAGCTTGTTCATTTTAAAGTTTGTAAATAACCTTTTTCGGTCCGAAACCATCCGGGGTCAAGACGACCATGTGCCACTTTGCCACCTATATTTCAAACAAATAATTGTGTCATCCTGATTTCTCCGCATAATCAAGAAAATCAGTGATCTATGCATACCATGTTTAGCTCGCAAATCCTATTTCTGTACCGATAATTTTCGTTTATTTATGTTCGAAAGTTCGCTTTCTTCGTCTGAAAAAATGGCGGGAATATCGAATGCACGCAAGTTATGTTTTGAATCTATATGTGTGGTACTTGACTGTACTGGCCGAAAGTTCCGTTTGACCGGTAACTCGATCGTCAATCTCCGGTAAATCGTCAGGAACTGTGAAAAATAGCATCGATTTGTTCATTTTGTTTTGTTTTACATAGCTAAACTTTGCTAATGTGCCCTTGTATGGCTGGAGTACAGTGAAGCTTAACGAACGTTTTAGTGAAAAGCGCCACTTGTGCACAGGAACTGAACTTCTTGAGCAACAGAATTTGCAAGCATTCTTTGCACAAACGCATGGTAGATTGGTCTCTATGTATAATCTGTAGGTTGGTCTTCAGGTACCATTATAGGGGTAATATTTGAGGTTAATTTTGAAAATAAATTCAGAATGACGGCGATAAAACCTGAAGACTCCAGGGTTACAATGTTTGTCCCACGTATGGAACTCCTTAACTTCTTATCATGCCTGCCCTAATATTTGAACGACTCCATTTTAATACATGTTGATGTTTCCAAAAACTACATGATAAGTGGTAAACATTATATATGATAAAGATTTACTGTGCTGGTGAAGCTATCAGCAGAGCCGGGGCAAAGCATTTCCTACAAAATTGCATGTGCACCCATCGAAGACTCATATAAGCCTGCGCATCCGCACAGGCAGATCAGAATCTTCGCTGTCCGCATGAAAATGCTTGGATCATTGGCTACCCACAGAGTGCCTTGCGTATACGCTGATCAGACTGCAAGGATGCACAGGCTGATCTGCCTCTTCGCTGGGCCTACATACAATCTTGTATGAAATAATGTGCCCCGGCTCAAACTGTTCTGCAAATCCAACAAAACTACGAGTCTATTGCAAATTATTCAAATTATCGACTCAGTAACAGTAATACCGGCACCATAGTAGCATCGACTACTAAACAAGAAATATAGGAATGTTTCAATTTTCACATATGTTACCTGCACTTGTTTGAAATCTAAGTCTAGTTCAACAAACATTTTGGAGTACAAAGAATCAAACCTTAGACAGGTTTATTACCTTGGATGTTTCTTGGTCTTTGCTGGATCATATCGTATATAGTACTCATATTTTGCCGGAATATATCAACGTATTACTCATACTTTGCCGAAACATATCTACATATTACACATATTTTGCCAAAATATATCTTCATATTATACGTATTTTGCTGATGCACATATTACACATATTTTGCCAAAATATATCTTCATATTACACATATTTTGCTGATTACACATATTTGGCCGAAATATAACTTCATATTATACATAATTTGCTGATGCAAATCTACATATAACTCATATTTTTTCCGAGACATATCTACATATAACACATGTTATGCGGAAACAAATCTACATATAACACATATATTGCCGAAACATATCTACAGATTATTCATATTTTCCGCAACATATCTACATATAACATTTTTGCCGAAACATATCTACATATAACACATATTTTGCCGAAAAAATATCTATATATCACTCATATTTTGTCGAAATGTATTTTCATATTATACATATTTTGTTGATGCATATCTACATATTACTCATATTTTGCCTAAACAAATCTACATATTACACATATTTTGTCGAAACACACCTACCTATAACACAATTTTTAAAACAAATCTACATATTACACATATATATTTTCCGAAATATATCTTCATATTATACATATTTTCCTGATGCACATCTACATATAACTCATATTTTGCCAAAACATATCTACATATTACACATTTTTTGAGGAAATAAATCAATATGTGACACATATATCGACGAAACATATCTACATATTACTCATATTTTGCCGAAAATTATCTACAGATAACAGATATTTTGCCGAAAAGTATCTACAGATAACAGAAATTTTGCGAAACATATCTACATATTACTCATACTTTGTTAAACATATCTACATATTACTCACATTTTGCTGGTACATATCTATATATTAATCTAAATTTGCTGAAACATATCTTCATATTACTCATATTTTGTTGAAACATTTTTACATATAACTCATATGTTGCCGAAACAAATCTGTATATTTAACATATTTTGCCGAAACATATACTTATTCACATCATACACATATTTTCCGGAACATAACTACATATTTCTCATAATGCTGAATCATATCTACATGTAAAGCATATTTCGTCGAGACATATCTACTCATTACACATATTTTTTTCCGAAACTTATCTACTTATTACTTATATTTTGCCGAAATATATCTACATATAAAATTTATTTTACCGAAACATATCTACATATAACACATATTTCGCCACCACATATCTACATATTACACATATTTTGCTAGAACATGTCTACAGATTACTCATATTTTGCTATAAAATAGCTATATATTACTCATATTTTGCTGAATCTTATCTACATACTACTAATAATTTGCTGAAACATATTTACATATTACTCATATGTTACCGAAACATATCTGCATGTTACTCATATGTTGCCAAAACAGATCTGCATATTACACATATTTTGCCTAAACATATCTCCATCTTACTCATATTTTGTTGAAACATATCTACATTTTACACATATTTTGCCTAAATATATCTACATGTTACTCATATCTTGCTGAAATATATCTATTTTGTCGAAATCTATCTACATACAACACATATTTTGCCAAAATCTATCTAAATTTGAAATTTTAGACATTTTTTGCTGAAACATATATAAATATTACACATATAGTGCCGAAACATATTTATATGCTACTCATACCTTGATGAAACATATCTAATATCTACATATTACATATATTTTGCAGAAACATGTCTACATGTTACTCATACTTTGCTGAAACATATCTACATATTACACATATTTTACCATAACATAATTACAAATTACTCATAGTTTGCTGAAATAAATCTTTATATAACACATATTTTGCCGAAACATATCTACAAATAATAAATTTTGCCGAAACATATCTGCATACTACAGATGTTTGCCGAAACATATCTTCATATATCTCACATCTTGTTGAAACATATCTACATATTGCACATATTTTTCCGAAACATATCTACATATTACACATATTTTGCCGAGATATATCTACATATTACACATATTTTGACAAAACATATCTATATATTGCACATACTTTGCGAAACATATCTACATATTACTCATACCTTGCTGAAACATATATACATATTACCCATATTTTTCCGAAACATATCTACGAGTAACACATACTTTTACAAAACTTATCTATATAGTACACATATTTTGCCGAGTCATATCTACATATTTCACATATTTTGCCGAAACCTATCCACATACTGCACATATTTTGCAAAAAAAATATCTACATATTACTCATATCTTGCTGTTACAGATCTACATACTACCCATATCTTGCTAAAATATATCTACATATTACTCATATCTTGCTGAAGCATATCTACATATTACACATATTTTGCCGAAACATATCTGCATATTGCACATATTTTGCCGAAACATATCTACAATTACATAATTGCCGGAACATATCTATTTATTATACAGATTTTGCCGAAACATATCTACATATTACACATATTTTGCAGCACAGGGATTAAATATTGTTTACACATCCTGTGTTTTACTATCAAGCACATTTGATCTTCAACCGATTACGTTGAGTTTGCAAGCTTGTACACGTAGTAGTTTATTGACTTGCTGTGGTTGCTATTGGTTATTGGTTGTTACATAGGAAATTATATTTCTGTATACAAGTTTCATTAATACCTAAACAACAGAGCCTTAAATTCCATACCTGCAAATTTGTCAGTCCGTACGATTATAGTGTAGTATTTATTGTGAGTACTTTGGTGCATTTCATTTGTAACATATGTGGCTTTCTTTGTAGCATTACATATTTTCCTGACAAAAGTTTTAAAACACATACGGCTTTCTTTGAAAAAATTGTATATCTTCGTGACAACAGGGTAATTATAATAACATTGGTGATAATATACAAGTAGAAAATAAACTACTTTGAGTAAGAGTCTGCTCACCTACTTATTACAATACACTGAATGTGGTTTTAGTTCCATTTAGCATCCATGTTTACAAAAATAATTTCAAAACAAAAGCTTGTTACTTGACTGCTGTTAACCTCAAAACAAAGTGTTAATATATGTGCAAAATTAATAGAAGAAATGAAAGAACCGATGTCAAATAACCTTATACCTTCTATATATTTTGTCTTTAATGAAATTAAACACACAAAAAAGCTTTATATAAATTAAGCAGGGGCATAGCATTTCCTACACAACTGCAAGTGCACCCAGCGAAGACTCAGGTCAGGCTGTGCATCCACACATGCTGATCAATCTTTGCTGCCCGCCTAGAGAAGTTTCATACTCTTAGATACCCCCGTACTGCGAATACTGATCAGACTGGGACCGGTGCGCAGGCTGATCTGCGGCTACGCTGTGCGCACATACAATCTTGTGGGAAATGCTTTGCCCCGACCCAAGTACCAGTCAACTGGGCATATGACCCATATTAGAAACGGTCGTACTGACGAGCTTACCCGGTATACTGGGCGCCGTCCAAGAGATGGGATGGGGATGGGGAGGCGGGGTGGGGCGTCGGGGGGCACATGTCATCGCACTGACATCGATGCAACGTCATGACGTTTTTACAACGTCACTTCGTCGATGTAGCGTCATGACGTTTATACAACGTTGCATTAACGTCGATGCAACGTCATGTTGCATCGACGTTAATACGACGTTGTTTAAACGTCATGTGCCTTCTGGGATTAGTTCGAGCTCTTGTTGTCCTTCAGATAGGATGTCAAACTGAAGCCAGTACCACACATCTCCAGTTACTCAGTCACTTATAAATATTTTCCAATGATCCTGTTTATGGTTTAAAAAATAAAACTTGAAAAGTGTTGTTTGTGCAAAATACCTCATTTTGATATATAGATCCATCTTTGCGATATGCACTCATCGAAGACTAATTTCCACCTGTGCATTCGCAAAATTCTGAGTCAGGTTGATCAGTCTTTAAGAACAGCCTATGGAAATGTCCTTTCCGATGCTCGGCTTGGAAAACGGTATTTTTAGAGAAGGGGCGAGGCAACTCCTTGAATAGTTGCATGTGCACTCAGTGAAGACTCACATCAGATTACAAAATCTGTAGTTTGATCAAAGAGTTTTCGCTGTGGGCCTTTTACGCTTTATGGGGATGTTTAAGTGATGCCTGGCTTGGAAAACACTATTATTTTGATACAATGTTATAGACAAAACAGAGCAGGAGCGCAGCAGCCGATATAAAGATACATGTGTACCCAACAAAGAATCAGACCATTCCCCACAGTGCACAGTGTCGTACAGTGTTTCACTCACTGTATACAGGTATTGGTGACACAGAGTCGCTGCTTTACAATTTATCTTCCTTTTACTATCTGCTGATGTGAACCAATGCTGCGTTCAGTAGTGCAAAGTGATAGCGAACGTTTTGTCCTGCATCCCTGCACCTAATGATGAGAGCCAACAGGGCTGCGTTCAGTTAACCCAAACGTTCGCGTTTACTCGCAAAACAATAGCAAATCTTTCGTTCAGTTGTGACATTTTTCGGCGGAGGGTAGCGAAAATCTCCAACCTATTTTCAATACGGTCGGAAAAATAACTCCGTGGTGGCTATCATTTTGATCCCACTTTTGCCTGCGGCATCCGTTTGGCGCGTAATTCGAGCATACCATTTCTCCGGCAGAAAGGTAAATCGGTTTTGTTATTTGTAATAATCAAATGGAGACTTATAACACTTATCCTATCATATGCAGACTGCAGCCTGAATGATGCCGTTGATTTGCTTTTCTCCTAGATGTCTGTGGTTTTTGAGAACACTCCTGCGATTTAGCCGAAAAAGGTCAAAGTCCCTTCCATGGTGGGGAAAACAATTTGCATTTAAAATCGTTTTATTAATAAAATCGAAGTTCTGGTATCGACTATTTTCTCACACCATATTAAATTCTACTCAAACACAGGCTTTTTAGCTCACCTGGAGCTTGCTCCAGGCCAGCTTATGCCATGGGCTATTGTTCGTCGTCCATCCATCGTCCGTCCGTCCGTCCGTCGTTAGCTTTTCGACATCTCCTCCAGAACCATAAGTTGGATTGAGCTGAAACTTAGTGGGAGGTATTGTGGCAATATGTAGATTCAGAATTGCTAAAATCATTCCGTTCCGGTATCAAAGATGGCCGCTTCTCCTCCCAAACCGTAGGTCCAATTCAGCTGAAACTTGATGGGAGGCATCACAGTGGCACAGAGATTCAGAATTGTTAAAAATCGTTCCGTTCCGATATTCAAGATACGACATCTTCAAACGATATCTCCTCCCAAGCCATAAGTCAGATTGAGCCGAAACTTGATGAGAAGCATCGGGGCGATATAGAGATTCAGAATTGCTAAAATCGTTCCATTCCGATATCCAAGATGGCCGTCATGGCGGCCATCTTGTAATTCTTCAAACGACATCTCCTCCCAAACCGTAAGTCAGACTGAGCCGAAACTTGATTGGAGGCATCAGGGGGACATAGAGATTCAGAATTGCAAAAAATCGTTCCGTTCCGATGTCCAAGATGGCGGCCATCTTGAAATTCTTCAAACGACATCTCCTCCCAAACCGTAAGTCGGATTGAGCCAAAACATGATGGGAAGCATCACAGTGACACATAGATTCAGAATTATTAAAATCCTTCCGTTCCGATGTCCAAGATGGCCACCACGGGGGCCATGTTGAAATTATTCAAACGACATCTCCTCCCAAACCATAAATCAGATTGATCTGAAACTTGATGGGAGGCATTGGAGCGTTATAGAGATTCAGAATTGCTAGAATCGTTCCGTTCCGATATCCAAGGTGGCTGCAATGGTGGCCGTCTTGAAATTCTTCAAACGACATCTCCTTCCAAACCGTAGGTCGGATTGAGCCAAAACTTGATGGGAGGCATCGGAGCAACATAGAGATTCAGAATTACTAAAATTGTTCCGTTCTAACATCCAAGATGGCCAATATGGCGACTATCTTGAAATTCTTCAAACGACATCTCCTCCCAAGCTGTAAGTTGGATTGAACCGAAACTTGATGGGAAGCATCGGAGCGACATAGAGATTCAGAATTGCTTAAATCTTTCCGTTTGGCTATCCAAGATGGTCGTCTGGATGGCCATCTTGAAAATCTTGAAACCACATCTGCTCCCGAACTCTGTCAGCTTGAGCCCAAACTTGGTGGGAGGCGTTGGGGCCACATGGAGATTAAGAATTGCTAAAATCATTCCGTTCCAATATCGAAGATGGCCACCATGTCAGCCATCTTGAAAATCTTCAAACAACATCTCCTTCCAAACTGTAAGTTGGATTGAGCTGAAGCTTGATGGGAGGCATTGGGGCAACATAGAGATTCAGAATTTCTAAAATCGTTCCGTTCTGATATCCAAGATGGCCCCCATGGTGGCCGTCTTGAAAGTCTTCTAACCATGTCTGCTCCCGAATGTACGTTGGATTGAGCCTACCCTTGGTTGGGGGCATTTGAGTGACATGGAGATTTAGAATTGCCAAATTGGTTCCATTCCAATCTCCAAGATGGCCGCCATGGTAGCCAGCTTGAAAATCTTGAAACGACATATGCTCTGGAACGGTATCAGATTAAGCTGAAGCTTGGTGAGAGGCATGGGGAGACATGGAGATTCAGAACTGCTAAATTTGTTCCAATCCGACATCCAAGATGGCCGCCATGGGGGCCATCTTGAAATTTTTCAAAAGACATCTTCTCCCATACTGTAATGCGGATTGAGCCCAAACATGATAGGAGGCATCGGAGTGACATAGATATTCAGAATTGCTAAAATAGTTCTGATCTGAGATGGCCCCAAGGTTGCCATCTTGAAAATCTTCAAATCTCATCTGCTCCCGAATGGTAAGTCAGATTGAGCCACAACTTGGTGGGATGCATTGGGGTGACACGGAAATTCAGAATTGCTAAAAACATTTGTTACAATATCAACGATTGCCGCCACAGCACCCATCTTAAAGATCTTCTATTCTTAGCTCACCTGGAGCTTTGCTCCTGGTCAGCTTATGCCATCGACTGTTGACCATGGTCCGTCCCTCATCCGTATGTCCGTCAGTAATTTTTCACATTTTCTACATCTCCTTCAGAATCCATGGCGGCCATCTTGAAAGTCTTTAGTTGTTATCTGCTCCCGAACAGTAAGTCGGATGGAGCAGACACTTGGTGGAAGGCATCGGCGCAGCATAGAGATTTAGAATTGCTAAAATGGTTCCGTTCTGATACCCAAGATGGCCACCATGGCAGCCATATTGAAAATCTTCAAATCACATCTGCTACCAAACGGTAAGTCTGATTGAGCTTAAACATGATAGGAGGTATTAGGGTGTTATGGAAATTCAGAATTACTAAAATCGTTCTGTTCCAATGTCCAAGATAGCCGCCATCTTGAAATTCTTCAAACCACATCTCCTCCCAAACAGTAAGTAAGGTTGAGCCGAAACTTGATGGGAGGCATCAGGGTGACGTGGAGATTCAGAATTTGCTAAATCGTTCAGTTCCAATATCCAAGGTGGCGGCCATGATGGCAATCTTGAAACTCTTCAAACAACATCAGATTCTGAATTGCTAAAGGCAATCTGATCTGATAGCCAAGATGGCCACCATGGCACAATGTAACATATTATGACCAGCCTATTCCAGGTGAGCAATTTCTGGCCCACTTGGGACTAGTTATTAGATATATAGCCACTGCTTATCATATCATGCAGTATTGTTTTAAAAACGATAGCTGTCACGGACGAACCTTCGGAGTCGAAAACACGATAGTTTCCACGGACTGATTTTCCATAATCGTTTATTTTCGGTTTTACTTTGTACATTCCGATATTTGGTCTTAAATAAGGTCATATTAGTTTCAGTTATGGATCAGCCAGGTGATTATCGTTACTGTGGCAAATTATTCAAAAGCAGAAGCTGTTTGAATGATCATGAGAGGACGCACATAGACAAAACCCCTTACAGATGTTGTGGCAAAGGTTTCTTCGGCGTGTGGACCCAGTTCAGATTGCTCCTTTAGGAGCAGTCTGATCTGGGTCCACACTGTTTGCCTATATGCAAATTGTAAGTTTGAAAAGTTTGTAAGAAGATGCAGCAGACGACATAAGCAGACGACATTTTCAGATGCAGATTTTCTTGGCGCTTTAAGGGTTAACAAGTCTGTGTGGTAAACACTCTAGAAAACAGGCATTATGCAAGGAGTTTTCAAGGATGCCCATCATTTGTTTTTATTTCTTATAAAACATTGGTTTTGAGTACTCGTTAGAACCACCCCACTGAGGCGTTAGTGGGGCGATTTTAACGAACATCCACAATTTATGTTTTCTGCTCAAAATAAAGATTGTGGGTACCTGTTAGAACCACCTCAGTGGCTCAGAATATAGACTATGGGCTCGCCAGAGCCGCGTTCATGCTACAATATGGATTGTAGCAGCTCGTTAGAATCACCTCAGTGGATCAAAACTTAGACTGTGGGTATTAGTTAGAACTTCTTGTAGTATGGATGATGAAATTTCCTTTGATCTTTATTGAGATTTAAATCGCATATTCCAGAATAACACCTGTGGCGGAGCCAAAAAAAAAAACAAAACAAAAAAAAAAAAAAAAACAAAAAAAAAAAAACGAACTTTAACTTCCAAGTTTCGGAAGATAAAGTACAGTTTTGGCTCTGTCTAAGGTGTTATTCTGGCAGGAAGTGCAGCTAGGATGTGGCCCAAATGTCAGTTTACATATTAGGGGAAAGAAAGAACCCTCGATGCTCTAAATAAACTTATACATAAATAAATATTTATTATTATTATCATCATTATTATTGATAATATATTATTATTATAACTTCATAAGTCCATCATCTTGTTGCTGATAATGATTACTGCGGAAATGATAACGGACGATGAAACAGCATGTTGTTAATGATGACGACGACGACAATGATGATGTTGATGATGATAACTATTTTTTTTTGTTTTATTATTATTTTCTTGCTGTTGATGCTGTTGGTGCTGATTATATGTACAGTGGTAATGATAATGGATAATGAAACATGTTGATGGTGATGATGAGGATGGTGATAATGATGACGACGATGACAATGCCAATGAAGGAAAAACATACAGTATCCACAGCAGCAGTAGTAGTACTTGCACGAGGAAGAGTGGTAGTAACGGAGTATAAGCAGCGATGGCAGCAGCACAGCAGCAGTAGTATTAGTATTAGTAGTCCCAATCGTTTAAGCAGCAATAACTGCGATAAAAACGGCAAAGTAATAGCGGACACAGAAGCAATAGCAGCATCCACAGTGGTAGTATTAGTATAAACAGCAACGACAACACCAACAACATCAAAATCAGCAGTCAAAGCAGTAATGAACAAAAGCAGCAGTAGAAATAAAAGCAGTGATGTTTTTTGTTTGTTTTGTTTATAGTAAAACAAAATTACCTTCATGCTTTCATAAACCCAAATATACATGTATGTAGATGTCATTTTACTTTGGCAGGTACTAATTAAATGAACATTCAAGAAGACTGCATCACTACCCAGCATCAGGTTCTCGGGTACAATTCATGACCTGTCATAGGTCGCAGTTATGACTGACAGTTAGGGTCATACTACAAGCAAGATGTTCTCTGTTTTCTGATTTAACCGACCTCGCCAAAGTTTTAGTCAAAAGCCCATGTGGATCATTCATTTGGGTAATCTCTACTTCCCATTCGATATTATTGCTTAAAAAGCAGTGCCGCACGTTATTAACAGCCGTGCATTAACCTGCGAAAAGTCGTGTATTAACAAGGCAATTCACGCGCTGTTAATGCACGGCTACACAACTTTCAATATGATCGCATCGGGGCCACAGATTTGCTACCGTTACGAGATGTGTACTGCCTGGCCCTAGAACGAGCATAGTCCGTGGAGATTGCGTTCGTGAGACATTGGAGAAAAGGCGAAACAAAATAGTGCAAGAAATAACGTGAAATGTAGCAAATGTTTTCAGATTTTATGCAATAATAGCGATCGAACATGGTTTTTCAATGCATTAACATTCGCCAGGTCCCTTAGGAAGTGTTGAAAACCGCGGCCTCCGGCACCTCCCACGGGACCTGGCGATTGTTAATGCATGAAAAACCATGTTTGTTTCCTATATTAATGCATATCTTTATCGTTATCAGTGGCTTCTTTAACTGCACAGCAAGCAAGGAGGGATCTATGGGTTCTACCCAGGTTCATTCTTTTATGCAATGGAGGGTTTATAACCATTCTCGGGGATTTGTAGGCAGAAACATATGATTTTCTTTTGCCTGTCTTTGGGGACGGTGAAAACTCTATGTTCCCTAATACCTTGAAGTGAGTTTTGTTTGTAGGTTGTCTCTCTCTTGGACTTTTTGGCTTTTGTAAAGTCAAACGTGACTCCTTTCGGGTCATTTTGAAAGTAAAGAAAATGATAGTAGGTTGCGAACTTAGTTTCAATGGGGAACCTCAGCGAGTAACCTTTTCGTGTTAACATGTTGTCCATGCATATATCGGACAGGCAGATCATCGCAAACAGTCCAGATCCAGATGTACGACGTCTGTTCAGAGCATACACTGTTTGTAACTCGCCAAGAACACCAATCAATCTGGATAGACAGATCCGCGCAAACAGTCCAGACCTAGATCAGACACCGCACTCAACGTCTGCTCAGGGTCTGCACTGTCTGTGCCACGTCCAACAGTCGTTAGACACACCATCTGGTGATAAAAAGGGACCAAAGACGTGTCAAGTAAGCAGTAAGGCTAACCCAGCTAGCATTCTTTATAAATCTATAGCGGGCCGTTATCGGCCCGTCAGCTACCCTGACGGGCCGATAACGGCCCGCTATAGATTTATAAAGAATGCTGGCTGGGAATTAGCTGGATCCACATCAAGCATTAGGACAGACAGACCCGTGCAAACAGTCTAGACCCAGATCAGACATCGCACGTGACATCTGTTGAAGGCCTACTCTGCACTTCCAGCATTCGCCAGACACATCAGCAGGCATTAGATGTGAACCCAAGACCTGATAAGTAAGCCTAAACAGGAAGTTGGTTTGGTCAGCCGTGCTCACACCTAGCATTCGGACAGACAGACACGCACAAATAGTTGAGACCCAGACCAGAGACCGCACGCGACGTCTATTCAGGGTCCACACTATTTGTCACGGGCCTAGCACTCGCTTGACACGTCAGCGTGTACTAAAAATAGACCAAAGACCTAGCAAACAAGCACAATTAAGCACATTAAGAGTGGAATGAGCCAAATGGCGGATTTTATAGCTTTATAGGATTTATTTTGCCCGAACGATCATGACGACTATACCCTTGGGGAGAGAACGGCCAAATGCCAAATGTCCACGACAGAATGTTTGCCAGCGTTAAGGTCGAAACGGCGATCGCCTGCATGCCAAGTTATCGCAGATTCTAGCACCCGGTCAGCAGCATTACCATTTTAGCTAATAGCGTTTTCTGACCGTGGAATCTACCATAAATCGCATCCTGATGAATCTTCTGTGGCTGCTATCGTTTTTCAAAACTTTTACGTTTTCCATAAACGCAGCAATTGTTTTAGGAAAGAGAATATGTATATCTCTGTATTTAAATGCTGATTTAAGGCATATGAGATATTGATTGGAAGAATTCGTATTTTGGACAGAAAACAGATTGGTTTAGGTTTAAACAATATTTTATTGTTTCAATTACATGGAAATTAGTTTCACAACATTTATGTGTCAGGATCAGACGGTAAGCTTAAAGCTTATACATGTCATTTCCTGAATCATACAACATAAAAAAGGTGAATGGTAGATATTGTTATATATAATGAGAGAGAGAGAGAGAGAGAGAGAGAGAGAGAGAGAGAGAGAGAGAGAGAGAACATTTTGCAATTTCAACAATAATAGGTACAAAACACTTAGTAATATGTTTTTGATATGGTAAGATATTAAAATCAAATTTGAAATTACTGATTATAGACAGTCTCAGTGTGAGGACTTCAACTATAGCAAGTTCTTACCACATATCTCTGAGCAACATATACATCGTGCACATAACATTATGACATTTTACTTTGAAAAGAGACAGTGCCAATGTTCTATGTAAAACAGAAAAAAAAAAGAGGAACAAAAAAAAAAAAAAAAAAAGAAAGAAAGAAAGAAAGGATGTTGACCGATCCCAGTTTGTGCTACTCAACGGGTGTTATTATAATAGATAATTTTACTAGAAGCTGGGACTTATAATTGTAGCATGTAATATTATGAGCTATTGTACGAACCGTTTGGATTTGATAATAAAGTCTTGTACTTTTAAGAAAAGGAGCTCGTTATCATTATCTGGTGCATTTTCTTTTCCAAATAATAAGTCATGAACATTGTGTGTTGGTAATAGATCAGACAGGTATCTGTTCCTGACATCTGCATACTGAGGGCATGTGTAGAAAAAATGGAATGCACTTTCGAATCCACCACAAGAACACGACGGACTATGCACGATGTTTATACGGAAGAGATCCGAGTTGAGTAAGCTGCATTCCATGCGAAGTCTGCCCTGAAGTATCTGTCCTATTCTAGATCCAGCATTAAAATATTTGGGTGGCGCCCTTAGTTCCCTATTTAGTCTGTATTTGAAGGAGGAAACTGTGCTGGCTTCTTTGACATTATCTGGAAGGTCGTTCCACGCTCTGATGGTAGAAGGAAGAAAAGAGTTGAAGAAAAGATTTGTATTTGCATGAATAGACCGGATATCATTTGCGTTTCTGAGACTGTAAGCTGTACGTTCTTGTACAAGAGGCGGTAAGAGATTTCTTAGGTAATCTGGGACCAGGCTATTAACAATTTTATAAAAAATAACTAATTTGTGTTTCTGTCGTCTGTCGTGAAGTTATTCCCACCTTAGATCTGCTAGCATTTTTTCAATGCTGCAGAGTTTTGTTGCACCTGATACGATTCTGGCGGCTTCATTATGAATGGATTCTAACTGCCTTTTGCAGTCGTTTGAACAATTGTCCCATACAGAGTCGTTATATTCTAATAAGGGCCGAACGTATGCTGTGTATAACTTTTCAAGAGCTAGCCTACTAATTTTAAATTTAAGCGCTCGTATAATATTTAATCTCTTCAAAGCAGTATCAGTAATATTATTTATATGCTCGGACCAAGTACATGAGCTAGAAAAAGTAATACCTAGATGTTTGTGGGTAGAGGCTTCTTTTAATGTAATACTATTCATTTCAAGAGGCGGATGAAGTTGAGGCTGCAACTTTCTAGTTATAAGAAGGGAGGTTGTCTTTGCAGGATTAAAGTCAACTGACCAGTCAGCTGCCCATTTACTTATAGTATCTAAATCAGTATTCAGAAGATGAGCGGCAGTTACTGGGTTATCGACAACAATATATAAGCTAGTGTCATCAGCAAATAAACGTATAGAAGAAGTAATACCATTAACAATGTCGTTTATATAAATGAGAAAAAGTAAGGGACCTAGGATAGAAACAGATTTGCAGAACATAATCACCTCGATCCGTGAAAAGGATCGCACATGTTTTCAGACAAATTCCACGAGTGTTCTCACAAACCACAGGGTGCAGATAGAAAACTATCTTCAAGAACAGACTTTACTGAAGTCATTCACCTGTTTGCCGAAGAAATATCCTTTCCGAACAAGTGCGCAAGCTGGTGACGTATACACAAATAATAGCCACCACGGAGTTTGTTTCCCTACCTTGTCTCACGGTGTATTTGGCACAACTTCTGAGATGGCGGCCTACGCGAGTAAACTTTACGCGTGCTTGTTTGTAAGCAAAATATCAGAATGTTTACTGCGTTAATATTATTTATTTGATTCTATATTTGATTATAATTGTTGATATAATTTATTCGATCTAACATCAAGTCACGTATATGAGAATAACGGCTGCTCAGAAGATGCAAACTGGTTTTTGAAAAACAAATTACCAGTGTTTATTGACCACAGCCCAGTGCTGCGGTCAATTAACCGCGACGTTCGCGGTTTCTCGCAAAACAAAAGGAAACCTCGTTCATCTGTGAGTTTTCGGCGGAGGGTAGCGAACATCCCTAAACTATTCTCAATTTGCCTTGTAGCACAGCCAAGATGGCGGCCTATGCGAATAAAATTTATGTATGCTTATATATATTATTATTATATTATTTAAAATAAATATTATTTATTTGATTCTATATAAAATTAATGGTTACTGGAAAAAGCTTATTCGATATAACATTTAGTCTCGTCTACGAAATTAACGGGTACTCTCTAATTGGAGGTCACATGAGACAGATTTACATAATCGTTCAGAAGATGCAAAATAGTTTTTGAAAAACATTCGCAAGTGTTTCGCTTTACCGAACGCAGCCCTGGGCAAATCACTGGCAAGAGTTGTTTTTTTTTTTTTTTTTTTTTTTTTCCAAAACTATATACTTCGCATCTTCTGAACGATCATTGTAAACCCGTCTCACGAGGGGCGCATCACGAAAACATACCTATATAATTTTGACCCACTTAAACCCCTCTTTTATACAGTAAAACGGGGGTTTACAGGGGTATACATTATTTTCTTATTTCTGCTTAAAAACATAGATTGTGGGTACTCGTTAGAACCGCCTCGGTTTTGAGCAGAAATATGAAAAAAAATATCATAATTTTTATCAGTTTTTGGTGGTGAAATTTTCAATATATTTGAATAGGCCTGTTTTCGTAATGTGGCGGTAAATATCCGGACTTTTCAAGCCCCTGTCTTTCCACGTGCAGCTACCTGCACATATTATACATGAGCAAAAAAAACTACATTTTGGTCGCTTATAAATCAGTCATTTTATTTTCAAAGAAATACATATACCCAGTATATACACGAAGTGTTGGGGCTACCATGGACTCTAAGCTGGAGGAACAAAGATCTGTAATAAAATTTCTGCTTTTAGATGGTGAAAAACGCTGCCACATTTTTCAGAGGTTGCAGAAAAGTTTTTCTAAAGCCTGTGTAGGTTTTTTCTCAACCTTGTATAGCTAGGTTTCACAGTTTAGGGTGGACATGACAAGCGTGAGGGGCAAGCATAGGCCAGGAGGCCCGCTGTGATACTGACCCCTACAATGGTGGCGAATGTTGAGGTTTTTTTGTCAACAAAGATCGCAGAGTGACATTGCAGGAGGTAGCTAATTAGTTTAGCATCGGTAAAGCGTCGGCACGTCAGATTTTACACGAAAACAAAACAGCTGACAGAAGACCAAAAGGCATCCAGGGTGACCTTAGCAAAAGAACATTTAGGGCATTGTAACCATAATGAAAATAATTTTTTAAACTGTGTTGTCACTGGGGATGAAATGTTGGTTCTTTCTTTCTTCCGATACTGTGTTCGGTCAATTCTGACCATGATAACAGGGTTGGAGTGTGGCACATAAGTTTCAAAAAAAAAAAAAAAAAAAAAAAAAAAAAAAAAGAAAAGTATTGTGTCACAGCCACCAGCAGTTTAAAACTATATACATAAAGTCGTTAGGGGAAGGAATCCATACCTATCCCCTGCCCAACCTTAGGATATTATATTTTGGCTTTAAACCCATCATCTCAGCAGAGACAGCTTCGGTTGTAAGGCCATTCCAAGTTGCAATTGTCCTGGGGAAAAAAGAGCTCTTCAGATCATCCGTGTATTCATTAGGACGGTGATACTGAAAGGGGTGGGACCTAGTTCTCCTGCTCTCCCCACCGGCTACAGACAGGTACCTACTCTTATCTAAAATAGCTAAGTTGTTGTGGATCTTACAGAATAGAGCCAGAGAAGCCTGCTGTCGTCTTTCCTGCAGAGTTGGCCATTGGAGCTCGTCTAACATTTCTCCAACGTGGCTTTGATTGCGCAAGCGTCTACAAGTCCAACGAGCAGCAGTCCTCTGAACTTTTTATATTCTGTCAATTTCTTTTTGATGATGGGGCATCCAAACAGGTGCTACATATTCAAGTTTAGGCCAGATCAGAGTTTTGTATGCAGCAGCCTTGGTTTCCCTTGGTGCAAAAGCCATATTTCTACGAAGGAAACCTAGTGTCTTAGTAGCCTTACTAGTTATTTCATTGATATGTTGACCCCAGTCGAGGTCATCAGTGGTTTGAACTCCTAAATATTTAGCAGAGGAAACGTTCTCTAAAACTTGGTTATGTAATAAATAACCATGGACAATCTGTTTATGAGGGGGTATTTTGTCACTCTCATAGAGTGACATTTGGCGACATTGAATTTCATGAGCCATGCCTCCTCCCAGAGAGCCAATTTTCCCAAATCATCTTGAAGTAACTGTTGGTCTTCAGGCCCTCTTATATTTCTATACAGAACACAGTCATCTGCAAAAAGGCGGACTGTTGAATTTATGTTGTTTTGGAAGGTTATTTATAAAAATCAGGAATAGTATAGGCCCCGACACGGAACCCTGTGGAACACCAGACAACACGGGGGCGGGGTCTGAGCAAACACCGTCAAGCACGACTTTTTGTGTTTGTTCAGATAGCCAAGCAGAGATCCACTGGAGGGTATCATTTCGGATACCATAGTATTCCAGTTTCCAGTCTTCTATGGGGAACCTTATCAAAAGCTGTTCATTATGCTGAATCTGAAACAAAAGCTCAAAGTAGTGGAAACGAGCTGGTTCCCCTCTCCCGATAAGTTTAAGCTGTCTCCGTTTGCTGGCAAGGTTATGGTGGTTGCTGTTTTGGGATTCACGTGCACTAATACTGGCTCATTTCATGCAAAAAAAAAAAAAACAACAAAAAACTGTGACTGCTAGTATGCTATTTATAAGTGATTAAAAAAAAAAAAAAAAAAAAAAAAAAAAAAAAAAAAAAACTGAAAAAGTTGCGTTGCAGGTTAGCCTGGAAAAAAATGTCTTTCTTTTGCATGACACTACCCCCCTCTCCTACTGTTTCGTCTACAGTAGAGCTTACCAACTCCTTCCTTCAAGTGGCGATTGTTGTCCCATCCTTCGTACAGCACAGACCTTGCCCCTTGCGGTTTTTATCTGTTTACAGAAATGAAAAAAAAAAAAAAAAAAAGCCTCGCTGGAAATAAATATGGGATCAGGGCGACTTTGATTTCAGCTGTAAATCGGTACCTCAGCAATAGGTCTACTTCATGGTTTGCAGAGGGAATACAAAAGCTCCCACCAAGCTGACAAAAGTGTATAGACGTAGGCGGGAAAATATTTTGAAAATGAATAATAAGAATTTTTGAAAAAAAAAAAAAAAAAAAAATAGTTAAAGGTTTTTGAGAAAGAGCAAAAAGTCCGGATGTTTTCCTACCGACCCGTATGTGACTCAAATTAGAGAGTAGCCGTTATTCTCGTTGACGAGACTTAATATTAAAGCGAATAAATTATATCAATGATTATCAATTTTATACACTGACTCACGCGACGTCATATGATCATTAAGTGACGTCAGAATTAACCATGGTTCTCCATAATTGGACGATGGCAACGTTATGATGTCACTGACGCGGTTCTGCTATTAATAGGAAACTGCGTGTTCAATTTTTGCCCCCGAACATGATTTTTTCGTCAAATAATGGATGAAAAATAATATAAATACAAGTAATAAAGGCAATTTATTTAACGTCCATTGAAGTATGAACAACATTGGGTCGCAAGCAAAGTTTACATGAACCGCTTAGGGGTTCACTTACTTTGCTCGTGACCGGATGTTGTTCATACTTCAATGAACGTTTAAAATGCATTATCTTCATTTCTTAAGTAATCTGCTTAATAGAAACAACACTAACCGAGTCTTAAAAATACATGTGACTCAATGGATTTTTTAGAAATGCTGACTTATTTTTGGCAAAAAACCTGTCTATTCCCAGAAGTTTAACCAGTTGTTCCCTTGTCAGCCCTTGTTCCATTAAACCCTTCGTTTAAAAGCTCTTTCGGTAAATGATGACGACATCAGCGCAAATCTTGCAGTGCACAAACAGGTACACAGTATTCAAAGGGGTATAACCCTTTTCATAACGCAGATTTAACAGATAATCGCTATTTCACTGATACAGACTATAGCATGTGGCGTCCTCGATTACCGCCCGTTCGAAACTGTGGATTGTAATTGTAAGAATGGCTTTGTGAAAGAAATTGACCAATCACCGAAGACCGTTGTTTACGTCTTGTTTTTCCGCTATGTTGTATGAGGGATTTTGATACTTAAAAAATATACAGATTTTTACTGTTTTCTTGTGAATAATTCAACCTCATACTTAGCGATTTGTCGGACGATAGCTTATTTTACGGTGTACATGTGTTAGAAGAATCGGATATACCGTTGTAGGGTCAGGATAAGCAATTATTTCTGTTGTTTAGGCTGACATTTATAATCGAGTTCAAGGCTATTCTGTTTGTATAACGATTGGTAGTTTTTTTTGTCTAACAAAAGTGATGTTGGATATGAAATTAAACACTGTTCAACGTTTTATATTCCGGTTATATGTGGATTGTTTGGAATAATTAAAAACCTGTCTCTACAATGTGAAATCAAAGAAACCTCGTTTTCTTCTTCCTAGACAATGTGCGTAGTGCGTTTCATCATTTCATTGATAAACACCGCCATTGAAACGCAATGAACAAACTGCAATCAAACTTCAACGGCCGGTGTACAAGGGCCAAAAAGTGTCCATCGTAGTTAGTGACAAACTTAATTAACAGTTTCGGATTACATTTTTTTCAGTTTAATATGAGTATGTTAAAGTTTAAACACTGCTGTTTATGTTTTCTTCTCTTGTTCGTGTTGAGTGTGTCGGCTATTTATAATGAGTATGGTAGAGTGTCACGTGCCGAAAGAAGACCTAAAGGGCGTAAGTTTGTCTTATTATACTATCCTAGATTAACGCATTAGTCCAATATAAAATTATGTTCTTGTGTGTTGATGCAATTTCTGTTAATATAAATAATGTAACTTGTTCACGCTTGAGCGATTGTATAGAATGCACACATTCGTATTTACCTTGAGGGGTTAAAGGTCAGGTTTCATCCCGGGACAGTCTGGCAGGAAGTCCTGTCATTGTGTATAAATTGTTTTAGTGGAAGTGCACATACTGAAGAAATGATCATATGATTATTTCTTCCAGCAGACAAGAATTGTCAAAGCAGAAGGTCACTGTCACCATATAAGTTCTCCCACTAATCAGATTAACACATGGGGGAAGATCAAATTTAGCTGGTCCATCCCTTCCAATGTCAGTATCTAAATACCAAAAGCATTTAATATTCCAGAGACCATAGCTCCAGATAAGGTGTTGTTTTTATTTAACTAAAAGGCACTGATTTTTTTTTTTCACTGAAACATATGTTGTAGGTACACATAAGAAGCATCTCGCTGAGGTACTTTCAATGAGTACCACAGCATATATTTTTATGGAGAAAGAAGAAAAACATTATGTGGGTAGCCGTCATGAGTGACACTTTTTATATATCTTTTTATACATAATTGTTGTAATAAGTATTTTGATAAGTAATGTTTTTTGGAAATAAAACCTGAAGGATTCACATAAATGTGATTAGGCCTAAAAAAAAAACAACAACAAAAAACGTGTTTCAGGTTACATGGAATTTTAAAATAGGGACGTTAGGTCCGAAAATATTTTTATTTTGTTAAAAGTTTTGATATGGAGTTAACAGTAAAACAATATGGCCAAATGGGGAAATCCCCACAAAAGCCAGAAAAAAAACAACTTTAGGGCTGGTGGTGAAAAATTAGGCACAGCCCGGTAACCTGAAACACACACTTTTTTTTATTTTAGACCATAAAGTTTTAATTGCTTATTTTGTGAACTTAGTCATTGTTGGAATCTTTTCTTGTTGAGACCCATATGAAAACAGCCTGTTGCAGACCACGTTAGGCTATTATAAATTAATATGGTAATGCCTAAAAAAAGGTGTATTTAAGGTTACCCGACCATGCCAAATTTTTCACCATGGACCCTCAGGTTTTTTGGGTGATTTTTTGGTTTTTTTTTTTTTTTTTTTTGGCCATATTGTTTTCCTCTTAACCCCATATAAAACTTTAAAGAAATAAAAATATTTTCCAACCTATCTTGCCTATTTTAAAATTTAGTGTAACCTGAAACACACATATTATTATTATTATTATTTTTTTTTTTTGCCTGATGTCTTCTCTTACAGTCATGTTGTTTAGTATAGACCTTTTTAATGTTGTTTTCGTCCGAGTTACTGACCACATGATTACAATGTTATGCCACATGACCAAAAATTGTGGATGGCAAAATCATTTCCAGTTCCATTGATTCCAGTTGATTCAAGCCAAATTTTACTTGGATAATAAATTCCTTTTGGTCAATATTCGATCGTAAATTTTATCTAGTGTTATAAAACACAGCTTTAAAAAGCAGCCTGACTGCTTTTCCTAAGACAGATACAAATGTTTCAGTGGTATTTTTCCGATAGCAGAACAGTAATATTGCTTTATGGTGATCATTTTTTATGTCTAGTGTTAGCTAGTATATAGTCAAAATATGTGTTATTATTTGTAGTTATGACATTTAAATGATCACTTGATGAGAATCTCTTCTGAAAAGAAAATTTCAAAGCATGAAACTGCTTTATTTTTCTGGAAAAAACATCAACAATTATACTGTCTGATAAATGTAAACAATAACTTGCTGCCAAACAATAGACACAAGGCTAGAACATACTTTGTGTTAAAGATCGAGAGGTTCTGAACAGTGCTTGGAAGTCCCACAGGAAAATCTAGGAAGTCCCACATTTTTTCTGTGCTACGGCGATCTGCCCTTTCTTTAGTAGAACATAGGTTCTTATTTCAGTGTCACACAGAATCATCATGATATACACTTCTCTTAGTTGTGTTTTACAAATGTCCTTATTGCTTAAAAATGTCCTTATCCTCCCAGAGTTTTTTTTTTTTTTTTTAATCGCTTATTAAAATCACATCTTTTTGGAAAGCCTGTACTTGTATGTCGGACCTTAGAGAAAGCATCAACATTGGTACAACTTCGCATTCATTTCAAAGCCCAGAGAAAGAAAAAAAGAAAATAAAGTACATGAGAGAAAAGACCCAAAACATGTTTTCTTAACCCTTAGGCTGCTAGAAAAAAATGAATCAAGCCTGTAAGAGGGGGTACCTCTACTCGAGAAGTCATAACTCCCTTAATTTTGCCTCGAATTACATGGAATTTTCACATACAATTTGCCGATCGTAGGTGGCCATTTTACGGGAGAAGGGATGGTCATGTGACTAGAAAGTCACGTGACAGTCACATGCAAACCAGGAACCGTTTAAGACACTTAAAAAATGTTACAAGGGACCAGTGCCTACTGTGTACTATTGCGAATGAAACAAGTGACATACAAAGGTTCTACTGTTATTCCTACTTCTTCCTCACTGGAAATGATTCTGGTGTTATGGGCTTTTTTTCCAGAAAATCATGATCAATCTGTTGAAGTGAGCGCTGAAATTAATGGCAGCTTGATATTTGGTATTCTCTGTCGCTTTTAGCGGGGGTAAAATCCAGCACCTGACTATCTTATGAAAAGTGGCATGTTTGTATGAAAGTAGGTTCACTCCTGTATGAGAACACTTGCTCTGAATGGTTGCTTGTGGTATATACAGTCGACTCTCGTTATCTCGAACTTCACGGGACCTGATAAAAATGTTCGAGTTATCAGTAGTTCGAGACAACCAAATTGTGACGTCATAGGTATGACGACTGTTCGCCTAAACGTGCTTGGAAGGCACATGTATATGGCAATTTAAATAATTTACACGTACTTCAGTTTGCATCTTACTGTTTGTTTTAGGAGATGCAATGGTTTTCTTGAAATAATATCAGATTCTTGGTAGATAGGGACTAACAAAATTAACATCAAACTTCAACTTAGATAAGTCTCGTTTAATTTGTCAAATAAATGTTCATAATAATAAATTTCAAACGTCTCTTGTTGTCTTTTAATACTCCTGCAAATTTGGATTTCCATGAGCTATAAATAAATTACTGGTTTCCGGGTTGTGTTAGCTATACGTTATGAACTGGTTTGGATTAGCTCCCTTCGCATAGACGACTCGATAAAGAGTGGACTGGTTTCCGCTTTTACATAAAACACTTACAATGTTAAGCGGCAGCTGTAAGCTGGTTTGGATTATCTCCCATGGCATAAACCAACCATTTCAGCGCGGCAAACTGTAGATCCTGCAGAGAATGCTTGTTATGAACCGTCTCATCTGGACCTACACTATTTGTGCGGGTATCCGTACCAGTCTACAGGCTCGGAAGGGTTAACATCGGTACCCATGTGTAATTCGTCTATTTGAGGCCGTGCACGACAACTCCTATTAGAAGACTGTGCGACTGCCAAAGACTCAGATCACTCTGCACGCCAGGGCTCAGGAAAACTGGAAAAATAGCCGGTCTGGACCGAAATTAAGAATTCTGGACCGATTTCAAACACCCCAAAACGCTAATAAATCGGTCCAACAGGTTTGTGCCTTGAACCCCATTTTTCCCAAACCAACCAATTTTCACGAATCAATGATGTCTAAAAAATCACAAATGGTCAAGTCTTCCCAAACTGACAACGTCCTCGCACCTTTTAAATGCGATATTATGGTAGTTAAAATGCTCTAAACGGTCATTTGACATGTATATTGGAGAGACAGCTGAATAACGGCAACCTACCGCAGCACAAATTAATTACGTCATTATCCAAACATTGTCAAAAAATCAACACTTCACTGACCTTTGTGCGGTAAACAAGCCATTAACACGAATCATTAGTAACGGTGGTCTGATAATTAAGTCCATTTGTGTGAATACACTGAGACTGCAAAACATCCAGGTGCAGTCGGCGTGTCCAAAAGATCAAAGGTCACTTTACTGAGAGTGATAAAAGAATGCACCGCTTGAATGCACCCATTTTCTTCCTCTTCTTTTTTGTTTTGATCAACACGGTTTGTCGGTCCCAGATTCGATAAATGAATTCCCAAACCGTGTACGTCCTGATCAGATGTCGCATACAACGGCGTCTGATCTGGGTATTATTGATTGCTTCTTTTTTTTTTTTGTTGTTGATTGCCGTAACATGCGAGTATAATTCAAGGTAGATTTCACAGTAAAAATAAGTAATGCACTACTTGCGCTAGACAAGATTGGTCAGTGCTTAAAATTTAAGCAGTCTGGTCAAATCTTAAAACATTGAAAACTGCAAAACCCACGTTGCGCAGGCCTTTTTTATTAGACCCAATCAGGTCCATGAAAGTCGTTTTGTTCCGTCTCTCCTGTTTCCCGCCGTCTTCGCGCTTATACAAGACGGGAATCAGTTCTTTTTAAATAGTTTAGGAAAACCCTGCGGAGGTGGAAATAACAACAAAACCGTTTTTGTTTTTTTTTCTTTCTTTTTACATACCTGACTGTATTTATTGATGACGCCAGCTTTGATCATGCTCGTTATACCCTGACTTCCGTCATATAACGGAGCTGAGGTGTATTATTTAAAAGGAGTTATAGGACTGCCAATTTGTCATTAGTTTTCGTGACAGGTGATATATACATATTTTTTTTTTCGGAAATGGGCTCATTGATGATGTCATTGTCATCGGCTGGACCGATTCAGATTTCAAAATTTCCTGAGCCCTGCTGCATGCCCATGAATTTTCCATTATACACAAGAGCCTTATCTGGGCTTACCAAAGAGCACCGCCTGACCAAAGAGAAACAAGCGTAGATTCAGACTTAGCTAGCCTGATCAATACAAGCTGATCTGAGTCTAGCCTGATCAATACAAGCTGATCTGAGTCGGAACCTGTCGCACACTGACTTTTCTTGAAGACGTTATATCATTCAGACGGACAGTACTCAGTAGTGAAGAGCGGTCACACGAATCACCGAAATACCGGAATACTACCGAAATACCGGAATACCCGTGAAAAATGTAGGTATACCTGTGAAAGACACCTATTAAAGATACCAATATTGGCTTTAATTAATTAAGTATTATTATGTCAACCTAATGGAAAAGGGATAATATTTAAACCTCAAATAATTTGCAAATTGTCTTTGAAGTGTTTTTTTTTTGTTTTTTTCTTTATTTGAAAACGTTGATAGTCCGCTAAATCAGAGCCGGAATACGACCGGAATACCCATGAAAAAAGTGAATTACCTACACTTCAAACGAAAAGTACATACGACTTTTTGTATAAAATATTTATCAATTGAGTGAATAATTTCTTCTGATTGATTTAGTTATGTATGACGTATATAAAAAAAATATATGTGGCCAGTAGTAAGTCTCAAACACGACACACCAAAAGTTAATCATTTACGCATGTTTGAAAGTTACGCAGATTAAACAACCAATGCAGTCATGATGAGTAATGTCATCCTTACATCTATGTAGCTTGTATGAATATTCTTTTAAATATAATATAAATATATTAATATAAATAATGTGTTCCAGCAGCACGCCTTTATAAATATGAGAATCGTTGCATCAATCTGTGTAAATATTACCCCGAATACATCGCGAAATTTTATATATAGCGCTCTCCCCGCAAAAAAAAAAAAAAAATACTCTGCAGGTGCTGCTGCTGCCAAGAAAATAGTTTGAACCCCCGAAGCACTGCTGAAAGTTCTAGAGGAGATGTCGATCTAACTATTTTAGTATTTTACGGTGAAAATTAGGATGAACATTTCTTTTGAATCGTCTGCCCCAGCAGATGATTCACATGTAATGTCACGTTTAATTTAAACAGGAAAATAAGAAAAAAATGTAAATGCCGTCTGCTGAATATGCTAAGCGCTTCAAGGGTTAAAGTATAGTATTTGACAAGGGAGACAGAAATGGATACTCTGGAATGTATCTACACTGCTCAATGCCTGGACGGTTGATGATTGGACCAGGGATACGACTGTCCATTTAAATCACTGTGACTTGGTGTCTTATTTATGCCTCTTTCAACAACAACAACAGCAAAAAAAAAAAAAAAAAATGTTATATTGAGATGATAGAATGCGGCGTCTGGTCAGGTTTCACTGTTTGCAAAAACAGTTTAGCCATTTTTCTAGGAATAACCAAATAGCCGGATGTACCTGAAATGGACCAGCCAGAATCTGTTTTGCCAACTCTCTCTCTCTCTCTCTCTCTCTCTCTCTGGAAAGCTCTTTCGTTTTACCCTCATATAAATATGACATGTCTCCTTTCGAGCTGTAAGTTGTTTGCACTGACTTCATTGGAAAAATGATATCGCACCGGCGGGAATCGAACGCGATTCGATCCCTACTTAACATGAAACACATGTATTTGCTACGGACATTCGCTTCTTCCACTGCTTCAAGATTGGCAGTTACAAGTTTCTGGAGGAAGAGGGTCCAGTGTACTGGTTAAACCGAGGGTTAAACGCTTATTTTATAAGCTTAATTGGGCGCGATTCGTAAAAAAATGCTGTTCCCCATCCCGTTTCGCGTGGGCCAGATTCGTAAAGCAATTGCAGTTAACCCCCTTCTAATAGTCAGTTGCAGTTAGCTCCCTTAAAAGAGTAAAATCCCTTCAATTTGAGGACGTTAACCCGCATTTGCCAGGGTACAAATGAATATTGTTATGTTATTCTCTTACGGTATATAAATTAATAACATTATCTTTAATGGCTTATAGAGCAATCTTCAAAACTTTCGTTTCCATGTAAAGTGTTCTGTTTTTGTGTCTTCAACATTCGATATTCAAAACCAAGACCGTAATTTATTTAACGAGTAAAAGAGACGCACGTATAAACCTAGCATCGGCGGGAAAGCATCTTCACATAATATTGTCATATGTCTTCACGGACATTCTAGGCAGCGTCTTCCTGGGTAGAAACCAATACTAAGATACGAGGATAAAGTGTCTTGCTCGCAGGTATCGAATTACCACTATCTGGGCTAATTCAGCAGACGACAAAAAAAAAAAAAAAAAAATCAAAAAAAAAATCGTTATTCGTTTTATTAGCAAGAAAACAGGGTTTGACATTTCATGCAATGGAGCCGACAATTTGCATGAAATGCAAATCCTGTTTTCTTGGAAGAATGATGATAATATTTCAAAATGTCTGTTGAAAACTTTACCCAGAATGTTAAGCGTTATGGTTTGCAGAAACAAATCGCGCATGGGTCTGTGGGTCTGTGCACGGTAAAACCTATAACTTGTACGAAGAGACGAATTAGCCTGCACACTCTGAGCCTGCACATCAGTAGTCTGATCAGAGCCTTAGCTAATCGTATGTACCGCCTACAATCTATGGGTTTAACAAAACGTCTTGTGCGACGAGCGAAGACTCGGGTCAGTCTGCGCAACTGCACTCAGATCAACCTGCGCATCCGCATGTGCGTGGACGATATAACTTCACGCAGACTGTTCTGTATGGTGGAAAAATGTCTCCGGGTGCAACATTACGAATCCGAGTAACTTCGCACAACTTTGCATAACACATACTTTGCGCGGACTTGCGAGTGTTGTCCGCTGAATATTACGTTTACTCGGTTTGATTCCGAGTGTTTGGGGGAAGTCCGCAAAACGCCGATATTCGGGGTAAAGAGTTTTTTTTTTTTTTTTTGTTCTTTTACCTGAGCTGTTCTGTATGTACTTTTCGTTTGAAGTGTAGGTAATTCACGTTTTTCGCGGGTATTCCGGTCGTATTCCGGCTCTGATTTAGCGGACTATCAACACTGTTTTCAAATAAAAAAAAATAAAAAAATTGCAAAGACAATTTGCAAATTATTTTAGGTTAAAGTATTGTCCCTTTTCCATTAGGTTGACATAATATTACTTAATGGATTAATTAAAGCCAATATTGGTGTCTTTAATAGGCGTCTTTCATAGGTATACCTATATTTTTCACGGGTATTCCGGTAGTATTCCGGTATTTCGGTGATTCGTGTGACCCGTGAAGAGCATATCTAAACAATAAATTAAAGAAACTTCGTTGATTAATCTTCCATAAAACTATTCTGGGCCGCTTTTTATCTTACAAATCAATGACACGAGACGGTGTTGAGCGCAGTTGTCAAACCCGACTCGACACGCACGTGATTTCATAATTACGGATTTTAGACATTATTCGTGTTGTTTGTAATTACCTGGACAAAGGGGAAAATTAAAATATTGATTTATTTATCAATGGCCTATTATTATGATTTTCATTAACTGAGAGACCGGCGGCGCCGCATCTTACATTTTTTTCTTCGTCATGGTCCGAGTTCGAGATACGCGGTAGTAAAAACTGTGAAAAATATATTCAGGGACTGAAAATGATGGACGAGATAGCCGAAGTGTCGACATAAAAGTAGTTCGGCATACGCGAAGCTGAAATACAATAAATACATAGGGAAAACAATCGGGACTTAGGAATCAGTTCGACATAAGTGATAGGATCGAGATAAGAGGGGTCAAGATAACGAGAGTCAATTGTAGTAAGTTTGACAGGCTTTAGAGTTGGCAGACCCCTCCAGCGCGACAAAAGTCGTGATTATCAGCCTAAGGGTTAAAAATAAACTATGCTGAAATTATTTTGCTGAAATGTATATAATGAAATATTTGTTCGGATTGAAGCTGATCAACAGGAGCGAACGAGTTGCTTAATTCACAAAATTGTGGGAAAACGGCACCGACTCGTGCAACAACAAACAAATAAACGGCAGCTCTTGATGAAATACCAACAGCAATACGTTCGTTCGTGGAGAAAAGCAAGCAAAACCATCGCAAACTGCCTATATTTAGACTTACTTTGCGTCTTTTCCGCGCAGGTAAACAGCTTAACCGGAACAAGGCTATGCATTTAGAAACAGGTTTTCCGAAAATTTTGACGAAAAATATGTTTTCTTTTCATTTGAAAAATTGCTTTTGTTGTCATGACAAACATAAGCTTCTAAATTCGAACAGATTTCAATTTGTGTTCTGTGCATAATTGTTTATAGAATTTCACTCAGTAACTCCCGGATGTGTTGAGCTGTTTTCAGATGACACACGTTCTTAGCAAAATAATAGTTTAAGATTTTAAGACATGAATATTAAAAAATAATAATGACTCCATATAATTTCACCGAATATTTTTGGGTGTCGCAGGAGAAAGTTTAATTATACAAACATCAATTGATCAACTCAGCACGCTTGACAAATACACGCAGTGATCACACAGCCGTCAAAAGGGTGCTGCGACACTTGACATGGCTGTCAATAAAACTCCCGCAAGCGGAAAGTGGAACGTCCTTAAGCTCAGTCAACACAGGTACTGAATTTCCGATTAGGCGGAGCAAACATCATACAACTCGTTAAAAGTGGACGAGCTTTTTGCCAATTTTTGGACGTCTCGGGTATCGATTTCGGACGGACAAAAGAAAGTTCGGAAGTCCATGGTACGTCTATGAAGTTCACTTTGGATGTCCGGTGGCAATCTCTGGGCGTAATATACGTCGTACGCCCGCTTAACGGAAGCCCTGCTGTACAGCGATTCATTGCACAGAGCCTTTCATTACATGTATGTTGGGCTCATTAGCACAGTTAGATGGGCATCTGACTGCAGACAACTCAACAAATGCATTAACATTCTTCCATCACCTCATATAAATTAAATCCATCACCTCATATAAGTTAAATAATGCTGCAAAAGACGTAAAACACCAGAGCATTCTTGTTTATTATAATTACACCACAACCTCTTTATAACACTATAGTTGGGATCCATAGCAAAAACCGTGTTACATGTAGTTAAAAAACTGTGTTATATCCAAACAAAAATGTATAGATTATATTGAAAAAATGACCTTTTATGGTCATTTTTCAATATAATCTACATGTATATATTTTTGGGATCCCTTTTTGAACCGTGTTATATACAAAACCATGTTATAACGAACCATGTTATAAAGAGGTTGTAGTGTATATACAAATATGCTTCCATCTGTCTGCCTAATATTCAGACTAAATTCTTGTAGGGAGAGGACTCTTTAAGTCTTTAAAAGAAGGTTCCAGATTTGTACTGTTTTGCAAGTATTTTTACTGTAGATTTGGATGCTTGTTGTTTTTATGTATGCATATTACTCATCTAAATTATAGTCTACAACATGAATGAACATTCAGTTTTAAGATATACATGTACAGTACACAAGTTGCCGACCTTGGTGGCTTTGTTGGATGCATGTCAGGCTGTTGATCCGGCAGTTGTGGGTTTGATCCCCAGGCCATCTTTAAAATATTCTTTGTTTGCTGTGCTCCTACCCATTAATTTCAGAATGGGTACAGAACAGGCAGCGCGACCTTACTACGTGTCGCGATATCAAGCGTGGAAACACGCAAGTCACGTGACTTTTTATGGTGGAAGTTGCGCGGGATTTGCGAGGAAGTAATGCGAGTTCAACGTGTAGCGTGGAAGACAAGCGTGGAAATTCTCGCTACAAGCGTGTGATCGAGCGTGTAACGATTTATAGGCGTGGAAACCCGGGCGTGGAAAAGATTAGTGCACGCTCAACTTTACCGTTACCTGTAAAAACAAAATCTACTGTCCATGCACTACTCTGATTGCAGTACATGTACGTCTTTTAAAGTGTGAAAAGATAAAAATTCTCTAATGCGTTCTGATTGTTTTCATTTCTTTCCAGAGTCCTGAACCGTGACACAGGCCACACATTAATTATTGATTATTATTGAATAGAACGTGCGAATATCAAAGCTTGCTCTTTGAATTTCGATTAGAAAAATCATGCAAAAGTTATCAAGGTAGCATGGGCCTCGACAAAGCTCCATACGAAAAAGTACCGGATTCTTTGGCTTAGTCTAGTCCGGCCACAAAAGTGGGTCAGGCATGGTCGTTTTTTAAAAACACACAAAAGTCACAAAGAGAATCAAACATCTGCCCCCAGTCGACGAATTACGAATTACGTATTTTATATTTGGTATTCCTGTAACTGCTTTTTCCCATGCAACAACCGCACGCGCTCAGTATAAATGACGTACTGTGGTAAAAGACCGGGAAATTCTCACTTACGTGCAGCAACCGCACGTGCAAATATGAATTTACTTAAAGGGGTGCTTCTGCTATCAAAGAGACATTGAATCAACAAGACAGGATTTGTGAAAAGGGTGTCTGTCACACAAAAACACACTTTACGCGCACAAGGGGCAATAGAGGCTAATGACAATTAAAACGAGTGAGTTTTTTACGTCCTACTAACAGCTAGGACATACAGAGATATGGACCTTGGTTTAAAGTCTAATATGAAAGGCTTCAGAAGCCTGGGATCGAACTCATGATCCCGGTTGACAAGACGAGAAGCTTTACCACTGCACCACCGAGGCACCATTTCCCAATATTTCATACTGTTAAATATCTAATAAAAGGGCTGCAGACATTTCCCCATGCCCCGCCACTGCACTTACATCAAGCAAGTACCATGACTCTGTTAATAAACTAATAAGTTTCAAGAAAATATCTCAAATAGTTTTCAAGTTACAGAGCGGACAGAAAAAAAAAAAAATCAGAAATCACTAAAATATTTTCAGTGTTCAAAGGGCCGTAACTCCAAAAGTAAGGTATATGAAAGAAAAGAAGGGCAGTTATCAGTTTCTGCTGAAATGATTAATAGCTTATGAATAAGCCTAACCCGGAAAAGTGTGCGTGCTCGACAAGACCGAAATAGTGTAGACTGGGCCGTTTAACTCCAGTTCAAATCAAAATTACGTCGCTATAAAGTTCTCATGTCTGAAGTATGATTTACAACGTACGTACAATGAACCGGACAACAAAACGTACAATAGTACAATGTACGTGCGACCAGCAAAGACTCGGGTCAGTCTGTGCATCGACCCACTATATAAAGCAAGCTTCTTGAATAGCCCGGATTCAGAAGAATAATATTCATTTGTACCCTGATAAATGCGGGGTAACGTCCTCACACTGCAGGTGTTTACTCTTTTAAGGGAGCTAACTGCAACTGACTATCAAAAGGGAGTTAACTGCAATTGCTTTAACGAGTCGGGCCCATGCGAAATGGGATTGGGAACAACATTTTTTATGAATCGCGCCTGTAAATTGTATATGCTTATACAATAAGCGGTTAACCAGTACACCGAACCCCCTTCCGCCAGAAACTTGTAACTGCCAATCTTGAAGCAGTGGAAGGAGCAAATGCCCGTAGCAAATACATGTGTTTCATGATAAGTCGGGATCGAATCGCGTTCGATTCCCGCCGGTTCGATACCATTTTTCCAATAAAGTCAGTGCAAACAACTTCTAGCTCGAAAGGAGACCCGTCATATTTGCATGAGGGTAAAAAGAAAGAGCTTTCCAGAGAGAGAGAGAGAGAGAGAGAGAGAGAGTTTGCAAAACTTGTAAGCTTCTGGCTCGTCCATTTTAGATACATCCGGCTATGAGATTTAGATATTCCTAGAGAAAAACGGCAAACAGTAAATACCCTGACCAGACGCCGCGTTCTATCATCTCAATATGACTTAAATATTTTTTTTTTGTTAAAAGAGACCTAAGACACCAAGTCACCGTCATCATTAAGTGGTGATTTGAATGGGCAGTCCTAACCCATGTCCAATCATCAACCGTCCAGGCCTCGATCCGAGCAGTGTAGATACATTCCAGCGTGTCCGTTTCTGTCTCCCTTGTCAATTGAAATGTATCGCTACTTTTACCCTCGAAGCGCTTAGCATATTAGTAGACGCCATTTTTTTTTTTTTTTTTTGTAAATTAAGCGTGACGTTACATGTGACTAGTTACTAGTTTGCTTAGGATTTACACCCCACTGAATGTTTGCAATGTCGTCGGTCACTAGCCTGCCCTCTCTGAATATTCTGCTTCTATTTACCACTAAATACTCATTGTCCTAAAAAAACTGAACAAGGTAACTAGTCCCTGACTCTCTGGTTAGCGCTCTGCTTGACATTTTATTTGCTATTTACTTAGACGTTAGACACTGACGAAAAAAAAATAATCCTCGTTTCTTTCTGAATAGTGTGATCACAGTATAAAGCACAAGAACTTAATAACAATTAAGGCAAACAATGATACAAGAATATTATCGTTATTACAAATAGAAATCATGTACTACCGTACACGTGTAAACACATTGGGATCAGAAGAACGGATGCGGTACTGATCTAAAATAAAATGCAGACAGGTTGCAATGGGTTGTAGAGTGTAGCGTGAAGCGATCTTACCTGTAGCGTGTGGCGATTGTGGAACTATCGAGTGACACGCAAATTTCACGTTCCGCGTTGCGGTCGGGTTTGTTGCGTGTGATAAGCGCGAAATTATCGTGGAGAGAGCGTGGAAAGAACGTGGAAAGAGCGCGGAACTTGCGAGGAAATTAATAGTGAAAACGACACATAGTAAGGTTGCGCTGACTGTACTGTAGGTAGGTAATTTTTTTTTTTTTAGCATCGGATATAATTTTTCTTTTACTGTAGATAGTATATGGTCCAAAATGCTGTCCATAAAGATACAATATTTCAAAACAATTGAAAATAAAATTTATGATTAAAAGATTGTAGTGATTGTATAAAGCTTTTTACAAAACAGAAAAAAAAAAAAAAATTCCAGAATGGCCAAAAAAAATTAGGGTAGGGCCAGTTTTGGTGGGTAGGTAGGAGCACAGCAAACCAACAATTTTTTAAGGTCAGCCCTGCCGGGCAATATTCTTTTTTTGGAGATTGATCATGAAATACTTTTTTTCAGTCATTTTCTCCCTTCCACTGACACAAATAGAACAGTTGTCAATTTCTTGCAAAAAAAATGTGTACCTGTACCAATCAATTGATTAACATCTTAGAGATCTAAGCCTGCCCAGGAAAAGTGTAGTTACAGTACAGCTCAGGTGGTTTTTCAAAATCCCCCCCCGAACCGGTGGGGTTGATTTTTTAGCCCACCGTGGATCTTCCTGATACCCCACTCCAATTCCCACCGCGAAGGATTTTTCGCCCGCCACGTTTTCGCCGAGTTCCCTCCGCAAAACCACCCACTTACCTGTAGAACTCCGCGGTGGGCAAAAGTTTATCCTGGCGAGCTCGCAATGAAAGATTAGTGACGTCAGAATGATTGATAGCTCCGAATTTTTTCCGAGTTTGCATGGGGAGGAAATCGGAACCTTTATTTTGCTTACGCATCATTCGGCTGATTTGCCACTGAATAAATACAGAAATATTTCTACCTAGAGATTAAAAAAAAAAAAAAAAAAAAAAAAAAAGAATTAATGAATAAAACAGGAAATAAAAAATAACGTATTTCTGTTTGTTTATTTCTTACCTTGTACCCGGGTACTTAAAGGGGCGCTTCTGCTATCTTAGAGGCTTTTATTTGGAGACCAACGAGCATCGTCTCGGAAAAAAAAAAAAGAAATACGAGTAATGCCACGTAGGCGGACGCATTAATCTCCGATGGTCAGGATTGTGCATTCTATTCTCACAGATCGAGCGATTTATCATGAAACACATGTATTTGCTACGGTCATTCGCTCCTTCCACTGCTTCAAGATTGGCAGTTACAAGTTTCTGGCGGAAGGGAGTTCAGTGTACTAGTTAACCACTTATTGTATAAGCATGTCCCCCTCTGTATTGGCGCGATTCATAAAAAATGCTCTTCCCCATTCCATTTCGCAGTAAGATGCGCCGTCCGACTGGAGACCATGAGGTCGTGGGTTCAACCCCCGCCGAGGCCTGCAACATTCTTTCGTGGAGATTGATCATGAAATATTGTCTACGGTCATTCTCTCCCTTCCGCTGATTCAAGAAGGGCAATTGTCAGTTTCTGGCAAAAGAATGTGCGCAATACTGGTTGACCGCTTAGAGGACTAAGCTTGCCCAGTAAACGTGTGGTTAGGTAAACTGACCGCACTCGACATGACCCCATTGGGTTGACTGGGCCGTAAAACCTCAACACAAACAAACAAACATTCCATTTCGCACATATCAGACGCATAAAGCAATTGCAGTTAACTCCCTTTTAAATCAGTTAGAGTTAGCTCCCTTAAATCAGTAAACCTGCAGTGTGAGTACCTTACCCAGCATTTATCAGGGTACAAATGAAAACTTTGTTACGGTATTCTCTTACAGTATAATACATTAATAACATCATATTTATTGGCTTATACAGTAATCTTTAGAACTTTCGTTTCCGTGTAAAGTGTTCTATTTTTGTGGCTTCAATATATGCGATATGCAAAACCAAGACTGTAATTTATTTAACAAGTAAAAGAGACACATTGTATAAACCTAGCGCATCGGGGGGAAAGCGTCTTCTGGGCTAATTCAGCAGACGACAGATTGAATTCGTTTTCTTTTTTTGTTTTTTTCTTTGCATTACCAAGAAAACAGGATTTGACGTTTCATGCAGTGGAGACAATTTGCATGAAGTGCAAATAATGTTCTCTTGGAAGAATGAGAAAAATATTTCAAAATGTTGTCTGCTGAAAATTGTACCCAGGGTGGTTAGCGTTAAGGTTCGTTTCCACGTAAAGTGTTCTATTTTTGTGGCTTCAATATATGCGATATGCAAAACCAAGACCGTAATTTATTTAACGAGTAAAAGGGACACATTGTATAAACCTAGCGCATTGGCGGGAAAGCGTCTTCTGGGCTAATTCAGCAGACGACAGATTGAATTCGTTTTCTTTCATTACCATGAAAACAGGATTTGATGTTTCATGCAGTGGAGACAATTTGCATGAAGTGCAAATAATGTTCTCTTGGAAGAAAGAGAAAAATATTTCAAAATGTCGTGTGCTGAAAATTGTACCCAATGTGCTTATCGTTAAGGTTTGCACAAACAACTCGCGCATGAGTCTGTGCATGGCAAAACCTACAGTAAAACTTGTACGAAGAGACGAATCAGCCTGCACTCTGAGACTGCACATCAGCAGATCTCAGAAGTCTGATCAGAGCCTTCGCTAATCGTAAGTACCCCCTATGATCACTGGGTGTAACAAAACGTCTTGTGCGACGAGCAAAGACACTGGTCAGTACGCGCCTGCACATTCTGATAAGAGCCTTCGCTGATCGTATTTACCATCGATAGCCGGGCTGTCCAAAGTGGAATAAACAGTGCGACTGCGACAGCACATTCTGTTCAGACCCTTCACTGATCGTACAGTATGCAAGAAGCTTGCTTTATGTAGTGGGTCGATGCACAGACTAACCTGAGTCTTTGGTGGTCACACGTACATGTAGTATTGTAGGTTTTATCCGGTTCAAAGTTCGTACATTGTATTTCATACTTCAGACATGAGAACTTTGTACCGACATAATTTTTGTTTGAACTGGAGTTAAACTGTCCAGTCAATACTATTCATCGAGCCCGCACACTTTTCCGGGCGGGCTTATTCATAAGCTATTACAGCAGAAACTGACAACTGCCCTTCTTTTCTTTCATATACTTTGACGATAGAGCCTACTTTTGGAGTTATGGCCCTTTGAACACCGAAACTATTTCAAGTAAAAAAGGGAATAAACCTAATTTTGGGGGGATCGGAAAGTGGCAATTTGGAAAACTCATCCTTTTCTATGCATTGGCCATACGCATTCGTTGTTGTCCGTCGGCAATCGCAGTGTTTCGATGCTTTATTAATATTCAAAAGGATGCTGATGAGTGAAAACTGACTCAAGCAGGACGTACGAATATTGCAATTTATGCACCGAATTTGCGGTACGTTTTGTGTACGCAGATACCAACAATTCTGTCCACTTATGGTGAATGGGAATGCTTACAATCAAAATTCGTTAATTGCTGTCAAACAATGAGTTAAAAAGGCTGATTTGATCAGGTCGGCAGTTTGGTCCTATTCAAAAATGTGCATGCCGAAAAAGTACGACTGACTTTAGCCACGCCCCTTTGGAAACAGCTTTCTCACTTCATCGCGGAAACACCACGTGGCCCCCGCGGCTGTTCATATTGCCTGTCATAATCACATCGAATTTTGTCTGTTCGAAAGTAATTTTATCAGGCGATTTTTACCACTGGAACGCAGCGGATCCACCGGCCCGGGTGAAACCACAGTGGGATACTAAAATTTAATCCTTTCCACCCGAATCCACTCCCCACCAGCTCGGGGGGGATTTTGAAAAACCACCTGAGCTGTACTGTATATCATTGGAAACTGGAGGTCTACCAAAATTGCTAAGATAATGGTCGTACATTGACATTTGACCTTTTTACCGTGAGGTCAATTTTGCTTCCTTATGCATTTGTATGGGAAAAATATTCAGAATTTCAAACGACCTCCTCTGGAGCCTCTGGGTCAATTTTGCTCAAATTTCATTTGGAGCCTCCTGAGGTTGGGGGAATGAAAGATTGCTAAAATGGTCGCATTTCATCGACAAAGGTGGCCGCCATGCCCATATATGGTAAAAATCTTTAAAAATCTTCTTCTCCAGAACCGAGGATGCCTTGGGGCTGAATCTTTGCATAAGTCATTGGGGATTGCTAAAATAAATGTGGCGAAAGAAAGTGCACAGTACTGGTTAACCGCTTAGAGGACTAAGCCTGTCCAGTAAACATGTGGTTAGGTAAACTGACCGCGCTCGACATGACCCCATTGGGTTGACTGGGCCGTAAAACCTCAACACAAACGGCAAGGTCAAGTTTGCGTCCCTATGCATTTGTATGGGGAAAACCTTTAAAAATCTTGTTCTCCAAAACTGAGGATGCCTTGTGGCTGAATCTTTACATATATCATCGGAAACGGAGGTCTACCAAAGTTGCTGAAATAATGGTCATACATTGACTTTTGACCTTTTTACCATGAGGTCAATTTTGCTTCCTTATGCATTTGTATGGGAAAAATATTCAGAATTTCAAACTTTTCCTCTGGAGCCTCTGGGCCAATTTTGCACAATTTTCATATGGAGCCTCCTTAGGTTAGGGGAATGAAAGATTGCTAAAATGGTCGCGGTTTATTGACCAAGATGGCCGCCATGCCCATATATGGTAAAAACCTTTAAAAATCTTCTCCTCCAGAACGGAGGACGCCTTGGGGCTGAATCTTTGCTAAAATCATCGGGGACAGGGGGTCTACCAAAGTTGCTAAAATAATGGTCGTAAAGTTTGCTTCCCTATGCATTTGTATGGGAAAAAACGTTTAAATATTTATTCTACAAAACCGAGGATGCCTTATGGCTGACTCTTTGCATATATTATTGGGAACATCTGCACATGTCTGCAGTGGCTATGTCACTCAGGTGAGCGAACCGTGGCCTGTGGGCCTCTTGTTTTTTTATTTATCATGTTTTCTCAAAAAAAAAAAAAAAAAAAAAATTAGGAGTTTAAATACTGGGCTAAAAGTTTTTGCTAAGTATTTATACAAGTAGGTATGAGCAAACATGATAGACCCAGATCAAACTGCTCCTGTAGGAGCAGTTTGATCTGGGTCTGCACTGTTTGTCATTCTATCAGTACTTTTAGATACCTCAGGGAACAGTCAAACTTGGTAAAATTTTATGTGTCCAAACAAATATATCTGATAATTATGGGTATAATTCTACATTAAAAAAAAATGTAAAAAAAAAAAAAAAAATCCCTACCCACCCTAACTATTTTTTGCCCCCTAGATACACACATTTTTTTTACATGGCCTAGGACCGGTATCCAGAAAAACAACATAGGTCCAGAGTGCTTGCATTATAGGAAAGTCCAGGTGTCAGAGGTCAGAGACTCCCAATAAGGCTGCCGAACTTCCAAATACTGATGCTTGGAAGTCGGGACCTCCAAATCTGAAACATATACTGTCATTAATTAATAAAGCCGATTTAGCCTGAACTCATATTTCTTTTAGTATTTGAATGCTATTTTAAGACATTAAAGAAGAAAACTTCACATATTGATAAAAATTATGGCAAAATATGAAATTTTATGGTCAGTTTTAGTTCCAAATAAAATGCCAGGAATTCCTGGGACTTCCTGTTTTTAAATGTTAGTCATAGTGCAAGCACTGGGTCCAGACAAGAGGAGCTGAATATTTTTCTGAGGAATTGATAAGGAGGAGTATTTGGTGATAATTCTGGGATAATTTTCTATAGTTCTCCATAAAAACATATGTTGTGGGTACTCATTAGAAGCGCCTCGATCCATAAAAACATATGTTGTGGGTACTCATTAGAAGCACCTCATCAAGGCGCTTCTAATGAGTACCCACAACATATGTTTTTATGGGGTTATAAGAAAAATTATCCCAGAATTATCACCAAATACGCCACCTTAACAATTCCTCCGTTTTTCTTATTTCTCCACAAAACAGGTGTTGTGGATACTCATTTGTAGCTCTAGATAAGGCGTCTTTTTCAACCAAAAAGTATCTGTATTTTTCTTTTTTCTCAACGAAAACATATGTTGTGGGTACTCATTAGAAGCACCTCACTGAGGTACTTCTAATGAGTACCCACAACATACCTTTTGTTGAGAAGTAAGAAAACTATTTACCTGATACCCACTCTTATCTAGACCTATGTCATTAGAAGTGTCCTGCTGAGGTCCTACAACATGTTTTTTTACATGTATCTTGAAATATTTTTTATTTTTCCCAGAAAACTGGTTTTGACATTTGATGCAAAGTGTCTCCACTTGTTTCCAGTGGAGACCATTTGCATGAATTTCTGGGAGAAATAAGAAAAACATCAATGATTTATCATCTGGTGAATTATTCTAGAGAAGGGTAAAGCCTAAATAAAGTGAAAACTAAAAAATTAAAAGTCACACAAAAATTAAAAAAACCCAAAAAAATCTACATTCTTCTCCCTTTCTACCTATATAAATTGTTGTTTTGTTTGTGTTGAGAGTGTTGGAGACACCATGAAAATGTCAGAATAAATGTCACCGGTGTTGCTATCCTATGAGTGATTAATTCACTAATATGACAGTTTTCCACATTGTCTTCTGGGTCCAGATGAGTTATTTTGTCTAAAAGGCTGTTCAAGTTATTGATATGTTTTTTGTTTTTTTCTTCCTACTTGAAAACATGTTGCGAAGTCCTTACTTGTAGCTGGTGGTAATAGGGGTGCTAGAGGACTTGTTAAGGAAGGGTATTTAATGATATTTATAGGATGTTTTTTCTCGTTCCCCCTAAATACATATGTTTTGGTGCTCATTAGAAGTGCCTCATTGAGGCACTTCTAATGAGTACCCACAACATATGTTTTTTTTTTGTGGAGAAATAAGACAAAATCCCAGAATTATCACCGACCTAAACTTGTCCTCTGGATTTCCAGATAAAAACCTTCCTCCTCGAAAACATATGTTGTGCGAACTCAGAAGGAGTGCTATCACCAACACCCGACCTAAACTTGTCCTCTGGATTTCCAGATAAAAACCTTCCTCCTCGAAAACATATGTTGTGGGAACTCAGAAGGAGTGCCTCATCGAGGCGCTTCTTATGAGTACCCACAACATACATTTTCATGGAGAAGTAAAAGAAAATAAGTACGTATTTGATCTAACTACTGCACATATCCCAATAAGTGCACAGTCAAGCAATTCCGTAGTCTTCAGATTACAGCCAGTGTACTTTTTGTCTACTTCTTTGTAAAGGCATATGTCATGGGTACTCATTTGAATTGCATCGACTTGACGATGCAATTCAAATGAATACCCAAACATATGCCTTTATAAAGAAAATCAGAAAAAAATCGCTTAATCATCATCAAATAAATCTTTTTTCTGATTTTTTTTATAGTGTATCCTTAGTTGGTAGATATATATTTTACCACAATGTGTGTTCCCAGTAATTTTGAAAAACCCAAGCGCACAGTAATAATAATAATAATAATCGACCTTATTTATAGAGGGTAACACATTTAGTAATCTAGTACTAATCTTCCATGTGGCCCTCTTTTTTCCTGGGTAGAAACCAGTACTAAGCAATGTGGATAAAGTCTCTTGCTCAAGGAAACAACACTTGCTGTTAGTGGGGATCGAACCCGGTACCTATCGATCTCGAGTCCGACGCTTTACCACTGCACCACAGCACTGCACCAGTGCGGTAATTAGGTCGAATAAGGTAGTTATCTGACACCCCCTGTTATTTGGAGCTATGAATCATGTGGCTCTAGATAAGAGGGGTATTAAGGTAATTTTTTTTTTTTTTTTTATCTCCATGAAAACATAGGTTATGGGTACTCATTGGAAGCACCTCAAAGAGGTCTGTCAGATGACTACCAAAACCTGCCTCTGTGGAGAAATAGGAATAGCAATACTGTTTAGTTGAAAAAAAAAAGTATCTTCTCCAGGCATAGCTGCAGAAGTAAGAGGGGGTATCCACAACATATTTTTCTTATTTTTCCATAAAAACATGTATTGTGTGTACTCATTAGAAGAGCCTCATTGAGGCCTTTCTAATGAGTACCCACAACATATTTTTTGTGGAGAAATAAGAAAAGTATCAGTACTTTTGGGTTGAAAAAAACATCTTATCAAGAGCTATGCTAGAGCAATGGTATGTTCTTTTTTTTTGTTTTTTTGTTTTTGCAGCTTTGGCATAATGCTGAGCTAAATGTAGCAATTTTGAGTAATATATAACCTTGAAGTTGTACTTCAAGTGTGTGTATTTATTTATAGCTAGATTGTTGTTTTTTTTTACCCCAAGGAATGTTTAGCTCTACAGGTTCAAATCATGAGAAAGCTTGCACAAGACTCCAAATAAGTGTATTTGTGTGATTTTTTTTTTCTTCAGTATTTGGCCTACCCTATGTATATCAAATATTTGGCTTACACTTTCCACTCTTTGGCAACTGTCATGTTCCAGAAAGTAGGCTCTGCCATTTCACTCTTAAATGACATTTCAAGCAAGTTGACTCATTTGCATGAAATGTCATTTTTCGGGAAAAAAGAAAAAATGTTTCAAAATTAGCATTAAATGCTTAAACCTATTTTCTGGAAAAATAATAAGAAAAAATTTTTAAAATGTCGTCTGCTGGAATTTTTACCCAGCATGCTAAGCATTAATAGAAAAGAAAAAATGAAAGTTAGGGTAGGCTCTAACATTAACAAGCTTTTTGTTTTTTATTTCCCCCTGAAAACATGAGCTTGACATTTCATGCAAATTGTTCTGATTTGCATGAAATGTCAGACTTTATATTCTAAAAAAATACTATGAGTCAGTTCTCAGCTGTGTGTCAAGAAAGCTGTAATGGTTAAATTCCCAAAATATAAAATATCATCGCAGTATCTGAGTATCAGGTAAATATTTTTCTGGGCCCAGTTGTTCAAAGCATAGTTAGCTTAACGAGCTCAAGGGTCATTTCGTTAACTGTTTTAGCAGATTAAATATACTGTACAATATTCTGATATTTTTTTGCTGAAAAAATGTGAGTAGCTTTTGCACTACAAAAGCTACTCACATTTTTTCAGCAAAGAATTTCAGCATATTTACGAATTTTAACAAATCGTTAACTAATGACATTGTTAGTTTTGAACAACTGGGCCCTGATTTCTGCATATTAGAATATGTTGTGTGTACTCATTTCTCAATATAAATATATGTTATTACTCATTAGAAGCACCTTGATGAGCTGCTATTAAGGATTGCATTGAGACACTTCTAATGAGTACCCAGAGCATATACTTTTTTCGAGGAATAAGAAAAATGTCAGTACTTTTTGGTTAAAAAAAGAGCCTTATCTGGAGCTATGAAATATGATGCAGATTTGTCTGTTTCTGGTGAAAAAAAATGCACAAGTACTCATAAACCACCTAGAGGACTAAGCCTGTCCAGGAAAAAGTATGCTTAGGTAAACTGACCATGCTCCAGGTGACCCCAATGGGTTGTCTGGGCCGTAAAATCTCAACACAAACAAACAAATGATGCAGATTTGATTTTTTTAAACCAAAGTTTTAATAGCGTACTTACCATAAGTATTTTGCACCTGAACTTAGCACATTGGTCCTGAAATTTGAACGTCCATTTTACTACCTGTTGATGTATTTAAAAATTGCTGAATGAGTGGCAAACAGTGTGGACCCGGGTCAGATGCCACATTCTTTGGCATTTGATCAGGGTCTACACTGTTTGCTTAGGCCTAACTGTCCGAGTGCTTAGGGTAAAGGGTAAATATGGTAACTTAATTCTCTAAAACCACTGAAGCTATTCAAACATAATATAGTAGAAATATTAGATCAAGTTGACCAAATTTATGACACTGGACTGTGGTTCATTTTGGAGTTTTTTTTTTTATAAAACTCTTCTTTTTATTCCTCATCAAAAGGGTGATTTCCTGTGCTAATTGCTGTGCCATGACATTCCAATTTTCAGAATATTTCTGTACTGTGATTGTGTGAAGAATGTCTGTTTTTAACTGGTCTTGGGAGTTCATCAGCCTCAACTCTAATGGAGCGTATCTAAAACCTTTCCTGTTTAACCTTTACAGGTTTATTCAGCAGACAAAAAATTATTTTCTCAGAAAACTAGGGTCTTGATACTTCATGCAAATTGTCTCCACTGGAGTTAAGTCTTCTTTTCTGCAAAAATAGGAGAAATATTTCAATACATCATCTGCTGAAAATTTTGCCCAGTGTTAATGTTGTAATGGCTGTCATGACCAATCTTTTATCACTTAAAGCGCCATGCAAAATTTGTAGCAGACGACATTCTAAAATGTTTTTTTTTTTCAAAGAAAACAAGTCTTGACATTTCATGTGAATCGTCTGCCAAACAGACGATTCACATGAAATGTCAAGACTTGTTTTCTTTGAAAAATTAAAAAAAAATATTTAAAAAATGTTTTCTTAATAAGGATTTTAAACCCTTAAAAGCAGTCTCAGCTGCAGCAGCCGGCACTTTGAGATATAAGTATTTTTAATTTTTCAATGCTAAAAATTTTGCATTGCACTTTAGTTTGAGGGTTAAGAAGTCATTAAATGCAATGTCTTTTGAGATGTGATATTAATATTAACCAGTCTGTCATAGCTCCATCAGCACTCTCAGTACTTTGATTTTTTTTTTTTTTTTCTTGATATTCATGTTTAGCTCATTTTTGGAGTGGAAAGGGACTTTTTGTAAATGGTTCCTAGAGTAACCAAAGAAAACTGGGTACTGTTAAAAAACTAGACTAGTTTTATGTGCAGACAAATTATTTATAAAGAAGTCGTTGACATTATTTTTCTCTTCTTGTTTATTCATTTTATTGGTGAGCACACAGACTGTTATAAATTAAATCACACCGCCTAAGACTCTGCAGTTAACCTTTACCACTCTCTGGGTAAATTCAGCAGACACTGCATAGGTCTAGATAAGGGAGGGTATCCGGTAAATATTTTTCGTAGTTCTCCACGAAAACATATGTTGTGGGTACTCATTAGAAGTGCCTCACCTCATTGAGGTGCTTTTAATGAATACCCACAACATATGTTTTCGTGGAGAAATAAGAAAAGTATCAATACTTTTGGATTGAAAAAAGCGCCTTACCTAGTGCTATGAGGCAGCATATTCAGGGTTTTTCCTGACTCGGATTTTGGCAGTTTTTACCCCAAGAATCATGTTCTGGACCCTCAAAAGTTAGGGGCAAGAGTCCTGAATGATGCACATATGATCAATCTAAAATTTATTTCATCTATTTGGGGCTTTGTATTTTAATATATCTGTCACTTAAAGGGCAATAATTATCAGTATAAAGGCTATAGTTAACCTCTTTAAAACAATGAACCCAAAACCTCTTACTTAAGGATCCCTTGCTCCACACCAGGGGGTCCCTGGGACCCTTATTTTCAAACCCTAATATTGATATTTTTTCTTGTATTTCCCAGAAAGTAGGCTTTGTCATTTGACAATTCATGCAAATTGTCTCCTTTGGAGATGGTTAGGGTGAATTGTCAGAGCCTATTTTCTGGGAAAAATAAGAAAAATATTCCAAAATATCATCTGATATTTCTACCTGGCATACTAAGCGTTAATGACTTTTTAAATGATCAGTAATGTTGTGATAACCGTTACTGTGTAGACCCTGGTCTTCCAACTGAGATGCCCCAGGATATGTGTCTGATCAGGGTCTGCAGTATTTGCCACTAATTCAGCAGTGCTTATAGAGTCAGTAGCTGGTAGATTCTAATGAGTACCCATAACATATGTCTTCTTCGAAAAATAAGAAAACTATTTTGTGGACACCCCTTCTTATCTGGAGCTATGGAACTATGTTGTAACGGGCATAATGTCATAATGAGCACAATGTCATGAACACAATGTCGTAATGAGCAACGTGTCATAATTAGCTTTATGTCATGATTTTGTAGAATCAACAATCAGAGGACTTGTTAAGGAGGAGTATCAGGTGATAATTCTTGGATAATTTTCTTTATTTCTCCATAAAAACATTTGTTGTGGGTACTCATTAGAAGCGCCTCGCTGAGGCGCTTCTAATGAGTACCCACAACATATGTTTTCATGGAAAACTGGAGAAAATTATCCTAGAATTATCATCAAATACTCCTCCTTATCAAGTCTCCTGAACAAGGTTTCAACATTGTGCTGGGACGATGACTGATGATGTTTTTTGAGATATTCTGTATTTGTAAAGCTGATGAGATGTTGGCCGATCGACAAGCTGTTCAGGGCATACTCTTTAAAACCCATACTTTGCCTCTTGTGGCTCATAGATTTGTGTAGAGATGTGAGAATCCTGTTGCCTTGTCTTCAGCCTTGATTGCAACCCGAGTTCTTTTGAAATGCCCAAAGAAATATTTATTCTTACTTCAACATCTTCAAAATTTTATGTGTGCTATGTAAATTTTTGTTGATAATTCACAGCTACAGGTAAGAGTGGGTGCACATAATATTTTTCTGATTTCTCAACAAAAACATTAAATTTTGTTGTGGGTGCTCATTAGAAGTGCCTCGCCTGGCTGAGGTGCTTCTAATGAGTACCCACAACATATTTTGTCGAGAAATAAGAAAACTTTCAATACTTTTCAGTTGAAAAAAGCATCTTATCTGATGACTGGAGCCATGATAATTTAACCCTTAAAGCGCCAAGCAAAATTTGTAGCAGACGGCAGTCAAAAATTATTTTTTTTTTAATTTTTCAGAGAAAACACGTCTTGACATTTCATGTGAATCGTCTGCAAGGCAGACGATTCACAGGAAATGTCATGACTTGTTTTTCTCTGAAAAATAAAAAAAATTGTTGTCTGCTGCAGTTGTGATTGGCGCTTTAAGGGTTAAACTCAAATCCTGTTTTGTCACTAAAATGCAAATCCTTTGTCATTTTATTACTGCATTGTATGACTATAAAGTAGTTCTTATTGACATATAAACAGTGTTAGTCATATGCAGATTTAGAAAAGGGGGTATTCTGACACATATCATATTAGATCTAATTAATGCACTATGTACTTTGGTTTTTCAAAATTACTGGAAACAAGAATTAAGCCTCTTCAAAAAAAAAAAAAAAAAAAAGATAAGCAATTAAGAATAGTCCTCCTAACCTAAGGATGGAAATATTGACTTGATGTTAGATACTGGTCTGAAGTTCTATCCTGACCCACATGAGTGACCTTGAGGTCAAGGTCATGGACTCAGGAAAAAAATACGTTGAAGTTTTAGAGGCAAAGCTCGATTCAGGTCAGGGGTCAAGCTACAGGGCGACTGGGGCGAAATAGTCGCCCTTGAGGGCTCTAAGTCGCCCTTGGAAGCCCTGAGGGCGACAAAAACTTCGCCCTCGAATTTTGCAACTTTTGAAAAAGCTAATACTTGTGCAAAACGAACTTTTTGTTAGGAGAAATCCAGTAAAAATTGAACAAACATGCAATGGTAAAATTCTTTTGAAAAAAAGTTGTTAGAAGTATCAGAAATGCCACAGAATAAAAGTCTAATGTGGGTAAACAAGTTTTGAAGGAAAACTGTTTGCCTACTAAGTGACCAAAAGATCGTTTTTGTCAGTGTCATTAGTTTTCGTGGGTGTCCGTTTTTTCATAAATGAACCATTTACATGCTGAAAATTGGTCAGAAACAGTATTAAAAATGCTAAAAACTAAGTTTAAAAGTTGACAGACATTTTAGCTAACAAATTTCTTTTTATCATTATGTTTATAGCTTATCAGATCTTGATGTTTTGACTGAGAAGATCAATTTCCAAAAAGATATGGGTGCAGATATGATGCATTAGCCCTACTCACGTCTGTGTTTCTGTGGATCATTTAATTGGTTTAGAAGTAAGAATTAACAGATCTACAGTAAAAATTGTTTCCTTTTTTGTTAATAATTAATGTTAATAATTATTCCCAAGACAATGCAGTAAAGCGAGTCGAGAGTCCTTAAATGTCATGCTTTCAATAAGGTGATAGGTTAACCGAGTCCTGACTTCTCCCTCATCCTATAAAACTTCTCCCTGTTTTGTCTGGAGGGAGAAGTCACTTCTCCCTAAATTTCTGAGCCAGCTTGGCCCCTGCAGGTGAGCTACATTTTATTGCAATAGCTCTTATTTTGGAAGAGCTGGAGAAAATTATTCCAGAATTATTAGGAAATACTCTTCCTTAACACATAGCTACAGGTAAGGCACTTTTATTCAACCAAAAAGTAGATTATTTTCTTATTTCTCCATGAAACTATATGTTGTAGGTACTCATTAGAAGTGCCTCAGTGAGGCACTTTTAATGAGTACCCACAATAAATGTTTTTGTGGAGAAATAAGAAGAATATATACCTGATACCCCCACTTATCTGGAGCTATGCTGTTAAAGTAATCGTCTCATCTTGAGACCAACATGATCCTGAGAGTAAACTGACTTTGGAATGATTCCAGTCCTTTTGATATTTAGGGTGTAGTTAAAATCTTAGATTGTGTTTCAAAACATTGCCTGAATGAAATAAGATTGCTAATATGCCTATAGACTTGTCAATGTTTGGGATTAACTACAGCGTAGCTCTAGAAAAGAGATATTTTTGTTTGTTTTGTCGCCGTTTTTTTTTTTTTTTTTTTTAAACAAAACGTATCTCTTTATTTTACCACAAAAAGTATGATGGTAGTACATATTAGAAGTGTTTGTCTCAACAATTCTATCTCACAGTTCTGATGACTACCCAGTATCTACAATATCTTATAAAATTAATAGAAATATTTGTCAGAATACCCCTCTTATTTAGAGCTATTTCAGTCAGGTGAGGGCAAATACTTCAAGAATATTGTGTGAAATGTGACCGTAGCCCAAAATACCGCGCTTTTTTCAACCAAGATAAGAAGGGGTTTTAGTTAAACAGTTTTCTTATGTCTCCATGTAAACATATGTTGTGGGTACTCATTAGAAGTGCCTTGCTGAGGCACTTCTAATGAGTACCCATAACATTTGTTTTTGTGAAGGAATAAGAAAATATTTCTATTGACACCCCTCCTATCTGGAGCCACAGTGACTAAATAATTCTTTGGACCTTGTCCAGTTACTGTTTGGGCAGTGTCACACACAGAGTATAAACCGTTACAAACAGTGAAGACCCAGTATGGATGGGCTGGTCTGACAGCTGCAGATAAGAGGAAGTAACTGCATATTTTTCTTATTTCTCTGTGAAAACATTGTGGGTATTTATTAGAAGCGCGTTAGCGAGGCACTTTTAATGAGTACCCCTTTTTGTGGAAAATTAAAAAAAATATCAACATCGGTTGAAAAAAGCATCTTAACTGAGGCTGTGAAGTTACTAGGAATAGGGAATTCAGGTCTTCATTTGGCTGCACAGGCTGATTGGGTCATCACTGTTCATGTAACCCAGATAAGCCAATTATTTCTCAACCTAAATGTATTGATATTTTTCTTATTCCGCCATTTGTTTCTCTATTGAAAATTAAGGACTAAAGGTTTGCCTTAATTTGCCAAAGCTATTGTTGAGTGTTACGGCCGAAAACATATTTTGCATCAAGAAATAAGAAAAAATGTTCATATGGAGGCCCACAGATGACGAGATCTTATCTGGACCTTAAATTTCCATATGCAACAGTCCAGGGGAGAACAGGTCTTGGGTATACAGTCAGTCAAACCTGTACTTAGTAAGCAGCTGTGGGAATGTCAAAAACTGGTTGCTTAAGACAGGTGCTTGTTTAATGGTGGTAAATTTCCACACATTTGTCTTGGATTTGGAAAGGTTTTGAAAAACTGGCCTCTTAGTGCAGGTGATTGCTTAATAGAGGTGGCCTTTAAAACAGGTTTTACTGTATTTGCATAACTCCAGTTATGAGGGGTAGCAAGTTATAATATATCATAGCTCCAGATAAGGCAACTTTTTCAACCTAAAAGGATAGAAACTTTGCTTATTAAATTTTCTCCCTAAAAACTTAAAAATGTTCTGGGTACTCATTAGAAGTGCCTGGCCGATGTGTTTCTATTGAGTACCCACAATGATAGGTCTAGATAAGAGTGGGTCTGGGGTAAATATTTTTCTTATTTCTCCACAAAAACATACGTTGTGGGTACTCATTAGAAGTGCCTCGCGGAGGAGCTTCTAATGAGTACCTGCAACATACTTTTCCGTGGAGAAGTTAGAAAAGTATCAATACTTGTGGATTGAAAAAAGCATCTTATCAAGAGCTATGCACAACATACCGATAATTCTGTGGAAAAATGAGAAAAATATGCACCTGATACCCTCCCATACAGAGCCACAGTGTATGCTTAAGCCCCTGTAGTGTGGTGTCACATATTTGTACAGTAAGAGATTTAAAAGTGTGGCAGTCTTGCCAGGAAAAATCAGGCCATATCTGGCCATGAGTGACCTTACTGACCATTTTAAAGTCTACCACTTTGGGTAAAATTTTCAGCAGACCATATATACATTATAATATTTTTCTTATTTTTCCCAGAAAAACTGTTTGACATTTCATGCAAATTGTTTGCCTCAGAGACAATTTGCATGAGAATTAATGTCGAATCCTGTCTTCTGGTAAAAATTAGAAAAATATCACGAATTTGTCTCTGCTGAATTTGCTCAGAGAGTGGTTAGCCTTAAGTATACATTCTGTCCCATGTTTCCAGATAAAGCGCCTTTTTCAACTGAAAAAATGCTGATAATTTTAATTTATTTCTCCATGAAAATGTATGTTGATTCTAATAAGTACCCTTGACATGTTATTGTGGAGAAATAAGAAAAAATGTTTGTTGAAAGTTTATGCATATCCCTTCTTTTTGTGATGTGCATCAGTGCCCCCAACATCTACCCCCAGGGTGATGTATGGTGGGGAAAGTATTGGAAAGTACCAGGGTTATGTCCGATAGGCAAAACTTGTAGGGATTATAGCAACTGTTAGTAAATTGACCTCTCCTGGAAGAAGAGTCATACATGCAGTTTCTGCTATTCCCGGAACCGTGGGGGTTGTCCTTATAACAAACTGCGTGCTATTCTTGTTAGTGGGGGCCATCACGACTGACTGGTGCATTGCTGGAAAGAAAAAACAAAAACACCTGTCACTCTGGGTGGTATGATTTTGTCCCCTCCTGCTGGCCCTCTCATCTGACTTTTGGCTGGAAGGTTCTTGCCTCACTTGAAGTGAAGTTGGAGACTACTGTCATAGGTCTAGATAAGAGTGGGTATCAGGTTAATATTTTTCTTACTTCTCCATGAAAACATGTATTGTGGGTACTCATTAGAAGCGCCTCGATGGGGCGCTTCTAATGAGTACCCATAATATATGTTTTCATGGAAAAATAAGAAAAATATCAATACTTTTGGATTGAAAAAAGCGCCTTAACAAGAGCTATGTAATGTCATTGTTATTTTCTCCCTTTTTGGGAGAAAGTTTGCGGGTGGCCAAGCGGTTAGTGTTCTTGATTTTGGATCGTGAGGCTCCACTGATGCTGGAATTCAGCTCATGACTGTACGGCATTTCATTGCACAGAGCCTTTTATTATCATCACCATTTGATCGTCTCAATGACTTAAATGATTTTACAGCGACGTTTAACACCGAATCATCATCATTTCTCAGGGGGATGGCTCAATATGCTTGGAATATTAACAGCAGCATGCAGCCCCCACCTCATTGATCATCTAAAAAAAAAAACATCTGAAGAAAAAACAAAAATTTCCTATTTCTTCACAAAAACCCACATGTATATTTCTGAGATGATTCAAACGCTTCTCTTTAACTCTAAATATGGAATAGTGGACTCCTATTTTGGTGATTGGGACTCCTATTTTTCAGAGAAATTTAACAAAATTGCATTATTGGACTCATACTTTTAGGAGAAAATGGCTTTGGGGCTTCTGTTTTCAAAATCCTAGAGTGAACCCTGCCACATTTACATGGAGAAATATGAACAATTATTACTGTATACCATTTGTTGTACATAGAGCGACACAGGTTATTTTTGGTTTCTTATTCTTTAAAATTTCATGACTCCAGAGAGCATATTACCATACATATCCAAAGTATTTGGACAGGCAGGCCTAAGCAGACAGGTAGACCAAGATCAGATGGCAAATTTTGTGGCATCTGATCAGGGTCTACACTATTTGCCACACTGACAGCACTTTTTTGGTTTGTCTAATTTTGGCACCAGTATGGTAAGGAGTTGAGGTGTTCGAATATTTAGTATAAATACAGCAAAGTCATGATTGAATGAATTGTGTGGAATCTAGGTGTAATCTGGTATATAGACATGCAGAAATCACCTTTCACCTTTATCGCTCCCTGGGCTGATTCAACAGACGACAAATTGACGATATTTTCTTCTTTTTCCCGGAAAACAGACTGACATTTCATGCAAATTGTCTTCCTGGGAGACAATGTCAAGGTATGTTCTCTGGGAAAAAGAAGAAAAATATTTTAAAAAGTTGTCTGCTGAAATTTTTACTCGGCAGGCTTAGCGTTAAACAGCTACTGTTGTTATTATCAGTGCAGTATTCTGGCAAACTGCCAGCAAGACATAGCTAACAGCCTTGTTTGTTTGCTGTAATATTCTCTACAGTGGATAAAATGGCCTTGACGAAAGTTTGAGGCTCCGAGTGGGAGTGACTTGGCTGTATAGTTATCGATGGTATTGGAAAATAGTCAGGAAGTTGTTAGAATTTCCTTGAATTCACTCGTTAAAAATATCGGGCTTATGTAGTTGCAGGGGACAAGATTTTTACCTGTAGCCCGCTGTAGGCATGAAATTGCGGACAAGTGATATTTTTCGTAGGTTTATGTAGCCATAGATAAATGGGCTGTCTTGATAAATAGTGGTCTTATTTCTCCTTGAAACATATGTTGTGGATATTCATTAGAAATACCTCTGCTAGGCTGAGGTACTTTTAGTGGAGAACTAAAATAAATATTAACCCTTAAAGTGTCAAGCAAAATTTGTAGCAGACGACATTCTAAAATTATATTTTTTATTTTTCAGAGAAAACAAGTCTTGGCATTTCATGTGAATCATCTGCTTGGCAGACGATTCACATGAAATGCCAAGACTTGTTTTCTTCTGAAAAAAAAAAATCAAAATTGTCGTCTGCTTTAGTTATGATTGGCGCTTTATGGGTAAATACCGTAATAACCCTAAGTATTGGGACAGCCTAAGCAAATAGTGTAGACACAGAATGTGGCTTCTGATCAGGGGCTGCACTGTTTGCCACTCATCCAGCATTTTTTATACACGTCAGTAGGTAGCAAAATGGACTTGTTCAAATTTTAGGATAAGTATTGTAAGGAGGAAAGGTGTCCCAATACTTAGGGTAAATACAGTACTTCTGGTTTGAAAAAAAAGGCCTTATATCTAAATTTAAGTTCTGCATAGCTTTTGATAAGGCGCTTTTTTCAACCAAAAAGTATCTATAGTTTTCTTATTTCTCAACGAAAACATATGTTGTGGGTACTCATTAGAAGCGCCTCGCCGAGGTATGTTTTCGTTGAGAAATAAGAAAACTATTTACCTGATACCCATCCTTATCTAGACCTATGTAATTTTCCCTAAGTAGAATTTGTGGGCAAGCCCTGTTTTGGGGTTAAAAATGAAAATGCTGCATAATGTATGAGCCCAAAATATTTTGACAGCTTATCTTATCAACCATACTTGTCCTAAAATTAGAAAAACACCTGTTTATGTTTGTTGATGTGTGTAAACACTGATAAGCCATATAGACACTGATCAGACACCATTTTCTACATGTATATCCTCTGTCCTGGGTCTAAAGTATTTGTCCAAATACTTATGGGTAAATATAGTATTAAAATTTGTGGTGTTATAAATATTAACCCTTATACCTCAAAGCAAAATGTAGCAGACGACATGCGAATTTTTTTTTTTTTTTTTTTGCTATTTTTTCAACGAAAATAAGACATGTCATTTTATGTGAAATGTCTGCTGTGTAGATGATTCATATAAAATGACGTCTTATTTTCTCTGACAAACAAATAATTTAAAAATTCAAAAATGTCTGCTGCAGTAGGTATTTGCACTTTAGCCCTTGTCCTGCTGAACCCGGATGTACCCTGTCTTTGCAAACAGTGTAGATCCAGATCAGTTGGCTTCTGAAGAAGCCAACTGATCTGGGTCTACACTGTTTGCCATTAAGTATGTGAATTTATAGTAACAATCCAGTTCAACTAATCTGATTGGCTGAAAATTAGAAATGGGTGTGGCATCTTAATTTATTCAGCATGACAAGGGTTAAGGGTTAACTACCCCCAGATAAGTGTAGTGAGTACCCAAAAAATATATGAGCCAGATTACCTAAACCTACTATTAGACTTGTGCGATCAGCGAAAACTCAGATTAACCTGCGCATTCACACAGCCTGACCAGAGTCTTTGCTGATCGCATGTGCCTTCTACAGCTTCAGGGCTATCCACACGAACCTTGTTTCTCCTTGAAAACATATATTGTGAAAACGTGTTGAAGCGCTTCTAATGAGCACCATAACATATGGAGCAATAAGAAACAATATCAACACTTTGGTTTAAAAAAAGACCTTATCTGGAGGTATAACCATGTTGCAGTATTTTGTTTGAGTTAACCCTTAAAATGCCAAGAAAACCTGCATCTGAAAATGTCGTCTGTTTATGTCGTCTGCTGAATATTCTTGCAAACTTTTCAAACCTATTTTTGCATACAGGCAAACAGTGTCGACCAAGATCAGACTGCTCCTAGAGCAGTCTGATCTGGGTCCACACTGTTTGCAAGAAAGACTTTAAAATCACAAGCAGATGACAAAGCAGACGACAATTGTTGTGACTGGCAGTTTAAGGGTTAAGGTTTTACAGCCCAGTCAACCCGTCAGGCATTAGAGTCCTGTCAAGCGCGGTCAGTTTATGTAACCACACTTTTCCTTAGAAGGCTTAAGTCCTCTATGCAGTATTTGTGCACATTCTTTTGCCAGAAACTGATAACTGCCCTTCTTGAATCAGCAGAAGAGAGAGAATGACTGTAGAAAAAATGTTGCAGTATAATAATAATATAATCAGCTGAAATATAGTTGGACACCTTAAATCCAAAACTCATTTCTCAGAAGTGATCATGACTTTCCTTTCAGCAGGAAACAACTTGAGATGACTGAAGTTTCTTTGCTTTAAATGTGCCCCCCCCCCCCCCCCCCCCACACACACACACACACACACACACACACACTGAGTAAGAGGGGTATATATTGTTTTTTGTGCAGATCCCATTAAGAGTTGGCATCAACATCAGTGTCGGTATGACAATTTCTTGGGTAAGCAATATCTCTGTAACCATAAAACTTGCATGGATATATCATGCCTTTAAGCTGATAAGAAGATTTTGGTGACCTTGACCATGTTTTCTAGTTGGCATGCAGCTTGGAATGTTGGAAGTGGGGGGACATCTGTTTTCTCTGAAAAGGTATTTATAGTTTCTGCATATTTTAATACCCCACCTCAAGATGGTGATGGGGTATTCCTATTTTTTCTTGATCATTAGATGCCTCCAGTTGGATGTTCATTTGTTGGTTCGTCTAAAGAAGTTCGTTTAGGGTGATAACCGCAGGTGTATTTCTTCTATTGCATTGAAACTGTTTGCATTGGTATTGGAAATATTTCTTATAGACATGTTAGTAATGTTTTTGCAGACTTCTGGCCCCTGACAAATATTGAAAACCATGCCATAACAGGACTTTTTTCATCAGATCCATTGAAAATTCATCTGGTGGCTTAACGCTTAGCATTCTTGGGTAAAATTTTCAGCAGACGACATTTTGAAATATTTTTTATTTTTCCCAGAAAACGGGATTTGACAGGGTCAAACCCTGTTTTCTGGGAAAAATAAGAAAAATATTAATATGTCGTCTGCCAAAAAAGTCCAGAGAGTGGTAATGGTTAAAGGCGAATAAACCCAGCTCGGGACACAAATAGCATCCATGTGCTTCTGACATGAGTTACAGCCCCTATAAAGGTTAAAAAAAATTGCTTCTTTGGGGTTAAATTTTCATACAGTTCAGTTCGTATTAATTCTTAAAGTGCCAAGCAAAATTACAGCAGATATATTCTGTTTTTTGTTTTTTTTTCATTATTTGTCAGAGAAATAAATCTTGGCATTTAATTTGAATCATCTGCCTTGAAATGTCAAGACTTACTTTCTATAAAAAATAAAAAAAATAGAATTATGTCTGTTATAAATTTGCTTGTCACTTTAAGAGTCAACTGTTGATTGAAAATGCTGAAAACACCGAAAAAGCATTAAAAAAATATCAGGCCCAAAATAAATAATTAATTACTGACATAAAATTATATTATATTAAAGAATTCTGTAAACATGGTGAACTATTAATACTCTTGGTAAAATTTTCAGCAGATGATTTACTGAAATATTTTTCTTATTTATCCCAGAAAACGGGTTTTGCCATTTCGTGCATAGTCTCAATGTACATGAAATGTCGAATCTTTTCTTCCAGGGAAAATAAGAAAAATATGAATTTGTCATCTGCTGAATGCCTAGAGAAGGGTAAAGGTTAATATAGGAAGTGATCCAGTCAGTGAGTTTTCATTGAAAGAGGGGTAAAGTTGTTTGTGTGAACTTAACAGATTATTAACTATATTTAACCTTAAGAGCTCTCTAGATAAATAGTAAGACGAAAACACTGCCACATTTTTCATAGATTACACAGAAAATAAGGCCTGACATTTTATCCAAGTCTCTAATTGTTCATAATTTGTATGTATTTTCAAGCTTAATTTTCTCTGAAAAATTAGAAAAAAAAAATGTTTTAAAATGATTGTCATCTGGGACTATCTAAATTCGACAGGTTAAAGCTTAATACTTTCTCATATGACATTAAACCCATCCCAGGTTGTTAACATTTACCACTCTCTGGGCAAATTCAGCAGATGACAAATTGATGATATTTTTCTTAATTTTCCTATAAAATAGTATTTAACACTTCATGCAAATTTTCTCCAAGGGAGACAATTTGCATGAAGTGACAGATCTTATTTTCTAGGAAAGTAAAAAAAAAAAAAATCATTTTGTTGTCTGTGGAATTTGCTCAAAGCATGGTAAGGGTTAAATTTTTGTTCCCTTTGCTAGCTGTTTGTGAATGATATGTTTACAGCCATATTTTATCCTTCATAACTGACAGACAGTATAGTGACACAGCTTGAGCATGAATGGTGAGGCCCTGGAAAGGGATTCCAAATATCATTTACCTCCAGAAAAAATGTGGTAAACAAGGCGATAATTTGGGATAATTTTTGTTACGGTAAATGTCCTAAAATTTCATATACATGTACCAAAGTTTCTTATAAAATAGCATATGCAAACAGTGCAGATCCAGATCAGCTGTCTGATCAGGGTCTACTCTGTTTACCATTCCATTATGTATCTTCAGAAGTGACTACATAAAAAGCAAAATTTATGCAAAAAAAAAAAGTATGGAATAAAGTGTTCGAAATTTTAGGACAATTACCAGACCTTTACTCCAAAACAGATCTTGTGGGTGCTCATTGGAATCGCCTCGGCGATTCCAATGACAGCCCACAAGGTATGTTTTGGAACAAAAATATATGTAAGAAAAATTCTTCTGAGTATAAAATTATAAACCCCCCCTCCCCCACCCCAAAAAAAAACAAAACAAAAAAAACCCCAAAAAACAACAACATAGGAGCACATGGCTTAAGATAAGAGGCGATATCCACACAATATTTTTCTTATTCTTCCATGAAAACAAACATTGTGAGTACTCATTATAAGTGCCACAGTGAGGTAACCTTCAACATGCATTTTTTTGTGGAGAAATAAGAAAAAAAGTCAATATTTTTTGCTTGAAAAAAAAAAAAAAAAGCTCCTTTTATGAAGCTATGAAAATTGCATACCTACAGAAATGGTGAAAGTTAGCATGGTAATTGACAGGCTTTTAAGCAGGCCTTACTTTTCCCTCTTTTTTTGTGCTCCTACGTTTTCCTGCTTTTTTCTGAAAATGCCCTACTATCCCTACTTCTTTGTCCAAACATGTTTGAAGTGACCAAAAATTGTAATTTATTTCCTCCTTGCTTCGCTTGCTCATATATCATCATAATCATTATCAGATTTTTGATTAACGTGCAGGTACAGGGGCAACATCCACATCAGTGGGCCCCTTCCAGATAGCTGGCTTGCTGCACGCATGGCAGATCTCACACCAGATCTCCAGGTATGTCTATCATGAGGGTTGATAGCCGAGAGCTTCCACTCTCTGCAATCCCTCTCTGTCAGCTGCTTCCATGTCACGTGCAGGCCCACACTTTCCCTCAAACTGTATGTGAAAGCTGTCTTGATTGCACTAAGACTGGTACGATTAATCGGGTAATCGATTAATTGATCGATAAATACCACAAAAATGATTATCATAACAGCTTTGCTAATAATCGATCATTTGATTTCTGTGTCTGTTACTTTACCGTATTCACCCTTAGTAATGGTATTCAGACTCCTCAACAATTTCACCATACGTAGTCTAAAATTTGAACAACTAAAATTTACTACCCACTTTATAGTGTCTTGAATAGCTGGATGAATGGCAAACAGTGTAGACCCCGATGAGACGCCGCAATTGCGGCGTCTCATCTGGGTCTACACTGTTTGCTCATGTCTGTCTGGCCAATGCATACAGTAAAATATGACATATGACATACGGCAAGAGTCATGCTCAGTCAGATATAAGTAAAATTATTACCAAATCTTCAGTGATTACTAATCGATTATCAGTCACAATGGCAGCACTGATAACCGATTATTTTTTAGCTCCGATTAGCCAGCCTTAGATTGCACCATTGGAGCATTCCACATGCTCGGGTTTTGTAAAAATCAGATAAACTTAATCTTAGCAATGCAAAAGTTAATGGTAACTCTTTTTTGGAACATTTATTTTGGTATTTCCTTTCCATGGTAATACACTATGTTATTGTTCAGAGAAAACTTTGTTTGCTTATTCTGTCTTTTTCTAGGTCTGGAAACACTCAGAAGGTCCCTACTATCCCTACGTTTCATGATTGAAATTCCTACTTTTGCCCTACTTTTACAAAATTTTGAGCCCTACTTTATCCCTACTTTTGCGATGGAGGACACCAGAAAGCCTGAATTGATGATAATTTTTGTTCCAAAGCATACCTTGTGGGTATTTATTGGAAACACCTCAGTGAGGCAATTCCAATGAGTGTATTGGAGAAAAAAAATACTGAATACAAAAAGCAGATGGAAAAATGTTGAAAAACATAGGGGGCAGTTATAAGAAAGACTGTGTTTTAATCCTTAAAATGATAACTGCAGCAAATTGATTTTTTTTTATGTTATTTAGAAAAAATAAGGCTTGACATTTCATATGAATCACATGACTATCTTGAAGGGAATATAAAAAATAGAATATCATCTGCTAGAACTTTGCTTAGCACTTTAAGGGTTAAAGTCTTTTGTGCCATGAAAGTGTTTACCCCAGACAGCACACTTTTTCAACCCTTAGTGCACCATTGCACGTTCTTAGATTTAACCCTTGTCCTGCTGAACCCAGATATACCCTGCCTTTGCAAACAGTGTAGATCCAGATCAGTTGGCTTCTGAAGAAGCCAACTGATCTGGATCTGCACTATTTGCCATTAAGTATGTGAATTTAAAGCAACAATCTAGATCAAGTAATCTGATTGGCTGAAAATTACAAGTAGGCGTGGCATCTTAATTTTTTTTCAGAAGGACAGTGGTTAAAAGAAAAAAAAATCTGAGAAATAAGGCTTGGGCTGTGGTTGTGGTTACATATGATTGGTGCTTAAACCAGATTTGACTCAGCAGTTTGATTTTCCTATTAAAATAATTTATTGGAATATCTAAATATGCAATTAGGCATAAATAGCTAATTTACATAGTGAGTGCAGTGGTCCTGCTGGTATGAAAAATGTTGAGGAGCATTTGCAATGATACCTTTTTTATAAACAACCAACCAAACCTGTTGATTTTTTTCAGATGAATTGTTAAGGAGGAATATATGTACCCACAACACGTTTTTGTGGAGAGATAAGAAAAATATCCCTGAATTATCACCAAATACTCCTGAACAACTCCACTGTATTTTTCTTATTACTCAATGAAAGCATACATTGTTTTATGACCTACTAATTAAGGTGCTTTTAATGAGTACCCACAAGAATTAAGAAAAAACAATCATGATATCCTCATCTTATCTGGAGCTATAGTTCATGAAACATATCATTGACCTTTATCACTCGCTGGGCTAATTCAGCAGATGACAAATTAAGATATTTTTCTTATTTTTCCCAGAACATAGACTTCGACATTTTTCACAAATTGTCTGTCTAGGAGTAGGAGACAATTTGCATGAAATGACAAAGCCCTTTTCCTGAGAAAAATAAGAAAAATATTGTACTTCAAAAAGTCGTCTGCTGAAAATTTTTACCCACAGTGCTATGCATTAATTCAAGTGTCTTTGAGACCAGGAAGTGGAGAACCTACTTCACCCAATCAGAAAAAAGATCCAACTGTTATGAAATATCAAAAATTTTTTTAAAAAAAAGAACAGGCCTACTTAACCCTTGTCCTGCTGAACCCGGATATATCCTGTTTTGCAAACAGTATAGATCCAGATCAGTTGGCTTCTGAAGAAGCCAACTGATCTGGATCTGCACTGTTTGCCATTAAGTATGCAAATTTATAACAACAATCTGGATCAAGTAACCTGATTGGCTGAAAATTAGAAGTTGGCATGGCATCTTAATTTATTCAGCAGGACAAGGGTTAAAAAAGAACAAGCCTACTTCACCCAATCAGAAAAACTCCCTATTGATTATAAATAAAACCAAGCATTACTTTTACAAAAAGATAAGGCAGAAACACAAAGTACAATGGTGCCTTAGCAGATTAAACCATTTTAGTCAGGAAACCCCCTAAAGGATAATGGCAAATAGTGCAGACCCAGATCAGACACCACAGAAGGCATCATTTGATCAGGGTCTGCACAGTTTACATTATATACAGGAATTTCTATAAAATGTAGCAATAATAAAAACTAACCAGACACCCTGCTATTGGAAATAGACTAGTACAAAGAGTTGTGAAAGAGTCCACATGATGAAATGGGTTAAATTTTCATTACGGTGAACTTGCATTTGTGTACCATTCAGCTCTTGATAAGATGCTTTTTTCAGTCCAAAATTATTGATATTTTTCTTATTTCTCCAAGAAAACATATGTTGTGGGTACTCGTCTAAGGAGTACCCACAATATATGTTTTCGTGGAGAAAAAAGAAAAATATTTACCTCATACCCACTCTTATCTAGACCTATGCCTTTTCTGTAAAAATGCATGTCAAATTGAGAAATCCTGCTAAAGGAGAGCCCTAGATAAGGTGCTTTTTTTTTTCAGCCCCACAATGTCAGTTTCTGGCACAAGAATGTGCACAAGTTCTGATTAACCACTTAGAGGCTATAAGCCTGCCCAGGAAAAAGTGTTGTTAGGTAAACTGACCAGCTCGACATGACCCTAATGGGTTGACAGGGCTGTAAAACCTCAACTGAATCAATCAGCCCAAAAATATTTATAGTTTCCTTTATTCCTGGAAAACATAATAGGTACTCATTGGAAGAACCTGAGTGAGGCACTTCTAATTAGTACCCACAACATGTTTATGAAATATTTCATATTAATATTCACATTAATATTTATCTGGATACCTATCTTATCCAGAGATAGCTATGAAGCTTTCCTTATTGTTTTCCTGCGAAAAGAGTCTTGATATTATTAACCTATTTTAGATTGAATGGACCCCCCCCCCCCCCCACACGCACACGCACACACAAACACATTGGAAGATTCTAATTTCGATTTTAGGTATGTCGGGCTAAGTGATATAAATATTCATAGAGAAAAATGGGCCGGCCTCGGTGGCTTAGTTGGATGCGCCGTCCGACTGGAGACCAGGAGGTCGCGGGTTCAACCCCCGTCGAGGTCGGCAACATTCTTTTGTGGAGATTGATCATGAAATATTTTCTACGGTCATTCTCTCCCTTCCGCTGATTCAAGAAGGGCAGTTGTCTGGCGAAAGACTGTGCACAATACTGGTTAACTGTTAGAGGACTAAGCCTGCCCAGTAAACGTGTGGTTAGGTAAACTGACCGCGCTCGACAAGACCCCATTGGGTTGACTGGGCCGTAAAACCTCAACACAAACAAAAGAGAAAAATGGATGAACTATTTGCAAACAGTGGAGACCCTGATCAGACACCTGATTCTGCGGCATTTGATTTGGGTCTGCACAAGGGTCTCCAGACTACAATGGGTTAATTTGACATTTAGTCTTTACCTTATTTACCCTTAATACAGTATTCGATCCAATTACTGCGCTGCGTGCTTAGGTTTTTCTTCATTTCTGGAAACAGGTGGAAGGAGAGATATCATCTTTTACATGTAAGGGCACAAGTATGATTAGCAAAGGACTTCATGAGGGGAATATTTGATGATGCTTGTGCGATATTTTTTTTTTCTGATTTTCTTTATAAATGCATATGTTAAGGGTGCTCATTTGAATTGCCTCGACTTGTCAAACAACATATGCTATTATAAAGAAGTCTAGATAAAAGTACATGGGTTCTCAATGTTTCTGAGAAAATAAGGTTTTATGTTTCTGAAAAAAATATTTACAAATTTTGATTTCTCCCTTGTTTTGGACAGTGTGAAAAACCTTATTTTTAAGGAAAATAAGATAACTATTTAAAAAAAAAATGATGTCTGTTGATATTTAAATTCAGAGAGATATCCAAGTTTTTGTTTAATTTCAGCTTGTGGAGACATGGATATTCGCAACAATGTTGATCAGTTTTATCGATTAGCCAACTGCACGGTGATAGAGGGTGAGTTACGGATCCTGCTCATTGACCATGCCAGTCCAGAAGACTATGAGACTCTTTGGTTCCCTGATCTTGTCGAAATCAAAGATTATCTCTTGCTCTACAGGGTGCAAGGACTTAGAAGTCTTCGTAACATTTTTCCAAACCTTGCCGTCATTCGTGGAGAGCGATTATTCAGTGACTATGCTCTCATTGCTTTTGAAATGCAAAGTCTGGAGGAGCTTGGACTAGTCAGCCTCACTTCAATACCCAACGGCGCTGTAAGACTGGAGAAAAACCCAAACCTCTGCTACATAGAAACCATTGATTGGACAAAAATTGCAACTGGGGTTCCGGAGGAGGAGAATTTCTTCAAAGGAAATAAGGACACGAAAGAGTGTGTGAATACCTGCCCGGCAAACTGTGATAAGACGATGGGATATGATTCTCCAGAACTCCGGTGCTGGACTTTGAAGGACTGCCAAAAGATGCTCTGTAAGTATATTGATTGTTATTTACATTGCATAGCTCCTAAGAAGATGCTTTTTTCCATGGAAAAATACTGATATATGTTGTGGGTACTCATTAGATGCAAACAGACGTGGTCCTGAAGCCACACTGGCCATCAAATGTCACAGGGTGAGAAAAAAGTACAGCCATACAGTGTCTTAAACCCGAGACCCTCAGATCATTGTTCTGAAGCTGTACCCACTATGCTATCTGGCCTCCACTGTCACACCTGTATGTCATATGCTTATAGTAAATGCGGTATTCAGATGCTACTTTGAGTGAAAAATAATTGTTTACTTCATTTGCTATAGGAGTGTTGACTGACTTAGGCTCCAGAGGCCTAGTTAAGCATTTCTTTAAGAACATAATTCTTGTCATTTCTGCACCTAAACATGTCTTGCGGGTACTCATCGGAATGGCCTAAATGCAGCGATTTTTATAAAAACCCATTAGATTTGTTTCTAAAGGTTAAAAAAAACAAACAAAAATTATCCTAAAATAATCACCTAGGTTGTTGCCTCACTTTTCCAGAAAAGAGAGCTGTCTACATAAACATTTTATCCTTTCTGCACAAAATATATGGTGTGAAAACACACAACATTATGTTTTCAAGAAGAAAAATATAAATACATTTGGTAAAAAAAACCCCAAAACAAAAACCCTACAACAACAAAAAATTGCTTCTTATCTGAAGCTACCGAATGGTCCTTTGCCTTGATCAATACTTAACCGTATTCTGATGTAATTGCATAACTCTAGATAAACTATGTTTTTTGAACAAAAATTATCAATATTAGTCTTATTTCTTCTTGAAATCGTAAAACTCGGTAGAAGCGCCACTCTCCCTGAGATGCTCCTTTGCTCACTAAAGCCCTTTAATGAGTACCAACCCATAAACTATGTTTTTGTGGCGAAATAAAATACACTACCACAGATACCACAGATAAGAGGGTGTATCCACATAATTGTTTTCTTATTACTCGATGAAAACATACGTTGTGGGTACCCATTAGAAGCGCCTCACTGAGGCGCTTCTAATGTGTACCACAACATGTTTTCGCCTAACTATAAGAAAATTATCAATACTTTTCAGTTGAAAAAAAAAAAAGTTCCTTATCTGGAGCTGTGAATACCCATGCATCTAGAGCTGTGTTAAATCCAGTGTCTTGTCACCAGTGATGCTATATGTCACATACTAGGAGAAAAATATTTGAGCTCCGGAAAAGATTATTTTTTTCAACCGAAAAGTGCTGATAATTTTCTTATTTCTCCATGAAAACATGAAAACATTCTGTTGTGGTACACATTAGAAGCCCGTCCGACTGGAGACCAGGAGGTCGCGGGTTCGACCCCCGCCGAGGTCGGCAACATTCTTTCATGGAGATTGATCATGAAATATTTTCTACGGTCATTCTCTCCCTTCCGCTGATTCAAGAAGGGCAGTTGTCAGTTTCTGGTGAAAGAATGTGCACAATACTGGTTAACCGCTTAGAGGACTAAGCCTGCCCAGTAAACGTGTGGTTAGGTAAACTGACCGCGCTCGACATGACCCCATTGGGTTGACTGGGCCGTAAAACCTCAACACAAACAAACAAACACATTAGAAGCACCATGGCGAGGTCTTCAAATGAGTACCCACAACATATGTTTTCATGGAACAAAAGAAAGATTTGGCAAAAAAAAAGTTATGAATCTCAGACACTTTTTTGAAAAAATTAGATGCGTGCGGGGTTTTATGTCCCTGGTAGTGAAGCGGGGACATATTGTTTTTGCCCTGTCTGTTTGTTGTTGGTTGGACAACTAAAACGTTGGTCGTAACTTCTGTTTTGAACCGTTTGAGATTGAGCCTTTATATTGGCATGTAGGTTCCTTGTGACATGGGCTTCCCATCAACACAAAACATAAAAATGTTTGACCTCTGACCTTGACCTTGACCTGTGACCTACTTTAAAGAAAAAATTAACATTGGTCATAACTTTTGAACAGTTTCTGATAGACCCTTCATATTTGGTATGTCGGTTTCTTTTGACAAGGGCTTCCCACTCATACAAAAGATTTTGACCTGTGACCTTGACCTGTGACCTACTTTAAAGAAAAAATTGACCTTTGCCAAAAAACTTTTGAACCAGTTTAGATAGAGCCTGTATATTTGGCATGTAGGTTTCTTGTGACAAGGGCTTTCCGCTCATACAAAAAAAATGACTTCTGATTGTGACCTGTGACCTACTTTAAAGAAAAAATTAACATTGGTCATAACTTTTGAACCGTTTCAGATAGAGCGTTTATATTTGGCATGTAGGTTCCTTGTGACAAGGGCTTCCCACTCATACAAAAAAAAATTGACCTCTGACTTTGACCTTTGACCTACTTTAAAGGAAAAAATGACCTTGGCCCGATAACTTTGAACCGTTTGAGAAGCCATTATATTTAGCATGTAGGTTTCTTGTGACAAGGTTGTCCACTCATTCAAAACATTTAACCTCAAACCTTGACCTGTGACCTACTTTTAAAGAAAAATTTATTATTGGTCATAACTTTTGAACGGTTTCAGATAGAGCCTTCATAATTGGCATGTAGGTTCCTTGTGACAAGGGCTTTCCCACTCATACAAAAAATTTTGACCTGTGACCTTGACCTGTGACCTACTTTAAAGAAAAAAATGACCTTGGCCCGGGTACATGTTCGTGTTTGTTATTATACGTCTTTTGAAAAACGGGACGTATTATGTTACAGGATATGGCGTCCGTCTGTAAACTTTTTCGTTTCTGGCTAACTCCTCCTACAGTTTACATCCGATCAAGCTGAAACTTGGTATATAGTTAGACCATGATGTGGAGCAGCGCATATTATTTCGAGGTTACAGTCCACCAAATATTAGCAGAGTTATGCCCCTTTGAATATTTCTGTAAACATTTCTTTTCTGGCTAACTCCTCCTACAGTTTACATCCGATCAAGCTGAAACTTGATTTGTACTTAGACCATGATTTGGAGGAGCGCATATTGTCTCAAGGTTACAGTCCACCAAATGTTAGCAGAGTTGTACCCCTTTGAAAATTTCTATTAATTTTTTGTTTCTGGCTAAATCCTCCTACAGTTTACATCCGATGAAGCTAAAACTTCATAAATAATTACACGATGATGTGGAGCAGCAGATATTGTTTCAAGGTTACAGTGCACCAAACATTGGCAGAGTTATGCCCCTTTCCATATATGTTGTGGGTACTCATTAGAACCGCCTCTCATAGGCGCTTCTAATGAGTACCCACAAAATGTGTTTTTCGTTCAGAAATAAGAAAGATGTCAGCATTTTTGGATGAAAAAAGCGCCTTATCTGTTGCTATGCTGGATGCTTCTAATAAGCACCCCTACATATATTTTTGTGGAGAAATAAAAAAAAAATATACCATATTCGACCTAATTACCGCACATGCTCCTATAAGCGCTCAGTCAAGCAATTTAGTAATCTAAAAGATTACAACCAGTGTACTTTTATCTACTTCTTTATAAAAAAAACAACATGTTGTGGGTACTCATTTGAATTACCTCGACAAGTGGAGGCAATTCAAATGAGTACCCATAACATATGCTTCTATAAAGAAAAAAGAAAATGATATCGCTTAAGCATCATTAAATACACTTCTCATGAAGTCTACTGTTGAACTTTCTTTAAAGTGTGCTTTTTTTGGTGGATATTTTACTACAAGTTTTTCCAGTGCTTTTGAAAAACCTTAGCGCACAGTGCGCTAATTAGGTCGAATACGGTAATGTGGATACCTTCTTTTATGTGGAGCTGTGATATACACTTTCCACTTAGAGGTAGATAACGGGTATTCAGATGAATAGTTTATTTTTTATTTCTCCACAGAAACATGTTGCGAGTACTCGTTAAAAAGTTGAGGTGTTTCTAAAGTATACCAAAAGGATACATTTTTGTGGAGATATAAGACAACTATTAATAAAGCATCTTACCTCATTTCTATATCTTCAGGGTAGTGGCTCTGTCCTTAGGTTTTATGGCCCTTTTAACAGAAAGGTTTCATTTTGGTCTGAATATTTACTTGTTTCTGAGGGTTTGGATGCTGGGTACTGTATATTAATTACTAGACCCTTTAATGCTTAGCACTCTGGGCAAAATTTTCAGTGGATGACATTTTGTAGTATTTTACTTATTTTTCCCCAAACACTGGATTTGACATTTCATGCAGATTGTCTCCAGTGTCCTGTTGATGGGAAAAATAAGAAGAATATCACCAGTTTGTCATCTGCTAAATTAGCCTTGATTGTGGTAAAAGTTAATCATCAGTCATTATTTTTTTTTTTTTTTCAAAAATCATTAAATTGCAAAATTTTGGGCCTTAATCATTAAAGTTGAACACAAAATGATTGCTAATAATTATTTTTTTCATGCAGAATCTTGCTAAATCAATATAAATCAGTGGCATTATTTGCTAGCCAGTAAGCTAGGCATAAGTTGTTTATCCCGATGCCAGTATGGCAGGACAAAACTGATTTTGACAGTCACTGTGTTACGGTAAGTTAATATTGTTTGTAAAATTTGGAGATGAAATCCCCAAGGACTTTTTCCTGGTAAACATGATCTTAATTGTCTGAAGATATTACCCCAACAGTCACAGTGGATAACATGTACAAACAAGACTTGAAAACAAAACACATTCTAGAAAATAACGCAAAAAAACAAAACAAAAACAAAACAAAAAAAAACATTTTAGTGCTAATCATAGCTGCAGCTGATGATATTTTGATTTTTAGCTCACCTGAGCGTTGCTCAGGATGATCTATAGAGATCACTCTTTTGTCCGTTGTCCGTCCATCGGTGCGTCTGTCCATTAACATTTTCCAACAACTTTTCCGCTGAAGCCGCTGAGCCAATTTTGCTCAAATTTCATATTGTGGCTCCTTAGGTTGAGGGAATGAAAGATTGCTAAAATGGTCGCGGTTTATTGACCAAGATGGCTGCCATGCCCATATATGGTAAAAACCTTTAAAAGTCTTCTCCTTCAGAACCGAGGATGCCTTCAGGCTGAATCTTTGCACAAATCGGGGAAGGGAGGTCTACCAAAGTTGCTAAAATAATGGTCGTACATTAACTTTTGACCTTTTTACGATGAGGTCAAGTTTGCTTCCATATGCATTTGTATGGGTGCCATTCATTTGTACAGGAAAAATGTTGAGAATTTCAAACGACTTCTCCTAAAGCCTCAGGGCCAGTGTTGCTCAAAATTCATGTGGAGCCTCCTTGGGGCAGTGGAATGAAAGATTGCTAAAATGGTCTTGGTCTATTGACCAAGATGGCTGCCATGCCCATATATGGTAAAAACCTTTAAAAAAATACTTTTCTGGAACAGAGGATGCCTTGGGGCTGAATCTTTTCACAAATCATTGGGGACAGGAGATCTACGAAAATTGCTATAGTGATGGTCATACATTGATGTTTGACCTATTTACGGCGAGGTGGTTTGCTTCCAGATGCATTTGTATGGGCCCCATACATTTGTATGGAAAAAATGTTGATAATTTCAAATGACTTCTCCTCTGAAGCCTCTGGGCCAATGTTGCTCAAATTTCATGTGGAGCCTCCTTGGGGCAGGGGAATGAAAGATTGCTAAAATGGTCTTGGTCCATTGATTAAGATGGCTGCCTTGCCCATATATGGTAAAAACCTTTCAAAAATCTTCTTCAGAACCAAATAAGCCCTGGGGCCTAATCTTTGCACAAATCATTGGGGACAGGAGACCTTCCAAAACTGCTAAAATGATGGTTCTACGTTGAATTTTTACCTTTCTACGGCAAGTTTGCCTCCCCATGCATTTGTGTGGGCCCTATACATTTATATGGGAAAAATGTTGAGAATTCATATTTTAGACATCTCCTCTATTATCCAGCTGAATCGAAACTTGATGATGAGCATTAGAGTGCCTAGTAGACACAAAGTAGCTAAATGAGCTGGTAGAAAATCCAAGATTGAAGATGGCTGCCACAGTCACCTTCTTGAAAATCAGTTTTTGACATCTCCCAAACCATTGGTCGCTTTGAGCCAAAACTTGCTCTGTAGCAATGGGATGACTTCTGGAGCGAAACCAGCTAAAATTGTGTCGATAGGAAATCCAAGATGGTCGCAATGGTTCCACTCCATTGAACAAGATGGCCACCAGAGCTAAAAAAAGAAACTCTTCTAATGACACCTCGTCCTTGGCCAAAGGCCCGATTTCAAAATATTTGCACAGAAGTGTTCCTCCAATGGCCCTCCACCAAAATTGCTAAAATGTTTCTGCTTGGCGTAACAAAATGGTGGCCAGAGCTAAAAATAGAAAAACCTTTAAAAGACATCTCCTGTGCAGCCAGTGTCCAGATTTCAAAGTAATTTCACAGAAGTGTTCCTCTTATAGCCCTTTACCAAAATTGCTAAAATAGTTCTGCTCAGCTGAACAAAATGGCTGCCAGAGCTAAAAATAGAAAAAAAAACCTTTAAACGACATCTCCTCCTTGGCCAGTGGCCTGATTTCAAAATGACTTCACAGAAATGTTCCTCTTATATCCCTTTACCAAAACTGCCAAAATGGTTCTGCTCCGCTGAACAAACTGGTCATTAGAGCTAAAAATTGAAAAACCTTTATACAACATCTCCATGGCCAGTGGCCGGATTTCAAAATAATTTCAAATCCATGTTCCTCTTGTGCCCCTTTATCCAAATTGCTAAAATGGTTCTGCGTCTGCTGAACAAAATGGTTGCCAGAGCTAAAAATAGAAAAAAAAAAAAAAAATGTAAAGGACATCTCCTCCAAGGCCGGTAGTCGATTTCAAAATATGTTTCTCTTATGTCTTTTTACCAAAATTGCTAAAATGGTTCCACAAGGCTGAAGAAAATGGCCACCAAAGCTAAAAATTGACAAGAAGCAAGCTCTGCTTCTTTCCCTGCTGGTGCTTCACATTCTTTCCCTGTGGGCACATCACATGGTCTTCTTTCCCTGCTGGTGTTTCACAGTCTTATTTTCTCTGAAAAATAATAAAATAAAAGTTAGGCTGTCCTTTGCTACAATTTTGCTGAGCACTTCAAGGGTTAGTATTTGGTCTCCTCAAAAGTTATGAATCATAAGCAGTCAGTCAGTAGATGTTTGCTCTTGTGCAATAAAATGGGAACTTTAGAATAACAATTCTGCCAAATTTCAGATAGAAATTCGAAGTGGCAGATCAGTACTGTGGTTAATTCCAAACGAAGCCAAATATTAACCTTTGTCCTGCTGAACACGGATATACCCTGCCTTGCAAACAGTGTAGATCTAGATCAGTTGGCTTCTGAAGAAGCCAGCTGATCTGGATCTGCACTGTTTGCCATTAAGTTTGTGAATTTATAGCAACAATCCGGATCAAGTGTTCTGATTGGCTGAAAATTAGAAGTGGTTGTGACATCTTAATTTATTCAGCAGGACAAGGGTTAACATTTTTTGTATTATTTTCTTGAATGTTAGCAGGTTGTATTATAGCCTCATATGTATGTGGTATCCACTTTGGCTGTCCAGTAATATTTTCAGACAATTAGATATTTTCAGACAATTAGAGCCCTAGATACGGTGCATTTTTTTCATCCAAAAATAATGGATGTATTTCACCTTGTCGAGGTGCTTCTAATGAGTACTCACAATGTATGCTTTCAGGAAGAAATAAAAGGAATTTTCATGATACTCATTGTCCTCTTCTTATCTGGAACTATGGCAACTACATAGCTACAGATAAGAGGGGGTATCCACATAATATTTTTCTTATTTCTTGATGAAAACATGTGGGTACTCATTAGAAGCGCCTCGCTGAGGCGCTTCTAATGAGTACCCACAACACATGTTTTTGTTGAGAAATAAGAAAGATATCAGCATTTTTTGGATGAAGAAAGCGCCTTATCTGTTGCTATGAACTACAGATAAAAATCTTTGCAGATTCAACCTTGAGGACTTAAAGAGTACCCTAAAAATTTGAGGACTAACTCCTCAACGTACTTTAATAAGTGCACTTGCCTACCTTATGATGTGTCAAAAAATACGTGCTGAACGGCATCGATCCAGATAAGAGGGAATAGTTTGTAAATATATTTTTCTAATTCCCACATAGATCATATGTTGTAGTTATTTATTGGGAGGTGCTTCTAATGAGTATCCACAACATGTTTATGTGAAAGAATACAAAAATACCAAATACTTTCTGATTAAAAGAAAATGCGTCTTATCTGGAGCTATATGAATGAGTTACAGTGCAGATCCTGATCAGAAAGTAGTGTGGTCTGGTTTGCACTGTTTGCTCAAGGACATCTGTTCAAATACAGTGCTATGAGGAAATTAGCAGACGACAGATTGAGGGTATTTTTAGCTCACCTTAGCTCAAGGTGAGCTATTACGATTGGTCAGTGTGCTTCGTCCGTCATGCGGCGTCAACAATTTGCTTTAAAAGTCTACTCCTCCTTCACCCCTGGGCCCATTGACTCGAAACTTGGTAGGAAGCGTCAACGTGACTTGTAAGTAAAAAATAGCTAAAATTGTTCCGATCAGAAATCCAAGATGGCCGCCATGGCAGTCATCTTGAAAATCTTTTTTTTACTTCTTTTCCTGAACCAAAAGGCCAATTGACTTGAAACTTGGTAGGAAGCATCTTGGTGACTTATTGATCAAAACATGGTGGCCATCTTGAAAGTCTATTTTTCACTGCTTCTACTGAACCAAAAGGCCAATTGACTTGAAACTTGGTAGGAAGCATCGGGGTGACTTGTTGATCAAAACATGGTGGCCGTCTTGAAAATCTATTTTTCACTTCTTCTACTGAACCAAAAGGCCAATTGACTTGAAACTTGGTAGGAAGCATCGGGATGACTTGTAGATGAAAAATAGCTAAAATCGTTCCGATCGTAAATCCAAGATGGCCGTCTTGAAAATCTATTTTTCGCTTCTTCTCCTGAACCAAAGGACCATTTGATTTGTAATTTGGTAGGAATCATCAGTGTGGCTTTTAGATCAAAAGTAGCTAAAATCATTCTGATCGGAAATCCAGGATGGCCGCCATGGCGGCCAAATTGAAACTCTATTTTTCGCTTCTTCTCCTGAACCAAAAAAGCCAATTGACTTGGAACTTGGAAGGAAGTATGGGGGTGACTTGTACATCTCAAATAGCTAAAATTGTTCCGATTGGAAATCAAAGATGGCTGCCATCTTTAAAATCTATTTTTTGCTTCTCCTAAACTGAAAGGCCAATTGACATGAAACTTGGTAGGAAGCATCAGGATGACTTGTAGATAAAAAATGTTGTTCCGATGGGAAATCCAAGATGGCTGTCATCTTAAAAATATATTTTTTGGCTTCTTCTCCTGAAACAAAAAGCGGATTGTCTTGAAACTTGAGAGGAAGCATGGAAGTGACTACTAAATCAAAATAGCTAAAATCATTCTGATTGGAAATCCAAGATGGCCCCCATGGCTGCCATCTTAAAAGTCTATTTTTCGCCTCTTCTGAACCGAAAGGCCAACTGACTCCAAGCTTGGTAGGAAGCATCAGGGTGACTTGTAGATAAAAAATATCTAAAATCGTTCTGATCAGAAATCAAAGATGGCACCATGGCCGCTATCTTGGAAATCTATTTTGCACTTCTTCTCTTGAACCGAAAGGACAATTTATCTTTTAATCAGGTGAGCAATACAGGGCCATCTTGGCCCTCTTGTCTTACTTTTCCTAGAAAATAGGCTTTGAAATTTCATGCAAATTGTCTCCTTAGGAGACAATTTGCATGAGATGTCAAAGCCTATTTTCTGGGAAAAATAAGAAAATTATTTCAAAATGTTGTCTGCTTAAATTTTTACCCAGCATGCTAAGCGTTAAAAAGTGCCTTATCTAAAGCTATATGAATGGGTTACAGTGCAGACTGTGATCAGATTGCAGTGTGGTCTGGTTCTGTACTTTTTGCTCAAGGACATCCATTCAGATACTTGGGATAAATAAAGTACATTATTTTGGGCAAATGGCATTCCAGGCAGAGTTTGTAAAATCCGAGAAGTCCTTGGGGATGGCCTCGTCAGACAAAAAGTTGTTTATCAGGAAAATGTTAACTTTTGCCACTCTCTGGGCAAAATCAGATGAGGACAGATTGATAGGGTGTGATACAATTCACATGAAATGCCAAGTGACGTCTATTCTGGGAAGAAAAATAGACCAAAAGCATTAAAAGACAAATCACAGCAACAGCAGATGACATTTTAATATGTTTTCTCAATTTTTTTTTTCCAAGAAAACAAGGCCAGAAATTTAATGTGAATACTAGGCAGACAATTTAATGAAATGTCAAGCTTTGTTTTCTCAGAAAAATACAAAAAAATATTATATTGATGCAAATGTCATCAGCTTCAGCTGTGATTAGCACTTAAACGCTTAGCACTCTGGGTAGAAATTTTAGCTGACAACATTTTGATTTTTTTTTCCCAGAAAATAATCTTTTAAGACAATTTGCATGAAATTTCAAAGCCTATTTTCTGTGAAAAATAAGATAAAAATTATCAGTTTGCCATCAGCTGAATACGCCCCTATAGAGTAGTAATTATAAAGATTAAGGGTTAACTTTTTTTTTTGTCATTCAGAGCACTAAGACTCATAGCTACAGATAAGAGGGGGTATCCACATATTATTTTTCTTATTTCTTGAAGAAAACATATGTTGTGGGTACTCATTAGAAGCGCCTCGGCGAGACACTTCTAATGAGTACCCACAACATATATTTTTGTCGAGAAATAAGAAAGATAGCCGCATTTTTCGGATGAAAAAAAACGCCTTATCTGTTGCTATGTAAGACTGTACTAGAGAAAGTACTGTCAACTGCATTTATTCTTAAGAACTATCCAGGCAAATTCAGCAGATGACAAGTTGATGATATTTTAATTATTTTCTCCAGAATACAGGGTCTAACATTTCATGAAAAACCTGAAGCCCAATTTGAATTGAAAGTCAGACACCGTTCTCTTGGAAAAAAGATAGTCAAGATGTTTTGAGATGATGTCTGCTGATTTTTTTTACCCATCTTGCTAAGCCAGTAAAGCACTCCAAGCTTTATGACCTTGAAATATGGCAAGATCAATATTCATAATAAAGTAGTCCATGGTTGAGATAAAGTCTAGCCAATAATTTCCTTAACCCTAAAAGTGCTCACCATGAATGCAGCAGACCACATTTTTATTTTTTCTTTCCAGAGAAAAGTAAGGGTTGACATTTCATGCAAATCATCTGCATCGTCTGCCTAGCAGATGATTTACATGAAATGCCAAGTCTTATTTCCTCTGAAAATTACCGAATAAAAAGTCTGGATGTCGTCTGCTGCCATTGTTGTTAGCACTTTAAGGATTAAAATTGCTTAGCTCTTGGTGGATAAAGAATAATAATAATAATAAAAAAAGCTCATCAGATAGTTAAAAACAAGGGTATATTTGTATAATTATTGTTAAGAGACACAAATATGTACAATATGTGGCCGTAATAGAACTTATCCATCCATCTGTTATCCAGCCATCTGAACACTTTCAAACCACAACTGCTCCAAAGCCATTGAAGCAATTTGTCCCAAATTAGGTAAGAATGTTGCTTTGATAGGGGGATTTAAAAAAAGCTACAATTATGGTGATCTGCTTGGTTTGGTTGCCATTGCAACTGAAAAGTCGCATAGACTTATATTTGGGAAAATGGTTAAATTGCATTTTCTCCATAACCATTGAAGTGATGTGAACCATATTTGGCAGTTTGATGACTACTCCTATACTAAGTTTATATGTTTTATGGCAGTAGACATTTTGTTTGGTTGCTATGGCAAAATTGAATTGGAAACAAAAAGAATTTTTAAAATGACAACTCCTCCCAAACTACTGAAGCAGTAGGACTCTAATTTGGTACAAACGTTGCTTGTTTAAGGGCAATACAAAATTACTAAAAATTTGCCAATGTGCCTCTTGGTTTAGTTTTGATGGCAACAGAAAGCTCCCATAGACTTATAATAGGAAAACGGGGAAAATGATTAAATTGCATTTTCTCCATAACCAGTGAAGTGATGTGAACCATATTTGGCAGTTATGATCATTTGATGATTATCTACACAGTTTATGTGTTTTATGACCAGTGATTTTGTTTGGTTGCCATGGCAGATTTTTAAAGTAGGAAATTGTTAAGCACCAGCAGGAAAAGAAGACCCTATTGCATTCCAGCAGGGAAAGAAGACCCTGTTGCACTCCAGCAGAGAAAGAAGACCTTGTTGAGCTTGTCTCTTGGTTGGCCTTTTAAAGAGACCTAGGATGCATAGCATAGGTGGGAGTGGCAAGCAAATGAAATACCTCTTCTCCCATTATTTCTTTACTTTTTCAGTGAAGACAAGAGCTTGGCAAATCCCTGCATTCGAGTGAAGATAAATAGATTATAAAATTATAAAAAGAATGACCCTTGTGAGCAGGGAACACACACACAAAAGACAAAAATAGCTGTCAGATTGAAGTAGCAAAAGCTTTAAGTAACAGTCAAAATTTTACTCTGCAAGGGCTATCTTCCCCTGCCCCTTTGCTGTATACATGTATAGAATCATGATGTTGTTAAACAACTTCTCTTCAGAAACCATTTGACCAATTTCCACCAAATTTCACATCGGTCATACTTGAAACGGGATTGAGAGTCTGTTCAAATTGGTGATGCGCCATCGACTGTCAAGCCCGTATATGGTTAAAGAATAATAATTAAAAAGAAAAACAAACACATTCTTCAAAACCAAGAACTGCTCAAATGATGATACTGAGCTAGTTGCTTCTTATCTAGAGCCCTGCACAAGTATACACTTTCTGCTAATTCAGCAGACAAAAAATTGAGATGAGCTATAGTGATCACTTTTTGTCCAAGGTCTGTGCGTCTGTCTGTCCCTTAACACTTATAAAAGACAACTCCTCCAAAGTCATTGATGTGATTTGTCCCTTATTTGGTAAGAATTTTGCTTTGTTAGGGGGATTTAAAAATAGCTAAAATTATGGTGATCTGGCTCTTGGTTTGGTTGCCATGGCGATTGAAAGCTCCCATAGACTTATAATGGGAAAATGGTTAAATCGCATTTTCTCCATAACCACTGAAGTGATGTGAACCATATTTGGCAGTTATAATCATCTGATGATTGTCTACCCAGTTTATGTGTTTTATGACCAGCAGCCATTTTATTTGGTTACCATGGCAACATTCAATATTGAAAATGGAATTTTTTGAATGACAACTCCTTCAAAACCACTGAAGCAGTATGACTCAAATTGTTTGGTTAAGGGCTATTCAAAATAGCTAAAATTATGGTGATCTGCCTCTTGGTTCAAAATTTCATTTTTACATATGATCATTAACCTATTGTACCCTTTCCAGACTAAAAGGGTACTTGGTTGCCATGGCAACAGAAATCTGCCTTACACTTATTATGGGCAAAGGGTTAAATTGTATTTTCTCCATAACCAGTGAAGTGATATGAACCATATTTAGCATTTATGATCATTTGATGATTGTCTACCCAGTTTATGTATTTTGTGACCAGCGACCATTTTGTTTGGTTGCCCTGGTAACATTAAATTTTAAAAAAGGAATTTTTAAATGACAACTCCTTCAAAACCACTGAAGCAGTATGACTCTAATTTGAAACAAATGTTGCTTGGGTAAGGGCAATTTGAAATAGCTAAAATTGTGGTGATCTGCTTCTTGGTTTGGTTGCCATGGCAACAGAAAACTCTCATAGACTAATAATGGGAAAATGATTAAATTGCATTTTCTCTGTAACCAGTGAAGTGATGTGAACCATATTTGGCAGTTATGATTATTAGATGGTTGTTTACCCAGTTTTTGTGTTTGGTGACCAGTGGCCATTTTGTTTGGTTGCCATGGCAACATTAAGGAATGTTTTAAATGAGAACTCCTCCATAACCACTGAAGCAGTAGGACTCTAATTTTGTACAAATGTTGCTGGGCATAGGACAATTCAAAATAGCCAAAAGTTTGGCGGTCTGCATCTTAGTTTGGTTGCCATGGCAACAGAAAGCTCCCATAGACTTATAATGGGAAAATGGTTAAATTGCACTTTCTCCATAACCAGTGAAGTGATTTGAGCCATATTTGGCAGTTATGATCATCTGATGATTTTCTACCCAGTTTGTATGTTTTATGACCGATGGCCATTTTGTTTAGTTGCCATTGCAACATTCAATTTTGAAAAAGGGTTTTTTTTTAACTGACAACATCGAAACCACTGAAGCAGTATGACTCTGATTTGGTACAAAAGAATCTTGGGTAAGAGCAATTCAAAATAGCAATAATTATGGTGGTCTGCCTCTTGGTTGTGGTGGTCGGGTGGTGCGAAGGTGTCATGTATCTTGTGTCACCGGGGCGTCCAACCGATATTGGCTTACAGTTGGGCAAGGCCTGCTATCGTTGAAGTAGGTAAGGGTAGAGGGGGAATGTTTTTATTTCTTCTGTTTCTTCCCTTTCATTCCTGTTCCTCTTTCTTCCCTATTCCTCTCTTTCATCTCTTCTACTATCTCTTCTATCTCTTTTCTCCCTTTCTCTGGGAGACGACACAAAATGACCCACAAGGGTTGACGTGTCGTTAAACCCCAACACAATCAAATCTGCCTCTTGGTTTGGTTGCCATGGCAACAAAAATCTCCCATTGACTTATAATGGGAAAGTGGTTAAATTGCATTTTTATGCCCTGCCAAAAAAATGGCAAGTGTATTATGTTATACCTTCCGAATTTGTGAGTGTCCATCCATCTGTCCAGGTGAACATCCAAGGTTTTGCAGCTAGTTTTAGGCTATTTTGGACATAATTATGAGGTATTTTGAGGTTTATTCATTTAAAATGCATTAGCTAGCCCCAAAACCAAAAAATGATAATTTGAAGAAGAAGAATGTGTAAAAAACAACATTCTTCTTCTTCAAAACCAAGAACTGCTTAAATGATGATCTTTCATTCATTAGTTGCAATGACAGAATTCAAAAAATGTTGCATAACAAATGCATATCTGCAGTGGCCATTTCATTCACTCAGGTGAGCGAGCCATGGCCCATGGGCCTCTTGTTTATTTTTTCAAGACAAAAGGTTGACATGTCATGAAAATTGTCTCCTTTGGAGACAGTTTGCCTGAATTGTCAAAGCCTATTTTCTGGGAAAAAAAAATAAGAAAAAAATATTTCATAGGGTTGTCTGCTGAATTTTTTTATCCAGCATGCAAAGCGTTAGGGTTAAATACGGTATGTTTGGGTTTAGTTGTTATAAGATCAATATTAACAGCATCGGCATTAGCTGCATGAGCAGTTGAATGCACTTATCCCACCATTGCTGATGTAGCTCTGGATAAGAAGGTGGGGTGGGGGTATTTAGATAATTGTTTTTCTTATTTCTGCATGAAAACATACATTGTGGGTACTCATTAGAAGTGCCTCACAGAGGCATGTCTAAAGAGTACCAACAATGTTTTTGTGCACAAATAAGAAAAGTATCCCTTTTTGTTGGTTGAAAAAGCACCTTTACCGGCAGAGCTACGTTATATTTCCAGCAGAAAAAAACATGGCCTTGAAGTATTGCAAGTGGAATCCATAACAATACCGTATTTTGTTTAGTATTCGGACCTTTGCAACTCGGTAACATTGTTATTCTTAATCTATAGTACTCTCTTGGCAAATTCACAGACAACAAACTGGTATAGATATACACTTCATCAAAACTTGAGCACTGTTATATACATTACATTCAGTGTTACATTGGCATGTTTGAGAATACCAGGGCCCAGTTGTTCAAAGCTAATGACGTCGTTAGTTAACGATTCGTTAAAATTTAAATTGAGTGATACGCAAATATGCTGAAATTTTTTGCTGAAAAAATGTGAGTAGCTTTTGCAGTGCAAAAGCTACTCACATTTTTTCAGCCAAAAATATCAGAATATTGTGTATTTAATCCGCTAAAACAGTTAAGGAAATGACCCTTAACGAGCTCGTTAAGCTAACGATGCTTTGAACAACTGGGCCCAGGTTCAAAATTTCATTTTTACATATGATCATTAACCTATTGTACCCTTTCCAGACTAAAAGGGTACTTGGCAAACAGAGCAGGCCCAGATCAGGCACCTCGTTCGTCTGATCAGGGTCTCCACTCTTTGCAAATAGTTTAGCCATTTTTCTCTAGGAATATCTAAATCTCATAGCGGGATATACCTAAAATTGAAATTGGACTCTTCCAATATATAGTGTGGGAGAATTTATTCAGTCTTCAATGGGTTAAAATATTAACAATTTTTCACGCAATTTTTTGTAACCCTGGTAGCCCTACCCACCTCAAAGCTATATAAGCCAAGATTTGAGCAGACGTGAGAAGAGCCTTGAACCCTTGTCATGCTGAATAAACTAAGATGCCACGCCCACTTCTAATTTCCAGCCAGTCAGATTACTTGATTCGGGTTTTTCATAGAAATTCACATGTTTAATGACAAACAGTGCAGATCGAGATCAGTTGGCTTCTTAAGAATCCAACTGATCAGATCTACACTGTTTGCTAAGTCAGGGCATGTCATACTCAGCAAGAGAAGGGTTAACCCTTAAAGCGCCAATCACAACTATTGTCGTCTGCTTTGTCTTCTGCCGGTTACTTTACAAGTCACTTCTGCAAACAGACTGGACCCAGATCAGACTGCTCCTTTAGGAGCAGTCTGATCTGGGTCCACACCGTTTGTCTGTATGCAAATATAGGTTTGAAAAGTTTGCAAGAATATTCAGCAGACGACATAAACAGACTACATTTTCAGATGCAGGTTTTCTTGGCGCTTTAAGGGTTAATTATCATTTTACCTTTCTTCTACCAAATTACTTATTAGAATTGCCTTACCAGTAAAAAAATCTTTAACCTGCTCAAATTTTTGGTTTATCATGAGCTTTGTCATGCTGATCTGGTGCGAGTGCACTAAGAATCTTTTTGGCTTTAACACTTTGCATACTGGGTAAAAATTTCAGCAGAGAACATTTTGAACTGTTTTTCTTATTTGTCCTAGAAAATTGGATTTGACATTCTCCTAAGGAGACAATTTCCTTGAAGTGTTAGATCCTATTTTTTAGAAAAAAAAAAAGAAAAAAAAAGAAAAAAAATATCAGTTTGTCGTCTGCTGAATTTGCCCATAGCATGGTGAAGTGTTAAGCAAATATTTTCATGGTGTTTATCATAGCTTCAGGTAAGATTGGTATCAGGTATCTTTTTTTTTATTTCTGCATGAAAACGTGTATGTTGTCTGTACTTCTTAGAAGTGCCTTGGTGAGGTGCTTCTAATGAGTATCCACATGTTTTTTCATGGAGAAATAAGAAAAATGTCAATACTTTTTGGTAGAAAAACGCATCTTTTCTGGAATAAAGGTTTATGTCTGATGTGTACTTTTCAAGGTTTCGAGACTTTATATAATAGGTATGTCTCTCTTGATAAAGCGGGTATTCAGAAGTAGTTTTTGGTGTTTTTTGCACCAAAACCCATGCAGCGGTATTCTCTAGAAGTGCCTCACAGGGACAGTTTCAACTGTATAGTTTCAGCAGACAACTGTTGATGATATTTATCTTAGTTTCCCGGGAATAGGCTGTGATGTTCCATGCAAAGAAACATTTAAGCTTATTTTCTAGGGAAAATCAGAAAACCATTTCAAAATGTCGCCTGCTGAAATTTGTACCTAGCATGTTAAGCGTTAATGAGTAATACAATGTACATTTTGATGCTAAAATTATCCTAAATTATTACATCAACTACTGCCAATTAAGTTGTTATTTAGTACTTGAACTGTTGATAAACCTGCTTTTTAACCCTTGTCCTGCTGAACCCAGATATACGCATATACGCTGCCTTTGCAAAAAGTGTAGATCCAGATCAGTTGGCTTCCGAAGAATCCAACTGATCTGGATCTGCACTGTTTGTCATTAAGTATGTGAATTTGTGTCAAAATAGAGAACCAAGTAATCTGATTGGCTGAAAATTAGAAGTGGGTGTGGCATCTTAATTTATTCAGCAGGACAAGGGTTAATTAATACAGTTAAAATATTTTTAGAATAGCAAACAGTATAGACCCTGATCAGACTGCTCCTCAGGAGGTCTGATCTAGGTCTACACTGTTTGCATAATATCCTATTTTGTCAGCAACTTTGGTGTATGAAATTTTAGGACATTTACCGTAACGCTGGGTCAGGGGACTTGTTAAAGAGGGTATCTGGTGATAGTTCTGGGATAATTTTCTCCAGGGCTGCTAATGTGTACCCACAACATATGCTTTTATAGAGAAATAAGAAACAATATATGAGAATTATTGCCAAATATTCCGACTTAATAGTCCTCCTTCTCTATGGGTATGAATTTGTAATTTCTCAGGATTGAAAAATTTTGGTACAGCATGCAGAATTGATTTCCTGCAAAGACACTTTTAGCTTACTAGTGCTGAAGGCTCGGGGGAAGCTTTATGGATAGGAAGTGGTCTGTCGTCCATCGTTTGTGTTGACGTCGGCGTTGGTGTTGAAGTCGGTGTCAACATTTTTAAACAATATCTCCTCTGAAACCACTGGGCCAGTTGAAGCCAGATTATATATGGAGCTCCTTGGGATTGGGGAACAAAAGTTTGTTCATAATGTCCATGTCATATGACCAAGATAGCCAACATGCCTATATATAGTGAAAATCTTTGAAAATCTTCTCAGGAACAGAATGGCCTTTGACCTAGAAACTTGATATGCAGCATTAGGGACTTGGGCTCTATCAAGTTTGTTCAAATGATGACCCTGGTTGACACTGACCTATTTTTCAGCAAGATCAAATTCGACCACTTAGGGTTTTGTATGAGAAAAAGGCAAACAGAGGAGTTTTCTGCAGCCATTGTAGCCTTAACCTTCAAAGTTGATATATGCAATCATCTAAATGATTTTTATACGCCTGTTTGAAAAAGCGGACAAATTATGTTTCAGGGTCTGGCATCCGTCTGTCCGTAAACTTTTTTGTTTCTGGCTAATTCCTCTTACAGTTTACAGCCAATCAAGCTGAAACTTGGTTTATAGTTAGACAATGATGTGGAGCAGAGCATATTGTTTTGGGGTTACAGTCCACAAAATATTAGCAGAGTTATGCCCCTTTTGAAAATTTCTGTGAACTTTTCATTTCCGGCTAACTCCAAGTTTACATCCGATCAAGCTGAAACTTGATTTATAGATAGACCATTATGTGAAGCAGTGCATATTGTTTTGAGGTTACAGTCCAACAAATGTTTGCAGAGTTATGTCCCTTTGAAAATTTCTGTAAACTTTTTGTATCGGGCTTACTCCTCCTACAGTTTACATCCATTGAAGCTGAAACTTGATTTATAATTAAACTATGGTGTGGAGCAGTGCCTGTTTGTTTGAGTTTACAGTCAACCAAATATTAGCAGAGTTATGCCCTTTCGAAAATTTCTGTAAACTTTACGTTTCTGGCTACCTCCTCCTACAGTTTACATTCGATCAAGCTAAAACTTGTTTCGGGGTTACATTGTTTTAGGAATTTCTTAGAAAAAAGGATCTGACACTTCATGCAAATTGTCTCTTTGTGAGATGAATTGCTGAATTAGCCCGAGAGTGGTAAAGGTTTACCCTAAAACTGCCAATCACAACAATTGTCGTCTGCTTTGTCATCTGCTTGTGATTTTAAAAGTCATTTTTGCAAACAGAGTGGACCCAGAATCAGACTGCTCCTCAAGGAGCAGTCTGATCAGGGTCCACCTTGTTTGCCTGCATGCAAAAATAGGTTTGAAAGAATTCAGCAGACCACTTAAAACAGATGACATTTTCAGATGCAGGCTTTTTTGGCGTTTTAAGGGTTAAAGACAGGTTTGACTGGATGTTTTTATGGGGCAGTAAGAAAAATACTTCTCTGAACTAGAGCTACATCTGATGAACTTTCAAGTCTGAACTTATGCGTACACATATGAACATGCATAAAAATGCACAAAGGCTGATTAACACTACCAAGTATGCACCTAAAAAGGCAACTGATTTTGCCCTCGAGCTAAACGATAGTCTGTTGTAAACAAACATTACATGTGACCTTGGTAGATATCAAGCACTTATTCACTTAACACTTACCATGCTATGGGTAAATTCAGCAGACGACAAATTGACAATATTTTTCTTTTTTTTCCTAGAAAATAGTATCTGACACTTCAAGCAAATTGTCTCCTTATTTGGAGAAGTTGCATGAAGTATCGAATCCTATTTTCTAGGAAAAATAAGAAAAATATTTCACAGTGTCCTTTGCTGAAATTTTTAACCCAGCATGCAAAATGTTAAAAAAAAGATGTGTTGAAAGACACAGCTGGTATTTCAATACTTATAATTCGGTGTAGTGAGAGCCAAAATAGAGTTTTTTGAATAAAAAATACTTTCTTACCTTGCCTAATCCCTTAACCTTAAAGTACCAAGCAGAACTGTAGTAAACATTTTGTGTATGTGAGTGTGTGTGTGTGTGGGTGTGTGCGTGCAGGTGTGTGTGTGTAGCGGAGGAGAATGATACTTAGGGGAAATATGGTAAATGCAATTTTGCAACTTAAACTTGGGCTATGTAGTTTATAAATGAGGTAGAAAGAGGATGAATATTCATTAACACTTTGCATGCTGGGTAAAAATTTCAGCAGATGACATTTTGAAACATTTTTCTTATTTTTCATAGAAAATAGGATGTGCCACTTCATGCAAATTGTCTCCTTAGGAGACAATTTGCATGAAGTGTCAGGTCCTATTTTCTAGGAAAGAAGTAAGAAATAATGTCACCAATTTGTTGTCTGCTGAATCTGCCTATAGTGTGGTAAGTGTTAAGACCAAAGTTTAGTTGAAACTGTCAATCATATGCACCAGTGGTAGATGAGTAATACTTTGTTTTACCCCATAGCACTCTCTGGGCAACTTCAACAGATGACAAATTGATATCTTCTTCATATTTCCCAGAAAATATTGTTTGACTGCATGCTAATTGTCTGCTGAGGAGAAAATTTGCATGGAATGTCAAACACCATTTTGGGGGACATAACTCTGCAAACATTTGTTGGACTGTAACCTCAAAACAGTATGTACTGCTCCACATTATTTCGTTTGGTAATAATGCATAGAATGTCAAAACCCTATTTTGGGGGTGGGGAGTGGGGAGAGGGAGGAGGGAAGTTGAACACCCCTCCCCCCCCCAAAAAAAAAAAAAAAAAAAATAAGAACAAAAAAACATTGATTTGTTGTAAGCTGAAATTCAGCAGATGACAAACTTTAGCATATGATATTATTTTTAGCTTTCCCAGAAAACAGTGTTTGACAATTTCAGATCCTATTTTTTGGGTGAAAAAAACAACAACAACAAAACACAACATGCATCAATTTGTGTTCTGCTGAAATTTTTACCCAGCACGACTAGTGTTAAAGGAGTCAGCCCTCCACATAAGCAGACTTTTCAGATAAATATTATTTTTGTGTCTTCATTTTCAACCCTTAAAGATTCTAAAGTGACTGAGACTTCTATCTTTGAATTTGGACACAACCATTGTTGTGAATATAGGGTCAGTGAAAACTTAAACTAAATAAACAAGCTAAAAGAACATAAAAAGTAAAAAAGAAAACACAAAAACATGTTAACTAAACATTACCTAGTTATATGCAAACAAAAATGTATAGATTATATAGAAAAATGACATATTTTCTATATAATCTATACATGTTTATTTGGACAAAATACTTTTTGGGGTTCCAATGTTCTAATAATGATAATACCATATTCCATCTAATTACCACACTGTGCACTTAGGTTTTTCAAAATTACTGGGAAAACTCATGGTAAAATATGTACCTATGTACCTACCTATTCTAAGGGTATAAAGAAAAGATCAGCAAAGAACTTCAAATGATGCTTATGCGATGTTTTTGAGTTTTCAGCTCACCTGAGCACGAAGTGCTCATGGTGAGCTTTTGTGGTCAGTCAATGTCCGTCGTCCGTCGTCCGTCGTGCGACGTCAACAATTGCTTTAAAAGCCTACTCCTCCTACACCCCAGGGCCAATTGACTTGATACTTGGTAGGAAGCATCGGGGTGACTTGTAGATCAAAACTAGCGAAAATCGTTCCGATCGGAAATCCAAAATGGCCGCCATCTTGAAAATCTATTTTTCGCTTCTTCTCCTGAACCGAAAGGCCAGTTGACTCCAAACTTGCTAGGAAGCATCAGGGTGACTTGTAGATCAAAAATAGCTAAAATCGTGCCGATCGGAAATCCAACATGGCCACCATGGCCGCCATCTTGAAAATCTATTTTTCGCATCTTCTTCTGAACCGAAAGGCCAATTGACTCCAAACTTGCTAGGAAGCATTGGGGTGACTTGTAGATCAAAAGTAGCTAAAATTGTGCCAATCGGAAATCCAAGATGGCCACTATGGCCGCCATCTTGAAAATCTATTTTTCGCTTCTTCTCCTGACCGAAAGGCAAATTGACTCCAAACTTGCTAGGAAGCATCAGGATGACTTGTAGATCAAAAATAGCCAAAGTCTTGCCGATCGGAAATCCAAGATGGCCACCATGGCAGCCATCTTGAAAATCTAATTTTCGCTTTTTCTCCTGAACCGAAAAGCCAATTTACTCCAAACTTGCTAGGAAGCATCAGGGTGACTTGTAGATCAAAAATAGCTAAAATCGTGCCGATAGGAAATCCAAGACGGCCGCCATGGCTGCCATCTTGAAAATCTATTTTTCACTGCTTATCCTGAACAGAAAGGCCAATTGACTCCAAACTTGCTAGGAAGCATCAGGGTGATTTGTAGATCAAAAGTAGCTAAAATCGTGCTGATCGGAAATCCAAGATGGCTGCCATCTTGAAAATCTATTTTTCGCTTCTTCTCCTGAACCGAAAGGCCAGTTGACTCCAAACTTGCTAGGAAGCATCAGGGTGACTTGTAGATCAAAAATAGCTAAATTCGTGCCTATCAGAAATCCAAGATAGCCGCCATGGCAGCCATCTTGAAAATCTATTTTTCGCTTCTATTCCTAAACCCAAAAGCCAATTGACTCCAAACTTGGTAGGAAGCATTGGGGTGACTTGTAGATCAAAAATAGCTAAAATCGTGCCAATCGGAAATCCAAGATGGGCGCCATGGCAGCCATCTGAAAATCTATTTTTCGCTTCTTCTCCTGAACCGAAAGGCCAGTTGACTCGAAACTTGGTAGGAAGCATTTGGGTGACTTGTAGATCAAAAATAGCTAAAATCATGCTGATCTATATTTAGCTTCTTCTCCTGCACCGAAAGGCCAATTGACTCCAAACTTGGTAGGAGACATTGGGGTGACTTGTAGATCAAAAATAGCTAAAATCGTGCCAATCGGATATCCAAGATGGCTGCCATGGCAGCCATCTTGAAAAATTGTTCGCTTCTTCTCCTGAACCAAAAGGCCACTTGACTTGAAACTTGATAGGAAGCATTGGGGTGACTCGTAGATCAAAAATAGCTAAAATCGTGCCGATCGTTAATCCAAGCTGGCAGCCATGTAGATCTTTTCATTAGTTGCGATGACAGGATTGGAAAAATGTTGCATAACATCTGCATATCTGCAGTGGCTATGTCACTCAGGTGAGCGACCTGTGGCCCGTGGGCCTCTTGTTTTGTTTTTTTTTCTTCTGATTTCTTTATAAAAGCATATGTTTTTTGTACTCATTTAAATTGCTTCGACAAGTCAATACAATTCAAATGGGTACCCAAAACATATTCTTTTATAAACAAGTTGACAAAAAGTACACTGGTCGTAATCTGAATTGCTTGACTGTGCGGTAATTAGGTCGAATGCAGTAATAATAATAATAATAATAATAATAATAATGATAATTGTACACAAAACCTCTTTATAACTTAAGTGCTGGAATCCAAAGCAAAAAACATGTTTGTTAATCAAATGTTGCAACCAAACAAAAACGTAAAGATTATATGGAAAAATGACTATAAATTGGCATTTTTGGATTGATTGTTTACTGTCGAGCCAGAGTATACATGCAATGAAATTTCCTTACGTTTGTTGTCCATGTGATTATCATTGACCAATGAAATCAATCCGCGCATTTGTACGAAATCCAGGTAATGGTTATTTATAGCTGTGTTGTTCTTGTCGCTGTCACAGACCTCAGAGTGCTGTGTAAAGAGGATTGATTATCTGTAAAACCTGGATTGGGACATTGACAAATAATACAGACCCAGATCAGATGCTGCAGAATGCAGTGTACGTCAGGGTCTGCATGGTTTGCTTAAATTACAGGAAGTTCAGGGTTAAATGAAACAAGTCTTAAGACCCGTTCATATTGCCTTCTTATATATTTTGATTTAAGCAGTAGTTTGACTCAGCAGTGTTTGAGATAACGAAAGTCAGCTTTAATATTAAATGAAAGAATACCTCTTGTTTATTTCAGCATGCCCGGACAAGTGTACCACTGGTCTTTGTAATGGAACAATGTGCTGTAACGACAACTGCATTGGTGGCTGCACAGGACCTTCGGCTTCAGAATGCACTGCTTGTAAGGATGTCATACAGTACCCCAAAAAGGGAGCCCACATCTGTGCCCAGAGCTGCTCTGCTGGAACCTTTAAGGTATTTAGTTTTTAGCATCTGGGAAAATGTTCAACAGACTTTTGATGTTATTGCGGGTTGTCTTGGCAAGCCACATATATCGGAGTTGTGCTAATCAAACATCAAAATCGGGCATTATACCAAACCCAGCTTAAGTGGAAGACTGTTGACATAGTAGTCATGCATCTGATAACGAATAGAATACATTGTTTTATTATCCAATTATGTCCTTCTTTAGGTATACTATTAACTCATTTATGCCTAAAAGGGAAAATGCGGCGGCTGATATAGGACTAGACTGTATTAGGTTCAGAAATCTCTATAATAAATGATTATTCAAAGAAGCAATTCAGATACCCTTTAACTCTGAAATGGACCTTTCAAAAGAGCACCCTGACTGGCATTAAAATGAAAGCATTTCATTGTCAAATCAGCTAATACTAGCCCAGGACTCCCCCATCTAGTCAAAATGTTGAAAAACTTGCAGGATAATAGTAACTGTCAAGAAACAAAGTCTGTGATACCTATTAGTTGTGTACGTGTCAGAGGTAAATTTGACAGTTTGGAGTGAACCAAAACTTGGAAAGTCATTTAGATTAGTACAGTGAATATTGATAATACGCTATCATGTGCTGTATGTTAAAGTTTGCGTCTAAGTTTTTAAGACCTCTTAATTTCTAAATCCTTGCATGGATTTACTTTCTATTTGGCATGATTATAGATATTGCTCCAAAATTTTATTCAGCACTATCTCTGCCCTATAACCTACAGGTCAAGGTCACAGACTTTGGAAGATGTCCCACCACCACCACCACCACCACCACCACCACCACCACCCACACACACATACACACACACACTAACTATGATCAGGATTTTATGGTCATAGTCTTAATTTTTATTTGATTGATAAGCGCGAGTTCATGGAAAATGTTCGCAGGCAACGTGGGGGACGTGCTCGCCTTTTTTCTGCAGACATTGCTCTGTTCATACAGGAAAGCGATGTTGATGTCGCCTTCATTTTTCAGTGTGTATTGCCTATACTGACTGATTAATTCACTGAAAATACAGACACAGGTGTCATGATCTGTCATCCCTTGAGGCAAGGATTATCGGCAGGCAGGTTCACTCGTTAGTTATTTGACACTTCTCAGTAAAATCACATTGTTTTTTGCAGACAATCTGACCTAGATTTTGACAGGTGCACAATCCATACGTGCTTGATTGTATTTTTTTTTTTTTTTTTTCGCAGTTTTCGGATGCCAAACTTGCATCAGAGTGATTACAAATGCACTGTTATGTTATAATGTTGACCTTTTCTTTTGAAAGATGACATGCAGCGACAAGAAAAATAGTACCTTATCGCTTATGCTAGATCTCAGTCTGCAGTGCATTCTGTTGGCCAAAAGCAATTTCTAAGTCCCGCAGAATGTGTCCAGTAAATCTGTTGTAGATTCTCATGGAACTGCTCAGATGCGCACCGGGCGACGGTACAGTTCATGTTTCCAGTACAAGTTAAAAAGTTACATTTACGCTTTCTCCCCACATGAAGAAACCAAATGCTAATAACAGTGACATCACATGAACTTATTACCATGTAAAATTGCAGAGCTTTTCCTGTCAGAAATGTATTCGAAACACACACATATTTTAAAAATAGACCCAAACTGCACCAAATATTTTTCTGCGAATTTTAGCAGAAGATCGAAACTGCTGCAAGTAAACAAGACCCAGACTTTTCTTTGCAGCATATATCGATATCCGCTTTGTCCACCGCAAAGTTTCACCCTGATAAACAGTATGGCTATTTCCAGTGCTAACGTCTGCACATTATTTCTGAGCATAAGAGCGACTGGTTCTCTGCATCATTGTCTAGATAAGTGTTAACGACAAAGAATTGCAGGTAACCATTCCGCATTGGGGTTTTCCAAGATTGCAGAAACCTGGCCTCCAGAAAACGAGGAATGAGGAAAGAGAACTGCATGAAATAAAATTATGGGGTATTTTAGCCAGTCATCGTCATTTGATTCAGTGTCTTTATTTAGTGTGCAACACAACTGATGAAGTCATTGATGCATGTGATGAATGCATACAGAATGGCATCTGTGATGATGACGGATCTGTGTAACCAGCGTCGAAAGTGATTGTAGCTCACAACATGGCCGGCCTCGGTGGCTCAGTTGGATGCGCCGTCCGACTGGAGACCAGGAGGTCGCGGGTTGAACCCCTGCTGAGGTTGGCAACATTCTTTCGTGGAGATTGATCATGAAATATTTTCTACGGTCATTCTTTGATCATGAAATATTTTCTACGGTCATTCTTTGCCCTTCCGCTGATTCAAGGAGGGCAGTTGTCCGCAGCATGGATACTGATTCCAGAATCCAGATGTTCACCATCACTGCCTGGCCTTAAATTTGACCAGTATGATACTGATTAGAAAAATAATTATATGAAATAATTATATGGAACACTGTTGTGGATACTCATATAAGAAGAGCCTAGATGAGGTGCTTCGAATGAGTACCCACATGTGTTTTATGGGATAGTAAGAAAAGTTATCCCAGAATTATCCCAAATGCTTCTCCTTCAGAAGTCCTTTGAGAATTATGTATGACATGCTGTGAATCACATGGAAACACCTAGTGTGTTTTGAATGTGTGTTTGTGTCATTTACAGACTGAATACCAGTTACAATGTTCATTAGGCCAAACAAAAAAATTATTGTGTGTTTAGTGTATCCCCACCTAATTTTCCTGGTGAAACCTAGCAATTTTTATGGTTTTCTCAAAAAAAAAAAAAAAAAATCTGTTTCTGGGATGAAATCTTTACACTACCATGTTTATGCTAAAATTTCAGACAAGTACGTCTGAGCAAACTGTAGACCCAGATCACTTTATGCTTGGTGATATTTTCTCCTAAATTTGGTTAACCCTTTTCCTGCTGAATAAATTAAGATGCTACAACCATTCTGATTTTCAGCCAATCAGATTACTTGATACAGGGTGTTAATATAAATTCACATACTTAATGGCAAATAGTGCAGATCCAGATTAGTTGGCTTCTTCAGAAGCCCACTGATCTGGATCTAAATTGTTTGCAAAGGCAGGGTATATCTGGGCTCAGCAAGACAAGGGTTAAGATTTTACATACTGGTAATGGGGCTATTTAAACTGGACTGTTTAAAAAGGGTGTTAGATAAGGGGGATTGGGTTGACAGAATATTTAGGGCTGCTATGGTATTTGTGGCATGTGTTTATGAAAGGTTTGGTGCTCCCTGCAGTACAAATGTAAACAATAATAATTTGATATAACAAGTAATTAGAAAAAAAAAATCCTGTGGGACTACTGTGTTGCTAGCACTCCTTTCAGCTTAACCCTTGTCCTGCTAAATAAATTGCCACACCCACTTCTAATTGTCAGCCAATCAGATTACTTTATTCAGGTTGTTGATACAAATTCATTTACTGAATGACAAACAGTGCAGATCCAGATCAGTTGGCTTCTTCAGAGAAGAAGCCAACTGATCTGGATCTACACTGTTTGCAAAGGCAGGGCATATCCGGGTTCAGCAGGACAAGCGTTAATTACCTTATGCATGCTGGGTAAAAATTCAGCAGACAACATTGTTAAGTATTGTAAAGTATTTTACGCAATTTTTCTAGAAAATAGCTTTGGAAACAATTTGCATAAAATGTCAAACCCTATTGCCAAGGAAAAGATAAAGAAGTCATCTGCTGAATTTGCTCAGAGAGTGCTAAAGATTAATATTGCATAGCACCAGTTAAGAAGAGGTATTCCTATATTATTTGTCATTTCTGCACAAAAACATATGTTGTGGCACCTTAGCGAGGCGCTTCTAATGAGTACCAACAACTTAAGTTTTGATGCAGAAATAAGAAAATATCTGTGCTTAATGTCTAAACAAAAAAAGTGTTTTATTTATAGGAGGCATGATATTTTTTATCCTTTCTTCGAAAAGAACGTCTCATAAAACTAGAGCTCTAGATAAGATGATCAGATTGTTCTGTAAAACATTTTCCTGTTTCCACAACAAATGATAGGTTATGGAGTAGCTCCAGATAATGTCTTTTTAGCTCACCTGAGCACGAAGTGCTCATGGTGAGCTATTGTGGTCAGTCAATGTCCGTCGTCCGTCGTCCGTCGTGCGTCGTGCGTCGTCCGTCGTCCGTCGTCCGTCGTGCGGCGTCAACAATTGCTTTAAAAGCCTACTCCTCCTGTACCCCTGGGCCAATTGACTTGATACTTGGTAGGAAGCATCAGGGTGACTTGTAGATCAAAAATAGCTAAAATCGTTCCGATCGGAAATCCAAGATGGCCGCCATGGCCGCCATCTTGAAAATCTATTTTTCGCTTCTTCTCCTGAACCGAAAGGCCAATTGACTCCAAACTTGCTAGGAACCATCAGGGTGACTTATAGATCAAAAATAGCTAAAATCGTGCCGATCGGAAATCCAAGATGGCCGCCATGGCCGCCATCTTGAAAATCTATTTTTCGCTTCTTCTCCTGAACCGAAAGGCCAATTGACTCCAAACTTGCTAGGAAGCATCAGGGTGACTTATAGATCAAAGATAGCTAAAATCGTGCCGATCGGAAATCCAAGATGGCCGCCATGGCCGCCATCTTGAAAATCTATTTTTCGCTTCTTCTCCTGAACCGAAAAGCCATTTGACTCCAAACTTGCTAGGAAGCATCAGGGTGACTTGTAGATCAAAAATAGCTAAAATCGTGCCGATCGGAAATCCAAGATGGCCGCCATGGCAGCCATCTTGAAAATCTATTTTTCGCTTCTTCTCCTGAACCGAAAGGCCAATTGACTTCAAACTTGCTAGGAAGCATCAGGGTGACTTGTAGATCAAAAGTAGCTAAAATCGTGCCGATCGGAAATCCAAGATGGCCGCCATGGCGGCCATCTTGAAAATCTATTTTTTGCTTCTTCTCCTGAACAGAAAGGCCAATTGACTCCAAACTTGCTAGGAAGCATCAGGATGACTTGTAGATCAAAAATAGCTAAAATCATGCCGATCGGAAATCCAAGATGGCCGCCATGGCCGCCATCTTGAAAATCTATTTTTCGCTTCTTCTCCGAAACCCAAAAGCCTATTGACTCCAAACTTGGTAGAAGGCATTGGGGTGACCTATAGATCAAAAATAGCTAAAATCCTGCCTATTGGAAATCCAAGATGGCCGCCATGGCAGCCATCTTGAAAATCTATTTTTCGCTTCTTCTTTTGAACCGAAAAGCCAGTTGACTCCAAACTTGGTAGGAAGCATCGGGGTGACTTGTAGATCAAAAATAGCTAAAATCATGCCGATCGTAAAACCAGGATGGGCGCCATGGCAGCCATCTTGAAAATCTATTTTTCGCTTCTTCTCCTGAACCAAAAGGCCAGTTGACTCGTAACTTGGTAGGAAGCATTTGGGTGACTTGTAGATCAAAAATAGCTAAAATCATGCCGATCGTAAATCCAAGATGGCCGCCATGGCAGCTATCTTGAAAATCTATTTTTTGCTTCTTCTCCTAAACCCAAAAGTCACTTAACTCGAAACTTAGTAGGAAGCATCAGGGTGACTTGGTAGATCAAATATAGCTAAAATCGTTCTGATCAGAAATCCCAGATGGCCACCATGGTCGCCATCTTGAAAATCTATATTTGGCTTCTGCTCCTGCACCGAAAGGCCAATTGACTCCAAACTTCGTAGGAGACATTTGGGTGACTTGTAGATCAAAAAAAAGCTAAAATTGTGCTAACCGGATATCCAAGATGGCCGCCATGGCAGCCATCTTGAAAATCTATTTTTCGCCTCTTCTCCTGAACTGAAAGGCCAGTTGACTTGAAACTTGGTAGGAAGCATTGGGGTGACTCGTAGATCAAAAATAGCTAAAATTGTGCTGATCGTAAATCCAAGCTGGCTGCCATTTAGAGTTTGTTCAAATGATCATGCTCAATTGACTGGCATGCCATATATCTTCTTCAAAATAAAGAACTGCTTAAATGATGATCTTTTCATTAGTTGCGATGACAGGATTGGAAAAATGTTGCATAACATCTGCGTATCTGCAGTGGCTATGTCACTCAGGTGAGCGACCCGTGGCCCGTGGGCCTCTTGTTTTATATCCTGCCACTATTGTGTTGCGGGATATTATGGTAGCACGTTGTCTGTCTGTCTTCCATCCGTCTGTTGTACATCTGTCCATCCATCCGTATTTTCGTTTCCGGACAATAACTTGAATAAATGTCAACTGATTTCACCAAACTTAGTGTGTTCATTGATATTGTGGAGACCTGGTTGGGGATTGCTGATGGGCAAAAATCGTCCGTATTTTCGTTTCAGGATGATACCTTGAGTAAATATCAATGGATTTACACCAAACTTTGTGTGTTCATTGATATTGTGGAGACCTGGTTTGGGATTGCTGATGGGCAAATTTCATCAGTTTTTGAGTACCATCAACATGCGTTTGTGGAGAAATAAGAAAATGTTTTCTACTACCGCCCATGTATCTCAAGCTATGATGCCTGATAAGGCACTTTTCAATCAAAAAATATCTATATTTTCCTTATTCCGCAAAAAACAAAAAAAAAAAAGAAAAAAAAAAAAAACCATGTTGTGGCATCATTGTGTTCTTGGATAAATAAAGAAAATATCCTTACGAAAACATGCCTATTCAAATAGAATGAAAATTTTTACCACAAAAAATGAAAATTTTCAGATAAAAAATTCTGATATTTTTCATATTTCTGCTAAAAAATTAGATTGTTGGAACTCGTTAGAACAGCCTCGACCAGGCGATTCTAACGAGTACCCATAATCTATGTTTTTGAGCAGAAATAAGCAAAACAATATATACCCCTGTAAACCCCAGTTTACTGTATAAAATTGGGGTTTAAGGGGGTCAAAATTATATAGGCATGTTATCAAGATGTTATTCGAAGTGGATACCCCTCTTATCTGGAGCTTTATGATGATATAAACAGACCACAAGGGAGTGATACTTTTCTTATTTTTTCAAGCATTTCATGTGACCTTTCTCTGAGGATAAGACTGGTATGAAATTGCGAGGGAAAATAATTAAAAATATGTCAGAATTGTGTCTGATAATATTTATATGAACCATAGCAGAACAACTTAACAGATTTAACCCTTGTCCTGCTAAATAAATGAAGATGCCACACCCACTTCTAATTTTTGACCAATCAGATAACTTGATCTGGATTGTTGTTATAAATTCACATACTTAATGGCAAACTGATCTGGATCTACACTATTTGGAAAGATCGGGTATGTCCGGGTTCAGCAGGACAAGGGTTACCATAGAAGGCCGAGTACAACCCTCACTTTTTTACCCCAAAACTGAAAATTTGGGATAAGGGTGCGGTTTCTACATTCAAGAATATTTTTGACCATTTTTTTTTCTTCAAAATTTTAGCGAGAAACCTCAAAATCAACAGATCTTCGCCAAATTTTGGCGAAGTTCGGAGCATAATCGGCACAAGATCTACCGTTTGTGGGCCATACTTAACACAAGACTTGTGTATCGATTCTGTATTTCATCCATTGTTTTCGATTTATCCGAAGCTGATTTTATCAGCCAACATGACAATTTCGATTAAATAAACAGCATTTTTCCACCATTGCATTGTCTGATTCATTTCCGGTAGTCACATTCTAGAATGCGCATTTGATTGGCTAACAAAAATATGATCGATTTTGAGGCCCGCAACAGGGTTGCTATCATAAGTGTGTATTGCCAAAGCTGAATCCGAACTGAGAAACAGAGTTTACCTCACGGTATATAGTGTGACCGCATTGAAGCTCTTCAATCTGGAGTCTCTACTTTCGTTTTTGATTCTCTGAAACTATTCGGGAGAGCATCTTTGCGCGATGATTTTTGGGTACGTTTTATACAATCTTCTTCATTTTTTTCCCCGAATTTTGGTCGAAAAATCGGGGTGCGGTTAGTGCTTAAAAGCGGCTAGTACTCGGCCTTCAACGGTAACTGGAACATTGGTCACAAGCTATGTTTTGATGCAAAACCATAGCTCCAGATAAGAGTGGGTATTCCTATTTCTCCACATAAACATGTTTTGGGTACTCATAAGAAGCGCCTGGGCTAGGGGCATGTAATTACCCACAACATACGTTTTCTTGGAGAAGGGCTGAGGCACTTCTAATGAGTACCCATAACATATGTTTTTGTGGAGAAAAATACAAAGAATTTTTGGTTTAAAAAAGGTGTCTTTCTGAAACTGTCTGAAGTGCAGCTGTGTGTGGGAAGCCAGAGCTCCACATTAAAGGATAAGGTTTTGGTACAATGAGTATTTTGCTTTAAAATTTAAAGGGGAACGCAATATAAGTTCTAAGTCTATCTTAGAGTAAAGTGCTTAACAAGCCATTTATTTTGATGCAAGAGTTTTCAAATCCGGCCTAGAAGTAAGGAAGTTATGGTGGTTTGAATATATTTAAAATGGCTGTCATGGATGCCCCATATTGTAGGCTTTGTGACGTCACACAGCCCAAATTAAATACGGAAACCAAATTATGAAAGGTTTTGAGATAAATTTTGCTAGAGATTTTTTTTATAATCTTTTAATTCTAGTGACAAGCAATCATTTCCCCCAAAATAAAACAACTTTTTGAGAATAACTACTTTTATAAAATGAATTTTAATTTTTATGAAACAGCATTAAATATTCAAAATGGTGCCGCCCATTCCACCAATGTTAAAATATTCAATTGTCAATAACGTACTTAATTTTCCACCGATTTTGATCTAATTTGTGTCAAAATCCATTGTTTGTAAAGTTCTTTACTTTAAAGCACAATGCCTATTAAGGTTGCGTTCCCCTTTAATGCTGAACTGCACAATCCTCAAGGATATTGAGCGTAAATGAAGTCTTTCTGAGTAAACATTATTGTTGCGACTGCTTTAGCAAGTAAGAGGGACATAGGGATCACTTGCCATGGTTGTCTTTAGTGTTGGCGTCAAGCCATCACCAATGTTTAGCCAGTGCGTTTAGCTCTGTTTCTCAAACACCAAGACTTCTAGGCTAGTGAAACTTCATACACAATCTGCCATGCGAAAGTGTCATGTATCTTATGTTACCGGGGCATCCAGCTGATATTGGCTTACAGTTGGGCAAGGCCTGCTATAAATGTAGCAGGTAAGGGTAGAAGGGGAATGTTTTACTTCCTCTGTTTCTTCACTTTCATTCCTGTTCCTCTTTCTTCCCTGTCCCTCTCTTTCATCTCCTCTAGTATCTCTTCTGTCTCTAGTATCTCTTCTGTCTCTTTTCTCCCTTTCTCTGGGAGACGACACAAAATGACCCACAGGGGTTGACGTGTCATTAAACCCCAACACAATCAATCGAAAAACACCCTGCCCACTGACCTTGACCAACTTGTCACGCTTGGCTGAACAATGTTTAGTCTGTGTGTTTAGCTCCGTAGCAGTAGTGACATAGCCATTGAAATTTCTCGTGAAGCAACAGAAAGGTGTGTCAAATTTTAGGACAAGTTTGTCTCAGTATTTCGGGAAAACTAAGGTATCCACACAGTAATTTTCTAGGGGAAAGAGGAAAAAAATGGTAGCTGAGCTCTAGATAAGAGGGGTAATCAAGAGAAATATATTTCTTACTTCTCCATAAATATATATGTAGTTGGTACTCAGCAGAGGCAGAGACATCCTCACCAAGGGGCTTCTAATGAGTACTCACAATATATGTTTATAGAAAAACAAAAAAATGAGTCCTTCTAGGTTTAAGAAGTGGCATATCTTAGAGCTGTGAAAATAATAATAGTGCTATTTTCGTAAATCATGATAAGGCGCTTTTTTTTTTTTTTTAACCAAAAAGTTTTGATATTTTCTTATTTCTGCACAAAAACATATGTAGTGGGTACTCGTTAGAAGTGCCTCATTGAGGCACTTCTAATGAGTACCCTCAACATATGTTTTCGTGGAGAAATTAGAAAAAAATATTTGTCTGTACCCCCTACCCTGTTTATTTAGAGCTATGTGTTTTGCTTGAAAAAGAAAAGTGCATCTTGCATAGCTCTGGATAAGCGGAGAAAACAAATGAATTTTCTTATAATTATTTCTTCACAAAAAACATACATTGTGGGTACTCTTTAGAAGAGTGGGAGAGAGTCACTTCTAATGAATACCACAAGATAATGTTTTCGTATACCTCAATATTTACTACCATGAAAAAAAAACACACAAAAAAACAACAGCAACAAAAAAAAAACAACAACCCAAAAACATAACAAAAACCAACCAAAAAACAACACCTTATCTGAAGCTGGGACATTCTTCAGAGCTGTAGAAATCATTGAGCTGCAGTGCAGACTGGCGTATTGATTTGAGGTTTGGAGTAGGATGGGGAAAAAACGCACATATCACGTATGAATATAGCTGCAGATAAGAGAGGGTATCGGGTAAATATTTTTCTTATTTCTCCATATGTTGTGGGTACACACTAGAAGGGCCTCACTGAGGTGCTTCTAATGAGTATGACAGCATATGTTTTTAATGGAGAAATAAGAAAAATATCAATATTTTCTGGTTGATTAAGAAAAACAACAAAAAAACAAAAGCAAAAAAAAAACAACAACATCTGATCCAGAGCTACAATGAAAATTATAAATAATGATAAAAAAAGAAAAAATCCAGACCAGCCTGTATGTCAGTGTCATAAGGTACATTGTCTCAAATTTGAACTGAGTTTGGTGATGTGTGGGTAAATTGCAGACATTGGAAGGAGGCATTGTTCTGTTAGTATTCAGTAGGGGTGTTTTTAACAGTCTCAGATTCAAACAACTTGTTTACTCTGACTGAAATAAACTTCTCTAGGAAAGTGGAAAAACAAGATTCATTATTAAATGGGTTGTGTCTAATGAAAAAGTGCCTTCGATCATGTGCAAAAAGTGCAGATTCACATCATCGTGCATCATCATGCATATGCGCGAGGTCACATCTGGGCCTTTGCTCTCTATTGATACGATTCTGTTAGCAGACAGAGAAGGCCCTGATCAGACTGTGCAGATGTGCAGTCTTGATCTCGGCCTTTGATGTCCGCATATGCCAGAAGACTCCTTTTTGCATGGCGCTACCCGAATCTGCAGTCGCAGTAGTAAACAACTTCTGCATAGAATTCCAGATAAGGTGTGACAAATGTGACATTCAGCTTTTCCTAATGTTAGAAATTTTAATTAACCCTTCTCTTGCTGAACACGACATGCCCTGTCTTAGCAGTGTAGATCCAGATCAGTTGGCTTCTGAAGAAGCCAACTGATCTGGATCTGCACTGTTTGTCATTAAATATGTGAATTTCTGTCAAAAACCCGGATCAAGTAATCTGATTGGCTGGAAATTAGAAGTGGGTGTGGCAATTTATTCAGCATGACAAGAGTTAAGCACTGTACTTGCTGTAATAAGCATAAGTTCAGATGTCAGAGTGACATATTTATTAGAAGGAGTTTTTTTTTAAGTTTATTTAACCAAAAAGTAAGGATATATATCTTAACATAATTTGTGAGTACTCGTTAGAGCCTCACTGAGGCGCTTCTAATGAGTATCCACAACATACATTATCGTGCAGAAATACGGAAAATATTTATCAGGTACCTCCTCTTATATGGGACCGCACCAAGGTCACAAAATGAGGATCTTCCTGTAAATAACAAAAAATAACCTGAAATTTTTTGCCATGTCTGCTCAATATCTTGTGAACCACTCGATATCTTCTGAAAACCTTGATGGATTGTCATGAATTCATAGCCCCAGATAAGGTGCATTTTCAGCATTTTCATTTGTATTTTTTTTCTATTCCTCCATGGAAATATATGTTGCAGAAATTCATTAGAAACGCCTCTGAGAGGCGGTCACCATATGCTTTTGTGGAGAAATAAGAAAAATATTTATCCTTATACTCCTTATCTGAAGACATGCAATGATGAATGTTTGGTAAAGTGTTTATATCTTTGTTGTGATGTGCAGAAACCACAACACAACTTGAGATAAGAGGGCATATCAGGTGAAGAAGATTTCTCCATGAAAACAAATGTTGGTACTCATTAGAAGCACCTCTGTGAGGTGCTTCTAATGAGTACCACAACATTTATTTTTGTGGGGAATAAAAAACATATCAATACTCTTGATCATATCAGGGGTTTTGCAGTTACGCAATCATATTGTTGCAAGTTCATGGTGAAATTTCAGGTCAAATGTTGGTGGTGTGGAATTGTTCAATAGCTCCTGAAACCTGAGAGATTTTCATATGAGAATTCCATGATCTGTTTCCGAGGACATTGATTAGGTCTATGTCTCTAAGTCCTGTTCTGGTATTCTGTGTCTTGTTTGAGTTGGAGTTTTACGGCCCAGTCAACAATTACTGTTAATGCCATGTTCAACACTGTTCACGGCCTAGTCAATACTGTTATGGTCAGTTAACCTACTCGCACTTTTTCTGGGTTGTCTTAGTCAGCACTGATGAGACTTAGTGTGAGTTGAGAGTGTAACTTGAAGCAATTGTAGAGTCAAGGTTAAGGTCAAAATTAAAGGTGGAACATTTGCAGTCTAAATTTCACATCAATTCATTAGCTCCTGTGACGTATTGCCATGAAAGTTCAGGAAGAATATAGCTTGATGCAATTGTTCATCATATTTTCGTGATTAAGGTCAGCCCAAAACACAGTGAGGTCAAGAAAAGGTTAAGGTGAAAATTACAGGTGGGACATTTGTGGTCCATATTTCACACCTTTTCAGTAGCCTTGTTAAAGTATTGCCATAGTGTAGCTTGATGCAATTGTTCATCATACTTTATATTGGATCAAGGTTAAGGTAAAAATTTAAAGGTGAAACATGAAAGTTTAGGAAGTTCTTTTGTTGATGTACAGAACTCAATACCCAGTCATGTTGGCCCAAGGTCAAGATATTTAATGAGCAAGATATTAAAAAAAAAAAAAAAAAAAGAAATAATGCTCCGCATGGTGGTTAAAAATTTCAGCAGACAACATTTTGAAATATTTTTCTTATTACCCACAAAAAAATAGGCTTTCAAGCTTTAAAGTAGAGCAAACTTGTGCTCCTAGGTCAGGTTAACTGACCTAAATAGTGTTGACTAGCTGTTAACCCTTAAAGCACCAAGAAAAATTTGTAGCAGATGGCATTCTAAAAAAAAATGTTTTTCATAGAAAATAAGCCTTGAAATTTCATGTGAATCATCTGCTTGGTAGATGATTCACATGAAATGACAAGACTTATTTTCTAAGAAAAGTAAATAAAAAAATATAAGTGTCATCTTCTGCAATTGTGATTGGCCCTTTAAGGGTTAAACTCCAAAGCTTAAAAAAAAAAAAAAAATGTCCTTTGGAAGGAATTTGATAAAACTTGACACATTTGTACACCAATTGTGCTGCTGATGTATAGAACTGACAGTCTTAAGGTGTCAGATCATGGTCAAACTGTGGTCTATATCATGTCTACAGTTCATAGCCCTAGGAAGGAGAGGGTGTCGGGAAAATATTTTTCTTATTTCTCCACATAACCATATGTTGTGGTTCTCATTAGAAGTGCCTCGGCAAGGCGCTTCTAATGAGTACCCACAACATATGTTTTTGTGGAGATATAAGAAAAATACCAATACTTTTTTGTTGGGAAAAAAAAAAAAAAAAAAAAAAAAACAAACAAAAAAAATGTTATCTGGAGTTATGGCACCATATCTTCTTAAGACCTTTATGGATTGTCATAAAACTTTGGTGAAGTGTTTATGTCCTTGAGTTGAACTTCAGGCATGATGCATCACTCCAAATAAGGCATATTTTTTTTCAAGTTCTCCATAAAAAAATATATTGTGGGTATTCATTAGAAGCACCTTGATGAGGCACTGCTAAGTGATGAGTACCCACAACAGGTTTTCATTCAGACATAGCTCCAGATAAGGCACTTTTTTTTCATCCAAAAAGTACCGATATTTTTCTTATTTCTGCACGAAAACATATGTTGTGGGTACTCATTAGAAGGTCCTTGGCAAGGCACTTCTAATGAGTACCCACAACATATGTTTTCGTGCAGAAATAAGAAAAATAATATGTGGATACCCCGAGGGATACCCAGTCTTATCTGGGGCTATGATCCAGAAATAGGAAAAGTATTTAACAGATACCTTGTCTCTCAAGCCTTTGTCTTATCTCGAGCTGTGAGTTGGTTGACAGTCTTCATTCCTTATAAGGGGGTCACAGATTTGATCCCAGCTGGGTTTGGCAACATTCTTTCATGGAAATTGATCATAAAAAATATTTTCTGTGGTCATTCTCCCCCCTCTGCTGATTCAAGAAGGGCATTTGTCAGTTCCAGGCGAGTGCTGGTTAACTGCTTAGAGGACTAAGCCTGCCCAGAAAAAGTGTGGTAAGGTAAACTGGCAGGCTTGACATGACCATAACAGTGTTGACTGCGCCGTGAAACTTCAACCCAACCAACCCCCTTATCTAGAGCTGTGAGATTGTTGAAAGTCTTTGTGCTCCTCTTAGGTAGAGCTCTGAGTAGTTACATTGCAGATTTTTGTGGAAAAAAGCATTCTTCTGGCTACCCTCTCAGCTAGAAGTACAGTTGACTCTTGTTATCTTTTGGAAGTCCAACGGACTCTGAACTACTTCGAGATAACTGTTCCTTGGCAGAATTGAGGAATTGAATCAATTCTTATCCTGCTGAATAATTTAATTAACCACACCCATTTCTGACTTCCAGCCAATCAGATTACATCATATAATGTTTTTTTTCAAATTCACAAACTGAATGACAAGCAGTGTAGATCCTGATCAGATGGCTTCTTCAGAAGCCATCTGATCTGGATCTACACTGTTTGCAAAGGTAGGGGTTGTCGTGAACAGCAAGATAGGGGTTAACCCATTGTATACTGAACAGACTGTCCTTCACTAAATATTGGAAAAGTCCAATTTCAATTTTAGGTACGTCAGGCTGTGAGATTTACATATTCCTGGAGAGAAATGGCTAAACCACATGTATTTGCAAACAGTGGAGACCCACATTCTGCAGCATCTGATCTGGGTCTGCTCTGTTTGCTAATTACCCTTTTACTGGTCTCCAGACTACAATGGGTTAAACAACTGCATTTCACAAGTGAATATGTAATTTGACTCCTGAAGTTAGAGATATATTGAAAATATTATGGAAAAGAGGAGAAATTGCTCCTAAGGAACAGTTTCTCCTCTTTTCAACAATATTTTGTGACCTGTTATTAGATTTCCATGTTAAAATAGGGACCAGATTTTCGCTTCGAGATAAGTGAAGTCACGAGTCGATTGTTTAATATATTTCATTAGAACTAGGGAGAAGCGATAAACATTGGTAATGTAGCATTCAGAAAAGTACTTGTATTTTCTTATTTTTCCATGAAAACATGGTGTAGGTATTCATTAGAAGCCTCTCTCTGTGATGCTTGTAATAAGTAACCACAACATATGTTTTCTTGAAGAAATAAGAAAATATTATGTAGCTACCCACTCTTACCTGGAGCTAGGATTTTAGGATAAATAGTAAGGAGTTTAGTACATGTATTTGTCGAGTGCCTTGGATTCATTCTTCTGATATTGTTGTTTCTACAGTTTAAACGCCGGAGGTGCTTGCTTGCCAATGAATGCATTCACTTTAATGACTACGAAACAAGGGAGAGTTTCAAGTTGGTTATTCCTGATGGAGTGAAGCCAGGAGAATGTGTTGCAGAGTGTCCGGCTGGTTTCAAGGAGGATAGCACAAACAAATCCAAATGTGTACCATGTAAAAACTGCCCTCGAGGTTAGTCAATAAATGTATCTTTGAACAAGAAGTAGTGGTTTTTGGCTTTTTCAATATTATTTCATGTATATTGTGTTGACAGTTCAGTCAAACTTGTCTTGAAGACCATCTGTATTAATTAACACTTTTCCTGCTGAATAAATAAGCCACACCTACTACTAATTTTTAGCCAATCAGATTACTTGATCCTGATTATTGCTATAATTTCACATACTTAATGGCAAACAGTGCAAATCCAGATCAGTTGGCTTCAGAAGCCAACTGGTCTGGATCTGCACTGTTTGTCATTAAATATGTGAATTTGTATCAAAAGCGCAGATCAAGTAATCAGCATGATGAGGGTTAAAAACTTTCAGGTAAAATATTTACATTTTGTATATGAAAATATTCTAAAACCGCCACCGTGACAGAGTCATTCAGTGCTTGTACTTAACAAAACTTTGTACGGTTTAGGGTAGAGCCCTTTTTACTGTTTTTCAGAAGGGAGGCAGTCCAATTTTAAGAGTTGCCTCCCATTTCCCTAAACGCTGAGCAGGATGGGTAGAATAATCAGCAAATGACATATTGAAATATTTTTTCTTATTTTTCATAGAAAACAGGTTTTGACATTTTATGCAAATTGTCTCCATAGGAGACAATATACATGAAATGTCAACTGATTTTTATGGGAAAACTAAGAGAAACACTAATTTGTCCTTTGATGAATTAGCCCAGGGAGTGGTAAAGGTTAAGTCTCAAAGTGCTAATCACAACAGAAGCACATGGCATTTTAATTTTTTCATCCAAGAAAATAAGGCTTGATATTTTATAAGATTGATTAGCTGTGCTGATGATTCCTAAGAAACGTTTAGCCTTACTTTCATGGAAAAATAGAGAGACAGAAAACAAATTGAATGCCATCAGCTGCAATTTTACATGTAGGTTTTAGGGTTAAACTGTGAAACAGACTATAGAATTAACATTCATTTGCAGTACAATAAATACTGAAGAAATAAGAACAAATAACCCTAAGTATTGGGACAGACAGGCCAGAGCAAACAGTGTAAACCCAGATCAGATGCCACAGAACACAGCAGCTGATCAGGGTCTACACTGATTGCCATTTGTCCAGCAATTTTTGTAAACACATCAACAGATAGTAGAACAAATTTTTTACATATTATAGGACAAATATGTAAAGGAGTTATGGTGTCCCAATGTTTAGAGAAAATACAGTACAGTCAACCCTCTTTATACAGATACTTGATACAACGACAAAATTCATTATAATGACAATTTGAATGTCACAAAACCTTCGCTCAAAAAGTGACGGTTAATGAGAAATTATGCAAAAACATTGCATAAAATCTTCAGGCATCATATGTTTTGGACATTTTTTTTTGTTAGAATAACCTCAGAGAGGTGATTCTAACAAATATCCAAAACATAATTATGTTCTATGAGGAAATAAGAATAAAACAAGGCCTTTTCATATATGTCATTCTGTCCATTAAGGATTCTTTACAACAACAAATTCATTATAGTGGCAACATTTTTGGAAACAGTGCTGTCGTTGTAACAAGGGTTCACTGTATATCCAGTGTTGTTTTCTTTCTTTTTTCCAGTCTGCTATGGCAAGATTATTGACAGTATTAATTCTGCCCAGGAGCTGAAAGGGTGTACAACTATAGCGGGTCCATTGGAAATCAACATCAATGGAGGCAGTAAGTGGAAGTTTGGAATCTAAAATTTAAATCATTGCGTAGCTCTATAGATAAGATTCAGGGATTTTCCTAACCTAATTTGGAGCTGAATATCGGGCCCCAATTTTACCCAGTTTAGTGACAAAAATTCCTAGAATGAGTAGAAAATTTCCCAGTTTCTCCTTTGTCAGTCATCATTTAGAGTCAACAGTTACAGTAAAATTAGAATCGTCATTTTCTCAGTTTATTAACAGCACTCTAAAATTTTCAGCAGATTACATACTGAATTATTTTTTTTCCAGAAAACAGGATTTGACATTTCATGCAAATTGTCTTCATTGGAGACAATATGCATGCAATGTCTAATGCTGTTTTCTGGGGAAAAAAGAAAAAAAATCACCAATTTTTTGTTGTCTGTTGAATTAGCTGAGAGAGAGTGGTAAAGGTTAATTGCTAAGTAATTTTCTCAAGTTCAAATCAATGACAACATTGAAAAAACACAGACCGAATTATGTGTTTTACTGATTTGAAATAAATGAACATTTTATTTCTTCCAATCCAGTTTTCTCAATTTTGTAGATTTATGCATTATATTTCCCTGATTCAACGACCCCTTGCCTCTAGTTCAAAGGAGTGGGAAAATCCCTGAAGATGTCATGTAGGTTTCAACCAAAAATAGTCTTTGTTGTTCTTATTTCTGCAGGACAGAGAGCTTATTAAGGGGAAGTATTTGATGATAACTGGGATAATTTCCATGATTTCTCCATAGATACATATGTTGTGGGTACTCATTAGATTAGAAGTGCCTCACTTTTAATGCCTACCCATATCATGTTAACATGCCCACCCATAACATGTTTAGCGATGAATCAGAAAAAAAATAAAAAAAAAAACAAAAAAAAAAAAAAAAAAGTACTGCCCATATGAAAAAAGTACCATATTTACTTTTAAGTACTTAGACAGATAGGCCTAAGCAAACAGTGTAGACCCAGATCAGATCCCATGTGTTTGCCACTCATTCGGCAATTTTTAGACACATCAAAAGGTAGTAAAATGGACTTGGTCAAATTTCAGGACCAATGTGGTAAGTTCAGTTATAAAACTTTTTTCATGCTCAACTTATCTGGTGCTATGTTATCTGGTATAAAAAGATGAAGTTATTCTTCTTGTATATGGTACCATGTGGTACCATAATAATCCTAAGTTTTGGGACAAACAGGCCAGAGCAAACAGTTAAGCCTCAGATCAGACGCCGCGGAACATGATTGACATCTAATCAGGGTCTACACTCTTTACCATACAGTCCAGCAGTGTTTAGACACGCAAAAGGTAACAAAATAGAATTCTTCAAATTTTAGGACTAGTGTGGTGAGGAGCTAAGATGTCCCTATAGTTAAGGTAAATATAGTATTCTTGTTGTATGTGATGCTATGTGATAACTGTTCTTTTTCTTTGAAGGTCATATTGGTCAGGAGCTGGAAGAAAATCTCAGCCAGATTGAAGAAGTGACACAACACATCCGTATCTATCATTCCTATGCTCTTCTTTCACTCCACTTCTTTAAAAGTCTGAAGAAAATTGGTGGTTCCAAGCTCTATCAGGACAGGTAAGTGGAATAACAATTTAACCCATTTATGTCCAGTGGACTTTTCTACCATAACACTATGGATCGGTCTATTTCCAATAGTGTGTCTGATTAGGTAGACTAAGCAGCACAAATGATCAAGTCCTTCCTGCAATGTGCACATTTTTGTGTTAATAACTTGAAGTTCTTAATTTTTTTTTAAATGTATCAAATAAATACTGGTCACAGATGAGCCATGATCACAGATGAGCCACTTTTACAGGGCCCAGTTGTTCAAAAGTAACGATGTCGTTAGTTAACGTATCGTTAAAACTTTGATCGTTAAATATGGCATATATGCTAATATTTTTGCTATCATTTGCAAAAGCTACTCACATTTTTTTCAGCAAAAATACCTGTGAATTAGATATTATATTTACTAGAACAGTTAACATTTTGACTACTAACGAGCTCATTTAGCTAACGACGCTTTGAACAACTGGGCCCAGAAGTTTTTACCGTGACTGCTTTAGCAAGCAGGAACACTTTCCAGCGACGTCTTTAGCGTTGGCATTGGTGTTGTCCGTACTAGCAATATGAAATCTGTATGTTTAGCTCAGTTTCTCAAACACCAAGGCTTCTAGGCTACTGATATTTCATACACTCATACACTGATGCACCCTGCCCACTGCCCTGGACCGTTACTGACCTTCCTACTTTGTAGGCTTGGCTGAACAATGTTTAGTCTGTATGTCTAGCTCCGTTTCTTGAATACCACCAGTAGTCTTGATGCAGCCATTCGGCAAATTTCTTGTTTTTATCAGTACCCCATATACACCAATCTGGATAAGAAGAATATAAAACGAGAGAAATAACAGATCTTGGTAATGGTACCCTTTTGTTTTGTAAACCAGTCAAAACGGAAATAAAATGCATTGTTCGTAAACAAAACTATTGTAAAAATTTGATTTTGACTATATTTTGCATTTATGTAGTATGCCATCTCCAAGAGACATTGATTTCATCTCAGGTACTCGCTGGTGGTGTTTGACAATCTAAACCTTCAAGAACTGTTCCTAGACGATGTAGCTAAAAACCTCAAGTTGGTGAACGGGACTGTCTGGTTCCAGTACAACCGTAAACTGTGCTACAAGAAAATCAATCAGTTCATCCATACGATTGGACATCAGGATAAGATTAAGGATGAGGATGTGTCCAAGGAGACGAATGGAGACCAAATGCCTTGTATGTATCTTTTAGAATTTTATGTTAACTGTTTTCATGAAACATACTTGCACTGATGAACATACAGAGGTTTTCTTAAGGAGGAATATTTGATGATAATCTGGGATAATTTTTCTTATTTCTCCATAAAAAACATGTTGTGTGTACCCATTAGAAGTGCCTCACCGAGGCACTTCTAATGAGTACTCACAACATATGTATCTATAGAGAAATAAGAAAAAATATCCCACAATTATCCCCTAATGCTCCTCCTTAACAAGTCTTCTGACACAGATTTATTTTTGTCTTGACCACCGAGACTAGTTGGCAAAACTTCCTTCACACAGTAAGCGAGACATGGGTAATACTTCTTTGATGAAGTTAATAGCATCTTGTCCTTAAGACTGAGCATGCTGGGTAAATATTTCAGCAGACGATGTTTTAAATTTTTTTTTTTATTTTTTTATTTCCCTTCAGAAAGTAGGTTTGACCTAAGATGCAAATTGTCTGCTTAGTAGACAGTTTGGATTCAATGTCAAACTCTGTTTTCTGAGTATAACAAAAAAAAAGATAAGAAAAAAAAAAATGTTGTCTGCTGAATTTGCCCAGTAGCGTACATAAAGGTCAAACTTCTTGTCATCTTTTGCTTCAAGCATAGTTCATGATCATAACTCCAGGTAAGAAAAATTTTCTTATTTCTCCAGGAAAACATGTTGTGCGTACTCATTAGAAGCACCTAGCTGATGTGCTTGTTATGAGTACCCACCCACAACATAGGTTTTCATGGAGAAATAAGCAGAATAACAATTCTCTTTGGTTAAAAAAAAAAAAAAAAAAAAAAGAAATGACTGGAGCTACGGACTGCTTGTGTTTTTGCCAAAAAACAGTAAAGTATTCAATATTTTTGCCAAGAAAAAAACAAACAAACATCTTATCTGCTTTGTTGCTTTTGTTCTTTTCTCAGTCAGTATACTGGGCCTGGAGTTACGAGGTTGGAGACATGGATGCAGGTGCTAGAAAAGCGTGCTCCCAATAAGATATCCATTGATTATCCGCATTTAGCTCACATTTTTCTGAATTGCTACAATCTAAAGCAGTTATTTTGCATATTGTAGTATTGCAGACTGTTAGTGCTTGCTTGTAGTTCTGGCAATCTTGCTTGGGGCAGAGTTCTTCTCATGTGATCATCTTTTCTCTCTCTGTTTTTGAACAAAATAGGTTTGGCTTTTGAAAGTTACTTTTAAGAACTAGATGGAAGTTGGGATTATTAACGCTGGTCCTGCTGAACCTGGATATGCCTCACCTTTGAAAACAGTGTAGATCCAGATCAGTTGGCTTCTGAAGAAGCCAACTGATCTGAATCTGCACTGTTGGTCATTAAGTATGTGAATTTGTATCAACAACCTTGATCAGGTAATCTGATTGGCTAAAAATTAGAACTGGGCATGTCATCTTAACCCTTCTCTTGCTGAACATGACATGCCCTGTCTTAGCAAACAGTGTAGATCCAGATCAGTTGGCTTCTGAAGAAGCCAACTGATCTGGATCTGCACTGTTTGTTGTGAAATATGTGAATTTCTATCAAAAACTTGGATCAAGTAATCTGATTGGCTGGAAATTAGAAGTGGGTGTGGCATCTTAATTAATTCAGCATGACAAGGGTTAATTAAAATGAGGCCATTTCAGCTGCAACATGAGAAAATGTCCCTTCTGATGTGCGTCCAACAAAGACAAATTAATCTACACATCCATGCAGTCTGATCAGAGTCTTTGTTGTCCGCATGAAGAAACTTTGAATTCTTGGCTATCCAAAATGTGTCCAGCAAAGATTCTGGTCAGACTGCATGGATGCGCAGGCTGATCTGAATCTTCGCTGGATGCACATGTCTGACAGTATGTTTTCTGACATTGCAACTGAGTTCACTGGCTGGCTAAATTTGAATCGGGATTTAGCTGGTTTGATCTGAGATAATGGAACTCGCATTTAAGTTGAACCCACTTCCATCCTGACAAGATGCGGGCAGGTGAGACATGCAATTCTGCAGAACTCCATGGCTTAATGTATTTTATCCCTTTCACCTGTGAAATGGACTCTTCCATCTGTGAATTTGGACACATCCATTGTTGCAAATAGGGGTTTCAGTCAAAAGTCAATAGCAGGATGGCAAACAGTGTAGATCCTCATGACTGCTTGTTACGAGCCATCTAATCTGGATTTGCATTGTTTGCCGAGGTGTCTGTATTGGTCTAGAAGGATGAGAGGGTTAAAAATATGTTAAAAGGCAAAAAACATCAATATTATTCACCAAAAATATCAACAGCTCTGGATAAGACATATATTTCAACCAAAACATGTTTAGTTACAAAAATGTATATTGTGGGTGCTCGTTAGAAGTCCCAGGTAGAGGCACTTCTAATGAGTACCCACAACATAATTATGTGTTTTATGGAAAAAATATATAAATTGATACCTCTTAGCTAGAACTGTGAATATATTATGGACTCTGTAGAATTGTTTATGGACCCACCTAGCTTCAGATAAAGCACTTTTTTTTTCAGCCTAAAAGTATTGACAATTTTCTTATTTCTCCATGAAAACTGATGTGGGTACTCATCAGAAGTACTCACAAACTATGCTTTTCTAGAGAAATCAGAAAATTACCAATACTTCTTGGTTGAAACAAAAAATTGTCTTATCTGGAGTTGTGTCATATGTGAATTGCTTGACCAGAGCAAATTGCACATGTGCACAGTTGGACAGACCGAAGTAATCTGCAGGTGCTGAAATCAATTTGTACATGTGCACAGTCTTGTCTGGAGCATTTGCAGGCACACCATAACTGATTTGTGATTTTCTATATGTATGAATAATGAAATTACCGTAATATTCCTACAAATTGGGACAGACAGGCCTGAGCAAACAGTATAGGACCTGATAAGACACAGAATGCCACCCATCCAGCAGGTTTAACTGTATCTTACATCACTGGGGCGTCCAACTGATGTTGGCTTACAGTTGGGCAAGGCCTGCTATCCTTGTAGTGGGTAAGGGTAGAGGGGGAATGTTTTTATTTCTTCTGTTTCTTCACTTTCATTCCTGTTCCTCTTTCTTCCCTGTCCCTCTCTTTCATCTCCTCTACTCTCTCTTCTATCTCTTTTCTCCCTTTCTCTGGGAGACGACACAAAATGACCCTCAAGGGTTGACGTGTCGTTAAACCCCAACACAATCAATCAATAACCCTTGTCATGCTGAATAAATTAAGATGCCACGCCCACTTCTAATTTCCAGCCAATCAGATTACTTGATCTGAGTTTTTGATAGAAATTCACATATTTAATGACAAACAGTGCAGATCCAGATCAGTTGGCACATGATCTGGATATGCACTGTTTGCTAAGACAGGGCATGTTGTGTTTATCAAGAGAAGGGTTAAATTAAGGCACGTCCACAGGGGGGTAAAATTTTCTTGTTAATTTTACAAGTATTGTAAGGAGTTAAGGTGTCCCAATATTTAGGATAAATACGGTATTTATTACAGGGCTCTAGATAAGAAACTTATCCAGATTAACCTATTGTATACTGAGTAGACTTTCCCACACTATATATTGGAAGGGTCCAATTTCAATTTTAGGTACACCGGGCTATGAGATTTACATATTCCTGGAGAAAAATGGCTAAACTTTTTGCAAACAGTGGAGACCCTGATCAGATGCCGCATTCTACGGCGTCAGATCTGGGTCTGCACTGTTTGCTAATTACCCTTTTACGGGTCTCCGACTACAAAGGGTTAATATTTTTCTTATTTCACAATAAAAATATTCTGGATACTAATTAAAAAAAAATGACCTCAAAGAGTTATAATAAGTACCAGAGACCTTGTTAAGGACAAGTGTTAGAGATAATTTTCCAGAAATCATGTATTGTAGGCATTCATAAAAGTACCTTGAGTATCCACAATATATATTTTTTATGGAGAACTAGACTAAATTATTGCAGAATTGTCTTCAAATAAACAGAAGAAATAAAACAAATACTTTTGGGTTGAGAAATAAGTGTCTTGTCTAGAGTAAAAGAAATTGGAGATGGGAAAAATATAAACATGTCTAGAAAAGGATGTTTATGCCACATCTGGGAAATGAGGTCCAAGAACAGTCTTAACCCTTGTCCTGCTGAATAAATTAAGATGCCACGCCCACTTCTAATTTTCAGTCAATCAGGTTACTTGATCCAGATTATTGTTATAAATTTGCATACTTGATGGCAAACAGTGCAGCTCCAGATCAGTTGGCTTCTTCAGAAGCCAACTGATCTGGATCTACACTGTTTGCAAAACAGGATATATCCGGGTTCAGCAGGACAAGGGTTAACATTCGTTGATCATTTGCAGATCAGTGGACACTGAAGAACATATCCATATCTCCAGATGAGAGGAATAACTAGATTTGTTTTCTTTATTTCTCCATAAAAGCTTGCATTGTGGGTACATATTAATAATATTAGTAGCACCTCGATGAGGCGCTTTTAATGAGTACCCACAGTGTATATTTTCATGGAAAAATATCCATGCTTGTTTATTGAAAAAAAAACCCCATCTAATCTGGAACTATGAATAACCTATGAATGCACCAACCCAGATCAGCTTGCTCAACATGTTGCATATATGTCCTTTTATTGCACTGAGTTTCATTTGAATGTCATGAAATTGTTTTTGAAGATTACAAAGGTCTTTCTGAGGAGGAGTAGTCAATGATATTTAGTTATTCATAAAAACCTGGGTCCAGTTGTTCAAAGCGTCGTTAGCTTAACGAGCTCGTTAAGGGTCATTTCGTTAACTGTTTTAGCGGATTCAATATACAATATTTTGATATTTTTTGCTGAAAAAATGTGAGTAGCTTTTGCACTGCAAAAGCTACTCACATTTTTTCAGCAAAAAATATCAGCATATTTGGATATCACTCAATGTAAATTTTAACGAATCGTTAACTAACGACATCGTTAGCTTTGAACAACTGGGCCCTGTAGTGGTACTCATTATTAGTGTTGCACCAGGGCGCTTCTAATGAGTATCCACAACATATGGATTTCTGAAGAAATAAGAAATAATATCCCAGATACTCCACCTTAACCCTTTTAGCCTTGCAGACCAAAACAGATTCCTTTGCAAACAGTGTAGATCCCGATGAGATGGATGTGATGAGCTGTCTCATTGGGATCTACTGTGTTTTTCCATTCTATGTTGATTTCTGACTGACACCCCTAATTGCAACTGTGGACATGTCCAGTTTTAAACATAGAAGAGTCTATTTCAGAAATTTTTGCTGGCCTCGGTGGCTCAGTTGGATGCACCGTCCGACTGGAGACCAGGAGGTCGCGGGTTCAACCCCCGCCGAGGTCGGCAACATTCTTTCGTGGAGATTGATCATGAAATATTTTCTACGGTCATTCTCTCCCTTCCGCTGATTCAAGAAGGGCAGTTGTCAGTTTCTGGCGAAGGAATGTGCACAATACTCGTTAACTGCTTAGAGGACTAAGCCTGCCCAGTAAACATGTGGTTAGGTAAACTGACTGCGCTTGACATGACCCCATTGGGTTGACTGGGCCGTAAAACCTCAACACAAACAAACATTTCAGAAATTTAAAGGTGAAAGGGATAACAAGAACTCTAGTTTGTTTTGTTATTTATAACTGACCATAGCTCTAGTTAAGGCGCTTTTTTTCAGTCCAAAAGTATTGATATTTTTCTTATTTCTCCATGAAAACATATGTTGTGGGGAAGTAAGAAAAATATAAACCTGATACCCACTCTTATCTAGGCCTATAAACTCCTGATAATGCTTCTTACACCAGTTTTTTAAGAAATGTTTAAATGTAATTTATTGTTTTATAATGCCTGATAAATGCTATTCATCCTGATATTTTAGGAAAGAAGATGAAAACAGGTTTTTTAACTCATTAAATTATTTTTATATTATCTAGGTACATTGCATTGGATCCCGAAGTTGATAGTTCTAGATAAGGTGATCATTGTGGTGGTAATTTTGGGTAATTTGTTATTTTTGCACAAAAACATATGGTGTGGCTGCTGATTAGAAGCGGCTTGTCAAATTGTTTTCTAATGAGTACTCACGATATATGCTTTTGTGCAGAAATAACTCAAATTATCATCTTGATACTACTTGGATCTACCTCCATTGTCACTCAAACTTGAGCCGGCCTCGGTGGCTCAATTGATGTGCCTCCGACTGGTGATCAGGAGTTTGCGGGTTCCACCCCAGCCGGGTCGGCAACATTCTTTCATGGAGATTAGATCATGAAATATTTTCTGCGGACATTCTCTCCTTTCCGCTGATTCAGGAATGGCAGTTGTCAGTTCCTGGCATAAGAATGTGCACAATGCTGCTTAACCGCTTAGAGGACTAAACCTGACTGGGCCGTAAAACCTTAAACAAACAAACACTCAAACTTGATTGTTTTCATTCTATTTAGTGGTGTGATGTCTTGAGAGAAAAATCTTTTGTGCATGGAAGACAGAAAAGGAATAGGTCAACCTAAACATCCCTGCGGTCTGATCAGGCACATGTCCAGCCCTGTCTACTGGGGCACATGAAATAGATAGGCTGCCTGGTGCCTCTTTGACAGAGATTAGCAACTTTAACCCATTGCAGTCGGCAGACACGTAAAAGGGTAATTGGAAACAGTGCAGAACCAGATCAGACGCCACAGAACGCGACATCTCGTGGCATCTGATCAGGGTCTCTACCATTTGCAAACAGTTTAACCATTTTTCTCCGGGAATATATAAATCTCTTAGCCAGACATTCCTAAAATTGAAATTGGACTCTTCCAATATATAATGTGGGAGAGTCTATCCAGTCTACAATGGGTTAGGCAGGACTTGAGTTTGTCATTCATTTCAACTTGGGTAAAAGTCCCATAAATTCATAACCGTGGTCTTGACGTGACGATATTCATAGCTCCAGTTAACCCATTGTATACTGAATAGACTCGCCCACACTATATTTTGGGAGAGTCCCAATTTCAATTTTAGGTACCTCCATCTATGAGATTTACATATTCCTAGAGAAAAATGGCTAAACTATTTGCAAACAGTTAAGACCTGATCAGACTCCGCGTTCTGCAGCATCTGATATAGGTCTGCACTGTTTGCCAATTACCCTTTTACGGGTCTCCTTTATGGGTCTCTTGACTACAATGGGTTAAGAGTGGGTATCCAGATATTTTTCTTACATCTCCACAGAAACATATGGTATGGATACTAATCAGAAGTGCCTCAGTGAGACGCTTCTAATGAGTACCCACAACATGTTTTTATGAAGAAGAATAAGAAAAACTGATACTTGGTACTTTCCATTTGGAAAAAAGTGCCTTATCTTGAGGTATATATATTGTGTATCAGTTTGCCGCAGGTCATGGGACTGGCACAATGGCTCAATGGGTGGAGTGTGTCCACTTTGTGACCAGGATGTTGTGTGTATGATCCCATACCAAAGACTTTAAAAATGTCCAGCTGCTCTTTTATTTGGTGCTCAGCATTAAGAAAGTTGAGCTAGGAATCATAATTGGTTGGCCCAGTGTAGGTATAAAGTGAAAGGGTGGAACATCATCATTCATGCCATCAGTCTGGGGTGCAATATTTCAGTGAGGCAGCACTGTAAAAGTGAGCACTGAGCTCTATGCAAATTCAGACTTTGTCCTGATATGACTGAAAGACTGTTGAAAGCGACATAAACCCGAATAAAACAAACAAAAACAGGTCATAGAATGTACATTGTTATAGCATTAATAATATAATCCATTGTAACTCTTTGTTCATTTAGGTGATGCTAACTGAGAACTAATAAACTATGTTTCTTGATTGTTTATTTAGGTGAAATACAGTAACAATATACTCTGTGTTTTGTGTCAGTTCTTTTAAATTAATGAAGGTTAATTGTACTAGTGCTTACAGAGGTTTCTCTCCATTTATGAGCAATACCATATTCAGTGTAATTACCGCACACATCGCTATAAGCACACAGTCAAGTAATTTCTGAGTCTACATATTACTATCCTTTATATTACGAAAACACGCCAGTTCAAATATATAGAAAATTTCACCTCCAAAAACTGAAAATTTTCAGATAAAAAACTCTGATATTTTTCATATTTTTTGCTCAAAACATAGCTTGTGGGTACTCATTAGAACCACCTCGCAAGGTGGTTCTAACAAGTACCCACAGTCTATGTTTTTGAGCAAAAATAAGAAAAATAATGTATACCCCCTTAAACCCCAGCTTTACTAAAACTACAGTTTAAGGGGGTCAAAATTATATAGGCACACTTTTTTGATGGTTGTGGGTACTCATCAGAATGGCCTCAACAAGCATTAATAAATACTCCGCTGATGAGGTCCTTTGCTGATCATTCTTGCAAGTGTGCCCTTATTAGGTGGAAATTTTACTACAAGTTTTTGCCAGAGAATTTGCAAAACCGAAGTGTATAGTGTGGTTATTAAATTGAATATGGTACATTTGTACATGTTAATTCTTGAAGAGTTAAACATTAATCACATGCCTCTTTTTACTTAGGTGACATTCAACAGCTTAATTTTACCGTGCTAAAAGTCACTCCGCATATAGCGATTTTGTCTTGGTCCAATTTTAACATCACAGATCCACGCCATTTGATCAGTTATACAATAAATTATAAAGAAGCGTAAGTTGTATAGGATGCATGTTGTCAGACGATAAATTGTTTCATGACTTTCTCACCCCCAACCAGAGCTTGTAACATTTGACATTTTCATCAGATTCGGAAAATATCTTTTGGCTTTATACTGTTGCCGGCAACAAGTAGCAGGTGATAAATATGTGAATTTTTTTTAAAGACTTTTCTGTTAATTCTTAAATGCCTCTCAGAATTGTTGCGGAAGACAGTCTTGAATATTTTTATTTTTCAGAGAAAATAAGGCTGGATACCTCATGTGAGTTGTCTGTTAGGCAGACAATTTACATAAAATATCAAGCCTTTTTTTCTCTGAAAAATAATATGAAAATAATATTTCAGATTGCCATCCGCTACGGATGTGAGGGGCATTTTAAACCATTTTAGTCTGGAAACCTCCAAAAGGTTAATTGACAAACAATGCACACTCAGATCAGACACTGCAGAATGCGGCGTCTGATCAGGGTCTCCACTGTTACGGGTGGATATGAAATAATTAAAGCTCCAGATGAAGTAATAATTGGGGTGATCATTGAAGATGATTTTAGTTATTTTTGCAAGAAAAGCAATCTTGTAGGTACTTGATCAATGAGACAATTCCAATGAATACCCATAAGTTATGTTTTTGTACAAATGTTGTTTTGCACAAAAATATAGGTACTCATTGCAAATGCCTGGCCAGGGCAATTTCATGGGGCACCCACAAGATACATTTTTGTGCAAAAATAATAAAAAATTATCTTCTCAGCATAAACTAGATAAGGTGATAATTCAGGTGGTAATTTCAGCGAGGTACTTTCAACGAGTAGCCACAACTTTTGTTTTCACAGGGAAAGAAGAAAAATTTCAGTACTTCTACTGAAAAAAGCAACAACAACAAACAAACAAAAAAAACAACAACAAAAAAACACCACCTTATCCAGTGCCATGTTATATCTTGTATATTCAGAGGACTTGTTAACCCATTGTAGACTGAATGAAATCTCCCACATCATACATTGGAAGATTCTAATTTCGATTTTAGGTGTGTCAGGCTATGTGATTAAGATAACCCTAGAGAAAAATGGTTGAATTATTTGCAAACAGTGGAGACCCTGATCAGACACTGCATTCTGTGGCATCTGATCTGGGTCTGCACTGTTTGCCAGTTACCCTTTTAGGGGTCTCCTGAATACAATGGGTTAAGGAGGATAATTCTGGGATAATTTTTCTTTTTTCTCCCTAAAAATGTATGTTATGGGTACTCATTAGAAGTGCCTTAGTAGGGCGCTTCTAATGAGTACCCACAAGACATTTTTATGAAGAATGATGAAAATTATCCCAGAATTATCAAGTACTCCTTAACAATTTCTTTGAATATACCAAAAGATTAGATGCAGATCAGATCAGCCTACAGATTGGTTAGTCTGCACATTGCTTATACACTCTCTGCACTTAATAGTATTAGCACAGTAAAAAGCTTGACTGATCTAAATGCATGCTGTATCAGGGAATTTAATGCTTATTTTGGAATTTAGTGCTTATCAAGGAATTTAGTGCTTATCAGTGATTTGCTTTCAGCCCTAAAAATCTCAAATGGGTTAGCCTTTTTTGATTGGATAGACAATAAAGGCCTTGATTTTGGATTTTTTGTTTTTTATTAGTATTTTTTTATTTTATTTATTTTTTTTTTTTGCACCAAAACTTTTTTCTTTTTTTCCTCCTGAATATATTTTATGGGTACCTATTGAATTGGCCATGGGGAGGCAATTCATTTGAGTACCCATAGTGTATGATTTGGCACAAAAATACCAAAAATTATCTTTTGATTATTATCTTTGTCTGGAGCAATAAACTGGTATTTTCTCTGAAAAATATAAATAAAAGATTTAACTAAAAAAAAAAACATAATTAAATTTAATAAAAAATAAAATTTAATAAAAGATTAAAAAAAAAAAAAGAAAAGAAAAGAAAATTTAATAAAGTAAAATTAAAGTAAAAATAAGAAATTTAGAAGTTTGTCTGCTACATCTGCTACAAATTTGCTTAGCACTTTTTGGGTTTAGGGTTAAAACTTTCAGCTTTCACTATCATTTCAAAGTAGATTTTGGTTTCTCGACAGAAAATGTCAGATGGTTGGTTTACAAGCTTGTTTTGTCTACTTGTTTTGTTATGTGGGTGAATGAGGAACCTCACTGTTACTGTGATATCTTATTGTCGAGGATGCCAGATACGAAGTCCGTTCAGAAAAAAAAAATTAAAACTTAGCATTCTTGGTAAAATTTTCAGCAGACTTCAAGCTTTACGTTTGTATGAATGTATATATGTTTGTTACTACTAAACACACTGTTTATTCTGTATTAAAAAGTTAAAAAAAAATCAGCAGATGACCTATTGAAATATTTTTCTCATTTTTCCCAGAAACAGGTTTTGAAAAGTAAGAATAGTGTTACCAGTTTGTCATCTGCTGAATTTGTCCATAAAGTGTTTAATTGTCCATTGTTGTCATAAGAGCTGTCAGTCAAAATTCAAAAATTGAAAAGAAAAAAAAAAAAAAAAAAAATAAAATATATAAAAATAAATGATAAGAAAACAAAAACAAAAAATAACAAAAAAAAAAAAAAAAAATAATGATAGTGTAGTTCATCAGTGTCTACTCTGCTGTTGTTACAAGCTTTCACATCTTGGGTCTTTACAGAATGCAAGTGTATATGTGTTTTGGTCTACTAACTCCAAGCTCTAATAACTGTTACCATAATATTTTATGTTAAAACAAAAACTTCCCTGGCATCCTGATAATAGAACCATTTCCTTGGTGAATATTATGTTTGTTTGAATCTTTGTTCCTGATTTTTCCTGGGCTTTATTTTTATTAGAGTAAATTTTATATAGCACATAAAATCATAAAATTTCATAGCTTAGAGGGGTATCTGGAAAATGAGTTTTTATGTATCTTGTGGGTACTCAGAAGCCGCTTGAATGAGCCGCACTTCTAATGAGTACCCTCAATATATATAATCAAGGAGAATTTCAAACAAGAAAGGATAAATTTTTGGCCTTATCTGGCGTTAGCTTCTGAGCTATACCCACAAAATATGTTTTCATGGAGAAATGAAAAAACAAAAATACAAAAAACAAAAAAAAAACAAAAAAAAAACAACAACATTTAGCTGATATCCCATCTTGTCTAAAGCTATGCACCGTTCAGCTTACTCTAAGAATGCTGGCAAAGATTTCAGATTACTATTCACCCAGGAAATGGTCCATACACAGAGGACTTGCTAAGGAGAAGTATTTGGTGATAATTCTGGGATAATTTTTCTTATTTCTCCATGAAAACATGCTGTGGGTGCTCATTAGAAGTGCCTCAGTGAGGCACTTCTAATGAGTACCCACAACATATGTTTTTATGGAAAACTGATAAAAATTATCCCATAACTATCATTAAATATCTCCTCCATAACACATCTTCTGATACACATGTTAATGTTCACTTGTCTCGTGTTTTCTCAGGTTCTTTGTAGTTCACTGTTGTGTGGTCATTTAATTACCTGATGTGTTACATTTTGTGCGTCGTGACCATGTTGATACGTACTGCTCGATGCTTGCACCGGGGATATTCGTGATTGTTTAATTTTGTGTTACCTTCATGATTTTCTTGACTCCTTTTAGGTGAGATTCGAGAGATTGATTTTATGGTTTTAAAAACTGCCCCTCACATAGCAATCCTCACTTGGAAGAAGGTGAATCTGCCTGATATGCGACACCTAATAAGTTACACATTGAGTTATAAACAAGCGTAAGTGTTAACTTGTACATGTTGTGTAATATGTTTGCATTATTACTGTATCTCCCAATAGGCGATATTCAGCAGCTGGGCTTCTCGGTGCTGCGAGTTACCCCACACATAGCTATTTTGTCGTGGGAAAATTTCAACATCACTGATCCAAGACATCTAATTAGTTATACAATCAACTATAAGGAAGCGTAAGTCAACTTACTCACCACCCTAAAATTCCCACCAGACTCGTCAGAGAAAATGGAACACACTCGATGCATGGCTTGTTGGTTATGGTGGATATCTCATTAACACTGGGCTACCCTGAAGAGGCATCTTACGTAGTTAGTTTTTTGTATCTTAATAATATACATGTACAAGAAACGGGGCGGCGAGGGTTGCATGTTATTTGATGTTATTGTAGATAGTTAATTTTTACAGAGCTCCAGATAAGATTTTTTTTGGCTAGAGAGAGATTTTTCTTATTTCTCCATGAAAACATATGTTGTTGTACTCATGAGGCTTTTCCAATGAGTACCTTCAACATGTTTTTGAGAAGAAATAAGAAGAATATTCACCCGCTACCCCTCTTATCTCGAGCTATGGGTAAAAGTTTCTTGGCTAATACTGATCTAGTGAAATAACTGTCATGTCCTTGAAATTAAGTCAAAAGTGATAAAATCAAAAAGATGAATCCATTTTATTTTCATAAGGCTTGGGAAGCAGCAAAACAGAGATGAAATGAAAAGGAGATTTTGCCAGTGAGACCAGGCCCCGAGGTTATAAAACTTTTTTCATGCTCAGGTGAGCATGAAATTTTCTCTGCTAATAAATATGAAAATGCCAACAATAGTTGGCATTTTCATATTTATTAGAAGGGAAAATTTCATGCACAGCTATGTTTAGCAAGAAAGAATTTGCAATTGTTAGTAATTTGAGATTTATTATCAGGGCAAATTTCATGCTCAGCTGAGTTGAGCATTAAAAAAGTTTTATAACCTCGGGGCCCGATCAACTTGTGCATCCACCCTTTCTCCTGTGCCCAACATCTCTTTAGATTTAAATCTTTCAGACTGGAACTAATACTTCTGCAAACAATGTAGTTCCAGATGTGATGGCTGTGCACTACCATTCTGTTTTGGATTTTGTACTTGCTTTACTATTTTTAAAAATGTACACACCAAAATTCAAGGATGAAGGAGTCCACTTCAGAAACTCGAGGGATGAAAGAATCGCCTAAATTCAAGGATGGAAGAGTCTGCGAACGAAAGCGTCCTCTTGTCTTATAGTTTTTCAGTGGCTGGTTTGCCATGGATGAAACCTTAAAGGGCCAAGCACAATTTGTAGCATACGACATTCTAAATATTTTTACTTTGTTTTGTAAGAAATAGGTCTAGACATTTCATATGAATTGTCTGCCAATCAGACAATTCACATGAAATGTCAAGACTTATTTTCTTTCAAAAGTAAAAAAAAAAAAAAAAAAGGAAAAGAAGAAAAAAAGTGAAAATGTCGTCTGCTGCAGTTGTGATTGAGCCTTAATCATTTAAGAATTAAATGAGTTTGGACAAGTTTATAAAATTTGATGACAGAAGAAAGTCAGTTTTTTTATGCCAAGAGACTTTTAAAAAGGGGAATAAAATATTTTAAAGTTGGGAAGGGTTTCTATGCACAGTTTATTCTTATTTATTTATTTATTACTTAGTTTGCAAAAATAGCTAACATATTTTTGATTTTCATATTTGCATGAAATAAAAAAAACAAAAAAACTAAAGAAGCTAGTTTCTATATTTAATCAGGACTCCAGATAAGATTAAAAAACAACAACAAAAAAACAAAACAAACAAACAAACAAACAAACAAAAATAACAACAAACTTACAAACAAACGAAAAATAGCATGTATATGAAAGAATTGTTCTTATGACAGGTCACAAGGTATTTGTATAGTAATTTCCCCTAAATTTTCGTACACCCACTTTTTTGACAAAATGGCATATGCAAACAGTGTAGACACTAAAGGAGCAGTTTGATTAGGGTCTGTTTGTCATTCCAGCTGGAAGTGAAACAAAGACATAAAAAAAACAACAAAAAAAACAAAACAAAAAAAAAAACAAAAAAAAACAAGTTATGGAATAAAGTGTTCTAATTTTTGGACATTTGCTCTGAAGTGAAGTACCTGGATACAATGCTAATCTGGAGACCTGATCTTTAGTACAGATACCAACACTAAAAAATGATGGAGAAATACCATATTTACTTTAAATTTTTGGGCACACAAGCGTGAGCAAAACAGTGTAGGCCCAGATTCAACACAGGACAATGTTGGATCTACACTATTTTCCACTCAACCAGCAGATAGTATAAAATTGAATAATTCTAATTTTAGAATAAGTATCATAGCTCCAGATAAGGTGCCTTCGTCAACCAAAAAAGGACGGATATTTTTTTTTATTTCTGTGCAAAAACGTGGGTACTCATTAGAAGCGCCTCATCGAGGCACTTCTAATGAGTACCCACAACATGTTTTCGTAGAGAAAGATGAAAAATACTTATAATGATAGGGCTATGCATATGTATGTCTGGATAATCTGGAGTTATGGGTGTGGTCCGAAGTGTCTAATTTGTAGGGTAAATACGGTATAGGGAAACACAAATATCCTTTCCTTAGTTTTCAAAGTACATGTATGTTAATTGGTGCAGAAAGATGCCTTTTTGGGTAACATTAGCTGTATACATTCTATGAGAATGGGGGTAAGGGAATTCCCTACTGTTTAGTTACAAACTATTAAAGAAGGAGAATAGAGATTGGTAAGGTTTTACTGACATTTGGTGGGAGAAAACTGTATTAACCATTGATGTGTGTGTGGACGCTGAAAGCATGCACTGTATATATTTCTACCCATAAGAAAGCTTTTGTTCCATTTTCTCTGAGACGCTCTGGTCGGAAGTGTGTCTTGTGTTTTTTAATATTGAAGTCACTTAGCATAATCCGTATCTATCTAGGCGACATAGGACTCCTCAAGCTCTCTGTAACTCTTGCTGCCGATACGGTGTTTGTGAGTTGGACGGCTTTCCGCTCTCAGGATTCTCGACACCTTATTGGTTATTATGTTAACTATATGGAAGCGTGAGTTTTTTTTCTGTTTCATTAAAAACAACAAAGCTCTAGATAAGGATGAATATCCGGATAAATGATTTTTCTCATTTCTCCATGAAAACAAATATTGTGGGTACTCATTGGAAGTGCCTTGGTGAGGCACTTCCAATGAGTACCCACAATATGTTTTCGTGGAGGGTTAAGAAAAATTTTGATATTTTTTGGCAGAAAAAAAAATCACCTTGCCTAGAGCTATAAACACTAGTTGTTTTGTTATATTCTCTTGCGTTTGGACTAATTATAAGTTTGTTGCTTCTTTACACTCGAGCTAGGCATATGGAAGTGAGCTCACTTCCTTCCTCTCTTGATCCCTTGCACTGCAAAGCTTCACCTGTTATCAGCGATTGAGATATGCATCTGGAAAAAACGGGTTCATCCATTTTGTGAAGATCTGGATCCAAGCTTTGCACTGAGTCAGAAAGTCCACAGAAATGATAGAAGTTTAAAAAAAATAATAATAAAAAAATAAGGAGAAATGTTTTTCTTAGCCATTAGCATACTCTTTAAGATTTAACCTTTAACCTTCTTGGCCCGAGTAGCAACAGGCATCATTTTAAAATCTAATCATTGTTTCTCCTAGAAAATGAGGATTGACATTTCATGCAAATTGTGCATGAAATGTCAAATGTCAAACCATATTTTCTCAGAAAAAAAAAAAAAAAATGTTAATTTATTGTATGCTGATTTTGCCCTGAGACTTCTAAAGGTATACAGGTAGCTAAGAAGTGATGTTTTTTCTAACTCTTTCCCTGCTAGTGGCTACTTGTATGCTTATAACCTTTGCAAACAGTTTGGACCAAGATCAGGCTTGACAAAACGTTGGGCCTGAGCCAGCCTCGGTGGCTCAGTTGGATGCGCGTCTGACTGGAGACCAGGAGGTCATGGGTTCAACCCCCGCTGAGGTTTGCAACATTCTCTCATGGAGATTGATCATGAAATGTTTTCTGCAGTCATTCTCTGCCTTCCGCTGATTCAAGAAGGGCAGCTGTTAGTTTCTGGCAAAAGAATGTGCACAATACTGGTTAACCACTTAGAGGACTAAGCCTGCCCAGTAAACGAGTGGTTAGGTAAACTGACTGCGCTCCACATGACCCCATTGGGTTGACTGGGCGGTAAAACAGAAGGAAAAAAACAAAAAAAAAAACGTCGGGCCTGATCTGGATCCAAATTGTTTGACCCTCTGATGGTATTCCTGAAAGGTTTTCTTGGAAAATTTTTTTTTTTTTTTTTAAAACAATCCACAGACGACCAAAAAACATTCAAAATTATGCAGCATGCAAAGAGCTTATTCTTTCCAACAAATAGGTTCGAGATTTCCTCCAGTATTCTGAGTGGTGAGGGCTCCCTACCTTCGATCACAAGGTCCCGGGTTCGAATCCCGCTAGATGCAGAATTTAGTTCTTGACTCTACGATCCTTCATTGCACAGAGTCTTTCATTATCATCCTTCTACCATCTGGATACGAATCTTTGCATGCTGGGTAATTTTGCATGCTTTTTTGTTGTTGGGGGTGGTTGGGTGGTGCGAAGGTGCTGTGTATCTTACATCACCGGGGTGTCCAGCTGATATTGGCTTACAGTTGGGCAAGGCCTGCTATCCTTGTAGCAGGTAAGGGTAGAGGGGGAATGTTTCTATTTCTTCTGTTTCTTCACTTTCATTCCTGTTCCTCTTTCTTCCCTGTCCCCCGCTTTCATCTCTACTATCTCTTCTATCTCTTTTCTCCCTTTCTCTGGGAGATGACACAAAATGACCCTCAAGGGTTGACGTGTCGTTAAACCCCAACACAATCAATCAATTTTTTGTTGTTTGTGGATTGTTTTAAAATTTTTTCTTTTTTTAAAAAAAAAACTTTGAGGAATACCATCAGAGTGTCAAACAGTTTGGATCCAGATCAGGCCTGACGTTTTGTCGGGCCTGATCTGGGTCCAAACTGTTTGTAAAGGTTATCAGCATACAAATTTACTTTTTCAAAACAACTTTCAGGAATACCATCAGTGTCAAACAGTTTGGATCCAGATGAGGCTGGACATTTTGTTGGGCTTGATTGGGGTCCAAACTGTTTACAAAGGTTATCAGAAGACGACAAAAGTCGCCACTAGTGGGGAAAGAGTTAAATAATGATGAAAGGGATGTAAAACACCAAACCATCATCATATTCATCCTCCAGTAATCTCCTGAGGGAGTTGACCAGAGGGTGTTGTCAGCCCCTGATTTCTAGGAGAAGAAAGTATTTTAAAATGTCTGCAAATATTTATATTCAGCATTCCAAATGTCAGAGAAATGCAACAGAGCATAATTGAAGTGCTTAGTAAAATATAGCTTAAATAGAATATTTTATCAAAATTAGACTTGAGCACCAATCCAAAGCATAGCAGACAACATCAGAAAATGTCTGTCCAATAGCTGCTTTCTTAAATTAGTATTTGCTTTTATGTATATGCTGTTAACATTTGTCATGCATAACATTTATCGTGCAGAGCAAAAAAGTATTCTGAAATAAATATATAGATAAATATACCAGTGTCTAGGAGACAATTTAAATTTAAATGAAAATTTCGACCCCCGTTTTCTTGGAAAAGTGAGAAAAAAATATCTCTTAGTCTAGAGAATGCTAAAAATTAAGAAAAACACTTATATGAGTCACCGAATGAGAAAATGTGCCTCCAGAGGTGAGACCAGGGAAGGCTCAGGTCAGCCTGTATATCCATAGAGCCAGACTACGGTAAATGTCCTAAAATTTCGAACACCTTAGTGTCTGACAAAATGTCACGCAAACAGTGCAGACCCAGATCAGACTGCTCCTAAGGAGCAGTCTGATCAGGGTCTACACTGTTTGCCATTCCACTAAGCGTTTCTGCGTAAAATGCAAAATTTAAGCCAAAGTAGCATGTAATAAGGGTTCGAAATTTTAGGACATTTATCATAATTATTGCTTGGCACTCAGTGGATAGCCAAGGATCCAAGCTTCTTTGGGTGGACAGCCAAGACAGCCAAGATTCTGATCAGTCTGTGCAAATATGCTGGCTGAGTCTGGGCTGAGTGCAATTCTTAACCCTTGTCATGCTGCATAAATAAAGATGCCACGCCCACTTTTTGTTTTCAGCCAATGAGATTACTTGATCCAGATTGCTAATATAAATTCGCATAGTGAATAACAAACAGTATAGTATCTGGATCTACACTGTTTGCAAAGGCGGGGCATATCGAGGTTCAGCAGGACCAGGGTTATTTTTTTCTCCAGTTTCTGGCATATAAACAGAAATAAAGAGACCCGGTGTAATGTTTTCCGAAAGAATTGGCTGATTTCAGATGAAGTGACTAATGTCGTTCCCATTTATTGGTATAAGGCATGACTTGTTAAAGGTTAGATAGTTATTCAGTTATTTTTATTGAGTTTCAATGTTAACAACAAAACGTTAGTCTTTTTTGATATTCAGTTATTTTACTGAGTTCCAATTTTAACGTGAAAAACGACAATAGCAGCAACATTATATGTTTCCGAGCAAATTCTTTCCTCTAAGAGTACTGTAATAAGCCTAAGTATTGGGACAAATAGGTATTTGCAAACAGTGTAGACCTGGATCAGATGCCAGAGAATGCTGCTGCTGATCAGGGTCTACACTGTTTGCCATACATACAGCAATATTTTAGACACATCAATGGGTAGTAGAATGAACTGACAGATAGGGGAAGGAGTTAAGATGTCCCAATACTTAGGATAAATATGGTAGACCACTTTGAGAAGGGAGACAAATACTTTTCTGTCAGAGTGATCTCCCTTGAAATTGTGTCCCCTCATCTTGTCTTTTTCCACATTCTGCATTGTGGAAATTGCATAGAAACAAACACAATTTCATTCACTTAATAGAAATGAAAAAAAAATAAGTAATGGTGGTTTAAACAAATCACCTTTAGCAGAGAAGTGAAATTGTTATTTCCATAGAATTTATAATTTTCTCACCAAGAAATTCGGTTCTTGGTTTTCGTAAAGTTAAGGTAGAGCACAAAATAAACAACATTGTCAGAGTAAAAAAAAAGAATAAATAAATAAATAAAAAGAAAAAAAAAATAGCATGAACCTTATAGTCTTGCATCAAAAATACTTTGATAATGAAATAATGCTAGTATATGAAAGAAGGAGATAGTATGACCAAAATAATCCTGAGCTGTGTCACATGATAAGTCCCTTTGGCTCATATGTGATCAAAGAGTCCCAGATGGGTCTTCTATGTGAAACAACATACTGGCTAGAGGCCACGGCCCAGGTCAGGCTGTGCAGATAATGAGGAGAATCTGGGTCTTTGTTATTCACTATATTTCCAGATAAGAGATTTAGATAAATATTTTCCTTATATCTCCATGAAAACGTATGTTGTAGGTACTCATTAGAAGTGCCTGACCAAGAAGCTTCTAATGAGTACCTACAACATATGTTTCTATAGAGAATTTAGAGAAATATCAATACCTTTTATCTAGATCTGTGGTGGTCACACACGATAAGGTCTCTTTTTATGTGACATGGATCATATTGTAGAGAGATTTGAGAGCCTTGAAATGTATCAGAATAGAATGGCATCGCAGGGAGAATTTGCATTACGTGATATCGAGGGTTGAGCGCAAGACTATGGTAACTCAAACGTATTTTTGAAACCCTTGTTTAGGGGCAACTTGGACCCCTTTGTAAACAATGCAAATTTAGGTGCCATTGCTCATACGAGCAATGGCACCTAAATTTTCATTGTTTACAGAAAGAAATGATGTAATCTTCATAACGCCTTCATGGTGAGGAGATTAGGTTTGGGGAAAAACAATCATCTGACTTAAGATAGTCTTGCGCTCAACCCTCGATATGTGAACAAGGAAGGCTGAGATGTCCCACATATTCATGCTGTCTTCTTGTGGCCTTGCCTGTTCACACAAACAGAATGTTTGAGTTTGCAAAATGGAAACTTTAAACCTGGACTGCAAGTATTTTTGTCATATAGTTCAAAATGTAGGGAGATTTCAGAAGAATTTTCAGTATTTTTGCCACAAATCTTAATTTATGGGTGCTCATTGATATCATCTTGTCCAGATGATTCCAGTTTGGACCATAAAAGATATTTTGGGTACAAAAATGAGAAATTATTCTTAATTATCCAGAGGACTTGTTTAGGACGAGTATTTGATAATTTATCCCCAAATTATCACCGAATACTCCTTAACTAGTCCTCTGAGATTTATCCCCTCTTTTATCATGTGAGTTATGATACAGCTTTTTTTCTCCCTGCGGTGTAGCTAAATAATCATAAGCTAGTTTTTCCTTTGGCTGTCTGTATATGGGTCCCCACCTGGTTCCTAGCTTCTGCCCAGAAATCAAAAACGGCTTTCCAACAAAACCACCTCAACCCAAACGTACCTTATTTACCCTAAGTATTAACCCTTAAAGCGCCAATCACAACTACTGTCGTCTGCTTTGTCATCTGCTTGTGATTTTAAAAGTCATTTTTGCAAACAGTGTGGACCCAGATCAGACTGATCTGGTTCCACACTGTTTGCCTGTATGCAAAAATAGGTTTGAAATGTTTGCAAGAATATTCAGCAGACGACATAAACAGACAACATTTTCAGATGCAGTTTTTCTTGGCGCTTTAAGACAGGGAGATCTCAACTGTGTAGGCGTGTCCGATGTGACGCTCAGTGGCATCTGATCTGATCAGGGTTTATACTGTATGCCACCCGTCCAGCAGTTTTCAGACACATTAACAGGTAGTTACATGGACCTGCTGATATTTTTGGACAAGTTTGATGAGTGTAATGATTAACGGATATTTAGGGTAAATACTGTAGGTAGGTAAACTCTTCCTTTATGTGCATCTAAATAGTCAGACTGGGATGCTTGTCAACACCGTGTTTGGGTGCAGGATCTATTGGGCAAACTGCAAGGATTCTGGCAGTGCTGTAGATATTATATACATAGCTCCAGAGAGGAGGGCGTATCACGAAAACACTTTATTTTTCCATGAAACATATGTCGTGGGTACTCACTAGAAGTGCCTCGCAGAGGCACTTCTAATGAGTGCTCACAACATATGTTTTCGAGTTGAAATAAGAAAAATATCAAGAAGGGGAGTTGTCAGTTTCTGGCAAACGAAAGTGCACAAATACTTGTTAACCGTTTAAAGGACTAAGCCTGCCCAGGAAAAGTGTGGTTAGCCCTGACAGGCTCGACATGACCCTAATGGGTTGACGGGCCTTAAAACCTCGTATCGACAAATTTTGGTGGGGGGAAAAAAAGTACCTTATCTGGAGCTTTGAGATACATATATTACCATTCACATACATTATGGCTGTTTTTATCCTCTAGTTATTTTTTTTATACGCTAGTTTGAAAAACGGGACCTATTATGTTGCGGGGTCAGGTGTCCATAGGTCTGTCTGTCCATAAACGTTTTTGTTTCCAACTTACTTCTCCTACAGTCTACATCTGATCAAGCTGAAACTTGATTTATAGTTAGACCATGATGTGGAGCAGCCCATATAGTTTCACGGTTACAGTCCACCAAATATTAGCAGAGTTATGCCCCTTTGTAGACTCTTCGTTTCCTGGACAGGGTGGCCACTGGTCAGGGAAAAGTCAGGGAGATTTTATTTTTCTTCAAGGTAGGGAAAAGTCAGGGAATTTTGCAAAATGGACAGGGAATTTTAAATACCTAGAAAGTCAGGGAAAAGTCAGGGAATTTCCTAATTTTTGCCCAAAACTGTTTGACTGTGGCGGGTATTTTATCATTTTGAGTGATATAAAACCCTGTATTTTATTTTCACTCGCTTCACTTGCTCGACATTATTACATACTAATGTTCATTTTAGAAAATGTATGCCCAAAAAACTTTAAAACAGTTTATTTTTTAATTGAATAATTGGGGTGGTATATTTTTATGTGCTTAAATTGAATTAATCATCTACTGCAGGATGAGGAAAAGTCTGTTAAATTTTCAGCACTTTGGTCAGGGAAAAATAGAATTTGGTCAGGGAAAAGTCAGTGAAAAGTCGGAGAATTTTGTTTCTGACTAAGGGTGGCCACCCTGTTCCAGCTAAGTTCTCCTACAGTTAACATCCGATCATGCTGAAACTTGATTTATAGTTAGACCATGATGTGGAGCACCACATATTGTTTCGAGGTTACATTCCATTGTTGGCATTTTCATATTTATTAGCAGAGAAAATTCCATGCTTAGCTGAGTTGAGCATGAAAGAAGTTTTATAACCTCGGGGCCTGATCTTTACTGTTAGCATATGCCGTGAAAGCATTTTTAGCTCACCTGAGCAAAAGGCTCAGGATGAGCTATTGTGATCACTCTCTGTCTGTCGTCCATCCGTTCACACCTTTGAACGACTCCTCTGAAACCTCTGAAACCCTGGGGCCAAATTTCTTTATGTGGAGCCTTGTGTTAAAGGGGGATTGAAAATTTTGAAAAAAATAGTGATCCCCTACATAAATCCTGCCAATCAAGCCCCTGGGGCCCAAACTGGCCTCCCCCGGGGGTCATTAGCTCCCATAGACTTAAAATGGGAAAAACTTAAAAATATCTTCTCAGAAACCATGAGGCCCACAGCTTACATATTTAGTATGTAGCAATATTTAGTGGTCCCCTCATAAATCCTGCCAATCAAGCCCCTGGAGCCTAAACTAGCTATGCCCTGGGGGTCGTTAGCTCCCATAGACTTATAATGGAAAAAACTTAAAGAAATCTTCTTCTCTGAAACCATGTGACCCACAGCTTATATATTTGGTATGTAGCAATGTTTAATGGTCCCCTACATAAATCCTGCTAATCAAGCCCCTGGGGTCCAAACTGGCCACGCCCCGGGTGTCAGTAGCTCCCATAGACATATAATGGGTAAAAAAAATAAAAAAATCTTCTCTGAAACCATGAGGCCCACAGCTTACATAATTAGTATGTAGCAATATTTAGTGGTCCCCTACATAAATCCTGCCAATCAAGCCCCTTGGGCCCAAACTGGCCATGCCACAGGGGTCATTAGCTCCCATAGACTTATAATGGGAAAAATCTTCTTCAATCAAGCCCCTGGGGTCCAGACTGGCCACACCGTGCGGGTCATTAGCTCCTATAGACTTATAACGGGAAAAAACTTAAAAGTTCTTCTTCTCTGAAACCATGAGGGCCACAGCTTATATATTTAGTATGTAGCAATGTTTAGCGGTCCCCTACATAAATCCTGACAATCAAGCCCCTGGGGTCCAAACTGGCTACTCCCCGGGGGTCATTAGCTCCCATAGACTTATAATGGGAAAATCTTAAAAAAATCTTCTTCTCTGAAATCATGAGGCCCACAGCTTATATATTTGGTATGTAGCAATGTTTAATGGTCCCCTACATAAATCCTGCTAATCAAGCCCCTGGGGTCCAAACTGGCCACGCCCCGGGTGTCAGTAGCTCCCATAGACGTATAATGGGGAAAAAAAAAAAAAAAAAAAATCTTCTCTGAAACCATGAGGCCCACAGCTTACATAATTAGTATGTAGCAATATTTAGTGGCCCCCTACATAAATCCTGCCAATCAAGCCCCTTGGGCCCGAACTGGCCACGCCACAGGGGTCATTAGCTCCCATAGACTTAAAATGGGAAAAACTTAAAAAAATCTTCTTCTCTGAAACCACGAGGCCCACAGCTTATATATTTAGTATGTAACAATATTTAGTGGTCCCCTACATAAATCCTGCCAATCAAGTCCCTGGTCCCAAACTGGCCACGCCCGGGGGTCATTAGCTCCCATAGAGTTATAATGGGAAAAACTTAAAAAATCGTCTTCTCTGAAACCATGAGGCAGAGAGCTTGTATATTTAGTATGTAGCAATGTGTAGTGGCCCCCTACATAAATCCTGCCAATCAAGCCCTTGGGGTCCAACCTGGCCATGCCCCGTGGGTCATTAGCTCCCATAGACTTATAATGAGAAAACCTTAAAAAAATCTTCTCTGAAACCATGAGGCCCACAGCTCAAATATTTAGTATGTAGCAATGTTTAGTGGTCCCCTACATAAATCCTGCCAACCATGCCCCCTGGGTCTAAATTGGCTGTGCCCCGGGGATCATTTACTCCCACAGACTTGTAATGGGAAAAAACTTGGAAGATCTTCTCTGAAACCATCAGGCCCACAGCTTATGTATTTAGTATGTAGCAATATTTAGTGGTTCCCTACATAAATCCTGCCAATCAAGAACTGGTTTTACTTATCAGCTTATGTATTTAGTACGTAGCAGTATTTAGTGGTCCCCTACATAAATCCTGCCAATCAAGGCCCTTGGATTTAAACTGGTTTTACTTATGGCCCTTTGAAAATTTGAGCATTTTAACCTTGTAAGCAAGATATCTCAAAAGCTGTTTAAGCAATTGCCTTGAAACTTGACGGGCTAATAGGGAATGATGAGTAAATGACCTAATTAACTTATCTGCAGTTAACTCAGGTGAGCGTTGTGGCCCATGGGCCTCTTGTTTCATTGTGTGACTCAAATAAAAACATTTAATAGATACTTGGATGAATGCTTATAACAGGCTGTACACATTTTTATCTACCATCATATCTGATTGATTGAGCCTGCCTCAGTGGCTCAGTTGGATGTGCGTCCGACCAGTGATCAGGAGATTGCTGGGGTTCAAGATTGATCATAAAAATATTTTCTACGGTCATTCTCTCCCTTCAGCTGATTCAAGAAGGGCAGTTGTCAGTTTCTGGCAAAAGAAAGTGCACAATACTGGTTAACCACTTAGAGGATTAAGCCTGCCCAGTAAAAATGTGGTTAGGTAAACTGACCTTGCTCTACATGATTCCATTGCATTGACTCTGTGGTACAACCTCAACACAAACAAACAAATCCGATTGAACAACAATAGCTCAAGTCAAATATTGCGCTGTAACGTGAAGGCAGATCTTCTTTAGGTAGTTTGTCTTGAGGAAGCTTGCAAAATGGAAATTGCTCATCTAATGTGAAATGTCTGAAGCTGGGGCCTTTTTTATACGCCCGTTTGAAAACGGGACGTATTATGTTACGGGGTATGGCGTCCATCCATAAACTTTTTCGTTTTCGGCTTACTCCTCCTACAGTTTACATCCGATCAAGCTGAAACTTCGTATATAGATAGACCATGATGTGATGCAGCGCATATTATTTTGGAGTTACAGTCCACCAAATGTTTGCAGAATTATGCCCTTTAGAAAATTTCTGTAAACTTTTCATTTCTGGTTAACTCCTTCTACATTTTACATCCGTTCAAGCTGAATCTTCATGTATAGTTAGACTATGATGTGGAGCAGCGCACATTGTTTCGAGGTTACAGTCCACCAAATAATAGCAGAGTTATGCCCCTTTGAAAATTTCTGTAGACTTTTTGTTTTCGGCTAACTCCTCCTACAGTTTACATCTGATCAAGCTGAAACTTGATTTGTTGTTAGACCATGATGTGGAGCAGCACATATTATTTCAAGGTTACCAAATATTAGCAGAGTAATACCGCTTTGAAAATTTCTATTAATTTTTCCTTTCTGGCTAAAACCTCCTACAATTTGCATCCAATCAAGCTGAAATTTCATGTATAGTTAGACCATGATGTGGAGCAGTGCATATTGTTTTGAGGTTACAGTCCACCAAATATTAGCAGAGTTATGTCCCTTTGAAAATTTCAGTTAACTTTTCGTTTCCGGCTAACTCCTACAGTTTACATCCGATCAAGCTGAAACTTGATTTGTAATTAGACCATGATGTGGAGCAGCGCATATTTTTTCAAGGTTACAGTCCACCAAATATTAGCAGAGTTAAACCCCTTTGAAAATTTCTATTAATTTTTTGTTTCCGGCTAAATCCTCCTACACTTTACATCTGATCAAGCTGAAACTTCATAAATAGTTACACAATGATGTGGAGCAGCACATATTACTTTGAGGTTACAGTGCACCAAATATTTGCAGAGTTATGCCCCTTTGAAAGTTTTTGTAAACTTTTCGCAGCATATTGTTTAGAGGTAATAGTGTGCAAATTTTATTTTATTATAGGCATATTTTTTGCAAATAACTAAAGTTATGTTCATATGGGCAAGATATTGATTTTTTTTTTTTATTTTTTAACATCTTCTTTTATTAGATTTGCAAGGAAATGTTGCCATTATTAAATCTATATAAATACATGTACATTTTATTAAATGATACAGAATTAAGAAGCTTGACTAATATCAAAACTTATAAACATAATTCTTTTTGGATTTTTTATTTTTTAATTCTCTTCTGAGTTGGCTCCCTTGATCAGTATTAAACAAGTAAAAGGTTTACAAAAAAATTTCTTGCAGCATTTTTTTTTTTTCTTTGGTTGTTTATTTTTGTTTTATTATTGTTTGGTCCGATATTGAAATATAGGAAAAACAAATCAGCCAAAGGCTCATATGAGCTTATAATATAGCCATGCTTCTGTAGTGTGTCCTCAGTCAAAAAGCACTTCTCCCTAGATGCAGCAAAACTTCTCCATATTTTCCCAAGAGGGAGAATTCACTTCTCCCTTAATTTCTGGGCCAGCTTGGACCCTTAGGTTACAGTTCAGAAAATATCAACAGAGCTATCCCCCAATGAAATTATTTTAATTTTTTTTTTGTAATTCCACTTACAGTTATATCCGGAGCACTGTATTATACAGGAGCCAGTTTGTGTGCTACATCTTATTTCTTGCCACGGGCGTATAGTGCCCCGCTTGGCGGAGCTCTTGTGAGAAGTTTGCGGAGGTTCCCCTCTACAACTTCACTGAACATGTTTCTCTAAAATCAAAAACAGAAAAGTTATTGTCAAAAAATTAAGCAAAAAAAAAAAAAAAAAATAAAAAAATAAAATAAATAATTAAATAAAGTTTAGTAATAATAAAAAAAAAATCCTAAATTAGTGTACATTGTATTTATTCTCAGTATTCAGACATTTAACCATAAAATGCTAATCTCAACTGCAGCAGATATTTGATTTTTTTTTTTCAGAGAAAATAAGGCTTTACATTTTGTGTGAATAGTCTGCTAGCCAGATGATTTTCATTAAAATGCGGAATAGTATTTTCTCAGGAAAAAAAGATAATAAGGCCAAAAAAAAAAAAAAAAGTATTAGATTCTCAGGCACAGCCACATCTGTCCAAAAGGTCCCGCATATATGATTTTTTAAGTGGTAAGTTTTTTCCAACCCATGAAAATATGTGACACTGGATTTTTCTCGCTTTTCTGAGAATCATTTCTAACCAAATTGCAATCTTAACCACAAACATATGGCATTCTTATTTATTTGCAAAGAAAATCGGTAAATTATAGGGCTGCAGAGATACACTCATCTCATGATTCAATACATACCGTGATACTTGCTTCACGATACGATACATATTGCGATATACTTTTCAGACTTGAGATAATCAGTAACTGCTTGAGGATTATCCTATGGTGGTCAACTAAGATGCCCACCATACATCAAAGTTTATTTGAAATGGTTTAGTGTCATAGTCTTAATATCATATTTGTAAAAGTTTCACAATGTGAAAAGTTGATCCCTTTTGTTTTACTTCAAGTGACAAGAACCTAATATGAGCATCCAAGTTCGAGTATGAAAGCTTTCTAGATATACAGTGTTCGAAAACAGGTAGAACAGGTTCTGTCCAGAATGCTGTTCCTTTCAATCAGTGTGAGCTGGACTTATTGATTTTATAGAAAATCACTTCTGCAAAATAGTATGAAAGCTTGAAAGTTTTGACGACATTTTCCTTAGTGATTTTAGTGCTTTAACTATTCATAACAGTGTTTATTGACTGAATAATAAACGTCTTTTCAGGAGTTTCGGAAGTGGCAAAAACTAATGACACCCAGATTTTACGGCAATGATTTTGTTGGTAGCAGTCATTAAAAACTTGCCTAATGTAGTCATGCAGTGATACAACTATCCTAAATTGATCTGAATGAAGCAAAATATTTCTTTTGCATGCAGTAATTACCGATCTAATTGACAGCTAATTGACAACTTTTGTTTACACTTGAGTGAACTGAGCTGTATCGAAACTCAGAGAAAAAGAAACGTGAACTGAATCGTGACCACTGAACTGCGATGCACCGTAAATTCAGTGAATTGTTTCACCTCTAGTAAATTACAATCTGATTATGTTGTTTGAGTCTATAAACTTGATTTTAGGTACTTCCGGTAAAACCACCGCCAAACAAACCAAATGTCCAAGAATGTACCCATCCGGAAAATGAAAATAAAAAGCTGCATTCATGCATCTATTTTTTGAAAAAAGTGCTTGAGAATCTAATAACTTTCTTTTTTTTTTTTTTGGCCTAAATAGATAAATATAATTTTGCTTAGCGCTTTAAGGGTTATCACTTGACCTTTTGACCTTCCTGGTAATTTCTGACCCCCTCATCCGGCATCCTCCCACCCCCAACACACACACAGGAGTGGTTGGGTGTGGCAAAGGTGTCGGGTATCTTATGTCACCGGGGCGTCTAACTGATATTGGCTTCCAGTTGGGCAAGGCCTGCTATCCTTGTAGCGGGTAAGGGAAGAGGAGGAATGTTTTTATTTCTTCTGTTTCTTCACTTTCATTCCTATTCCTCTTTCTTCCCTGTCCCTCGCTTTCATCTCCTCTACTATCTCTTCTATCTCTTTTCTCCCTTTCTCTGGGAGACAACACAAAATGACCCACAAGGGTTGACGTGTTGTTAAACCCCAACACAATCAAAACCAACACACATACACAGTGTCTCCATTTTACTATATAAAGTGATGAAATGAGATTTTTTTGAATTCTGAATTAATGAAGCTTTTCTGATTATGGCTGTATTTAAAACCTCTGGAATAGTTAAGGAACTTTTATATTTATAATACCACTCACTGAAAGGGAATTATAGCCTAACTTTGTACAAGCACATTTAAGAGGTTCCGAGGTTGAAAGCTTATGGAAGTTGAACTTTAATCTGCTGACTGTAAATAAAAGCAGAGAATGTTTAAAAATTTTTATTTACACTTTGAATAATATTCCAAGCTAATTTCTAGGAGGATTCCTTGGCTTCACATAGCTCTTGATAAGAGGGATTAGCCAAGTAATATTTTCTTATTTTCTCCACGAAAACATATGTTGTGCATAGTCATAAAAAGTGCCTAGGTGAGATGCTTCTGATGAGTACTGATAACACAGAGAAAAAAGAAAATGTTGGTAATTTTTGTTTAAGCCATTGTAGTCAAGAGAACCCTAAAAGGGTAATTGGCAAACAGTGCAGACCCAGTCTACAATGGGTCAAAAAACAACAACCATATCTGGAGCTATAGCCCCAGAAAGAAAAGGATTCCATTTTTTTTACACAGTGTATCCAGACTCCAGGGCCTGGTTGTTCAAAGCGTCGTTAGCTTAACGAGCTTGTTAAGGGTCATTTCGTTAACTGTTTTAGTGGATTCAATATACAATATTCTGATATTTTTTGCTGAAAAAATGTGAGTAGCTTTTGCAATGCAAAAGCTACTCACATTTTTTCAGCAAAAAATTTCAGCATATTTGCATATCACTCAATGTAAATTTTAACGAATCGTTAATTAACGATGTCGTTAGCTTTGAACAACTGGGCCCTGAACTCCTTCCTGTACTTGGTCTAAAATCTCTATAAGTGCATTTTATTTGCTTTTCATATGTCTGCAAACTGCTGATGAATGGTCAACAGATGCTGATCAGAATCCACATTCTACAGCATCCGATCTGGGTCTTCACTGTTTTATTAGGCCTGTCTGTTGGGATACTTAGGGTATATTCTGTAATTAGAAAGGCTTCACCTCAAAAACATATTGTGGGTAATAATTAGAAAGAATTTAATCCTTGTCCTGCTGAATAAATTAAGATGCCACACCCACTTCTGATTTTTAGCCAATCAGATTGCTTGATCCAAATTTTTGCTATAAATTCACATACTTGATGGCAAACTGCAGATCCAGATCATTTGGCTTCTTCAGAAGCCAACTGATCTAGATCTACATTGTTTGCAAAAGCAGGGTATATCTGGGTTCAGCAGGACAAGGGTTAAAATGAGTGTCACAGTATATGTTTTTTTGTGGAGAATTGTGATTTGTCTTATCTGGAGCTATGATAATGTAAAGTGGAAAAATAAATTATAGGTTTATATGAAATCTTTTTTATATCTGGTCTCTGTCTAGTATGAAAATATCATCTGTTGATTATTTAAATTAAGCCAGCTAAGTGTTTAACCTGAGACTTGGTAGTGCAAGGGAGGGACTAATTATATGCATAATTAGCTATTCTTAACAGAGAGAAAGCTCAGTGCTCCAGATGAGTAGGTTGTTAACTCTTGAAGGGCCAAACAAAATTTGTAGCAGATGACACAGTAAATTTATTTTTATTTTTCATACAAAATATGTCTTGACATGTGAATTGTCTGCTTGGGCAGATGATTCACAAGAAATGTCAGGCTTATTTTCTACATTTCATGTGAATCATCTGCTTGGACAGACAATTGGCATGAAATGTCAAGACTTATTTTCTATGAAAACTAAATACAAAATAAATAAATAAATTATAAAAAAAAAAAATAATAAAAGTCGGCTGCTGCATTTGTGATTGGCACTCTAAGGATGAAGATATATATAGTTTTCTTTTTTCTCCATTTAAACATATGTTGTGGGTACTTTGTAAGGCCAAGGCAATTGCTATGAGTACTCACCATGGCATAATATATCCCGTCTGTCCGTCCATCCGTTTCCATCAGCATTCGGGTTAGCAATTTGCATTCAATTTTTTCTGGCGGGGCATCCATGTTCTTTGGGCACATTTCTAGTTTTTTGAGATACATGTATAAGAAAAAAATATCTATTTCTTGGTAAAAAAACCCCCCCAAAAAACAAAATTAAACGAAAGCAACAACAAATGCTTGGAACAAAAGGAAATGTTTTCTTATCTGGAGTTCTGAAGCCCTTATAATAATAATATTAATAATAATAACAATAATAATAATCATAATAATAAATTTTATCTATGGCTAATACAGAGGCATCATATTTTTCATATCTTTCTCAGTATTAATAGGGAAAAAAACAAGTTATTGTATATATACCTTAAGTATTTGGACAGACAGGGCCAAACAAACTGTATAGACCCAGATCAGATGCCACAGAATATGGCATCATGCCCCGAGGTTATAAGACTTTTTTTCATGCTCAACTCAGCCGAGCATGAAATTTTCTCTGCAAATAAATATGAAAATGCCAACAATTGTTGGCATTTTCATATTTATTAGTAGAGAAATTTTCATGCTAAGCTATGTTTAGCAAGAAAGAATTTGCAATTGTTAGTTAAATATTTGAGATTTATTAGCATGAAAAATTCCATGCTCAGATGAGTTGAGCATGAAAAATGTTTTATAATCTCGGGGCCTGATAAGGGTCTGCACTGCTTGCAGTTTATAGACACCTGCAGACCAAGTTTTGTCTGTAAATTTCATTTAAGGATAAATACTTGAAAACAAAACATAGAAACAGGAAAAACAAATTTTTTTTTTCTGATAAGGAATGGTTAATCAGAATAAAATATTTTCCTGTAGAATATAGCGCCAAACAAAAATCATCTTTCAGAGTAATGTTGAAAGGACAAGACTAGAATTTGAACACGACCATTTTACAATCAGTTGATGTGTCTAAAAGTTGATGGATGAATGGCACACAGTGTTGACCTTGATCAGATGCTGCTGCCTTGTGATCTGGATCTACACTGCTGTGCTCAGGACGGTCTGTTTGAATACTTCTAAGGGTAAATAGTGTATTGTATTTACTCACTCAAAGTATTCAGACACTTTAACTCCTTTTCTCACTTTTCCTAAATTTGAGTAAGTCCTTTTTATACCACGCCACACGATAGTGGCGGGGTATTATGGTTTCACGTTGGACAACCATGTGTCCATCCGTCCGTCAGTCGTACGTCCGTCCATCCATTTTTCATTTCCGGATGATAACTTGAGTAAACATCAATGGATTTTCACCAAACTTGGTATTTGTGCATTGATATTGTCAAGATCTGGTTTGGGATTGCTAATAGGCAAATTTCGTCAATTTTTTACGGAGTTAACTGCCCGCGACAGGATAATGTGGGGTGGGGGGGGGGGGGGGGGTGGGGGGGTGGGGGTGTGTATTATAGTTTTTATTTTGCTCCATATTTCATGGATTGTGGCAAACAGTTTAACCCTGATCAGACGCTGCAGAATGCAGCGTCTGATCTGGGATAATACTGTATGCTCAGGCCTGTCTGTCCGAATACTTAGGGTAAATATAGTATGATGTAACTAAAAAGCTCTGACTGTCAGGCAAAAGTGCAGACCTGTACTCCGTAAAATCTGATCAGGTCAATGTGTTTTGCTCAGGCAAAGAGGGTAGGGTATATGTCCTAAAATTTCGAAAACTTTTACTTCTACTTTTCACTTTTAGCATGACATTTTTTTTTTAATAATCTCAAGAAAGGTGTCCTTGACCTTGACACTTGGGTGTCAGAGCGGTATTCTTATATATGTAGAAAAGGGTTCAAAACACTGCAGTGTCATTTTTATGACCCTGGCCTTTTTTGCATTGTCAGATGACTGTCCATTTTAGGACAGCCCTATCTTTAAGCGCCATTTCTGATGTACTGTAGAAAAGGAGGCAGTATCAGTTCTGGTTAATATCTTGTCAGCGTGACACAACTCAGACCGCAACACATTTTTATGGCTGTCCCCAGGATTTGCACAAGCTAGATCTGTCCTCATTTATCATCCTAATCACATACTCATAGCTCCAGTTAAGAAACCTTTTTCATTAATAAAATACTGATATTTTTTTGTTACTTCTCCACGAAAATTGAACATATACATGTATATTGTGGGTACTCATTAGAAGTTCCTCGCTGAGGCACTTCTAATGAGTACCCATAACATAAGTTATCATGGAGAATAAGACAAAATATTTATTCCCTCTTGTCTAGAGTTTTGCATACCACCTGCCATCCCCAACAATCGCGCAGGCTAGTTTAGTCCTCCATTTAGCTGGTACTCGAGTCTTTTTCAGCTTTGCTGAATGATCAATGTAGGTTGAGTTCACATTTACTATACTGCATTTGTGTAAGAATATTTCCGCAGCCCTAGCTACATGGGGTATTCAAAAAATAATTTTTTTTTTTTTTGCATTGAAACATCTCACAGAGGACATCTCCTAAGATATGAACAGGGTATTATTCTGATGAGATGTCGTATTTACCCCAAATATTCAGACGCCTTAACCCTTATCCTGCTGTTCACGACAACCCCTACCTTTGAAAACAGTGTAGATCCAGATCAGATGGCTTCTGAAGAAGCCATCTGATCAGGATCTACATTGTTTGTCATTCAGTTTGTGAATTTGACTGAAAACATTATATGATGTAATCTGATTGGCTGATAGTCAGAAATGGGTGTGGCTAATTAAATTATTCAGGAGGATAAGGGTTAACGTCTTACCATACTTATCCTAAAGCTTTGAAGAAATCCATTGGACTATATTTTGGTGTGTCCGATATGTGGAGGAATCTCAAATTAGTGTATGTAGACCCTGATCAGATTGCTCTTTGATGATTAACCCTTGTCTTGCTGAATATATTAAGATGGCATGCCCACTTCTAATTTTCAGCCAGTCAGATTACTTGATGCAGATTGTTGACATAAATTCAAATACTGAAAGGCAAACAGTGCAGATCCAGATCAGTTGGCTTCTTCAGAAGCCATGATGAAGAAGCCATGAAGAAGCCAACTGATCTGGATCTATACTGTTTTCAAAAGCAGGACATATCCTGGTTCAGCATGACAAGGGTTGAACTGCTTCCTGCTGGATTTTGAGCTGGGTTTGCACTGTTTGTTCAGTCGTTCCGTCCTAATATATACTGTATTCGACCTAATTGCCGCACATGCTCCTATAAGCGCACAGTAGAGCCTTTAGATTACAGTCAGTGTACTTTTATCTACTTCTTTATAAAAACATATGTTGTGGGAACTCATTTGAATTGCCTCGACAAGTCGAGGCAATTCAAACGAGTGCCCACAACATATGTTTTAATAAAGAAAATCAGAAAATAATATTGCGAAAGCATCATTTAGCACGCTCCTCATTAAGTCCTCTGCTGATCTTTCTTTAAAAAGTGCCTTTATTAGGTTGATATTTCACAACAAGTTTGTTCAGTAATTTTGAAAAAAATAAGCGCACAGTGCGGTAATTAGATCGAATATGGTAGGTTGGATACGGTAGTTACCCTAAATATTGGGACACTTGAGCTCCTTATCATACCATATCTCCTGATAGTGAACTGAAAATACTGATATTTTTTTTTATTTCTCCAAAGCGTCCCCCAAGGCTTTTTCTAATGACATAAGTTTTCATGGAGAAATAAGAAAAAATTTGTAGATACCTTTGCAAATCTGGAGCTGTGAAAGCGGCGTCTGATCAGGGCCTGCACTGTTTGGTTGGGCCTGTCTGTCTCAATATTTAGTGTATTACGGTAATCCTTGAAGTACAAAATTCAGCATTAGCAGACAACATTTTAAAATCAGTCGCTGAGAAAATAGGGCTTGACATGAAACGTAAATGGTTTACTGCAGTGACAATTCAGATACAATATTATGCCTGATTTTTTTTGAAAACTAAGAAAAATACGACATCTGTTATCTGTTATTTCCACGATTATTTGACTTTGGAAAGAGGACAACAGGACAGAGTTGTTTATCTAAGGCTGTCCTTGGAATTTTGTAAGATAATTCTGTTTGCATTGATTATATCGAGATAAAAGTCTTATTTTAAGAGAAAAAAAAAGACAGATCTTGAAAGAGAAGAAAGGGATGAATTGAAAAAAAAAAAAAAAATAAATAAAAAAAAAAAATAAGGAAAAAATCGTAGGAATTCCATGAATTCAATATGTAATATCAAGTTGAAATTCAAATTAGATTTTTAATGTGGCTGGGTATCCAAGGCTCATGGAAATTCTATAGTCTGTTTTAAAATAATGTTTTTTTGTAACCTTTACCACCCTCTTGGCTTATTCAGCAGATGACAAATTGATGATATTTTTGTATTTTTTCCCAGAAAACGGGCCTTGACATTTTATACAAAGTTTCTCTATAGGAGACAATCTGTATAAAATGTGAATGCCTGGTTTCTGGGGAAAAAAAGAAAATTATTTCAAAATGTTGTCTGCTGAAAATTTTACCCAGCATACTAAGGGTTAAGTGTGGATAGTAATTGTGGACTCTACAAGATTTCCTTTGTTCTATTATTTAGTTTTCTTGTGATCAGTTGCTAGACAAATATATATATATAATCAGTATATAATTTATTCTGGTATAATGTCCCCGTCCTGAAACTGTATGCATTGTGTGAAGAAAACTGGACTTGACAAGTTAACACTTTGCATGCCGGGTAAAAATTTCAGCAGAGGACAATTTGAAATATTTTCCTTATTTCTAATTAAAAATAGGATCCTTAGGAGACAAATTGCAAGAAGTGTCTGATTTTGTTTTCTAGGAAAAATAAGAAAAAAATATCACTGGTTTGTTGTCTGCTGAACTTGCCAAGAGCATGGTAAGTGTTATGGGGAATGGATCGGTCTTCAAGGGAAACAACTCAGACATGGAAATATTTGCCTCCGTTAAATTCTGGGAATCAGTTATTTCTGGTAACTTCAAGTCCCAATCACAACTGCAGCAGACTACTTGTATTTTTATAGAAAACAAGGCTTGATATTTCATATGAATCATCTGCATAAAAGAGACGATTCACATGGAATGGCGTTTGATTTTCGCTGAAAAATAATTTCAAAATATTTTAGACTGATGTCTACTACAGTTTTGCTTAGCATTTTCAGGGTTAAGAACAGCCCTCATTTTTATCCCCTGACCGATAGGTTCGGGGGATATAGCGATCAGCATGGTGTCTGTCCATCCATCTGTTGGTAAATTTTTTCGTTTCCGGCTAACTCCTCCTACAGTTTACATCCAATCAAGCTGAAACTTGGTTTTTAGTTAGACCATGATGTGGAGCGGCGCATATTGTTTCGGGGTTACAGTCCACCAAATATTAGCAGAGTTATGCTCTTTTGAAAATTTTTGTAAACTTTTCATTTCTGGCTAACTCCTCCTACAGTTTACATCCAATCAAACGAAACTGGATTTATAGTTAGACCATGATGTGGAGCAGTGCATATTGTTTCGAGGTTACAGTCCACCATATATTAGCAGAGTTATGTCCCTTTGAAAATTTCTGTAAACTTTTTCGTTTCCGGCTTACTCCTACAGTTTACATCCCATCAAGCTGAAACTTGATGTGGAGCAGCGCATATTGTTTTGAGGTTACAGTCCACCAAATATTAGCAGAGTTCTGTCCCTTTGAAACTTTAGGTAAACTTTTCGTTTCCGGCTAACTCCACCCACAGTTTACACCAGATCATGATGAAACTTGATTTAAAGTTAGACCATGATGTGGCGCAGCGCATATTTGTTCAAGGTTACAGTCCACCAAATATTAGCAGATTTATGCCCCTTTGAATATTTTGGTAAACTTCGTTTCTGGCTGACTCCTCCTATAGTTTATATTTGATCAAGCTAAAACTTGATTTATAGTAGGACCTTGATGTGGAGCAGAGCATAATGTTTCGAGGTTACAGTCCACAAAATATTAGCAGAGTTATGTCCCTTTGAAAATTTCTGTGAATTTTTTGTTTCTGGCTTACGCCTACAGTTTACATCCAATCAAGCTGAAACTTGATTTATAGTAAGACCATGATGTGGAACAGTGCATATTGTTTCGAGGTTACAGTCCACCATATATTAGCAGAGCTATGCCCCTTTGAAAATTCTGTAAACTTTTCGTTTCCGGCTAACTCTTCCTATAGTTTACATCCCATCAAGCTGAAAGTTTGTAAATACTTACGCTAGTGCAATAACTTCGAGGTTACAGTACACCAAATATTACCAGAGTTATGCCCCATTAAAAATTACCATAAAGTTTTCATTTCCCGCTAATTCCACGTACAGTTTACATCCAGTCAAGCTGAAAATTGATTTATTGTTAGATCATGGTGTGGAACAGTGCATATTATTTCAAGGTTACAGTACACCATAATTAACAGAGTTATGCCCCTTTGAAAATTTCTGTTAACGTTTTGTTTCCAGCTAACTCCACCTATAGTTTACATCCAATCAAGCTGAAACTTTGTTAAGTAGTTAGCAGTGCATATCATTTCAAGGTTACAGCCACCAAATATTAGTAGCATTATGCCCCTTTGAAAAGTTTGGTAATTTCTTTGTTTCCAACTACACATACATCCACTTACAGTTTACATCTGGAGCACTAAATTGTACAGGAGTCAGTTTATGTGCTACATCTTATTACTTGCCACGGGCGTATGCTGCTCCACTTGGGGGCTCTTGTTAATCCTTTTTAGACTGAATAAACTTCTCCAACACTATATATTGGCAGAGTCCAATTTCAATTTTAGGTATGTCAGGCTATCTGTGATTTAGATATTCCTACTAGAGAAAAATGGCTAAACTATTTGCAACAAGTGGAGATCCTGATCAGGCGTTATATTCTGTAGCATCTGATCTGGGTTTGCTCTGTTTGCCCCTTGAAATGGGTCAGTGTAGAATCAGTGAGAATTGGAAGGCTGTTCAGTTTTATCTTGATTTTACTCCCCTGACGCGATGGTTAGAGTCCGCAAATTTTTGCATGTTACCATTACCACTCCTGGACAAATTCAGCAGACAACAAATTGATGATATTTTTCTGATTTTTCCCAACATTTCATGCAAATTGTCTCCATGAAATGTCAAAATCTTGTTTCCTGGGAAAAATAAGAAAATTATTTCAAAATGTAGTCTGCTGAAAAGTTTACCAAGAGTGCAGGGTTCAATCATTTATGAACTCAAAAAATCCTTCTGTGGCTTTAGTTGGTATTTGGCATGTTGATAGCTACCGGTCCTAAGTTTTAAACAGTACCACTCCCACCCCTGTTTATGACCTAGAGGTCAGGGTCATCAGACTTCATCATTGCATACATATTATCACTCAAGGTCACCCACAACAACTACTGCAGTGATTTGCATGATTTTCTTAGAAAAACCTGGAATGTCTTTTTTTTTTTTTTTTTTTTACAACTTTGTCGGGTGATTGTACTAAGAGAGGTTAATGCTTAAAGCACCAGCCACAGAAGCAGCAGACAACTTTTTGAAAGAAAATAAGGCTTGACATTTCATGTGACTCTTCACATGAAGACCACTTTGTGCACCAGATTCAAATGAAAAGTTAAATCTTATTTTCTCAAAAAAGTTTAATGCCTGTCCAAATATCCTGGATCAGCCTCTGCACATGACTGAAATACTTTAAGCTTAAAGTCAAATAAACAAACAAAAGGAAATTACTTAGTTGGAAAAAATGCTTTGTTTTACAAAAACAAAACTAAAGTAGTAACAGCCCCGTTCAGGTTATAGAGAACTTGAATCTATGTATACCACTTAATGCTTAGCCCTCTGGGTAAAAATTTCAGCAGATGACATAGTGAAATATTTTTCTTATTTTTCCCAGAAAACAGTATTTGACATTTCATGCAAACTCTTCTTTAGAATATGGTCAAATTCTATTATCTGGGAAAAATAAGAAAAAAAAAAAAAAAAAAAAAAAAAAAATGAGAAGTTGTCTGCTGAATTTGCCAAAGAGTGGTATATGTTAACTTCAGATGCACCGGTACTAACTATAATCATTATTATTATTTTTTTTTTAATCAAAACTAAAAAAAATACTGAAACTTTATTTGTAGACAGTCTATTATGCTTATATTAAACCAGAGAACACGTTAACCCTATTCATGCTGAAATTAAGATGCCAGGCCCACTTCTAATTTTCAGCCACTCAAATTACTCGATCTAGTTCATTGATACAAATTCACATTCTCATTGACAAACAGTGCAGATTCAGATCAGTTCTGAAGAAGCCAACTGATCTGGATCTACAGTGTTTCGTAGCTACAGATAAGAGGGGGTATCAACATAATATTTCTCCTATTTCTCAACGAAAACATACGTTGTGGGTACTCATTAGAAGCGCCTCGGTGAGGCGCTTCTAATGAGTACCACAACATATGTTATCATTGAGAAATAAGAAAGATATCAGCAGTTTTCCGATGAAAAAAAGTGCCTTATCTGTTGCTATGGTGTTTGCAGGGTATATCCGGGTTCAGCAGAACTAGGGTTAAGGAGTATTTTGCGATTCTGTCTTAAGTTTTTCTAACGGTTAGCATGCTGGGTAAATATTTCATCAGACAACATTTTGAAATAGGCTTTGACTTTTCATGCAAACTGTCTTTAGGAGACAATTTGCATGAAAGGTCAAAGCTCATTCTTTGGGAAAAATAAGAAAATATCAATTATTTATTGTCTACTGAATGTGCTGAGAAAGAAGTAAAGGTTAAAAGGTAGCAAAAGCATGTTTGTATGAAAAATACAAGAATTTATCCAAGAATAATCAGTCCAGCCTTCGAGGTCGGCAACATTCTTTCGTGGAGATTGATCATGAAATATTTTCTGCGGTCATTCTCTCCCTTCCGCTGATTCAAGAAGGGCAGTTGTCAGTTTCTGGCGAAAGAATGTGCATAATACTGGTTAACCGCTTAGAGGACTAAGCCTGTCCAGTAAATGTGTGGCTAGGTAAACTGACATGACCCCATTGGGTTGACTGGGCCGTAAAACCTCAACACAAACAAACAAAATCAGTCCAGCCTTGGTGGCTCAGTCCAGTGCACATCCGACTGGTGATCAGGAGGTTGCAGGTTTGATCCCCGACGGGTCCGGCAACATTCTTTCATGGAGATTGATCATGTAATATTTTCTATGGTCATTCTCTCCCTACCGCTAATTTAAGAAGGGCAGTTGTTAGGTTATGGTGAAAGAAAATGCACAAGTACTGGTTAACCGCTTAGAGGACTCAGCTTGCCCAGTATAAGTGTGGTCAGGTAAACTGACTGGCTCTACATGACTGTAATGGGTTGACTGGGCTATTAAAACCTCAACTCAAATAAAAAAATAATCAGATATATTGATGAACTTACCTAGGAAAGGCCACAATCGTGAAACATAGTCTTACAGAGGCATGAAAAGAAGATAAAGAGCAAAAAATAACAAAACAATTTACATGACCAACATATTAATCCTTGTCCTGTTGAACCCGGATAAGCCCTGCCTTTACAAACAGTGTAGATCCAGATCAGTTGGCTTCTTATCTAGATCCACACTGTTTCTCATTCAGTATGTGAATTTGTATCATCAATCTGGATTGAGTAATCTGTTTGGCTGACAATTAGAAATGGGCATGGCATCTTAATTTATTCAGCATGACAAGGGTTAACTTTTACTACTTTCTGGGCTAATTCAGCAGATGGCAAATTGATGACATATTTCTTATTTTTCCCAGAAAACAGGATTTAACTTTTTTATGTAATTGGAGACAATTTGCATGAAATGTCAAATCTTGTTTTCTGAAGAAAATTACAATAATATTTCAAAATGTCATGTGCTGAAATTTTTACCCAGAGTGCTAAGCTTAATTGCAACAGAGGAACCCAGTATAATCATAAATACATTGTACTCCTTCTAAACCCTTAAAGCGCCAATCACAGCTGCAGCAGACGACACTTTTTAATTTTATTTATTTATTTATTTTTTCATAGCAAATAATTCTTGACATTTCATGTAAATTGTCTGCTGAGTAAGACTTGTATTCTATGAAAAAAAAAAAATATATATATATATAAAGTCGTTCTCTAAAAAATTTGCTTGTCACTTTAGGAGTTTACAGTGCACCTCTAATGCTTAGTGTACCAGGTAAAAATTCCAGCAGATGGCATTTTGATATTTAGCTCACCTGGAGCTGCTCCAGGTCAGCTTATGCTGTGGCCAATTGTCCATTGTCCATCTTTTGTTGTCCCTCGTCCATCGTTAGCTTTTCACATTTTCGACATCTCCTGCAGGCTTGCAAGTCGGATTCAGTTGAAACTTTGTGGAAGGCATTGTGGCTACATGGAGATTCAGAATAGTTAATCGTTCTGTTCCGATATCCAAGATGGTCTTCATGGCAGCCATCTTGAAATTCTTCAAACGGCAGCTTTTCCCCAACCATAAGTTGGATGGAGCCAAAACTTGATGGGAGGCATTGGAGTGACATGGAGATTCAGAATCTATTAAAATTGTTCCATTCTGGTATTCAAGATACGGCAGCCATCTTAAAATTCTTCAAAGGACATCTCCTCCCCAACAGTTAAGTTGGATTGAGCCAAAACTTGATAGGAGGCATCGGAGTGACATAGAGATAAAGAATTGCTAAAATTGCTCTGTTTGGATATCCAAGATGGCTGCCATGGTGGCCAATTTGAAATACTTCAAATGATATCTCCCAAACTATATGTCAGATTGAGCTGAAACTTGATGGGAGGCATAAGAGTGACATAGAAATTCAGAATTGCTAAAATCGTTCCGTTCCAATATCCAAGATGGCTGCCATGAAATTCTTCAAACCACATTGCCTTCCGAAATGTAAGTCAGATTGAGTGGAAACTTGATGGGAGGCATCGGAACTACATCCAGATTTAGAATTGTTAATATTGTTCAGTTCTGATATCCAAGATGGCTGCCAAGGTGGCCATCTGCCAAGGTGGCCATCTTGAAATTCTTCAAATGACATCTCCTCCCGAACTGTAAATCATATTGAGCCGGAACTTGATGGGAAGTATTGGAGTGACATAGAGATTCAGAAGTGCTAAAATGTTCCGCTATCCAAGATGGCCACCTGGGCAGCCATCTTGAGCCGCCATCTTGAAAGTCTTGAAACCACATCAGTTCTGCTGCGGAACCGTAAGTCAGAATGGGCCCAAACTTGGTGGGAGGCATTGGGGCCACATGGAGATTCAGAATTGCTAAAATAATTCTGTTCCGATATCCAAGATGGCCGCCATGTCGGCCGTCTGGCCGCCATGTCGGCCGTCTTGAAAATCTTCAAATTCAAACGACATCTCCTTTCAAACTGTTAGTCAGATTGAGCCAAAACTTAATCAGAGGCATCGGAGCAACATAGAGTTTCAGAATTGCTAAAATCATGCCGTACAGGTATCCAAGGTGACCCCCACAGTGGCCATCCTGAAAATCTTAACGCCATATCTGCTCCCCAAGGGTAAGTAGTATTGAGATCAAACTTGGTGGGCGGCATTGGGGTGACATGGCCATCTTGAAAATCTTGAAACAACATCTGCTTCTGAATGGTAAGTCTGATTAAGCTGAAACTTGGTTGGAGCAGTGGGAGACATGAAGATTCAGAATTGCTAAATTCGTCAAACCATGTCTGCTCCTGAATGGTAAGTCCGATTGAGCTTAAACTTGATGGGAGGCATCGGAGTGTTATGGAGATTCAGAGTTGCTACAATTGTTCTGTTCCAATATCCAAGATGGGGGCTATTTTGAAATTCTTCAAACCACATCTCCTCCCACACCGAAGACAGATTGAGACCAAACTTGATATGAGGCATTGGGGTGACATGTAGATTTAGAATTGCTAAATCATTCAGTTCCAGTATCCAAATGGCAGCCATGGTGGCAGTTTTGAAACTCTTCAAACAACAGATTCAGATTCTGGATTTCTAAAGGGAATCTGATCTGATATCCAAGATGGCCACCATAGCACAATGTAACAAATTATGATTAGCCTAATCCAGGTGAGCGATTTCTGGTCCACTTGGGTCTCTGGTTTTTTCTTATTTTTCCCAGAAGATAGGATTTGATATTTTATGCAAATTGTTTCCCCAAGGAGACAGTTTGCATGAAAGTTAATCCTATTTCCTGGGAAAAATAGGAAAGATATTTCAAAATGTCATCTGAATTTGCCCAGAGGAGTCTAAGCATTCTTAACCCTTAAAGCGCTAAGCAAAATTTGCAGCAGACAACATTGTAATTTTTTTTTTTTTTTAACTTTTTTAGAGAAAACAAGTCTCTGTTTCATGCAGAGAATTCAGATGAAATGTCAAGACTTGTTTTCTCTGAAAAATGATAATGATAAAAAGAATCAAAATTGTTGTCTGCTGCATTTGTGATTGGCGCCTAAAAGGTTTATTTGTAAACAGCCTAATATTACTATGTTGCACGAGTTGCCAGCTTGGTGCCTTTAAATATTCTTGCATAAAATTTTGCCTTGTCTCCACAAAAACAATTTGTTTTGTGGAAAAATGAGAAAAAATATCAATACATTTTGGTTGAAATAAAAACACCATATAGGATTTCTAGGATAGGATAGGATTTCTCATAAGATAAAAAAGAACATCCTTAACCCTTGCCCTGCTAAACTCAGATATACCCTGCCTTTGCAAACAGTATAGATCCAGATCAGTTGGCTTCTGAAGAAGCCAGCGTTGGCTTCTGAAGAAGCCAACTGATCTGGATCTGCACTATTTGCCAATCAACATGTAAATTTATATCAGTAATCTGGATCAAGTAATCTGATCGGATGAAAATTAGAAGTGGGCCTGGCATTTAAATTTATTCAGCATGGCAAGGGTTAAAATATATATCTTGGCCTGCAGATGCATTCTGCTGATTTGTGTGTATGTGTGAGTGTTCTGTTTGAAGGGCGTAGGCACCTGACAAATTGAAAAATGGTGTTGATAATTTCTTAATATATTTTATTGCACTGAAATGAAATTTACCATATTTAACCTAAGCATTCTGACATACAGGCATAAGCAGTCTGTAGATTCAGATTAGATGCTGCAGAATGTGGAGTTCAGATCAGGGTCTACAGTGTTTGCAACTCAACCAGCGGATTTTCAGGCATATTAACAGTAGTCAAGATAGACTTATTCAAAGTTTAGGACAAGTATGGTAACTCGATAAGGTGTCTGAATACTTTGGGTAAATACAAATTTATATCATATCTACCTTAAGCATTCAGACAGACATGCCCGAGCAAACAGTACAGACCCGGATCAAATGCTGCAGCAGCGTCTGATCATGCTCCATACGGTTAGCAGCTCATAGATTTGTTCAGTTCAGGACAAGTATGATATTAAAGTAGATAAAGTTTTCAAATACTTAGGGTGTATATGGTAAACACAGGAAATTAACGCTAAGCGCTCTTGGTAAAATTTTCAGCACACGACATTTCAAAAAAATTTTCTTATTTTTCCCAGGAAACAGGATTTGACATTTTATGCAAATTGTCTCAATTGAGACAATTTGCATAAAATGTCAAATCCTGTTTCCTGGATAAAATAAGAAAAATATCGATTTGTGGTCTGTTGTATATAAGCCAAGAGAGTGGTAAAGGTTAAAACAATGTGATAAGGTCGGTATAAGCACTGATTTATGAAAATAAATCATGCTTGCAGTAAAAGACAAACCTTGCTAAAATTATTATCATTCAGTCCATGTTGCTTGAGGGGTAATATCTTCCATATTGTTGTTTAGATGGTGGGTGTTGTGTGTAAAAGTGAACCCCTTGATGTTGTAAAGATCCTGTATATAATGTAGACATCCCTAATTGTTGTGATTAAAAAAAAAAAGAAAAAAAGTATTACCAGGTAGCGTTAAAAATGTGATTGAATGATTGTTGTGATTGTGAATATGATCCACAGCTGTGGGTGTTGGGCCAAACTTTGTAAAGATTTGATTTATTTGTCGGGACTGCTTTAGCAAGCAGGAGCAACATAGAGATCTTTTTCCAGCGTTAACGATGTTGTTGTCAACAATGTTAAGTATGTGCGTTAGCTTCGTTTCTCAAACACTAAGTCAGTGCGTCTAGCTTCGTTTCTCAAACACCGAGGCTTCTAGACTAATGAAACTTCGTATACACATCTGCCCTGATGCACCCTGCCCACTGCCATCAACCATTACTGACCTTGACCTGCTTGTTACGCTTGGCTGAGCAATGTTTAATCTAAGCATTTATAGCACCGTTTCTTGAACACCAGCAACAGTCGTGACATAGCCAATTGGGGAATTTCTTATTTATAGTTGTTGACCCTTCTGAAACTACTCATTCAGGGATGGTCTTGTCAGCAGGGTTCGCACATGCTCAAAAAGTACTTGAAAATGAAGGGGTATCTAGAAAAGTCCTTGAAAATCACTGTTTCCTTGAAAAGTACATTAATTTCAATATATTCTGCCAATGGTGACATGGCGTTCCACAAAACATTTAAAATTAGTAAATTAAAATAAATGAGTGATTTGCATATGGCTTTCCATATTTTTACGTAACTTCAGAATACCAAATTGTTAGGGGCGAATGTAGGGGTGAATGTTTTATAGTTCTGTTAGTGTTGACTCGGTCTCTTGTTAAAATGTGCTTTTGTGCTTTTCCGGTAATGGCACAAGCATAAAAATGTAAGTATTTTATTAATGAATAGTCCTTGAAATTAGGCTATACTGTCCTTAAAAAGTACATGAAAAGTCCTTGAATTTTACCAGACCTTGTCTGTATGAACCCTGTGTAGGGCTAGGAAGCGTTCGGGCAGCCAAGTGGTTAGCCGGAGATGTAATACAGCTGATGACTGGTGCTTCATTGCACAGAGCCTTTTCATTATCGCCCATCATCCCAGTATGACTTAAATAGTGTTGAAAGGGATGTAAATACACCAAACCATCATCATCCTGGAGGGCTGGTAGAGGAAAATACCATTTGCCCTGTCAGATTTTTCGGGTTCGGTAAAAAAATATACCATGAAATTTCTGCATTCCATCTGACAGTTTCCGTCATATTTAACCTTGGCTAATTCAGCAGACTTCAAATTGATGTTATTTTCCTTTATTTTTTCTGGAAAATAGGCTGTGACATTTCATGCAAATTGTCTCCAAAGGAGACAATTTGCATGAAATGTCAAAGCCTATTTTCTAGAAAAACAGTTCAAAATCCCAACTGCTGAAATTTTTACTCAGAATGCTAAACAGGAAGTGCCATACTTATTGTATCTTATTTACCATAAATATTGGAACATCTTAATTCTTTACCAATGTTACCTGTTGATGTGTCTAATCAAAGCACTGACAGCACTGGTGGGTCGACTGTCTCAGAGTGTAGGCTGGGAAAATGGTCCTAAAAAGGGATTTAGACTGATGCATTTAACCCTTTCCTCTAATTTAAGCAAACAGTGCAGACCCTGATCAGATGCCGCAGAATCTGATCTGGGTATGTACTGTTTGCCAGTGTCTCAAATGTCCCAGTCCAGGTTTTACAGATAACCCTTTATCAGTTTTCTGTACTCTTGACGTCACAGCGACAAGAATAGTGCGGCTATAAATAACAATACCTAGATTTTGTCTATTAAACAAGCGGTTTGATTACATTGGTCAACAGTAATCATGTGGACAATTACCTTAAGGAAATTTTGGCATTTGTATATTATGGCTCCATGGTAAACAATGGACCCAAAAAACGCTGGATGAGTGGCAAAGTGTAGACCATGAAATGCCAATTGATCCTTATTTTCTTTGAAAAATACAAAAAAGAAAAAATAAAGAAAAATAAATTTGTTTGCTGCAGTTGTGATTAGCTCTTTGTTAAAGTAGTACAGTAAAAAAAGGAGCTTTGAAGCATGCATATGCACTGTGATTAGAAAAAAAAAAGTTTTGTCTTTATTAAAAGGCTGGTCTTAACCCTTGTCCTGCTGAACCCAGATATACCCTGCCTTTACAAACAGTGTAGATCCAGATCAGTTGGCTTCTGAAGAAGCCAACTGATCTGGATCTGCGCTGTTTGCCATTAAGTATGTTAATTTGTATCAACAATCTGGATCAAATAATCTGATTGGTTGAAAATTAGAAGTGGATGTGGCATCTCAATTTATTCAGCAGGACAAGGGTCAATTAATAAAGGATAAAGCAAGTCATTTTTAACCATGATGAAGGTCCATTTTTCCTTGCACAAAAACAAATAACAGAATAAATATAAATAAATAATGGTAGTTGAATTACATTCTGACAAGAATAAATAAAAACAAATGACACCATGAGTCATGAATTGCTCATCTGAGCACTAAAGAGCTTTGGGGTGGTGAAATATAACCTTGTGCCTAAATGTTTTATGCTAAATGAAAGCCCATTGTTTCTCCAAAACTGCTTTTATTATTGAGGAGCTTTAGCAAGCAGGAGATCAATAAGCCGTTGTCGGCATTGGCTTCATCGTCATCATCAACAATGTTCAGTTCATGCGTTTAGTTCCATTTCTCAAACACCAAGGCTTCTAGGCTAATGAAACTTCATACACTCATCTGCCATGATGCATCCTGCTCACTGCTGGCCTCTGTGGCTCAGTCGGATGCTCATCCAACTGGAGAAGGTGGTCGGAGGTTCGATCCCAGCTGGGTCTGGCAACATTCTTAGTGTAGATTGATCATGAAATATTTTCTTCCTTTCACCTGATTCAAGAAGGGTAGTTGTCAGTGGCTGGGGAATGTGCACAAGTACTGGTTAACCGCTTGGAGGACTAAGCCTGTCCAGGAAAAAGTATGGTTAGGTAAACTAACTGCTCGACATGACCCCCTATAAAACCTCAATGCAAACAAGTCAAAGTACCATGCTCACTACCATTGACTGTTACTGACCTTGACCATTTTTTAATGCTTGACTGAACAATGTTTAGTCTGTGCATTAGCTCCATTTCTTGAACCCCAGCAGTCATGATATAGCCATTCAGTAAATTCTTGTTTTACTCAATGGACCGTAACCATTTGAACAAACGCCAAGAAAGTCCTAATGAAATTTGGTTCAAATTGGACCAGTGGCCTTCTAAAAATGTTTAAGGGATGGACAGACACATAGTTAACAGACTATTGCTCATCCTGAGCTGTCTGGGCCCAGTTGTTCAAAGCATTGTTAGCTTAACAAGCTCTTTAAGGGTCATTTCATTAACTGTTTTAGCGGATATTCTGATTTTTTTTTGCTGAAAAAAATGTGAGTAGCTTCTACTCACATTTTTTCAGCAAAAAATTTCAGCATATTTGCGTATCACTAGTTGTAAATTTTAACGAATCGTTAACTAACAATGTCATTAGCTTTAACAACTGGGCCCTGGTCAGGTGAGCTAAAGTAGGCAAAACTTCTCCAAGTAAATATTATAAATAAAATCTCAAGGACATTTTATTATCATAGTATTGATCCCTTGCCATTTCTTGAAGACTTTACACTTACAGTGCTATGGGCAAATTCAGCAGAGGATAGATTAGTGATATTTATATTATTTTTCCCACAAAACAGTGTTTGACATTTTGTACAAATTGTCTCCATTGCAGATAATTTGCATGAGATGTCAAATCTATTTTCTGGGAAAAATAAGAAAAAAATATCTTAAAATGTATGCAGAAATTTTTATCCAGCTTGCAAAGTGTTGATCTGTTTGCACTCTTTCTAGAAGAGGGCAATTAAAAAGGTGCAGCAGCAGTGGCCTTCTAAAAAAGTTTAACAGATAGAGAGACACAAAGTTAACAGACAATTGCTCATCCTGAGCTGTCTGGGCTCAGTTGTTCAAAGCGTCGTTACTTAACGACCTCGTTAAGGGTCATTTCATTAACTGTTTAAGCGGATTCAGTATACAATATTCTGATATTTTTTCAGCAAAAAATTTCGGCATATTTGCGTATCACTCAATGTAAATTTTAACGAATTGTTAACTCACGATGTCGTAAGCTTTGAACAACTGGGCCCTGGTCAGGTGAGCTAAAGAGGGCAAAACTTCTCCAAGTAAATATTATAAATAAAATCTCAAGGATATTTTATTATCATAGTATTGATCCCTTGCCATTTCTTGAAGACTTTACACTTACAGTGCTATGGACAAATTCAGCAGAGGATAGCTTGATATATTTATCTTATTTTTCCCACAAAACAGTGTTTAACATTTTGTACAAATTATCTCCATTGCAGATAATTTGCATGTGATGTCAGATCTATTTTCTGGGAAAAATAAGAAAAAAAATATCTTAAAATGTTGTCTGCTGAAATTTTTACCCAGCTTACAAAGTGTTGATCTGTCTGCACTCTTTCTAGAAGAGGGCAAATAAAAAGGTGCAGCAGCAGGGCAGATCCAAGAAGGGTTTGTCCACAGCAGTCTGCTACCACTTGGCATGTTGGGTAAAAATGTCATCAGATTTGAAATATTTGTCTTACTTTTTCCAGAAAGTAGGCTTTAACATTTCATGCAAACTATCCCTTAACCCTTAAAACGCCAGGCAAAATTCGTAGCAGACAACATTCTAAAACAAAAAAAATATTTTTTCAGAGAAAATAAGCCTTGAAATTCCATGTGAATTGTCTGCAGCAGTTCACATGAAATGTCAAGACTTATTTTCTTAAAAAACAAAAAAACAAAAAAAAAATCAAAAAAATAAAATAATATAAAAAATATATATTAAAAAGTGTCTTCTGCAGCATTTGTGATTGGCACTTCAAGGGTTAAGAGACGGTTTGCATGAAATGATAAAGTCCTTTTTCTAGGAAAAATAAGAATTATGTTGTCAATTTGTCGTCTGCTGAATCTGCTCAGAGAGTGGCAAAGATTATTAATTACAGCTTAAGAGACTAAATATGTTTTACAACCTTAAAGGATTATAAGCAAAAAAAAAAAAAAAGGTTCATGTAGACACCTGATATCTAGTGCTTCGTAAATCGCTAGATGTTTTTTGTTGACCTGGCAGAGTAGGCGTAAATTTTTCGGAGTCTGTCTGACTCTGGCCAGACAAATGATCAAGATGTACTTGAAATTCTCAGAATTTTTTTGTTAGGCCAAATCAATTTTTGTCTGTGTCCAACAGTGCTATGCAATTTAGCATAAACTGAGCTGATTTTGGCTGTTTAGACATAGCCAAGACCCTTATGACATGATCTAAACAATAAAGCACCTGTCACAACAACAGCAGATGACATTTTCTTTTAATTCTTTTTTACTTTTCCATGGTCTCAGTGGTGCAGTTGGATGCAAGTCCGACAGATGATCAGGAGGTTGCAAGTTCGATCCCTGCCGGGTGGGCAACATTCGTGGAGATTTGATCATGAAATATTTTCTACGGTCATTCTCTCCCTTCTGCAGATTCAAGAAGGGCAGTAGTCTGTATCACTTAGAGGACTAAGCCTGCCCAGTGAAAAAGTTGTTGGGTAAACTGACTGCACTCGACATGACCCCATTGGGTTGACTGGGCCAAAAAACCGTAACAGAGACAAACAAACCAAGAAAATAATGTGAATCGTCTGCAAAATGTAAAGCTTTATTTTCTTAAAAAAAAACCCCAAAAAAACTAGATTGTCGTCTGCCTGAATTTTGAAAGGGCTAATTTTACATTTAATATGAAGCAGATTACAATATTAACAACCAGGAGGTTCTTAGTACAGAAAGTTCTGTAGGTGCTAAGTGCAGAAAGTGCAGTGCTTTATTAGATCATCTGAGCAGGAAGTGCTCATGGTGAGCTATTGTAGTCAGTCAATGTCTGTCGTCCGTCGTGCAGCTTCAACAGCCTACTTCTCGTACACCCCTGGGCCAATTGACTCGATACTTGGTAGGAAGCATTAGGTTGACTTGTAGATCAAAAATAGCTAAAATCGTTCCAATCGGAAATCCAAAATGGCTGCCATGGCCGCCATCTTGAAAATCTATTTTTCATTTCTTCTTCTCCACCAAAAGGCCAGTTGACTCCAAACTTGGTAGGAAGTATCGGGGTGACATGTAGATCAAAAATAGCTAAAATAATTGTGCCGATCGAAAATCCAAGATGGACGCCATCTACTATGTTTGTTCAAATGGTGGTCGTAGGTTGACCTTTGACCTCTTTACAGCACGGTCAAATTTGTGCCCCCCAAATTTGTGCCTCATCCCCCCCCCCCCCCCCCCCCCAAATCATTTTCTCAATGGATAATAAAGACTAATGGCTGAAACTTACAATGTGTGATTAAATTAATAAAACTTTTCAGCTACTGTCAAAATTTTTAGAGCTATCAGCCCTTGCCTACATGTATAAAATTGTGAAATCTTTAAATGTCGTCTTCTATGAAACAACTTGAACAGTTTTCACTAGATTTCACATAGTTCACATAGGGCCTTCTGCCGAAAAGATAGTGAAAATTTATTAAAAAAATTAAAATTCTGCGCCATTCAACAAGATGGCTGCCATGTTCATTTTGATGTCTAGCGACAGTGTATAACATTTGCAATAATGAGATACTTAACCCTTGTCCTGCTGAACCCGGATATACCCTACCTTTGCAAATACTGTAGATCCAGATCAGTTGGCTTCTGAAGAAGCCAGCTGATCTGGATCTGCATTGTTTGCCATTAAGTATATGAATTTATATCAACAATCTGGATCAAGTAATCTGATTGGCTGAAAAAGAGAATTGGGTGTGGCCTCTTCATTTATTCAGCAGGACAAGGGTTGAATTTACCATCTATACAGTTTCATCTGTAATGTATATCTTTCAGATGCAAGGCATAACTTCCCACTTTGTTAACATTACTTTTCGCAGGCCCTGTAGCCTAGTGGATAAGAGAGTTGACTCTTAATCCATTAGGCTTCTCACCGCTGTGGTTCGAGCCTCGCTCAGGTCACATGTGGGAAAGCCAAGTTCTGCTTATGGATGGTCAGGTGGTTTTTCCCCGGGTTCTCCAGTTTTCGCCCACCTTTGAAGAAGGATCGGCTCGATATAAGTGAAATATTCTTGAAAGAGCTGTAAAACCCAAATAAAAAAACAACAAACAAAAAAACATTACTTTTCATCTTCAGTAAAAAAAAAAAAAAAAAAAAAAAATCTTACCATGCATTACTTGCTTTATGAAATGATTTATTTTCAATCTTCTGTGCATTACTTTTTCATTAGATTTGTATAATATTACTCTCCATGTATGGTGCACAACTCTCTCTTTTTTTGTACACTAATTACAAATTACACTAATTTCTTCTTTGATGCATAGTTTTATATTTTTCTTATATGTAATTTCAGTCTGTGATAAATAGTAGCTCTCTGTTTCGGCATATGAATTTTCCTTCTGTGATTCTTGACTTTTCCATCGATGTTTTAACCCTTATAGCGCCAATCACAACTGCAGCAGACGACATTTTGAAATTTTTTTTTTTTTTTTAATTTTTTAAAGAAAACAAGTCTTTATATTTCGTGTGAATTGTCTGCTTGGCAGACGATTCACATGAAATATCAAGACTTGTTTTCTTTGAAAAATTAAAAAAATAAAAATAAATGTTGTCTGCTACAAATTTTGCTTGGCGTTTTAAGGGTTAAATAAACTTTCCTCTCACAAATGCATATCATGTGCATAATCTGCACTAATGCATTACTTTTAATATGTAATGCATTACTTTTAGCATATTATATACAACTTAGCCTGTAATGCATTACATTTAGTCTGTACTGCATTATTTTTTTTCCATACATGTATATGTTAACATTCCTGGGTAGAATAAAACAAGTAAAGAAATAAAACTAATAAAGTTATTTTTTTGTGTTTAATCTTATCATTTTCTCTTGAGAGCAACAACAAATCGTGTTTTCACCGTGAGTAAAACGCAAGAGTATATTTTTTAAGGGAAAATACTAAAATTATAGGTGATATGTATTTGTACTAAATATTTGGACAGATATGCTGAGCAAATGATTAAGTGCCCAGATCAGTTTGCTCAGAGAGGAACAGTCAGGGTCTGCACTGTTTGCCATTTAGCCAGACAAATAACACAGGTATTCAAAAGGACTTCATAGCTCCAGATTTGGCACTTTCTTTTAACAAAAAATCTTATTTCTTTAACTCTTTCACTGCCACAGGCGATAATAATAGGCAATAGGCTTTTGCAAACAGCATAGATCCAGATGAGAGGGCTCATTGAGCAGTCTCATCTGAATCTATGCTGTTTGACATTCAGTCCTTTAACTTACATATAAACGTCTTTCCAAGCGATAGTTTGGTAAAATAAAAAAGCAGATGACAAATGTCATCTGAAATTTGGCCCTGAAAGAGGTAAGAAAACATAATTATGTTGAGGGTACTCATTAGAGGTGCCTGGCTGAGGCGCTTCTAATGAGAACCCACAACATAATGTTTTCATGGATATATAAGAAAATACTATGTAGATGCCACATCTTAATTGGAACTATGGACTTGTTTAAATTTTAGGGTAAGTATGGTTATATGTTTAACAGTGTAAGTTAAGTAATTATTATTATGGTAATGTAGTCAGCTGATTTACCTGTTTAGGAAGATAAAGGTTAATTCTGAAATCTGCATACTTGGTTGTTATTGACAGATGACAGGTATAAATAATCATCTTTATATTGGCCATGTCAAACAAAAAAAATTTCCTTCGAGCATGTGTAAAATGTGCGGATTCAAATCATCCTGTACAGGGGCAAAGTCTCATCTGGGCATTAGCTCTCCATTGAAAGATTTTATAGTATCCAATGATTATGTTTGTTGACTGGGAAGGTCGTTTTAAGCCTGCACAGATGCGCTGGCTGATCTGGGCTGTCGCTGTCCGCATATGCCCAATGGCACATTTTCGCATGGCTTAGTCCATATGAGTCATGCTTTGAGAAAAGGGACATATTGGTAGGAGCAAAACACTGATCTGTTGCAGATCTACGGTCAGTATCACATATAATTTATGAAACTTTTCCTTTATTAAACTTCCCACTGAAAAGAGATGTAGCCTAACTTTGAGCACATTAGAGAGTTTTCTAAGTTGAAAGATTAAGATTTAACCTGCTGATTATAAAAGAATGGGGGCATTGTATAAATAAACATTTTTCTATATTGACATTGATTAAAAAACTATTTTTTCTTTAACAGATATAAAACTTCGAATCATGATACAATGTAAAGTCTAATTTTTGTGCAAAATAAGAAAAAAATATGACTGATTTTCATCTGATAAGTTATCCTGTTGATGTTGAGAGGGATAGGATCTTTTGCTGTTTGCCAATATATTTTAAAGTGCATGACTCTAAAAAAGACAATTTTGAAGTTAAAGTAAATCTGTCAAGAAAAATAGTTCTCATATTTCTTCAAGTCAGTGGTGGTCTCTTCTAAGATAACCTTTTTTTGTGTCATTTTTTTTTATTAGCAGCATGACCTTAGTGTACTGGAAAAGTAAAGAAAATATTGTTTGTATATAAAAAAAACTTAACCTTTACCACTATCTGGGCATATTCAGCAGATGGCAAATTGATAGTATTTTTCTTATTTTTCCCAGAAAATAGTCTTTGTAGCATTTTTTTTTAAATTGTCTCCAGTTCGCCAAAATGTCGAATTTAATTTTCTGGGAAAAAATAAGAAGGGAAGAAAAAATAAGAAGGGGAAAAAAAAAAAAAAGAAAATCAAACTATCGTTTGCTGAAATTTTTACCCAGAGTGCTAAACGTTAACTGGAGCCCTGCTTTATTGTTTTTTGGAAGAGTATTTGGTAATAATTCAGGGATAATTTTTCTTATTTCTCCATGAAACATGCATTGTTGGTGCTCATTAGAAGCTTCTTTGAGGCACTTCTAGTGGGTACCCACAATATATGCTTTTTTGGAGAACTGGAGAAATTTGTTCCAGAATTATTATCAGGTACTCCTTCTTAACTAGTCCTTCATTTTTGCTTAGGCGGAAGTTTTCATCGTGATTGCTGATGTTTATTTGCAGGCCTGAAAGGAACGTGTCCATCTACCAAGGTCGAGATGCTTGTTCTGATGATCTGTAAGTTTTTTAAAACTGATTTACAATAATTCATAGCTCTAGACTAGTATCTAAGTATTTTCTTTTTTCTCCAGGAAAACATATACTCTGGGTACTCATTAGAAGTGCCCTGCTGAGGCGCTTCTAATGAGTACTTACAATATATCCTATTCGACCTAATTACCGCACATACCCCTATAAGAACACTCAAGCAATTCCGTAGTCTTCAGATTACAGCCAGTGTAATTTTTGTCTACTTCTTTATAAAGGTGTATGTTGTGGGTACCCATTTGAATTGCATCGTTGATGCAATTCAAATGAGTACCCACAACATATGCTTTTATAAAGAAAATCAGAAAAAGAAAACACAAAACACCACATAAGCGTCATTTGATATGTCCTTCGTTGATCTTTGTTTAAGTGTATCCTTAGTATAAGTGGAAACATATTTTACCACACAAGTTTTCCCAGTAATTTTGAAAAACCTATGCATACTGTGCGGTAATTAGGTCGAATATGGTACATTTTCCTGGAGAAATAAACAAAAAAAAAAAAAAAATAATAATAATAATATTTGGTTGAAAAGAGCACCTTTCTGGAGCTTTTCTCTTTGATAAATATTTTTCTTGTTCCCACATGAAAACATTACTAACCCTAGTCCTGCTGAACCCAGATATGCCCTGCCTTTGTCAACAGTGTAGTTCCAGATCAGTTGGCTTCTGAAGAAGCCAGTTGATCCATTTAGCTTCTGAAGAAGCCAACTGATTTTGTGAATTTGTATCAACAACCTGGATCAGGTAATCTGATTGGCTGAAAAGTAGAAGTGAGTGTGACTTCTTAATTTATTCAGCATGACAATAAGGGTAATCTCACTGAGATGGGGATATTTCTGGGATTGCCCCAACCTGTTTTGTGAAACAACTATCAGTGGTAGAATGAATCTGGTATAATTTTTTTCTGAGCCGGCCTCTGTAGCTCAGTTGGATGCGCCATCCGACTGGAGACCAGGAGGTTGCCGGTTCAACCCCCGCCGAGGTCAGCAACATTCTTTTGTAGAGATTGATCATGAAATATTTTCTCCAGTCATTCTCTCCCTTCAGCTGATTCAAGAAGGGCAGTTGTCAGTTTCTGGCGAAAGAATGTGCACAATACTAGTTAACCGCTTAGAGGACTAAGCCTGCCCAGTAAACATGTGGTTAGGTAAACTGACCGCGCTCAACATGACCCCATTGGGTTGACTGGGCCGTAAAACCTCAACACAAACAAAACAATTTTTGTCTGGGCACCTATCATGAGCAATCCAACTCTGGTGTTTGTTTTGCTCTAGTATGAACATTAAGGATTCTTGGGCCCATTCATTTTTCCCAAGGGCCCATCAAATTTTCTAATGGCCCATCAAAATTTTGAAAAATGCATAAAAATTAATAGGGCATAGGCCATTGGCCATTGGCCTAATTTATGGGCCCATACTAATTTTGAGCTAGAAATATCCCTGCTGAGAAACAAGGCAGACTTCAGCTCTTAACCCTTGTCCTGCTGAACCCGGATATACTGTTTTGCAAACAGTGTAGATCCAGATCAGTTGGCTTTTAGAGAAGTCAACTGATCTTGATCTGCACTGTTTGCCATCAAGTACACAGATTTATAACAACAATCATGGTACAAGTAACCTGACTGGCAAAAATTGGAAGTGGGCGTGGCATCCTGGTCTTGCTATGACATGATTAATGTTGATAGGGACATAAAACACCACATCACGACTAATCTAGAGAGATGCTGTAATATGATAATGTGTTTCCTCCATTTGCCACATAAAAATTTATCAGAAGTAGGAGGGGAATTATGCCCAGTTGTGACAAAGGAGAATGGAGAATCCCCGGCCCCTGCCTCTTATTGAGATCCCTGTGTAGTACTACTGTGTCTATGCCAACAGGGAACAGACTTGAACACTGAGGTATCATTTTGTGACCATGACTTACATATGTAGTGTCCAGCAGCTTTATCATTCTCCGCATGAATTTTTATATTTATATATAATACTGACAGGCCCAGGCAGGTACAGCACTGCTTTCACGAAGCTCTTGTTATATGGTTCCATTTTCTGCCCCACACACCTGCAAAGTTGATTCCAATCTAAGGAAACCCTATCCTTTAATCATTAACCTTGATCCTGCTGATTCTGGATATTCCCTGCCTTTGCAAATAGTGTTGATCCAGATCAGTTGGTTTCTTTAGAAGCCAGCTGATCTGGATCTGCACTGTTTGTCATTAAGTATATGAACTTGTATCAGCAACCTGGATCAAGTAATCTGATTGGCTGAAAATTAGAAGTGGGTGTGGCATCTTAATTTATTCAGCATGACAAGGGTTAACATGCTACATACAAATTTAGCAGTTGACAAATTGAGGATATTTGTCCTCTGTTTCCCAGAAAATTGGCTGACATTTCATGCAGTTTGTCACATTGGGAGACAATTTGCATGAAATGTCCAAGCCTGTTTTCTCCTTAGGGGACAATTTGCATGAAATATTGGTCTGTTTTTGTGGGACTTTTCTTATTCCATATGACAAACTATCATCTGCTGAATTTTTTACCCAGCTTGCAAAGCATTAAAAAAGAATACAGGAAGTTTATGCATTATGTTCAATAAGACTAAAGGTCTGTTTACTAATTAACCCTTAAAGCGCCAAGAAAAACTGTATCTGACAATGTCGTCTGTTTATGTCGTCTGCTGAATATTCTTGCAAACTTCTAAGCTATTTTTTGTGTACCCACAAACAGTGTGGACCCATATCAGACTGCTCCTAAAGGAACAGTCTGATCTGGGTCCACACTGTTTGCAGAAATGACTTTTAAAATCACAAGCAAAAGACAAAGCAGACGACAATTGTTATGATTGGCGCTTTAAGGGTTAAAAGTACATGGGCATTAAAGTACATCTGAATTCAAGGACACCCAATAAGGTTTTATTCATAATTGAAGAAACACTGAGATTAACCCGTTTTAGTCTGAAAACCTCAAAAAAGATTGTTGGCAAACAGATCAGATGCCATAGAATATGGGATCTGATCAAGGTCTACAGATAGTTCAGCAATTTTTGTCTCGCCAGCTTTGAGTTCAGCGCAATATAGGGATCCGGTTTTCTGTACATCTGTTCATCCATTGGTCATTCAATCTGTCAACATTTGCGTCAACCCTAACTTTGACCCTAATGTCCAAGTTCATTCCCCAAGAAATAAAAAGCTGCAGTAATGATACTTGGTATAGGCTTGCACTAAGGGATGACAGCTCGCAGTTTTTTAAGGACGTAAAATTTGTTTTCAGCATATGTCAAACTATCTCTGAAAACATTTCCACTTCAATTTGGTCAGATTTTTTAGGCAGATGGGGATGAGAACCTAATAATAAATTTTCTCTGGCCAAATGAAATCTATGAACCCTAATTACTGGGACAGACAGGCCTGATCAGAGACAGTAGACCCAGGTCAAACAGAAGTGCCTTTTTCAAGAGCTACCATGTCTAGCTACCCTAAGTACTGGGACAGACAGGTGGAGCAAATTTTGTGGACTCAGAGGGGTGGTTGGGTGTGGCAAAAGTGTCATGTATCTTGCGTCACCGGGGCATCCAAATGATATTGGCTTACAGTTGGGCAAGGCCTGCTATCCTTATAGCAGGTAAGGGTAGAGGGGAAATGTTTGGTTTCTTCTGTTTTTTTTTTTCACTTTCATTCCTTTTCCTCTTTCTTCCCTGTCCAGCTCTTTCATTTCCTCTACTATCTCTCCTATCTCTTTTCTCCCTTTCTCTGGGAGATGACGCAAAATGACCCACAAGGGTTGACGTGTCGTTAAACCCCAACACAATCAATCAAATAGTGTGGACCCAGAGCAGATGAACATGGCATCTGATTAGGGTCTACATTTTCTGTCAGTCATCCAGCAGCATTAGTGCATCAACAGGTTGCAAAATGACCTTATTTACGATAAATGTCCTAAAATTTCGAACACTTTATTCCATACTTTTTTGGCCTAAATATTACTTTTTATGCAGTTCTACAATTTCTAAAAATACTTAGTGGAATGGCAGATAGTGTATACCCAGATAAGACTGCTCCTTGGGTCTGCACTGTTTGCGTATGCCATTTAGTCTCAAGAGTCCCAAAAGGGTAATTAGCAAACAGTGCAGACCCTGATCAGGAGATACACTTGTTTGCATAAACCGGTCCAAAGTGTTGTGGTAGGAGAGTCCACATTATGCAAATGGGTTAAAATGGCATTTGATTGGGGACCACGGTTTTTGGCACTTTTTAAAACAGCTAGCAAAAAGGACTTTGTTAAATTTTTGGATAAATATACCATAATTATACCGTAAGTGTTGGAATAAGGCCTGAGCAAACAGTGTGGACCCAGACATTCTGCGGCATCTGATCATGGTCTACACTGTTTGCCACTCATCCAGCAGGTTTTATTCACATCAGTAGATAGCAAAACTAGTTCAAATTTTAGAACAAGTATGATAAGTAGTTAAGGTGTTCATTTACCGTATTCGACCTAATTACTGCACTGTGCGCATAGGCTTTTCAAAAATACTTGGAAAACTTGCAAAATATGTTCTAAGGGTACACTTAAAACTGATCAGCAAAGGACTTATCAAATGATGCTTATGTGATGTTGTGGTTTTTTTTAGCTCACCTGAGCATAAGCTCAGGGTGAGCTATTGTCATCACCCTATGTCCGTTGTCCGTCGTTGTCCGTCGTCCGTCGTTCGTCGTCAACAATTAGTTTGTTAACACTCTAGAGGTCACAGTTTTGACCCAATCTTGATGAAACTAGGTCAGAATGTTTGCCTCTATGAAATCTAGGTCAAGTTCGATACTGGGTTACTTTGGGTCATAAACTAGGTCACCAGGTCAAATCAAAGGAAAAACTTGTTAACACTCTACAGGTCATAATTTTGACCCAATCTTGATGAAACTTGCTCAAAATGTTTGCCTTTATTAAATCTAGGTTAAGTTCGAAACTGGGTCACTTGGGGTCAAAAACTAGGTCACCGGGCCAGATCAGCAGAAAACCTTGTTAACACTCTAGCAGTCACATTTTTGAAGCAATCATCATGAATCTTGCTCAATATATTTGTCTTGATGATTTCTAGGTCAAGTTCGAAACTGGGTCACCTGGGGTCAAAAACTAGGTCACCTGGCCAGATCAGCAGAAAACCTTGTTAACACTCTAGCATTCACATTTTTGAAGCAATCATCATGAATCTTGCTCAATATGTTTGTCCTGATGATTTCTAGGTCAAGTTTGAAACTGGGTCACTTGGGGTCAAAAACAAGGTCACCGGGCCAGACCAGCAGAAAACCTTGTTAACATTCTAGCGGTCACATTTTTGAAGCAATCATCATGAATCTTGCTCATTATGTTTGTCCTGATGAATTCTAGGTCAAGTTCGAAACTGGGTCACCTCAGGTCAAAAACTAGGACACCTGGCCAGATCAGCAGAAAACCTTGTTAACACCTAGTAGTTACATTTTTGAAGCAATCATCATGAATCTTGCTCAATATGTTTGTCTTGATGATTTCTAGGTCAAGTTCGAAACTGGGTCACTTAGGGTCAAAAACTAGGTCACCTGGCCAGATCAGCAGAAAACCTTGTTAACACTCTAGCGGTCACATTTTTGAAGCAATCATCATGAATCTTGCTCAATATATTTGTCTTGATGATTTCTAGTTCAAATCTGAAACTGGGTCACCTGGAGTCAAAAACTAGGTCACCTAGCCAGATCAGCAGAAAACCTTGTTAACACTCTAGCAGTCACATTTTTGAAGCAATCATCATGAATCTTGCTCAATATGTTTGTCTTGATGATTTCTAGGTCAAGTTCGAAACTGGGTCACTTGGGGTCAAAAACTTGGTCACTGGGCCAGATCAGTAGAAAACCTTGTTAACACTCTAGCCGTCACATTTTTTAAGCAATCATCATGAATCTTGCTCAATATGTTTGTCTTGATGATTTCTAGGTCAAGTTCGAAACTGGGTCACTTGGGGTCACAAACTAGGTCACCTGGCCAGATCAGCAGAAAACCTTTTTAACACTCTAGCAGTCACATTTTTGAAGCAATCATCATGAATCTTGCTCAAAATGTTTGTCTTGATGATTTCTAGGTCAGGTTCGAAACTGGGTCACGTGGTATCAAAAACTAGGTCACCAGGCCAAACCTGCAGAAAACCTTGTTAACACTCTAGCGGTCACTTTTTTGAAGCAATTATCATGAATCTTGCTCAAAATGTTTGTCTTGTTGAGTTCTAGGATATGTTTGAAACTGGGTCACTTGGGGTCAAAAACTAGGTCACCGGGCCAAATCAACAGAAAACCTTGTTAACACTCTAGCGGTCACATTTTTGAAACAATCATCATGAATATGGCTCAAAATGTTTGTCTTGATGATTTCTAGGTCAAGTTCGAAACTGGAACACCTGGGGTCAAAAACTAGGTCACCTGGCCAAATAAGCGTAAAATCTTGTTATCACTCTAGCGGTCACATTTTTCAAGCAGTCATCATGAATCTTGCACAAAATGTTTGTCTTGATGAGTTCTAGGTCAAGTTCGAAACTGGGTCACTTGGTATCAAAAACTAGGTCACCGGGCCAAATCAGCAGAAAACTTTGTTATAATCATTTTGAACTTTGATCAGAATGTTTGCCTTGATCAGTTCTAGGTCAGGCTCTCAAAGTGCTATGTTGCTCAGGTGAGCGTTACAGGGCCATCATGGCCCTCTTGTTTTTTTTTTTTGATTTTCTCTAGAAGAGCATATGTTGTGGTTAATCATTTGAATTGCATCGACAAGTCGATGCAATTCAAATGGTTTCCCACAACATATGCCTTTGTTTTTTTAAGAAGAAGACAAAAAGTACACTGGTTGTATTTTGAAGACTACGGAATTGCTTGACTGTGCGCTTACAGGGGTATGTGCAGTAATTAGGTTGAATACGATACTTAGGATAAATACATTGGATCAGTCCAGAGAGTTGTAGTAGAAGAGTCCACTGGATGTAAATGAGTTAAAAATTCGTAGCTCTTGATAAGGTGCTTTTTTCAATCCAAAAGTATTGATATTTTTCTTATTTCTTCATGAAAACATAATGTTGTGGATACTCATTAGAAGCGCCTATTCACAACATGTTTTTTTTGAAGATACAAGAAAAACATTTACCTGATACCCACTCTTACCTAGACCAATGGTTAAAATGGTGAATTTATTTTTAGCTGGAAGACGCTTGAAGTACAACCGGAGACGGACCCGAATGCGACAGTGATTCATGCCTTCATCACAAACCTAAAGCCATGGACCCAGTATGCCGTCTATGTACAGACCTTGACCATATCTAAAGCTATAGAGGGGGCCATTAGTAAAGTGATATACTTCAGGACAGCGGCAGAAGGTAAATTGATGTGTGCCGAGCACCATAGCAAAGTAGATAGTGCTTCTGACTGCAGATCCCAGATTGGCCTCATAACTTTCCCGGAGATTAATTCACTGAATAGATTCACCAGGATAGAATATTACATGATCAATTATATCCTAAAGAAAATTTTCACTTACTGTGACAGTTTCGGTTCTCAATGAGAGCCATCACCAAACTGTGATCTTGACCTTTTGATGGGACTTGGACTGCCTACCACTTGACTGGTTCCTAGTGTCCGGATCAGTCAGTCTCCTCATGTCATGAACCGGGACCAGAGCAGCATACAACCTTCTAAGCAACATCTTATCATATCTGGAGCTATTACAGGTTCTTTATTCTATCAGGACCTGGGTTTGAATCTCTCTAGAGGTGGAATTCAGGGCCCAGTTGTTCAAAGCATTGTTAGCTTAATGAGCTCGTAAGTGGTCAAAATGATAACTGTTCTAGTAAGTGCAATATGTAATTCACAGGTACTTTTGCTGAAAAAATGTGAGTAGCTTTTGCAAATGCAAAAGCTACTCACATTTTTTCAGCAAAACTATTAGCGTATATGCCATATTTAATGATCAAAGATTTAATGATACATTAACTAAAGACTTCGTTAGTTTTGAGCAACTGGGCCCAGCTCATTACTATATGGTTCTTCATTGCACAGAGTCCTTCATTATTACTCTCCCATCGTCTCGATATGACACAAATAATGTTGAAAGGGACATTACACAGCGAATTTTCATCGTATGGTTCTCTGTAAAAATCTTACCATTTGTAGATTAAGCAAAAATACAACCAAACAAAAAACAACTTTACTAATGCTTGTGTTTCTGACAACAAACAGAAACTTCTCAAAACATTTCTATTTGATTTATTCAGTGCCATGGGAAAACGTGTCGTTGGGCATATGCAGACAGTGAAGGCCCAGATCAGACTCTGCATAGCGCAGTCTGATCAAGGCCTTCACTGTCCGCTAACAGAATCATTGGATACTACAGAATGTATGAATGGAGAACTAAGGCCTGGGTGATACTTTGTGCATGCACAGGATGATCTGAATCTGTACATGTTCAAAGGCACTTTTTCGCTTGACTTGGCCTATATTTTCATTCATTACGAATACATGCCTGTTCAAATATACCGAGAACTTTACCACCAAAAAATGAAAATTTTCAGGTAAAAAAATCTGATATTTTTCATATTTCTGCTCAAAACATAGATTGTGGGTACTTTTTAGAACTACCTCGATGAGGCAGTTCTAATGAGTACCCACAATCTATGTTTTTGAGTAGAAATAAGAAAAATAATATATAAAAGTGGCATTTAAGGGGGTCAAAATTATATAGGCGTGTTTTTGTGATGACTTCATATTATTGCATAGATCCAGGTAAAGAATTTTTTGTATTTCTCCACAAAAAACATATTGAAGTACTCGTAAGAAATGCTTCAATGAGGCAGTTCTAATGAGTACCCACAAAATGTTTTCCTGGAGAAATATTAAGAATATCAGTACTTTTTGGTTGAAATAAGAAAGCACCTTATCATGAGCTTTGATGTTATCTTTCCCCCGGGACATAACCCTTAAAGCTCCAAGCAAACCACAACATTCAAAACTGTCTCAGGGTGAGCTATTGTGGTCACCCACTGCCCACCATCGTACATCGTCAACAGTTAGTTTGTTAACACTCCAGAGATCACAGTTTTGACCCAATCTAAATGAAACTTGCTCAGAATGTTTGCCCCTGTGAAATCTATGCCAAGTTCAAAACTGGGTTGCTTGGGGTCAAAAACTAGGCCATCAGGCCAAATCAAAGGAAAACCTTGTTAGTACTTTAAAGGTCACATTTTTGAAGTAATCATCATGAACCTTGCTAAAAATGTTTGTCTTTATGATTTCTATGTCAAATTTTGAACTGGGTCATTTATGACCTATATTTCAGTCCAGTGACTTGCTTAAGGTTTTCCATTTAAGTCAGTTTCTCAGTAACAATTGGTCCTACAGCAGTGATACTTGGCACTTGCATACATCTTAGCATGACCTCTTGAATGCAGTCATCCAAATTTGACCTTGACCTATATTTCAAGGTCCACTGACATTAAGTTTTTGCATTTAGGTCAGTTTCTCAGTAACTATTGGTCCTAAAGATATTGATACTTAGCACATGCATACATCTTAGCATGACTTCTTGAGTGCAATCATCGGTATTTGACCTTGACCTATATTTCACGGTCCATTAGGCATGCTACATTGTCTTACTTGGTAATATATTCATCATGAATCTTAGTCAGAATGTTTGCTCTGATTATTTCTAGGTCAGGTTCTCTAAGTGCTATGATACTCAGGTATTACAGGACCATCCTGGCCCTCTTGTTTATTTTTCAGGGAAAATAAGGCTTGGCAATTCATGTGAATTGTCTGCCTATTTTTCAGAGAAAAAAAGCATCATTTTATGTGAATCATCTTCAAAGCAGACAATTCACATGAAATGCCAGTCAGTCCTTATTTTCTCTGAAAAATAAAATAAAATTTAGAATTTTAGAAATTTTTCATCTGCTTCAGTTTTGCTTACTTTTGGTTAACTATGTTGCATAGTTATTTATATCAGTATTTACTGTAAGGAACCATGTCACACAGAAAGTACCTTGCTCTTTTTATAGTGCCTACCAATCCAACAAATCTGAGAGTAAAAGCAGAGAATCCTGGCGAGCTACATGTCACATGGGATCCACCACTGAAACCCAATGGTAATGTCACCCACTATGAAGTTTACTGGCAGCTGAGAGACCTGGTGCCTGAAAGTTATGAACAGAGAGATTATTGTTCTTTTCGTAAGTTTAAATTATTTTTCGTTCCTTCTTTGCCTTTCTTTCTTTTTCCAGTCAGTTTTGAAAATAAAGATTATCAACCCATTTTAGTCTGTAGACCCAGAAAAGGGTAATTGGCAAACAGTGCAGACTCAGATCAGACACTGCATTCTGCAGTGTCTGATCAGGGTCTCCACTGTTTTGCAAACAATTTATCCATTTTTCTCTAGTAATATCTAAAACACAAAGCCTGACATACCTAAACTTGTAATTGGACTCATCCAATATATGGTGTGGGGGAGTTTATTCAGTCTAAAATGGTGTACTTCAGTCAATAATGATATAGAAAGAACTGTACACATATTCTAATACCTTTACCTGCTCATCATTCATCCTTTCACCCTAGTCCTGCTGAACCCGGATATGTCCTGCCATTGCAAACAGTGTAGATCCAGATCAGTTGGCTTCTGAAGAAGCCAACTGATCTGGATCTGCACTGTTTGCCATTAAGTACCTGAATTTATATCAACAATCTGGATCAAGTAATTTGATTGGCTGAAAACTAGAAATGGGTGTGGCATCTTTATTTTTTCAGCAGGACAAGGGTTAAGCATTATGTAACAGTTTATTAAAAGCAAGGTTGAGGACGTGGAATGTGGCTTATGTTAAAGATTTTGATAAACCATGCAAGTTTGATCAAAACTGGATGAAAAATAAGAAAATTACCAATGATTGAAGATGTTAATATTGCTTATATGAGCTCTGCTATTTTGAATATACTGAATGAGGCTTTGTGATGTCATAAATCCTCAGTTGAATATGCAGTTGCATACTCAGTTGAGGGGTTATGACATTACAAGGCCTCATTCATTTACCGTATTCGACCTAATTACCGCACAGTGCGCTTAGGTTTTTCAAAATATGACTCTACTTACTAAGGATACCCTTAAAAACAAATATCAGCAAAGGCCTTATTTGGTGTTTATGTGAGTTTTTTTTTTGATTTTCTTTATTAAAACATATGTTGTGGGTACTCATTTGAATTGCATCGACAAGTCGATGCAATTCGAATGGGTACCCACAACATATGCCTTTATAAAGAAGTAGACAAAAAGTACACTGGCTATAATTTGAAGACTATGGAATTGCTTGACTGTGCGCTTATAGGAGTATGTGCGGTAATTAGGTCGAATACGGTATGTCAGTAATATTTGCAACAATATGTTAGCTGTGTATATAGCTTTTTCTCTAGACTATTTCTCTAGACTGGAGATTGATTTGCTTAAAAACTGTACCGTTTGTGACAAAAAAATGCATTTAATATTTTGAAACATTAAGAACATCATTTAATTTTCAAAATGGTGATGCCCTCGACAAAAGGTTTAAAATCATTAAACATCATTAGCTTCCTTAGTTAATATCTAGTTTTGATAAAACTTGCATCAAAATGCATGGCCTGGGTAAATATCACTTGGTTGCATTTTTTTGGCAACCTTGCTTTTCCCTCTAAAGCCCTTAAAAGGTGTCTGCATGAGTGGGTGTTTAGTGCGCCTAACTTCAGTTCGGGAGGTCCTGGTTCAAATCTGTTAGAAGCGGAATTCAGCTTATGACTATTGCAGCATCTGATCAGTGTCTCCACTGTTTGCAGATAGTTTAGCTATTTTGCTCTGGGAATATCTAAATCACATAGCCTGACATACCTAAAATTGAATCGGCCTCCGTGGCTTAGTTGGATGCGTGTCCGACTGGTGATCAGGAGGTTGCGGGTTGAGGCCCGCCGAGTTGGCAACATTCTTTTGTGGTGGCAACATTCTTTTGTGGAGATTGATCATGAAATCTAAGGTCATTCTCTCCTGATTTAAGAAGGGCAGCTGTCGGTTTCTGGTGAAAGAATGTGCACATTGCTGGTTAACTGCTTAGAGGACTAAGCCTGCCTAGTAAAAGTGTGGTAGGTAAACTAGCCGTGCTTGACATAACGCCATTGTGGTTGACTGGGCTGTAAAACTTCAACACAATCAAAAACCTAAAAATTGAAAAAAGGCTTTACGAACATTTAGTGTGGGGGAGTTTATTCAGTTTAAAATGGGTTGAAGCGTAGTAGTCTGGGTAAAGTTTTCAGCAAAAGACATAGTGAAATATTTTTCTTGTTTTTTTTTTTTCCAGAAAACATGAATGGGCATTTCATGCAAAATTTGCTTGAAATATCCAATCCTGGTTTATGGGAAAAATAAGAAAAATATCACTAATTTGTCATCTGCTGAATTAGCCCAGAGAGTTTAAAGGTTAAATTTATATATCCATTATACATATCACATAGCTTTTGATAAGATGCTTTTTTCAGTCCAAAAGTATTTCTTATTTCTCCATGAAATTGTATGTTGTGAGTGCTCATTAGAAGCGCCTCAGCGAGGCACTTCTAATCAGTACCCACAACATATTTTCGTGGGGAAATAAGCCAACTATTTACCTGATACCCGTTTTTATCAAGACCTATGCATCATGATTTCAGCATTGACGTCAGAGTTGAGGAAGCGAGAGCAGGAAGAGGAAGAGCGAAAGAATGCTACAGTGGACGGCCAATGCTGTGCCTGTCCGCCATCCGAACAACAGCTGAAAGAAGAGGCCAGGGAAAGAGAGATGGAAATAAAATTTCAGGACTTCCTGCAAAATGAAGTTTATATCAAGAGGTGAGTTATTATTTCACCTTCACTTATAGTTCCAGCACACTTCAGTCTTATTAGACCAGCAGTGCCATTCAGTATACCGTGCTTTCCACATCTTTCAGAAATGTAGCAGTAGGCACTCTGGGTAATGATTTCAGCAGACTATGTTTTAAAATATTTTTCTAATTTTTCCTGGAAAACAGGTTTTGACTTTCTTGCAAATTTTCTCTAGTGGCAAAACCTGTTTTCTGAAAAAAATTAGAAGTGAGCGTGGCATCTTAATTTATTCAGCAAGGCAAGGGTTAAAAATTGTTATGTTTAGGCAAAAAAACATACAGAATAAAATATTTGAAATTTTAGGACGTAGCTTTAGGTAAGAGCAGTATTTGGTAAATACCTTTCTTATTTTTCCACGAAAGCATATGTTGTGGGTACGCATTAGAAACACCTCACTGAGACATTTTCTAATGAGTATCCACAGCATATAAAACAGTAAAAAAAAAAAAAAAATAAATGGCATGAACATCTTTGGGACAATCATCACAAAAACATACCTATATAATTTTGACCCCCTTAAACCCCACTTCTATATAGTAAAACTAAGGTTTACAGGGGTATACATTATTTTTCTCATTTCTGCTCAAAAACATGGGTACTCATTAGAACTGCCTTGTCAAAAACCTAGTGTGCTATTCATTAGAACCACATCGGGGAAGCAGTTCTAACAAATACCCACAATCTATGTTTTGAGCAAAAATATAAAAACTCAGAATGTTTATATGAAAATTTCAATATATTTGAATAGGCGTGTTTTCGTAATGGGAAATTTATTCAAGACATGGGTAGTTTGAGCCACTGAGGGTTAATCAAGGCACCAGGTCAGGAAGCATATGGTGATAATTTAGGAAAGTGTTTTTGATCTTCTATACAATAATGGTATGTTGTGTGTACTCGATGATGTGATTCCAACGAGTACACACAACATACACTTTCATGATAAAGAAAAAAAGAGAAAATTTCCCTAAATAGTTTTTTCTTGAGCCATCAGAAGAATTTGGTAGGGATTTAAAAACAAGTTTAAATGAGCCATCAGTGTTTGAGTCATCAAGGTTGTACTGTTTGGTTGAAAAAAGTGCCTTATTTGGAGCTATAGTTTATGTTACATAAGAACAATTATGGATGTGTTCAGATTGCATATCTCAGTCTGAGTCATCCCATCATCCCATTTGCACATGGTATCATGGCTCTAGATAAGGGGGCCATCTTTTCAACAGAAAAATATGTTGACAGTTTTCTAACTCTTCACAGAAACATATATTGTGGGTACTCATGAGAAGCGCTTCTAATGAGTACCCACAACATATGTTTTCACGGAGAAATAAGAAAAATGTCTATCTTGCTACCCACTCGTAACTGAAGGTATGTGTTATAAAAAGCTATGTAAAATTCTCAGACAAGCTGCTATACTGTGCACTTTATAAAATGGTCATAGCTTGGGGATAAGGTACTTTTTTCAACCTAAAAGTATTAGAGCCAGTGCATGACAAAACCTACAATATGACATATGCGACCAGGGAAGACTCAATCAGCCTGCGCATTCCGGCAGCCTGATCAGCGTCTTCGCTGATGGCATGTCCTTCTACAGCCTCCGGGCTACTCAAGGAGGGATGAAGGAGAATCCTTTCCATACTGGGTGGATGTACAGGCTGATCGTAGTCCTTACTGGTCACACAAGTCTTATTGTAGGTTTTGTCATGCACTGTCTCGTTTATATTTTTCTAATTTCTCCATGAAAACATCCTTGTTTGTTGTTGGTATTTTTTTAGTAGCACCTTGGTGAGATGCTTCTTATGAATACCGGTACCCACAGATTATGGTTTTGTGGCGAGATAAGGATTAAAAATTGTCAGGATACTGCTCTGACTTAGAGTACTGGGCCTAGTTGTTGAAAACTAACAATGTCATTAGTTAACATATTGTTAAAACTTTGATCATTAAATATGGCATATATGCTAATATTTTTGCTGAAAAAATGTGAGTAGCTTTTGCATTTGCAAAAGCTACCCACATTTTTTTAGCAAAAATACCTGTGAATTGGATATTGTACTTACTAGAGCAGTTAACATTTTGACCACTAAAAAGCTCGTTAAGCTAACAAGCTTTGAAAAACTGGTCCCTGGTTATCATTATTTTATTGTACAAACAGGCTAGATCGACCAGCAACAACTCTTCAGCCGAACAAGACTGGAGAAGGTAGAAGAAAGAGGGAAGTTCGTCAAGCTCCAACAAGCCCACCAGATCCACATGAACGGAACAAGTACACCTACCAGCCATCGGCTGCCGACCTTCCACAGGTGGTACTTTCTACCCCGACAACTGAGACTGAAAAGAATAAGAAGAACAGTTCCCTCATCAACCTTTTAAATGAGACGAAAGATACCAATATTACGGAACCTAAAGAAAATCCATATTTTAAAGCCTTCGTATATGAGAACAGGGAATTGTTCATTCCAAACCTAGGTCATTTCAAGGATTACAAAATTGAGGTATGTAATATTAATACCATGTTCACACTAAATGTTGGGAACCTTTAACTCCTTTAAAGTATTGAGGTTTCAATTCATTATTAAATTATATGGCCCTGGTTAGAAGTGTTCAGATGGCAAGTGGTTAGCTCTGATTTCAGGGTACGAGGTTCCACCCAGGGATGGGAAACTTCAGGATTAATTCTGATTACAGGATTGAGAATTTTCATTTTAAGCATGAAATTTCACTTTTACTTTTACTCATAAGACCATCCATTTGTATGGTTTTAAAAGTAGTTATTTGGGTTAATATATGCCTGAAATAACTTCAAAACCTAACCATTAAAGTAATTATTGTATAGCTCCAGATGTTCTGATGTTAGATACTGGTCTGAAGTTTTATGCTGTACCATCCCCACCTACATGAGTGACCTAGAGGTCAATTTGAGGAAATTGATGAAGTTTTTGGTTAAAGTTTTTAGAGACAATGTTAGAGTCAGGCTAACTAGGCTGTCCTTTGAAAGATCTTATTCTTAAGTTAGATTTAAAATGTTTTGCAGGTGATTGCTTGCCAGGAGCGTGATCCAAGAGACACCGAAAGAGCTATGTTGTGCAGTCACAGAGCGATTGAAATGGGAAGAACCCTACCTAATAGTATGTGAATTCTTTCTGGCAAAAGAATGTGGACAATACTAATAACCACTTAGAGGACTAAGCCTGCCCAGTAAAAGTGTGGTTAGGCATAATACAGCTTTATCTTTAATGACATATACTGAGCTTTTCCATTCTATGGCATATTATGTAGTGGTGGGGTGTTATCTTTTTCTACTGGTTGTTTATGTGCCTCTTTGCCTATGGGTTCTAGATCCGTCCATAATTATTGCATTTTACCCTTATTTGGACACCTCAGCTAATTGCCATACTTGTCCTAAACAGGTCACTAAGTCCATTTAACTATCTGTCCTTGTGTCTTTAAATTGCTGGATGAGTGGCAAACAGTGTAGACTCTGAGCATCACATTCGGCAGTGTCTGATCTAGGTCTACACAATTTGCCTGTCTGTCCAGATGCTTAGGGTAGGTGTAATGCAATAATTTCAGTTGCATTTCCTGGGTCTTATTGAAAGTTTATATGGGTACTGCATAGCTCCAGATAAGAGGGGTTATCCACAAAATATTTTTCTTCTTTCTTCACGAAAAGTATTGTGTGTGTACTTGTTAGAGGCCCCTCGTATTTCTCCACGAAAACATGTTGTGGGTACTTATTAGAAGCGCCTAAACATATGTTTTTGTGGAAAATTTAGAGAAATATTAGGGGGTGGTCGGGTGGTGCGAAGGTGCTGTGTATCTTACATCACTGGGGCGTCCAACTGATATTGGCTTACAGTTGGGCAAGGCCTGCTATCCTTGTAGTGGGTAAGGGTAGAGGGGGAATGTTTTTATTTCTTCTGTTTCTTCACTTTCATTCCTGTTCCTCTTTCTTCCCTGTCCCTCTCTTTCATCTCCTCTACTCTCTCTTCTTATCTCTTTTCTCCCTTTCTCTGGGAGACGACACAAAATGACCCTCAAGGGTTGACGTGTCGTTAAGCCCCAACACAATCAATCAATAGAGAAATATTAATACTTCCATCATGAAAAAAGGCCTATATAATTTTGACCCCCTTAAACCCCACTTATATTAGCTCACCTGAGCTATGCTCAGGATGAGCTATTGTGATCACTTTTCGTCCGTCGTCTGTCCGTTAACATTTTCAAACGACTTCTCCTTTGAAGCCCCTGAGCCAATTTTGCTCAAATTTCATATAGAGCCTCCTTAGGTTGGGGGAACGAAAAATTGCTAAAATGGTCGCGGTCCATTGACCAAGATGGCCGCCATGCCCATATATGGTAAAAACCTTTAAAAATCTTCTTCTCCAGAACTGAGGATGCCTTGGGGCTGAATCTTTGCATAAGTCATTGGGGACTGGAGGTCTACCAAAGTTGCTAAAATAAATGTCGGATATTGACATTGACCTTTTTATGGCAAGGTCAAGTTTGCTTCCCTATGTAATTGTATGGGAAAACCTTTAAACATCTTGTTCTCCAAAACCGAGGATGCCTTATGGCTGAACCTTTACATATATCATCGGAAACTGAAGGTCTACCAAAGTTGCTAAAATAATGGTAGTACATTGACATTTGACCTTTTTATGGTAAGGTCAATTTTGCTTCCTTATGCATTTGTATGGGAAAAATGTTCAGAATTTCAAATGACTTCTTCTCTGGAGCCTCTGGGCCAATTTTTGCTCAAATTTCATATGGAGCCTCCTTAGGTTGGGGGAATGAACGATTCTAAAATGGTCGCGGTTAGTTGACCAAGGTGGCCGCCATGCCCATATATGGTAAAAACCTTTAAAAATCTTCCTCTCCAGAACCGAGGATGCCTTGGGGCTGAATCTTTGCATAAGTCATTGGGGACGGGAGATCTACCAAAATTGCTAAAATAAATATTGTATTTTGACATTTGACCTTTTTACGGCAAGGTCAAGTTTGCTTCCGTATGCATTTGGATGGGAAAAACCCTTAAAAATCTTGTTTAACAAAACCGAGGATGCCTTGTGGCTGAATCTTTACATATATCATCGGAAACTGGAGGTCTACCAAAGTTGCTAAAATAATGGTCGTACATTGACATTTGACCTTTTACCGTGAGGTCAATTTTGCTTCCTTAAGCATTTGTATGGGAAAAATATTCAGAATTTTAAGCGACTTCTTCTCTGGAGCCTCTGGGCCAATTTTGCTCAAATTTCATATGGAGCCTCCTTAGGTTGGGGGAATGAAAGATTGCTAAAATAGTCGGGGCTCATTGACCAAGATGGCCACCATGCCCATATATGGTAAAAACTTTTAAAAAATCTTCTCCTCCAGAACCGAGGACGCCTTGGGGCTGAATCTTTGCTTAAAGCATCGGGGACCGGGTCTACCAAAGTTGCTAAAATAATGGTCGTACAAGTTTGCTTCCCTATGCATTTGTACGGGAAAAAACATTTAAAAAATCTTATTCTCCAAAACCGAGGATGCCTTATGGCTGAATATTTGCATATATTATTGGGAACATCTGCATGTCTGCAGTGGCTTTGTCACTCAGGTGAGCGAACCGTGGCCCGTGGGCCTCTTGTATAGTATACATTATTTTTCTCATTTTGCTCGAAAACAGAGATTGTGGGTACTCATTAGAACCACCTTGCCAAGGCTGTTCTAATGAGTACCTACAATCTATGTTTTGAGCAAAAATATGAAAAATATCGAGACTTTTTAATCTGAAAATATTTTTGGAGGTGAAATTTACTGTATATTTGAATAGGCGTGTTTTCGTAATGTAAGTTGAAAAAGTGCCTTATTTGGAGCTGTGATGTTGGTATGAGATCTGGTATAAATATTCCATTCCTATTATTTTCAGAAGTGGCTGACAATGTTAACATCTCTACTATTGAAATCAAGATGATAAATAACAAAACTAGTGCTGTCCACATCCGCTGGGAAGACCCTTTGAGCCCGAATGGTCTGATCCTCACCTATGAAATAGAGTACAGCAAATCAAATATCCAGAACGTAAGTTTATTTCCAAAGTTTTGAGGTTAATCATAAACCCATCCAGTGGCGTTTTGTTTACATCCAAAAAGTAGGCAGGATCTTCTTTATAACATGGTTCATTTAGCATAGTTTTGTGTATGACGTTAAGACAAATCTAACTGACTTGGTCCATGAGTCTCCGAAATTGTAAAAATTTTGTTTGAACCATAACTTTAAAACACGTTAAGATATTTTCATGATACTTCACCAGTATATAGAGGACATTGAGTAGGCATATCACATTCAAGAATGACACTCTAACCGACTCCCATTCTGCAGTTTTTGCCCTTGGTTATTTAAATCTCGTGTGGGCAATAACTCTAAAAATTCTTTAAGATATTTTTGTGATACTTTACCGATATGTAGAGGACATTGAGTAGGCAGGTCATGTTAAAAGTTTTATTAAAATTTATATACCTATATTATACTGCGGATACTGCCTAAGTAGGAGGAGAAAATCCTTGGTCTCAGCTGCTTAATGAAACCCCTGTGTTTGTGTTCCAGGTGAAACCTACGTTGATTTGCATCACTTACAAGATGTATCGGGACATTGGTAAGAAAGGCCACACTTTGGAGAATCTGGATGCTGGAAACTACACGTTCAGAATACGAGCTACCTCAATTGCTGGGAATGGTTCTTGGACCGATTACATGACCTTTAGTATACCGGATCTTACATGTAAGCTTCTCCTTGATTTACAGTATTCTCTGCAATTTATGTGCTGAAAAATAGGAAGAATGTATCACTTTTCATTTTGGCTACTGACCAAAGATCATGGACTAAGAAGTATTGTTAACAGTTATTGTAAAGTTTGGTACTAACTTTTTATATGCCCGTTCGAAAAACGGGACATATTGTGTTATGGGGTCAGGCATCCGTCCCTCCGTTTGTAAACTTTTTCGTTTCCGGCTAACTCCTGCTGCAGTTTACATCCGATTAAGCTGAAACTTGGTTTATAGTTAGACCATGATGTGGAGCAGCGCATATTGTTTCGGGGTTACAGTCCACCTAATATTAGCAGAGTTATTCCCCTTTGAAAATTTCTGTAAACTTTTCGTTTCCTGCTAACTCCTACAGTTTACATCCAATCAAGCTGAAACTTGATTTATAGTTAGACCATGATGTGATGCAGCACATATTATTTCACCAAATATAAGAAGAGTTATTTCCTTTTGAAAATTCCGGTAAACTTTTCGTTTCAGGCTAACTCCTTCTGCAGTTTAGATCAGATCAAGCTGAAACCTGATTTATAGTTAGATCCTGAATAGTGTTTCAAGGTTACAGTTCACCAAATATTAGCAGAGTTATGTCCATTTGAAAATTTCAGTAAACTTTTTGTTTCCGGCTAACTCCTCCTACAGTTTACATCAGATCAAGCTGAAACTTGATTTATAGTTAGACCATGATATGAAGCAGCGCATATTTGTTCGAGATTACAGTCCCCCAAATATTAGCAGAGTTACGTCCCTTTGAAAATTTCGGTAAATTTTTTGTTTCCAGCTATTTCCTCCTACAGTTTACATTTGATCAAGCTAAAACTTGAATTACAATAAGATCATGATGTGGAGCAGTGCATATTGTTTCGAGGTTACAGTCCACTAAAAATTTGGAGAGTTATGCCTCTTTGAAAATTTCTGCAAATTTTTCGTTTCCGGCTTACTCCTCCTACAGTTTACATTGGATCAAGCTATAACTTGATTTGTAGTTTGATCATGATGTGAGCAGCGCATATTGTTTCAAGGTTACAGTCCACCGTATATTAGCAGAGCTATTCCCTTTTGAAAATTCTGTAAACTTTTTGTTCCCGGCCAACTCCTCCTATCATTTACATCCGATCTAGCAGAAACTTTGTAAATACTTACACTATGATGTGGAGCAGTGCATATTCTTTCGAGGTTACAGTACATCAAATATTACCAGAGTTATACCCCATTAAAAATTTCCGTGAACTTTTCATTTCCGGCTAACTCCTTCTACAGTTTACATCCAATCAAGTTGAAAATTGATTTATTGTTAAACTGTAACTTTGTAAATAGTTAGACCATGATGTGGAGCAGTGCATATCATTTCAAGATTACAGTCCACCAACTATTAGCAGTGTTATGCCCCTTTGAAAATTTTGGTAGTTTTTTGATTTCCAACTACGTTTTCAGTTTACATCTGGAGCACCGAATTGTACAGGAGTCAGTATATGTGCTACATCTTATATTTGCCACGGGGGTATGATGCCTCAGCTTGTGGAGGGCTTGTTATACCCTGCCACATGATAGTGGCAGGGTATTATTGTTTCACGTGCGACATTCGTGTGTCTGTCTGTTGTCCATCCATCCATCCATATTTCATTTCCGGGTGATAACTTAATTAAACTTAATTAAACATCAGTGGATTTTCACCAAACGGTATGTGGATTGATATTGTGGAGATCTGGTTTGGAATTATTAATGGGCAAATTTTGTCAAATTTTTTCGTCCATATTTTCAATTCAGAATGATAACTTAAATAAATATCAATGAATTTTCACCAAACCTGGTATGTGCATTGCTGTTCTGGAGATCTGGTCTGGGATTGCAAATGGGCAAATTAAGTCCACTTTTGACAGAGTTTATCTGCCCACCATACAATAGTGGTGGGGTATTATCGTTTCACATTTTTGTATTTTTTATACGCTTGTATTTCTGAAAATGTTTTGAAGTCGTTCAGCAGCATTGGTCTGATCTGAGCCTGCACTGTCTGAATACTTGGGGTAAATAAGGTACAAACATGATATAAAACAATAATGTAATTAACCAGTTTTAGTCTGGAGACCCCTAAAACGCTAATTTGCAAACAGTGGAGACCCAGATCAGACGCCACAGAATGTGGTGTCTGATCAAGGTCTCCACTGTTTGCAAATAGATTAGCCAGTTTTCTCTAATTCAAATAGTATGACATACCTAAAATTGAAATTGAAATTTGATTTCCAGTATGTAGTGTGGAGGAGTTTATTCAGTCTAAAATGGGTTAAATTGTGACAAAATGACACAGTGCAGATCTAATCAGAAGGCCCCTTTTGGAGTAGTTTTATCAGGGTATAAAACTTTTTGTTAAGGTGTGTCTGGCTGATTATGCCTCTGTGGAAGAGCTGCTAGTAGCTTTAAGCAGGACTTGAGTCTTGTGTTTTTAAAAGTCCCACAAATTCAGCAGCAAGTTCTCAGAGTAACTGAACTATTCACAGGAATTGTTAAGAAGGAGGACAGTCAAACCTGTTCTAAAGGCCACCTGTATTAAGCAGTCACCTGCCTTTAAATGCCACTATTTCAGATCCCATTAAAGACAAAGAAGAGGAAATCTACCCGTATTAAGCAAGCAACCAGTTTTGGCTTTCCCATAGGTGCTTGCTTAACACAAGTTTGACTATATTTGGTGATAATTGTGGGATAAATTTCTCCAGTTGTACATAAAAAACATATGTTATGGGTACTCATTAGAAGTGCCTCTGCGAGGCACTTCTAATGAATACCCACAACATATATTTTTAAGGAGAAATAAGAAAAAATATCCTAGAATTATCACTAAATATCCCTCCTTAACAATTCCTCTGAATATTGTTGACATTGATATTAAACTGCAACTACAGTCAATCCTGTTCTAAAGGCCACCTGTATTAAGCAATCACCTGCCTTTAAAGGCTACTATTTCAGATCCCATTAAAGACAAAGAAGTAGAAATCTACCTGTATTAAGCGAGCACCTGTCTTAAGCAACCAGTTTTTTGCTTTCCCATAGGTGCTTGCTTAACACAGGTTAGAGTGTAATCAAGTCAATCAGCAATTGCATTGCTCCAGTTAAAACACTTTTCCAATCAAAAAGTATTGATAGTTTCCTGATTTCTCCACCGAAGCATATGTTGTAGGTACTCATTAGAAACGCTTTTCAAAAGCACTAATTATGAGTACCAACAATATGTTTCTTCGTGGAAAAGAAAATATATACAGTCGACTCTCGTTATCTCGAATTCCAAGGGACTCTCTGAAATACTTCGAGATATCCGTATTTCGACATATCAGATTTGCAGAAGATTGAGGAAAAACTAATTCGATTAATCACATTTAACAAATATATGTGTAATTGGACTCTTGAAGTTAGAGATATTTTGAAAATATTGTGGAAAAGAGGAGAAATTGCTCCTTACCTAAGGAGCAATTTCTCCTCTTTTCCACAATATTTTTTACATGTTGTTAGATTTTCATGTTTAGGCAGGGGCCAGATTTTCACTTCGAGATAAGCGGTTATTCAAGATAAGCGAGGTCGAGATAGCGACAGTCAACTGTATAAGAAAAGTATTTGGATAACCCTCTTATCTGGAGTTTTGTGTATGTAGTAGAAGTTTGATAATTCAAATTCTGATAATAATTTAAAATGCTCAATAATTCAAAGTTGAAAGTGTTTATTTTAACCCTTGATTAGTCATTCTCAATAAATACGTCAAATTTGTCTTGTTCCTTGGAATTTGGTGGTCGGGTGGTGCGAAGGTGCTGTGTATCTTACATCACCGGGGCGTCCAACTGATATTGGCTTACAGTTGGGCAAGGCCTGCTATCCTTGTAGTGGGTAAGGGTGGAGGGGGGAATGTTTTTATTTCTTCTGTTTCTTCACTTTCATTCCTGTTCCTTCCCTGTCCCTCTCTTTCATCTCCTCTACTCTCTCTTCTATCTCTTTTCTCCCTTTCTCTGGGAGACGACACAAAATGACCCTCAAGGGTTGACGTGTCGTTAAACCCCAACACAATCAATCTGACAGAATTATTGAGCTCCTACTGTATGTTCTCTTTTCAGCTGAGGAAATACCTAAAGAATTAATGATCGCTATCATTTTAGCATGCCTTGTTTTTGTCGTATTGGTCACTATCTTTGTTGTTTGGCTCATAGCCAAGAAAAAGTAAGTACAGTTCTTATTCATAGGATAAATAAAGACATAGGTTTAGATAAGAATAGGTATCGGGTAAAAAATTTTCTTATTTCTCCATAAAAACATACGTTGTGGGTTTTAGAACCACCATAGCAAACTGCTTTTAATGAGTACCCACAATATGTGAGCCTGCCTCGGTGGCTCAGTCAGATGCTCGTCCAACTGGTGATCAGGACGCCATAGGTTAGATCGCCATCATGTCTGGCAACATCCTTTCATGGAGATTGCATGATCATGAAATATTTTCAACAATCAGTTGTCAGTTTCTGGCAAAAGAATGTGCATAGATATTTAGGACTAAATCAGAAAAAGTGTGGTTAGGTAAACTGTGACCTGACTGAACATGTCCTTAATAATGCTGACTGTTAAACACGAAACAAATCATGATCGTAGCTCTTGTTAAGTGAGGTGCTTCTAATGAGTACACACAACATATGTTTTCATGAAGAAAAAAAAAAACAAAGTTCAAACAAAGAGACATGAGGATTTATCATTGGAAGGCAAAAGCACCAGTCCTACCAAGAAGAAGCAGAGGTTAAATTTCAATCTGCACAGTTTTAGCTCACCTGAGCACAATGTGCTTGGGATGAGCTATTGTGATCGTCCTGTGTCCGTCGTCTGTCATGCGTCGTCCACAATTTGCTTCAAATAACATCTCCTCTGTAACTACAGGGTGGATTTCAACTAAAGTTGATAAGATTGTTTGTTTGGAGATCCTCTACCAAAATTGCTCAAATCCTTTCAGTGCTTAAAATGGCCACTAGAGCTAAAAATAGAAAAAAACCTTTAAACGACATCTCCTAGGCCAATGGCCCGATTTCAGAATAATTTCACAGAAATGTTCCTTGGATGACCCTCTACCAAAATTGCTAAAATGGTTCCGCTTCGCTGAACAAAAAGGCGGCCAAAGCTAAAAATAGAAAAACCTTTAAATGACATCTCCTCCAAAGCCAATGGCCTGATTTCAAAATAATTTCACAGAAAGGTTCCTTAGGTGACCCTCTATCAAAATTGCTAAAATGGTTACGCTCCACTGAACAAAATGGCCACCAGAGCTAAAAGTAGAAAAACATCTCCTACTAGGCCAATGGCCCGATTTCAAAATAATCTCACAGAAATGTTCCTTGGGTGACCCTCTACCAAAATTGCTAAAATGATTCCGCTCTGCTGAACAAAGTTGCACCAAAGCTAAAAAAAACCATCTCCGCCCTAGGCCAGTGGCCCGATTTATAAATAATTTCACAGAAATGTTCCTTGGACAACCCTCTATCAAAATTGCTAAAATGGTTCCACTCCACTGAACAAAATGTCCGCCAAAGCTAAAAATAGATAAAACCTTTAAACGTCATCTCCTAGGCCAATGGCTTGATTTAAAAATTATTTCACAGAAATGTTCCTTGGGTGACCCCCCCACCAAAATTGCTTAAATGGTTCCGCTGCGCTGAACAAAATGGCCACCAGAGCTAATCTTATCTCAGGTGAGAGATCCAGGGCCATCATTGCCCTTTTGTTTTATGATCCCCAGGAACATCTTCCCCAATTGGCACATGACATTTATACAGCATTCTCTCAACGTTGGTGCAACGCCATGATTTTGCATTGAAGATGAGGCCACATATAAACATCGTGTGCCAGCTGGGTTTTCACTCAGTGTGGTCTGGCCTTGGTGGCTCAGTCTGATAATCAGGAGGTCGCACGTTCGATCCTGGTCGGGTCAGGCCTGACAACATTCTTTCGTGGAGATTGATAGTGAAATATTTTCTACAGTCATTCCCTCCCTTAAACTGATTCAAGACGAGCAGATGTCATTTCTGGCAGAAGAATGTGCACAGGTACTAGTTAACTGCTTAGAGGACAAAGTCTGTCCAGGAAAAAGTGTGGTTAGGTAAATTGACCTGCTCAATATGACCTAAATAGTGTTGACTAGGCTGTTAACCCTTGTCATGCTGAATAAATTAAGTTGCCATGCCCACTTCTAATTTTCAGCCAATCAGATCACTTGATCCAGATTGTTGATATAAATTCACATACTGAATGGCAAACAGTGCAGCTCCAGATCAGTTGGCTTCTTCAGAAGCCAACTGATCTGGATCTGCACTGTTTGCAAAGGCAGGGTATGTCCGGGATCAGCAGGACAAGGGTTAAACTCCAACCCAACCAACTAGCAATAAGAAACATATTTTCCCAAGACCTCCTATTATTTTGATCTGTGAAGATACAGTCGACTCTCGTTATCTCAAACTTCACGGGACCTGATGAAAATGTTCGAGTTATTAGTAGTTCGAGACAATCAAATCGTGACGTCATAGGTATGACGACTGTTTGCCCAAATGTGCTAGGAAGGCACATGTATATGGTTATTCAAATAATTTAGGCGAACTTCAGATGCATTTAGGATGGACAATGGTTCTCTTGGAATTATATCATCAATAAATGATGATAATAATAATAATAAATAAATGGTAGATTTCTCACATGTTTTGTTGTCTTTTAATTTAATGTAAACTTAGATTTCCATTTAAGCTGTAAATAAATTACTGGTTTCCGGGTAGCAGTAGCTATATGAACTGGTTTGGATTTGCTCCATTTGCATAGACGACTTGATAAAGAGTTGACTGGTTTCCGCATATGCATAGAATGCTTACAATGTCGGTAAGCGGCAGCTGTAAGCTAGTTTGGATTATCTCCCCTGGCATATATGAACTTGCAGCATGACAAACTGTAGATCCTGCGGAGAAAGCATGTTATGAACTGTCGCATCTGGACCGACACTATTTGTGTGGGTAGCCGTACCAGTCTACAAGGTTGGAAGGGTTAACACTGGTACCCCCATGCTACGTCTATTTGAGGCCGTGCACGATAAAACCTACTAGAAAACTGTGCGACTGTCAAAGACTTGGATCAGCTTGCATGCCCACGATTTTTTCTTTGTACGCGTGAGCTTTATCTGGGCTTACCAAAGAGCACTGCCTGACCAAGGAGTAACAAGTGAAGATTCTTACTAAGCTAGTCTGATCATTACAGGCCAGTCTGAGTCAGAGCCTGTCCCATACTAAATTTTCTTGTAGACTCTATTACATTCAGACAGACAGTACTCAATATTGACGAGTATATCCAAACAATAAATTAAAGAAACTGCGTTTACTAGTTTTCCATTACACTGTTCTGGACCACCTTTTATCTTACAAATCAGATGGTGTTGAGTGGCGCGTGTCAAACCCGACTCGACACACTTGAAATTTCATAATGGTGGATTTTAGGCATTGATTGTGTTGATTGTAATTACCTGGACAAAGGGGGAAAATTAAAGTATTGATTAATTTATCAATGGCCTCTCATGATTTTCATTAACTGAGAGACCGCATCTTTCATTTTTTCCTACTGTCTGTCATGGTCAGAGTTTGAGATATGCAGTGGTAAAAACTGTGAAAAATATATTTTGGGACTGAAAATGATGGACAAGATACCCGAAGTGTCGACATAAAAGTAGTCTGACAAACCTGAAGCTGAAATACAATAGATACATAGGGAAAATAATTGGGACTTAGAAATGAGCTGGACATATGTGATAGGATCGAGATAAGCGAGGTCGAGATAACTAGAGACAAAATCAGTTCAACATAAGTGATAGAATCGAGATAAGTGAGGTCAAGATAAGGAGATCCAACTGTATTATTTTTGCTTGTGAGTACTGAAATCTAGTGAACACCGTGAAAGATACAAATAAAAAAATGTCATCTAATATTTTATTAGCTTTTAAAGAGTGCTTTTAACCTTTACCACTCTCTGGGCATTTTCAGCAGACGACAAACTGATGATATTTTTCTTATTTTTCCCAGAAAACAGGATTTGACATTTCATGCAAATTGTCTCCTTAGGAGACAATTTGCATGAAATGTCAAATCCTGTTTTCTGGGAAAAATAAGAAAAATATTTCAAAATGTCGTCTGCTGAAAATTTTACCCAGAGTGCTAAGCGTTAAAAGCATGAAGCAAAATTAATAGCACATAATATTCTAATTTTTTTTCATAGAAAATAAGTGATGACATATTTGAGTTAACAGTAGTTGGAGATAAATTTAGTTGAAACGTGTGAGGAATATATAGCAAACTAGCAAATGAACTACTATTGCCATTTATTCTGTTCTGACTTAAGCAGTTATGAGTTATCCGTGGTTGAGATAACGAGAGTTAACTGTACTTTACAGGTATGGAGCATCTATTCTAGCGGAAGCTGTGATATCAGCCAATGAATATTATCTCAAAGGCAATGGTAAGCTTCTAGAAGTGTCTTGGCTTACTCTTATTCTATTTCTGCTTTACAGGTTCAGTGATATTCCTAAACCCACAACTTCTATTAACCCAGATTACATCATGGACTTTGGTAAGTTTGTCATGTCCCACCATAGTATGGGTTTTGTGTATGTGTTTTTGTCCTTCCTTGTATTCGGCCAGCCTCAGTGGCTTAGTCTGTTGTGGGTCTGACTGGTGATCAGAAGGTAGCGGGTTTGATCCCTGCCGGGTCCGATAACATTCTTTCGTGGAGATTGATCATGATATATTTTCTACAGTCATTCTCTCCTTTCCAAGGGCAGTTTTGAGTTTCTGGCGAAAGAAAGTGCACAAGTACTGATTAACCCCTTAAAGGACTAAGCCGGCCCAGAAAAAGTTTAGTTGGGTAAACTGACAGGCTCGACATGACCTTAATAGTGTTGGGCCATTAAACTTGAAGCAAACACACAAACAAACAACAACATTAAATGGGTTATGGGTACATTGCTCCATCTATAAGGCGGTATCTATATAATATGTTTTTCATTTCTCCACAAAAAAGCATATGTTGTGGGTACTTATTAGAAGAGCCTAGCCAATGTACTTCTGGGCCCAGTTGTTCAAAACTAACAATGTTGTTAGTTAACGTATCGTTAAAACTTTGATCATTAAATATGGCATATACGCTAATATTTTTGCTAAAAAAATATTAGTAGCTTTTGCATTTATTTGCAAAAGCTACACACATTTTTTTTCAGCAAATATACCTGTGAATTAGATACTGTACTTACTAGAATAGTTAACATTTTGACCACTAACGAGCTTGTTAAGCTAACGGTGCTTTGAACAACTGGGCCCTGATCAGTAACACAACTGATGTTTTTATGGAGAAATAAAGAAAATATCAGAACTTTTCGTTTGAAGAAAAGCTCCTTATCTGGAGTTCTGTATGTATGTGTTTTTGTCCTTCTGTGCATCTGTTAAACTGAGGTTGAGGTGAATGGATAATCCTGAAAGATTTTGCTGCCGTTTTACAACGGGCAGGCAGAAGTTGATTTGCTAGAATTTTGAAATCTTTCCAAAAAAAACAAAAGAAAAAAAAAAAGAAAGGAAGGAAACAACAAAAAGTAGAGGCTTTAAAGTAAAGAATTTACTCCCACAAAAAATATTTTTCCACTACAACTTGTTGGTACTCATTTAGAATTCAGTAAACCTGTACAGGAAATCAAAAAGTCTGCCAAGAATGCATTTATTGTAAAGCATTTTTTTTTTTTTCAATTTATATCTCTGTTTAAGCACTATTGATATTTGGCTAATTTCATTAAATAAAATAAACCACTCAACCAGAAAAAGAAAATACAATGTATATATTTTGTTTGACAGGCAACATTTCAAATAAAAGGGGTTTTCTTTAGATACTTGTTTTGTGATTTTTGCAGACATAACCAATGTTATCCCAAAATATCTTCACAGTTATCACCTTATATGGAGTTACGTTTGTGAAAGCTAGGGGAAAAAAAAAAAACAAAAAAAAAACAAAAAACTTGATTTCACATAACTCTTGAGATGATATTTGCTTTGAAGGAGAAAATTTTATAACTGTGATTTGTTTTTCAGTTTATGAGCCAGATGATTGGGAAGTGGACAGAGACAATGTTGAACTATTGCGAGAACTTGGCCAAGGATCGTTTGGAATGGTTTATGAGGGTGTTGTTAAAAACCTGATAGCTGGTAAATCTGAAGTCAAGGTTGCCGTCAAAACCACAAATGCAAACAGCAGTGACTATGACAGATACAACTTTTTGCAAGAGGCATCCATCATGAAGTGAGTGAGATATTCATTGACTTTATAGTACACTACAACCTCTTTATAGCACTATTAATGGGGTCCATAGCAAAAACCATGTTAGTAAAACAAACATGTTATATCCAAACAAAAATGTATAGATTATATTGAAAAATGACCGTTTAGCCGTCCTCGGTGGTTCAGTTGGATGCGCTGTCCGACTGGAGACCAGGAGGTCGCGGGTTCAACCCCCACCGAGGTCGGCAACATTCTTCCGTGGAGATTGATTATGAAATATTTTCTACGGTCATTCTCTCCCTTCCACTGATTCAAGAAGGGCAGTTGTCAGTTTCTGGCGAAAGAATGTGCACAATACTGGTTAACCGCTTAGAGGACTAAGCCTGCCCAGTAAACGTGTGGTTAGATAAACTGACCGTGCTCTACATGACCCCATTGGGTTGACTGGGCCGTAAAACTTCAACACAAACAAAAACCATTTATGGTCATTTTTCAATATAATCTATACATTTTTGGGATTCATCTTTGAACCGTGTTATATACAAAACTGTGTTATAACGAACCGTGTTATAAAGAGGTTGTAGTGTATTTACCTAAATATTCTGATAGCGCGAGCAAAAAGTGAAGACACAGATCAAACTGCTCCAAAGGACTACACTTTTTGCCGTTCCATGTCCACATTTTACATAGTGCTTGATAAGATGCTTTTTTTCAATCCAGAAGAATTGATATTTTTTCTTATTTCTCCATGAAAACATATGTTGAGGGTACACATTAGAAGCACCTCCGTGAGACACTTCAAATGAGTACCAACAACATATGTTTTTGTGGAGAAATAAGAAAACTATTTACCTGATACCCACTCTTTCCTAGATCCATGATTTTAGAGGTTACGATGTGCCAGTGTTCAAATTTTAAAATAAGTTTAGTTAGGAGTTAAGGTGTATGAATACAGGGTTATGATGGAGCATTCTTTGTAGCTGCACAGTATTAACTCTAAAAGTTTTGAGACTATAACCATGCTTGTACTATAATTACCGTATTCGATCTAATTACCGCACATACTCCAATAAGCGCACAGTCAAGCAATTCCATAGTCTTCAAATTATAGCCAGTGTACTTTTTGTCTACTTCTTTATAAAGGCATATGTTGTGGGTACCCATTTGAATTGCATCGACTTGCCGATGCAATTCAAATGAGTACCCACAACATATGTTTTAATAAAATCAGAAAAAAAAAAAAAAAAAAAACTCGCATAAACACCAAATAAGGCCTTTGCTGATATTTGTTTTTAAGGGTATCCTTAGTAAGTAGAGTCATATTTTGAAAAACCTAAGCGCACTGTGCGGTAATTAGGTCGAATACGGTATGTAGTCTGGAGACACATAAAAGGGTAATTGGCAAACAGTGCAGACCCAGATCAGACGCCGCAGAATCAGGGTTTCCACTGTTGGCAAATAGTATAGCCGTTTTTCTTTAGGAATATCTAAATCTTATAGCCGTACGTACCTAAAATTGAAATTGGATTCTTCCAAAATATAGTGTGAGAGAGTCTATTCAGTATACAATGGGTTAATATTTTGACACTGCAACTCATTACAGTAGATGTTCTAAGCTTGAAAACATTCATGTGGGACTGGTTTTCTAAAATGCTGCTGAGAAGTCTATCTAGGGAAGCACTGTTTGATCAAGCATGTCTGTTTTAAACCTGGTTCTGCCTTTTGATGCAGGTTAGATCCAGATCAGTTAGCTTCTTCAGAAGGCAACTGATCTGGATCTGCACTGTTTGTCATTAAATACTGTCTGTCTTAAGCCTGGTCCTGCCGAACCTGGATATCCCTGCCTTTGCAAACAGTGTAGACCCAGATCAGTTGGCTTCTTCAGAAGGCAACTGATCTGGACCTGCACTGTTTGTCATTATGTGTTGTATTAACAACCTGAAAATTAGAAGTGGGCACGGCATCCTAATTTATTCAGCCTGGCAAGAGTTAACCCTTAAAGCGCCAGTCACAACTGCAGCAGACAGCAATTTTTTTATTTTTATTTTATTTTTTCAGAGAAAACAAGTCTTGACATTTCATGTGAATCATCTGCTTGGCAGACCATTCACATGAAATGTCAAGACTTGTTTTCTCTGAAAAAAAAAAAAAAAAAAAAAAAATTTGAATGTCGTCTGCTACAAATTTTGCTTGACGCTTTAAGGGTTAATATTTTCATTAAATACAGAAATTGCTTCTGCATTCAGATAGGTAGGATGGTGTGCTTTTCTGCTGAAACTTTCAGAGGGCTGGCCCTGCTATCATTGGCTTTTGGTAGGAAGTTTCTTGCCTCACTTGAACTGAGTTCAAGGGTTGGGGCTTTTATCTCATTGATTCCATTCTTTTCCTTCTCCATCACTGGGAGACAGCTTGACATGACTGAAATATTGTTGACAGTGCTTTTAAACCTCAGCTCAAAACAAATTTCCAGTGAGTATCCACTGATGCATATTGTTACAAAAAAAAAAAAAAAAAAAGAAAAAGAACAACAACAAAGAAAAAAACAACACAAAACAACAACATATTTTCTGAATAATCCATTTATTTAGACAAGAATTTGTTGTTTGCTATTTTTTTTTTTTCATTACTGAAATAAAGTTATCCCTAGTCCTGCCAAACCTGGATATGCCCTACCTTTGCAAACATTGTAGATTCAGATTAGTTGTCTTCTTCTGGATCTCCACTGTTTGTCAATAAGTGTGAATTTGTATCAACAACCTGGATTAAGTAATCTGATTGGCTGAAATTTAGAAGTGGGTGTGGCATATTAACTTATTTAACATGGCAAGGGTTAAATCGTGGTTATAGTGTTTCTGTTAAGAATGATTTTTTTTTTCAGGGCTTTTGAATGTCACCATGTTGTACGGTTAATCGGTGTAGTATCCAGAGGACAGCCAGCCTATGTATTAATGGAGCTGATGGCTCAGGGAGATTTAAAGAACTTCTTACGCCAACATCGTCCTGATGAAGAGGTAATATTATCGTTTAACTCTGAGATCTTTGGGTAAAATTTTCAGCAGACGATATATTGATATATTTTTCTTATTTTTCCTGGAAATAAAGTTTTGACAGTTCATTCAAATTGACAATTTGCATGAAATGTCAAAGCCTATTTTCTGGGAAGAACAAGTAAAAATATCATCAGTTTGTCATCTACTGAATTAGTCCAGAGAGGGGTAATGGTTAAAGTGCTAGTCACAATTGCAGCACAGGACTCTTTTTTTTTTTTATGCCCCTAACTTCAGAGAAGTTGCCCAAACTTTGAAGACATTTGATAGGCATATTGCTTTTGGGTAATTCATCTGTCTATTCATTACGCTTTAATCTTGTCAGCAAGATATCTCAATAGCTATTTGAGCTAGGACCTTGATGAGCTTATTGGGACTGAGGAGCAGATCACCTGATTAACTACTGAAAAAAAATCAATAAACAAAAATCAGATTTTGTGAGAGTTATGCCCCTTTTCAGCCTCGGTATTTTGTAGGGAAAAGCATATAGTTGGGGGTGGGGGGTCTAGGACAGAATCGGTTCTTATTTGGTATGTTGGTAGATACTGGCCCAAAGTTTAAAAAGTATTACCCTTACCACTTCCAAGGACTTAGAGATCATGGGCATATTGAGGTCTCAGTGAGGCGATTCCAAAGAGTGCCCACATATTGCCCTTTTATGGAGAATTGGAGAAAATACCAAAATTATCATCAAGTACACTACAACCTTTTTATAACAAGGTTCCTTAAACAGTGTAACATGGTTTTGGATATAACACGGTTCAAAGATGGATCCCAAAAATGTATAGATTATATTGAAAAATGACCATAAATGGTCATTTTTCAACATAACCTATACATTTTTGTTTGGATATAACACGGTTGTTTAACTAACACAATTTATGCTATGGACCCCAACAATAGTGTTATAAAGAGGTTGTGGTGTACTTCTTTCAAACAAGTTAGTCCTCTGCTAAGTGATACTTACATTTTACTTTATTTTTACAGGACAACAATGGAAGACAACCACCAACACTGAAGCAGATCATGCAAATTGCTGGTGAGATAGCAGATGGTATGGCCTATCTTGCTGACAAGAAGTATGTCCATCGTGATCTAGCAGCAAGAAACTGTATGGTAGGAGATGATATGACTGTAAAAATAGGAGGTATGTAAATAGGGAGATTGTCTCTGTATGTAGTTATGGTGAAAGTGACATAAAATTGGAGGTAAATACAAAGGGATATACACTCTATATGCAGATATGATAAGAGATGATATTACTGTTGAAATATTCTAATTGCCCCCACCCCATTAGTCTAATTCAATAAATGAAGCTAACTAACGTGTTTATGCCCCCGCCTTCCTTCGGGAGGAGTGGGGCATATAGCGTTACTCCGTGATGTTACGCCCGTACGTGCATATGTCATGGTCGTAACCAGTCTTACAAATGTTACAGTTTACATTCAAGTTTACGTGCAAGTTTACCTGCATATTTACATTCATATTTACGTCCAAGTTGCTCATAGCTTTGATACCGTTTATGCTACAAAGTTGATATTTGGTATGAGGTGAGGCGCTTCTGATGAGTACCCACAACATACGTTTTCATCGAGAAATAAGAAAAATTTGAGTACTTTTGGGCTGAAAAAAGTGCCCTATTTGGAGCTGTGTGGTACCTTTTCTCATTATGGCCAATGTATTCTTTTCAGATTTTGGCATGACAAGAGATATATATGAGACAGATTACTATAGGAAGGGTAACCGAGGATTGTTACCAGTTAGATGGATGGCCCCAGAGTCACTTAAAGATGGGGTGTTTACAAGCATGTCAGATGTCTGGTATGTATTATATCTGTTAACCTTTCCATCCCTGAGTTTCCATCTTTGAATTTAGACACATGTACATCAACATAGCTCCAGATCAGAAGGGGTACTAGGTAAATATTTTATCTTTCCACTTATCAAGACACTTCTAATGAGTACCGCAACATATGTTTTTGTTGAGAAATACGAAAAAAATCTACAGTTGACTCTTGTTATCTCCATCCTCGCTTATCTCGAATAACCGCTTATCTCTAAGTGAAAAATCTGGTCCCTGCCTAAACATGAAAATCTAACAACCGGCAAAAAATATTGTGCAAAAAAAGGAGAAATTGCTCCTCAGGAGCAATTTCTCCTCTTTTCCACAATATTTTAAAAAAATATCTCTAACTTCAAGAGTCCAATTACATATATATTTGTTAAATGTGGTTGTTGGAATTATTTTTTCCTCAATTCTGCAAATCTCATATGTCGAGGTACGGATATCTCAAAGTATTTCAGTCCCTTTATAATTCGAGATAACGAGAGTCGACTGTACTTTTTTAGTTGGGGAAAATGTGTGCCTTGTCTGGGGCTATGTGTCATTCAAAAGTCTAGAATGGAGTGGCAAATGATGTATATCCTGATAAGACCTAAATATTTAGACACTACTCGGCCACCCACCCTCCTCCCCCCATGCCATACATATACTTAAGTATGAACAAGCCCATCTCATAATCGTGTAGTAAGTATTGTGTGTAAAAGCTATGTATGGTATGTAGTATGACAAACAGTGCAGACCCTGATCAAACAGCTCCGTACTGTATTTACCATAATAGGCCTGAGCATCAGGAGCAGTTTGATCTTAGTCTACACTGTTTGCTGAGGCCTTAAGTATCTTTTACACAGGTCACTTGATATGAGATGGACTTATTCAAATTCTAGGCTAAGTATGGTAAAGGGTGGGGGTTGGGGTGTTACCGACAATATATATTTTCAAGGAGAAATAAAAATATTATCTGGATACCTGTCTTATCTGGAGTAATGCTGTAGACCATATCATAGAACAGGCAGAGAATGCCCTGATCTAACTGCTTGAATGTTTAGGCTGAGCTGGGTCCAGTTGTTCAAAGCGTCGTTAGCTGAACAAGCTCGTTAAGGGTCATTTCGTTAACTGTTTTAGCGGATTCTATATACAATACTTTGATATTTTTTGCTGAAAAAATGTGAGTAGCTTTTGCATAGTGCAAAAGCTACTCACATTTATTCAACAAAAAATTTCAGCATATTTGCTTAACACTCAATCTAAATTTTAACGAATCGTTAACTAACGACATCGTTAGCTTTGAACAACTGGGCCCTGGGCTTTTGCTGCTAGAATATAAGGATCTACAATAGGTATGAGGGGTATTTAGAAAAATCCATCCTGAGTATCACTGTCTGGCATCACAAGGCTTGCCGAGTGAGGCCAGACTGTGATCTCGAGGGACGGATTTTTCTATCTACCCCTCACACCCATGATAGATTCTTTCTCTTGCACACCTTACATTTCTGAATGCAGATTTTTTTTAAAAAATGCAGTCACTTTGATAGCTGACATCAGCCATATTGTAATGACATTACTTGTGCGTTTAATGACGTTATTATGTTCAGTGATGTAAAGCTTAATAATGGGGTATGTGGCATCCATTACAACCAGTGCACGTGAGAACCAGCACGTGAGAATTCTCGATTTTTATCTTGCCCTGGGTAGGATAAGAATTTCTATCCCAGGGTTAAATCCAGGATTTCCTTATCTGGTCTGCAAGAATATTATGCAAGATCAAGCTTGAAGGGAAATATCCCAATGGCCAAGTGGTTACCGCTCCTCAGTGGATCTCAAGGTTCCGGGTTCAGATCTTGCTGGAGGAGGAATTCAAGGCATGACTGTATGGCACTTCATAACTCAGAGCCTTTCATTATCACTCTTTAATGTCTCAATATTACTTACAGAATATTGAAAGGGAAGTAAAAATCTCTTCATCTTCCCTCATTCTTGCTTTTCTGTTGTTTCAGGTCATATGGTGTTGTGTTGTGGGAGATGGCAACACTGGCTGCCCAGCCCTATCAGGGGCTTTCTAATGAAGAAGTTCTGAGATATGTAGGAAGTGGAAAAATAATGGATACGCCAGAGAGGTGTCCACCAAAACTGTAAGTTTCCCTATATGGCCACAAGTTTAGCTGTAATCATTTTCTTGTTAACCTTTAAAGCTCCGTTCAAAATTCTAGCAGCCAAGATTCTGAAACCAGTTTGTATTTTTTTTTTTTTTTTTTTCGGGAAAACAAGGATGAAATAAATTTGTCGGAGTTGTTAAGGAAGAGTATTTGATGATAAATCAGTATAATTTTTCTTATTTCTTCATAAAAACATGTTGTGGGTACTCGTTAGAAGCACTTTGGCGAGGCAGTTATAATGAGTACCAACAAAATATGGTTTTATGGAGAACTAAAGAAATTTATTCCAGAATATTCATTAAGTACCCCTCCTTAATAACTCTTCTGAAATGCTAAGTCTTTTTTTGTCTGGAAAAAAAATATGTATTTTTAGGATGTCATCTGCTGCTGTTTAGATTGGCGCCTGAAGTGGAATTCATGCACTTTCCCTTTGGGAGCAAATACTGTCCTTTTAGGTCAGGCTGCTTTTGAGCTCAGACCACTTTTCAAAAAAGGTTTGATGGGAAGGAAAACAAACTGGAAGTCATAGAAGTTGTTTCCTTGTAAAAGAAGGCAGAAAACACACATGCACGCACGCACACACACACACTTACACAAGGAAGGGGGATATGAAGAAAGTGGGAAATGATAGTATTTCATCTCTTTCTGTGTCATTTGCTTATCCCCTAATCCTACTCTACCGGCCTTGGTGGCTCAGTTGGATGCACATCTGAGCAGGAGGTTTGGGGTTTGACCCCTGCCAGGTGATTGATCATGAAATATTTTCTGCAGGCATTATTTCCCTTCCACTGATTCAAACAGGCTGTTGTCAGTTTCTGGTGAAAGATTGTGCACAATACTGGTTAACCACTTAGAGGACTAAACCTACCCAATGAAAGTGAGGTTATGTAAACTGACCGCGCTTGACATGACCTCAGTGGGTTGACTGGTAAAGCACTTTTAAGTTTTATCAATCAAATGACTGATATTTCTCTTATTGTACTTGAACACATATGTTGTGTGTACACATTAGAAGCACCTTGGCGAGGCACTTCTAATGTGTACCCAGAGGACTTGTTAAGGAGGAGTATTTGGTGATAATTATGGGATAATTTTCTCCAGTTCTCCATAAAAACATAGGTTGTGGGTACTCATTAGAAGTGCCTCACCGAGGTGCTTCTAATGAGTACCCACAACATATGTTTTTATGGAGAAATAAGAAAAATTATCCCATAATGATCACCAAATACTCCTCCTAAACAAGTCCTCTGGTACCCACAACATATGTTTACCTGGAGAAATAATAAAGTATTATGTGGCTACTCTCTCTTGTCTGGAGCTGTGGTACTCATATGACTTTATTTCTGATATTATTTATCTGGACACCCTACTCATCTATGGCGCTGACTATTATTACTGTATCTCTATTTCAGATATGATTTAATGGTAAAATGTTGGAGATTCAAACAAAAACAGAGACCAACCTTCAAAGAGATCATAGAAATTTTATTACCAGACTTGGACAAAAAATTCCAAGAAGTGTCATATTTCTTTAGTGAAGAAGCCAAACAGGCAACAAACCATCATACTGATATGATAGAGGATCTTGAAGACGATAATGACGAGGGAACTGGTCCGATGAACGATTATATCGACGAAGCGAACTTGCCATTTTTGGGAGCAGAAGCTTCAAATGGGGTTGAATTGGAGGACATTTTCACTGAAACCGGGAATTACCCTTGGAATCACAAACCCATGGGTTCTGATGTATGTGGTTGTAATTTACCGTTATTGGGCCATGTGGATGATGGGGCGGCTGCTCAGTCGGGGGACTTGTCACGACAGAGTGATTGTTCGAGTCCCAACAGTGCAATAGGTGGATCAAATGATGGGAGTAAGGGAAGCAGCAAAAGCAGCAGTAGTAGTTATGCTCATATGAACGGTTTAAGTGTAGCAAACGGACACGTCCCGCAGCATATTCGGACTACACCTTGCTAGCAGAGGCATGACCCTCTTTGTGTTTAGAGGGTGTTGTGAGTGGCGATTTGAACGCTTTGAATATTGTGATAATTTGACAATCAGTTGCTCTGATTCAGAATATGAAATTGCATTTCATGTGAATTGTCTTCTGTTGATACAACTGATATGAAATGTAAATTCATTAGGTTTGAGAACCAATTTCTTCAATATTGTTATTCAGTAAGGCATTTGCGGATGTCTCATAAAGATGGAACTGTGTGCATTGAAAGCACCTTCCTGGACTGTGAGGAAAGATGGTATCTTGATGAAAAAGAGCTGCAAGGATTGCTCCCAGGATTGCAAGGAAAGAGGATGGTCCAGATAAGAGAAGAACCGAGACAGATATTCTTATTTGTTCGTGATAACATACATTTGGGATTCTAAGATTTGCCTGTTTGTATGATTCCATGGAGAACTAAGAAAAATTCCAATACCTTTTGGTGATAAAAGAAGGAGAGTCTTATCTGAACATGAGAATAAAGCTTGAGCTCACCAGTAAGTTCAGCAAAGGTCATGTTATGTGTCTCAGACATGGCAGTTGACATTTGAAAGGAAGAGTTAAGTATTATGGATCTTTGTGTTTCTGTGATGGCTCAGTGGCCGTGTGTGCACATACCAGTATGTGAAATATACCTTGCTTACCATGCGGGGATGTAAGATGTGAAAGAGTTAGTGTTTACTAAAAAAGCTTTAAACTATTCACGGATAAGTATGGAATAACACGAGAAAAGTTAAATGGAGTGATACAAGAAGAGTTAAAGGCTTCTTATGCAGTTAATTAGTGGATGATGTGAAATTATGGTCAATAATATGAAAATGAGACATTTTTCTGTCGAGGATCTTAATCGTGTCGAAACGGTACCAAATGACACAGATTCTTGTGGAAGTTCTATGTGATAATAATTGGGGTGTTCTGCAGTAGTTCAGATGATAGGGGTTACTGGGATTTTTTTCTCCACAGAAACATTTGTTGTGTATGCACATTTGAATTAGACAATGAAACTCTTCTAAGAGTACTCAAAACATATGTTTTTTGTGGAGAAATGAGACAAAATACCAATATGCTATATGATAAATTTTACATATTTCCAGATTAGAGCGGCTATCAGTGAATATTTGTTTTCATATTTCACTGTGAAAATATGTTGTGGATACTCATTAGAAGCGTGTCTGCGAGGCACTTCTAATGAGTACCAACAACATATGTTTTTGTGGAGAAATAAGAAAACTATCAATTCTTTTTGGTTCGGGAAAAAAAAAAGTCACCTGATCTGGAACTATGGTGAAACCAACAAACCTGGCCCCTAGGTTATAAAACTTTTTTCATGCTCAACTCAGCTGAGCATGAAATTTTCTCTGCTTATTAATATGAAAATTCCAGCTACAGTAGTTGGCATTTTCATACTTATTTGCAGATAAAATTTCATGTTCAGCTATGTTTTGCAAGAAAGAATTTGCAATTGTTAGTAATTTGAGATTTATTAGCAGGACAAATTTCATGCTCAGGTGAGTTGAGCATTAAAATAGGTTTATAACCTCAGAGCCTGTCTTATAAACAAACCCATCTTATAATAGGAGTCCTGGGCTCAGTTTTTCAAAACTAACGATGTTGTTAGTTAATGTATCGTTAAAACTTTGATCATTAAATATGGCATATATGCTAATATTTTTGCTGAAAAAAAAATGACTCGCATTTTTTCAGCAAAAATAGCTGTGAATTAGATATTGTTCTTACTAGGACAGTTAACATTTTGACCACTAATGCGCTCATTAAGCTAACGATGCTTTGAACAACTGGGCCCTGGTTTATAACACTATAGCTCTAGATAAGAGGGTTATCCAGATAAATAATTTTCGTTTTTGAATTATACCATATTTACCCTAAGTATTCAGACACCATTAACTTCTGACCATATTTGTCCAAAAATTTGAAAAGGTCTATTATACTACCTATTGATGTGTCTAAAATTGTGCTGGATGAGTGGCAAATAGTGTGGACCCTGATCAGACGCTGCATTTCTGAGGCATCTGATCTGGGTCTACACTATTTGCTGAAACCAGTCTGTCCAAATATTGTTTTTGGTGAATATTTTTTAGGGTAAGTGGATTTTGAAATATTGTCCATGGATAACTGGCTCTAGATTCGAACATTTTGATTGTAACTTTTAAGCCCCCGCCATTCGAAGAATGGTGGAAAGGGCATATAGTTTTACCCATGTCAGTCCATCTGTCTATCTCGATACTTATCCGAGATGGCGTCAGCAATTTGTGTTTGAGTTTTTCAGGTGTTAGCAATTAGCGTAAGTTTTTCAGGCTGGGGCATCTGTGTCCTTTGGTACATTTCTAGTCTTCTTTATAACGAGCTGGCTGGCTAATCAGAGCTGAAAAGATAATCGATTATCAGTCCTGCCATTGTGATCGATCATCGATTAGTAATCACTGAAGATTTGGTCTTAATTTTGCCTGTCTGTCTGATAACTTTCCCTGTCTGTCTGACCATGACTCTTACTATATGTTATACTTTACTATATGTATTTGGTCATACAGGCCAGAGCAAACAGTGTAGACCCAGATGAGACGCCGCAAAGGCGGTGTCTCATCAGGGTCTACACTGTTTGCCACTCATCCACCTAATTTAGACACAGCATTGGGTAGTAAATTGTACTTGTTCTAATTTTAGATAAAGTATGGTAAGGAGTTGGGGTGTCTAATACTAAGGATAAATACGGTAAAGTAACATACACAGAAATGAAATGATCAATTAATAGCAGTCTGTGTAACAATAACCATTTTTGTGGAATTTATCAATCAATTAATCGATTATCTGATTAATTGTGCCAGCCTTATAACAAACAAACAAAAACAACAACATACGAGCCACAAGGTCAGAAAACCCCTTCAGGGCCTAGTTGTTCAAAGCGTCGTTAGCTTAACGAGCTTGTTAAGGGTCATTTTGTTAACTGTTTTAACGGATTTAATACACAATATTCTTATATTTTTTGCTGAAAAAATTTTGCACTGCAAAAGCTACTCACATTTTTTCAGCAAAAAATTTCAGCATATTTGCGTATCACTCGATGTAAATTTTAACGAATCGTTAACTAACGATGTTGTTAGCTTTGAACAACTGGGCCCTGAAATGTACACCCAGCAAAGATTCAGTTCAGCCTGCACATTCTCTCCGTCTCATCAGAATCATCACTGGGCACATTTTGATAGGCAAATTTTGCATAATGACTGATAACTGTGGATTTACCACTGTAACTTACTTTCTACTTTTGACGACGTTATACAATGCCTATACAACATGGTATCATCACTAGCTATATGTCTTGTAATGGTTGAAGTGTTCCAATTGTCAGTGCCAGTTGTTATGGCATTGGTCAGTTCAGCGTTAATACAAAACTGATAGAACATCTTTTTCTTGTCACTATCATATGTTGGCCACGGATATTGCTGGGCCTAACGAGACCGTAACCTTCTAGAATCGGATGTTGATTGCGTTAATTGTTAACTCTGATCAGCCAAAGAGGGCACCCCTATTTGTCACCAGGTTGAGGCTGTGATGGGTTTTCATCAGAACTCTGGTCGGCTGATGCATGGTCCGATGTTTGGGTACCTGGTTCATCCCAATTTTGCACAAAAAATGTTATCTTTTGCTGATTTTCGGCAGGTAGCAATTTCTGTTTCTTTGCCGGCAGAATGTTTTAGCTACGATAGCTCGCAAAGCAACTGGATAACTCTATCCAGTAGTAGTAAAGTGCTTATCCGATAGAGATCGCATAATCATTTCCCTTCATGCAAAAATTTACAGTAGTGACTTTTGTAAGAAAAAATACCGCACAGCACAAAACCAAAATAAAACAAAACAAAAAAAAGTCACTATCACTACAAGAGCCATTTGAAAATTTAGTGCACCCGATCGGCGCGGACAGTTTTTTAATGTGCGCTGTAGGGATTCTTTGTGCATATGGCGCAATGGCATGGATCATATTGATCTCTGCAGAAGGTACGTTTTTTCATGTTGCAGCTAGTATTTTCCCAGTCTTCAGCAGTTGGCCTTGAGAGACTGTTTGCCAAGGCAGAAGTAATGATTACCAACAACACACTACTATATATTCACAGGGAAGTAAGAAAGTTGTCAATACATTTTGGTGGAAAAACAGGACGTTTTATCTAGGTTCATGATAATTGATTATTTTAACGAAAAATTCCATTCTTTTTTTGTTGTACATATTTTCATCACAGTTAATCTTTAAAATGCTGTCATCAAATCTCTCAGACAAATTTCTTATTTTTCTGATAAAATAGAATTTTAGGCATTTCAGTGCCTATCTGTTAAAAAAATATAGAAAAAAAATCTCCTTGCGAATTGAGGTGAGAAGTAAATATCAGAGATGATTTAACCTTTATCACTCTCTAGGCAAATTCAGCAGATGAAAAACTGATGGTATTTTTTCTTATTTTCTCCAGAAAACGGGTTTTGACATTTCATTCTAATTGTCTTCAATGGAGACAGTTTGCATACAATGTTAAATCCTGTTTCCTGGAAAAAATTAGAAAAATATTTCAGAATGTAGTCTCGGAGTGCCAAGTGTTAATGGGAAGCTGCGCCCTTCACAATTTGAAATAGCCTTTAATAGTTTAAATCTGTATTATTAACCAGTAGCTCACACCACTTATAAAATATCAGTCGCTGTACCTGCCATCAAGACCTACCCCCAGCCCTCTGACAATGCACTCATAGGTTTGCCCTCTACAAGACGCTTCTAGTTAGTACACATCGAGGGTTGAGCGCAAGACTATAGTAACTCAAACATATTTTTGAACCCGTTGTTTAGGGGCAACTTGTATCTCTTTGTAAACAATGCAAATTTAGGTGCCATTGCTCATATGAGCAATGGCACCTAAATTTTCATTGTTTACAGAAAGAAATGTTGTAATCTTCATAACGCCTTCATGGTGAGGAGATTAGGTTTGGGGAAAAACAACCATCTGACTTACGCCAGTCTTGCGCTCAACCCTCGACATTATCTATCAACCTACGTTTTCATGGAGAAATGAGCCAGCACTTGAGAAAATGGTGTTTATCATTATAAGCGACCCACTAAGACTCAGGCAAGCCTGCGCATAAGTGCTGTCTTACCAGAGCCTTGGCTGATCACAGACGTGTAGTAGAGACCTTGAGGAAGATATGCATGTCTGTAGTCCAGATATGGGACTGTGCATGCACATTTGAAGAAACACAAATGGGAAAACCATATGGTCCATGTTTCGTGTGCCGGTTCAAATAAGGAAAATATCAGTAGTTTTGTTGTTATCAAACACCTTATCTAGAGCTACAGATTTTCTAAACAGTGTGAAAAAGATAGGTTTGTTGACATACGATGCACTGGTGTTTACTTACGATACACTGGTGTTAATTTACGACTCACTGGTGTTAACTTTCAATGCACTGGTCTGTTAACTGAGAATCTGGTCGCTCCAAAATTTCATACAGGCAGTATAATGCAATCATACACATGTGTACATATGTATGTTATAATATTTATGACTTGATTGAATTTTATATACATTCATTTATAGCTCCAGATAAGCGGGGGTATTCACATAATAGTTTTCTTATTTCTGCACAAAAGCACATATTGTGGTACTCATTAGAAGCTCTTTGTTGAGGGGCTTCTAATGAGTACCTACAACTAGGGCTGGCTAATCAGAGCTGAAAAGATAAACGATTATCAGTCCTACCATTGTGATCAATAATCGATTACTAATCACTGAAGATAAGGTCATAATTTTACCTGTCTGTCTGAGCATGACTCTTACCATATGCCAGTCAGGCCTGAGCAAACAGTTTAGACCCTGATGAGATGCTGCAAAATGAGGCCGTCTCATCAGGGTCAACACTGTTTGCCATTTATTCAGCTAATTTGTACTTATTCAAATTTTAGATAAAGTACTGGAAGGAGTTGAGGTGTCTGAATGCTATGGGGAAATACCGTAAAGTAATAGACACAGAAATCAAATGATCGATTATTAGCAAAACTGTAATGATGATCATTTTTGTGGAATTCATTGATGAATTAATTGATTATCCTATTAATTGTGCCAGCCTTGCCTACAACATATGTTTTAGTGCAGAAGTAAGAAAAACATAAGTACTTTTCAGTTGAAAAAAGTGCCTTATCTGCAGCTATGGTCATGATACACAGTACTTGCTTTTCACCCCTAGTGCTTAACACTTGTCATGCTGAATAAATTAAGATGCCACGCCCATTTAAGATTTTCAGCCAATCAGATTACTCAATCCAGATTGTTGATATAAAGTAACATACTTAATGGCAAACAGTGCAGATCCAGATCAGTTGGCTTCTGAAGAAGCCAACTGATCTGGATCTACACTTTTTGCAAAGGCAGGGCATATCCTGGCTCAGCAGGATAAGAATTCACATGCTGGGTTAAATTTCAGCTGTCAACATTTTGAAATATTTTTTGTAATTTTTCCCCCCAAAATAGTGTTTGGCATTTCATTAGGAGCAGTCTGATCTGGGTCTGCACAATTTGCATGTGCCATTTTATTTGAGCCTTGATGTAAGAAATTTTATGACATTTACAGTACCATGCAAAGTTTCGAGTTTAAACCTGAAGACAAGGAGATTGAACTGCAAGTTTTATTATTAGAGAGTTTTAAATTTTTAAAAACATTTTAGAATGTTATCAGACAAAACTACATGTAAGAGGGTCCATTTAAAGGGGACTGATGGGACTGATTACAGTTGGTAGAAAGTCTGCTATTTTTTACAAGGGGGACAACATTTGCTACACATAGCCCCATCTGAAAATTTTTTAAGGGGTCTACTCTCAAAGGAAAGGATTTCACTCCTATGTGAGAAAATCCTTCTCTTTAGCATATACTCCTTTCAAATCAGAGGGGAGCAAATTCTTACAGAGTAGAACTATTTTAAAAGGGAGGAAAAGTCCATCTTAACAGAGTTGCCTCTCCTGAAAGCATCTGTTCGCCTTAATCCTTTCATCCCTGAAGACCAAAACAGTTTTTGTGAAAACCGTGCATCATCAGGCTCTACATTGTTTGCCATTCTGTTTTGAATTTGGACTGAGACTCCAAATTTGGATCAATGGTTCTGACCAGATTCAAAAAAATGGAAGAGTCCACTTTAGAAACTCAGGGGTGAAAGGGTTAACCATTTTTAGCTCACCTGAGCACAAATGCTCGGGATGAACTGTTGTGATTGCCCTGTCGGGTGTCCGTCGTCTGTGGTGCGTATTGGGTCATCCACAATTTGCTTCAAATGACATCTCCGCCGTAAATACTGGGCTTGTTTCAACCAAAGTTGACAGGATTGTTCCTTGGGAGGTCCCCTATGAAAATTGCTCAAATTGTTCCACGCCGCTGTACAAAATGGCTGTCAGAGCTAAAAATAACCAAATAAACTTCAGACAATACCTCCACTGTAACCACTGGGGGGATTTCAACCAAACCTGATAGAATTGTTCCTTGGGAGGTCTTCTACAGAAATTGCTCAAATTGTTCTGCTCCGCTACACAAAATGGCCGCCAGAGCTAAAAATAGAAAATACTTTAAACGACATCTCTTCTGTAACTACTGGGCGGATTTCAATCACACATGATAGGATTGTCCCTTGGGAGGTCCCCTACCAAAATTGCTCAAATCCTTCTGCTCCACTGCACAAAATGGCTGCCAGAGCTCTAAGAAAAAAAACTTCAAATGCCATCTGTAACCACTGGACGGGTCCTCTACCAAAATTGCTCAAACTGTTCCTGTCCACTGCACAAAAAGGCAACCAGAGCTAAAAATAGAAAAAAAAAAAAAAAAAAAAAGTCAAACAACATCTCAAAATATTGGCGGGTTTCAACAAAACTTAGATTGTTCCTTGGAAGGTCCTCTACCAAATTTGCTCAAATCATTCTGCTCCACTGCACAAAATGGAGGCCAGAGCAAAAAATAGAAAAATTTAAAATGACATCTCCATAACCACTTGGTGGTTTTCAACCAAACTTGATAGGATTGTTCGTAGGGAAGTTCCCTACAAAAATTGCACAAAACGTTCCACTTCAGTGCACAAAATGGTGGCCAAAACTACAGATATAAAAACTTCAAAAAAATATCTCCTCCATTACCACTTGGCAGATTTCAACCAAACTTGATAGAATTGTTCCTTGGAAGATCCTCTACCAATATTGCTCAAACTGTTGCACTTCGCTGCACAAAGTGGCTGCCAGAGCTAAAAATAGAAAAAAAACCCCTTCAAACAACATCTCCTCCATAACCACTGGGCGGATTTCAACCAAACTTGATAGGATAGTTCTTTGGGAGGTCCTCTACCAAAATTGCTCAAACCTTTCTGCTCTGCTGAACAAAATGGCCAAAAAAGCTAAAAATAATAAAAAAAAAATACTTCAATTTCTCTGAAACTCATAGGGACCAGCACACTGAAACTGTGTAAAATCACCAGAGCAAAAAATGGAAAAAAAAAACAAACTTTAATTAATAACTAGGGCAATTTCAAACAAACTTCACTGGATTGTTCCTTGGATGTCCAGTAATGTCTTGAGATCTACATTGCATTGGATAAATCATGTGCCAAAGCTAAGGATTTAAATATGAATATCAAGTTTTGCATTTAAAGCAGATGTTCTCAGGTGAGTGATTTCAGAGGCTGTAGCTTCTTGTTTGGAGAAATGGGCAGATGACTAATGTGTGATCTTTTTCTCTTTTTTTTTTCTTGAAAAATAGGGCTGAACGTTTTATTCAGTTAACAGCCATTGAGTTAACCAGCCATTTTCTAAGAAAATCATGTAAAGCCTTGTCAAGAGCTCCAGATAAAGCACTTCATTCAACCAAAAAGTAGTGATATTATTCTTATTTCTCCACAAAAATGTATGTTGTGGTACTATTAGAAGCACCTGAGGGGCTTCTAATGGGTACCCACAACATACCTTTTCCTGGAGAAATAAGAAAAATATGTGAATACCCCATCTTATCTGGAGCTATGGCACTGTCTGTGGAATATCTTAGTTTTGGCATGAGTTGCTTCCCCTGAAAGTTTGTCCATTCCCCCTAATAAAATGTTCTTTTTGTTTTTTGTATTTATTTTATTCCTGGATAACCAGATTGACTCAAAACCAATGGGTTTGTCCTCTTTATTTGTATATTCCCCAGACATGCCTTACGCGTTGGATAAATAGTGTAGATCAAAGGGGGCTACTGTTAAAGGAAAGATTTTTCTCCTAGAGGAGTTGTTTTTTCTCAAGAGCATACCTTCAGATAAGAGGGGGTACCACATAATATTTTTTCTTATTTCTCCACTGAAACCTTTTTGTGGGTACTCGGAAGAAGCGCTTCTTATGTGTACCCAGAATATATGTTTTCATGAGAAATAAGAAAATTGTCATTACTTCTCAGTTAAACAAAAAGAAACAGCACCTTATCTGGAGCAATAAACAATAGCCCCTTTTGAAAAGGGAGGCAACTACTTTGAGGTCAGAGTGATCTTACTTTGAGGTGAATCCATTCACCAGCTGTGAGAGTATATTGGAGCATACTTTGCCATTGTGCAAGCTGATCTTGGCGATGGTGTTGGCATATGCAATTGGTACCATTTTGTTTAGTGCTATTTTCTCTTGTTAGACTGGACCTATGGTAGAAACTAGTTTGGCAGGACCCCAGTCAGAGGACTTGTTGAGGAAGAGTATTTGTTGACAATTCTGGGATAATTTTTCTTACTTGTCAATAAAAGCATACGCTGTGGGTACTCATTAGAAGCAGCTCGCTGAGACGTATGTTTTTATGGAGAACTTGATAAAATTATCCCCGGTCCCGAGGTTGTAAAACTTTTTTCATGCTCAACTCAACAGAGCACTGGAGACCAGGAGGTCGCGGGTGACTCCCGCCGAGGTCAGCAACATTCTTTCGTGGAGATTGATCATGAAATATTTTCTACAGTCATTCTTTCCCTTCCACTGATTCAAAAAGGGCAGTTGTCAGTTTCTGGCGAAAGAATGTGCACAATACTGGTTAACCGTTTAGAGGACTAAGCCTGCCCAGTAAACGTGTGGTTAGGTAAACTGACCGCGCTTGACATGACCTCAATGGGTTGACTGGGCCGTAAAACCTCAACACAAACAAACAACTCAACTGAGCATGAAATTTCACTTGGTCATAAAAATACCAAAAATTTAAAACTTCTTTCATGCTCAAATCGGCTGAGCTTGCTGAGCCGAGTTGAGCATGAAAGAAGTTTCAAAATTTTGTCAGTATTTTAAGATTTATAAACAAAACAAATTTCATGCTCACCTGAGTTGAGCATGAAAAAAGTTTTATAACCTCGGGGCTGGAGTAATCACCAAATACACCTCAAGTCCTCCACCAGTTATATGTGTTTGTATGATTTTATTCTCATCAGCGTTCTGGATAAGTAGAAGTTCTAGGTTTTGAGAGTTAGAGGCATAGTATGAGGAAAAATTTCTTCTGGATGTGTGGACAGCAACTATCTGGATCCATAGTTCTAGATAAGAGGGAGTATTTTTCTTATTTCTCCACGAAAACATACATTTTGGGTACTCAGGCGAGGCCCTTCTAATAAGTATCAACAACATGCGGTCAGTTTCTGGCGAAAGAATGTGCACAATACTGGTTAACCGCTTAGAGGAGGACTAAGCCTGCCCAATAAACGTGTGGTTAGGTAAACTGACAATGCTCGACATGACCCCATCGGGTTGACTGGGCCGTAAGACCTCAATACAAACAAACAAACAACAACATATGCTTCTAATTAGTACCACAGTATATGTTTTCAAAGAGAAATAAGAGAAATATCAGTGCTTTTTGGTCGAAAAAAAATGCCTTATTATCGGCAAGTATGTCAGGATCCTGGCCTGGACTTTGCAATTGAGCAGTACACCACAACCTCTTTATAGCACAGTTCGTTATAACACGGTTTTGTATATAACACGGCTCAAAGATGGATCCCAAAAATGTATAGATTATATTGAAAAATGACCATAAATGGTCATTTTTCAATATAATCTATACATTTTTGTTTGGATAGAACACGGTTGTTTAACTAACACAGTTTATGCTATGGACCCCAACAACAATGTTTTAAAGAGGTTGTGGTGTACATGGTAATCATTTGATTTTGTAAGCAGACAGCGAAGAAGAGAGCTGAAGGGGATTTGATACACTTTCAAGGGAGGCAACTCAGCAGTGTAGAAGTTTTTGCCTCCTTTCTGAAAAGGGGTCAATGCTTAAGGAAAGAATTTGCACACAGGTGTAGGCCCCTTTTATGAAAGGGCTTGGTGGATGGGAAAGCAAACAGAAAGTCACAAAAGTTATCTCCCTCAAAGTTACTAGCAGAATATCTGCCAAGTGTATCTAGTCCTCTTAAGGGGGAGTATTAAAGCTGAGTACTAAGGAGTACTAAGACTGAGTATTAAGGGGTATTTGGTGATAATTCTGGGATAAGTTTTATTATTTCTGTATAAAAATATTTGTCGTGGGTACTTTAGCCTGATTAAGACTCTTCTAATGAGAACCCACAATGTAATTTTTTTCATTGGAGAATTGGAAAAAAAACAACATCATCATCAAATACCCCTCTTTAACAAGTCAACAAGGCTCTTGAGCATGTGCAGGGTGATGTGAATGCCCACATTTTGCGCATGGTCAAAGGCCTGTTTTCGCTTGGTGTGGCTCATTTGAGCTGCGGAAAATGTCAGTTCACAGAGGAATGGTTAAGAAGGAGTATTTGTGATAATTATTTGATAATATTCTCCATAAAAAACATATATTGTGGGTCTCATTAGAAGCGCCTCAGTGAGGCGCTTCTAATGAGTACCCACAATATATGTTTTTATGGAGAAATTAGAAAAATTATCCCAGAATGATCACCAAATACTCCTCCTTAACAATTCCTATGATTCAGATCATCTGCTTATCCAATATGCTCGTCTTCATGTGTGCATGTGTTTTACTATGGCAGCTATTTATTTTATGAATGATCAGTGTACATGTATATGTTGTTTTCTTGTGAAAATCGTGACAGTTGGGATCAGGAGTGGATCATCTGCTGAAGCTGTTCAGTCAAAAGTAGGTGTGATAGTATCGATTTTAAACCTGAAAGTGCCAAACAGGATTTGCAGCAGACGACATTCTAATATTTTTTTTCTGAGAAAATAATGCTTGACATTTCATGTGAATTGTCTACTATGCATTTTTTAGGGGATTCTCAGTTTGTTGTTATCATTTCAGAGAAAATAAGGCTTGACATTTCATGCAAATTGTCTGCTAGGCAGATGATTCATATTTTTTAAGCTTTATTGTCTCTGAAAAAAAAAAAAAAAAGGAATTGAAGCAGATGACATCCAAATTTTTTTATTATTATTTTTAGAGAAAATAGATTTGACATTTTGTGTGAATTGTTGCTTTATTTTCTCTGAAAAAAACACACAAAAAAAAAAAAAAAAAGAAAAGAAAATGAAGCAGATGACATTAAAAAATTTTATACCCAGACACACAATAGTTGCCTGGGCCCGGTTGTTCAAAGCGTCGTTAGCTTAACGAGCTGGTTAAGGGCCATTTCGTTAACTATTTTAGCAGATTCAATATACAATTTTCTGAATTTTTTTGCTGAAAAAATGTGAGAAGCTTTTGCACTGCAAAAGCTACTCACATTTTTTCAGCAAAATATTTCAGCATATTTGCGTATCTCTCGATGTAAATTTTAACGAATCGTTAATAACGACGTCGTTAGCTTTGAACAACTGGGCCCAGGTATTTTGGTATCACATTGGTCATGATTGAAGCAGATGACATTTAAATTTTTTTTATACCCCGCCACATGATAGTAGCGGGTATTATGGTGTCACGTTGGTTGGCCGTGTGTCTGTCCATCCTTCCATCTTTTCGTACGTCCATCCATATTTTCGTTTCTGGACAATAACTTGAGTAAATGTCAATGGATTTTCACCAAACTTGGTATGTGCATTGATATTGTGGAGACTTGGTTTGAGATTACTAATGGGCAAATTTTGACAGCGTTACCTGCCAGTGACATGATAATGGCAGTGGCAGGGTATTATAGTTTCATGTTTTTATTATTATATTTTTTAGAGAAAATAAGGTTTAACATTTCCTGTGAATTATCTGCCAGACAGAACCTAGAAGTTGATTCCCATGAAATGTTAAGCTTTGTCATTACGAAAACATGCCTGTTCAAATATACTGAAAAGTTAATCACCGAAAAATTGAAAATTTTCAGACAAAAAATTCAAATATTTTTCATATTTCTGCTCAAAACATAGATTGTTGGTACTCGTTAGAACTGCCTCGCAGGGGCGGGAGTACCCACAATCTATGTTTTTGAGCAGAAATAATTGAAATAATGTATACCCCTGTAAACCCCAGTTTTACTATATAAAAGTGGGGTTTCAGGGGGTCAGAATTATATAGGCATGTTTTTGTGATGGTTTTCTCTGAAAAAGAAAAGTAAAATGAATTCTACTGTAGCTGTGATTGGCACTTCAACCGTTATCACTCTATAGGCAAATTCAGCAGAGGACAAATTGAAGATATTTTTCATTTTTCTTTTTCCTAGAAAATAGGATTTGATATTTTATTTCATGCAAATTGTCTCCATTGGAGGCCAGCCACAGTGGCTCAGTCTGATGCCTGTTCAACTGGGGACCAGGAGGTTGCCGGTTTGATCCCTGCCAGGTCCAGAGGAGATCGATCATGAAATATTTTCTATGGTCATTCTCTCCATACTGCTGATTCAAGAAAGGCAGTTGTCAGTTTCTGGTGATTTAATGTGTACAAGTACTGGTCTATCACTTAGAGAATTAAGCCTGCCCAGGAAAAGTGGGGTTAGGTAAACTGACCGGCTCAACATGGCCTTAATAGTGTTGACTTGGATGTTAAACTGCAACCCAATCAGTCTCCATTGGAGTCAGTTGGCATGGAATGTCAAAATCTTCCTGGGGAAAATAAAAATATTTCAATATATCATCTGCTGAAAATTTTACCCTGGGTGCTAAGTGTTAAGAGTTAACAGTTTAGCATGGGTATTTATATTAAAGGTATATGTGCCTTTAGGCTGTAATGCTTTCGGTGCAAATTAGCAGATTGCACATTGGTTATATTTTTCCTACATTTTATCCTACATTATTCCTAGTTTTTTCTACATTAAGGTTAAATGAGAACCCTAACCAGTAAACAAGAACATGTCAGCTGCATGAAATGTCAAATCCTGTTTGCTGAGAAAATAAGGAAAATATCAATTTGTCGTCTGCAGAATTAGCCCAGAAAATGGTGATGGTTCATATGATAGATATATCCGGTGCTGCCCCAGAGTGGGTTACTGATGACTCAAAGGAACTCCCTCTGAAGTCTGCCGTATTTGACCTAATTACCGCACATGCTCCTGTAAGTTTGCAGTAAAACAATTAAGTAGCCTTTAGATTACAGTCAGTGTACTTTTATCTACTTCTTTATAAAAACATATGTTGTGGGTACTCATTTGAATTGCCTCGACTTGTCAAGGCAATTCAAATGCGTTCCCACAACATACGTTTTTATGAAGAAAATCAGAAAATAATATTGCAAAAGCATCATGTAATACGCTCCTCATTAAGTCCGCTGCTGATCTTTCTTTAAAGAGTGCCCTTATTAGGTTGATATTTTACTACAAGTTTGTTCAGTAATTTTGAAAAATCTAAGCACACAGTGCTGTAATTAGGTTGAATATGGTATATCATTTTCACAGGTAATTCTTAAGGAAGTTAGATGAACCGTGACTCTTTTCTGTAAAAATGCTCAAACTGCCCCCCCTTCCCTCATGACACCCTCATTAAAATTGAACTCCTGATTAAAATATCTAGGATCCACTCTTGGTTATGTAAAAAAATCATGCAGAGCTGATTTACTTCTTGCCTTATTATAGCTCAGCTGCACTAGACAAGATTTTTTTTTTTTTTTTTTGGTATTTTTCTTATTTCCCCATGAAAACATATTTTATGGGCAATCATTAGAAGCTGTCTCGCTAAGATTTTTCTATTGAGTATCCACAACTCTAAGTAATGGGACAGGGAGGCCTGAGCAAATAGTGTTGACCTTGATCAGATGCCGCAGAATGCGGCATCTGATCAGGGTCTACACTGTTTGCCATTCATCCGGCAGTTTTTCCAACACACCAGTATGTAGTGAAATAGACTTGTTCCTGGTAAAGCAAATACCATATTTGACCTAATTACCACATTGTGAGCTTAGTGTTTTTCATTAAGAAAACACGCCTTTTCAAATATATAGAAAATTTCACCTCCAAAAACTGAAAATTTTTAGATAAAAAACTCCGATATTTTTCATATTTCTGCTCAAAACATAGATTGTGGGTACTTGTTGGAACCGCCTCGACGAGGCAGTTCTAACGAGTACCCAAAATCTATGTTTTTGAGCAGATATAAGAAAAATAATGTATACCCCTGTAAACCCCAGTTTTGCTACATAAAAGTGGGGTTGAAGGGGGTCAATATTATATAGGCATGTTTTCGTGATGTTTGTTTTTTTGTTTTTTTCGAAATTCCTGGAAAAACTTGTAGTAAAATATCCACTTGATAAGGGTACATTCTAAAGAAAGATCAGCAGATGGTTTCATGAGAGGATTATTTTACGATGCTCATTTTTACTTTTACAGATTATCTTCTTTATAAAAGCAAATGTTGTGGGTGCTTAATTGAATTGCCTCAACCTATTTATAAAGATGTAAAAGTTCACAGGCTGTAATCTGAAGGCTATGAAATTTCTCAACTCTGCGCTTATATGTGTATGTGAAGTAATAAGGTCAAAAACAGTAAAATGTTTTTCACACAGCTGTAGAGGTCCACTTTCTAGTACTATGTGTGCCACTGCAGGACAAAACCTACAATAAGACCTGTGTGATCAAGAAAGGCTGAGGTCAGCGTCTACAGCCACCCAGTAACGCAATGGTTCTCGTTTATTTTACTTTTGATAGCCTGGAGTCTGTAGAAACACATGCTGTCAGTGAAGACTATGATCAGACTGTCTGGATTCCCAGGCTGATTTGAGTCTTCACTGATCCCACAAGTCTTATTGTAGGTTTTGTCAGTTGAGAAGGAAAATGTTTTTGGAGCAGATACTAAGGTGAGATTTTCATATAAGGAAAACTGCAATTTATTTGCAGCAAAAGGCCCAGTTCAGCCAGACTTCATGGGGTTTCTGACAGCTTTTGATCCCAGCTGTGTTTAAGTTACATACTTTTCAGATCTGCTTCCTATTGGTAATGTGTTGAATTTCTCTTTTATGGTAAATTTAATCCTGTGTATTGTCATTATGTTCAACATATATGTTATAGAGAAAGGCCTTCCCATAGATTTCTTGTGTTTAACCATAGCTCAAGATGACACTTTTTTAGCCAAACAGTAATGATATTTTTCTTACTTCTCCATGAAAACATATGCTGTGGGTGCTCATTAGAAGTGCCTGTCCGAGGCACTTCTAATGAGTACCCACAACATATATTTTCCCGGACAAATCAGAAAAAAATTTGGTAGATAATCCATCTCTTACGTGCAAACTGTAAATTCAGCTGATGTAAAGCCGACAGTTGTCATGATATGGGGAAATTCACTTTTGGACAATAGTACCCGGAAAAGACTCCGATTAATGTGTGCATTCGTGCAGTCTGAGTACTCTTCACTAGCTGCTCTTTGACTAGCCAAAGACTGGCTTGACATGACCTTTACAGTGTTACTGGGCCGTTAACTTTAAACAAGCTATGGCAAGTAAGAGCCATCACTCAGGACAGTCTGCACAGAGTCTTTGCAGGGTATATGTCCATAGGAACATTTTCTTAAGTCGCAGCTCATTTTATTTATTTTTTCCCTCCAAACATGCCATGTCAAACAGTGCATTTGAAGGAATGTTAAAGTGAATACGGAAAATGTCCTTAAATTTCAAACGCCTTATTCTACATCTTGGCTTAAATTTTGCTGCTTTTTATGCCCCCAACTTCAAAGAAGTTGGAGGGGCATATTGCTTCTGGGTTGTTCGTCCGTCCGTCCGTCCGTCCGTCCTTCCGTCCGTCCGTTCGTCACGCTTTTTGATGCATAGCATAACTTTAAAACTGTGAATGCTACTGTTTTGAAATTTCATATATGGATTCCTCATGAAAAAATAGCTGACACGTATTTTTTTTCTTGACAGGATTATGCCCCTTTTCTGAGTTATGGCCCTTTGAAAAAATATGGATGCAATCTTGTCAGCAAAATATCTCAAAAACTATTAAAGCTAGAGCCTTGAAACTTGATGAATAGACTGGTAGTGATGAGTAGACAACCTGATTAACTTTTGAAGAAATTTTGAAAAATACTTCTTGAGTTATGGCCCTTTGTAATTTTGGGCAGTTTTACCTTGTCAGCAAAATATCTCAAAAATTGTTAGAGCTAGAGCCTTGAAACTTAGTAAATGGATTTGTAGTGATGAGTAGATGACCTGATTAACTTTTGAAGAAATTCTGAAAAATACTTCATGAGTTATGGCCCTTTGTAATTTTGGGCATTTTTATCTTGTCAGCAAAATATCTCAAAAACCGTTGGAGCTAGAGCCTTGAAACTTAATGAATAGACTGGTAGTGATGAGTAGACAACTTGATTAACTTTTGAAGAAATTTTAAAAAATGCCTTTTGAGTTATGGCCCTTTGTAATTTTGGGCATTTTTACCTTGTCAGCAAAATATCTCAAAACCTGTTAGAGCTTGAGCCTTGAAACTTAGTAAATGGATTTGTAGTGATGTGTAGATGACCTGATTAACTTTTGAAGAAATTCTGAAAAACACTTCATGAGTTGTGGCCCTTTGTAATTTAGGGCATTTTTAACTTGTCAGCAAAATATCTCAAAAACTATTGAAGCTAGAGCCTTGAAACTTGATGAATAGACTGGTAGTGATGAGTAGACAACCTGATAAACTTTTGAAGAAATTTTGAAATATACTTCTTGAGTTATGCCCCTTTGTAATTTTAGGCATTTTTATCTTGTCAGCAAAATATCTCAAAAACTGTTAGAGCTAGAGCCTTGAAACTTTAAATGGATTTGTAGTGATGAGTAGATGACCTGATTAATTTTTGAAGAAATTCTGAAAAATACTTCATGAGTTATGGCCCTTTGTAATTTTGGGCAATTTTACCTTGTCAGCAAAATATCTCAAAAACTGTTGGAACTAGAGCCTTGACACTTGATGAATAGACTGGTAGTGATGAGTAGACAACCTGATTAACTTTTGAAGAAATTTTGAAATATACTTCTTGAGTTATGCCCCTTTGTTATTTTGGGCATTTTTATCTTGTCAGCAAAATATCTCAAAAACTATTAGAGCTAGATACTTGAAACTTGGTGAATTGATTGGTAATGATGAGTAGATGACTTGATTAATTTTTTTGTAAATTCTGAAAAATATTTCATAAGTAATGGCCCTTTGTAAATTTGGGCATGTTTCCCTTGTGAACAAAATATCTCAAAAACTATTGAAGCTGGAGCCTTGAAACTTGATGAATAGATTGGTAGCGATGAGTAGATGACCTGAATATGCCCCCAGTTTCGAATGAAATTGATGGGGCATATTATTTTGCCTTCATTTGTCCATCCGACTGTTTGTCCGTTCATCAAGCTTTTTTTGTGCATGCCATATCTTAAGAACCCTGCACGCTAGGGTTTTGAAATTTTATATTTGGGTTCCCAATGAAAAAATAGCCGACCCGTATTTTGTTTCTTGTCTAGCATGTTTATTTAAAGTTATGCCCTTTTGAAAAAAATCAGAATTAAATCTTGTGAGCAAGATATCTTGAAAAGTATTTAAGCTGGGTTCTTGAAATTCGATACAGTGAGTGGGAATGATGTGTACATTACCCGATTATATTTTGAGAGAATTCCATGAAAATATTGATAAAGTTACGGCCCTTTGCAGTTCTGCTCATTTTGACCTTGTCAGCAAGATTTCTCGAAAAGCACTTAAGCTAGGGTCTTGAAATATTATATGCTGATTGGGGATGATGTGGAGATTACCTGGTTTGTTTTTTAGGGAATTCCATGAAAAATTGATGTAGTTATGGCCCTTTGTAGTTCTAGGCATTTTGACTTTTTCAGCAAGATATCTCAAAAAGTATTTAAGCTAGAGCCATGATATTTGGTATACTGATTGGGATTGAGGAGGAGATCACCTGAATAAATTTTGAACCAATTAAATGAAATGTTGGAGTTATGGCCCTTCGCAATTTTGGGCCATTTAATGTCGTTGCTTTATTGTGTATAGCATAAGTTTAGAACCATGTATGCTAATGTTTTGAAATTTCATGTTTTGATTCCTCATGAAAAAATAGGTGATCCGTATTTTTTTTCTTATCCCAATCATCTCCTATTTTAGAGTTATTTCCCTTTGATAAAATAACATTGAAATCATATATTTGTACTGTTGTTACCGTCATGGCTAAGCAGTGTTGGAGTCAAACAGTGTTAGAGTCAGGCAGTTGGGGGCATAGTGTTTTACAAACACCAGCTCTAGTTTTTTAAGTTTTTCTTTATTAAAATATGAAGTGGAATGGAAAATAGTGTAGACCCTGATCAGAGTGCAGTCTGATTTGGGTCTGCATTGTTTGCGTATGAAATTTTGTCAAACACTTTATTGCACAAAATTTTAGGACACTTATTGTATCTGGGTCTGTACTGTTTGCATATGCCATTTTGCCTAAAGCCTTGATGTACGAAATTTTAGGATATTTTCGTACTCCAAAGTGTTTGACAAAATTTCATATGCAAACAGTTCAGAACTTCAGACCCAGATAGACTGCTCCTGAAGGAGGAGCAGTCAGATCAGAGTCTTCACTGTTTGCCTTTCCACTATGAATTTTAATTTAGGCCAAAAATGTATGGAATAAAGTGATCAGAAGTTTAGAACATTTACAGTACACAAATTTTAGAGCATTTACAATATGGGATTAACAACTAACCCATTTTAATCTGGAGACCGCCAAAAAGGTAATTGGCAAACAGTGCAGACCTAAATCAGATGCCGCAGAATGTGGCATCTGATCAGGGTCTACACTATTTGCATCAAGGCTTTCTTAAAACATAGTAATAGTAAAAACTAACCAGACACCCTGCTTTTGGAAACTGACCGGTCCAAAGAGTTGTGGTAGACGGGTCCATTGGGCGCAAATGGGTTAAGTGCCTGAATGGATATGCATGCTTATGACTGTTCTCAGATAAATTTGGTTTTCCAGTGGAACTTGTCATATATTACATAATGCTATTTTTAACCCTTAATGCTTAGCACTCTGAGTAAAATTTTAAGCAGACTACGTATTGAAATATTTTTCATATTTTTTCTCAGAAAACAGGTTTTGACAATTCATGCAAATTATCACGATTGGAGCCAATTTGCGTGAAATGTCAAATCCTGTTTTCTTAGAAAAATAAGAAAAATATCACCAATTTGTTGTCCGCTGAATTAGCCCAGAGAGTGGTAATGGTTAAAATGCTAATCGCAACTGTGTCAGATATTTTTTTTTCAGTATTCATAAGGTTTGACATTTCATGTGAATCATCCAGCAGCCGAGTCTCTTTATGAAATGTCAAGTCTTTATTTTCTCTGAAAAAAAAAAAAAAAAAAAATTTGAAAGTTATCTCATCACGCAAACATGCCTATATAATTTTGACCCCCTTCAACCCCACTTTTGTATAGTAAAACTGGGGTTTACAGGGGTATACATTATTTTTCTTATTTTTGCTCAAAAACATAGATTGTGGGTACTCGTTAGAACTGCCTCGCCGAGGTGGTTCTAACAAGTACCCACAATCTATATTTTGAGCAGAAATATGAAAAATATCAGAGTTTTTTATCTGAAAATTTTCAATTTTTGGAGGTGAAATTTTCTGTATATTGGAATAGGCATGTTTTCGTAATGTGCTAGTTTTGCCTAGTGTTCTATGGGTGAATTAATATATGAGATAGGTCCGCCTATGATGTTTTACAAAATTGATAGTTCTATGAAATTGATAATAGAGATTGTCATTTTTAATCTTCCCATTTTGAAAACTCCTTTAACAGTACAATTCATTGCATTTTGGCAATATTCAGTCTGCAGAATTTTAAGATGCAAGCAGAATACATTTTAACCCTTGCCATGCCATTACGAAAACATGCCTGTTCAAATATATAGAAAATTTTACCTCCAAAAACTTAAAATTTTCAGATAAAAATCTTTGATATTTTTCATATTTCTGCTCAAAACATAGATTGTGGGCACTCGTTAGAACCGCTTCGCCGAGGCAGTTCTAACGAGTACCCACAATCTATGGTTTTGAGCAAAAATAAGAAAAATAATGTATACCCCGGTAAACCCCCATTTTACTATATAAAAGTGGGGTTTAAGAGGGTCAAAATTATATAGGCATGTTTTGGTGATGCTGAATATATTACCATGCCCACTTCTAATTTTCAGCCGATACAAATTCACATACTGAATACATACTGAATACTGAAGATCCAGATCAGTTGCAGATCTTCTTAGAAGCCAACTGGTCTGGATCCAGACTGTTTGCAAAGACAGGGCATATCCGGGTCAGCAGGACCAGGGTTATCTCTCATTTCCCCCAAAATAGATGCAGACATTTCAAGCCCTAGTTTACAGAGGGAAAGCACCAGGCACTATTGCCTGCTAATTTTAAATGTTTACTTACCCCTTTACATACTTGGTAAGTTCAGCAGATGACAGTCATTGATATTTTTCTGTTTTTCCTAGAAAGTAGGGTTTGAAAAGCAAGAAAATAGTTACAAAATTTGCTTCTATTGTGTAAGAAATTTTTACCTTGCATGCAGTGTTAAATTTTCTTTAGGTTATAAGTTATTATTTTAACAAACATCTTTTCTTAGGTCCAGATAAATGAACAAGAGAAAAGTGATATGGGTCTACTCCAAAAGCAAAAAAATAGCTCCCAAGGGAAGGCAAAAGCAATTTTGACTGTTACCTCCCCTGATAGTGTATTTAGTCCTCATAAGTGTGAACATAATATAAAATTAAGAGTCTGTATTACATACTGCAGGTAAAATATTAAACTCACTGACCTCCGATTTGAAGACAAAGAAAGAATTAGCTACTATTAATTGATAAAGGGTTTTTTAATTGCATTTTACCTCACTTAAAACAAGCAGGAAATTGTTATTTATTTTATGAATCAAAAACCAAGCGTACCTCAGTTGTAATCTCAAAATTTTAATTACCTGTAATAATCTAAGGTATTTGGCCATATCAAGCAAAATGGGTCTTTGAGCATATGTAGGAGTGCAGCATTAAGAAAACACGCCTATTCACATATATTGAAAATTTCACCACCAAAAACTGAAAGTTTACAGAAAAAAATTCTCATATTTTTCATACTTTTGCTCAAAACATAGATTATGGGCACTTGTTAGAACCGCCTTACCGAGGAGGCTGTAACGAGTACCCACAATCTATGTTTTTGAGCAGAAGTAAGAAAAGTAATGTATACCCCTGTAAACCCCAGTTTTACTGTTTAAAAGTGGATCAAAATTATATAGGTATGTTTTCGTGATGAAGATTCAGATCATTTGGTATATAAACACAGTTCCATCAGAGCAGTTGCAGCGGTGAATTCAGGATGATTTCTGAGGAGGTTCATTTTGACCAAATTATGTACTTTATGTATTTAGACAGGCACTCCTGAGCAAATGGTGTAGACCCGGAGACCCGGATCTTCACAGTTTGTGACTCATCCAACAATTTTACTCACATTCATAGTAAAATTGACTTTTGAAGAGAAGTGTAAGGTAAAGAGAAAGGGCTGTGAACATCTAGGATAAATACGGTATCTGGAATTTATTCAAAATTCCCATGAAAATGAAATTTTGAGGGTTGAGTGGGAGGGTGGGGGGGGAGGGGGGGTGCAGGTGTTGACTGAATCAGCCCCTGAATATTTATTGGTTGATAAAACCAAAAAGCCTTATCCAGACCTATGTAAGGTCTCGTTTTGCATACCACTTCTCATACATGTATAAAATTGTACCTATTAGCTTGATGTGGCTAGTACTCCGGTAATATCTAAGGCTGACAGATATCTAGGCATGGAATTTCCACCTTCAGGGAAGAAATTTAAAAACATTTGCTTATAAAATTTGTAAATTCTGTAAATATAGTCACAAACGCTTCGATTAATTTATTAGCTTTAACATGGTATGACAGTATTTCTTGGAAACATAAATTGCAGTAACTTCACACTGGGCCACAAGTAAGTCTGTGTGAATGGTGAAGACCATGACCACAGTCTAATGAGGGACTTCATTTGTTTTAATTTTGTCAAAGGCAAACATTTGAAGTTTACAGAAACCCAACAATTAACTGTGTTAGCCTGCATTAGGTGAGCAGGTATGCAGATCCAAGTTTACATGTGCATTGCTCCATGACCATGAACTTCCTCATATTTTTAGCCACCTGATTCTCCCTTATTTTACTATATAAAATGGTGTAAATGGGGATTTGCCTCAGTTCTTAAGCATTTTTTTTATGGTTCAGCCCTGCAGACTGTCACAGATACTACTGCAAACAGTGTAGATCCAGATGAAATGGCTCATAATTAGCCATCTCATCAAGATCTATACTGTTTGCCAGTATGTTCTAGTTATAGACTTAAAAAAACTGTTTGCAACAATGGACATGGACACATAATTCTATGTGGAATACAGTATTTGTGTTTAAGTGATTGTCATTAAATCTACTTGTGAAATATGTGTTTAAGTGATTGTCATTAATTCTATGTGTGAAATATTTGTGTGTAAGTGTTTGTCATTAATTCTATGTGAAATAAATGTGTTAAGGTGATTGTCATTAATGTCAGGTGAAATAAATGTATTTAAGTGATTGTCATTAATTTTACGTGAAATATTTATGTTTAAGTGATTGTCATTAATTCAATGTGAAAAATAAATGTGTTTAAATGATTGTTATTAATTCTACGTGACATAAATGTGTTTAAGTGATTGTCATTAATTCTATGTGAAATATTCGTGTTTTTCTGTGATTGTTATTAAGATGTTGAATGTTATTTATATTTCCTGTTGACTGCAGAGAATGCTTGTGTTGTAAGAAATTTAAAGAGTTTTCATTCAAATAGAATAAATTCATGATGTACAGTCAACCATTTTTGTAACAAATGCTGATTATTAAACCAAAGTGAATAAATGTAAATATAAATAAATTGGGCTTTGTTTTTCTTTCCATAAAAACACAAAAATGAATGACTTATCAAAAACAGCAAAATTGCTCATCAAAACAGCAGAAAAAAACTATCCATTACGAAAACACACCTATTCAAATATATTGAAAATTTCACCACCAAAAACTGAAAGTTTCCAGATAAAAATTCTGGTATTTTTCATATTTCTGCTCAAAACATAGATTGTGGGTACTTGTTAAAACCACCTTGCTGAGGGGTTCTAATGAGTACCCACAATCTATGTTTTTTAGCAGAAAAAAGAAAAATAATGTATATCCCTGTAAACCCCAGTTTTACTATATAAAAGTGGGGTTTTAAGAGGTCAAAATTATATAGGTTTGTTTTCGTGATGAAAACTGTGTATGCATTTTGGGTTTCCTTCTCATCGAAATAGCTAAGAAATACTGGACAGTCACCTGTAAAATAATATCATTTGGCCTTCTGGTAGCTGTGTAATACAGGAACACTGTGTGGCCTAGTGGTTAGTGCACTCGACTTTCAAGCAGGATATCATGGGTTCCAAACCTGCTCTGGTTGAGACAATTTTCAGACCGTAAGTACACCTAGCTCATACTCGACATGCCCTGGGTTGAGTATAAAGTGGACAGGGAGGCAGGCTGTTGGTGACAGACAGTGGCACCAAGTGTGCATGGGTGATCCACGAAAGCAAGGCTGTACGAATGCATGTACATATACACATTCACCACTGCCTCCATGTGCCTTGGGTGCTTGGTAGCATTAAAAATCTACACAATAACAAGCATTGAGTATATCTATTTTTCACTGACCTCTGCTCACCACAGGGAGATGGAAGATGAGCAGGATATTTTTAGTCAGGTTTGTTAAAAATTCAGTTTTTTTTTTATAAAATAACAGATACTTATGTTTAACCCTTGTCATGCTGAATAAATTAAGATGCCACGCCCGCTTCTTATTTCCAGCCAATCAGATTACTTGATCTGTTTTTTTTTTGTTTTTTTTTTTATAGAAATTCACATATTTAATGACTGCAGATTCAGATCAGTGGCTTCTTTAAGCCATCTAACTGGTCTTCTTCAGAAGCCAACTGATCTGGATCAACACTGTTTGCTAAGACAGGGCATGTCGTGTTCAGTAAGAGAAGGGTTAAAATGTGATGATGGCTGCTTATGTCTATATCAAAATTTGATAAAAAAACAAGACCTATATCCCTGATAAAGCTGATTCCTTTTTAACCTTTACCACTCAAGGGGCTAATTCAGTAGATGTTAAATTTGCAATATTTGAAAAATTTCTTATTTTTTCCCAGAAAACAGGATTTGACATTTCATACAAATTGTCCTCATTGGAGACAATTTACATGGAATGTCAAAATTGTTTTCTGGGGGGAAATAAGAAGGCTGATCTTGACAAGTTTATGAAGAACTTTGGAACTGGATGAGACATGAGTACACCATTTTACACTGGAGTCTGCTGAGCAACAGTCCAAACTGTGGAAATGGGTCATTCCCACTTCCGCTGATTCAAGAAGAGCAGGTGTCAGTTCCTGGCAAAAAAAAAAAAAAAAAAAAAAAAATGAGCATAAGTACTGTTAACCACTTAAAGGACTAAGTCTTCCAAGGAAAAGTGTGGATAGGTAAACAGATCAGCTCAACTTGACCTTAATAGTGTTGACTGGGCCATCAAACTTCAGTTCAAACATTGGAAGCCAATTGGTTCACCACCACCAAAGCAAAGACTGCTCCTTCAGCTAGAAAGGTAATGAACTCTGTTTTCTTGGATGCTGATGGAATCATACTTGTAGACTCACTTTAACCCATTTACATCAAGTGGACTATCCTACCACAGCTCTTTAGACTGGTCTATATCCAATAGCCTGGTGTCTGGTTAGATTATATTAGTTCACCAGAGCTGACGGCCCCATGGGAGCTTAAAGGATAAGCAGTGGTTTGTTGTCAGTAGTCCGCGTCAACATTTTCAAACGACAACTCCTCTGAAACCACTGGGCCAACTGAAACCAAATTACATGTGGAGCCTCCATGGGGTGGGGGAACACACTGGTTCACAATGTCTGGATCACATGACCAAGATGGCCGCCATGCTCATATATGGTAAAAACTTTTGAAGATCTCGGGGGGAACCGAATGGCCGACGATCTTGAAACGATATGCAGCATTAGGGACGGGGCTCTACCGTTTGTTCAAATGATGACCCTTGGTTAACCTTGACATATTTTACAGCAAGGTCAAATTCAGTCACTTGGGCTTTTGTATGGGGAAAAGGCAAACAATGAATTTTTCTGAAGTTGTTGTAGCCTATGACATCTACATGTAAGTTGATATTTGCAATCAGATAAATATTTTTTATAAACACCAAAGGTCGAGGTCATTTATTGACCTTTGCCCTGGATGCTTCAGATTCAATAATTTTATCTTCTCCACAATAACTGCTGGACTGATTGAAACCAAATAACGTGGAGCCACTGTTGGGTGTGGGAATGAAAGTTTTGTTCATGTGATCTGGGTCACATGATCAAGATGGCAGCCATGCCCATATATATGGCTAAAAAAACTTTGAAAGTTTTCCCAGGAACCCAATAGCGGATGACCTCGAAACTTGGTATGTACCATTGGGTACTCGAGCTCTACCAAGTTTGTTCAAATGGTGATCCATGGTTGACCTTGGCCTATTTTATGATAAGGTCAAATTTGGTTACTTAGGCTTTTGTTTGGGGAAAAGGGGAAACTGGATTTTTATGAAGCTATTGTAGCCTATGACATTCAAAGTTGATATATGCAATGACCTAAAAATTAAACTTTTATAACTACCAAAGATCAAGGTCATTTATTGACCTGTGTCCTGGCTGCCTCAGATTCAGTTTTTTTTTTATCTTCTCTAAACCTGCTGGGCTGCTTGAAACCAAATTACACGCAGAGCCCCTGTTAGATGGGAAAATAAATGTTCGTTCATGAGATTTGGGTCAAATGATCAAGATATTCGCCATGCCCATATATGGTAAAGACCTTTGAAAATTTTCTTCTCATGACTTGAAAGGCGGAAGACCTTGAAACTTGGTATGCAGTATTAGTGACTCTGGCCTTACCAGGTTTATTCAAATGGTAACAATTGGTTGATCTTGACCCATTTTAAGCCTGAAAAGTAAGTAACTTGCATCAAAATACAGAATTTCGAAAGTACAAAGTGCAAGGTCTGTGTGCAAAAGGGGTAATGTTTCAGAAGCGGACTTGCACGTCCGCTTGAGCTCTGGTGAGCGTAGGCCTCTTGTTACTATGTTTTATAGAAATTCTTACAGTTAATGTAAACATTATGGACTAAACTTCATTCTGAAGCGTCTGATCTAGGTCTGCACTGTTTGCCAATTGCCCTTCAATTGTCTCCACAAGACACAAAAAGTCCTTTAAATGTCTACCATCAACGGGCAAATCCGGGATGATTTGTGGGTGAGGTCAATTTGGCCAAATTTCCTCACTTAATCGACGTATTCGGACAGACAGTATGTGAGCCAGCGCACAACAAACCCCACAAAAAGGACTTGTGCGACCAGCAAAGACTCCGATCAGCCTGCGCATCCGCGTAGTCTGATCAGTCTTCGCTGATCACATGTGCTATCTACAGTCTCTAGGCTATTCAATGAGGAATAAATGAGAACCCATTACGAAAAAACGCCTATTCAAATATATTGAAAATTTTACAACCAAAAAAGGAAAATTTTCAGATAAAAATTCTGATATTTTTCACATTCCTGTTCAAAACATAGATTGTGGGTACTAGTTAGAACCGCCTCGATGCGGCGGTTCTAACGAGTACCCACAATATATGCTTTTGAGCAAAAATAAGAAAAATAATGTATACCCCTGTAAACCCCAGTTTTACTATATAAAAGTGGGGTTTAAGGGGATCAAAAATATTTAGGTATGTTTTCGTGATGCCTTGCCATACTGGGTGGATGTACAGGCTGATCTGAGTTTTTGCTGGTCACAGAGGGCTTATTGTAGATAATGCGCACTAGGGCTGGCACGATTAATCGGATAATCGATTAACTGATCGATAAATTCCACAAAAATGACTATCATTACAGATTTGATAATAATCGATCATTTGATTTCTGCGTTTGTTACTTTACCGTATTTACCCTTAGTATTCAGACACCTCAACTCCTTATCATACTTTTATCTAAAATTTGAACAAGTCCAATATTCTACCCACTGTTGTGTCTAAAATAGCTGTTTTAGTGGCAAAAAGGACCCTGATGAGACGCCGCGTTTGCGGCGTCTCATCTGGGTCTACACTGTTTGCTCAATATAACATACGAAAGGGTCACAGGTAAAATTAAGATCAAATCTTCAGCGATTACTAATCGATCATCAATCACAATGGCAGGACTGATAATCGATTATCTTTTCAGCTCTGATTAGCCAGCCCTAATGCGCACTGGTTGTTCTTCCAGCGAATAGCAATGACCGTAGTCAGAATATACCCCTGCACACTTCGATCAAGGCCCGACAGTTTGCAGATAAGTACCTCGACACTTTAACTATATATGCACCACAACAGAATACCTCGTTTTTGTAAACAAAAATAACTGAGGTCAGGATGTGCATTAATGTAGTCCGGCTGTGGTTTCTGCTATTCGAAAACAAATGTCCTACTATTTAGCCCTTGTATTCGGATCTACAGACCTGATCAAACAGTATAATCTCAGCTAAGCCGCCACAAAACGAGGCGTCTAATCAAGGTCCAACAAGGTTTTCAATTTAATACCATCACGAAAACATGCCTATATAATTTTGACCCCCTTAAACCCCACTTGTATATAGTAAAACTGGGGTTTACATGGGTATACCTTATTTTTCTTATTTCTGCTTTAAACATAGATTGCGGGTACTCGTTAGAACCGCCTCGTCGAGGCGGTTCTAACGAGTACCCACAATCTATGTTTTGAGCAGAAATTTGAAAAATATCAGAATATTTTTATCTGAAAATTTTCATTTTTTGTTCGTAAACTTTTCAGTATATTTGAACAGGCATGTTTTCGTAATGACTGACAAGAGTGAAATGGACTCTTTCTATCCATCTCTATGTCTTGAGACGGCCATCTAGGACCATTACCTCAGTTGGATGGGTGGCTAAATTTGGAATTTAGTTTGTTTTTTATTTTTTGTTTGTTTTTTTGTTTTTTTTTTGTTTTGAAAGAAAAATAATAAATATCACTGGATGGGCTGACCGCCCAAACATCTCCCATACCTTTGATGCAATATTTACACGCTAGGAAAATTAACTCGTACCTGAATGAATTTAAATATACAAAAGCTTTCGAATAAAAACAAAATATGTGTTTGTTCGTGGGTACCCAAACTGATATACAAAACTAAAATGTTGTCCATTCATGTATATATCGGACTGGACTTCTGTTACAAAGCAGGCTACTCAAACAGCTCTATACAACTACATTGACCGTACATAGTTAATGTACTTAGCAGACCCCCTTGCACGTGCAGATAGAATACAAACCGGTATCCAGTCCGCTATATACATGAACGGACAATATGTTTTGTGTATCAGTTTGGGTACCTGCGGACAAACACATAATGTGTTTTTTATTTGAAAGATTTTGGATATTTTATTTTTCGGCTGTATAAGATGAAACATTTTGAAACATTTAGAAAGAAATTGACGTTAGATTTTTTTTTTTTTTTTTTTTTTTTTTTTTTTGTATTCACGAAAAAGAAAAAAAAAAAGAGAATATTTTTGTCCCGTGTTTGCGCGAGTTAGAAGGTAAGTTTTTTCATACTTATAAAATGTATTTTTATCTATCAAGAACCATTAGATATGCCTTGACATTAAAATTGTGAGTTAAATTTGAGAGACCCACATTTCATATGATTTTTGTTGTTATTTTATGATGACGTGTAGAGGTGGCAATATATAGTTTGAACAGTTTCAGAACACATCACATCAGTCTTGACTGGCGGTAATGATTGTCAAACGATTTATAAGCATACTAGCAATCATTGTTGGTATTTTGATTCCATTCAAACGTTTGTGTCATAATCTGGACTGAATCGTGCCAAATTACTTGCTTACATATAAAACAATCAGACCTCTTCAAGGAAAAAAAATGTAGCTGTCCTTTTAAGGATAATCTGCCGGCTGACCAAATATGGCGGCGGAATATGCCACCTGTACACGCCATCATAAAATATCAACAAAAATCACAAATGAAATGCGTGTCTCACAAATTCAACTGATAACTCAAATGTCAGGATATATCAAGTGGTTATGTTATGTTTTAGTTATACCATGGTTCGTGCGCATGTACGATGCGATGATGCACGAGCGTGAGCGAGTGCATTATCGCACGTACATGCGCAGAACCATGGTATAACTGACTTATCACATTTGCATGCATGTAGATCATCTACATCGCGAGATATTTCATGCTGAATGTTGGGAATTCAGGCTACTATGTGATAATAATAGATAAAAATGCATTTTATAAGTATGAAAAAGCTTACGTTCTAACTTGCGTAATTTTGAGACAAAATATTTCCTGTTTCTTTTCCATGAATACATAAAGTACTTATGTCATTTTCTTTTACAATGATCTATCTAGGGCAACCGGAAAATAAAATATTCAAATTTATTCAAATAAAGACACACTTTGGCTTCCAAGAAGGCTATCAAACAGCTCTAAACAATGTACATTGACTATACATATATAATGTACTTAGCTGTCTCCCTTGCACGTGCAGATAGAATACAAACTAGTCCGTTATATACATGAAAGGACAAGATTTTTGTTTTGTGTATCAGTTTGGGTACCTGCGGACATAGGCATATTTTGTTTTTATTTGAAAGCTTTTGGATATTTTAATTTCCGGCTGCTCTAGACGGAACATTGTGAAACAAACTGACGTTAGTATTTTATGAATTTGTGAAAAAGAAAAGGGAACTTTTGGCTCCCGAATTTGCACAAGTTAGAAGGTTAGTTTTTTTCATACTTATAAAATGCATTTTTATCTCTTGATAACCATTTGATATGCCTTGACATTTAAGTTATCAGTTAAATTTATGAGACACACATTTCATTTGTGATTTTTGTTGATATTTTATGATGACGTGTACAGGTGGCAAATTTCGCCGCCATGTTTGGTCAGCCGCCAGATTATCCTTAAGACTACGTATTATCAGCTGATCAAACACCGCAACAAGGGATGCATAATTATTTCTTATTCTCACCCCTCCCGATATTCAAGTGTAATTTGTGACTTTTATTACCTTATTCAAGGAAAATTGGCCATTCTTGCCTGAGATATCAAATACCTTAACTTTAAAAAGTAGGCCAGTTCATCCTCCTGTATGAGCTATAAATCCGGGTTTATGGAAAAGGGGATCATTCCAATCGCACGCCTGTATTGTGCTATGTATATCCTCGGTGGGTGGGAGGGGCAGGGGTGGGGGTGGGGGTAACTTAGGGGTAATTTTGGTACGGGTGTGCGAGCCAGTATTCAAAACCTACCCCATTCATATACCTGGTCTTTGAAAAAACGGACCCATTCATATACTTGATCATTCAAAATGTTGACCTATTCATATAAGCCCTTTGATTTTTTGTACCCATTTTTTGCTGGTTGTTAGACAAATATCACAGTCAATTCATGTAATACCAAGAGGATAAGCAGCCTCGAAAATTCTCTGAGCGAAAAATATGTGCATATACCAGGATGTCAGAAAAATGGGGCCTTTCACATAGGAATCCAGAAAAATTGGGCCATTCATATACTTTTTGTTGAAAAAAGGGGGCCAATCATATACCTGGCAGTGCTGAAAAAGGGGGCTATTCGGCACGCACATCCGTACTATGCCATATATAGGAAGTTACCACCCCACGCCCCCCGAGTGTATATCTCCCGATGGATGTAAAGTTATCCTCCTCCCCGTCCCCCATATCACCATGTCAGAGCCAAGCGCACGCATGTACTTTGTATGCTAGGGATATGAAAGTATCCCCTTCCCACCCCATATCACACTGAGAGCAGTCATTGGTGCGATTTTGCCAAGGTAACAACAAGGCCTACCCGGCAAACACACAACGTCCCAACAACGTCGTTACAACGACGTTGTTGCGACGTTGTGTGTTTGCTAGGTACAGTATTCTATGATCCGCAACGTCAGAAAACGTGCCTTTTTATGTGCGCACAGTGAAGATTCAGATCAGCCTCCGCACGCGCGCCGTCTAATCAGAATCTTCACTGGGTGCATTTTGGATAGCCAAGGATGCAAAGTTTCTTCGCATTACGAAAACACGCCTATTCAAATATATAGAAAATTTCACCTCCAAAGATAAAAAACGCTGATAGTTTTCATATTTCTGCTCAAAACATAGAATGCTGGTACTCGTTAGAATCGCCTCGCCGAGGCGGTTCTAACGAGTACCCACATTCTATGTTTTCGAGCAAAAATAAAAAAAATAAACCCCCAGTTTTACTATATAAAAGTGGGGTTTAAGGTCAAAATTATATGATGATGCAGTCACAGAAAACTGATCCGCGCAGGCTGATTTGTGTCTTCGTTGTTCGCACATATAAGAAGGTACGTTTTCTCATGCTGCGGCAACAGTTTTTGTATTTTGTTTCTGCCTCATGCACACAGACTTGTGCACCTGACAGTGAATGATTTTGGAGTTATTGTTTCTGCTTCATGCACACAGACTGTTGCACCTGACAGTGAATGATTTTGGAGTTATTATAACGTTATGTGCTTTTCATACCATTTTTATTGTCAGCATTTACATTAGATTCATCTTGTAAACAGCTAGGCCCAGTTGTTCAAAGCTTCGTAAGCGTAACGAGCTCGTTAGTGGTCAAAAGGTTGACTATTCTAGTAAGTACAATGACTAATTCACAAGTATTTTTGCTGAAAAAATGTGAGTAGCTTTAGCAAACGCAAAAGCTACCCACATTTTTTTCAGCAAAAATATTAGCGTATATGCCATATTTAATGATCAAAGTTTTAACGATGCGTTAACTAACGTCATCGTTAGTTTTGAACCACTGGGCCAAGGTGACTAACACTTGCTGAGGCTTACACGTTTCAGTTTCATCGCGTATCGATACGAAGGCGTTTGTTTTATACTCGCATTTGTATGGAATTATCAGATTAACGTACTGATTTTCATCCGAATAAAGAGAGGGACGCTGTAGCGACATATATATGTTACTTTAACTTTGGACTTTGTTACCTTAAATAGGTAGGTAGCTCTATTATTTTCAGGGGAATGGATTAACTTGGTATTTTGCGTCATTTTGTACAAGACAAACAACTTTTGTGACTTCCTGTTTGCTTTCCCGCACACCAAGTCCCTTCGGAAAAGGGCTCTACAATAAAAGGAAAGAATTCGCTCCCAAACGAAGTATTTTTGTTTCATTTTAGACAGGACACCTTTTCAGATTTTGAGTTAACTCGCTTGAAAGATTGTGTATCGTTTCCCCTTAATGTGAATTTAAATAAATGCGTAGCGTCCAAACATGGACCTTTGCAAATTGTGTAGAACCATAGCAAACACCGCGTTTTGCGGCGGCTGATTACGATCTGCTCTGTTTGTCTTGACATTGGCAGTGTACAAAAACAGAAGCAACTACGACAGTTTCTATATAGAAAACACACATACAGAGAGAGAGAGAGAGAGAGAGAGAGAGAGAGAGAGAGAGAGAGAGAGAGAGATTATTCAGTTCAATGGGCACAAAAGGTACAAAAATATTGCAATCAGACAAGCTGAAGCTGTACTGCATGCGTACTTCTCAGTGACATATTTTCAAAATGAAGGTTTTATTTTATACAGGATCAACACATTTAAAACAAAAAATAAAGCTTTGTTAAACACGTTTTTTTTTTTCCTAAACAATTTTCAGCCAAACCTGTCAGGAAAAAAATAAAGCGTGGTAGCGCAGTGGCTAGTGCACAGGCCCCTGATACTAGAGGTCCCGGGTTCAATTCCCGTTCGAGGTTAGACATATTCTGGGTTCAAACATGCTCCATTACCATCCTGGCAGGGATCCCCCCTCCCTCCTCCGTGCAGAAAGGTGTCCCATGTGCAGGTTAAATATAGCCCTCTACCGAGACCAATAAAAAAATAAATAAATGAAATGCAAAATAAATAAATAAATAAATAAATGAAAATAATGCTCCTGACCGGTCCACCCTGCAAAACCGGCTCTCTGAATACGACCAAATGCAGTAAAGTTATAAATAAAATGCTTTCTGGTGATCGGTTTACATAAATTTGGAGCGGAAACAACAACAAAACAACCAACAACAACAAACAAAACCACACACGCGCTAACGGGTTTTGACAGATTTCAAAGTTTTCGTTTGGAGGTTTTTTTGAATGAGCTGAAATGATATTTCACCATGAAGGGAGACAGTTGTATACATGATAGGCCTAAGTATTTATGACGATTCAGAAGTAGTTGGTAAATCGCATAAACCGTACCCAAGTATTCGGCCTTGAGAGATAGCAGCAATATTTCTATTATCTCCCTTGACAGGTAAAGTCCAAGGTAGATCAAATACTAACCAGGTCCTTCTAATTGGAATCCTCTGCATTTATCATAGATCATCAGCGGAATTTAACAAATTCTTAACTTTACATTTCCCCATATCCACATGGAAGATTAATTAATATTATATATTTCATTGCACAGAAAATGTTTCTTTTAAATATTTTGGAAGCTGTATTGGCATATGACCTTGTTAAAATCAGATTTATGAAGGAAAAGGAAGTGATACTTAATGGAAACAGAAGAACAGAACAGAACAGAACTTTATTATTAGCACTCAGGTCTATACAGACATATGAGGATATGAACAAGTATACTACATTGAGACATGGTGGCATATACATTTACATGTAAACTAGAATAGCATTGCACAAATATTTGACACTTTCTTGGCAAGAATAAAGTTTGAAACAAATATGGAACTTATGTGGGGGTGGGAATAGCCTGAATATATATAAAGCATAGCTTCTGTTTGCGGTGTAAGCGAGGTAACTCATTGTTTACTAAAGCTGCAGTACGGACTTAATTCTAACCCATTATCTACAGACCACACAGTTACTATACTCAAATTAGACGAACAGATGGCTTACGAAGGTACCGCCTACACTGCACGGACAAGCCTGCTGAATCCGCGTCCTCACAGTTACGAAAATAATTAACATTCTTAGCAAACATTCCCAGCAGACACACAACGCTGAATCGACATTGACTCGGCCCCAAAACAAGGTCATGGCGCCGAATCAACGTCGACACAGCGCCTACCCAACGCCCTGCACCTAATAAGTTCAGTTTAGTCAGAGAAATGACACCTAAAAAACACTAATGATAAAAGCAGAGGAATCCAATTCATTGGACCTTGTTATTTACAGAAAGTAATCAAGGGAGTTAACTGACTGTTTTCTCCTATTTATCTTAACTTCCACAGTTGGTTAAAGAGAATAGATGCTCAGGAATCGTTAGAAGACTCTTACTTATATGCGTGTCAAGTTTGCAAATCTTTTCTTTTTGTTCTGGGTGCATTCCACAGTTTCGCACTTGTGAACCTGGCAAAAATGTCAATAACTAGGGGTAGGGCTAGAAACCAGTCTGAAAATACTTTTTGCTGCACATTTTGACCAAAACTGAAGTTTTATGCTTGTCAGTTATTGTTAACACTGATAAAAAAGACTTTTCTTGAGGTCACATGACCTTTTTATAAAACAGTGTAGGTAAAATACGAAACTGTTGAACTCTGTCTGGTACCCGGTTTTACCTTGTCAAAAATTGTAGCATGCTTTTCTGTGGATGAGGTGGCTTACAGGTATTGATTTCAGGATAAAAGTAATATTCTGTAGGCGCTCTGTCAAATTTCCAACTGTTTCAGACCAGTGCATTGTCCTGGAGTTGATGATAATCATTCGAAAACTGCACTTTTTGCATAAATTTGGCCGCAGTCGGAGGGGGGTGGGGTATTGTTTACATTAGTGCAACAGCAGGTTTTGGTACATTGCAGTTATTTTTATGATGCTTAAATTATTATTTGGTATGTTTGCAATTTATTGATACAGTACCTAATGGACAGGTACTGTTATATTTGCTGTGATTGCATTTTATTTATGTGAGGGCTGTGAACAGATAGAAATGCAAGTCAAAACTGCGGAGTGCACCCTCTTGTTTGTATTTTACTTGCAGTTACGTTGATTGACAGCACACTACTACATTTATATATAAAAGCTGGGTCTCCGAGCTGGGTACGAAAGCAGCTGACCAGGACTCGGGACATATAACACATTTAGACAAGTGCTCTGATGCGAGATATGTTTGTACTAAAGTTGATGTATTATTTAAGAGTAATAAAACCCGCGATACAACACTTTAGCTCTTGATCTATTCTAAAATTTTATAGAATAACACGTTACACAGTGCTTTTTTCCCTCACTTTTTCGCAAAATGCAGGCTGCTGAAGTATTCAACTACGTTTGATATTGTAATCGATGAAGTTAACTTGTTATTTATTACCACACTGACGAGATTATCAAACTATTCACTTACCCTAATTGAGAATTATCGATGCGCTGTTATTTTTCTCGCGTCGGGGAGAAATTCTTACGAACGACGAACCCGAGTGAAAAGTATCCGGCCTGCTTATAAACGTTCAGTATATTGTGCATAGCTCTATTTTGTTTCACATTGATTGAATAGACTCCACTTTATTGCCAGACACCTTATAAAACGTTTTGAAAAACTAAATACACATTTATTTCTGTGTAATACTCAGTTACAATGACCTACTGTGCGGCCATGCGTGGCATTTCTTTGGAATTGATTTAACGCTTAGCACTCTGGGTAAAATTTTCAGCAGACGACATTTTGAAATATTTTTCTTTTTTTCCCAGAAAACAGGATTTGACATTGCATGCAAATTGTCTCCCGGAGACAATTTGCATGAAATGTCAGATCCTGTTTTCTGGGAAATATAAGAAAAATATCATCAATTTGCCATCTGCTGAAAATGCCCAGAGAGTGGTAAAGGTTAAAGGATATATTATTTGCGTATATTTTCATAGAAACAAGGTAATTTTACAGTGAAACTAATTTGTATATACAAAAAGGGATCCAGAAGAATTTTTATCAGCTGACTTGTTTGAATATGTATCTCAGCTGAATAGGCATGAATATCTAGTATCGATCACGATACCCAGCTAGCATTCTACGTAAATCTACATCGGGCCGTCATCGGCCCGTCAGCTACCCTGACGGGCCGATGACGGCCCGATATAGATTTACGTAGAATGCTGACTGGGTACTAGGTACTGTATCATGACAACTCAGAAGTTGTGTATGCCGTCTCGAAAACATGCCTGTATAATTTTGTCTCCTTTAAACCCCACTTTTATGTAGTAAAACTGGGGTTTACACAGGTATACGTTATTTTTCTTATTTCTGCTCAAAAACATAGATTGTGAGTACTCGTTAGAACCGCCTCGACGAGGCGGTTCTAAGGAGTACCCATAATATATGTTTTGAGCAGAAATATGAAAAATATCAGATTTTTTTATCTGAAAATTTTCATTTTTTCGTGGTAAAAATTTCAGTATATTTGAATAGGCATGTTTTCGTAACGGCTTCTTTGTGTACTCGGGTAAAATTAACTGATGTCCATCCATGCAAGGCATTTCTGCGAATTGATTTAAAAATATACTATTTGTATAACTTTTAATGCAAATAAAAAACAGTATAAATAATTTGAGTAACAAGTACTTACCAAATTGATCCGGAAAAAAGCCAGCTGACTTAATCAAATATGTTTTCCATTTTACAATACAGTACAATAAAGTAAACAAACTTTTTGTGATTTAGACAATAAGAAATGCAACCGTCAGCATAATGATGTATAAGAAAGCAGTGATCATCAATAACATTCGCATGCTAATTATTCATGTGTGCGGATTTTCAACAGTAGTTTGCCAATCTGTGTGTGCCATGGGGAAAAAGCTCTATCCTCTACCCGAACATATGTTTTCAGACAGCTGTTTCAGTAATACACCAATAAATTCACATTTATGGCTGAGAATATACCCGATTGTTTTCAACTAGGAAGATTTAATAGATGCTACTAAAACGCGAACAGATATAAAAGTTTGAAAGAGTATCGACATGACGCAATCCAAGCGGGCGGCTATGTTGTGTTCATGGTGCGGATCGAGGATGATTTCAGAGGGCGAAGGGGGTCAATTTGATTAGTATCGCACTTATTCTACGTATTTGGACGTCTGCTCAGGGTCTACACTGTTGCCACTGATCCAGCAATTTTACGCACATTTATAGGTAGTAGAGAGAAATATCAGGTAAAGGGGTGAATATTTAGAGTAAATACGGTATACCAAATTTATCAGTTTTATCCAAAATTTCCTATGAAAGTGGAGTTTTGAGTCAAAGGTTGAGGTGTTGGGGGTAGGGGTGAGGGAGGAGGGGAAGGAGTGAGAGGCGTTCGAATCCTCTCTGAATCCGCCCCTGGTGTTATTCTTTGAGGTTGTTGGAAATGTGCTGAAAGTTTTATAAAAGGAATATGAACTCAGCGTCCATTGAATGATCCTTCTTTGGGCCTGTTCCAATTTATATTATTGTATGTAAGGGCCCAAGAATGATGAAGCATACTTAATTGTGGTCTGACCGTTGTTTGTAAGCTGCTTCAAGTTCACATATGCCTGAGCATTTCAGTTGAATAGTTCTATTAAGGTTAGCCGAGTATTTTTGACACGCAGTTGCAGTGCCCGGTTAACATGATGACTGAAATTTTGGTCTGAAGCAATATCTACACCCTAATATCGGATACTGTCCACAGCTACGAATTTGTCCATGCATGGGGCTTTTAGCCCAAATATGTAAAATAAGAATCTAAAAGGTTGCCTTTGGAAACATAAATACACATAAGAACAAAAATCGGAGACTCGGTTTTATTAAGTCTCTTCATAAGCAGCAATTTAGTTAGCTTACGCCCCCACGCCTCCTCCCATCCACATACATATTTCTAGCTACGGTTTTAGCGGTATTCTATTTTCCGATTTTTAAAGTATTAAACCAGAATGGACTCATTGACCCAAAGAAAATAAAAAAAATAAATATGATCTGCCCTATGGTGAAATACGGGGAGAATTTTTTTTCGCAGGCTTCTCCGAAGGATGAGATGAAATGAAAGATAGAAAATGAAATAATGTCGTAATGATGATAATACATACTGGATTTACTTGTTTAATACATTTATTAATTGTTGATTTCTTTATATGTATGTAAATATTTTCACCTCTGCTTGATTAAAACAGTGTTTTTACAGATTTGGTGAAATACAATTTTCAACACAATTTGACAAAAATTTAACATATACATACACATACCTACCTACTTTCGCACATATACATACGCACATACACATAAATACACATATACATACTCATATCTAAACCTACATACACATACGTTTATAACACACACACACACACACACACACACACACACACACACACACACACACACACACACATTACATACATACATACATACATACACGCATATATATATACACATGCATGCATACATACATATTTACATTACATACACACACACATATATATATATATATATATATATATATATATATATATATATATATATATATATATATATATATATACATACACTCATACATATACACACAATACATACATATACCTACACATATACACACATTTATACATAGATGCATCCGTCATTATTTTACGTATGTTTTTTTTTTTGTGTGTGTGTTTTGTTTTTCAAAGTTTTAACTACTAGAAATTTAAGATATGTGCCCAAACAATTAATACATTTCAATAACTTGAACGGTTTTCTTAAGCTAGAAGGAAGACAGGAAATGGTGGTATATCCGCAGATAAACCAGTGATACTGAGAAGGTTTGAAGAGTATATCAAAGGTCGTATATGGTTGGGTATAGTCACTCATGAATAGGCAGACGAAGCTTGAGAATGTTATGCCGAGATAGAAGTTCAGATATACGATCGAGACTGTTAGTAAGGAAGATGAGCAATAAAGTACGAATTACAAATTAGTAGATAAATTCTCTCTTTCTCTCTCTCTTTCATTTTTACTACTCCTTGTCTATAACCTACATGTCCAGTTACTTAACAGTTAGGTATTTCATTTTAGACGTACCAAAAGATTTAGTAACTGACTTCTCGGTGGCTCAGTTGGATGCGCCGTCCGACTGGAGACCAGGAGGTCGCGGGTTCAACCCCGCCGATGTCGGCAACATTCTTTCGCGGAGATTGATCATGAAATATTTTCTAAGGTCATTCTCTCCCTTCCGCTGATTCAAGAAGGGCAGTTGTCAGTTTCTGGCGAAAGAATGTGCACAGTACTGGTTAACCGCTTAGAGGACTAAACCTGCCCAGTAAACGTGTGGTTAGGTAAACTGACCGCGCTCGACATGACCCCATTGGGTTGACTGGGCCGTAAAACCTCAACCCAAACAAAGTAACTGATTTTCTTTTTCTGCGAATTTTGATTTTTCCCAAACCTTGTTATAATGCCTTACTTTTTTCATAATGGTGTCTGTAATGGAATATAATATTATACGCGTTGTTTTCATATTTCACCAGGTTTCGTATTTTCCATAATTCCCATTTGACATATGTAAAATTGTATTCACAAAGGTTGATATTCTTATATTTTGATTTTCTAGACCAAAGTACATAATTTTTAATTCAAGGTAAATTTCTTCATGATTTATTTCAACAAGAATTAAGTTAATTTTGTGTTCTATAAATAATAATGTCTCATTTACTAGGGGACAGTAATAAAATAGATGGGCTAAGTTCTCGGTGACATTCTTACAAAAATGGCATGTGCCACCCGACCTTCCCTTAAGATTTAAACAATATTCTGTAAAGATTGAATTCTGAATTATTTTCCAATGAAGTTGTTTCTCTTCATTTGTAACAGGAAGTAGTAATGAGTTTTGCCAAATATTGTTCCAGCTTAGATTATCCTCAAACTTCGTTTCCCATTTTAATTTATACTTTGGTGTAAATTCTGTATCTCATAATATATCTTGTATGTTTTTAATGATAGTTTCTTCGGCTCTATTGAATTTGTTCTTAGTTTTATTAGCTCACCTGAGCCGAAGGCTCAAGGTGAGGTATTGTGATACCTCACCGTCCGTCGTCGTCGTCGTCGTCGTCCGTCTGCCCGTCCGTCCGTCCGTCCGTCCGTTCACAATCTTTAAACAACATCTCCTCCTAAACCACTGATTGGATTTTGACCAAATTTCACAGGAATGATCCTTGGTTGATCCTCTTTCAAAGTTGTTCAAATGGTTCCGGTCCATTGCATATCTAGGTCACAGGAGCTAAAAATAGACTTTTTAACTAAAAACTAAAAAAATCTTCTCGTCAGAAACCACTGGACCGATTTCAATATAATTTTGCAGAAATGTTCCTTTGATGATCCTCTACCAAGATTGTTCAAGCCATTTGGATTCGTCAAAAAACATGGCGGCCAGGGGGCGGGGCTTATTTTCCCTATATATCTATATAGAAAACTTTAAAAATCTTCTTGTCAGAAACCACTGGACCAATTTCAATATAATTTTGCAGAAATGTTCCTTTAGTGATCCTCTACCAAGATTGTTCAAGCCAACTGGATTCGTCAAAAAACATGGCCGCCAGGGGGCGGGGCTTATTTTCCCTATATATCTGTATAGAAAACTTTAAAAATCTTCTTGTCAGAAACCACTAGACCGATTTCAATATAATTTTGCAGAAATGTGCCTTTGGTGATCCTCTACCAAGATTGTTCAAGACATTTGGATTCGTCAAAAAACATGGCCGTCAGGGGGCGGGGCTTATTTTCCCTAAATATCTGTATAGAAAACTTTAAAAATCTTCTTGTCAGAAACCACTAGACCGATTTCAATATAATTTTGCAGAAATGTTTCTTTGGTGACCCTCTACCAAGATTGTTCAAGCCATTTGGATTCGTCAAAAAACATGGCGGCCAGGGGGCGGGGCTTATTTTCCCTATATATCTATATAGAAAACTTTACAAATCTTCTTGTCAGAAACCACTGGACCAATTTCAATATAATTTTGCAGAAATGTTCCTTTGGTGATGCTCTACCAAGATTGTTCAAGCCAACTGGATTCGTCAAAAAACATGGCCGCCAGGGGGCGGGGCTTATTTTCCCTATATATCTGTATAGAAAACTTTAAAAATCTTCTTGTCAGAAACCACTAGACCGATTTCAATATGATTTTGCAGAAATGTTTCTTTGGTGATCCTCTACCAAGATTGTTCAAGACATTTGGATTCGTCAAAAAACATGGCCGTCAGGGGGCGGGGCTTATTTTCCCTATATATCTGTATAGAAAACTTTAAAAATCTTCTTGTCAGAAACCACTAGACCGATTTCAATATAATTTTGCAGAAATGTTTCTTTGGTGACCCTCTACCAAGATTGTTCAAGACATTTGGATTTGTCAAAAAACATGTCCGCCAGGGGGCGGGGCTTATTTTCCCTATTTATCTATATAGAAAACTTTAAAAATCTTCTTGTCAGAAACCACCAGACCGATTTCAATATAATTTTGCAGAAATGTTCCTTTGGTGATCCTCTACCAAGATTGTTCAAGCCATTTGGATTCATCTAAAAACATGGCCGCCAGGGGGCGGGGCTTATTTTCCCTATATATCTATATAGAAATCTTTAAAAATCTTCTTGTCAGATACCACTAGACCGATTTCAATATAATTTTGCAGAAATGTTCCTTTGGTGATCCTCTACCAAGATTGTTCAAGACATTTGGATTCGTCAAAAAACATGGCCGCCAGGGGGCGGGGCTTATTTTCCCTTTATATCTATATAGAAAACTTTAAAAATCTTCTTGTCAGAAACCACTAAACCGATTACAATATAATTTTGCAGAAATGTGCCTTTGGTTATCCTCTACCAAGATTGTTCAAGCCATTTGGATTCGTCAAAAAAACATGGCCGCCAGGGGGCAGGGCTTATTTTCCCTATATTATCTATATAGAAAAGTTTAAAAATCTTCTTGTCCGAAACCACTGGACCGATTTCAATATAATTTTGCAAAAATGTTCCCTTGGTGATCTTCGAGGAAGATTGTTCAAGCCATTTGGATTCGTCAAAAAACATGGCCGCCAGGGGGCGGGGCTTATTTTCCCTATATATCTATATAGAAAAATTTAAAGATCTTCTTGTCCGAAACCACTGGACCAATTTCAATATAATTTTGCAAAAATGTTCCTTTGGTGATGCTCTACCAAGATTGTTCAAGCCATTTGGATTCATCAAAAAACATGGCCGCCAGGGGGCAGGGCTTATTTTCCCTATAAATCTATATAGAAAACTTTAAAAATCTTCTCGTAAGAAACAGTTGGACCGAGTTCAATGTAACTTGGCAGGAATGTTGCTTTGCTGACCTTCTACCAAGATTGTTCAAGCCTTCATGATATGTCAAAAACCATGGTCCCCAGGTGGGCGGGGCTTATTTTTCGTCTATATCTGCATAGAAAATTTTAAAATTCTTATTGTCACATACCCCACGACCGATTTCAATATTACTTGGCTGGAATGTTGCTTTGGTGAACCTCTATCAAGATTGTACAAGCAGTCATGATTCGTCAAAAAACATGGCTGCCATGGGGTGGGGCTTATTTTCCCTATATATCTAAATAGAAAACTTTAAAAATCTTCTTGTCAGAAACCACTGAACAGATTTCAATATAGCTTGGCAGGAATGTTCCTTTGGTGACCCTCTACCAAGTTTGTTCAAGCTTTCATGATTTGTCAAAAAACATGGCCGTTAGGGCGTAGAGCTTTACAGCTATATACAACTTTTTAAATCATTGGACCAATTTCAATATAACTTGATAGAAATGTTTCTTTGGTGACCCCCTTTTAAGATTCAGTTCAAGTCGTCAAGATTTGTAAAAAAACATTGCCGGGGGTGTGGTGGAGTGGGGTAGGGAAGGTTGGTGCTATAAAGTTTATACAAAAATCCTAGAGCAGTGAACTTGGCTGAAACTTCAACAGTAAATATGCAAATCTGTTTGGTCAGGTGAGCGATATAGGACCATCATGGTCCTCTTGTTTTAAGTTTGTTTAAATTTGAAGTAGTGTTTGTTTCTCTATTATTGTTCTTTATTACCTGTGTATTTTGTAGAGTGTTAAGCCATTGCTCTGGAATAGATTATTTAATGATATTATATAAACGCACACCGCTTTGTTTATCTACAAGTTTATCTATCATGCAGTCATTATTGATAAAATTATTTAAGTTTTCATCCCATATGTGATTTATTTTTTGTATACCTTGTTTACTAAAACTATCGAACCAAAGAGGTGAATTTCGAAATAGAATTCTATCGTTGCCATTTATATGTTAATCTAAAATTGTTTCTCTATCCATTGTTTTTATCTTACTTTGAAATATAACCCAAGATTTAACGGCTTCTTTATAAAAGTTAGATGGTATTGTTATTTCTAGGTTTTTTATACTAGAACATTTTGTTAAAAAGTTTTCTATTTTAAAATTTTCATCTAAAACTCGCAGCCATTGTTTGTCTATTACGTTCCAATTTTCATATCTGGAGTTCGTTATTTTGTAAATAAACTTATTATGTTTTGATTATATATAATGCTCTAAATTTATCATATTAAGCCCCCCCCCCCCCCCCCCCCCCCCCCGTCCTCTGGTTTTAAATACATTGTTTTTCTATTAACTAGTGGCTGTTTTTCGTCCCATAAAAAGTTCCAAATTATAATATGTATTGATCTTAAAATATTTATTGGTATACGTTTCGTTTCTAATTCGAATCCTAATTGTGAAATTAAGAAAGTTTTTATGATGAGAATTTTACCTTTGAGTGTTAAATCTCTTGTTTTCCAGATCCTAATACAGTTTCTGATCTTTTTTATTTTGTCCACCCAAACAGTGTTTTCATCAATATTATACCCATGATGTATACCCAGTGTTTTAACATTATCCTTGGTCCATGATATTTCATTGTATTCCGGTATTTTTTCGTTCCATGGACCTATATATAGACCTATTGTTTTATGTTTGTGAATACTTGCTCCTGAAGCTTTTTCATATTTGCTTATTGTCTACATTCTGTTATAGACTCTTCTGTTGAATTAAATAATAGAGTATCGTCGACAAATGCATTTAATTTTACTTCATCTCTTCGCATTGAAACTGAACTTATTCTGGGCAACGGTAAGCCTATTATGTTTTTGTTTTTAGCACATGCGAGTGGCTCTGCTTGTAGTATATAGATTAACGGCCCTATAGGACATCCCTGACGCATGGATCGAGATATAGGGAAATAACATGCTTCGAAAACCATTTCTAAGTATACAAGTTTTTGCCTCTTTAAGGAGCATATTAATCCACTGAATAAAGTTTGGTCCGAAATTAAACTTTTCTAAACATTTTAAAACCCACTGCCACTCTACTCTATCAAATGCTTTATTGTAAACTAAAAATATAATAGATGAATGTATTTCACGTTGTCCGCTGTACTCTACGGCGTCTTGTAGCAGGCGATTTGCATCGGCTATATTCCGTCCTGTTATAAAACCTTTCTGATCGGGATGTATCAATTTAGGTAAAAAATATTTTTAACCTTTCGGCCAAAACTTTGTCAATTATTTTGTAGTCTATATTCAAAAATGATATGGGACGCCCGTTTGCTATATTTTCTCGTTCACCTTTTTTGTAGAGCAATGTCAAAATCGCTCTATATTGTGATGGCGCTAATGTATTATTGTCGAAGCTATACATCACTATTTTCATAAATTCAGGTTTTATCAAGTACCAGTATTCTATGTAAAATTCGGCTAAAATCACGTCATCACCCGGGGATTTATTTAATTTCATTAGTTTCAATACTTTGAAAATTTCATCTTCCGATACCTCCTGATCACATAATTGTTTTTCTTCTTCAGTTAATTTGCTATCAACTTTATTTAGAAGTTCGTTTGCTTCATTTTCATTGTAACCTTCGGATTTGAAGAGAGTTTGATAAAATTCTGTTTGTTCTTTCAAGATTGACTTTATATCTGTTTTAAAATCCCGTCTTTACATTTTATTTTTGTCCATATTTTATCATTAACGTTCTGTTTCTCGGTAATGAAAAAAAACATGTAGATTTTTCATTTTCCTCAAAGTATTTTATTCTTGCTCTAATTTTTAAGGCTGATAACTGTTGATCGTAGTATTCTTGAACTTTCTGTTTTAAGTACATAAGTTCCTGTTTTTCTAAATGTTTGTTTGTATCTTTTATGTCATTTATACGTTGTTCATATTTATGTACTGTGCGTTTACTAAGGTTCAAATATCTACTGGTTTCTATTGAAAGTTGTTTAATTTTGTATTTCATTATTTCCCACCATGTTAAAATATGTTCGGATTCATCTATTGACGCTGCCCATATTGGCCACAAGCATTCAAGACTTTCTCTAAAGGTTTTGGATTTTATTGTTGAGACATTCATTTCCCAAACACCCGGTCCTCTTTCAACATTTTTTATTTCAAGTTTTAAATCTACTAATTCGTGATCGCTATATGGGAAATGACAGACTGATACATTTTTAACGTAGCAATCTTAATCATTTTGTATTAAGAAGTAATCAATTCTGGATTTAGACTGGCCTCGACAAAATGTAAATCGCCGTTTGTCTGGGTGGCGTTTTCTAAAAATGTCCGTTAATCTGAAATCATTCATTGGTTTTATTAATTCGTTATAACCATGATCACTTGTCGTATGTGACGGGTGTCGGTCTATTATACTGTCATTTACACAATTGAAATCTGCAATTATGTTAACATAGTTTTCATCTAAGATCTCTTTTAAATTCTTTATAAATTGCTTTCGTTCTGCTGAGTTGTTTGGTACATATACATTTATAATTTGGGCATTAATGTTATGGATTTTAAGTTTTATTGCAATTATTCTTCCGCCTTTGGGTTTATTACTTGAAATTAATTGAAGGTTAAAACACTTACTTATAAGAATAGAAACACCTTTTGACATGTTAGTTCCATGACTCCAAAAACCAGTTCCCCCTCACTCGTTAGCCCCATTCTAATTCCTCTTCGAAATTACTGCAATGTCTTTCTTGAAGTAACGTAATGTCACAACCCTTTGTATTAAGCCAGTGGAATATTTTTGTCGTTTTTTTTTTTTTTTTTTTTTGCATTTCTTAACCCATTAACATTTATGGAGCCAACTAAAACCATTCTGATATTTACTAGACATATAGGTTACTTTTTAACTGTTTTCAAACGTTGTTTATCAGAAGGAGGTTTTATAGATAACACTCTTCTATTACGTTTATATGTTGAAGGCGTCTCATATCGGTCATCTGATGTGCCTCCGCTATCGAAAAAGGTTTGCATATTATCTTCCAAAATTTCAGCACCCTTCACATTGACATGAATACCAGTACCATCATTTAAGTCGTACAAGGATTTAATAGGCACACCTTTCTCGAGCAGATCCACATCGTTGTTTAGAAAGATACATTTTTTTCCTTCCTTGACAGCTTTTGCACATACTCATTGACTGATTTTGATGTTTTTATTCATCAGACTAATTGCCGGGGACTTTCCCCTTCTTTACAAGATATTTGAGAAGGCAATTTCTGCCTCTGGAAATTGTCTTTTAATATTACTTACAGTCGATGATAATTCCAATATCACCTGGTTTGGATCATCTTTATTTTAACTTCGTAATACATTAACCTATAGATAATGTGCTATTCTATTCTGTTATTCACCCCCTCCACAGAAAAAACGACCTTTCAGTCGTTATAAAGTCTTAATTCAGAAGGTCCCTTTAAACAGTTACCTGTATGACGTAGTTCCTCCCGCTCAAATGATCACGTGTCAGTTTCTTTTCTGTGGACTTTGAATGTTCAAGGATTATTATTCTGTGTTAGAAAAAATGGATTAAAATTATTCTACACGGTTAAAATTTTTATATCCTTGACTTTCTCTGGTTCTATATTCACTCCTTCTACTATCTATGTACTTATTTTCGAAATATCGATCTTAGATTTCTTGTTTTCTCAATGTTAAATTTCTTCCTTTGTTTCCGCGTCAGTCGATGCATTTCGCCCGCGGCAACTGTGGCCATTTAAAAGCTAAATGGGATACACATTTATCTTGTTTAACTTGTAATTCTTGCACACGTATCTCTCCGTGTTATATTTGTAGTTCCTGGACAGAAAAAGTTTGGAACCTAGCAGAAAGAAGACGCCTTCATGCTACTAGAAAATCAGTAATGACGCAGAAGAGAAAACAGAAGAAATCAAAGATATCCAAGAAGTCCCAGTCAGATATGTCTGACAACGGGACAGTTGATGGGAGCACCGCCCCTCATAGCTTTACTGCTCGGGGCAGGACCCATCAAGGTGGCAGCCTGGCGGACTTAGAGTCTGACCGGGCACTAAGCCCACCAGTCACCAGTCACCAGTCAACCAGTCACCAGTCAACCAGTCACCAGTCACCCAGTCACTGGGCAACTTATCTCCGTTCATCCAGTCACCGGTCATCCAGTCGCCAGTCAACCAGTCACCAGTCAACCAGTCACCAGTCAACCAGGCACCAGTCAACCAGGGACCAGTCAACTAGGCTCCAGTCAACCAGGCATTGGTTTACAGTCATTCGCGTATGACCTACAAACACTAATTCCGCCTGGTTATATTCCTATAAATGTGCCTGTACAAAGCTACGCTCCGTCCATAAGTAGCCATATTTCACATGGTAGTGTCCACAGACTATCCAATGTCTTTATTCCTGGTTACGAACGTTCTGATAGACTAGAACTTCCTAATCCAGCATCTTCCTCTAGACAGATTATTCCACTCGAACCTGATTTTTCGCAGGTCTCAGATCCGAGTGTAATGATTGAGCCTCCTAATTCAAATGATTTATCTATCTCCAGACCTTCAAGGAAGGATCAGTCAAAAAGAGAGCATAAATCTAAAAAGAGAAGAAGACATCGATCGTCCTCTTCTTCTATCTCTACTTCCAGATCAGACTGAGTTCTTCTCGGCGAAAGAAAAATTCAAAGAGATCTAAGCACTCTCATAAAAAGAGAAGAAGACGATCGATGACGCCTTCTTCTTCATCAAATTCCTCCCAATCTCAACTTGACATTGGTAGATATACAAGGGCTCATAAATCTCCCCAGGTTGTTCAAACGCCAACTCTAATACAACCTGAGGAGACTAATTTTAGTCCAATCACTAATCAACCTATTAATTACGATCAGATTCAGCCGAATCTCACTCAACAGAATAAGGAGTCAGATTCGGAAACTGAATCCGAAGTCTGGTCATTTGATCGTGCGATTAACGAGGTCTTCCGGCTTCTTCCTCCTGAGTTATGCCCCAAAACTCAGCAGGATCAAGCTCCATTAAAACCTCTCTCTGGGATCGAACAATTAATGGAGTCTCGTTCCACTCCATTACTTGTCCTCCCACAATCCAAATTAGTACAAAATACAACAAAATATATTCAAAATAGACTAGAATCGGACAAATGTTCAAGAGATTGGATTTGCCCGCAAAGCTTGGTTTCGGCTCTTGCTCCGACTAAATTCTACAAGAGCCAAAACCAAATTTTGCCAACTGATACTATCCCTCAGTTAGAAGCGGATGCGTCGCTCCTAGACATTTCTAATAAAGGAAGAGCTTCTATTCCGCTCAAGAATCTAGAAGCATGGGAAAGGAAAGCTAGAAAACTAGTCGCTATTAATTCTCATGCTGATCTATTTTCTTCAGCTGCCTTCCTTTCATTACAACAGGAATCGATGTCGGTTGCGGCCCTTTCCAGACTTCTGGAGGCCGTAGCCAAATCGATTAAACATGCTACTGCCATGTCTACACTTTTAACTACTGAATTATTCCAAGCTAGGAGGGACGCAGCCCTAGCTTCGTCTAAACTACTACTCGACAATTCCACATACGAGTTAAGGAACGCTCCTATTAACTCAAAATCCTTATTTGACGGCAGGATAAAAGAAATAGCTAAATCAAACTTCGAAGCTCAACAGCAAAGGTTTCTAGCTTCTACATCCATTCAGTCACAATCTCATTTTTATAAGCCTCCTTCGCAGAGCAGAGCTTTCAAGATACCTAAATATCCTGCTAAACAAACAACATCCAGACCTAAACCTACGCAGTCGTATAGGTCCAAAAATATTCCTCAAAGCTCATCTTCTCACATTAAGAAAGATAATATCAAGAGGACTGGTAACATCCGTCAGTTCCCCTCCTCTAAACCTGCCTCTTCCTCCGCAAGATTATGAAGGCCCGCCCTTTCCACTGCCTGCTCTTCCGCTCGCGGACATTCCAGTGGGAGGACGATTGGCCCATTTTGCGGAAAAATGGGAGGAAATAACAGACAACAAATGGGTCCTCTCTATCGTACGAAACGGATTCAGGATACCATTCATCAAAATTCCTCCTTTGTCATCTGTTCCGATCAGAATGAGTCAATCCTCCTCCCCGTTTCTCAGAGAAGAGATAAAAAATCTTCTCAACAAACGGGCAGTGGAAAGGGTACAGATTCCGGGAACTCCCGGCTTTTATTCCCGGATATTCCTTGTGCCAAAAAAGAACGGAAAGTTTCGTTCAATATTAGACCTGTCTTTATTAAACCGTTACATAGAGAAACAAGCATTCAAAATGGAAACAGTCAAATTGGTAAGACAAGCGATGAGACTCAACGATTGGGCTGTCTCGATAGATTTTACAGATGTATAACTACATGTGCCGATACATCGTCAATCCAGGAAGTATCTTCGCTTCGTACACGAAGATCAAGTATATCACTTTTCGGCCCTACCGTTCGGAATGTCCCTAAGTCCGTTAATTTTCTCGAAACTGATGGACGTTATTGCAGCTTTTCTACGCCAACTTGCCATATCAGTTTTTCCATACCTAGACGATTGGCTGATAAAAAATCTGATTCACAACCGTCTGATTACTCAGACAAAGATTTGCATTCAAACTATTCAAAGCCTAGGTTTTCTGCCAAATCTCAAGAAGTCAGATCTCTTTCCTGCTCAGAAATTCACCTTCATAGGTATGGAATTTCTGACGCAACAAAATTTAGTCAGGGTTCCAGCGGATCGTGTACAGAACCTAATTCTAACAATCAAGAAAATAAGGTCAGCAAAACATGTATCGGCACGAACTTTCCTTTCTCTTTTGGGCAAACTCAGTGCTGCAGCAGACCTTGTTCTCCTGGGCAGACTGCACTTACGTCCTCTTCAGATGTGCCTGCTGTCAGTCTGGAAACCTCATATTCTTCCTCTCGATCACCCGATCTCGATAAACGGCATGATTCGATCTCACTTACAATGGTGGATAAACCCCATTCGATTCGAGAGGGACTTCTATCCATCCTCCAGACCCCGAATTCTTCCTTTATACGGATGCCAGTCATAACGGATGGGGAGCTCATTTAGATCCGACAACACTGTCCTTTCATGGTCGCTGGACAGAAAACCAATCCCAGCTCCATATCAATATGTTAGAAATGATGGCCATACGATTAGCACTAAAACAAGCCAAAACATTTATTCACCATTCTTGCATCATGATATTCACAGACAACACAACGGTGGTCTCATATATCAACAAACAGGGTGGCACTCATTCCCCCAATCTTTGCGTAGAAGTTTGGAAAATACTCAATTGGTGCCTGGAACAAGACATAGTTATCAGAATTCGTCACATCCCAGGCAAATTCAACATTCTTGCAGACCGCCTCTCAAGACTAGACAAACCTATCAAGACAGAATGGGCTCTGGATCAAACAGTTGCGAATTCAGTATTCCAGATGCTCAACTTCCCAAATGTGGATCTGTTTGCGACAAGATTCAACCACAGACTCCAATTATATGTCTCTCCAGTACAAGACTACAAAGCACTAGCGATAGATGCCCTGTCCATGGACTGGAATCATCTTCATGCATATGCTTTTCCTCCTTTTATTATGATACCTGCTGTTCTAGAGAAAATCCGACAACATCAGTGCAGAATAGTTCTCATAGCTCCGTTCTGGCCACAACAACAGTGGTTCTCAGAACTTCTTCTTCTATTAGTGTCAGCTCCGATTCGTCTGCCACTAATTCCAAGACTACTGACTCAATCCAAAGGAAGATTTGTACATCAAAACCTCCCAATTCTCGACCTTCACGCTTGGGAGTTATCAAACAATCAATCAGAGATAAGAAATTTTCACAAAACGTTGCAGATTTTGTCTCCAGATCAAGAAGAGCATCTACACAAAAAGTCTACGATGCAAAATGGACCATCTTCTCTAATTGGTGTCATACAAAAAAGGTTAATCCGATCTCGGCCCCTATTACAGTTATAGCCGATTTCTTAATCTTTCTTTTTTCGGAAAAGAAATGTCAGATTAGTACTATTAAAGGTTATAGATCTATGATCTCTAACACTTTAAAATTCAAAACTGGTAATAGAATCGGATCTAATCCAGTTTTATCTGAACTTATCAGATCCTTTGAACTTCAACGACCAGTACAAAGATCTCTTACACCTAAATGGGACTTATCGTGGGTTTTAGTATGTCTACAAAAACCACATTTTGAACCTCTTGATAAGGCTTCTAAATTTCACGTTACTATTAAGACAGCCTTTCTCTTAGCTCTTGCCACTGCTAAAAGGTGTAGTGAAATACATGCTCTAGCTATGGATTCACAACATTTAAGATTTAATCAATCTGATGGTTCAGTTTCCTTGATTCTTAAATCTGGTTTTTTAGCAAAAAACCAGCTTCCTTCTGTTAAACCAGATCCTATTGTTGTTCCTAGTCTTGCCCGAATATGTAAATGGGAACATACTGACAGACTTCTTTGCCCCGTTATGGCTCTGAAATTCTATCTCAAAATGACTAGCTCTTATCGCCAAAATAGAACTAGACTTTTTCTTCCTATTAAAGGCAATAAGGATATTTCTAAAGATACTATTTCGAGATGGATATCTTACACTGTTAAACTTACCCATAGGAAACTCACTAAACGAGATATCTCTTTCCTTAAAATCAAAGCTCATGAAGTTAGAGCTCTTTCCTCTTCTTGGGCTTTCTTCGACAAAGTTCCTCTCAATGATATACTTCAAGCAGCGGTTTGGAATAGTTCATCAACTTTTGCCAAATTCTATCTCAGAGACATGTCTCAACAAGCACAGAATCTCCAAAGTTTGGGCCCCATTGTAGTGGCCCAAAAAGTGGTGGGGGGCCAACAGCAATCAGCTATGGATGTGTAGACAACGTCAACAGCCCCCCTAGACCTGATGCTATACTAGAGAGGTACTAATTATATTATATCTTTATTATATATATATGTTAACCCTGGATTACTTTATCCTTGGTTAAAGGATCTTATTATTACCTTAAGCACTAATTATGTCCTCATTATATATATATATATAAAAATAAATCTTTTTAATAAGCCTTAATTCAGAAGTTGGGACTAACTTATTAGGAGAAATCCTCCCTCCTATTCTACAAATTCTAGCACATTATCTATAGGTTAATGTATTACGAAGTTAAAATGAAGTTTTTTAAAAGTAAAACATATTTTAACGAGTAATACTTAACCTATAGATAAGTATATCGTCCCACCTCCCTTCCCTCGCTCTTTTCTCCTAATTGTGTATTGTTTTACACATAAAAGAAACTGACACGTGATCATTTGAGCGGGAGGAACTACGTCATATAGGTAACTGTTTAAAGGGACCTTCTGAATTAAGACTTTATAACGACTGAAAGGTCGTTTTTTCTGTGGAGGGGGTGAATAACAGAATAGAATAACACATTATCTATAGGTTAAGTATTACTCGTTAAAATATGTTTTACTTTTAAAAAACTTCATTTTCTTTTTCACATCACAAATACGGAGTGAATTGATACTTCGATGGATTGAATTCCATTTCCCATGTCTGTTCCATGACATGCAGCTGCGTCAAGTCGCTCTGGAGCCGGGCAGAGCCTTTTGTCTCCAATCATCCGCAGAACTGAACCTGAGAACTTAGGTCATCGACAGGTATAAATGCATAGCAAAAAGTACGATGAAGCTCAGCGCAGATCTCTACAGAGCTCCAGAGGAAATGTGCAGCGTGTATGAGCTTTCCATAAAAGGACAGTTGTTTGGCTTCGCCCACAAGAAGGGACTCAATTCGTCGATTCCGATTATATGTTCTTTCTTTCCAGGAGCAACCTTTATAGTTGTTTTTTTTTACTTTACTGCTGCTGGTATTAACTAGTTGTAGACTGAACAGATCCCCCACACTACATGTTAAAAAAGTCCCTTTGAATTTAGGTATGTCAGGCTCTGAGATTTAGATATTCATACAGGAAAATAGCTAAAATATTTGCAAACAGTGAAGACCCTGATCAGACGCCGTGTTCTGCGGCGTCTGATCTGGCATTGCACTGTTTGCCAATTTCCCTTTTAGGGGTCTCCAGACTACAATGGGTTAAGTGCCGTTTGACGAATGTTAAAAGTCTCACCGTAGTTTATCACATGTAGTTTTGTTTTTATTATCTTTTGGACCACTGAACCCATTGTGATAGCTTGGAGAATTGAGTTATACTTTAGCCGGTAATAGGGGTCTGTGCAGGCCTGCAAAGTACATTTCTGTCACATGAAGAGTCACAGTAAATCCGAGACTCCGATTTTCGTTCTTTTATGTATTCTCTGTGCCTAAGGGTAATCATTATCTATAGCTTTTATTTAGCTCGGACACCATGTACTTTTAGTCGTCATAATAGTGTGAGATCGTTGACCGCGAAAGCTAGCTGAAATCTAATGTTTGTTTGTGTTGAGGTTTTACGGCCCAGTCATCCCAATGGGGTCATGTCGAGCGCGGTCTGTTTTCCTAGCCACACGTTTACTGGGCAGGCTAAGTCCTCTAAGCGGTTAACCAGTATTGTGCACATTCTTTCGCAAGAAACTGACAACGAAAGAATGTGCACAATACTGGTTAACCGCTTAGAGGATTAAGCCTGCCCAGTAAACGTGTGGCTAGGTAAACTGACCGCGCACGACATGACCCCATTGAGTTGACTGGGCCTTAAAGCCTAACACAAACAAACATAAGATATCAGCTAGGCTTTCGCGGTCAACCATCTCAAACTATAATGACGACTAAAAGTAATAAAATTCGGTCTATTTGTTTACCTGATGTCACTTTTCGTGCAAGGTTATTTACTGGTTGTATACGATGGGTTGCACATAATCTTCGTTGACGGAAACATTGAAGATCATGCAGTATACTTCACTGGTTAACCATGGTCCCGCTGAACCTGGATATGCTCCAACTTTGCAAACAGTGTAGCTCCAGATAAGTTGGTGTCTGAAAAGCCAGCTTATCTGGATCTGCAGTTTGTCATTCAGTATGTATTTTGTATCAGCAACCTGGATCAAGCAAACTGACTGGGTGACAGTTAAAAGTGGGCGTGACATCTAAATTTATTGAGCATGACAAGTGTTAAATAAAATTATTTGGTCTGATTAAAGCCAGTCGTGTGCTTCATAGTTTTCTATAATATGGAGGTTAGTAAAACTGGCCAAAAATAGGCCGGTTGTATGGTATGCAGGTCAGTAAAACTGGCCAGAAATCGGCCGGATCAACCTTGTCATCTTTGTTTTGAAGGAACATTGTTCGTTGTCAGTGATCTTTTAGAACTTATTGTTACTGCTAGATTTACATGAATTTAATCGCTTATTTAATGCAAATAGTTAACCATTGTCATGCTGAATAAATTTAGATGCCACGCCCACTTCTAATTGTCACCCAGTCAGATTGCTTGATCTAGGTTGTTTATACAAGTCCACATACAACATTAGAAACATTGCAGAACCAGACCAGCTGTTTTTTTCCGGATCTACACTGTTTGCAAAAGCAGGGCATATATTCGGGTTTCAGCAGGACCAGTGTTAAGAATGTGTATATCCTATTTTTTGAAAGAAGATTCGAAACCATATAATACCCATTTGAGGAACCTGTTTCAGTACGGAAGATAAAGTATACACAAGCCACAATCACAACGCACAGCCTTTCTGAGGCTCCGAAAGAAGAAGAGTTGAGAAAGAACAATGCATCACGAAAACATGCCTATATAATGTTGACCCCCTTAAAGCCCACTTTTATATAGTAAAACTGGGGATTACAGGGGTATACATTATTTTTTCTTATTTCTGCTCAAAAACATAGATTGTGGGTACTCGTTAGTGTTTTGAGCAGAAAGGTGAAGAATATCAGATTTTTTTATCAGAAAATTTTCATTTTTTGGTGGAAAGATTTTCAGTATATTTGAATAGGCGTGTTTTCGTAATTACAAGACAAAACGGAGCAGTTACAATTACCGACATACAACCAAAAAAGGACTGCAACAGAGAAATCACTTTGGAACGGTCAATAGAAACAGCTACTGCTGTAAGTATTAACACTTGCCATTCCATGGGCAAATTCAGCAGACACAAGCTGACGACAATTTTCATATTTTTTCTAGAAAATACGATCTAACACTTCCAAGAAAGTAGGAATTTGGAGACAATTTGCATGAAAGATCAAACCCTATTTTCTGGAAAAGTAAGAAAATATTTCAAAATGTCGTCTGCTGAAAATTTTACCCAGGGCGCTAAGCGTTACACATGTCGTTGACCTGTAACAGATCAATGAAATTGTCCCTTTTGAAAGGTGTGTTTATTTAGAAAGTATACACGGAAATGTGTTAAATTCAACTTTAGAAAGGTATTTAATCAAAATGTTTGGACAGGTTTTATTATTTCAGATTGGTACTATTATCAACGTGCTTAAAATTGTCAAAGTCAATGGTCTTTGAAGAGAAATTTAACTATGTAACATTTGTGTTGCAGAAATAGACGTGTTAACAAATGAGTACATGCTTTATACTGACAGCTTTGAAAAGAATATATATGTACTAGTCTAGCTTTTCTTCATTGATTATTGCAGAAATTCATTTAAACACAAAACAAACAACACACATGGTGTCTGATCTAAAAAATCGTGATAAAGATTTGAAGAAAGTTGGTTTTTGTAAAGATAGGGAAAGACAGTAATAGTCCAACAGCCAAAAGGATTGCGGTATGGAACTATTTTCTCTGGTGGAGGGATTCACTCAAGTAATCACATATGTGATGATACTTAGTGGAATGTAAGTCAGACTTTATTTATTTAAGAAGAATTGATAAACTTTCAAGGGCGACGACTCTGTCTTTATTGTTTTTGTCCGCTTATACAAAGGGACTTGATCTATGTGAGCGATTCGTGTAGTTGTCTTGTTTCATCTGGCGTAACGTTAAAAAGGAGCTTTGATAAATTTAAATGTGCAGGGACACGTAAGATACCTTATGGCATATGATGTGTGACGTGGGAAAAAGACTCTTATGCCATAAGGGAAGTCCAAATGAACGTGTATATCCGTGCAATCTGACCTGAACATTCTCTATTGAAGTCTATTCGTCAGCATATTATACAATATCCATTGATTCTGTAAGCCGGCAACGAAGGCCTTGATCAGCCTGGGAAACGGCACAGACTAGGCCCTATTCGTGCATCGCGCATCGATTATACAAACAGCGGAGACCCAGGTCGTCCATATTTAATCGTGGCGCTTTAAGGGCTCAGTTCAGGGGAATGTATACACCTCCAAGGGAAATAACTCTGATTTTGGAATGTGTGTTTCCCTTCCATTGGGGGCTACTGATTAAGAAAATAATTTTCTCACTTTCGGGGCAAATCTTATCCTTTACGAGTTGATCCCGTTTTTCAGAGTGTATCAAAAACAAGGGATGCTTCTTCCTGTCTGCAAAAGAGGTTTGTTGTTTTGGAGAATGGCGGCAAAACATATTATTCTAGAAAACGAGGCGCTGGTTGTTTCTGTTTTTGTATTTTGCGTAGTATTATTCTGAAAAATATATGTTGGATAATTCTGTAAACAAATGATTATAGCTGTCCATACAAATACTCTAATAATGTTAATATTGTTTCATAACTGAACCCTTATCCTGCTGAACCCGGATATATCCTGTTTTGCAAACAGTGTAGATCCAGATCAGTTGGCTTCTTCAGAAGCCAACTGATCTGGATCTGCACTTTTTTGCCATCAAGTATGCAAATTTATAACAACAATCTGGATCAAGTAATCTGATTGGCTGAAAATTATAAGTGGGCGTGGCATCTTAATTTATTCAGCAGGACAAAAGTTAATAATTCCAACTCCTCATCTTTATACACATTTCATGCAATTTAATTGGTTGGCAGAAAAGTTGTACACTTCAATAATGTTCAGAGCAAGAATCCATCGGATCTATTTTCCTTCCGCCGTCTTAAAACATTAACAGTTTTGGCCACATTTGTAACATTTTGATGACAAATTGAACTTGAAAGGGATGAATTGTTATTTCTGTGTATTTTATCGACGTGTAAACTCCGACGACCCACTTACAAACTGATTAAAAACCTATGTTAACTCATCGATACAATCCATAAAAATAAAGTTCATTACTATAATGATTTCTGTTTTAGACCGCCATGTGTATACATGTTGAGAACCGGAAGTACGAAGGGGTTTCCATATCCGTTTTTCCTTGCCAATATGGTCAAGTAAGTATTATTTTTTTTTTCGTCAGATGCAAATAATATTTATAACCCGCTTTTCCTTACCAGCAGTGTCAAGTTTGGGAAAAGCATATGTTGTTGGTCCTTCATAAAGCCCCTCTGCTGATCTTCATTTAACGTGTGCCTTTACTGAGTGGATATTTTAATTTTAGTACAAGTTTTTCTAGTAATTTTGAAAACATCTAAGCGCACAGTGCGGTAATTAGGCCGAATACGGTATATTTATTTTATTGTAATGATAACTGTTGCAAACCAGAAAATGAAATGTTCCAACGTTTTTTTCTGCATTCGTGAGATCTCTGTCGTAAATCACTAAGATAAAGTAGTGTGCCTTGAACTTTGCAAATCAAATTATATAATGCGTACTATGGGTTAAGGGTGACTGCACTGGCTGATCTGGATCTTCGTTCAAGGTTTTTCCTGACTCCCATTTAGGCAGGTTTTACCCCTAAATCATATTCTTGACCCTTAAAAGTTAGAGGAAAATGCGTATATGATCAATCAAAACTCTTATTTATTTTTGGCTTTGTGTTGTATTGTATTTCCCATCACGAAAACATGCCTATATAATTTTGACCCCCTTAAACCCCACTTTTATATAGTAAAACTGGGGTTTACAGGGGTATGCATTATTTTTCTTATTTCTGCGCAAAAACATAGATTGTGGGTACGCGTTAGAACCGCCTCGGTGAGGCGGTTCTAACGCACAATCTATTTTTTGAGTAGAAAATGAAGAATGTCAGAATTTTTTATCTGAAAATTTTCGTTTTTGGTGTTAAATTTTTCAGTATATTTGAATAGGCGTGTTTTCGTAATGTGACCAAAAGGACAAGAATTATCAGAACTTTGGCAATAGATAACCACTTTAAAACAACTAAATTTTATTAGACCCTTTAGCTCCACACCAGGGAGTCCCAGGGACCATCGTTTTCAAATTCTGAGGGAAAACCATGTTTATTGCACACGTATGTGATAAAAGCATTATCCCACATTGCGCGTCGTATTTATTTATTTTACAGTGCTTGTTTGGGAATAGGATATGGAATGTTATTAGAGAACAAGGCTATCATCCAGATCAATATGGTGGCGGCAGTTGTTGTTGGTGGCTACTTAGTGTCATTTGTATATGTATCACAACCTAAGGTAGGACTCATTACTGCATTCAACGCGTAGCATCTGAAGCACAATTTTCAGAAAACTACCCCTTCCGCTGATTCAAGAAGGTCCGTTGTCAGTTTCTGGCGAAAGAATGTGCGCAATACTGGTTAACCGCTTAGAGGACTAAGCCTGCCCAGTAAACGTGTGGTTAGGTAAACTGACCGCGCTCGACATGACCCCATTGGGTTGACTGGGCCGTAAAACCTCAACACAAACAAATTCAGAAAACGACATTTTTGAATACAGTCGACCCTCGTTATCTCGACCTCGCTTATCTCGAATTACCGCTAATATCAAAGTGAAATTCTGGTCCCTGTTTTAACATGGCAATCTAAGAACAGGTAACAAAGTATTGTGGAAAAGAGGAGAAATTGCTCCTGAGGAGCAATTTCTCCTCTTTTCCACAATATTTTTAATATATCTCTAGCTTCAGGAGTCAAATTATATATTCATTTGTTAAATGTGGTTGTTCCGATTTATTTTTTTCCTCGCTTCCGCAACACTGATATATCGAGATACGGATATCTCGAAGTGTTTCAGAGAGTCCCTTAGAATTCGAGATAACGAGAGTCGACTGTATTTTTCTTATTTTTCCCAGAAATTAGGTTTGACATTTGTATATGTATCATAACCTAAGGTAGGACTCATTACTGCATTTAACCCTTGTCATGCCAAGTACGAATTTCTGGAAACAACATTTTTGAATATTTTTCTTATTGTTCCCAGTAAATAGGTTTGTCATTTCATGCCAATTGACTTCTAAGGAGACAATTTGCATGAAATCCCAAACCCTATTTACTGGGAAAAATAAGAAAAAAATATCATCAGTTTGTCGTCTGCTGTGCTAGCTTAGGGAGTAGTAAAGTTAGGCCAAAGACGGTCATAACAAGTGGACATGACATTAAACATTTTAAGCACATATGTGGGAAATACTTCCTGCACTGCAAACTGCTTAAGACTTTGCATATATTCAGTTTCATATACTGGCTCACTAGTTTTAAAATAAAAATGATACGTCTTCGTGCTAAGTCTTTTACAATCTGACCTGGAATGACACCACCCTCAACAGTTTTCCCGAAAATATGTGCAAATAATTCTGTTAGTTGATATTATGACAAAAATAGCTTTCGCCTTGCTTTTAATTTTGAGCAGAATCATACAGGAAATGATATTGATACACATCTGCTGCTCATTTGTCAAGATGAGACAGGAATCTGTAGTGCCAATTTTCGACACTTCCTAAAAATCCTTAAAATAAATCCATTTCTTCCATATTATGGACCTTACAGGAAATTGCTACACTGGAAATCTCACAAAATGAGGTTTATTCTTTGGAGGAGGGGTGGGGGGGGGGTGGGGGGGCGGGGTGGGGCGGGTCGGGGTGGGGGGGTGGGGGAGTGGTTAATATACAACAGAAAATTAAGAGAAAAGTGTGGGTCATCGTGCTTATTTCATTTTTATGGGAAAATTTTGTATGCATTTTGGGAGATTGAACTCCATTCAATCTGCCAAGGCGAAAACGTCTCAAAAGAGAAAACAGTAATCTGATTAAAATAGCCTGTTGCAGCCACATATTCAGACAATGTCGAAAACATCTGCAAAATTAAAACGAATCACTAAAAGTTTAAATGGAATTGCGCAAACAGGGTATGCACCCTTAGCACAGCAAACCGAATAAAATCCCCGAAATAATTGAGAAATATTTCGATGTAATAACAAAATAATAAATATTGAGATACACAGGAAAGCTACATTGACATTCAAGGCACCTGATAAGGGTTTGATTTAAGGCTGGCACACTTAATTGGATAATCGATTAATTTGTCGATAAATTCCACAAAAATGATTATCATAACTGATTAACTAATAATCGATCATTTGATTTCTGCATTTGTTACTTTAACAAGTTTATCCTTGGTATTCAGACACCTCAACTCGTTACCATACTTAATCTAACATTTGAAACAAGTACAATTTACTACTCACTGTTGTGTCTAAAAATAGCTGGATGAGTGGCAAACAGCGTAGACCCTGATGAGACGCCGCGTTTGCGGCGTCTCATATTGGTCTACAGTGTTTGCTCAGGCCTGTCTAACCAAGTACATACAATAAAATTATGCTCAGAAAGGTAAATTTATGACCAAATCTTCAGTGATTACTAATCGATCACAATGGCAAGGCTGATAATCGAGTATCTTTTCAGCTCTGATTAGCCAGCCTTAGTTTAATTATATGAAATGACTAGGACAAAACGTCGAAAACAGAACGAAGAAACCGAGATAGAACCAACAAAGGAGGATGAACTGCAACAGTGCATCGCTTCGGAATGGTCACAGTAAAACTGTTTAGACCTTAACCCTAGTCCTGCAGAACCCGGATATGTACTGCCTTTTCCAACAGTGTAGATCCAGATCAGTTGGCTTCTGAAGAAGCCAACTGATCTGGATCTGCACTGTTTTGTCATTAAGTATTTGAATTTGTATCAACAGCCTAAATCAAGTAATCTGATTGGCTGAAAATTAGAAGTGGGCGTGGCATCTTAATTGATTCAGCATGACAATGGTTACACCTTGTTTTACGGATGCCAACTTTCAACCGTAGTCCTGATACAATTACAGCTACATTTAATTGTTCGATCCACGCAGCAGTTTCATAACTCATTAGTGGATCGACAACGAAGAGCATTTTAATCAACTTCTCAGCACTGTTATCAATCAAAGATGAGGACTGAACAGCACACTGAAAGTCTGGGCAAAGGAAAACAACTAGTTGAACCATGGTGAGCCCGACCACGGACAGGTAAGGTCTGGGTCACAAATATAAGTGAAGATCATCAGGAAATACCACAATCAAGAAGCACAGTCTACCTGAGGCACCAAAGCCGGTCTCGGTGGCTCAGTTGGATGCGCGTCCGACTGGAGACCAGGAAGTCGCGGGGTCGACCCCCACCAAGGTCGGCAACATTCTTTCGTGGAGATTGATCATGAAATATTTTCTACGGTCATTCTCTCCCTTCCGCTGATTTAAGAAGGGCAGTTGTCCGTTTCTGGCGAAAGAATGTGCGCAATACTAGTTAACCGCTTAGAGGACTAATCCTGCCCAGTAAACGTGTACTTGGGTAAATTGACGCGCTCGACATGACCCCATTGGGTTGACTGGGCCGTAAAACCTCAACACAAACAAATAATCCGAGACATCAAAAGAAGAAGGGATAAGGAACAAATACTGCCAAAACAAACGCCACATATGAAACTATCGAGAAACCTTCTAGAAAAAAACATGATTGAATCGTCAGTACAATGCACATCTTCGGTTCATGTCCAAGACAAAACAACGTTTTAAATTAGACGGCCAAAACCGTGGAAGCAGCTGGGCACACAAGGTACTCCATAGCGTGACTTATGGACGGATTGACAAATACATTGACAGAAGCATTCCCAATGTTTTATACCTGCTGGCGTAAAAGTATGGCATGAATAATACCAGAACATCTGTAATGCATCATACCAAACGTACGGGAAATGCAGTTGATCAGATAAATCTCTGTACATGCGCAGTAGTACAGTGAACCCTCGTGTTGCCATTAAAATGAATTTGCTGTTGTAAAGAATCCTTAATGGACAGGATAATATGTAAGGAAGACCATGTTTTATTCTTATTTCCTCATAGAACGTATGTTTTGGATATTTGTTAGAATCGCCTCAGTGAGGCGATTCTAACAAATATCCAAAACATATGCTTGGTGGTTTACTGCAATATTCCTGCATAATTTATCATTCATTGTCACCTCTTGAGCGAATGTTTCGTGACATTCAAATTGTCATTATAACGAATTTTGTAGTTCAATCGAGTGTCAGTATAAAGAGGGCTGACTGTACCACGACAAGCACAGTTCACTTAAATCTAACAAACAAAATTGTGATGTTCCAAATACTGTCTCGTCGGTTGTGACTGCGTACACTCATACCGCTGCTCTTATGTATAGTCTCAGAAGGCTTTCACATAAATGTTTTCTTTTATTTTTTCTTTACGAAAACATGTTTGGTGGGTATTCATTTGAAGCGTCTCTGCAAGGCGCTTCTAATGAGTAAACACAACAAAAATTCGTTAAAAAAGCACGTTATCTAGAATTATGTGTAAGTTTAAAGCTTGAAATATTCATATATACCCTACGACAGTTTTACTATTTTACTAACAGGCCCATGTCTCTATGTCTTTGTCTTTTCAGTCCAGACCACTATCACTTCTGTTGTTTTGTTGTTTGGTGCTATTATCCATTTATTTCTACCTTAATAAAATCGTACATCCAGGGAAGGTTGTGGACAATCTAGGAATAGCTCTGTTGAGTGTTTCAACAGTATTATTTTTAACTCCATTACTACAAGTGGTAAGTCATTTTTGGTTTTTGTTGCGAGTGAAATCGGGTGCCTACCGCATGTATTCTAAATGTTCGGACAGATATGCATGAGCAAACATTGTAGACCTACATCGAACCGCTCCTGGAGAGCAGCCATTCTGACATTTATACTTACCTCCAGGGAGGCAAATGGAATAGCTGAAGGGGAATTGATACACTTTCAGGATGCGAAGCGGGGTGGGTGGGGGTCGTGGTGCAACTGTCAACAGTGTGTTTGTCCCCGCGTGAAAAATAGTCTATTCAATAAGGAAATAATTAGGAGAGTACAGAAAGTCACAAAAGTTAGTTTCCTTGTAAAATATAGCGAAACAGTTCACAAGTACATCAGGTCCCTTTAACTGTCGGGACAAGTACAATAAGTAGTTATCATATCCAGATATTAACCCATTTATGCTGAGTGGATTCTTCTACCTTAACTCTTTGGACCGGTCCATTTCCAGTAAAAGGGATGTCTGGTTAGTTTTTTTATTATTATTGTGGTTTACAGAAATTCCTGTATTTAATGCAAACAGTGTCGACCCTGATCAGACGCCGCGTTCTGCGGCGTCTGATCTGGATCTACACTGTTTGCCAATGTCCCTTTTATGGGACGCCAGGCTTTAATGGGTTAAGTTATGACAATATTTTCTAAGGATGCAGAATCTGGGCTGAAGCCTTTTTGTCAACAATTGAATGGCCCTCCTAAACTGTTATAAATTATTCCCTCATGCGTTGTATTACTTCACCATGGCATTGTCTTCATCCTTGAGATTATAACCATTGCAAATAGACTTGTCATTTTGACCGTCCATGCGGTTCCTCTGTTGGAGTTATTTTTTGTTTGTGTGTCTGTGGATTCGTATGTTGCGTTTGTCTTTATATTTTCCTTATCTCGCCTTCATTTTGTGCCTTGTGAGGGCTTTGCTTTGTGATTTTGGCGTTCCCTGGGTATATTCACGTATAGGCTTGGTCTGTGGATATGTTTGAAAAAAAAAATAACCAATGGTTAAGTTGGTAAACGTGGCTGGAAAACAGTTACGGTGTTTGTAAATGAATAAATTGTATTTGCATGATCAGGAGACAAGAAGAAAAAAAATCGATATACACAAAGGCAAAATTAAGAATGATCAGACAGACATGCATGCACCTAAATAAGTGGAAAGTAAGCATTACTTGGTAAGCACGCTTCGCCCACCATGCCTATCAGCCTGAAAAGAGATAGAGGACAATATTGGAATTAATGTTCGGGGATTAGAAAGTCGTTTTAGAATTGATTATATTTCTGATTTCAGAAATTGTGTATAGAAGAGAAAAATGCAGGTGATTTATCACTCTCCATGCTTATAGCAGGAACACTTTGCACTTCGTCATGGCTTACATATGGTTACTTGCTCAACGATGTCAATATTTATGTAAGTACATGTATTTCCGCTACATCAAGCAAAAAGGGCGATCAGTGCATATACAAACTGCCTCTAAAGTGATTGTTGTTAGCTATATTGTAATGTGATCTAATGTGGGTGTACTGATCTGATCCGCAACATAGATATTATGTATGGATCATGTCATCCTATTGCCAGACGCGGCCTAAAGTGAGCTTACTGTATTTTGTTTGATTTTTGTAAGGATTATGGAGGAAAAAATGTCAAAGAATATACTCAGAAATGCAAATGCAAGAAGTACAGCCTTCACGAGGCACTTATCATAGTAAAGGAATAAATGAGGAATAAACTATAACAAAATAAACCTAATTTTTAATGACAGATTCTATCTGTCATTCGTCGTTGCCACGTACGGTTTTAGAGAAAGTGACTTTGACTACTATTCAATTTCGTATTCATCCGCGCCCAAAAGTAGACCCAGTGTTTCAATGTGTGCATATTAGTACGCCATTGAAGAGCTGTCCATACAAAAGTAGCGCAACTTGTGCTTGATCTATGGCGAGAGTCACTGAGAAAACCCACCTTAATATATGTGCAAACAACAAAGGCGCAGATCAACCTGCGCGTCCGCGCATGCTGATCAGCGCCTTTGTTGTTCGCTGTAGCTCGTTTTTTTTTTCGACGAAGAAGCGTCTCACATACTTAAATGGAGAACAGAATGATACCTGGAATTTATTAGTTTCTCATAGAATCTGTCATTTCAGGGCTATTCAGCCCTTTGATTTAGCTAGCTAGTATGGCACAGAAACATGGACATTTCAGGAGTTGTCAGTTCTGTGTATGTGTGGTAATTGCTCACAAATGTCATTTCTTTTAGAATCTTAAAGCTTAACTACAGCAGGCATTAGTGTCTTATAGCGGCCGCAAAACGTTTCCCCGTACTTCACTATAGTGTATTTTATATTTCTGGTCCTTTGTGATCATTCCAGGATTTTTTGTAAGTTTGTAAGAGGATCACTGCTAAAGACTTATTAAAATTAGCTTGTCTGGCTCTGAAATCATGGATACTACAGAAGTTTTCAGTGCTGTGTGTGTCTTTATTGCTCTCAAGGGTCATTTCATTCAGAATCTATTTATCTTAACTATAGGTGATGTAAGTGCCCTGTGGCAGCCGTAAAACGTTTCCCTTTACTCCACTATAGTCTATTTTATATTTTCTGGTGCTTTCTGACCATTGAGTTTTTTCCGGGATTTTTTTAGGGTCCCTGCTGAAGTCTAATTGGCCGAGACTGGCCTGAAATCATGGCCTCGATAGGGGTTTTAGTGTTTGTCTTTATTGCTCTCAAGGGTCATTCGGCATGGCGTCGACAGAAGCTGAATAATCTGTCCACACCTTGCACTAAGCAATTTACAGATCACCTCAAACTAGGCCATTCATAGAATTATAAAATCTTAAGAATGGTTATATATTAAATACTATGTGATTGTATACCATGTATAATGGTCCATGATTGGTGAATAAATATCATAATTACGTTAACAAAATACAAACTGCTAACCTTGAAACACCGAATACATTGCAGCGCTAGACTAGACCGTTTTTATTACACTTTTACTATGAAAGGATATTATTTACAGTTATTGTAGCAAAAGAAAGGTATTCGAGCTACAGCGTGCAAAACAATGTGCCTTTTGGCCATACGCGGACAGGCACAGGCCCAGATCAATCCGATCAGGGCCATCTTTGTTCGCGTACACATTCATGGGTGCTTCAGAATATATCGGAATATAATGAAGGTGCAGTTTTTCTGCCTGATTCTCATATTCGAAAACATCTCCCAGGGTTTTCCCTGACTCGTATTTTGGCAGTTTTTACTCCCAAAACATTGTTCAGGACCCTCAAAAATTAGGGGCAAGGTTCCCGAGTGATCCATACATAATCAAATCCAAAACTATTTTTATTTATCTGTGGTTTTGTATTTTAATCTGTTTTGGTCAAAAGGCCAAGAATTATCAGTATTTTGGCAACAGTTAACCCATAAAGCACTAAGCGAATTGAAGCAGACGACATTCTTAAATTGATTTTAATTTTCAGAAAAAATAATACGTGTCGTTAAACCCCAACACAATCAAGCACTTAATGTGAATTGTCTGCTAGGCCTTATTTTCTCTGAAACAAAGTAACTGTTGTCTGCTGCAGTTGCGATAAATGCTTAAATGGTTAATTAAAGGACTCCTTAACAGCTACTCCACATAGGGGAGTCCCTGGGACTCTCACATTAAAACCATGACGGAAAACCCTGATCTAGTCAACCAGCTGCTGCCATAAGTATATTCATCATCTGTATGCCATTACGAAAACACGCCTATTCAAATATATAGAAAATTTCACCTCCAAAAACCGAAAAATTTCAGGTAAAAAACTCCGATATTTTTCATATTTCTGCTCAAAACATAGATTGTGGGTACTCGTTAGAACCGCCTCGGCGAGGCGGTTCTAACGAGTACCCACAATCTATGTTTTTGAGCACAAATAAGAAAAATAATGTATACCCCTGTAAACCCCGGTTTTACTATATAAAAGTGGGGTTTAAGGGGGTCAAAATTATATAGGTATGTTTTCGTGATGCATATTGTTAATGGTAATATGCTGTGTTAAATAAACATCACAAATAAACTAAAATCGATTCATTTGATATGTTTAAATATTCAGTGTTCACGACAGCTTTTTAAATGTTGGATGTATGAAAATTATGCCGTTGATAAATGGAGAACGACCTTCGACCTCTCAAAAGGTTTCAACCTCCTACTATGTCTGAGAAAAGCGGTAATCAGATTCGAATTTCTGCGAATTCCAGTTGAACTGAAAATATTAGTTTCATAAGTCCCTTTTTGATGGTCTGTAGTGACAGTTTTTTGTGTGCTCAATACATGTTTAAAGTTTAACTATATGGTACGTTAAACTATATCGTTTATATATTATTTTACAGGGTAAAAATAGTCTTTACCAAATACTTATCTTTTTCTAATTTATGTTTTTAGCATGATCGCATTCCATGTGTGCACAACTCGAAGAGAAGAGTCTGTGTCAAAAACTTTTTATTGTTGAGACGTATTCAAAAGCAGCAGACTAAGTCACATGTGCAAATAAATGTTCTTGCAATGATCCTCAAGATGTAAAATTCGTTGAATCTATAGTGTTCTTCCAAATATGGACCATATTTGGTCTGTTAAGCTATTAATATATTTACATTTTGGTGACGTGATTGAAATACCATAAGCATAGACATACATTGCATATTCAACATTTAAAAATATATTGAGGAAAATTAATTTTAAGAAGCTGAAAAATGGACTTTATTTCTATGCAAATATTAATTTCTTTCTTTTACATGATGTACGAGCTACACTGTCAGAAAAGGTACCGTCGGCCACGTGCGCCTAGTAAAGATTCAGATCAGTCTGCGCATTGCGCAGGTTGATCTGAATCTTTCCTGGGCTCACTTTGGACCAATGGCGCAAAGTTTCTAATTGTAGACAACAAAGATTGATCCGACTGCGTGGTTGTGCAGGCTGATATCAGTCTTCATTGGTTGTACATGTCAGAAGGTACGTTTTCTCATGTGCAGCTCATATTCATGTCGTTTCTCATGTTCTTGCAGTTTCCCAATATTATTGGCCTGTCCGTGAACCTCTGTCAGTTCGGAGCCATTGCGTTTTATGGACGGCTTCCAAGATCTGATGTTCACAAGAACTAGAGACATTTGAAAACCGCGTCTTCATCTTAGAGTCTACAAAGAATTGACAAGAGAGTAATAAGTCAATTTATTTTTCTATATTTTACTTTTACATTTTGTATCAGTCAGTTCTACTTGTTCATGACATGTTGCTTGCACAAATGCATGTATTATAAAACCCGGACTTCTGTCGTACTCTAGTATTTTTTTCTACTATATCGAACAATGTTTTTATGAAGTACTATTTAACGGGACCTGTTTAATTTCGAAGGCGGCAGCTCTGTCATATTTGGTTCACTCTGTTCAGAAAAAGTGTCTGCTCTAAAAGAAAATAATTTTCTCCTTGAAAGGGGTTTACTCTAAAAAGGAAGAATTTTCCTCCATCCCACCCCTAGAGCTAATTCTTTCCTTTTGGAGTGGAGGGGAGTACTTTCTTCCCTTTCAGAATAGACCCTTGATCAGGTCACGAGGTTATAAAACGAGGTTATGAGCATGAAATTTTTTTGCTTATAAATCTTAATACTGACAATTTTTTAAAACTTCTTCCATGCTCAGCTGAGCATGCTCAGCTGATCTGAGCATGAAAAAAAGTTTTAATTGTTGGTATTTTTATTTTATGACCAAGTGAAATTTCATGCTCAGTTGAGTTGAGCATGAAAAAAGTTTTATAACCTCGGGGCCAGGAGAGGACAAAATTTTAACATGGTTGCTGCCCCTGAAAATGTATCAATTCCCTATAGGCTTAGTATGGTAAGCAGTAGAGTAAGGATGCCCGATCGGGCATCAATGACCTTTGGTGACCTTTGTTTTTGAATGTTAGATGTTACTATGATTAGTAGCATGTTGCCCGATCAGGCATCATTTGATCATTTTTTTTGTAGTTCCCTCAGAAAACGAAAAAAAAAAAAATGTATCACAGTTTATGACGAATTTCCACCAAATTTTAGAAGCACAATTATCTAACTTTTGGCCGTTCATTGTTTTAAAGTGCCTAGAAAAATGATTAAGGTTAAAATCAATATTTTTTTTGCACTTTTGTGTATACATCCTGTTCGTGTTCGGGGACACATGACATTTGTGAAACCCGATAGGGAAACAGTGCTTCCCGTTTGGGAACACTGAAAAGTATGTTGCTCGATCAGGATACAAACAAGATTCAAGTTGCATACTGTCTTTGAATGTTTAAGTTTTTTTTAAGTTTTTAAGCTACTTTAAAAATGATTGGGATTTAAAATTTGACATTTCTCCTGTATCTTTGTGTTTTCCGAAATGGAAGCAAAATATGTTGTAAACTGGCAGTCTTTTAGATTTCATTCTATCTATCTTTAATGTATTCTTTGTTTCCAAAGGCAATCTTTTCTATTTCTATTCTAGATAACTAATATGACTAAAACTTAGGGAAAATCAAGGACGCAGTATTCAGCATGTCTCTTCAAGAAGGGAATGTAATGAGGAAATATACCTCTTCCCTGAATTGATCAGATATTTTAAAAACAGGCATTTACTACTATTAAATTTTTATAAAGCTAAAAAACAAAAACAAACAAAAAAAAAAACACAAAAAAACACATACTTCCGGTTGCAGCTTATACAAAATTCTTAAGATTTTGCCTTCCCACTTGGTGCAGAAAAGGTGACAGCTTTGCCGCAAAGGAAAATGAGTACCCATATAAAACTATGTGTAGTCTATGTACTAAAACACTTGAGATATGCACAGATGAGTATATGTCGAGTATATCATGTGCTATATCAGATTTCTCTGCAAACTACGCAAAGGGGATCAGTATCTGGTCCATACCCAGCGAGCATTGATGCATGCACGACACCTGGGCATGCTAGCGATTTTGCGACGGATTATCTTAATTGATATCCGTCGCCATTCATCTTGTAATACCCGGCCTAGCTGTTGCAACGCTGGGGTCTATTGCTTACCCGGCGACCTAAGACATCCCAAATGTGCTCAGGCGGCAACATATCGGGGGATTTGGCTGGCCACAGCAGAGCTTTTACGCCTTGCTGTCTCAAAAAGTCGACGGCAAAACTGGCTCGGTGTGGATGTGCATTGTTGTCCCGGAACTCGAAGTTTCCAGCAATGCGCTGGGCAAATGGAACAAACACTGGACCTAAAATTTAATCTACGTAACGTTGGCCGGTCAAGTTACCTTGTACGATCATTAATTGCGGCCTTTGGTCGTACGTGATTCCCGCCCAAACTATGATACATCCATCCCGTGTCGTGCTGCTGGACTGTTGCAGGTGGTACCTCTCCCCAACCCTCCTCCAAACACGTTTTCGACCATCGGTGAAATGCAAACAGAATTGTGATTCATCGGAGAACATCGTATATCGCCACTGACGCTGTTGTCGCCCTATCTGGCGTTGTGCCCACTGATTCCTAAGGTGTTTATGTGCCCTTGTCAGATGCATACCTTTGAGTGGACGTATTGCTTTAAGCCTTATCACACGGAGTCTGTTAAGTGCTTTAAACCCCACGCTGGTTCATTCTTCTGACCATTCTAAGGCGGTGGTTCCGGTGTTACTCTTACTCTTTGTTGCTTTGTGGTTTATTCTACGAGGCGATTTATTTCAATTCTTGCCTGTTGTTATTTTGTTCTTGTGTTTTTCAGTCCTTTGAACATTGTGATTACCTTGCTTGAGGAAGAGAGAGCTAGTCTTAAATCTTAGTTCTTTTTTGTGCGTGTTTGGTTTTGTCTGTTTCCTCTTCCTCTTGGTGTCTGGGAAGGGCTGTGGCTTGTGATTGTGGCACTCCTTGGACTTTTCTTTTACCGTTTATGAATCGTGGACTTAGAAAGTCGAATTCCTGTGGCACCTCTGAATGTATCCCTCAGTTCCGGCGCCGAAATGAGTCGGTTTCTTAACGCAAAGATGCGCAGATACCGATCCTGCCGAGAAGTTGTTTTTTTGGCCTCCCCATCCCATACTTAATCTTGACCCCATCCGTCTGTCGATATCGTGACACCAGTCATTACACTCTTGGATTTGCCAAAGTGTTTAGCAACTGAGTTCTGGAATTCCCCAGCTTCAGACATGCCAACTGCACGCAATTTCTCATTTTCCGTCATGTACACATTTGGGGACATTTTCCTTCTTTGCACTTGACAAATAAAACTTTCAGTTGTCTTGTCAATCGGCAAGAGTTAGAAGCTACAGATTGTAACCTTGAATGTCAAGATATTCACGAGAAATGTGTGAAGTTTTATCATCTTTACTACACGCGTTCGATACCAACGCCCGATTTCAAAACGGCTTTGAATTTTCACGTACTGCGAGAAGTCAAGGGGTTCCCTTAAATATTGTCCCTATAAAGCGTTGACAATAACTTAAGAACAACATTGACTACTTTCTTTACTTACTGCAACAATGTTTTCATGTACTGCACAAAAGTTTATGACACATCAGCGCAATGTGTCTCAAATTATCTTGATGTCACTGATGTGTTAACTGCAATTTTCAGAAATGTTTTGCCAGGTTTCAAACTCTACAAGCGAAGTGTTTCTTTCTTGACGTTAGGCCAAAATGCTTCAATCTCCGATAACTGATTACTGGCTTTCATTTATTTTGTAATCTTTTAAATTTTAGTATGTCATTTAACAGCTATCTTGTTACAAAAAAAGATTTTGGTTACTACAATTTTTTGGGCTGAAGCAACAACATATGTAAAGACATTATGACGCCACCAGGACAGTTTGAGCATTGTTAAATCCCTAAATTTTCAGATTTGATATTGTTGTCTGTACCTATGTTGTTAATTGTGACTGTTGGTGAGAAATCATTTTTGCTGATTGGATCCAATGAAAATCTGTGACTTTTGAATTTCGGATAACTCTAGATATTTTGCGAAATTACTGTAAACTCAAACCAAATTATTCCAAATTGTAGGATTCCTCATTTTTATTTTCATTGAGTAGACATAAGCATTCTATAAAAACTGTCAAAAATAATGTGTTGCAATTTTAAAGACCTTGAGTAGTACAAAATGGTAACACGGCCTTCTGATGTTGTGCTGTGCGAAACAAATTTTGTAATATGAAACCGAAAGCAGTTCGGTCATTTGTTTTACATCAAATCTAAAAGCAATTAATGAAACTGACTTAACAACCTGTGGTTTGGACTGCCCGAATATGTGTTTACTTAAACTTAATTCGAGAGAATACCCAATATTTGGCTTGCAACGAAGAATATGCTTTTTTTCATTTCTGATGTATACAAGAATTACAATTTATGGTCTTGTCAAAAAGTCTGTGATGCCCTTGTTTATCTTTTGGATATCATTATAATTAGCTTTGGAACTAAACTTTATAGGCAAACTATCGGTATTCCGATCGAAACTAATTGTATTCCTCTTGTTGCAGATTTGTTTCTTTTTTGTTATGAAAGAGATTTCATGAAGTCTCTCTCATGGAAAATCAGTCTGACATTATTGAGGCTTTTAATTCCACTTCAAGATACTTTGGTGATTTATTAAATATTGACAATATATACTTTGACCAAATGGTGGACCGCATATACCCTACTGAACTCCAATTAAATAAAGCCAATTCTTCCGATACCGAGGCACCTATTTTGGATTTGAAACTATGTATATCTAATGGTACAGCTTCCACAAAAATTTATGATAAACGGGACGATTTTGATTTTGATACAGTCTATTTCCTTTTTTCTGGATGGTGATGTCCCCTGGCATACCTCATATCGGGTATACATATCTCAGCTTATTAGATTCGCCGGAGCTTCTTCAAATCTTAGTGACTTTAACTGCCGTAATAAAGCCCTTACTACCAAACTTCTAAGGCAGGGCTATCGTTATTTTAAACTTAGCAAGGCGTTTTCGACATTTTATCGCAGACACAGTGCCTTGGTAGAAAAATATAACGTCGGTCTGAAAACACTTCTGCAACAAGGTATATCGGAACCAGAATTTTACGGTGACTTAGTGTATAGATTTAGAAAAATTATGGGAAAATCTAACTTTTCGGAGCAATTCAGAAAACTATTTAACCGTTATAAAAGAATAGGCTATAGCCTGGATATTATGCGGCATACTGCATGCCTAGTTATCAACCCATCCATTGTTGATGGTTAGGCTTCACTCTTTAATTGCACGACGGCGGTTCGGGCCTCAGACTCAATGACGGCCTCTTCGTAAAACTTTAACCAGTGGCTTGGGGCTTGACAACATGTCTTTGTCTTGGCCCGCCGTGGTTCAACTATTGGTTTTCATTTACTCTGGTACACAGTAGCATTAGCCATGAGTACCCGTCGTTGTTTATCATAGTGATTAATTTGATTTTTATGTTTTCGCTTTGATGCATTGACTGAGTTGGGAGCCTTTATGCAAACCGAATTTTCATGTATTTCTGTATTAAGAGTAGCACCTGGATCCAGCGTGAAGTTGGCCGGCCGTAAAAGAGCTTTAAACACACCCTCCCACTCCCTCCCGGTGGTTTATTCTTCTGACCGTTCAAAGGCGGTGGTCCCGGTATTATTCTTACTGTTTGCTGCTTTGTGGTTTATTCTACGAGGCGATTTGTTTTAATTCTTGCCTTGTGTTATTTTGTTCTTGTATTTTTCAGTCCTTTTAGCATTGCGATTACCTCGCTTGAATCTTAGTGCATATCTCTAATTCTTTAATGAATGCATATGTCTTTGAAGTACTAACAGTTTGTACCTTTAGCATGTGTGCATATCACATGTGCAATATCATTAAATTTCTATAAGACTTAAAGTTTGCAGTAGCATTCGCATTGTAGAACCAAACTTGGCATGGATTCGAATTTTATGAAAAATTGTCGAAGTTTTCAGGGTAAAGGAAGAAAGTTAGTTGCCTCAAATCTATAAACAGTGTATGATTGTAATATGATGTTTGTGTTCATAAAATTATCGCATGCATACCGTGGGGGAAATTCGAGATGGATCGTCACATATTTTTATGTTGCCTTGCAACAGCAAATGACCAAACAATTACCACAATCACAGCTAAGATTGAAAGCTGCTGTTATTTTGGCTAAATACATAGCGAAAAAAACATGTGCTTAATTTAGATAAAGAATTAATTTTACAATTTTTGGAAGTCTTTAAGTTGAAACAAAATATCTCACATGATTAACTTGTTTTGGGTTACCTTGCAAGGATTACTTTTCAAAACAGGGCAATTGTAAGCCACTAACGTTCCCTTTGATACTGTGGACGTCATGCAGGCGTAGTAGCATCGCCTCTTGATGTTCACTTATTTACTTTGAGAAAAAAAATCGGTCAAATTCTAGGTGGTGCTTGATGTGAAATTTTAGTATTTTGAGCAGTATTAGGATTATCGTGCTGTATAAAGTAAAAGTACAAGTACAAGTGGGAACTTGATACTTTTAAATGGCATTGTAAATTCTCAGTGCCTGTGCACTTTAAATCTGTTCTAAAGATTAATGTTACAGCATGGCCATGCGGCCTTACCCTTCCATTCTTTTGTTACATGCAACCAGGTAGGAGGAGAGAATTGACCTTAATATTATTTGATTCCAAACAGTAAATAATCTATCATGTTATATGTACAGACGAGTCTATACTGAGCTAGCTACGTAGAAAATGAGGACTTGTTCACATTACTTATTCGAGGGCCCTTATATTTAAGGGAGAACGTGGTTATTGGCCATTATGGTACCTTACACAGGGTGTTTTGGTACATTGAACTCCAATACACTGCGTTTTCTGTCTTATAATGATAGCCTTTTATTTAACATTGTTTAAAGTAGTTAATATGTTACGTCTTTCATGGAATATAGTATTAGAAACATGTAATAATTAGCAATTTTGTACTTGCAAGTTAGACACTTTTCCTTCTAAAATGATTAAAAAAATGCAGCTAACTACTTATATTATATCTTAATGAGTGTATGCAGTTGTATTTTAGTTTTTTTTTTCCCAATCAGGTAAAAATATCATACGTTCCCAAACGGGAGGCACTGTTTCCAAATTGGGCATCATAAATGTCTTGTGTTCCAGAACGGGATACACAGAGGCGCAGAAAAAAATATTGATTTTAAAACAATATTTTTTCTAGGCACTTTAAAAAAGTTTTGAACAGTCAAAAGTTTGATAATTTATTCATTAAGCTTCCAAAATTTGTTGGAGATTCGTCAAAATATGTGATACATTTTTTTTTTGTTCTGATGGTACTATAAAAATGCTTAAATGATGCCCGATCGGGTATCAAGTTACTAATTATAGTAACATCTACCATGCAAAATACAAAGGTCACCAAAGGTTACTGATATCCGATCGGGCATCTTTACTCTATTGGTAAGTTATTAAGTGTAATTGCACCAGACCCCGACAAAACCTACAATAAGGCCTGTGTGACCAGCAAAGACTCAGATCAGACCGTACATCCACCCAGTATGGCAAGGGTTCTCGTTTATTTCTCTTTGCATAGCCTGGAGGCTGTGGAAGGCACATGCGATCAGCAAAGACTCAGGTAAGACTACGAGGATGCCCAGGCTGATCTGAGTTCGCTGGTCGCACAGGTCTTATTGTGGGTTTTGTCGTGTGCTGGCTCATTATGATTTTCCTGGACCAGTTGTTCAAAGCGTCGTTAGCTTAACGAGCTCGTTAAGGGTCATTTCGTTAACTGTTTTAGCAGATTCAATATACAATATTCTGATATTTTTTGCTGAAAAAATGTGAGTAGCTTTTGCAGTGCAAAAGCTACTCACATTTTTTCAGCAAAAAAATTCAGCATATTTGCATATCACTCGATGTAAACTTAAACGAATCGTTAACTAACGACATCGTTAGCTTTGAACAACTGGCCCCTGTTTTTATAATGTTTGATTTTGAACTTTCATTTGGTCAGGCGAAATCAGCAGATTATGATCATTTGATAGTTTTCTTTTTTTACTAAGAGTTTACTAGCTGCAATGGGAAAATAGCATTATGACGGGGGCTCAGCGAAAATTTAGATAGGGTTGTCCGCCCTCCAAGTCTGATCAGATTCTTCGCTAGACAGTCTGGATAGCCAGAGACTCATGATCTCTTGAAGCGGACAATGAAGACGCTAATCAACTACACGGATGTGGAGACTAATTTAAGTCTTCTCTGGGCGCTCATGTCCGAAGGTTGGTGTTTCACACGTAATGGAATATGACTTTTTATATACAATGAAAAGAATAAACCGTTTTCTTTGAAAGGTAAGGAAAAACAAAACGTCTCTTTCCTCTGCTGATGCGCTAATGGTTTCACTGTTCCAAAAACTTTGTGTACTTAGTGGTAATCTAGCTATTCATTTTATGTAATCAGTAATACATACGTTATTGTCACGCTGTAGGTTTGTTCAACTAATGTGGGGTGGTCGGGTGGTGCGAAGGTGCTGTGTATCTTACATCACTGGGGCGTCCAACTGATATTGGCTTACAGTTGGGCAAGGCCTGCTATCCTTGTAGTGGGTAAGGGTAGAGGGGGAATGTTTTTATTTCTTCTGTTTCTTCACTTTCATTCCTGTTCCTCTTTCTTCCCTGTCCCTCTCTTTCATCTCCTCTACTCTCTTCTACCTCTTTTCTCCCTTTCTCTGGGAGACGACACAAAATGACCCTCAAGGGTTGACGTGTCATTAAACCCCAACACAATAACAATTGTTCAACTAATACTCAGACTGCCAGTGTTATCCAAACGCAAAGGGTACTTTGTATACTTACTTTGCGTTTCTAAAATTCATAAATGATTCATAAAACATGAATATCCATGGGCATTGCTTAATTGTTTTATGCTTGTTTTTTTAAATATCATTTCACTTTTACCAGAAGTGTTCTTAATGCGAAAATTTTTCTCGTCTTTTGGGAATATTTTGTTCATACATATTTTGATCATACTGTAGTCGAAGAATTAAAATTTAGTTTGATCTGTGCCTTAGCTGTGTTGAAATAAAAATTAGATTAACAATTAAATCCGTTAGTTCATCTAAGCCTTAATAATCGCATTGCATGGTTTGAATGTAAAAATTATAGGTATGGTGAAGTTGGCAATTTTTTTTGTTTCATCTATCATCAGATTACTATAATGTACTAGAGATGCATATCTATGTAATCTGTTGTTGCCGTAAACTGCTGACCGTTCTAAAGCGATGGTTCGGACATTGTTTATTCTTTGTATAACTTTGTAATCTCAGGGTACAGAGTTATATTTGTTAATCCTATTTGTTGCTTTAGTTTCATGTTTTTTTCCCTGTCTTATCTAGCTTTGTAATCACTTCACTTGGGGAAGAGGGTTTTGGTTACTTGGCTAATCGTTTAGTTACATGCTCTGGTTGTGACTGTACATCTTCGTGCACTCTTCCTCGCGGTATCGGAAGTACACTCCCAGCAGACACATGACGTCTATACAACGTCGCCTCAACGTCGATGCAACGTCATGACGTTGCATCGACGTTGTGATGACGTTGTATGAACGTCATGTGCCCACTGGGCTGTGATCAGTGATTATGGCACTTCCTGAACGGCTTCATTATGTTTTTTTTACTTAATGACGAACAACTTTACATCTATTTTCACAATTAACGGACGCTCCATCACGAAAACATACCTATATTATTTTGACCCCCTTAAACCCCACTTTTATATAGTAAAACTGGGGTTTACAGGGGTGGGATATACATTATTTTTCTTAGTTTTGCTCGAAAACATAGATTGTGTGTATTCGAGCCGGCCTCGGTGGCTCAGTTGGATGCGCCGTCCGACTGGAGACCAGGAGGTCGCGGGTTCAACCCCCGCCGAGGTCGGCAACATCCTTTCGTGGACATTGATCATGAAATATTTTCTACGGTCATTCTCTCCCTTCCGCTGATTCAAGAAGGGCAGTTGTCAGTTTCTGGCGAAAGAATGTGCACAGTACTGGTTAACCGCTTAGAGGACTAAGCTTGCCCAGTAAACGTGTGGTTAGGTAAACTGACCGCGCTCGACATGACCCCATTGGGTTGACTGGGCCGTAAAACCTCAACACAAACAAAAAATTGTGTGTATTCGATAGTACCGCCTCGCCAAGGCGGCTCTAACGAGTACCCACAATCTATGTTTTGAGCAGAAATTTAAAAAAATGAGAGTTTTTTATCTGAAAATTTTCAGTTTTTGGAGGTGGAATTTTCTATATATTTGAATGGGCGTGTCTCGTAATGCTATACCACAGCTCGAGAATGCTCCCAAGTCACATTATCACACGAGACACTTGACGTCGTGTGTGATTGGAGGATCTGGGAACGCCACGAGATGTGACACAGAGCATCAGAATACTGTTGTAATAATGTGTTTACTATATGCTTTGAAAATTAACGCTTAAATCAGCAGACAATATTCTGCAGTATACTTGTTTTATTTCTCCGAGAAAATATTAAAATAATGCTTGATATTCCATACATAGAAAATAATTTGCATGAAACATCAACCATTATTTTTTCGGAAACAGACGGTTCACATAGAATGTAAAACCTTGATTTCCCATACAAATAATAGTAATAATAGAATGTCGCCTGCTACAACTTTGAATAGCGCTTTAATTTTATCTCATCTAAATTGATTTGTTTCATAATTCGAATTTATCGTAAAGGCCACAGAGAGCAGTCAAATACGCAGAAATATTACACACGTCGATTCACATGAAATGTCAAGTCTTATTTTTTCTGAAAAATACAAAAAAAAAAAAAAAAAAAAATCAAATTATTGTCTGCAGCATTTGTAATTAGCACTCTAAGGTTAAATAAATAAATATATTTTAATGTTTCAAGTCTTAATAATAATGGATCAATAAAAATATTTTATTTTTATGCTGATATACTGCGGTAACATAAAATCGAAGTGAAAATAAAACGCAGGGTAAAATCTTGCTAAATTAAAGCAATGTTTTTGTAAGGCATCCAAAATATTTTCGTATGGTTTTAAAGCAATACCTTTATTAAAGTTTTCTAAATTTCACTTGTTTGTGACGAAAAACACGCCAGTTTTTGAAGCGCATTGAAAGATGCCTGTACCTCTTAACTGTAAATGAAAATCAACGTAATAAATCTGTATCTGGTCATCACGCAAACATGCCTATATAAATTTTACCCCCTTAAACCCCATTTTTATATAGTAAAACTGGGGTTTACAGGGGTATACATTATTTTTCTTATTTCTGCTTAATTTCATAGATTGTGGGTACTCGTTAGAACCGCCTCGTCGAGACGGTTCTAACGAGTACCAACAATCTATGATTTGAGCAGAAATATGAAAAATATTAGAATTTTTTATCTGAAAATTTTCATTTTTTGGTGGTGAAATTTTCAGTATATTTGAACAGGCGTGTTTCCGTAATGGTTCCCCATTCTCGCCACTGTTGCCGCACTTATTCTTATCTGCATGAAGTTCATTAATGTATTGATCCTCCTCACTGGAATGTTCCATTATTCTAACAATGCATTTCTCAAATGGGTGAGAATGGTGGGGATTATCAGGTACCTCCGTAACCTTCTGCCCAGTTCGTCCCACAGGTGCTCAGTCAGGGACAAATCTAGACCGAATAGATGCCAGTCGAGTGTGATAATATTATGGTTTGCCAAAAAGTTACGACAAAGTCTGGCTACGAGAGACCGGCAATTACAACGCTAAGCCGGTCTCGGTGGCTTAGTTGGTGATCAGGAGGTTGCGGGTTCGACCCCCGCCGGATCGGCAACATTCTTTCGTGGAGATTGATCATGAAATATTTTTAACAGTCAGTCTCTTCCTTCCACTGATTCAAGAAGGTCAGTTGTCAGTTTCTGGCGAAAGAATGTGCACAATACTGGTTAACCGATTAGAGGGCTAAGCCTGCCCAGTAAAAGTGTGGTTAGGTAAACTGACCGCGATCGGCATGACCCCATTGTTTGACTTGGCCGTAAAACCTCAACACAAACAAACATTACAATGCTGTAATGGACGTTGCTGCAGAAGAGGGACTGCAACAGGACGGAAGACTTCATCCCATCAACTTACTACTGTTAAATTGGCAGCTATCACAGAAAATGCCTTCCCGGACTATAACAGAACCGCTCCCAAAATATATCCCTCTCGACAACGCAGCCGTCAACCACGCCATACGACGCATGCGACATGCCTGAGTCAGGGGCGTGCCCGATTACCAGTCTTGTGCACTTGATTTCTCAAAGTTCTGGTGTGAACGGTCGATTAAGAATACCAGTAGTAGTAAGGGCAGTTTCGGTGGCAGTTAGGTGACGATTGCGCAAGTGCGAGAGACGAATAGCCTTGTCCTGACATCGCGATAATTGGACGTCTAGGCCGTGGTCGGTCGGCAACACATGAACGTCTAATAAGATAAAATTGCTTTAAATAAAACAAAACTTTACCCTGCGTTTATTGTTCACTTCTGTATATTCATCACGTGATTTGTAAACAGATGTTTTTGTTTTATAGATCAATACTTTATTTTCATAGCCATTCAGGTTACAAACATCTTAATAACAATAATGACATTTATATAATTCTTTTATTATTTTACTTTATAAGAATTCGGAGCAACAAAATTTTCAGGGTATGTTATAACTATGAATTAGTTGGTGCTCTTCTGTGCTATAGTTTAATGTATCATGAACACGAGTGCTGTTAAAGGCACGTGTATATTAACACTTGAAGCGCTAAGGTATATTTTACCAGACAACATTCCATGTTATTTTTATTATTTTCAGAGAAGTTAAGACTGGGCATTTCATGTGAATCGTCTGACAAGCAGACGATCAACATGGAATGCTAAGTCTTATTTTCTCTGAAAAAATACAAATATCAAAATGTCGTCTGCTGAGTTGTGATGAGCACTTTAAGGGTTACATAAATACATATATTTTAATATTTCATGTGTTAATAATAATATGGATCAATAAAATATATTTAATTTGTATCACGCCTGGTAAACTATCAAAGGTACCTCCGCGGAGGTACTGATTAAATGGTTGTGACAGATATCCGGAGCTGCCTGTGATGGTCAAAAACTAGGCATAAAAAGGTAGGTGTTCGTCTTTTTTGATAAAATACACAATAACCAGAGAGTTTACTGAAAATCAAAGAGTGCTATTCGACCCTTATAGGCATAAAGTTTTGTCACACGACATATTCCTCAGAACTTTCAACATTTATGAAAGTTATGAATGCTGACGTGGCGTTAAGATCAACCGAAAGTACTCAAATCAGAAAGAAATCGGTTGTATTAGGTCTTAAATGCAGTTTTGATTAAGAATCTGTTCATTTCTGCTCACTGGCGTAAAGTAAACCTCCTGGCCTAAATATAAACCGATAAACTCCAAATAAGGCTGGGTTCTCTAAAAAACAACTGGATGTGCCTGTGACGGCATGGAGGTGCCTGTGATGTAAGAAGATATAGTGAAAATCTGAAGAGTTAATGCAGCTACACATATTGATATGTTTTTTTTTTTGTTGACCGCTGCCTCGAAAGACTCGTTCATTCAACGTCGCACTCATCTATTAGAATGCGAATATCGTAAATATTTTTGTTAGACAATGATCAAGAACTAATACAATTAGATCTCACGTCCCCTCAAAACCAAAATGGAAATACATGTAAGTATAAAAATACATTGGCAACAGTAAAAAAAATGCACGCATGCAAAAGTGGTGCAGTGGAAAAGACAGGTCCCATACCCAGATTTGAAATTATTGGTCGGTTCAACCTGACTAATGTGCCGCATGCTATATCACGGTGGACAGCCTACGTCACGATGGTAAAATGTACAGTTTTAGAAACAAAATCCAGCTCGATGCCGGATAGAAAATTAGGTTTAGCAAGGCCGATTTTTTTTTTTTTTTTTTGATTTTATAAAGTGCACGAACCCCGTAGCAATATCCCTTGTCGTCAGCAAATGTCATCGTTTCATCAGAACACTTCAAAAACAGCGATTCCTATGAAGTATTCGGGTAACTGACATATTTTCATTTAACTGTGACATTCGCTGAAAACAGGAGCCACTTCAGGGTACATGCATTTTACAAAATTAAAATCGGCCTTGTAAGACTTGAGATATAACTCATTTTCTTACAGGTATAGAGATTATTTTATTTTTAGAATCACGTGATCGTGACGTAGGTTGTTCCCCATGTATGTGTCAACTTTCTGGCCCAGGACTACAATCATTCCATAAAGTTTAGCTCACCTTAACTTTAAGGGCGGTAAGTTTGTATCATGAAAACTAGGATGTAATAATCATTTTCGCTCTGTTTTTTAGTTTAATCGATTAAGTACATCCACAACTGATTCAGTTACCTAACTTTTTATAAATATTCTTAATATAAAGTGTAAAACACGACCTTGAAAATTTCACACCTTATAGTTAAGGTGACCTTAACTTTAAGGTGTAAAATTTCCAAGGTCGTGTTTTGACCTAAACTTTAAGGTGTGAAAGGATTTCCAATGTCGTGTTTTACACTTTATATTAAGAATTTTTATGAAAAGTTAAGTAAGTGAACCAGCTGTGGATGTACTTAATTGATTAAACATAAAACCAGATCAGAAAATGATTATTAAATACTAGTTATCATGACGCAAGATTACCTCCCTTAAAGTTAAGGTGAACTTAACTTTAAGGAATTATTGTAGTCCTGGGCCCTGGTATCTAGATTGGGTGTTCACTTTAGCTGTTTGAATTACCAGCGCTAGAATGCAATAAACACACCTACAACCTACATTTCAGCAAGCAATAAAGTCTCGAAATTGAATCCTATTTTTTTTCTTTAATATTTTCAAGAATATTCACTTATTTCGAGCCGATCGTTCAGCAAAGATGGTTAAACGGAAGCTCCAGGCAAATAGGAATGATGGGTGATGGATGACTTACGATTTTATGTCCTTTTCAACAGTATTTCAGTCATATCAAAACGATGGGCGGGTGATAATGAAAGGTTGTGTGCAATGGAACCCCGTTTACGATTGAAAAGATCTCCATCTTAGACGAGGCTCAAACCCAGGGCCGCTAGATCAATAGGCCAGCGTTAAACCTACTGAGCTACCCGGGCTCCTGAAGTAGGCATGACCGTCCTGATTTCTTTGACATCAACAATATGTCGGAAAATTGCTCTTTTGTCAGCATATTTGATGCACATAGTGGCTATTTGGAGACTGAATTTCACATGATTTACAGTAAGATTCCGATCACTTCACCATATTAAAATATGTAATGTCGAGATTATGTCATGTGTTGATGATGTAACACCTAGGCCTTACGGGTGTGTTTGAATTCTAGCGCTGGCTATATAAAATAGCAAGAGTGAATCATTTGCAGCACCTTCGAGTCCACTCACCACAAAGTTAACATAAACGGCGAGACAGGCCGCGTAGCGCAGTCGGTAGAGCGTCTGACTCAAGAGCCAGAGGTCCCCACTTACTTTTCTTTCTCCTTCCGCCTATTCAAGAAGGGCAGTTGTCAGTTGCTGACGAAAGTATGTTCACTTATTACCGGTTAACCCCTTAGGAGGTCTAAGCCTGCCCAGGAATAGTGTGGTTAGGTTAACTGACAGTTCCGCAATGATTTTAGTTGTTTAAAGTGGACGTAAAGAAACAAAACAACAAAACTACAACAACACATACAGCGAGCGTCATACAACATATGCGAGCAATACGCATACGAGTTACCAAAAGGGTCAACAACGTAGGTTATTTTAGGTCTTCCGGTAATACTCAAATTGCGTCATAATTTACGGTGACAGGCATCGGCATTTTTTATACTTTTGGTACACCATATATGTAGCTGGCATGGCGTGTGATATATTGAGCAAAGACAATTTTCTACGAGTTGGAATGACTAACAGGCAGCACTTCCCGATTACAGTCATCACCATTCAAGAAAAAAAAGTCTTACTTCAGTGAGCATTCTATGACAATCTAACTCAAAAGCGCCAATAATTCTTTGAGATTATGTTTTATAACTTTAACATGGAAATTCATGACATACACATTATGTTAGCTTATTGCGACGCTGAATAAATGATTCTTCTCAGCAGCAGTAATCTAGAGAAGAATTATATCAATATTTGCAGCTGCAATAACTCTTCAGATTTTCACTATATTTCTTTATATCACATGCACCTCAACGACGTCACAGGCACCTCCAGCTGTGTTTTTTAAGAATCCAGCCTTATTTGGAGTTTATCGATATATGTATTCAGGCAAGCAGGTTTACTTTACAGTGTACCGAGATAAACAGATTCGTATGCAAGAACCGCATTTAGAACCAGAAAACGATCGATCTTTTTCTGTTTCGAGTTCTTCGGGCTGACTTCGAAGCCACTTCAAAGGTCGTATCTTTGGTAAATATGGAAAGTTCTGGGGATATGACGTGTGACAAAAACTGTATGTCTTTAAGGGTCGAATAGCACTTTTCAATTTTTAATCAACTCCCTGGTTGTATTTGTCAAAAATGATGAACACCTACCTTTTTTGGGCTATATTTTGACCATCACAGGCAGCTCCGGACGTCTGTCACAACCGATAATCAGTACCCCCGCCAGAGGTACCTGTGAAAGTTTACCAGGCGTGCTGTATGCTGATATGTTGTATTAACATACGATGCTGTCCGGTCTTCTTGCACACCTAAGCAGCGATTAGCTTATTAAATAAAAATCGGAAGTATCCAGAAACGTTTTCGTTTTTTGCCTGTAAACGAAGATCTATCAACCATATAATGATATATCTTTATTTGAAAAGAGTTTAATAAAAGGCGAAAGTTCGAATATGTAAACACTCACCGCCTTGTAAATTTCCCAACATGCCTGTACGATGTAATCGCGCACTTAAAAGGAATGACGTCACAGCAGTTAATTTTTGAGGTATGGTAGCCCTTACAAACAATCAACTTAAACTAACAAATTTTCCAATTCAGTACAGACAAATTACTTCTTCTAAAAATGTAACATTAACGTATATGCATCAATAGGGGATGGGAATGGGGTGGGGGTGGGGTGCGGGGCGGGGGGGGGCGTGGGGGTTGTGGGGAGGGGGGTGAGGTTCATAGTCTACTGTTCATTACAACATCTTGGGCATTAGTCATTACTGTCACGTCACTCAGTTTTTCAACAACAATAACAATAAATTCAGGTGTATCCGTTTACCACAAGAATTACAGCACCCCCTGTCAACAAACCGGATAGCTAGATTGAGATGTAATGCATCTGTCTGGAATTTACTACATACTGGGCAGCATTCAGTATCCTGCACTTCCGTCTGAAGCCCTGTGTTTTGTTTAATTTCCGCCGCCTTCTTTCGCTTTGCTGGACCCTTTCTTCTGGTTTAGTTGGGTAACGGACCTTTTCCTTTCTTTCTCATTTAATTTGCGTTTCTCTCTTTGACCGTGCTGTCTTTTTCAGTTTTTTGTTTTCATTTCTTTCAACAGTTCTTTGTTCCTACTTTTTTTTCTTGACTCTCTACCACACATGATTTTTTTCTTCATTTTGTGAAAATGGGGGACGAAAACACAGTTTTTCCGTTTGCATTCTTTTCGTTTCACCTCAACTTTCTCTTGTTTTTCCTTTCTTCTCCTTTTTCCATTGACTTCTTTTGCTCATATTAACTCTCTTCAGTTATTGTTGTTCCGTATGGGGGTATAAAAATAGTTTTGTTTTTCTCAGGCTCTACACTTTCTTTTAGTTTATTGAAATCACTTGATTTTTTTCTTGAAATAATATCTTAACACTTCTGTTTGCCTTAGGCTGTTTTCTGGAAGCATTCATTTTTTGTTCTGTTTTTCAATTACTGGTGGGGATACATAGGTAGCGGACAGGTCGAAGGAGAATATTCCTGTCTTTCTATAGCCTAACATAATTGTGCTGACTTTGAAGGAATTCTGAAAGGCTCTTCCTATGATATAGAGTAGATCGTCCTTTACTGTTACACGATTTGGATGTGAATGTAAGAACTTGTGACACTCTCTACTAGGACTGTTTTTGAACGGACCGAACACCGAAACATCCAGTGGCTGAAGACAGTGGCTACTGTGCGAGGGCAATACAAACAAATGAATGTTCTCCTTTCTTGCAGTGTCAACAATGTCAAATGTCACGTGTGTAAAGTGCCCATCACAAAGAAGTAAACAGGGTCTTGTTGTATTGTTACATGGTGCACAAAATGATTGCTGGAGAAATCCAGAAACAAGCCTGAATTAGACCATCCAGATGGAAAAGATCGGTATTCAGTACCAAGAACCACATAAGACCTTACTTACGTTATAAAAGAATTGGCTATAGCCTGGATATTATGCGGCAGACTGCATGCCTAGTTGTCAACCCAATCATTGTTGATGGCTAGGCTTCAACCTTTACTTGCACAACGGCGGTTCGGGCCTCAGACTCAATGACGGCCTCTTCGTAAAACTTTAACCAGTGGGTTGGGGCTTGACGATATGTCTTTGGCTTGACCCGCCGTGGTTCAACTACTGCTTTTCATTTACTCTGGCATACAGTAGAATTAGCCATGAGTACTCGTCTTTGTTTATTATAGTGATTAATTTGATATTTATGTTTTCGCTTTGATGCATTGACTGAGTTAGGAGCCTTTAAGCGAACCGAATTTTTATGTATTTCTGTATTAAGAGTAGCATCGGGACCCAGGGTGAAGTTAGCTGGCTGTAAAAGTGCTTTAACCCACCCCCCACCCCCCGGTAGTTTGCTCAACCGACCGTTCTAAAGCGGTGGTCCCGGTGTTGGTCTTACTCTTTGTTGCTTTGTGGTTTATTCTACGGGGCGTTTTGTTGCATGTCTTTCCGTGTGTCATTTTGTTCTTGTGTTTTTCAGTCCTTTTAGTATTGCGATTACCTCGCTTGGGGAAGCGAGAGCTAATCTTAGTGCTTTTCGTACGTTTGTTCCGTTTGTGCTTGTTTGGGTTTGTCGGTTTCCTCTTCCTCTTGGGGTCTGGGAGGGGCTGCGGTTTGTGGTTGTGGCACTCCCTGGACTTTTCTCTTACCTTTTTTTTCCTTTGATAGCGTTCACCTTTGAATGTAACATAAGGTGGGATGGTTTCTCAGAGAACACTAACGGAAGCAATGACAGCTGTAATTGCTGACTTTCCTGACGTGACACATTGGCGATTACCTCCAGCTTTTGCAAGGATCTTTGGAGGATTGTTGTCGAGAGAAATCCCGGTCTTATAAACATTCCATATGCATGTACACTGCGGCTTTTTTTTTTATTTCATACTTATTTAAATTGTTTTCCTAAAATCCTCAAAGTAATCATGGAAGATTTCCTGATTAACTGCATCGTCCCTAGCTTTTTCTTTCTTTTTGCGCTGAGTCAGCTTCAAATCGAGAAATCTACTCAATAATCCGTAAAACTAGTGTTAAGTAGGCTCCATGTCTTTTCCGATTGCTGTACTCATATTACTTGCCATATCAATGATTTGCCATCTGCTGAATCCCTATCCAAAATGAGCAATTAATCACACAATTCTCTGCCAACATCTCTTCTTGTGGTCTCGTGAAGAATGTTGGACCTCCACGCTTCACATCTTCAGCTTTATCATTAGCCAAACGCTAACGAAGAGTGGACAAACAGACCATGTTGTCTAGCAACTCTTCTGACTGCCATGCCATTCTGTTTAACACCTTGGCAGGGTTCTTGCAATATGGGCTATCCATATTTGGTCTTTTTGTGTGTATATACTGTTTTATTTTAAAGAAATGGGCAATAAAGATGTATACTTTAATTCAAATCTCTGTTTTAAAAATAAACAAGCATTTGAAAAAGGCGTATTTATTTATTTACTTATTTATTTATCTATTTAAACAATTATATTATTTTAAATTTGTCTTTAAATTTAAGGTAAAAACAAAAACAACAACAAAAAATAACTACAGCACATGGGCCTCCAGATATGGCACTTAAAGGCCTCCGTAGAAAAATAACTTTGACATCGCATCTTCAGACAGAATGACGGGAAAATGGCGGAGATATTTGAGATGTCGCCTTATTATCCCCCGACCAAAGTGGTTCGATGGATATAGCGATCCGCCTGGCGTCCATCCGACCGTCCGTAGACGCACCTTTGTGCGCTCCTTTACTTTGATACCTCAGAGGTATTTTGATAATATTTAGTAGGGATGACGAGGAGGACCAGTAGGCGTTTCGCGTGCAAGAAAGACAATTCTCACTTTCTTCATTATGTGCTTATCCCCCAAGAAGCCGAAATCTTAGGTAGGCCATAACTCCTATACTGTTTGAGATAATTTGATAATATTTGGTAGGGACATTTATCAGGTCAAGGGGGAATGTCGCATGCAAGAAGGACAACACTCGCTGTGGTCGTTTTCTATTTACCACCCCCCCCCCCCCCCCCCCGGAATGAATTTCTAAGCCAAATTATTGTGTGCGCCATAACTTCTTAATGGTTTGAAATATTTTGATAATATTTGGTAAAACATAAATAAGGACCAGTAGGCGTGCAAGGGAGACAACTGTCACTTTCTTCATTATGTACATATGTCCCGTGAAGCCGAAATCTTGTGCAAGCCATCATTCCATACTGTTTGAGATACTTTGAAAAATTATTTGATAGGGACATGTATCTGGTCAAGTAGGGGTGTCGCATGCTGAAAGGATAATTCTTGCTTTGGCCTTCTAGTTGTCTCCCCTGAACAGATTTCTCAGCCAAATTATTGTGTGTGCCATAAGTTCTGGACTGTTTTGATAATATTTGGTGGAGGCATACATAAGGTAGGTGCGTCGTGTGCAAGATATGCAACTCTCACTTTCTTCGTTATATACATATGTCCCCTGAAGCCAAAATATTGTGCAGGTCATTACTCCCATGCTGTTTGAAATGTTTTGAAACTAATGAGTAGGGACATATATCAGGTCATTTAAAAAGTTCACATGCAAGAAGGACAACTCTTTCTTTGTTCCTTTTCTAGTTTTCTCCCCTGAACAATTTTCTAAGCCAAATTAAAGTGCACTCCATCACTTCACAATGGTTTGCTTTGTTCTATTTTCTAGTTTTCTCCCCTGAACGATTTTCTAAGCCAAATTCTTGTGCACTCCATCACTTCTTAATGGTTTGAAATAATTCGATAATATTTGGTAGAGGCATAGTTAAGGACCAATTGACATGTCGCATACAAGAGTACTCTTACTTTTTCCATTATGTACTTATCTCCCCTGAAGCCGAAATTCTATGTAGGCCATAACTCCCATATTGTTTGAGATAACTTGATAATTTTTGGTAGGGATATATATCAGGTCGTAGGAGTGTCGCGTGCAAGAAGGACAACTTTTGCTCTGTTGATTTTCTGGCTATCTCCCCATGTCAAAACCTTGGGCAGGCCATAACTCCATACATGCTCTTAAAAATTATAAATACTACTTCATCACATGCATCCTAGAAAGTATTTCTGAAACCAAACAAACAATTTTGCTGTGCTAGGCATAGTTATTTTCGTTTCTTGTTTGTTTTCTTTTATAATTCTTGATAGAGATTTAAGTCTAGACTAGGAGCTGTATCTTCCTAAATACCCTTTTGAACAGTAGTAAAGGAGATAAATAAAAGCAAAATGTTTTACCCCATTTTACCCCAATAAACATATAGCAAATACTTCACATTTATAAGGCATATATTTTCGCTATTATTTGTAAATATGTAGACTCACAAATTCAAAGTATTTGCAAATACTATATATCCTGTACAAACAATATAAAGTAATCACATCAAAAGTCACTAATAGATGATTTTTTGACAAAAGTAAAAAAAAATCAAAGTACTGACAGCACTGCTGGGTCGATTGTCTCTGCGTGTAGGTTGGAAAAATACCTAAACAGGGACTTAAGACTGTTCCATTTAACTTTAGGATTTTATGGCGCCTGATCTGGGTATGCACTGTTTGCCAATGTCCCAGTGCAGGTTTTACAGAGAACCCTCCTTACAATGCATTCTGACGTCTCAGCGACATGAATAGCGCGGCTTTAAATAAGCGTAACCTGGATTTCGTCTAACGCGCGGTTTGATTACATTGGCCAATGATAATGACGTGGACAACTATCTTAAGGAATATTTTCATACTATATTGGCATCTTTTTACTTTGCGCTGTTTCAATATTTCCATTATATCTTATTAAAAGATACACCAAATTTAGAAGTGGCGGTGCAGTCGGGGGATTTGCCATCTCTTCTTATGGCTATTTTCGGACAACGAATATAGGATGAAAATTGACCTTTAAGACAAGGAAAACTGTTTGACAGAGTGTTATATGTGTCAGTCTTGTAAGTGATGCAAAATCTGTGTTTCATTTGTGGAATATTTCGTGTGTATTGGATTTCATGGTAAAATGCGTCAATGGGCGGAGTTAATAAATAGTTAAGTAGGTGACTGAAAAACATAAACAAACATCTTGACAGGTGAGTTTTTTTTTCTTCTTTCTGAAATACGTTTCTAGATATTTTAATTTTGATGTTCTGAAGTCTTTGTGACAACTTCTGCTTGTGAACAATCGGGGCTATCCCCGAATACGAAACTATCGCGATCAGCAAGTAAACCGGACACGCAAATAGACCGGACAACACTGTACATGTATCAGGTGATTTATAAATAGTTTTTTGTTTCATAGATAGATACTTTACATTCATATTCTACTGGGGCTAGCGCCCTTGAGGTTACAAACATCTTAATAACATTAACCCATTTAAGTCTAGAGACCTTTAAAAGGGTAATTTGGAAACAGTACAGACCCATATCAGATGCCGCAGAATGCGGCGTCTGATCACGGTGTCCACTGTTTGCAAATAGTTTAGCCACTTTTCTCTAGTAATATCTAAATCATATAGCCTGACATACCTAAAATTGAAATTCGACTCTTCCAATTTATAGTCTAAAATAGATAAACGACCCATATATCACTGTTATATAATGTTATTTGATCAGAACTCAAACTTCACAACTTCTGACTTCTAACATCGGACTTCTAACTTCCCACTTCTTCTAACTTCCAACTTCTAACTTCATGACGTATAACTTCACCACTTCTTACTGCTAACCTCACGGCTTATTACTTCTGACTTCATGACTTCTTACTTCATGTCTTCCTACTTCTGACTTCATGATTTCTTACTTCTAACTTCTTACTTCATAACTTTTAATTTCTGACTTCTAACTATGGACTTATTACTTCTATTTTCTGACTTCTAACTTCGAATATTAACTTCCAACTAACTTCCGACTTCTAACTTCTAACTCCTGACTTCCATATTCTGACTTCCAAATCTGACTTCCGACATCCTACTTTAAATCTATGGAAGCCGTCATCTTGATTGAGGATTGAAATTTTAGGTTACAGGTACTGAAGTCAGAAGTAATAAAGTTTGAAGTAAGAAATCACGAAGTAAGAAGGAAGTTATGTTAGAAGTAGGAAGTGAAGTCAGAAGTAAGAAGTTAGAAGGAAGAAGTCATGAAGTTAGAAATCGAAAATAAGAAGTTGGAAATTAGAGACATTGGAGTGAGAACTAATGAAGTTCGAAGTCCCTCCAGGGCTTTCATAGAACTCGGAACAACAGCATTTTAAGGTGTTTTTTTTTATCACTTTAAGTTTGCTAGTTCTATGCTAAGTGTAATGTGTCATGAAAAGGTGTGCTATTAAACATATCAAATATACATGTATATTTACCTTTAAAGGGTTAAGCCAATCTGTAGCAGACGACATTCTATTTTATTATTATTTCTCAGAAAAAAAGACTTGACATTTCATGAGAGAAAAAATACAAATATCAGAATGTTGTCTGCTGCAGTTGTGATGAACTCTTCAAGGGCTAAATAAATGTGTTGACAAAAACAAAAAAGAAAAGAAAAGAAACAAGAAATGCAGCACTTCCGAACTGCAGAGTAAGGTTACTACTACATTATTTTTCCTTTTGCAATAAAATTTATTTTTCTACACGTTGGTCCACAACATGTATTCTTTGTATTGAGGGATAAACAATTCAAATATACCCACAATTGTTTCCTGCACATATACATGCATATTTTACACTTTGGATATATAAACGCAAATATACATGCATATTTTAAACACTGTGCTTTCGACATCTTTCAGAAAGTCGCTTTTGCATAGCGCGTAACTCAGAAGAAGTACATGCAAACATTTGTTATGATTCAATGCAAAACATTTTGTCGTAATTTCCTTGGATCTGTTCAAACTAAGTCCAACCAAACACTAAGATATCGTCTGTCTGATACAGTCTTACAAAATGCCAGTCATATAATAGAAAGCGACATAAGGAATCTTTGAAAGAGAGAGAAAAAAAAAGCTTAATATGATGCACCTGTAGATTAGGGTTTACTTGATTGACTGTAAACAGTCTATAATTACCCATGCACCAAACGTTGTAATGTAGTCTATGGTTTTAAAAAGTCGCTGTAAATTATGCAAACATTGACAGAAAGCATTTGCGGTAGCTGTCTCGCTCATGTCACCCATGTCTTCTTTAAAAATCCGTTTGTATTCTACTGCTAGCGGACAGTTTGGTCAAAAATAGACAAAACACTTCTCATTCAGCTGTTATATTATACATTTGCTATTCTTACAATGCAATTTTTATAATGTCGAGGAAAACAAGGCCTGTGTGATTGTAGATTGTTCTTCTTCAGTAGATCTTTCTTACTTTTGAATTAAATTTCTGTAGCTTCTGCATACATGTATCGAAACTGTCTATACGCCCACCAACACTCGAATCCTTCCAACATTAACACTGACATAAACCAAAAAATACAACAAAAAACAAAAACAACTTGTTTCTTCAATGTTCCGAATGCAATACGGACATTTTCCAAAACTGATGAACAGTATGCCTCATTGATATTTTTATGAATGTCCGATATGTCTTAGAATATGTTGAATATAATTTATCATTAAAAAAAATACACCATGTGACTGTTGATGACTGGTTGGACAAGCGGGATTATTGTGCTTGAGCATTGTCGTAATGTATATAGTTGAACTGTAGATAATAACAAGTTGAAACACGCATTTGCAATAGATTGTACTTTAGTTTCTATAATTAATCGTGACTCATAACCATAAATAAGAACCAACTTCTAAAAATATCGACAACTCGGAGAACGGACACTCATTCATCTGTGATACATCGTCATTGTCATGATGGCTGTCATGGACTGTATAGCTACCAACGACAGCATGGAATATACCACGAAAATAGACTCGAAACTTTCGATACTTACCCAAAGCAAATGTTGCCAGACAAATACTAATTGGAGAGGGCTGGACTGTTTTACACCGAAAAACAGGATCCATGCGAATGATTTAGGTGTCACGTGAATTAAAAGCTTGGGAACGAGATGACGATCCAACGAAATAACTCTACAAGTGGTCTCCAGAATGCAAATATATAAAGATCATTGGCGTACCCTAACAAGAAATAACAAGCTTTAGATTCGGATCCAGTTCATTACAGTGGTTTCGGGTCTGATTCAACGACGGGGGTTCAGCTTCGGGAACCAACATTGATTCAAAACGGTATCAAAACTGGTCAAATAACAATTGTGGGCAAAAAGGAACAAGTTGTTTTTATCCCCGCGCTTTTTGGAGAAAAAAACGTGGATATTGTGATACCCCCGTCCATCCGGCCGTCCGTCCGTCCGTACGTCCGTTTGTAAGTCATACCATCACTCCTAGACCTTTTTAGCTAGAATCTCTGAACTTTCACAGGCGACAGCCCTATGGATGAGGACTGGAGGAACACATTCGGAATTTTGATATGACCCCTGGGGGCAGGGCCAGGGGTGTGTGGCCCCGAAGGGTCCAAAATCCATTCTATACAAACATAGTCATTTTGCATATCAACTCGAAGGTTATGAAGAGTAGAATACAGTCGTGCAAAAATTTTGCCCAGGGGGCTATCGGCGGGGTGGGGGGGGGGGGGGGGGGTCACTAGAGGTAAAAAAGTTGGGTCCTAATTTTTTATTGTCATCCAACTCCTCTTAGGCGTTTCTAGCTAGAACCTTGAAACTGTAACTGGTAACAGCCCTATGGATGAGGACTAGAGGAACGCATTTGGAAGTTTGATGTGCAGGGAGATATGCGATGGCGTTGGCGCGGGTATATGCGATGGCGCGCCGTCGACTTGCTCTAGTTGTTCGTTTGTTTTTTATGTTTTTTTTGTTTTTTTTTTTTTTTTTTTTTGTTTTTATGTCAGTGTTAATGTTGGATTTTTTTTTTGTTTTTGATTTGGGTTTTACGGCCCTTTCAAGAATATTTCACTTATATCGAGCCGATCGTTCGTCGAAGGTGGGCGAAAACCGGAGAACCCGGAGAAAAACCACCTGACCATCCGTAAGCAGAACTTAGCTTTCCCACATATGACCCGAGCGAGGCTCGAACCACAGCGGTGAGAAACCTAATGGATTAAGAGTCAACTCTCTTATCCACTAGGCTACGGGGGCCCGCTGTTAATGTTGGAAGAATTCGAATGTTGGTGGGCGTAAAGACAATTTCGATACGTGTGTGCAGAAGCTACAGAAATTTAATTCAAAAGTAAGAAAGATCTACTGAAGAACAACCTACAAGCATATAGGCATTGTATTCCTCGGCATTATAAAATTGCGTTGTAGGAATAGCGAATGTATAATAAAACAGCTGAATGAGAAGTGTTGTCTATTTTAACCAACCTGTCAGTAGATTACAAACGGATTTTAAAAGAAGACATGGGTGACATGAGTAGGACAGCTACCACAAATGTAGATGATGATCTTCCGAGCAGAGGAAAAAACCTTCGATGTCAGTTAACTATCATCAAGTGGACAGGAAATGTTATCATCGCCGTGGCGTGTGCTGCTTCTCTGTTTTTTTTTTGTTTTGTTTTTTCATTTTCACTCCGACTTACCCATCAACAAAGAATTTGAATCAAACTGCTTGCGTATACGTCAGATAGTTGTATCTGAATGATAACCTGTACGTTACCGAATGCAACCAGGCTGGACATGTTTTTTTTTTCTGGACGTAAGGTAATTCATAAATGGAACGGCTACCTAACGAGGAACTGATATGAATCTGCTGCAATGGCAATCTTTAAAACAGTATGCTTCGAGTTTAGACACGGCCCTCTACCACACTGGCAAGACCTAAATCGTCCTGTGACATCAACCTTATGTAAACAGTTTATGGAAATAAACGATAAAAAAGTAAACCAAGAAACATTTGTTCTTATTCTTTTATTAAACCACTTAGAATAACTATATCAATGAAAATAATACGAAATAAAGTCATCATTCTTTCTTCTGCGTTTCCCGTCAAATGGTCTAACAATATCGTTCATCATTTTTTTCCGAAAACTGTTCCATCACGTACAGTACAGTCCACAAACGTCCGAGTATGTATACTGTATCTGACTGCAGTTCATCCAGTACGGCCGTCTCCACACTCTGTCCAAGTTAAGGTGGTAGTTTTCCGGACGTTTTCCCAAAGAACCAAAGAATTCATCCGGTCCCCTTTGAGGGAAGTAAAATGTGGCCCAAATGTTCCAGGCCCGCCAAGCGTGTCTGTATTTGCAATAACGAAGCTTCCTCTACGTGTTTTTAACTGATCCGCAGCGCATACAGTCACGGGATAGCCTTTGAGTAATCTTCCTAGTTCGATATTGTTCATTTTTGTACTTGAATTTGCTCCTGGTCAATAGCCATTCGTTTCTTACGCCCGAGGCTGTCTAAATTATAACTAAATTATAAGTTTTTGGTCTCTTCATTTCTTTTCGATGCAATTTCGGATCAGTGCGCGTTTCTAAGCGGTCCAAATGTGACCAAGCATTTCTGTGGCCTGGGCTTTCGGCGACACCATGTTCAGTACTTTCCTGTTGTTCCAGTTTTGTTTCAGCCAACTTTCTATTTTCAGTGCCACTTCTCACAAAGTACCGACCCATATGATCAGGCTGCACCTAACCGTCTCTCAAGGCTTTAAAATGTTGGTACCAAACGACAGGGTCTTCAATGGAGATAATCCATTTCTATTGTTTATGGTCGTAAACTTCTATCGAGCTCAGTTTTTCTTTTACAACTATAAACCATCTTCACTCATTTTTTTTGCATTTTCTGTTACTTCTCATAATTACCCTCTTCATCAATATTATTATCGCTGTAAGTGCGTTCGATGACATGGTCAGGGCATACCTCTGCAAACGATTCTTTCCTTAGTTTAATGGCTTGTCGAATGGATTTTGAGACACTCATGTCGTGTTGGTGTCTGAGTTTTTTCGCGTTCGAATATTTGCCTTTGTGTAGGATGGTCTTGTAGCGCGTAAACTCCATCAGGAATTGTGCGTAATATCCTCTCAGCAGTTTCCTCAAGTGCGGCAACACATCATTAGCGGCAAGAAGTACGGCCTCGTTCAAAGAGTATCCCTGATCTAAGTGGAGTGTTTTCTTCGATTTAAATTGTTCCCGATTGGATTGCCTAAGCGGTTCCTTAAACCTCCTTCCCCCTACATCACGACATGAATGCTCCTCTGCGAGCTTTCTTTGAAACTTTTACCAAAAAAACCTATCGAATGTGTCATTCGCTTCTTCCCATTAACAAATAAGGCATTACCATCATCTACGTCTAAATATCGGTATTCGTTCAAGTAGTCGTGCACAAAATCGATCGAACGAAATCTACGCTGAAGTTTGTCATACAGAGGTTATCATTGTCCAAAACACCATATCATTCTCTCTGGCGAGGGTTCGATAAGCAAATAAAAACAGTTTTCAGGTCCATTCTGTTGTACCACTTCCGCCGGACACTATCATTGTAAACGGATGTTTGAATGTCATTTTCGTAAAGTTCTTCGAAATAGAATGTGTCTGAGAAGATGTCACAATGTGTGTCTTGTTTTCACCTCCGTGTATATTTCGCTGATTTCCGAGCATGACCTCGCATCTGGAAAATGGCAATAGACACACGGGACACTGATGCATTTTTAACGAAAGATCATGCATTCTTACATTCTTATATCTTGGTGGCGGCGGTGGTGGAGGCGGCGGCGATGGCGGTGATGGTGGCGATGGCTATGGCGACGGCGGTGGTGGCGGTGGCGGTGTCCTGTGTCTCTTCGTGCTTCCACAGCTTTCAAATGATATCAAAATATCCAAACTGGTCTAAACTAAAGAAGAAGGATATTACGCCTGAATGATTTTGGTTCCATTTTCCGAAGATTTTGTCAAATATCAATCTCTTGACATTATGTACAAGATGGCCGCCGCGCATGGGCAGAGGGCAGCAATAAACCAGGTGGGGCTAAACCAAGTGGGGCGAAATCAAGTGTGTGCATGCCAAGTTTATGACGCCCAAGTTTTTGGCACCCAAGTTTTTTTGACGCCCATGTTGTTTGGCGCCCAAGAGACCCATATATGTGATCAACAGGAAAGTACGGCTGGCTTGAGTAACTTTCCATAGCATTTTCTTCATCTCGTCTGGGGTTATAATATCAAAACATTATTTGAAAATGCTAAAATCTTAGTTACTTCCCTTATGCAAGTACAAGCTTTTAACAATGATGATACTCTACGTAAGGCAAGTACCTATAACTGAATATTCGTGTCTTATAACTTGGTAAATCATTTGCAGTCAGAATTATTACTATGATGACGAAAAAAAAAAAAAAAAAATAAATAAAATAAAAAACAGAGTAGGTACAGAAAAAGAAAAATAAATGCACCAGGTAATGTAATGTAAGGGGTCTCCCGTCCATGTACTAACCGGGTTGGTGTTGCTCAATTTCATTGAAAAGACGAGTGCTCTTTGTTTCCACCCGATACGGACAGACATGCAGATGTGTACAAAATAAGCATTTAATAATTTTGAATATATGTATTTGACTGTCGTAATGAGGAGCTAGTGTGCTTTTTGCGCAGCATGACCCCGTGAAAATTATACGGCCCTTCAAATTAAGGTATCCATACAAATAAATAATTTCACTGATAAAAATCCATTTTCTTTAATAACCCAAAAGGTTGCTCATGTTACTTTAATACGAAAACTAAATGATGAATAACAGATGCTGGAAACATTATTTCCATCAGTTATGAAGTGCAAATAAGTCAAAATCAATTGAAGGTGCAAGTTTATTAAGTATATTAGTCACGAAAACCTATGATTTTGTAATTTCTTTCTGAAAAATGATTTTCTTTGGTACAAACGCACTGCAATCAAGTTAAAACATTATCAAATGACATCTGGGAAGCTGCTGCCTTAAGTCACATTATCAAAAATGAATAAAGAATGCACTTACGGCCTGTTCATTAAGCAATATCCATATTAGATCATATTCACGATCATACATTGAAAGACTATTTGCCAAGGAAATTGCACAGATGTTACAAAGATAGCAGATAGTATATCAGCATGTGTCAGAAAAATATAAAACTATTTGTTTGTAAGGATAAATAGTATAACGGTTACCATGAAAGTTCATTAATTAAGTGCATTATTCACGAAAACACATGGCATACAACTTCTATCCATACCATACTTTAGTTAACTATTCAGATAGACTCGGTTATTACAGATGACATGCGAGTGGCTAGTTCTGATAAAAAAAATGAGTCAGTGTACATGTCTGTAACGTAACACACTCACACGATTTCACATCTCTCATTATTCAGATTCATTGCCCGATTCTGTAACATTTTGACAAGATAAAATAGTAAAAAAATTCGTACAAATGTTATTTTCACTCTCTTCTTCCCACGGCACCGCTGATTTGCACACATGTGCCGTATTACAAGGCTGCTCAGCACAGAAACAAAAGCATGTCGCATCATAAAAGTCCAGTAGGACATTCACATACTAAATCATTCACAACTTAGGAGCAGCTGGCTCATCATTTGCGGCCTTAAGGCCATTCAGCTGTTTGCTTCTTCATAGGATTCAAATCCGAATTCTGTAGGTACAGATAGCTCTTGAATATAGGGATCAAACATGGTTTTTCAATGCATTAACATTCGCCAGGTCCTGTGGGAGGTGTTGAAAACCGAGGCCGAAGGCCGCGGTTTTCAGCACCTCCCAAGGGACCTGGCGAATGTTAATGCATTGAAAAAACATGCTCGATCGCCATTATTGCATAAAAACTGAAAACATTTGCCACATTTCGCGTTATTTCTTGCACTGTTTTGTTTCGCCTTTTCATCGATGTCGCGCGAACGTTATTTCCACATACTGTGCTCGTTCTGGGACAGCAGCAATTCTGTGGCCCTGGTACGAGCATATTGAAAGTTGCATAGCCGTGCATTAACAGTGCGTGAATTGTCTTGTTAATACACGACTTTTCGCCGGTTAATGCACGGCTGTTAATGACGTGCGATACTGCTTTTTATGCAATAATAGCTGTCAAACAAGTCTTCCCGGTATCAACAACTCATAACATGCAGCGTAATGCTGTTATCCGTTGGTGGCAGTTTTTTTTTTTGGTGGCACTGTTTTCATTGCTTTCACAGATTTGATTTCATTAAGTGAATTGCATTTCTTTTTACCATACAGTATAACTACAAATTCAGTACACATGTCGCTGGGCTTTTGAATGCGGTCCAGATCCAAGCTCACTTATTTGGCATTCTGCATCATCATTTTATTAGTTGACTACTTGCCTATTCCAAAAAAAAAAAAAAAAAAAAAACATTGCAAGTGCCACATCCTGTCAAACAATAGATAGACACCAAGATATTCTGTTGTTCTTCTGTAAAAAAATGTAAGAGAAAAGTCACAGGAGGGAGTGCCACAATCACAATTCGCAGCCCTTCCCACACCAAGAGGAAGAGGAAACGGACAAAACCCGACAAGCGCAAATCGATCAAACGTACAATAAGCACTAAGATTAGCTCTTCCCCCAAGCGATGAAATCGCAATGCTAAAAGGACTAAAAACGCAAGAACAAAATAACACAAGGTAAGACACAAAACAAACCGCCCCGCAGAACAAACCACAAAGTAACAAAGAGCAAGACCAACACCGGGACCACCGCCCCAGAACGGTAAGTAGAGCCAACCAACGTGGTGGTGGTGGGTGGTGGTGGTGGTGGTGGGGGGGGGGGGGTGGTGTTAAAGCACTTTTTCAGCCAGTAAACGTGTGTAACAGTTCAGGAATATACCGTTTCAAATCAACATGCGTTCCTGTTCTCTCAGTGAAAAAGAATATCTTCCTTGCACAGATATTTGATCTGTGATGCAACAATAGAACCAAAACGTCTGTGTCTGGACTACTCAAAATGACTTTATTGGCACCATTTTATGATGCGGTCGCTGCATGGAGTATATCATTCGTGTGTCTGCTTCTTCCTAGTTTGATTGCAAGAGTAGAATATTCTTACGTATTATCCTATTGTAACTTTATAGGCATTATATTTTAATCCGCCACTGAGGTATATGGTTTCTCCTTTATTCAGTACTTCACCGGCATTCTCTTTTCATATAGTTTAAGTAGTATGCTGCCATTTTTTTATTGACACCCTTTCCTAAAATTTCTTCCATCCTTTAGGGATAGGAACTTATGTTTTTTTTTTGTTTTTTTTGGGTTTTTTTTTTTTTGGAATGCACCTGTATCGCCACGTTTTTACTGAGTCTGAAGTTTGAGGCTATTTTCTTTGTACCTTTCAAATACAATGTGAATTTGAGCAACTGATTAAATAGCTCGGCTGCATTGCAAAACATATTGCGGGAATTGTCTGCTCATGTCAATGAATGAAATCTTATAGATTTAGAAAAATTGTGGGCAATCTAACTTTTCGGAGAAATTCAGAAAACTAATTAACCGTTTTTTAAAGAATTGGCTATAGCCTGGATATTATGCGGCAGACTGCATGCCTGGTTATCAACCCAATCATTGTTGATGGCTATGTTTCACTTTTTAATTGCACGACGGCGGTTCGGGCCTCAGACTCAACGACGGCCTCTTCGTAAAACTTTAACCAGTGGGATGGGGCTTGCCATATGTCTTTGGCTTGGCGCACCGTAGTTCAACTATTGGTTTTCATTTACTCTGGCACACAGTATAATTAGCCCTGAGTACTCGTCTTTGTTTTTCATACTGATTAATTTGATATTTATGTTTGCGCTGTGATGCATTGACATAGTTGGGAGCCTTTATGCGGACCGAATTTATGTATTTCTGGAGCATCAGGACACAGGGTGAAGTTGGCCGACTGTAAAAGTAATTTACCCCCCCCCCCCCACCCCCCACCCCCCACCCCCGGCAGTTTATTCTGCTGACCGTTCTAAGGCGGTGGTCCTGGTGTTGTTCTTACTCTTTGTAGCTCTAATAATAAAGTATAATTAAAGTAGTAAAACTTTTTAGTTAAAATCAAAATTTTATCCCCTGGTAGTTATACGCCCTTGCCCCTTGGCTATATACATGTTTAAAATCATGTAATCTTTAAATGTCTTCTTCTCAGAAATCACTTGACCAATTTTCACCAGATTTCACATGGAGCATTCTGTCGAAGAGATATTGACAGTTTGTTCAAATGGTTCAACACTATTGAACAAGATGGCCACCATGCCTATATATGGTAAAAATCTTCTTCTCAAGAAACAAGAAAACTTTGAGACTGTCTCTTGGTATATAATATTTGGGACTCAAGGTCTACCAAGTTTGTTCAGATGATGATCTAAGGATGACCTTTGATCTATTTATGACAAGGTCAAATCCGCGTTCCCATTCATAATGTTTAAAAAATTATTGAAACTTACACTGTATGATTAAAGTAGTAAAACTTGTTCGTTACAATCAAATGTTTATCCCCTGGGGTATCTGTCCTTGCCCTTAGGCTTTGTACATGTATAAAATCGTATAAATCTTTAAATGTCTTCTGTGAAAAAGGGTAAGAGAAAAGTCCAGGGAATGCCACAATCCCAAACTGCAGCCCTTCCCAGACATCAAGAGGAAGAGAATCCACTTGCCAATTTTCACCGGATTTCACATGGGGTCTTCTATCAAGTAGTACTAACAATTTGTTAAATAATTTTGCACTACTGAACAAGATGGCTGTCATGCCCATATATAGTAAAACACATAAAAATATTCTTCTTCAGAACCAAGAAAGCTTTGAGGCTGAACCTTGGTAAATAGCATCATGGACGCAAGGTCTACCAAGTGTGTTCAAATGATGATCCTAGGATGACCTTTGACGTTTTACGATACTGTCAAATTTCTGTCCCTAGTTGCTGTGGCAATACTGGAAGAATATTGCATGTCATCTGCAGATATGCAATGGCTGTTTTACTCAGGTGAGCGAATCGTGGCGCGCGGGCCTGTTGTTTCTATAAGTGTTGTGAAGCTAGCATTGTGGTCACCGTCTTCAATAGCTGCCCACTTTGCTTTCTGTTTTACTAGTTGTGTTGTGATGCTAGCATTTTGGTCACCTTCAACAGCTGCCCATTTTGTTTTCTGTTTCAATTGAGATGAGGAGTGGCATCGGAACCCAGGGTGAAGTTAGTCGGCTGTAAAAGTGCTTTAAACCCCCGGTGGTTTATTCTACTGACCGTTCTAAGGCGGTGGTGCCGGTGTTATTCTTACTCTTTGTAGCTTTGAGGCAACTTGTTTTAAGTCTTGCCTTGTGTTATTTTGCTCTTGTGTTTTTCAGTCCTTTTAGCATTGCGATTACCTCACTTGGGGAAGAGAGAGCTAATCTTAGTGCTTTTCGTGCGTTTGTTCGATTTGCGCTTGTTTGGTTTTGTCTGCTTACTCTTCCTCTTGGTGTCTGGGAAGGGCTGCGACTTGTGATTGTGGCACTCCTTGGACTTTTCTCTTACCCTTTTTAAAGGCTCCATATTTCTCAAAAATAGACATTTTATTATCCAAGAAAGGTTGAATAAACTGATATATGGGTATTAATACAATCATAAAATGTGGCACCTGACAGCCTGTAAAATTCCAGTTAGTCTCTCTTTTTGAATTGGATCAAAACTGTTTTTTTTATTGTATTTCTGAATTAACATTTGTTCAGAGATACGATAAAAATCATTGCATTTTTGATCCAGTTCAAATGTTTAAATATATTTTATTATACACTCAAATGCTTATAAATAGGAATAAATGAACAAAAGCAAAGATAACGTCAAACGTTTTGAAGAAGTAAGCTTTTGATCATACTGAGTACAATATCGGCGGTCGAATATGAATACTCCAGTACTCCAGTAAAGCACACCAAATCTACAGGGTTGTCTAACAAGCAGAGATGATTTTAAGAATTTGCAATAGAAGTGCAGCTCCCCTTATTAGACACAGAATGTGGATGGCGAGGGGGTGGGGGGGGGGGAGTGGGTGGGGCGGGGGGTCAAAATTCATAAGATGCGAGGCTTTAACTCACCTAGTTGATACTCTCTTCTTTTCTTTTTACTTATCTAGTGCCCTGTTAAAAGCTGAGTGAGAGGTATTGCTCGAATTGACAAATTTGACCTATAGTTCTCTGTAATATAGGTGGGGCGTTTTGTAGCAGATCATTTCGTACCATTTCGCCTAAGTTCTGTTTTAGAACAAGTAAACAATAACAAAATGGTCCTTAAAATACTTTTTTTCTACGATTCTTATCAGAATAAAATATTCAAAGAATATGATTCGCATTCCCTGCCAACAAAATGCTATCTGGTGATTTAGTTGTTTCCGTTGTATAGCACTGGTAATGTATAAACTGGGTTGTTTCCCTTTGTAACTTGAAAGCAACTGATCCATCTATTTATATAATGAGTGATATCATTGATTTTTATCAATGAATTGCTTTCATGTCAGAGAATAGCAGATCATTTCGTACCGTATTAACACTTTGCCGAAGTTCTGCTTCAGAACATGCAAACAATAACAAAATGGTCCTTAAAATGCTTTTTTTTTCTACGACTTTTATCAGAATAAACTATTCAAAGAATGCGATTGGCATTTCCTGCCAACACAATTCTTTCTGGTGATTTAGTTGTTTCCCTTGTATAGCCTTGGTAACGTATAAGCTGAGTTATTTCCGTTTGTAACGTGTATGCAGCTGAGCCATCCACAGATATGATGAGTGATATCATTGATTTCTTTATCAATACCTTGCTTTCATGTAAGAGAAAAATGAACGAAAACAACTTCTTAAATACTTTTAGGTCCGGAAAAAATGAAAATCGCGCAGATATACGCGTTTCAGTTAGAAATACCTGTATTTTCAATGCAAATATCCAGCTTAATTAGAGATACCTGTATTTGAAATGCCAAAATCTCAAACTGAAATATTGATATATATTACGATATATATTACGGTCGAAAATAGAGATTCCTGTATTTCAAATACCAAAACTGCATTTTCAGTAGAGGTACCTCTTTTTCAATAACAGATATCTGCATTTCAATTAAAGATATCTGTAATTCCAAATATTACAGATATCTGTATGTATAAAAAGAGATATCTGTACTTGAAATGCAGATATCTGCAATATAAATAGTTAAAATCCCAAACGGATTGCTATTTTTGAGTAATGTTTATGTATTGTTTTTTTGTTTTTGTTTTTCTTCGTCTTCTTTTAATTTCGACGTGAATCCAATCAGTTCAGGCGCTCAGGCAACCACCCCATCGCCACTCTTAGTGCTTTGATTATACTGTTTGATTGAACGTGGACTTTCTTTTGCATTTCGGCCATTGTCTTATTTCGGTCATTGTCTTAATGCCAGACTTGGAAAGTGGGTCATAGAAGCTTTAGAGCTGTTTAGCATCTTCTAATGGTATCAAACGCTCCTTCATGAAGTTTGTTGCCATTTTACTGCCTCTTTCTAAGGCTTTTAGTAGACTTTCCTCGACTGCAGGTCTTGACACCACAGAAGACGCGAAATTAACGAGATGATCAGATGCATTGCCCGTGTCAGAATGATCTATAATTGTTCCTTCAAATATCTGTGTCATTTTTTTCACATCTTTATCATCCTATTACCTCGTTGCATCTGTATCAGAATAATGAAGGGTTTCTCCCCTTTGTTTTTTAGCGTTTGCACAGATTATCAACAAATGTCATTGAGTATTTGTCTGTGTCAAGTCTTGCAAGAAACCACCTCGCAAAAGACTTTCCTTTTAGCGTCAGTCCTATTATTCCACCTGTTCCTTTCAACGTCTAATATTTGTGGCTTCTGGGACGTAGACAATCCACACAGAAATGATGTTTCCTTCTCGGAATTTTGAAACAAACAAATCTTGAAATCCCTCTTTGACATTTGGAAGTTAATTGTTTCATTTAAAGAGTCAGATAACTCATGTACTTTGAATATATTGATCTGTTTGTAGTAAACAAGAGCGGGAGAACCTCAGCTTTAGCATACTAATCCACGTCCCACAGGCCAAGCCTTGTCGAAGAAATAAATAATTTAAATGGAAGTACCACTCGGTTGTGGAAGTCATCCCAAAACTGGATGTGGCTTTTCCTTCTTGCTGGAAGTCTTGGAGAAGATCTTGAAAACCCTGGAATGCTACTTTATTAATGCCCGAAATAAAACTTTCTCGTTGCTCTGTTGTAACTGTTGCACTACCAGAGAACGTCTCAGCTACTTTAACAGTGTCCTGTAGCAGAATATCAGGGATAGTTTTGCCATTTTTATCACACCACCTTTTGAACTGGACAAGAAACCTATTATGTAGTACCTCGTCTACAAATTTGAACGCCCGGAACGTTCTGTCAAAGTCTTTTTCTGCTAGAATCTGCTGTGCACTGCCAAAAGCTAACACATCAAGCTCAAACAGCAATTCCGATGGAAGTGAAAACACACATTAGTAGGTGTATTCTTCCCTCACAAGAAATAATGCCATTCATTCCCTATGGCTTCGCCTAAGTAATCGCCAAAGCCTTTGTCAGGCGATCCTTATCAAAATAAACCGGAACGTCTGTTTGACCAAGAGCAGTTACACATTCTTTCGTCCTTTGAGTGTCGTATAGATGATACTGTAGTCAGTGGGTGGAACCATGATAATTTGGTTGAATGAAATATTTGCAACTGCTTGTTTTTTGGACTCCAGTGATGACGGAATGGTGCTTCCAGTTTGGAATCCAATTGGATTCAGCCACATGTTCACAAAACAGGTCACATTGACACATATTGTACAACAGTTCTTTGAGTTTCCAGCCTTTAACAGACGCATCTGGAATGGTTGTGGTATATCAATATAGCGAACATTACCTGAAAATGTTGAAGGTCAGTAAGCGTGGATTATTTATTCTATTTGATTGTTGCTCAGCAACAATTAAGATGTTACAATACAAAATGAGGTCAGAATAAGGGCAAAACTAAATCAATCAATCAATCAATCAATCAATAAATCTAATTTCCTTCAATAATGTTTATTGAATCAGTTGCACAAACCCAGTTTTAAGTTTATATAAACATAGCTTGCTTTAAGTTCCAGCCTAAAATTCCTTGTTGATTCGGTATTTTTGTGATATATTTCCAGTGCAATGTTAATGTTAATGATTTTAAGTCCTTTGAATGAAAATGCAATATTGAAAAGTGGATAGTCATTAAAGACAGGTATTAAAGTAAACTTAACTGACACTTCCACCGATATTTTACGATGCCATATGTTTTCGTGACTTGTGCACAAGGTGATATTTTCCACGACTGCAGACCGGAAGCATTTACATGGAACGATGTTCTATTGATTTATTTTAGCATTTCAGTTTATTGTTATATCATACTGTCCATTATCATGAACAAATTTAATGTGTCTACTATTAAGGGCTTTAGATTTCGGTATTCGGGGTACCCTATGTTGAATGCCGTAAAAACTTTCACCTTGGACGCTGAATGTGACATCATACAATGTTGAACTCCAGAGATCCTGAACTTTAATTTGCTATACGAGGGTCCTGCATAAAGTTTTGTCACTGGGTTTGGATAACTTCAGTGCTACAATTTATCAAACATATTTTTATTACAAACCTTCAAAGTATTCCCCCTTTACTGAAACACATTTTTGTAACCTTTTTACCCAGTCGCGAAAAGCAGATAAATAGTCTTCTTTTAGTATCTGTTGGAGACACTGACAAATAGCGCTGCCAAAACTTCTAGACGTATACTTACTTATTGGTCGTTACTTATTGTAAAACTCTTTCACTTCCTTCAGTACAGAATTCTTGTAGAATCGGCCAGAGACTGTATGGTCAGATGGACAAAGCACTTGAACGACTGGCTCACTTGAATCAAAAGAAAATTGCTTACAACATCTTTTTCGAACTTATGGTTCTCTTGGCAATACATGGGCGTTTTTTATCTTTTCGCTTCCATTGCTTATTATCAGCCCTTCGTTGTGGCTCAAACATGTGCACCCAGGTTTCATCACCTGTAAGCAAGTTAGAAATAACCCGACTATTGCAGCCTTTGCATGTTTTCAAAAGTTCCCGGGCACATTTAAGGCGTTGTGTCTTTTGCTCCTCAGTGAGCAGATGAGGTACCCACCTAGCGCAAACCTTTCTCAGGTCCAAACGCTTTTTCAGAATTGTTTGCACACTGCCTTCTGATATGCCAGTACAACTAGCTATATCTTTGATAGACAATCGCGCATCCTGTTCGACCACAATCTTTACAGCAGCGATGTTAGCCTTGTTAACAAAGGTTTTAGGCCTTCCAGGACGGGTATCATCTTCAACAGAAAATTTCCCAGCGTTAAAAGCTTTAACCCACCTAAAATCTGTGCGCATTGAAATGGTCTGAGGTCCATATATACCACACAATTCATTAAATATCTGCTTTGAATCTATATTACGCCTCATTTAATATAGCTACAAATTTCAGTCTTCTGGTCCATGTTCCAATGTAACGAGTAAATTGGTCAGTGTACATGACTGCATCTATTTCAATTTCACAGTATAGGACCGTACAGTGCGTTGATCTTTTTAGTCGCTGCTCTGTATAGTGGATAAATCCTTGTCATTTGTTGTGCTATACACGATTTGTTGGCGACAGATCTACCTTCTTTTATTGATTTTTGACATTCGGATTTAAACCACTCGGTAAGTGCGTGCCTTAGTATTTTTATCATAATCGATAGTTCTTTGGACGGTCAGATGCCGTTTTCTTTGCCATAAATTTAATTTGTTTTGTGCCAAATCGCTGGCGACTAAAATATTTCACCTGAGTTAAAAAAATGCCTGACTTTTCCAATAAACGTTTAGCAGTCACATTTTAAGCATTACAGAGGGTAGTTTAATAATATTAGATCAGATTTACACACCATATGTCTCCTTTAAGTAGGCGGAGGATCGCTATCGCAAGCAAGTCTGAGCTTCCCCTGTTTGATACAACTGTATGGTATGTCGCACTATCACTGGATGGTTTGTCGAAAAGTAGGATGTAACTGTATAGTTTGCCGCTAAGCACATTTTATACTTAGTCAAAGGAAAGTGCAATATTTTTGTCTGGTGTCGGCAGATACACTGCATGTAGCAAAAGTAATGCAGATTTTAAGCAAAAACTATACTCCTTGCTTTATATTAACTTCAAAAGGTGTTTATAATAATAAAAAGATTATCATCTACGCCTTTTGATAAGGCTGTCATGTTCAACGATTTCAAAACTCTCGTCGAGGGCAGCCACTATAAAGAACTCATGCATCACGTCTGAAATAACGGAAACAGTAAATTGTATTCTAGCACGTATCGCCTTTATAGCTAGTGGTAAATTGAAGTAATATATTGAATGACTGTGCGGAAGGGGGTGACGTGATGAGCCGCCGTTTTGTGACGTCTTTGAGAATTTCTCTGACGTCGCTTGCCGAAATCTTGACATTAGACTGTGTAAATCACTCGCGCTACGCGCTCATGATTTGATCTACTTTATAACTGACCACCAAACAATGATATATTACTCAACAAATCCACTGTCATAGCTTATCTATTTTTTAAATACGTATAGATGGTAGCATGTTTATATTGGTAAAATACTTTTCTATAAGTGAATGCAACCATATCAAAAACTTGCAATGAACCCGCACAAGAAGCAGCAAGAGGAGAAACCAGTGTAGACCCTGATAACGGCATGAACAGGTCAGCGTGTATTAATGTTCATGCATACGTGTGTGACAAACTGTTGAGAGTGCAAAACACGAACCGTGCTTGCGTGCTATTTTCAATTACTGAAGTAAATGAAAAAAAAAAAAAAAAAAAGGAAAAAATCGGTATGACTGGGATGGGAATCACACCCCTGGCAGCTAAGTATAAGGCTTTGGTTCAATTGTTGGTTTTCATTTACTCTGGCATACAGTAGAATTAGCCATGAGTACTCGTCTTTGTTTATCATTCTGATTAATTTGATTTTTATGTTTTCGCTTTGATGCATTAACTGAGTTGGGAGCCTTTTTGCGAACCGAAGTTTTATGTATTTGTGTATTAAGAGTAGCATCGGGACCCAGGGTGAAATTGGCTAGCTGTAAAACCCCTCAGTGGTTTATTCTACTGATCGTTCTAAGGCGGTGGTCCCGGTGTTAGTCTTACTCTTTATTGCTTTGTGGTATATTCTACGAGGCGATTTGTTTTATGTCTTACCTTGTGTTATTTTATTCATGTGGTTTTCAGTTCTTTTAGCATTGCAATTACCTCGCTTGGGGAAGAGAGAGCTAACCTTAGTGCTTTTCGTACGTTTGTTCGATTTGCGCTTGTTTGGTTTGGTTTTGTCTGTTTCCTCTTCCTCTTGGGTGTCTGGGAAGGGCTGCGGTTTGTGATTGTGACACTTCCTGGACTTTTCTCTTACCTTTTTGTGGGTCTTGAATAAAATTGATGCAAATTGTATCCAAATGAATATGGAGAAGGCTGCTAGGAAAATTTCAAGACATAAGTTAGAAGTCAATAATTATAATGACCTATAATAGGTTACTAGTACTAATGGGTCCACGGATCGCTACGACATACTATACACTTAAATGGACACACACCATGCAGTACTGAAATCAGGTTTTACGACACAGATACAGACATTGTTCTGACCCCTCTATCAGTTTTTATCAAATTAACTGATGCTACTGTTACATGATAGGCCGCACATTCATTGAATCTTTAGCTTAAATGTTCTAGGCAGAATTGGAATGAAAACTCAGTCGTATTATACAAAAGTGATGGCATATTCTTGAAACAAATAATAGCGCACGTCGTGAAAGTAGATCAGTCATTTTCTCAAAACTCTGGCAAAAATAAAGCAGGCCATAACAATTTTTATAAAATGAAAGTGGCATATTTGAAGCAACGGTATTAATGCATATCAAAGTATAATTATTTAGCTGAAACTCCGACATCAACTGTTTTTAAAACACAAAAATTAACAGTGCCAAAACTTACCCGACATAGCGACAAAGATTTTTCCACTATACAGATCAGCGACAAAGGGGTCATTGTACTGTACGGTCCAACTGTGTGAATTTGAAATAACTCGGTCAGTTGGAAAGCGATTTGCACGAAATAAACGGGTATTGTTAGCTATTCAACACACCATTCAAGTGCAGTGAAGCATTTTAAAATATACCTGGGATAAAACTAAGGAAGCCTATTAGTGACAGAACTTTTTGCACGACCCTCGTATGATGCTGCTTGTTATTGTTACGACGCAGAGAAGACCGCGGCACAAGCTGATCGCATTCTAGTTTTTATATTGGAGGTACAATTTCACCTATAGTACCACTTGTTATTAATAGTAACTTTAATTCGGCTAAACTGATTGCTAAACGCATAAAGCGTGAAAAGCGCATAATGCGTGAAAGTGATGCGTTTCAAGGTTATAGCCTTACTTTATATACATCCACCGACACTATCCAAATGAAGGATAATCAGGCAACGAAACAGTGCCATCAGTGGACAGTTCGGTGAGTGGTATCTTCATATCAATATTATTTAATTGTTTGTAGGTTTTTCTTTTCGAATTCCGCGAAGCAGAAAAGTGTCTGAGTCTGAATAGGAAACCCGCAAACTATATATTGTAGCGCATGCTAACCCGATTCTACATATGTTACCGGAGTTATTTAGGAGTACCGAGCGGGCTGCGCTGGGTTGTGCAGTCTGATCGGGGTTTCTTAGGTTGCGTGAATTGTAGTTGTTGTCGTGAACGCTGAACAGGCTGCGCTGGCCTGTGCAGACTGATCAGTCCTTTTGTGACAGCAGGCGCAACTTGCAGTTAGTTTATACCATTACGAAAACATGCCTATTCAAATATACTGAAAATTTTACCACCAACAAATGAAAATTTTCAGATAAAAAAATCTGATGTTTTTCATATTTCTGCTCAAAACATAGATTGTGGATACTCGTTAGAACCGCCTCGGCGAGGCGGTTCTAACGAGTACCCACAATCTATGCTTTTGAGCGGAAATAAGAAAAATAATGTATACCAATGTAAACCCCAATTTTACTATATAAAAGTGGGGTTTTAAGGGGTCAAAAATATATAGGCATGTTTTCGTGATGCGAATAAAACAGTGCAGGGTCGGAATAGCCAGTTTGTTATGTGCGGTACCATATGAATCGCATAAGCACAAAGATTAGGTTTTACATACGCATACGCAACACGTGAACATACGCACAAAAATACAGGCATGCACACACCCACATACATACGCAAGGGTTTTTATACCCACGACATATGAAGTATGTGGGGGTATATAGTTTTCGCTTTTCCGTTCGTTAGTTCGTTCGTTCGTTCGTCTTTCCGTCACAGGGTCAAGTTTTTGCGTTTAAAGTTTATATAAGAACTCATATTTTGAAGACCGTTCGATGAATTTCATTCATATTTGGCATGATGGTAGATATAGGTCTGGATTTCATTCATATCTGGCATGATGGTAGATATAGGTCTAAGTTTTTATCAACACCATCCCCACCCCGGGGGTGACCTTGAGGTCAAGGTCACGGACTTAGAATTTTCATAAAAAGTCAGTGTTTTGTGTTTAAGTTTATATAGCTATATCATCACGACCCTTGAGGAATTTCATTTATATCTGACATGTTGGTAGATATCGGCCTAGAGTCTTACTCAGCATGATCCCCACCCCGGGTGTGACCGAGGTCACAAACTTAGAATTTTCATATAAAAGTAAAAAAAAAATGCGTTAAATTTATATAGCCATATCATCAAGACCTTTTGTTAAATTTTATTATCCCCTAACTGAAAGGTTGAGCGGATATAGCTATCAGCAAGGAATCTGTTCCTCTGTCCGTCCGTCCGTTGAAGCATTATTCGTTCATACTTTATTTTTGTCTAAGGGTCAAAGCTTTTACGTTAAAGTTTATAAGACCTTATATATTATGAAGATAGATTTCATTCATATTTGGCCTGATGTTAGATATAGGGCTTAAGTTTTTATCAGCACCAATCCTATCCCGGGGGATAACATTGGGGTCAAGGTCACGGACTTAGAATTTTCAAAGTCAAAATTTTTGTGTTTGTTTATATAGCTATACCATCAAGATCCTTTGAGGAATTTCATTTATATTTTACATGTTGGTAGATATAGGTCTAGAGTTTTACTCGGCATGATCCCAATTCCGGGGTGTGACCTTGAGGTCAAGGTCGCAGACTTAGAAATTTCATATAAAAGTAAAAATATTTGCATCTAAGTTTATATAGCTATACTAGCAAGACCTTTTGTTGAATTTCGTTATCCTCCTACTGATAGGTTTAGGGGATATGGCTATCAGCATGGAATCCATCCGTTCATCCATCCATCTGTCTGCCCATAAACGCATTATTGTGCACCCCAAAACTCCTAAGAACCCTTTGAGCTATTTTCATGAAACTCTGTCAGTTGTAGAGGGCATTTGGTAGGGGTGTCTGGTACAAGAAAGACAACTCTAACTGACTTGGTCCATGACTTAACCCCCTTGTCTCCGAAATTGTAAACATTTTTGTGCGAACCATAACTTTAAAACACGTTAAGATATTTTCATGATACTTCTCCAGTATGTAGAGGACATTGAGTAGGCATATCACATTCAAGAATGACACTCTAACCGACTCCATTCTGCGGTTTTTGCCCTTGGTTATTTAAATCTTGTGCGGGCAATAACTCGAAAAATTCTTTAAGATATTTTTGTGATACTTTACCGATATGTAAAGGACTGTTACGGACATTTTGAGTAGGCAGGTCACGTTAAAATTTTCATTAAGATTTAAATAGCTATATTATGAATACCCTTTCGTTGGTTTCATTAATATTAAGCATGACGGTATATAGGTCTAAAGTTTTTCTTGGCACCATCCCCAAGCTGGGGTATGGCTTTTAAGTCAAGGTAACAGACTTTTCATACAAATGTCATTTTTGCTTATATTATAAAGACTGATTGATTTCACTGGTCTATGGTGATAATTATAGGGCTAAAGTTTTAATTAGCTCAATCCCTGCACCTGTTCCTGACCTTTGAGGTCAAGGGCTTCACTTTATGTGTGATTGAATTATTTCAATATTATAACATATAGCATACAACTGCCATCTCCAGAGTCAAAGCTACATACTTTGTGCTCTTTAAAGAGTGGCGGTAGCTCTGGTCGGGGGTATACCTGCCTACGTGCCCCACTGGGCACTTTGTCTAGTTTTTTTTATGCTAAACATTAATTTAAATGAATTGTTTTAAAAATGTTTTAAAAATGTAATGGTTGTTACGTTTGTAAGACAAACTATTTCTGCGGAATTTAGGAATGATTACTTTTAACTATTCCGATTTCATCTGATCAGGGCTAGGAATTATTTTAAAGTTGGAATTGATCCAATACTACTCTCCCTCCACTGATCATAATTCGGAAGTCGGGTGTGTTTCACTATGGTAATGTCAGTAACATTAAGGACTGCGACAACTGCAATGCCATAGCCCTGACAGTCATTCAGACATTATAATCAGTATAAAGCCGTATATATGGTCTAGCACCCCTGGTCATGTTCTTCCTTAGTTGTCTTTACATTTCTAGCCATGCTTTATTCACCGGCGCACGAATCGCGCCGGTCTCTTAATACAGCTTTGGACTTTTACATATGGTAGACTATTCGATTAGCTCACTAAGGACGTTTTATATTTGTCGGGATGTCGGTTTGTGACGATCCCGGTAAATATAAAAAAATCTTAAAACAAACTGTGTTATAAGCAGATTAATATCTGTTTATTTTTCATTTCAATCAAGAAATTTCATAAAGCTTAATAAAAGCAAACATCAAAGAATCACATTCAATTTGTTTTGCTTTTTTACCTGTTATATTGAAAACTTATATAACTGTAGTATACCCTTGTCCCATATCTCTATGTAAACATGAACAAAATTTGCGCCGGTACTTAGACGTTTACGTCTAAATATTTTACTTGTCTAAGGTATTTGAGCATAGGAATTTCCTCGCGCGCTATCAAAGGTAAACCAATCATATTACTGTTGCGAGAGTTGCGCCCCTGTAAATATGTATGCTACTGTAGCTTACAATATTGGCCGGAACATTCATACACATAATTAATATTAGTGAGACAGAAAACGATTTATGAACATTGCAATTCTTTATTTTTTTTTTTTCATCAGATGAGTTCTCTGCAGGCTATATCATTCAAACACATTCGTTTTCCTTCTTGTTTACATCTTGTATTGTTGACATGTTCGAAAACAAAAGTAATCCGCCATCATGAATATTCGAAATATGAGTAATCCGCCGTCTTGAATATTCGTCATCGAACCTTCTAACTACGTAACCGTATGACGTAATGCTTAAGAGGAATAGTCAACTACCAATGGGGAAGCAAGGTAATAATAATAATAATAATAATAATAAGAATAATAATAATAGAATCTCATTTTTGCGACAATTCGCTTTATGAGGGTGTTAGAAAATAAATAATTTATTTCGAACCGTGTTCAAGTGCCCAAGATAAAACACACTTGAGTTTGGGTTGTACTCATTTGAGCACTCGTTCGCTGGGCTCGCTCCTGCTCAAATGGGTACAAACCAAACTCAACTATGCTTTATCTGGGGCATTTGAGCACGGTTAGAAATAATTTATTTATTATATTTTCATGCAGCAGTGATTTACTGAGATTGTCAGTGAATTATAATCTTATAATCTACAATTCACCGAGTGAATTACATTTCGAACGTTTTTGACGTCATAATGCTTTACGACGTTGCTGACGTTGTTGGTAACAACAATAACAATAGTTGACTGTTTCACAGAAACCGCGAAACTTGATAAACTCATGCAAATCAGACTGCAATTTTCACGTCAGTTGGCGTTTTTGAGGAAAGACCTGCAACACAAATATAAAGTATTATTTTCTTGATAATCCAGTTCAATTTTCGTGACATTTTTGTGTCTGTATATCAAGAATAGGATAATTTTTGCATTAAAGTGAAAAGATGGCGACTGATTTTCAAACTTAACCACGCCTCTAGAAATTCATGCACTGACTGGAACTAGTTTGGTAGGAAATCATAACAGCTGAATGTGAAAATTCAAAGGTAAAACATGGATGAAAATGTAATAAACAGTTTATTTGGTTGTTTGGATCGATTATGGAAAAATAATTCACTCGTGTTCTAAGGTTTGCTGGTAAAAAACTCATTCGCTTCGGTCACTTGTTTTTTACGCACAAGCCTTAGAACACTAGTGAATTATGTCTACGTATTCGATCCAAACAAACAAATAAACTCTATGTAGTTTGCATATGACGTTAAGTGGGCGACATTGCCGACGGTTAGTGACGCTCACCGTCGACGTCATAAAAAGGGAAATAAGTCACGGATGTCACGTCGACGTCGATGCGTCTGTCATAGCGTCAGGATTCAACCGCGATGTCAATGACATCACTCACCCTATACGGTGACGTGCGTCATTGGAGCATAATGGATAGAATCATAACAGCAGACTTCATCTTGTATTATTGTAGGATATGTCCTTAGTCTTTTTTTTTTTTTTTTTTTTTTTCATTGTAGTTGTGTCCTTCCAGGAATATTCTCCCAAGAATATTTTGATTTGATGTACAATCCCTAAATAGAGAACAATGGTGGAGCAGGTTTCTAAAGTTTAGGTGCATCAAGAGAAATTTTAGGTCTCAATGACCCGTAGATACATTCAGCACATAGGCTGTGTTTAAATAGATTATATTCTATTGTGAAAATAAAACCATATCGCGGGAAAACGCGTATGAAATGAGTGCTATAAATAACTGATCAATTAGAAAGTGCTCTAGAGCAAGTGAAAATAGCGTAAAAGGAGGAACGGCAGGCAATCCCTTCACATTGGCACAGAGTTCTCCTCATTTTGGTTAGGGTCATATTGAATGTATAAAATTGATTCGGGTTAATCAAGTAATATACCCAGTATAAGTCCCCAACAGTGCCAACGTGACGAGACTTGCTTGAATTGTCTGTTGTATTGTTGTCTGTATTATATATGTTGCAAATAGTATATGTAAAAATAGTTGTTAAAAATTCTAACTTTATTAGAGTATTCTGTGTAGTGATACAGTTTAGGCATCGCCCTACCCGGAACTTTATCAAATTGAAAGTCACACTCGGTGCGTCTTGGCCGCCTTTGGCGTAACAGTTACCCTGTCAGGACCGGTATCTGTCACAATATGGTGGGGCTGCTGCAGCAGTACTGTGTCTGTTGGCCAGTGATTGAAAATACATTTCGCATGACGCGCCCATATCATACATTACATTACTGTACCGTAATAAGTTTATAAAAGAGCAGACAAAAAGTTTGTGACATATAATACGTTTGATCTCTTCCTTCTTCCCTTTACTTTGTACGTAGATAAATAAAGTTATTGTTGATGTCTGAAATTTAAGTCTTTTTACTATATGCCAGCAGTTAAATATTTCAAAGCAAGCTCATTTTCATCATAACAATCTATCTTTATTGTCTTCGCCACCTATTTTACTCCTCGCGAGTAGGAGAATCATTTCTTCCTTTTTCTTGCAGATAGGACTTAAAGATGTATTAAATCCCAACAACAACAAAATGCTCTATCATTTTTTCATGCGCAGCACCCGTTTTCTAATGGCAAGCAGCGGTAGAAGCGGAGTTACCCAGCTAGCATTCTTTAGAACTCTATAGCGCGCCGTTATCGGCCCGTCAGGATAGCTGACGGGCCGATAACGACCCGCTGTAGATTTATAAAGAATGCTAGCTGTTTTTGACATCAGACACAGAAATTCTTTCGGAATATGAAGGAAAAAATATATAATAAGATCGATAAAAAATAAAGCAAAATAAATAGTTTATTTGTTTGTTTTGATCGATTACGGAGAAATAATTCACTAGTGTTGTAAAAAAACGAGTGAGCGAAGCGAACGGGTTTTTTACACGAAAGCCTTAGAACACGCGTGAATTATTTCTCCGTAATCGATCAAAACAAACAAACAAACTGTTTATTACATTTTCATTCATGTTTAACCTTTGAACTTTCATATTCAGCCGTTATAATTTCCTACCAAAATAGTTCCATTCAGTGCATGAATGTCAGGAGGCGTGGTTTATTTTGAAAATCAGTCGCCATCTTGTTTTCACTTTAATGCAAAAATCATCCTGTGCTTGAAATACAGAGTCAACATTGTCACAAAATTTGAACTGGATTATCAAGAAAATCATACTTTATATTTGCGTTGCAGGTCTTTCCTCAAAAATGCCAACTGGATGTGAAAATTGCTGTCTGATCTCCATGATTTTATCAAATTTTCCGCGAAGCGTCAACTATTATTATTTTTGTTACCAACAACGTCAGCAACGTCGCCTAGCAATTATGACGTCAAAACGTTCGAAATGAAATAATTCACTCCGTGAATTATCGATTATAATCACTGAGAAATCTCAGTAAATCACTGCTTAAAATGTAATAAAATGATATATTCAACAGTAGATCACTATAATGAATTATTCTTACTTTGTCCCGATTCTTACTTTGCACTTTCTCCGATTTTTACTTTGCACAGAGACAATTCCGAAATTTTCTTGCGCAAGGTAAGAATTCTGACTTTGCACAACAAAGTGAAAATTCCTACTTAGCACAGGACTTTCCGTAATTGTATCGATTCTTACTTTGCGCAGAACATGTATATGTGTGTTCATAAAAGCGGGGTACTGCGACTATATTCTGTGTCACTGACCAATACACCGTGATATACTCCAGCTGGCTAGCCGCTATCTCCTGGGTAAATCAGAGCACTGAAAGCACTAGCTGGTCGATTGCCTCTGAGTGTAGGCTGGGTAAATGTCCTGAACGGGGACTTAAGACTGTCATTTCACCAATAACCTCCTGTAATTTAAATTGGGTCGGTACTGTTTGCAAATGTCCCAGTCCAGGTTTTACAGATAACCCTAGGTTCTTTACATGGCACCCTGACGTCACAGTGACAAGCATAGCGCGGCTATAAATGACCGTTACCCGGATTTCCTACAAACGCGTGCGGTTTGATTTCAGTGGTCAATGATAATCACGACCAAAGGAAACTTTGATGTCTGTATACTTGTCTCGATTGTAAACAATAGACCCTAAAACGAACAGAGTGATACGATTGATTTGATTTAAAAGGAAAAAATGTTGAATGATTACTCTTCCTACCCTTGTAGCTAATAGATGGGAAATAGCTGGTGTAATATACATGTAAGTTCCAAGAATCCTAGTTTCGGATTTAGACCTGATGGTCCCGGCGAATATAATTACTGTGCTGTGCGGTTCGTCAGTAACGAAATAGATACAGTTGATTCGATTGGTTAATGCAAATAAGCTCGAATGCAGCCGGTTTTAATGACGCAATGCATTATTTATATGTGAATATTTTGTAACGATAATTGAGCTTACTATATTTTAGGGAAAGTTTCTCATGAATTTTGTTGTGTGTACTCATTAGAATAGCCTCTGGGGCGGTTCTAATCAGTACACCCAACATACCGTTATGTCTCCTAAGATGACAAGGGCCTCTGACAGTAGCAATATAAATTTGCCTATAAAATGATGGAAAATTAACTCTGTCAGTGAACTGCATATTTGCAGTGGACCTCTCATGACCCATCATTACTGTCATGAAAACATTTTTTTTCTAAATGAAATGTAATTAGATCCCCAACTTTCCCATTTTCGTTACTGAAATGCATAGAAAAGGGACTTTATATATATATATATATATATATATATATATATATATATATATATATATATATATATATATATATATATATATATATATATATATATATATATATATATAAAGATCGTTCCCCCCTTGTCTCAGCTAAATCCTTTGCATGCATTTGTAAATGCGTAGTTTATGCACTATATGTAAAAAGGCTACCTGAGGCAAGAGAGGGGGAGATGATAACATAGACCAAAAAAAAAACAACAAAAAAACACAAAAAAAAAAACACAAAAAAACAACAACAACAACAAAAAAAAACAAACAAAAAAAAAAAAAAAAAACAAACAATTTTTTCACCGACTAAGTGTAGCAGTTTTAAGCATGGAAAGAACTACAACAGTTTTAAATTGAACGATCTAATTGCCATGTCCTGGCATATACATTACAGTATACACTATAATTAATCCGTCCATATATTAAGCCATCTGCCTGACTTTTGTGGCAGAAACGCAGCCTCCACTCAGTACCTTACATACATGAAGCCTGACTCAGAAAATTAAATGTGCATTTGGAAAGCAACTGTACAACACACTTGTGCATACATTGTATATATAGCCAGGGAAGTGGACACAGACATATGTTGGGTACACGACTGGGTTCCAGTTAACCCTTCTCTTGCTGAACACGACATGCCCTGTCTTAACAAACAGTGTAGATCCAGATCAGTTGGCTTCTCCCTGTCTTACAAACAGTGCAGATCCAGATCAGTTGGCTTCTGAATTGATCTGGATCTGCACAGTTTGTCATTAAATATGAGAATTTCTATCAAACCCGGATCAAGTAATCTGACTGGCTAGAAATTAGAAGTGGGCATGGCATCTTAATTTATTCAGCATGACAAGGGTTAAGTAGTCAGATTTTTTTTCTGTCTTTTGATTTACTGTAACAAAAATGGCCTTAGATTCTTAATTATTTATATTGTCTTGTAGAGCTAATGAGATTCCAAGTTATTGATTTGTGTAAAAAACATAGACCTACTGAGATTAAAACGTACCTGGAACATCTGGTTTTAAATTGGATCACTGAACAATGGCAATAATATAGTACAGCTATAGGGTATGCTAAATGTGCAAATTTTATGTTTCTGTGGGAAATGTAAATTTATATCATAAAATTTAGTCAAACAGTTGGTTAATATATACCAAAATATAACTGTATATTTTATAAAAGATATGCATAAATAATCACTAGCATGAACAAAATCCAAATCTGGATCGATTTTGTTGTTCTAAAATTTTTACTCTTCCCTCCTTAATACTGAATAAAATATGGCGTTTGTAAGACAAATATTTACAATATGACTACTTCTGCTTTTTTACAAAACATGTATCTTCGTAAAAATACCAAATATAATGGAACGGAGAAAACATGGAAGCTGGGATAACCCGCTAAAAAATAAGCAGATTGCCTGTGTTACCGTCGGAGGTCCTTTGCATGAAATGTCAAAGCTTATTTACTATCTATCATGTGAAATGCGCTTGCTCAGATGAGCAGCGTCTTCGGGAATTTGCGAACAAAAACTGTCCGGAAAAACCTGATTGAATAGCATCTGATCTACTGGGCCCAATTGTTCAGGGAGAGGGCAGCGGGGCTAAATCAGCCTACATGAATACCGAATTTACCCTAAGTATTCGGACAGACGGACCGTAGCAAACAGGGTAAACTCTGATCAGACGCCACAGAACTTGATGTCTAATCAGTCTCTACAATATTTTCCATTCATTTTGGGCCCAGTTGCTCAAAGCATCGCTAGCTTAACAAACCCGTTAATGACAAACTCGTTAACTGTTGTAGATAAAGTATTTTCAAATGCATTGAATTTTTTGCTGCAAAAATGTTTTTACAGCAAACATTATCAATGCATTTGCCATATTTCAAGACTGAAATTTTAACGTCACGTTAGCTAACAACTTCGTTAAGTTTTGAACAACTGTGCTTAGAAGTTTTAGGCACATTTTAAACATTTTAACTGGACCTTTTATGGGATAAGTATGGTAATTAGTTAACGTTTCCAAATATTTCGAGTAAATAAGCTGACTGCGGGAAATCGCCATTCGCATATTTTCCGAAGAAGCAGATTGTAAGAAGAGAGCAATACAGTTGACTCTCGTTATCTCGACCTCGCTTATCTCGAATAACCGCTTATCTCGAAATGAATCTGCTCCCTGCTTAAACATGAAAATCTAACAACAGGTAACAAAATATTGTGGAAAAGAGGAGAAATTGCTCATAAGGAGCAATTTCTCCTCTTTTCCACAATATTTCCAATATACCTCTAACTTCAGGAGTCGAATTACATATACATTTGTTAAATGTGGTTGTTCGATTTATTTTTTCCCCAATTCTGCAAATCTCATATGTCGAGGTATAGATATCTCGATTTCAGAGAGTTCCTTGGAATTCGAGATAACGAAAGTCGACTATATTTTGTTGACCAAATGGAGGCGTTTCTGTAATTTTGTTCTATAGCTAGGTTCTTACTGGACATTTTTTTTGTAATGCAGTAAGAAGATGGCTAAGCTTTATGGTTTCTTTTAAGCTTCTTGTTGGTTTGCCCTGTGTTCTTTTCTGCAAGTATTTGTTTATAAATATATACTTAAAGTTGTCAAAATGCACACAAGTGTCTTTACATTTAGTAGCATGCGTAAGACAGTCACTTTGTTATGTAGACCGAAAGTTTAAATTCCGTCAATCAAGTGACGTTGGTTAATGACATTTGAGCCAGCGCATGACAAAACCTACAAAATGGCATGTGCGCCCAGCGAAGACTCAGATCAGTCTGGGCATCCACCCAGTCTGATCAGTCTTTGCTGTGCACTCAGTAGGTAGCTGGGGACCCAAGCTTTCTTCATGCGGACAGCAAAGACTGGTCAGACTGGGCGGATTCCCAGGCTGATCTGAGTATTCGCTGGGCGCGCATGCCATTTTGTAAGTCATTCGCTGGCTCGTTTTCGTTTTTAATTGAAATGATGTTTTGTGACAATTTTCCTAATCAAACAAAAACAATAATCATTTTTGCTATAATGCGTTTTCATCAGAAATATAAACACTGGCAATGAATAGAAAAACTAGAGATGTATCCAAAGTACACAGATGTCTCGCCCTCCTAGCCCCACTCCAGGGCCTAGCCGAAGGGAACCTAGCACAGAATTAAAGCTTTAGGTCTGGGTAACGAAATTTCAACTTCCTAGCATAAAAGGTACCCAAGTAAAGACCTCCAAGAGAAACGCGGACGTTTGTTTGTTTGGTTGGGTTGAGGTTTTACGGCGCAGTCAAACCAATGGGGTCATGTCGAGCGCAGTCAGTACCTAACTACACTTTTACTCGGCAGGCTTAGTCCTCTAAGCGGTTGACCAGTATTGTGCACATTCTCTCGCTAGAAACTTACAACTGTCCTTCTTGAATCAGCGGAAAACGCGGACGAAAATGTCAATGTAAACTTAAACATTTGTGACATACGCACGTACACGCATACTGACGTAACATCACGGCGAAACGCTATATGCCCCACTGCTTCCTTCGGTAGGCGGGGTCATAAAAAGTGTTTGTTTGTTTTTTTTTTAATATATAAAAATCGTACTAGTTTGAACGTTAAGTTTTAATTTACTCAGAATCTTTTTTATAAAAGTAGAGGCGTAAAAAGTACAATTGTGACGAATTACATAATCAAAGAAAAAGTCGAATAACTTTTGTTTTGCTTTTTAACGTCACAAAAACAGTGGGCATTTTTTATAATTTTGAACAAAGACGTATTTTTTTTTATTCATTATTAAGATTTACCTGATGTTAATAATATAATGTTTACATATTTTCTGGTCAAAGTTGACTTTCAAGTTAATTTTGGCAAGCGTTATAGAACGGCTGCACTATTGTATGACGTCACATAAATTACGAAATGACTTCAGTGACGCCATTAAAATATAACAAGGTAATACAGAATTCTTTTCAAATTTGGAGCATGCACCTTGTATGTTTCTTGAAACAGCACATTTTATTTGAAACTATACTTGCATTTATTACTTCATCAGAAAAATAAGGTGCCATTGTGTTTATTATTAATGTTCTCTTGACCCAGCTAAACGAAAATATTATGAATATATTTGGCGATTTACTCTCACTTTGTATGCAAGCTATTATTTTTTCTTTCTATTATTTTTTCTTTAATAAATCTATTTGTTTTGGAAATTAGTATATTTACATAAATGTGTAGAACATGTGACGATACGTCAAGGGATGTCCGTGGATGCACTCAGTAGTGTTCAACGATCCTGTAAGCAGACAACAAACTGATGTTGCCCATCACATACATGTATATAGATCGGAAGACATACTGGCCACGTCAAGCGAAAAGCTGTCTTCGAACATGGGCAAAATGCACAGATTCAAATTCATACTACGCATGCGCAAAGTCTCATCCGGGCTTTTTTTCTTCATTAATACATTCTATAGTGTCGGATGATTCTGTTAGCGGACGGTGAATGCGCTGATCAGACTGCGCGGATGCGCAGGCTGATCTGGGCCTTCGCTGTCCGCATATGACCTTTTTTGAACCCTGCTTAAATTGCATGTTCATTTGACAGTAGTTCAGTAGTGATCATAAATTAATATCTGTAATTTGAAAATGTGCCTTTTGCGCATATGTGCCCAGGCCTGGACCAGTCTTTGCATCAGTAGTCTGATCAGGGCCTTCGCTGAATACGAATTGGATCCAGGCTCATCGGGTGATCCTGATATTTAATGTTTCCACATGTGCCCCTAAGACATGTTTTTTTCTCAAATAAATACAGTCGAGCCTCGTTATCTCGAACTCGCTTATTTCGAATTACCGCTTATCTCGAAGTGAAAATCTGGTCCCTGTTTTAACATGAAACTATGACAACAGGTAACGAAATAATGTGGAAAAGAGGAGAAATTGCTCCTAAGGAGCAATTTCTCCTCTTTTCCACATTATTTTATATATATATTGCTAACTTTAGGAGTCAAATTACATATTCATTTGTTAAATGTGGTTGTTCAATTTATTGTTTTCCTCTCTCTCTCAACTCTGGTATGTCGAGGTATGGATATCTCGAAGTATTTCACCGAGTCCTTTGGAATTCGAGATAACGAGTCGACTGTACATGAATCAATAAATAAACAGTTTTACCGATACGAACATTGATAGCTGCTTTTACAATTTTTAGCGACCCTAATCTCTACTTGACTGACCAACATTAGCTCCAAACATTGCGAAGGATACACTCGATATAGTTCCGATTTTTCTACAAGGGATACAACTCAGTTTTGTGACTTTCTCCATGGTGCAAACTCTTTCCTAATAGAGAATACTCATTTTCAGGTGTGAAGCAAAACAATTTTGGGAGTTACCTCCCCCTGAAAAAATATCATTTCCCCCTAACAATAAATGTAAAACTGAAAGGTACCTTTTTCTTCTATGTGCTGTGTCACATCTCGTCAAACTGTATAAATTAGTAGCATTATTATCTCCTTTTAGCTTTGTGAATATTGGATTTTACTTCAAAAACGAATGTCACAAATCCACAATCTATTCTGACATTTACTGATCTATGACCACAAACACGCGTACTATCGTAATACCGCACGCTTTTTAGTCATGCGTTTGAAAATCAGTCATGTGTGAAATCAAAAAAGCGGGGAGAATAACAGAGAAAGCTGTCTTTAAAGAAATGTGAGATGATTGCATCACTTCCTGGATATTCCTCTTTTCTAGCAGGAGAGAATAAAAGCTATAGAATATATGAAATATATATGTACATATATGAATATAGAAAGATTCGCTTATTACTGTTGGTCTCAGGATTTATATCTCCATTTTTTTTATTTTTTTTTTTTTGGCAGAATTCAGCTTTATGTACTTTGGATAGTACTTAAAGGCTCCATAATCCTCAAAAATAGACATTTTATTACCCAAGAAAGGTTTGATAAATTGATATATGGTATTAATACAATCATGATATATGGTATTTATACAATCATAAAATGTGACATTTTATGACAGCCTGTAAAATTTCAGTTACTCTCTCTTCTTGAACTAGATCAAAATTGAAAAGCTTTTATATCGATTTCTGCATTAATGTTGCCAAAATAAATTAAAAAATACGATGTTAGGTGCCACGTTTTATGATCGTATTAATACCATTTATCAATTTATCAAACTTTTCTTGGGTAATAAAATGTCTGTTTTTGAGGAATATGGAACCTTTTACTTCTTTCGAGTCTTTTCATCTAAAGCATTATTATTAACCCTTATCCTGCTAAGTGCGACTATTGTCGCGCTGGAGGGGTCTGCCAACCCTTAAACCTGTCATACTTACTATATACCACATGCAACCATTCAGAGCAAATGTTCTCATACAGCTTTCATACAAACACGCCAATTTTCATTAGATAGTCAGATGCTGGATTTTACCCACACTAAAAAAGACCGAGAATACCAAATTTCAAGCTGCCATTAATTTCAGCACTCACGTCAACAGATTGATCACGATTTTCTGGAAAAAAAGCCCATAACACCTGAATCATTTCCAGTGAGGAAGAAGTAGAAGTAACAGCAGAACATTTGTATGTCACTTGTTTCATTCGCAATAGTACACAGTAGGCGCTGGTCTCTTGTAATTTTTTTTTTGTTTTTTACAAGTGTTTTATACGGTTCCCGGTTTACAAGTGACTGTCACATGACTTTCTAGTCATGTGACCATCACTTCTCCGGTAAAATGACCACCTGCGATCGGCAAATTGTATGTGAAAATTCCATGTAAATCGAGGCAAAATTAAGGGAATAATGACTTCTCGAGTAGAGGTACCCCCTCTTATAGGCCTGATTCATTTTTTCCAGCAGGATAAGGGTTAAAACTACTAAAAGAAAAATAGAGAATTGAACATTATTGTTTTTTATTATTTATTTTATAGAATTTCAAGATGGAGAGACTTGGCTGAACATTAAGTCATAATAGTCGTGTTATTTGAGCATTTGGGCCTTGTCAAGGGAAAAAGTATTTTCGAACATGCTCAAAATGCACAGATTCAGGTACATTCCGCGCACGCACAGTCTCATCCGGGCATTTACTCTCCATTGAGACATTCTATAGTGTCAAATGATTCTGTTAGCGGACGGCAAAGGTCCTAATCAGTCCGATCTTGGCCATCGTTGTCCGCACATGCTCCAAAGGCATATTTGCGCTTGGCGGGACTCGATTATCATCAGAAAAAGTCGCCATGTAACATAATAAATTTCTCGGAACTTTCGTTTGTAATGAAATTAGCTATGTCTGAACCTATTAGTTATGATTATCAAACAATAACTTTTAAATTCGCAAACAAGACGGTAAACGACGCTACTCGCGAATTGCTACTTTTTTTACATGTACACAATCTGGAATTGGTCAGTATAAGTAGAATTGCCTTTCCAAATCTTCTCTTCATCTAATATGTAACTGTGTCACATTAGAGATTACATTTTTTATTGTTTTTGTTTTAAACCAATTGTAGTCTGGAGACGCCTACAATAGCATTTGGCAAACAGCGCAGATCCAGATCAGACGCCGCAGAACGCGGTATCTGATCAGGGTCTCCACTGTTTGCAAATAGTGCAACAATGTTCTCTAGGAATATCTTAATCTCATAGTCGGACGTATCTAAAGTTGAAATTGGACTCTTCCAATATATAGTGTGGGTGAGTTCATTCAGTCTACAATGGGTTAATTGAACATCCAGCTGGATGCCCGTTTATTGTGTAGTGGGCCGGGGAGCACCATGCCACTAACATACCTTACAATCATTTCATCTTATTATAAGTCAGATAACACTTATTATAGTTCCAATCAACGTGGAATTTGAGTGGACAATATGGAATAATTTTAATTATTTTTACATCAAAACCTATCCTTCCAATGCTCATTAGAACTGCCTCAAGTTAGGCAATTCCAGTGAACACCCAGATGATACCTTCCGTCGCATTCGTAACAAAATTGTCCTCCGAACAGCGCCCCAACGAACAGCGCCCCAACACGCCCCCATCCCCACCCCTCACCCCCAACCCGCCCCGGCACACCCTCCTCCCTGATTGGAGCTATGACAAAACATATCATATATAGCCAAAAGAGGATTTCCACTTCATTCAACAGATATTCAAATACCACCCGCATCTCCAAGCCTAAAAAACAACCCAGCTAGCATTCTACGTAAATCTACATCGGGCCGTCATCGGCCCGTCAGCTACCCTGACGGGCCGATGGCGGCCCGATATAGATTTACGTAGAATGCTGACTGGGAAGCCATATATAAACCATTAGGAAACTGTGTGACGGAGAAATGATTGAAGCTGTTCAATACCTCCATATCTCCTGTTATGTTATTGACATTAATTAAAGAGCGTTATTGTCTTTTTCTCACCTTCTCTCATTATTCTGACTTTCTTACAAATAGATATATTAATATATGTTAATTGTATAACAAGAAATGTTTTTCTCTTTTTTTTTATTATGGGGTGTTTTTTTACAGAATACAAAAAAAAAAATATACAGAAAGAAAAAGAGCCATGTCATCCAGGCAAGAACCTAACCAAATCAATCTTAACCAGTACATTAAGTCTCAGTTTTCTTTAATGCGTTTATTGCTGCCAAAGGATCCATTTTTTTTCTCAGAGTTTATTCACAACACTGGTGTGATATATGCTGCCAGAATGCTGGGTAACCGATTTTAGACTGAATAACCTCCCCACCCCCCACCCCGCCCCGCCCCCATACACTTTATACTGGAAGAGTCCAATTCCAAGGCTATGTGGTTTAGATATTTCTAGAGAAAAATGGCTAAACTGATACCCTGATCAGATGCCGTCCTGCGGCACCTGATCCGGGTCAGCACTGTTTCCCGATTTCCCTTTTGTGGTTTCCAGACTAAAATGGGTTAATAATCAATATTTATCTTCAATTAACATAAACTCGACTTTTATTTTGTATATATGTTTTTCCAAACAATTGTTCGCGATAAAGTTATCTGTGAAATATCGAAATACGAGTATGTTCATTGACAAAGTATGTAACGGGCGACCTTCACAAACATCTGCGAAAGCACACAGCTTCCTACGTTTCACAGGTATTGCTCAAATTAGATGAGCATAACAAATACAAAAAAAAAAAAAAAAAAAAAAAAATCACAAGCTTATACACCAGTTATTTGTATCCACTGCCCCGACACCCCACCCATGGGCAAATGTGCGGGGCTATGACCTTTTGAATGCTCCCACTGTATCGGGAAAGTACCGGGTTTGTGATTTCGCGCCAAAATAGTGGGGACTACTAAGATTCTACATTTACCCGATTTTTATTTTTCATTGTTCCTGGGGGTGTGTATGTGGAAGGGGGGAGGGGGGGGGGGGGGGGTAGAGAGGCGGTAGAGAAAGAGCTGGGCTTTTACTATCTAGTTGTTCCCGCTGTGTGGTGTATTTAGCAGGGCTGTGATGGAGGGAAAGTCTTTGTCTCCGCTTTTCCCCGTGAGTGGGGCGGGGCAGTGTATACAAACGATTTGACTAGTGCATTAGGTTGCAAAGTTTGACTAGATATATATGGGTAGACAAAACGTCTAAAAGCGGTTTATTATTTATTTTGGCCGCACCATGCGAAATCCTGTCTTCAGGCATATGCGGACAGCGAAGACCCAGATCAGCCTGCGCATCCGCGCAGGCTGATCAGGGCCTTCAATGTCTGCTAACAGAATCATTAGCTACTATATTCTAATGAATGGAGAGCAAAGGCCCGGACGATACTTTGCTCGAAGGCTCTTTTTCTCTTGATGCGGACAATTTATTTGAGCAATATAATACACACGAATAGCAATACTGCAGATCATGACACAAAGCTTGATCCAATAATTCTAAGCGGACAGCGATAGCCCTTATCAGACTGCTCTGATGCGCAAGCAAGTCTGGGCCTTTGCTATTCACATATGCACGTTCACATGTACTGTGGAATGAATACGCAATTTAGGCATACTGGTAGCTTAAATAAATTTTCAGTGGGCACACAAGTTTGAAACAACGCCGTTTCAACGTTGAATCAACGTTGAAACTGCATTGTTTCAACATTGTGTGCCCGCAAAACGTTGAAACAAGGTCGTTTTAACATTGAATCAACGTAGAATCGACGTTGTGTCGACCTTATGTGCCTGCTGGGTAGTGATATTTAACAACCCCTCAATCTACTAGTGTCATTAGGGTCGAACTGGTTTGTTAGCGTTGTTAAATAAACTGTAATATGATTATCCAGAAAGCATAGTTTTGGGGTTACATGTACCTGCACAACGTAGTATCCCTGCGGGTATAAGACGTTTATGCAATGTCGCATTGACGTTGATCACGGGTAGGAAACTTCATAATCGGAGCTAGTGGCTCTAATAATCAAATATTATGGGAGCCTGGTCTTCCGGACCACGTGCGGCTCCGAATATAGCGGCCCAAAACAAAAAGGTAGGTTTATGATTCGTCGTATAATTTTTTTTTTTTTTTTTTGTTTTTTTTTTTTGTGACGGACATTTTCAAGAAAATGAGAATGGCATGCAGCTCTAGTCTTTTAACTTGTTTTCTACTCTAAGAAAAGTTGTCAAAAGTGTACCACCTGGTCTGAATCATTTGTAGCATGTTGTGAGCATTGGTCAATTTACACTTGTCAAAGCAATCACAGACGTCAATTTAGGTTGATTTTTGCCTTTAAACTGATATAAGCTTGTGGATTTCGGTTGTCTAAAAATGTGAATTGTCTGATTTTAACCCATTCGCAAAAATTAAGAATTGGAACCAGATAACGAATATTGACAGTAAGATCAACAAAGGCTCCGGCCCCGAGGTTATAAAACTTTTTTTTCATGCTCAAATCAGCTGAGAATGAAATTTTCTCTGCTAATAAATATGAAAATGCCAACAATAGTTGGCATTTTCATATTCAATAGCACAGAAATTTTCACTTTCAGCTAAATTTAGCAACAAAGAATTTGCAATTATTAGTAATTTTAGATTTATCAGTAGGAAAAAATTTGTGCTCAGCTGAGTTGTGCATGAAAAAAGTTTTATAACCTCGGGGCCTGATTATATCGTGCGGCTCTGACTATGTCGGTCGGCTCTGATGTCGGAGGGATTGTCGTCTAAAACTCTGGTTCCAGAAAAGGAAACGCCTTGTGCTTAATCTGACATGGCCCGAAGCCTTCGTTTTACTTTATCGGTCAAGTTTTAAACACAAATAAAGCATACGGTCTAATTCAAACACAGATCTATGCATGCTATTGTACGGTAGTAGTATAGGGCGGGTGCCTCCCTATACTACTTACGGTATTCAATAAATAGTCATTATCCAATTAAATGTTACCTATGTTACCTATAGTGGTTACATGTAGAGTTTTCAGACATTGTTTTTGTTGAGATTCGTGCGGGCAGTGATCTGTAGCTGAATAAGTGAATGAATGAAGACGAGTCGTAAAAGTTAATAGCTCAAGAGCACGAAATGGTAGTGAACTATCGACTTGCGACTGACGGACATAAAGTGGCTGCATCGAGGTTTAACGTCCCCGTCAACAATATTTCGGTCGTTTTGAAGACACTTTCTCCGAATTTGTGGGCTTTTTGCCCGACTTGAGATAAATGACACTTAAGCCCTGCAATAAATTGTCTTATCATTTGACCATCCTATTGTGTTTTAGCAATAGATTAATTTTATTATTAGGCTAAACAATCATTCGCGATTGAAGCTTCGTGCTTTATTACACCATAAAGCTTCTTTTAACAGAATACAGCTAAAACGATTAATTTACCGCTCAACTCTGCTGTAATGTGAATTTTAAGATTGAAATGGGAACTTTGCAGTATTGAAAAACTTCACGAACGTCATTATTGATATCCGGGAAACATGACGCTATAGAATGCATGTAATCGACAGTGCAAAGAGTAATTTTCGCATATCCTGGAACAGTAACGTAATTTTCGTCGGAGCCGACTGAAATAGTCAGCCGCTTGCCAAAGTCGGAGCCTTTGGTCATTTATTCTCAGTTTTCGTTATGTTTTCAATTCTTATTTTTCGGGAATCGGGACAGAATAGACAATCTATTCAATCTTTAGGACGCCAAAACTCTCACGCAAAACTTTGACTAAATGCCAAAATCCGTCGTAGTAAGTGTCGATGTTTACTTGATGAAGTGTAAATTGATCAAAGCTCATTCCACGCCACAAATGGTTAGAAAAGATCGTACACATTTGACAATTTTTCTTAGAGTAGAAAACAAGTTAAGAGTCTAGAGCACTGCATGAAATTCCAATTTTGTTTTAAAAATATCCTTCACAAAAACAAATTTATATAACGAATCATAAGCCTACCGTTTTCGACCGTTTGTTTTCGGCCGCTATATTCGGAGCTGCACGAGCTCCGGAAGACTCGCATATCATTTGATTATCAGAACCACTGACCCCGATTATGAAGTTTCCTACCCGTGTTGCTGTGATACTGTCTCAACATTGATTGTCCACTCGGAATCAATGTGGCAACCATTTGGTAAGGTTGATGTCTGCTAAAATTGATTTAGTCATTTCCTTCATTATATAATATTCAGATTATATAAAAATCTTGTTCCTAAACAAGAGGCCCACTCACCGGATCACAATGGTATTACAAGTATTACGTAGCTTTTACAAAAAGCTTGATCTACGCTTAGCACACAATATGTGCTAAGCATAGTGTTATATATAGGGTGTTCATTTATCTTAAGCATCATGTTTACTATGTTTCCATAAATATCTCTATTTACTATGTTTCCAAAAATAACTTTCTAGAACAACATGTTTACAATAACATGATGTTTACGTCCTTGATTCTGGACTGAGTTGTTTTTGGAATGTCATGGAAGATTTAGAAGTTTCTTGATTGGAACTGGAAAATAAGAGATGCTTGTAGTAAATTCTTTTTCTAGAACCTTCTTTGATATTATATAAGGAGAAAAGATTTTCATCTGGGCATCTTTGTATACTTTCACTGGAAATTATTCTATACTGGATTACTTTAATATTTTATTCATTCTGGACTTAAATTCTGAATTCAGGAACTTTAAATTGTGGGATCAGAAACTGATATTCAAAGGATTTGTTTTATAAATTCTTGTGGATTATTTTTGAGGGACTTTGTGACATAAACTTGAAAGGTACTGTTAACTTACATTCTTTTGTTTTGAATCTTATCTTATTTTTTTTTGTGAATAAATATTGTTAATAATTTAAAGCTTGTTGCTGGTTTCACTTTCATTTCTTTCTCGTTACGCTTGGCTCGTAACAGAATTTGGGGGCTCGTCCGGGATCGAACATTTTCTTGAGCTAAAACAAGTTTGAGCTTTTTAAAGAAAACAAATATTGATTTTTAAAGAAAACAAGTATTTGTTTGCTATAAAACAAGTACTGACTTTTAAAAAATCTCAGTAAATATAAACATATTTGTTTTATAAAAAAACAAGTATTGGCTTTCAAAAAATATAATATTAAGAAAAAAAAGAAGAAAAAAAAGCAAGTATTGACTTTTGAAAAATATCAACAAATAAACTCTGATTGATAAATTTACTTGATAAAACCAGCAAAAAGCAATCATGTTGTTTGACCTTCAAGCTTTTATTGTTGCGCCTTCGCAGGAGCTGTTAAATGTGGCCAAAAAGTCAGATTTGTTGGACATTGCTGCTCATTATGAATTGACTACCGTAAATAAGTCTATGTTAAAACAAGAAATAAAAAATATTTTGGTTCAATTTTTGGTTGATAAGGAAATTCTTGATTCTTCTGCTTTGTCTCTTGTTCTCGTAACTCAGACAGGTTTGCAAATGCAAGAGCTTGAAATTCAGAAGCAAATTGAGTTAGAAAAATTAAGATTAGAACAAGAAAGACAAATGCAGAAGGAAAGAATGGAAATTGAAAAAAGAGTTCAGAAAGAAGGAATGCAAATGGAAGAGAGAGAGAAAGAAAAAGAAAGACAAATGCAGAAAGAAAGAATGGAAATAGAAGAGAGAGAGAAAGAAAAAGAAAGACAAATTCAGATAGAAAGGGAAAAAATAAAATTTGATACAGAATTAAGAATGAAAGAATTAGAAATGCAATCCATGATGGTAAAACGGCAACCTTTAGACTCTGGCACTCATTTTGATGTTACCAAACACATCAGATTAGTTCCTCCATTTCAAGAAAAAGAAGTTGACAAATATTTTCTTCATTTTGAAAAAGTAGCAGAAAATTTAAAATGGCCAAAGGAGCATTGGACCTTGCTTTTGCAAAGTGTTATAATTGGAAAGGCTCAAGAAATTTACACTCAGCTGACTGTCGAGCTCCAGTTATGATACTGTAAAGGAATTAATTCTTAAGGCTTACGAGTTGGTCCCTGAGGCTTACAGGCAAAAATTTAGGAACTGTAAGAAAGAAAATGAGAAGACCCATGTAGAATTTGCTAGAACTAAAGAACAGTTATTTGACAGGTGGTGTTCTTCGAAAAAAATTGGCTCTGATCATGAAAAACTTAGGCAGCTCATGCTTGTGGAAGAGTTCAAAAGGTGCATAAATTCAGACATTAAGTCCTTTTTAGATGAGAAACAGGTTGAAACTTTGGAAGCTGCAGCTAGATTTGCAGACGATTATGCTTTAACACATAAAGTTTCCTTTATTAATAAGTCAAATCCCTCTAGAAGACCATTTTTCCCACAATCAGGATCCAAACATAGTCCTAGTAATCCATCTGGCAGTCATAGCCAAACATTTACTCCTAAACCCAAATCTTCTGGTGAAAACGAGGATCAAAATCCCTTATCTCAACCAATTTGCAATTATTGCAAAAAAGACAGGTCATATTATTTCTCAATGTTTACATTTGAAAAGAAAGAAAGAAAAACAAGAGGGGCTTAAACCTACTGGCCTTACCTCTTTACGGTCAAAACCACAGTCATGTGTTAAGGAGGAAGATCCTATCCAGACCGAAAGGCCTGAGACTGATTCTGTTATGGAGATTTATGAACCATTCGTATCAGATGGTTTTGTGTCACTAAATAGTGACTATGCCCAGTCTACCCCAATTAAAATCTTACGAGATACCGGTGCTTCTCAATCCCTTATTTTAGCAGATACACTGCCTTTTTCTGAGAAGACTTCTTCTGGGACAAGTGTCCTTATTCAGGGTGTAGAGTGTGGATTTGTTAATGTTCCTCTTCATAACATTTATTTATCCTCAGACTTGGTGACTGGTCTAGTCGCTGTCGGTATTCGACCTTCTTTACCTTTTAAAGGTGTTCACTTACTGTTAGGCAATGACTTAGCAGGAGATAAGGTTGTGGTAAACCCACTTTTGACTAACATACCTTGTATTGATCAGCCACCTGATCCCATTGAACAGGAAATCTCTGATCTTTACCCCTCTTGTGCCGTTACTAGGGCCATGGCTAAGAAAGCAAAACAGAATGATGGGGACATTGATTTAACTGATACCTTTTTGGGTCAGTCTTTTAAACATGAGATTACAAATTCTCTTTCATCCAGCCTGCCTGACAAACAGACAGTTACGTAACAAGTCAGAGTCCAGTCATTACTCTTCAATATTAAATAACCAAGGTCAAGGTCATGACTTGGTGTCAAGGTCACAACTTTGCAAGGAACAGCATAATGACCCTGAAATTTTGCCTTTGCTTGAAAGGGCTTTTGATGAGAAAGAAATAGATCAAGTCCCAGTCTGTTTTTATGTCAAAAATGGCATTTTGATGAGAAAATGGCGTCCTCCTGATGTCTCAGCAGAAGATGAGTGGACTGTTAACCACCAAATAGTGGTTCCGAGGGTTTATCGCCCTGAAATTTTGAACTTGGCCCATGACACTCCCATGTCAGGTCATTTAGGTATAAATAAGACCTATCACAAAATTCTTAACCATTTTTACTGGCCAGGGTTAAAATCTGACGTTTCTCAGTTTTGTAAATCTTGCCATACTTGTCAGATGGTAGGAAAACCCAACCAGACAATACCGAAAGCTCATTTACAGCCCATACCTGCTTTTGGTGAACCTTTTAGCAGGATAATTATTGACTGTGTTGGTCCCTTGCCCAAAACCAAGTCAGGTCATGAGTATCTCCTCACAATAATGTGTGCTTCTACACGTTTTCCAGAAGCCATTCCACTTAGGAATATTAAAACAAAGAATATTGTTAGGGCTCTGGTAAAGTTTTTCACATTTGTAGGCCTCCCAAAGTCTGTTCAGTCGGATCAGGGATCAAATTTCTTGTCTGGAATTTTTCAGCAGGTCATGCATGAGTTGGGCATTACTCAGTATAAATCGTCACCTTACCATCCTGAAAGTCACGGTGCCCTTGAAAGATTTCACCAGACACTGAAAAATATGATCAGGTCATACTGCTTTGACACTGAAAAAGATTGGGATGAAGGCATTCATTTGTTGTTGTTTGCCGTTAGAGAATCTGTTCAGGAATCTATTGGTTTCAGCCCATTTGAGCTGGTATTTGGCCACACTGTGCGTGGACCTTTGAAACTTTTGAAAGAGAAATTTCTCTCAAATGATGACAGTTCTCTGACCTTACTTCAGTATGTATCAGATTTTAAAGACCGGCTGTCTAAAGCTTGTGAATTGTGAAGCTGCTCGGACCAATCTTAAGTCAGCACAAAGGAAAATGAAACGTTGGTATGATGAAAATGCAAAAGAAAGACAATTCATGCCTGGAGACAGGGTACTTGCTCTTTTGCCTATTCCTGGCAAACCATTGCAAACCAGATATTACGACCCTTTCACTGTAGATAAACAGATTAGTGATGTTAATTACATTGTTAACACTCCTGGGAGACGCAAACAAAAACAGTGATGTCATATTAACATGCTTAAACAATACATAGATAGGGATAGCTCTTCTGTTACACCAATAAATGTTGTTAGTTCAGTCCCTCAAGAACAAAGCGAAATGAACTCTGAAGACATAAACTTGACCAAATCTGATCCTGCTTCATCAAAACTTCAGAATTCTGACATTCTAAAGGATCTCGACCAGAAACTTTCACACCTAGATCCAGTCCAAAGAAAAGAACTGAAACAGTTAATTTATCAATATGAACACTTATTTCCGAACATTCCTACAAGGACTGACAAAATTTATCATGATGTGAATGTTGAGGACTCACAACCTGTCAAACAACATCCATATAGAATGAACCCAACAAAACAAAAATATCTTAAGGAGGAAATTCAGTATTTGCTGGACAATGATTTTATTGAACCAAGTCAAAGTGAATGGAGTTCACCTTGCATTCTTGTGCCAAAACCTGATGGAACATATCGGATGTGCACCGATTACAGGAAGGTCAATATTTTGAGTAAAACAGACACTTTTCCCATACCAAGAATGGATGACTGTATTGACAAAATTGGAAATTCAAAATATATAACTAAATTTGATCTTCTGAAAGGATTTTGGCAAATTCCTCTCACAGAAAGAGCCAAAGAGGTCTCAGCATTTGTTACTCCTGATGGATTATATCACTATAAAGTAATGCCTTTCGGAATGAAAAACTCTCCGGCGACATTTCAACGCTTAATCAACACCATAGTAGCTGTAATCGAGCATTGCGATGCTTACATCGATAACGCCATCATATACAATGATGAATGGAATCACCATCTTACCATCTTGGAACTATCAAAGTATTCTTTGATAAACTAAGTGAAGCAAAATTGACAATAAACCTTGCTAAAAGTGAATTCTGTCATGCAACTTTAACATTTCTAGGACATGTTGTGGGTCATGGTCAGGTTAAACCTATAGAGGCTAAAGTTGAAGCTATTTCAAATTTTCCGGTGCCCACATGCAAAAGACAACTGATGAGGTTTCTTGATATGGCCGGTTATTACAGAAAATTCTGTAACAATTTTTCTGTCATTGCTGAGCCACTGACTAATTTACATAGTAAAAGAATGAGGTTTAAGTGGACCAGTGATTGTCAGAATGCCTTTGATAAACTGAAAGCCATACTGAGAAGTGAGCCGGTTCTATTGGCACCAAATTTTAATAAAGAATTCAAGCTAGCAGTGGATGCGAGTGATGTTGGTGCAGGTGGTGTATTGCTGCAAGAGGATGACAATGTGTGGATCATCCAGTTTGTTACTTTTCCAAAACGTTTAACAAACATCAAAAGAATTATTTTACAGTACAGAAAGAATGTTTGTCTCTTCTCATTCTTGCTCTTCAACATTTTGAAGTTTATCTGACTTCTTCGTCCTCACCTATTGTTGTTTTCAGTGATCACAATCCACTGACTTTCATCCATAAGATGAAAAACAAGAATCAATGGTTGCTCAGATGGAGCCTATTGTTACAGGAATACAATCTTGACATCAGGCATATCAGGGGAAAAGATAATATCATTCCTGATGCCTTGTCCAGAGCATGATGTCTTGATCTGTGGTTTCCTGTAACTTGCTGTACATAAGATAATAATTGCCTTTATCAGTATTTTATTTTATGATAATTTTATGGCAAAAGAAAGCTTTATTACATAAATCTTTCTTTTCCTTGAAGAGGGGAAGTGTTATATATAGGGTGTTCATTTATCTTAAGCATCATGTTTACTATGTTTCCATAAATAGCTCTATTTACTATGTTTCCAAAAATAACTTTCTAGAACAACATGTTTACAATAACTTGATGTTTACGTCCTTGATTCTGGACTGAGTTGTTTTTGGAATGTCATGGAAGATTTAGAAGTTTCTTGATTGGAACTGGAAAATAAGAGATGCCTGTAGTAAATTCTTTTTCTAGAACCTTCTTTGATATTATATAAGGAGAAAAGATTTTCATCTGGGCATCTTTGTATACTTTCACTGGAAATTATTCTATACTGGATTACTTTAATATTTTATTCATTCTGGACTTAAATTCTGAATTCAGGAACTTTAAATTGTGGGATCAGAAACTGATATTCAAAGGATTTGTTTTATAAATTCTTGTGGATTATTTTTGAGGGACTTTGTGACATAAACTTGAAAGGTACTGTTAACTTACATTCTTTTGTTTTGAATCTTATCTTATTTTTTTGTGAATAAATATTGTTAATAATTTAAAGCTTGTTGCTGGTTTCACTTTCATTTCTTTCTCGTTACGCTTGGCTCGTAACAATAGACCAAGCTTGTTTGTGAAAGCTAATACTTGGTTATATACGAGGAGCAGTCCATGGCCTTTCATAAATTGCTTCAGGAGTAATATCAAACTTTGTGACTGTCTACGCCCATGAACGTAGACAAATATGGAAAACATATACAGGTTAGGGTGACGGCATTATTGCCTGGGGCGAAATGTGTAATGGCCCGGTAAATGGGAATCCTTGTTCCTGCAAGCATCTGTCATTGTAATGACTAAACACATTGCACTTCACATTTCGCCGGCCTCTGTGGCTCAGTCGGATGTCTGGTGATCAGGAGGTCGCGGGTTCTATCCCCGCTGGGTCTGGCATCATGTTTTCGTGGAGATTGATCGTGTAATATTTTCTGCAACCATTCTCTCCCTTCTGCTGATTCGAGAAGGGCAGATCTCAGTTTCTGAAGAAAGATTGTGCGCAAATACAGGTTAACCGCTTAGAGGACGAAGCCTGTCAAGTAAAAGTGTGGATGGGTAAACTGACCGGTTCGACATGACTCTAATGGGTTGACTGGGCCGTAAAACGTCATACTCAATCAAGAATGTATTTCATGTTTCAAGATTGACAGTTAACCGCTTAGAGGACTAAGCATATCAAGTAAAAGTGTGGTTGGGTAAACTGACCGGTTCGACATGACCCTAATGGGTTGACTGGGCCGTAAAACCTCAACTCAATCAAGAATGTATTTCATGTTTCAAGACTGACAGTTGCCACAGCAATAAATAAAAAAATAGATCTTTAATTGTGAATTAGTGGTATCACAGTCGCCTGTACAGCCACTCGGCCTGATTGGTGTTTTCCCTGTTCATTACCACAAGTGTCCATTTTTCTCTCTCGCCACTACAAAAGCAAAAAAAGAAAGTGGTTTTCTTAGGAACTATGTTAGCTTCAGCCAATCATAACTCCAACAGACAAGATTTTTATTATTTTTTTTATTTTTCATAGAAAAAAGTCTTGACATTTCATGTGATTCATCTGCTCTAATGGAGACAATTTGCATGAACTGTCAAATTCTGTTTTCCAGGAAACTAAGAAAACTATTTCAATGTCTGCTGAAAAATTAACCCAGAGTGCTAAGCGTTAGAGTATATAACTCGAGAGGGATCGAATCAACGTTAGAGTATTTAACTCGACCGGGATCGAATCCGCGACAAATCTAGAAATGATCAGATAAAATTTCTATAAAAGCTACCTGAAAGCTTCCCTGACCCTAGCAGCGACTAGAAATAAGTTTCCGAGTCCAATGTCATATTGATAACATTCTACTTAATCCTTTCAGCCGTGCAGATCAAGACAGGTGCATGTGCAATGAAATGAGAGGACCTGTCTACGATGAGACGGTCGCCATTTTCCTGAGATCAAAATTTGTCGTTTTTCACCGATATTTACTGATTACCATCAATTCAGCCTATTTCTACTACATTTTCATATATTTGCTATATTTCTGGCGAAACAATGATGTCTTGGTAGAAACAACTATACCTGATGTCATACTGGGGACAGAAAAATGATTATTGGATTACATACCATCTTGCTACTTTTTTAACTCGGTCCTGGGTCGCAAGGTGTATCGGCGTGATAGGCCACAGGATCCCCATAGTCTTTCTAGCTGTCAGATATAACACTGGTCCTAAACATTGATAGGGGCAAAGAGCTGGAACATCACCGGTACCATCAAAATGGAGAAGACGAAGATCTTAGCATCGTATTACCGACCATCATACAAGATTTATACTTGGCTACAATCAAAACACTGTTTCGTCACCTGAAGAGTAACCACTGTTACTGTAACAATAACATTTTCACCCTAGGAGGGGATTTCAATATCCCAGACATTGACTGGTCAACGAAAAAGTATTCAGTTCATTACACTATCCCTTACGAGCAAGCCAGACCTAGCTTGATATCGCCAGGGACATAGGACAAGAACAACTGGTTAACTTCCCAACAAGACGAGAAACCATGCTTGATCTGATACTCAGAAGCGGTCCAAGTTTAAAGATTCATTGCAAACGACTACCTCCCACTGGCCAGAGAAGTGACTACGATATTGTTCTGGGCCCAGTTGGTCAAAGCGTCGTTAGCTTAACGAGCTGGTTAAGGGTCATTTCGTTAACTGTTTTAGCGGATTCAATATACAATATCCTGATATTCTTTGCTGAAAAATGTGAGTAGCTTTTGCACTCACATTTTTTCAGCAAAACATTTCAGCATATTTGCGTATCACTCGATGTAAATTTTAACGAATCGTAAACTAACGATGTCGTTAGCTTTGAATAACTGGGCCCTGGTGGATACAGCAAAACAGCCTCTGCGTGCCAGACTTACCTGCAGGAAAATCTGTCTTTGGAAGAAATCATGATATGGACCAAATCAAGTAGCACTTACCAGACTTCTGTCACTCCTTCTCAAAGACCAACTTCCGGTCTGTGGAATGTATGTGGGCGTCATAAAAGGGTGCAATTACATCTTCTGTAGAAAAATTTGTACCTATAAAGATGTCATGTACTAGCGGCGAAAACAGAGCACATTGGAAGGCCGAAACGACTAAGAAAAACTAAGACTGTACGAGATACAAGAAGCTTCAAGCCTCAGTGCAGAGAGAAATCCTGATTCTGAAAGAAATTACATGCGAGAGACTGAGAGTGGAGACTTGAAGCAAAACCCGGAACGTTTCTAAGTTTTAATAAAGAGCAAATGACAAGAGTCAGAGGGTGTGTCGTCTCTAACTGACAATGACAGCTTCCTGCAAAGTGAAAGCGCCAAGAGAGCTGACATGCTAAATAACCAGTTTGTATCAGCCTACACCCGAGAAGATACAGAGAATATCCAACACAAAGGATCAAGGTTTGCGCAAAACCAAAATGTAAATCCGTCATAAGGTCCACACATAAAAACCGCCAAAATTTGCTGCCGCCAATTTTAAGTTTTTAGCTATATTCGGCCGGGCCCAGATTAAGTTAGACTTTAAATGGTGACGCGACGCGACAACGTGTTTTCGGGCATATGCATATAGTGAAGGCTAAGATCAGCATGTGCACCCACGCAGTCTGATCAGGGTCTACACTGTCCGCTACAGAATCATTGGATACTACTACAAAATGTACGAATGGAGACAAAAGGCCTGTTTGAGTCTTTACATGAGCGGGATGATTTGAATATGCATATTTTTGCATGTTCGAAAGCACCTTTTCGCTTGATGCAGCCCAAACATCATTAATACCGTATTCGACCTCATAATCGCACATACCGATATAAGCGCATCAGTCAAGCAATTTCTTAGTCTTCAGATTACAGCCGTTTATCTTTTATATACTTCTTTCTAAAAGCATAATTATGTTGTTGGTACTCACTTGAATTGCCTCGACTTGTCGAGGCAATTCAAATGAGTACCAACAATATATGCTTTTAGAAAATAATCAGAAAAATACCGCATAAGCATCTTAAAATAATCTTCTCATGAAATCTGCTCCTGTTTTTTTTTTCTTTAACACGTGCCTTACCAGGTGGTTATTTTACTAAATGTCTTGTCAGTAATTTTGAAAAATCTAAGCGCACTGTGCGGTAATTAGATCTAATACGGTAGTTTATACACTTTTAGTATTTGTAGCATATGGCGTACACATGTTACATCGAGTGAGTATTTGTCACCACATGTACGCACTTTTAAAATTTTATAATTGGATTTGAATATCATTCAATTTACTTCAATCAGTTCTAACGTGCATTGGGAAATCAATGAAACTTGTAGACTTACTTTACCATAGTTGGTTGGCTTGGCTGGTTGGTTAGAGTACGAGTATATATCCACTGTTTTCTAGCTGGCGAGTCGTCGTTGTCGACATTTAGAAGGTGAGTACATCTAGGGACGGCATGTCAATGGGTAGTCTCACTCGCAACATGCACTCGATCAAAAATCTTGATTGTGGAATCACTGAGGACCTAGCACTCGACCAAGAAGTGTTGGCGGGTTTCAGGAGCATTTCTCCAGAGATCAGCTGCTGATTAAACACTGCCTTGTTGCCTTGTACGGTATAAGTACCAGTCAGGAGCAGACATTTCAACTCGATAAGCAAGTTTGGTCTGCCAGATGGGCATGTTCGTCAGTGGTGCTAGACCCCCTAAAACTGTTGAAAGTAAACTGTTGAAATGCAGATGCTAACAAGCCTGCATATAACTACCGAACTAAAAACAAGCGTCATGATCTGTGAAACACAACAGCCGCAGACATTGAAAACGGTATTATTATGTCATAACCTAGAGCGAAAACCCTGACCTGGACAGTTTGGCCCCAGCCCAGGTATAAAGAGCAAAACAGAAAAGATTAGAAAATGAAAATACAAGAAAAAACTACAGAACCTGATACACTAAGGCGGTCACCCATCCACTACTAACCAGGTTAATGTTGCTTAACTTCATTGAGAGGACAAAACTATTTGTTTCAACTTGATACGGGCATATATGCAAAACGATATAACTAACCATATTAAATGTGACTACATCTATTTGACTATCGCAATCTAGAATGCTTTGTTTGAATTATTGTTCTAAATACAACTGGGCCACATCTGTGCAGTAATTGGACATTTGATTTATTTAACTTACTAAGAGTTGAAATAGAGTGCAGGTTTACTAAGAGTTGAAATAGAGTGCATGTTTGAACTATGTCTGCAGGTACTAGTCTTAAATGTTTTCACGTATGCAACACCAATAGTACAGGTTATTGTTTTCGCAGTGCGCACCGTTTCATGTATCTGGTTGCTTTCCCTCGACCGGATGCGTAGGCTTTTTGGGCGTCGCTGTTCTCAGACGGCGTGTAGCCCTTTTAATGTTTCGGCTTGTAAAACTGATACCCGTAATATAAGAAAATGCATCTCATCTGAATAGAAAGCCCAGATAAGTCTGCAAGATCACGAAGGTTTTCGCTGTACAGTTATAGAATTGTTAAAACAGTAAAAAGTACCGTATTTCCCCTAAGCATTCGGATAGACAGGCCTGTGCGATCACTGTTGACGCATATCAGATGCAACGTCTGATCAGGGTCGATACTGCTTGCGTCAACGGAATTTCATATTTTATATTGAGAAAGGAAGTAAATCTTTTTAAGTTATAATGGTATTGGTGCTGTAAAAACGTATGATCTACGTCATGGACGTAGTATTTCACATTTATCGAGTGACAAAATCATTGTTTTTGTATTAGCTATTACTGGGACCCAATTAAATGCCGAGTATCTATTAACTTGCAAGGCTGAATATATTACACTTAATTAATTAGAGAATAGGACTAAATTAAAGCTAAATAAGATAACTAATTAAGAAATACACATACACAGCTGCTAGCAAAGAAAAGACGCTATTTACATTATAAGTAACACTATGTTGGAGTGCGGGGAAACTGATCTTTCATCATTGTAATGGATGCCTAAACTGCACAACAATTCGTACAAGTAAAGGTATGTAGCGGGTTCAGCAAGATGCTCGACCAAGCCTCTCTCAAGTGTTTAGGACTACTTAACCCTTTCAGCCCTGCAGACCAAAACATATTTTAAAACAGTGTAAATTATAATGAGCCGTCTCATCAGGATCTGCACTGCTTGTCATTCTTTTTTTCCATTTGATTATTTCTGAGACCCCTATCTGGATTAATACGATGAAACTATTCAGGATTGTCGATATCCACAAACACCCCGAAGTTACTTTATCGTCAAATAATAAATGGTCAAAGCATATAGACTCAACAATTAATTCAGCTTCAAAGCAAATATCGAATCTCCGTAAACTAAAGTTTCAACTTCCTGAACGTACCCTTAATAAGCTGTATTGGAACATAAATACGCCCGTTATAATACGCTTCTGAAGTTGGAGATGGCTGCAATCTTTCAGATGCCAACAGGCTAGAGTAGGTGGAGCTGAATGCGGCCCGAACAGTTACCGGGCTACCAATATTTTCATCACTGGATCATTTCATCTAGAAACCGGTTGGGAAATGCTAGCTGAAAGGACAATAAAAAAGTTAATTCTTATGTTCAAAATTATTTATAATGAAACTCCCAATTATTTGAAAGACCTACTCCCAAGCTTAGTAAATGATGTAAGCAATTACAATCTTAGAAACAATACTAATTATGATTTGCCATTTTATAGGTTATGTTCATATAAAACGCCTTTACCATCCACCCTGAAATTATGGAATGCTCTCAACACCGAAACTATCCCCACATTATGGCAATTTAAATTGTCTTTCTGACATCAGCCCCCAAAGTAGGTGAACATTTATCAGTTGGTGAAAGGAAATACAAATACTTTGATTACAATAAGGCATAGGTGTAGCAGTTTAAATGCAGATCTTTTCCAAATTAACATAATTCCTTATTCAATTTGCACTTGCGGGGTTCTCTTTCTCTTACCTTTTTCTATTTGAAAGCGCCGAACACTATTTCCTCCAGTGCAATTTTTACAACGACCAAAGACGAAGATTATTGCAAACATTACGCCAAATTCCAAACATTCTTTATGTAAATTTTGATCTCTTAACGAAAGGCGGCTCGTTATACGACTTTGAAACTAACAAACTAATTATTCTAGCAGTTTTAAAATTCATCAAAGACACCAACAGGTTTAATTAATTCTACAGTTGTGTGTGCCAGTAATCCATACATTTCGCTTTTGTTCTTGCTAAATGCTAATATCAGGATATCGAAAAGTTTGAACTGTTAAGGACCACTACTTCTTTTCCATATATGTCTTCTATTTTGTTATGAAAAATGCTTGTTTGCACGATTGTATCTTTAAATGAATGTATTTCATGCTGCAGGAGGAGGACTATCTAATGTTGTTATAACTTGTGTCCAAAGCCTTTGTTTAACATGCAATAAAGTATTATTAATCTGAACAATAGATTTGACCCGGTTAAAAGATGGAAGAGTCATTGATGAAAGAGTTAAAGCGGTAGCGGGTAAGGGGCAGTCTTCAGAAACCTTGTAATTAAGCTCTTAAAACAGATATCCTTTGGAAGCAATAAACACATGGGTAATCTTCAGAAACATTGTAATTAAGCTCTTAAAAAATGTATCCTTTGGAAGCAATAAACACAGGGGCAGACACTTTGTAATTAAGCTCTTAAAACAGATAGATCAGAAAATATGAATGGACTAAAGTAAAGTATGAGAAGACGTTTTACGGCCGCCACGCAGCTTTTTACACCAGTTGTAGTGAAGATAAATAAGCCATGAAAATAAAAGGGTCTTTTGTAGGCAAGAAACACATCGAATAAACGAAAATAGCACAGTCTCGGGTTTATTCAGTCTGTTCATGAACAGTAATGGAATGTGCAACACTGCTCACGCCTCCTAGTCCGTGGGTATGCAACAGGCTATTTTAAGTAAAATATAAATGAGCCCAATGGTTCCAAAGAACCGAGAACTATGCTAGAAGCGGTTTAAATCAAATGTGGAAACTTCTCAGGAACTCAAAAGAACTAGTTGTAATTTTGAAATCCCAAGCAATGTTTTCGGTTAACTACATTAGAATGTTTTATTTCTACTCTTCATGCTACATTTTTGGAGATGGGGCAGGGATCATTTTCAGAGAAATAAAGATTGGCATTTCAAGTAAGATGAAATGCCAAGTGTATTTTCTACAATGCTAAAAGTTAAAAAGTCTCTCACCTGTTACAGTTCGGTGGTCCCAAATGAGTTCTAGATTTTAATGGAATGTGATGGTCACTACAGTCAGAAACAGATCCTGGAATTTTCATGTTCTCTTCATCACTCCGAAAACACATGACATTGCCCGCCATGTGACATCCCAAAACCTCATCCTTTTCAGGGTCTCAAACTCTACCAACAGCCAATTAGTTCCCTACAGAGAATATTTTATTGTCTGAAATTCATCTCCTTCAGGAATCTTTTATGGTCTGAAATAAACAGAAGAATGCAGTCCTTTTTACTTATACTGTATACACCATCTACTCCGTACACTCTGTTTTAGATAGAAATATTTTTCAGTGTGACGTCAATAGTAGTCTGGTTCCATTTGTCATTCTACCACCCAAAAGGTAGGTTTTGTTCTATAGCAGTTGTTTCCCTTGCGTCTTAAGCATGGCATTTGGCCTTGCATCTTAAGCATGACACTTGGCCTATCTAATAATGGTTTGGATACAGTACCAGCAGACACGAGTCAAACGCCTGATCAGAATCTACACTGTTACCTATACATAAGCAATTTATATAACGTGCAAATAACCATTAACACCTAGCGTCTCTCAAAATGACTCAGACGAACAATGTAGACCCAGATCAGATACAGCAGAATATATCTACACTGTTTTGTATTAAATATAATGATTTACGAAACAGAAATAATAAGAATAACAAACTGAAACTAACCTCTCCGAAGACTGAGTAAGAAAGTCCGTCGGGGCATTAACCTATTTCTGGACGCTTCTACCTCTCTTTTGAGACGGGTCTATTTTCTACTTTTAGCTCACATGAGCCGAAGGCTCCGGATGAGCTATTGTGATCACTCTTCGCCAGTCGTCCGTCCGTCCGTCAACACCTTTGAACAACTTCTTCTCTGAAACCCCTGGGCCAATTTTCTTCCAATTTCTCCTGAAGCCTCCTGTTGATAGGGGATTGATTTTTTTTTATAAATGGTCTTGGTCCGTTAATCAAGATGGTCTCCATGCCAATATATGGTAAAACACTTCAAAACCTTCTTCTCCAAAACCAAGAAAGCTTCAAGGCTGAAAAGTGGTACATAGCATCAGAGACTCAAGGTCTACCAAATTTGTTCAAATAATGACTCTAGGTTGACATTTGACCTTTTTTACGGCGTCAAATTTGAGTCTATGCATTTGTATGTGGAAATATTGAAAATTCAGTTTCTCAAAATGTAATAAAGACCAATGGCTGAAACTTACAATGTATAATCAAAGTGGCAAACCCTTTCAGTAACAATCAAAATTTTGTCCCCCAGGGTTATCTGCCCTTGCCCCTGGGCTATATACATGTATAAATTATCGTAATCTTTTAAAGTCTTCTTCTCTGAAACAGCTTCACAATTTTCACAATATTTCACATTGAGGTTTCTGTCGAAGGGGTATTATCAATTTGGTCAAACGGTTCTGCATCAATAAACAAGATGTCCAGCATGCCCATATATGGTAAAAAACACACTTAAAAATCCAGAACCAAGAAAGTTTCCAGGCTGAATCTTAATGTCACTGTCACGGAACATAAAACACTCAATAGTTGCAAAGGTATTATCCGTGACAGAATGCTAAAACATGAAACTGAAGAAAATATCACAGAATATCTTAACACACAAGGAGTAACAGCTTGCAAACGTTTTAAAATTAAAAAAGATGGAAACCTTATAGAAACAAATACACTTTTACTAACTTTCAACGCCACAACTTTGCTGAAATCACTAAAAAACATTTTACCGAATTATACCGGTTGAAGTCTACATCCCAAATCCTCTGCGGTGTTTCAACTGTCAGAGGTTTGGACATCATGAAAACGGCTGTCCTGAATTACCTGGATCAGTATGTGAAAAATGTGGTATGGGTGACTTTGATCACCATACAAATGCTTGCAAAAATGAAGCCGCCAAGTGTGTGAACTGTCACAAAAACCATCAATCAAAATCAAATCAGTGTGAAATTTGGAAAAAAGAGAAAGAAATAATGAAAATTAAAGTTACACAAAAAATTACTTATTTGGAAGCCAAAAAAATTCAAGAAAATCAACCTGAAATCACCTTTGCAAAAGTTGTTCAATCCCTAAACACTAAACCTGAAACCAAAGAAACTTCTACCCAGTTTAACGAAAAAGATTCTGTCATCAAAACAAATTCAAAAGTTATTACTCCTACTCTAAAACCTAAACCTAAATCCGCATCTACTCATCAGTCTAGACCACCAACAAAATCTCAAAACAGTTCACAAACACAGCCAAGTAAAGCAAGTGGATCCCAAAGATCCAGATCCAGGAACAGGACAGCTGATCAAAAAGGAAAAAATGGAAAAGAAAAGGATAAAGAACCAAATCCATAGAGTAAAGGGGGATCGACCGATCCGATCAAGTTGGTCAATCGGTTCGATTCCCTCGAGAGCATGGAGTTAGAGATTGACTCCTCCATGCTGTCGCAGACCCGAACAAAATAAAAGGATTAAGTTCCTTATTTTGAAATCATCTCTCCATTCATCATGGATAAAAAATCAATTATTCAGTGGAACTGTCGAGGACTCAAAGCAAATTATAACGAAATTTTAATTTTAACAACACTACTTTCTCCGACTGTCTTTTGTCTCCAGGAAACCTTTTTAAAAACTACAGATAATGTTAATTTTAAAAATTATAGTTTATATAATCATATCGCAACTGAAAATCAGAAAGCATTAGGAGGTTCATCTATCCTTATAAAATCAAATGTTCCTCATAGACAGATATATATAAATAGTAATTTACAAGCTGTTGCTGTAAATGTCACTCTGTCTAAATCCATAACAATTTGTTCTCTATATCTTCCTCCACATTGTAAATTTTCTAAACACGATTTAGAAAATCTTATAAACCAGTTACCTCGTCCTTATTTACTATTAGGTGACTTTAATAGTCATAGCAAACTATGGGGTTGTCTGGATACAAATGACAAAGGAGAAATAATAGAAAATTTTATTGCAGAAAATGATCTATGTTTATTTAACGATAAACAACCAACTTATCTTCATTCTCCTACAAGAAATTATTTTGCTTTAGCTTTGTCTATATGCTCTCCAAATATTTACTTAGATTTTGATTGGTCAGTTCTAGATGACCTTCATGGGAGCGATCATTTTCCAATTAAAATTGAAGAAATTGAATCGACAAATGAAGACCATCATTCCCGATGGAATTTGAATAAAGCAAACTGGGAGAATTTTATGGAGCTATGTAATGAAAAATTAAATCCTGAAATGTTTAAAACAGCAGATGATATACAAGCTTTTACTGATACATTAATTCATGTAGCCGAAAAATCTATTCCGAAGTCCTCGACACGTTCAAAAAGAAATAGACCTTGGTTTAATAATGATGTTAAAAATTCAATAAATAAAAGAAAATCTGCCTTACGAAAGTTCAATAGGCAGCCAACAAAAGAAAATCTAATCCATGCCAAACAAATGCGAGCAAAAGCTCGCAAGACAATAAAAACGGCTAAAAGAACATCTTGGCAGCAATACGTCTCCAAACTTAACTCTAGAACTCCAGCAAAGAAAATATGGGACATGATTCGAAAAATTACTGGCAAAAATAAAAATAACAAGCATGTCCATACTAAATCAAATGGAAATATATGCTCAACGACTAAAGATATTTCCAATGCACTAGGAGAGAATTTTCAGAAAAACTCTTCTAGTGCAAATTACTCGGAAAATTTTCAGAACATAAAACTAGAACGAGAGAAAGAGCATTTAAATTTTATGTCACTAAATCATGAAAAATATAATATACCATTCACAGCTTCAGAATTATTAGATGCTCTTAATAAATCTCACGATACAGCTGCTGGTCCTGATGACATCCATTATCAAATTCTTAAACATTTACCCGATAACGCTTTAAAAGCTTTATTAAATATTTTAAATGATATTTGGATCACTGGAAAATTTCCAAAAGACTGGAGTAAAGCAACGATTATACCTATACCAAAACCAAATAAAGATCATACTGAAGCTATTAACTATAGACCTATTACTTTCACAAGTTGTCTATGTAAAACAATGGAGAGAATGATTAATGATAGACTGGTTTGGTTCTTAGAATCAAACCAGCTTATAACAAAATATCAAGCTGGATTCAGAAAAAAATAACTGTACAAACGATCATTTGATTCGTTTGGAATCTTTTATTCGTGATGCCTTTGTTAAAAAAGAACATGTCGTAGCTGTATTTTTTTACCTTGAAAAAGCTTACGATACTACTTGGAAACATGGCATCATGAAAGATTTACATAAATTAGGCCTTAAAGGCCGATTACCACTTTTTATTCAGAATTTTTTATCAGATCGAACATTTAATGTTCGAATAGGTAATACGTTATCGGACATATTTAAACAAGAACAAGGTGTACCACAGGGAAGCATTTTATCACCTACCTTGTTTGGCATTAAAATTAACGATATTGTTAAATGTGTGAAAGACCTTGATTGTTCACTTTTTGTTGACGATTTTGGAATATTTATTAGATCGAAAAATATGGAAACCATTGAATTCAAACTACAACGATGTTTAAATAATATAGAAGATTGGGCAACAGAAAATGGTTTCAAATTTTCAAAAACAAAAACTCAATGCGTTCATTTTTGTCAGATACGTCAGCTACATTTAGATCCTCATCTCACCATATACGGTAGTCCAATTCCAGTCGTCGGTGAAGCAAAATTCCTGGGTCTTTTGTTCGATAACAAATTATCTTTTATACCACACATCAAAGCTTTAAAAGCTAAATGTTTAAAAGCACTTGATATTCTTAAAGTTCTCTCCAGTTCCGACTGGGGAGGAGATCGTACTGTTCTTTTAAATCTTTATAGATCTTTAATTAGATCTAAATTGGATTATGGATCCATAGTTTATGGATCCGCAAGAAAATCTTATTTGAAATCTTTGGATACTATTCATCACCAAGGTTTACGTCTGGCTCTAGGGGCTTTTCGTACTTCCCCCGTCGAAAGTTTATACGCTGAATCAAATGAACCATCATTGTATATAAGAAGAGAGAAATTGTCTCTTCAATATGTTACTAAATTAGCCGCCAATCCACGTAATTCAGCTTATGATTGTGTTTTTAACCCTAAATATGAAAGATTTTACAACAACAAACCAACGGCTATTAAACCCCTTGGCCTGAGAATACAACCGTTACTTGAAGAGGCCAATATTAATATTAAAAATGTTCAGCATTTTTCTTTTCCATCAAAAGAGCCATGGACGTTAAACCCTTCAAAGATTATATTAGACCTTCATAAAAATAAAAAAAAAAACAGAAGTTGAGTCGCATATTTTTAAAAATGAATTTTTAGAAATCAAATCAAATTATAAACATTACTTGTCAATTTATACAGATGGTTCGAAACAAGATGAGAAAGTTGCTTGTTCTGTTATTAGTCCAAATTTTACTGACAGTATCAGATTACCTGATAATAGCTCCATTTTTACCGCCGAAGCCAAGGCAATTGATATTGCACTTTACCATATGAGAGATCAGCCTGAAAAACAGTTCATCATTTATTCAGATTCTCTTTCTGTATTAAAATTGCTTAAAGATTTACACCATAGAAACCCATTAATTCAGCAAATTCTTAAAAAATATTATTACCTTTCAGTTTCAAAAGAAATTGTATTTTGTTGGCTTCCCAGCCACGTTAATATTCGTGGAAATGAATTAGCTGATTTAGAAGCCAAATCGGCACTATCCTTAGTGATAACAAATTTCAAAATTCCTCACTCCGACTTTAAATCAAACATCCGTCAATACATCAACAACAAATGTCAGTCTGTTTGGGAAACACAAACTCAAAATAAACTAAATGAAATAAAATCAAATTTTAACAGCAAATGCACATTCTCTAATCTCAGCAGAAAAGAACAAACACAAATCACCAGATGTAGACTTGGACACACTAGAATTACTCATTCTTATATTTTAAAAAATGAACAAGCTCCTTTCTGCATTCCTTGCAACGAACTTTTTACAGTCAAACATTTTCTTATCACTTGTGCAGAATTTGATTATATTCGCACAAAGTATTTTAATGTAAAAACTATAAAGGAACTTTTTAATGATATACCATCTAAGAAAATGCTCGACTTTCTTAAAGAGATCGGACTTTTTAATAAAATATAATCAGTATTTTTAATTAAAATCATTGCTACTTTATCTTTTTAAAATGAACACATCAATCCTAGATATATGATAAATAAAATCATCATATAATATAAAAATTATTAGACGCTATATGCCCTTTTAGGGTTGAGCGTCTAAAAACAAAACAACTTAAGGTCTACCAAGTTGATTCAAATGATGATTCTAGGTTTACCTTTGACTTTTCTATCGCAAGATCAATTTTGCATTCCCATACTTTTGTATGGGGAAAATGTAAAATCATTTTTGGCTTGCGCATTTAGAATGGAAACTTCATTCCGGTTTTAGTCTGTTGTCCTCGTTTTCAGGGTTCAGTCATCTTTAGATACAAGAATAGTCGGAAGTCCCGTCTACTGCCTTCGAAGGCCATTTGTACGGCGGCCGTGTATATTCACACGACTGCCGTGTGTATAAGGTGTCGGACAATCGGCAGACCGGTGAATAACCAGCGGCTGCTGTCACGGCGGCCGTATATGAAACGAATTTCAACCAGTAGCTCGATTACTATATGGAATATTTTGATGAAAATGCTATCGGAAAAAGGAGAGTAGGGCCGGAGAATCTCGGCCACCTTTCGAAAACCTTTCCCTAAGAACCGTTGCGTAATATTTTCAAGGTTTCGATGAGCTGAAACGTTGTAAAGATACGTCGAATGTACCTGAAGAGACAAAGTTTCGATAATTGTTATAATTCATTCATCAGTATAAAATATCTCGACGTGGGCATACTGTTTGGATGAATTTCGTGCTTTAACAACACAAGTGACAGTCATTGACCTGTTTGCTATTCCCAGTATACCCCGGATAATAACGAGGACGTGCTTTGAAAAAAAAAAAAAAAAAAAAAACATGGATGCCCAAGAATGACAAAAGTGAAATTTTCCTCGTAGACCAGCCAGGTAACGACAAGCTTTGTCGCATAAGGTCATTACTGGATGCAGTTTCTAAGGTCAAGTTTACATAACTACGGACCTCCGATACAGAGAGCAGTCAGCTTACGAAAAGATGATAGCATTTAAGGGCAGACTTACATTATAGTAGTATTTCCGATAAATTCGGCAAAATTTGGAATTAACGTGTAAGAATGTGAGTCATTGCGCAAAATGGCTGTGTACATGAAGTTCAGACTTATAAAGGCAAACACGGGGGAGCAGAACGGGTGCTGGAGGGGTACAAGATCTGACAAACGAATAGAAATAAAAATCTTACAGGTGTATATGGATTGTTTTTCTTCATCTTCTACAGCCCTGCTTTGTTTGAAATCCCTCATGGTATTCTGATTTACTGTCCTCGCACTGTACGTAGAAGAAGCTAAGGGATGCCACAGGCTGTTAAATCTATCAGGCTCAGAAATAGGGGTTGCGGTTTAATCATGCAGAAGGGAAATCGTACTGCAGTGGAATTGAAAGATTGGACCGTTTCCACCAACTTCTTTGCATGAATGGCTGGATGAATAATAGCAAAACTAATGGCATCCCCTGGTAATACTTAGTTATATACTTTCTGAGATACTTTGATGATATTTGGTATGTATGTAGGACAAACCAAGAGTCGTGTTCAAAAATGGTAATTCACATTGCCTTAGTTTTCGAGTTATTTTCCCTTGGACTGTTAAGTTATGGAATTGTGTACGCTCGATAAATGCGGTACACTTTGAGATATAGTCGACTCTTGTTATCTCGAATTCCAAAGGACTCACTGAAATACTTCGAGATATCCTTACCTCGACATATCAGAGTTGAGAGAGAGAGAGGAAAACAATAAATTGAACAACCACATTTAACAAATGAATACTTAATTTGACGCCTGAAGTTAGAAATATATATATAAAATATATATATAAAATAATGTGGAAAAGAGGAGAAATTGCTCCTTAGATTTTCACTTCGAGATAAGCGGTAATTCGAAATAAGCGTTCGAGATAACGAGGTTCGACTGTAATTTGATGATGTGGGACTGGTTATTACGAATATAGAGAACTGTGTGAACAAACTAGGATCATGGTTTGTAGCATTTGCATACCTATAAACATGCACAGAGAGAGGTCACTGATAAAACTTGGCAAGCCTTTCCTTTAAAAAGGAAACTTTATCTGAAAATGTATCAAAGACCGCTGTCTGAAACTTACAATGTATAATCAAAGTAGCAAATCCTAAAATCAAAAGTATGTCCTCCTTGGTTATCTGCCCTTGTCCCTGGGCTATATACATGTACTGAATCTCGTAATCTTTAAACGTCTTCTTCTGTAAGACAGCTTGAATAATTTTCACCAGATTTGTGCCTTCTGTCGAAGGCATATTATCACTTTGTTCAAACCGTTCTGCATCATTAAACAAGATGGCCGTCATTCCCATACATGGTAAAAAAAAAACACCTAAAAATCTTCTTCTCCAGAACCAAGAAAGCTTCAAGGCTGAATCTTGGTATATAGCATCCGGGACTTGTTTAACAAGTTTAGTCAAATGATGATCTGGCAATACTGGAAGAAAATTGTGGCTTCTGCAGGAATGCAATGGCTCAGGTGAGGGAATCGTGGCCCATGGGCCTCTTGTTGTTTATCTGGTTTCGTTTTAGTTTTTATTTATTTATTATAGAAATTCCTGTACTTAATGTTAAAACAGTGTAGACCCGCGTTCTATGGCATCTGGTCTGGGTCTAAACTGTTTTCTAATGTCCGTTTTATGGGATATCAAGTCTAAATGGGTTAATGGATTAATTAAGACAGGTTCTATAAAAAATACAAAAACCCTAAAATGTTACTGGATACTGGATCTTTCCGCTCACGGGATTGAGGGTTTGGGACTATTTCATTGTATAGACTATTCCATTGTGTGGTATGATACAGACATGTCGCTAGAATAGCCTCCGTCCCACTTGTTTAGATATTGAGGTATGTTACAATGCGAAATGTAGACACTTGTACATTTTGCGTTGATGTCAGCGCAAACTGTAGACTTTTTTTTCAATATTTTGCGTTAGCGCCAACACAGAATGTAGAAAATTTCTACATGTTTCGTTGATAGGTACGAATGTGGGTTTTAGCTCGCCTATACGAAATTAATGTCACTGTTTTCGGACAAGACGCCAATCATCTTTATAACATTTATTTTTGTGTCATGGGGCGAAGGACAGTGCTGTTCACAGTACAAGGAAGCAGAGGTCGGCGTTTACTGATTAAAGCATATGGTTAGGCCTAAATAGACCATTATTGTCCAAGCTCACACGCGTAGACAATCTTACTGTTTGCCATTGCTACGGCAGCACTTTATTAAAGGTCATGGATTGGTCCAATGCTATTTCTATTGACTGCTCAATGTTATTTTAACCAAGCGATTGGTCTACGTTTAACACACCGGGCTTTTTGTGAAACCTAATACTTGAAAATAACATTCAATGACGATAGTTAACAAGTGTTAACTTTTTCAAAAAGCTAGCGGGTCGTTTAGCTTCAGCAATTACATGAATGCTTATGCCGCACATGATGGCATATGTATCAAGATTCACTGAACTAAGTAGTCGTGGTTATGGTACCCAAGCCATAAATCTATCTCATAAATCCGTAAACGAATGACGAATCAGAATGTTCAGACCAACAGACATGGACCCTAGAATAAAGGGTGTAATCAGGCGTCCGCGGATAGTAAGCATTACTTGGTAAGCAAGCTTCGCCCATTTCAAGATTTCAGAAGGGGTTCGATTTGATATAAAATACTGTAGTTGCTCGAAGTAATGGAATAGACAGACCTGAGCAAACAATGTAGACCCAGTATCCGTCTAGTGTAATCTTCAAGTTTCAAGTTATCAAAAACAACTCCCAAAACATATAAGGGCAACTTGTATTGTGCGCGCGAGCCTCTCTCTCTCTATCTATCTCTCTCTCTCTCTCTCTCTCTCTCTCTCTCTCTCTCTCTCTCTCACACACACACACACACACTAGTATAATACATTCATAGGGGAGGACTACACAATCTTTTTCAAAAGCTTTTCTTGTCCACATTCTGTTTGCTACTGGACACAAGATTCAGGGGCGGATCCAGGATTTCTGAGGTGATTTGATCAAATTACCGTATTTTCTCTATATCTTCGGACAGACATGTCTGAGCAAACAGTGTAGACCCAGATCAGACTCCACAAAACGCTAAGCAACTTTTACACACATTCATAAGTAGTAAAATGGACTAGTTAAAGAGAGGTATAAGACCCAGCAGACACATGACGTGTATACAACGTTGCCTCAACGTCGATGCAACGTCGATGTTGCGCCGACGTTGAGACGACGTTGTATACACGTCATATGGCCGCTAGGAGAGGAAGGGTATAAATATTTAGGGTAAATACGGTATCCCATTTTTTTTTCAAATGTATTCAAAATATTTCCATTGATTGAAACTATGTGTAAAAGGGATTCCACTGAACCCCATCAACTTCTCTGAATCCGCCCAGAATCCAACCTGTCTGACTAATGCATTTGGAAAACCCGCCATGTTGACTTCTGGTCCATTAAACAGTAAAATTCGATGTTTCGTAGTAACTGTTTATGACAGTTTGAAACGCCAATTTCTACCACTGAAAGGTTGGTTTCCCAGCTGTAGTTTATAGAAGATCGAGAAGACATACCTAAATAATCCCCATTTGTCTCTTGACCATGCCTACAACAAATTTCCGTGGTCCCAAGAATGTAGAATTAATGTTCGACTGTACTTATTGCGCGGTGTAAGATACTTTTGAACAGCCCTCTGTTAACTACGGTACAGCTAGGTTTGTATGTAGGTTACTGTTAATCGCTATTCGGTAAAATTTCGACCCTTTAGTTCGTTTGTGTGTGTGTGTGTGTGTGTGTGTGTGTGTGTGTGTTTATTTATTTATTTTTTTTTTCAGTTGAGGTTTTATGGCCAAGTTAACCAATTAGAGTCATGTCGAGCCGGTCAGTTGCCTTAATCATATTTTTCCTTGCTAAGCCTAGTCCTTTTAGCGGTACACCAATATGTGCACACGTTCTTTCGCAAGAAACCGACAATTATAAATCAGATATCTGATTTAATATATCAGAAATCTTATATAATATATGATATCTGATATAGTATATCTTATATGAATATCTTATATGTCAATTAAGATATCGTATATGCTATAAGATATCTGATATGCTATAAGATATCTTTATTGACATATAAGATATCGCATAGGCTTTATAAGATATCTGATATGCTATATAAGATATCTTATATCGGATATAAGATATCTTATTTACTAAAGAGAATATCTAATTATTCAGTTAAAGATATCTCATTTAGTATATCAGATATCTTATATAGTATAGCAGATATCTATATTTAGATATAAGATGTCTTATTTTTAGATATAAGATATCTTATATGATAAATAAGATATCTTACGTGTGGAATTGAATAAGATATCTAATATGATATATCAGATATTTTATATAGAATATAAGATATCTAATATAGGATATAAGATATCTGATATACTTATTCAGATATCTTATTTCCTACATTCGATATCTCATATTCTATATAAGAAATCTGATATAATAAATAGTAAAACTGCTTGCCAGCAAGCCGTTGTACTCTTTATTCTATTAATTAGATGTCTGATTTAATATTAAATATATTATATCAGATATTAAACATATTATAGCAGATATCTTATCTAATTAAGATATCTTATATGTCATCTTATATGTCAATTAATATATCTTATATGCGATATTAGATATTATATATGCTATATAAAATATGTGAATTGAGGTATAAGATATCTGATATGTTATATAAGATGGCTTATATAGGATATAAGATATCTTATTTACTAAGTATATCAGATATCTATATAAATATAGAAGATATCTTATTTAACAAATAATATAGCTTATATGGTAAATTAGATATCTTATATGTAGAATTAAATAAGATATCTCATATATCATATCAGATATCTTATATAGGATATAAGATATCTAATATAGGATACAAGATTGAATTAGTTTACCAGATATATCCTATATCAGATATCTTATATCCTATATAAAACAGCTCGCCATAGACAACGGCCCTTCTTGAATCAGCGGAATGGATAGTGACCATAGAAAATATTTCATGATCAACCTCTTCTAAAAGACTGTTGCTGGACGCAGCGGGGTCGAACCCAGATTTATCACCAGTCGGACGCACATTCGACCCTTTAGTTAAATTCATATTTGCAAAAACCAATAAATTACAAGATTAATTATCGCTACACTATTTAAGCAAACTTTCGATAACCAATAAAACATGCCCTTTAATCTCTAACCAAAACCCAGTCCAGATTTTTTATAATGCTTTTAACCCACTTTAGTCTAGAGACCAGACTTTAGTCCAAAGACGCCTGAATGCAGTGTCTAATCGGGGTATTCACTGTTTGCAAATAGTTTAGTCATTTTTCTCTAAGAATATCTAAATCACATGTCCTTGAAATTGGACTCTTCCAATATATAGTGTAGGGTTGGGGAGGTGGGGAATTAATTTATTCATCCCCGTCTAAAATGGATTAAAAGGTGATTGATGGAGTGGCATTCTTTAACCCATTGTAGTCGGGAGACCCGTAAAAGGGTACTTGGCAAACAGAGCAGACCCAGATCAGACGCCGCAGAACGCGGCGCCTGATCAGGGTCTCCACTGTTTGCAAATAGTTTAGCCATTTTTCTATAAGAATATGTAAATCTCGCCGGATGTACCTAAAATTGATATTGGAGTCTTCCAATATATAGTGTTGGTAGAGTCTATTCCGTCTACAATGGGTTAAATCACATAGTTAAAATTAGTTTGTACCAAACAAAACGCTGCCCAGTGGCAAATGTTGACTGCGAAGGCCAAGACCAGTTTGCGCATGCGCACAGAGTCTGTACGTTTACAGAATGCTCTGATACTCTAGAATACAGCACCGGACAACAAAGGTCGATCCTGATGAGAACATACTGGTGCACCGGGTGATCCATTACGAAAACACGCCTATTCAAATATACTGAAAATTTCACCACCAAAAACTGAAAATTTCAGATAAAAATTCTAATATTTTTTTCATATTTCTGCTCAAAACATAGATTGTGGGTACTCGTTAGAACTGCCTCGGCGAGGCGGTTCTAACGAGTACCACAATCTATGTTTTGAGCAGAAATAAGAAAAATAATGTATATCCCTGTGAACCCCAGTTTTACTATTTAAAAGTGGGGTCTAAGGGGGGTCAAAATTATATAAGTATGTTTTCGTGATGTCACAGACCACAGACCGCATAAATTTATCTCCTTACCATATTTCTGTTAAATATTGAAAAATCTATTTTAGTGCCCGCCGATGCGTCTAAAACTCTGCTGAATGAATGGCAAATAGCCTTGATATTGATCAGATCCCGCCGAACGCGGCGTCTGACGAACGCGGCGTCTGATTAGGGTCTAAACTATGTTCTTAGGCTTATTTGTCGCATTACTTTGTGTAAATATGGTATTCTTAAAGACCATGCTGGTAGTTGCTGGCGCTAGCATCTTGGTCTGGTTTAAGGAACATCAGAAAACCTACCTGTGGACGATTGGCGCCCAGCGAAGATTCAGATAAGCCTGCTCATTCGCACAGTCTAATCAAAATCTTCACTGGGCGAATTTTGAATAGCGAAGGATGCAAAGTTTTTTCAGGCGGACGACGAATACTCTGGTCAGACTGTGCGAATGCGCAGGCTGATTTGATTTTCCGTTAAGCGCATACAGTCGACTCTCGTTATCTCGAAATCCAAGGGATTCTATGAAACACTTCGAGATATCCGTACTTCGACATATCAGATTTGCGGAACTGAGGAAAACAATAATCAAACAACCATCTTCAACAAAATGAATCTTTAAATTGACTCTCTAGTAAGAGATGTATTGAAAATATTGTGGAAAAGAGGAGAGTAATTTCTCCTCTTTTCCACAATATTTTGTTGCCTGTTGGTAGAGCTTATAACGTTGCGACTCATTTCAACGCTTGGCTGTGGGTGGGTGTTGGGCAGGTTTGAGTATCATTATTCTCCAGTTAGTGTAAATAATAATTCGACAGTATAGCACGAGGTATTTTTCAAAATATCAAATTATACGTTATTGTTCAAACGTGTACCGAGATTCGTGTATTGTATACACTATTAAATTTCGTTTTATTGTTCAAAAGGTATGTCCATTGATGTACTGCATTTAATAAATAAATAAATAAAAAGTGAATATAAAGAAGAATTTAGTAACTGTCTAAACACATACAGTTTAATATCTTCTATGTAATGGCAAAATTATCACCTATCAAGTATGCAAAGTCAATACAATATACATAACAATACAATGCATGTATTGTCAAAATAAGTTAATAAACACTACCGCAGGGTTAATGTACGGATGACTGATGTAATTTTCCCTGCGGGAATAAACGTGTAGTCTGAAATTGTCTGGCTTAGGTCGTAAACCAATACATCAAGGTTTATCCTAAGGGCAAATGTATTTAATAACGTTTATTATCGCGTTGCTACTGGCAACATTGGATTTATCAATTATCGGACGCGATAGTGTAATCACACAATCTGCGTTGCTAGGCGACTATCGGGTGATTAAAATGCACACGCGCACTATATTGTAGAAGGATTGGTGCTCAGTAAAATCGATAAAACTTTGTGCGAGTGTATATGTGTGGCAATATATAGTGTTGCATATGAACTACTCTATCTACTTTACTCGGAGTGGCGTTAACTGTAGCTGCAGAACTTATAAATTAACACCAGTGTGTATAAACTTAACTGCGTATAGTACGTTCTACAGATTACAGAATAGAAGGGTAATCATGTGTGATTATATAATTGTTTACACTCGACTGGATTTGATGTTTCTTATGAATGTGTGGATAATTTGAGGGGTTATTCCACTCGCGTCTCAGTATTGTTTCGCGCGTATAATTACAGGGTGTGGATAACTTGGTAACTTTTCCGCAAGGAGAACAACTTTTGTGACTTTCCGTTTGCTTTCCGGCGAATTATGCCTCTTGTGAAAAGGGGTCTACTCTAAAAAGATTGAATGTGCTCCCCTGGGGAACACACTCTTTCTTCTTAGGAATAGACACTTTTTCAGAAGCGGACAAAAAATGATAGTTGCCTCCCTTGAGTGTGTATTCATCCCCCTTTAGATAAAATTTCGTAAATTTGATAAGATCTTGGTATAATGATTTCTAATTACATTAAAAATTAAGTCGACATTCCAGGCTGCTTATGTGGACAGTTTATTCGGTAAAAACGACTGGACGGGAAGTTCAAAGAAACAGAACTACATCATGTAAAAGGCGCTGATTTTCACCGTAAACATGAACAAAGCTGTCGCGCTACATATAATTTCTCTGAGTCGATGATGCATAACTTTGAATTTTACACCCTGAATTTACATACGGTATATTGACAAAATATGGGAGCATATTAAATAGGCCACGACTGAGCTATTTTTGCATAACTGCTTTGAAGCAAAACCTATACAAACATCATATGCAAAAATAAAGCTAGAGGATTGTTATTGGGTTGTAAGGTATAACGCGAAACAAAACGCATGCGTATACATTCAGCGATCTTCAGTTATTGACATTCAGATCACAGGTAGGGTATTTAAAGGGAACTGATTCACTTTCAGGGGAGGCAACTCTGCCAAAGTTGTTTTGTCCCCTTCTGAGGAAGGGTCTACTTTCCCCTTCTGAAAAGGTGTCTACTCTATAAGGAAAGAATTTGCTCCGAGAGGAAGCGAATTTGCTCCCAGAGGAAGCAAATTCTTTCCTTATAGAAAAGGCACAAATTTGCTCCCAGAGGAAGCAAATTCTTTCCTTATAGAAAAGGCACATTTTTTGAATGGACTTAGCGCGAAGTAAAGCAAACAGGGACTCACAGAAGTTGTCTCCCTTGGCAGAAATTGCGTGTAATCTACGAAGTGTATACATTTCGGTTTAGTCGCTTCCGGCAGGTGTATCCTCTCACTGCTATCGTAAATTAAAATCTGTTGGCGTGTTGCCAACTGACTTGTGGTTTTGTTTATGTATGTATGCCATGAATGTATAGGTTATCACTTTTAAGTCATAAGCGGCTAATAGTTGCGCGGTATAGCAATGATTCATTCTCACGATGGCTAATCAGTTATACAGAGTAGAGATCAACGAAATGAAAGCAAACTTTTAAACTTTTAAACCTTATGACCAGCTTGCGTATAGATACAATCCGATATTCATTTTAAATGACGATAAATGTCCGTTGTATCGTGAAAGGCCACACTTTAAGGTCACGTTGAAATGTAGGGTTATTGTGTTTCTAATCTGTTTTTATTATGCTGGCGTTATTCCAGAGAAAATAAATTTTCATGTGTATATAAGAATCACAGTCGGGGAACGCAGTTCCAGTGTTAATTGAATATATAACGATTTTACTAAATATCGTAAATGAACGGAACGGTCTTTGTTTAACATTAACCCTTAAAGCGCCAAGCAAAATTTTTAGCAGACGACATTCTAAAAAATTTATTTTTGAATGAAAATAAGCATTGGCCTGCCATGTGAATCGTCTTCTCGGCTAAAGATTCACACAAAATGCCAAGACGTTTTCTCTCTCAAAAAAAAAAAAAATAAAAATAAAATAAAATAAAATAAAATAAAATAAATAAATAAATAAATAAATGAATAAAAATAAAAAAATCAGAATGTCGTCTGCTATAGGTGCTTTAAGGGTTACTGTTAAACGAATTTGTTTGCGATAGTTAAAGTCGTCATAAATTCAATTAACACCGGAACTAAGTTTCCCGGCTGTGATTCTTAAAAAAATAAGTTCATAGTATTTGCGCATTTAGGACAAGCAAGTGGAATGGTCTCCCTTAAAAAAATAAGTGCTCTTTCTTGAAAGTGCTAATATCCATTCGTAATTAAATTTTATTTATTTTTTTTTAATTTTAAAGCTATTATTTTCATATTTTAGAATATCACACACACACGCACGCACACACGCACACAATCGCCAAATACTATACCGTTAACTTTTCTCTTTTCAGGCTACATATAAGGTTTGAAGTCGTAAATAAAGATCAAAGCTCTGATGATCAAGAACACATGTAACGTTTGAAGTTGTAAATAAAGATCAAAGCTCTGATGATCAAAGGTAAGATTACCTTTCAAGTTTTATTTTCCTCAGTTATCTCTTTTAACCTGCAGACCAAAAATACATACCTTTGCAAATAGTGTAGAACCAGAACGAGCCGTCCTAACAGGATCTACATTGTACGCTGTTTGTCGTTCGGTTTGGATTTTGAATGATACCCCCCATCTTCAACAATGGATATGTCTAAATCAAATCAAAGATTTTGTGGACTCTTCTATGTTCAAAGTAGACTCCTCTATGTCCAAAATCAAAGATAGAAGAGTGTACTTCAGAAACTCGGAGATAAAATGTACCCAATCTTCAACAATGGATATGTCCAAATCAAATCAAAGATTTTGTGGACTCTTCTATGTTCAAAGTAGACTCCTCTATGTCCAAAATCAAAGATAGAAGAGTGTACTTCAGAAACTCGGAGATAAAATGGTTAAGTGATATACGAATGATAGCAAGCACAATGCATATGCGAAATACACAACACCGGACCCCTGTCATTTTCCTGGAATCTGGCCAATGCATACTTAAAGAGCAGCAGCGTGAGAAAATGTACCTCCGTCCGTATATCATCACAATCTGTCCTCTTCTCAGAACCCATGGATCCTTGGCTTTTCATAGAGCGCCTAGCGCGCCTAGCGAAGACTCTGAATGCGCAGTCTGATCAGGGTCATCGCTAGGCGGACTTGTTCGTTTGTACATTTTCTAGCGTTATGACCCGTACATATCATGCGATAAAGTACGGGTTCCGTCATTCTCCGTAAGTCCGATCGGACTGAAGTCACGTGATCACATGACCAACCATCTGTTAACGGAAAACAATGACACTCGCAAAGTTGTTTCCCGTCTTCCTAGCTCCGATTAACCATTGCTTAAAAACGTTTTCATTCGTCCATGATAGAGGATAGAAATACACATAATCACCACTGTTGGTATACTGTTGACAGCTTTTAACAATGGAGTAAGATAGCAATTTATCACTTTGTATTCCTGTTTTATTGACGGTCCATGGGCGCTGCCATCTTAATTTTCGCCAGCACGTGATTGGTCGTTATTTTTAAAAGACGTAAAAAATAGCTGTGTTTCCGTTTAACACGCTGAAAAAAAATTGATCAGTAGGAAGGAGAAACTTTTTTTTTATTTTACTATTTTTTTTTTCAGAAAAGAACAGGATCGGGCCTGTATGAAAATACAGGTATTTTGTTGAGGGTCGGTGCTTTACTTTTTTATTTTTTATTTTACTGATAAAAAAAGTAGAGTCGGGTGTTTGAATTAGGGTCGGTCGGGTTAGCGGAAACACAGCTTTTTTTTTTTTTTTTTTTTTTTACGCCTAATGGATTTGGCTTTGGAACATGGTCGTTAATTCCCGGACTGGCTCGGATTATTTTGTAGAGAAACTGGCTATTAAATTTCATGCATTCACAATTAGCTGTGCTGTAACGTAATTCTCTGAATTTTTTACAGAAACCCTGATATACCCATGAGTGATATAACTGTCTCTAAATTTGCGGTAGTTAATGAGATGAACGCATTTGTACTCTTTGACGCTGGCCTATATCTATTTCCGTTTATTATCGTTATTGTCTGCGGGGTGTGGGAAACCTCACACGTTTTTTGTTGAAACGAAATTAATTATTGTCTCGTCCAAGATCAAGAAAACAAATATTTGCTTTGCAATGTCGTTACCACTAAAGATGAATGTATAAAGGGACAGCAAAGTTAGTGAAGGCAGGAATTAGCTGTTCCCGTAATCAAGACTATAACCGGCCTCTTCACTCTCCAGTCTCGAAAAGGTATATATGTAGTGTACTATGCTTATTGACCTAATGAGTGAATGTAGTGGCCGGCCGGATGGAGAGGAGTGAATTAACAGTTAAAGTACTTTCGCCCCTCTGACGTCACATCCTCTCCGCTATTGGAGGACTTCATTTCTAGTCAGCCATATTTTACATTCGTCGGCCATGTTATTTTTTGTTTCAGTCAATCATTCTATATGGTGTTCCGACACTTTCAGGAAGACTCGCAGACTTTCAAGAATGACCATATTTGGTGTCAGTATATTTTATTCAGCCCATATCTATCTGTGGTAGCTCCCGCAACGTTTGCAAAAGTTTGTGACATTTTCATATTGGGATATAAGGAGTGAAAGAGTGAAACCTGTTGAATATTGAAGGATGAGTAACAAAGTGTGAAAGCTGAAAACCGATGTGTCAAAGAAAAGGAGGTATTGAGTAGGGACAGAAAGGCAATGGGAAAGAGCTTCGTTATGAAACTATAACGGCTCAATGTCTTGCGCAAATCCCAGCCAAGTAAAATATAAGTGAAGACTGTCCCAGATCAAACCTGTATAGGACGCAGCTGAGCCTTAGATATCTGTTAGCAGTAAATGGAAGTATATTTGTTTGACACATTGTTTGAAGATGGTAGTCGCTGGAAAAGGATGTGACTAAAAAATATGAGCTAGAAATGGAAACAATCAGGTAAAATGACATCAAAATGTAATTTTAAAGGACGATAACATGTCAGCTGACGGACCTGAAACAGAAGATGGCACCAATGACAATAAAAGGCTCGTCTTATAAGGGTGTCTACGGAACGCGAAAGTAGCATACAAGGATAATTTTGATGGCTGCGATGAATGGTATTTCATAGCGGTTCCGTAATTCTTCCGTAAGTCAGATCTGAAGTCACACGGACTTAGATTAATTGACAAAATTAACACTCATCTGTTGACGGAAAACAATGACACTCGCTGATTCTCTTCCCGTCTTCCCAGCTTCGATTAGCCATTGCTAAGTTGCACAGTTTCGTTTTTCCATGGTAGACGATGGAAATATATATCATCACCGCTGTCCGCGTACGATTTGCAGCCTTTACCAATGCTGATGAATGGCATTGTATCAGTTTGTATTCCCGTTTGATTGACAATTCATCTTAATTTCCCACGGCGTTTGATTGGTATAAATATGTATCATAGATTTGGCTTTAGAAACAGTCATTAACTGACACACCGGCTCGAACTCGGAGTTTTCGTAGTGAAGTTGGCTATGAACATAAATGAACAAAATGATATTTGTTTATTTTATTTAACATAACCACATAACAAAAATATGTATCCATTACGTTTGCAAAGCCACATAAGCGTGAAGGCCATTGTTAAATACAGGAAACACTGATAGTTTAATTTCATTAAACAAAAAAGAAGGCTGGGGTGGTCGGGTGGTGCGAAGGTGCTGTGTATCTTACATCACTGGGGCGTCCAACTGATATTGGCTTACAGTTGGGCAAGGCCTGCTATCCTTGTAGTGGGTAAGGGTAGAGGGGGAATGTTTTTATTTTCTTCTGTTTCTTCACTTTCTTTCCTGTTCCTCTTTCTTCCCTGTCCCTCTCTTTCATCTCCTCTACTCTCTTCTACCTCTTTTCTCCCTTTCTCTGGGAGACGACACAAAATGACCCTCAAGGGTTGACGTGTCGTTAAACCCCAACACAATAACAAAAAAGAAGGAAAAATAATATAGAAAGTCATAGATCATAGCGCTCATTAAGCACATTACGCGTGTGCGTAAGTAACATGCATAAGAAAGGTGTGGGAGCAAATTCTTTCCTTTAAGAGTAACCTCTATTTTGGAAGCGTTTCTTGGCATACTTTTTCAAGATTTTTCTTAGATGTGCTTAAAAATAATTCCGTTCTGGTTACGCCCCTGAAGATATTTAGGAACGCAACGATCACAGAACATAACCTCCAATTACACCAACAGGAAGAGCAAACAAACCATGACAGATAGCACACACACCACAAAGCAAGGAAAGCAAAAGACCCAGCCCCTTTTTCCCCAGCGAGGCGGACACAGTGCCGGACAGGCCCAGTCAAACGCAACAAGAAGACAACGAAAAGGAGAAAACATGAAACTGACCGTCATGCTAGGACATACCTATTATGTCAGTGCCTGCTCATAGAATTATTCAGGTATTGCTATGAAAGCTTATGGTTTAGAATGAGATAAACAATCAGCTAGTGCACATTTGACGAAAACATAATGGCCGAAAAATCGACGGCCATCCTTGAGACATTCCCAATACATTAACGCATGTTTATCTGTATGGTTGTACAAGGTCAACACTTAGTACTCTGAGCAGAGGATATACATTCAAATTATTTTCATTGGACGAAAGTACAGACAGGAAAACTAAAGATTATCCTTAAATAGCCCTTATATGTTATGTCGACTTTCATACCGGCCATGCAGTGCAGGTGTTGAAGTACAGTGTCATGACGCGATGATAAAATTGACCCACAAAGCAAGAAAGAACATCTTATGTCGCTTTCTATTTAAGAAATAAATTATTCCGAACCGTGCTCGAATGCCTAAGATAAAGCACAGTTGAGTTTGGGTTGTAGCCATTTGAGCACGAGCGAGCGCAGCGAGCGAGTGCTCAAATGGATACAACACAAACTCAACTGTGCTTTATCTGGGGCATTTGAGCACGGTTCGGAATAATTTATTTCTTTTCTAACACGCCTCATTGAGCGAATTTTGCATAAATGATTTTTTTTATTGATTTTCATTATTATTCTTATTACCTGACTTCCCCTTTGGTAGTTGACAATACCTCTTAAGCATTACGTCACGCGGTTACGTAGTTACAAGGTTCGATGACGAATATTCAAAATGGCGGATAACTTATGCGAATCAGCTGACGATGTAAAATATAAATAAACGATGTATTAATATAAAGACTTGAATCCTGTGTTCATGAAAGAATTGCAAAATGTATGAAATTTGAGTACCGCGATAGACTTAAGAAGGACAGATATAAAACAGCAAATAAGAATGTTAACCGACTTACTTTTGTTTTCGAACATGTCAACAAATACACGATGGAAACAAGAAGTAAAACGAATGTGTTTGAATGGTATAACCTGTAGAGAAACTCCTCAGGTAAAACAAATCAAAGAACTGCAATGCTCATAGATAATTTTCTGTTTTACAGCTCCAATTAAATAGAGCAAATTCTTCCGATACCGGGGCACTTTTTTGGATTTGAATCTATGTATATCTAATGGTACAGTTTCCACCAAAATTTATGATAAACGGGACGATTTTGATTTTGATATAGTCAATTTCCCTTTTCTGGATGGCGATGTCCCCCGGCGTACCTCATATGGTGTATACATATCTCAACTTATAAGATTCGCCAGAGCTTCTTCAAATCTTAATGACTTTAACTTCCGTAATAAAACCCTTACTGCCAAACTTCTTAGGCAGGGCTATCGTTATGTTAAACTTCGTAAGGCGTTTTCGAAATTTTATCGCAGACACAGTGCCTTGTTAGAAAAATATAGCGTCAGTCTGAAAACACTTCTGCAACAAGGTATATCGGAACCCGAATTTTACGGTGACTTAGTGTACAGATTTAGAAAAATTGTAGGTAAATCTAACTTTTCGGAGCAATTCAGAAAACTTATTAACCGTTATAAAAGAATTGGCTATAGCCTGGATATTATGCGGCAGACTGCATGCCTAGTTGTCAACCCAATCATTCTTGATGGCTATGCTTCACTCTTTAATTGCACGACGGCGGTTCGGGCCTCAGACTTAGTGACGGCCTCTTCGTAAAACTTTAACCAGTGGGTTGGGCTTGACGATATGTCTTTGGCTTGGCCCCCGTGGTTCAACTATTGGTTTTCATTTACTCTGGCATACAGTAGAATTAGCCATGAGTACTCGTCTTTGTTTATTATAGTGATTAATTTGATTTTTATGTTTTCGCTTTGATGCATTGTCTGAGTTGGGAGCCTTTATGCGAACCGAATTTTTATGTATTTCTGTATTAAGAGTAGCATCGGGACCCAGGGTGAAGTTAGCTAGCTGTAAAAGTGCTTTAAACCCCCCAGTGGTTTGCTCTACCGACCGTTCTAAGGCGGTGGTCCCGGTGTTAGTCTTACTCTTTGTTGCTTTGTGGTTTATTCTACGAGGCGATTTGTTGTATGTCTTTCCGTGTGTCATTTTGTTCTTGTGTTTTTCAGTCCTTTTAGTATTGCGATTACCTCGTTTTGGGAAGAGAGAGCTAATCTTAGTGCTTTTCGTACGTTTGTTCGGTTTAGATTTGTCGGTTTCCTCTTCCTCTTGGGGTCTGGGAAGGGCTGCGGTTTGTGATTGTGGCACTCCCTGGACTTTTCTCTTACCTTTTTTTAATAAATAGGTCTAATATAATGTATATGAATGTTTCGGCCAATATTGTAAGCTAGCGTCCATATTTACCAGGGGACGAAACTTTCGCAAATATGATTGGGTTCCCGTCCATAGCGCGCGACGAAATTCCTGTACTCAAATACCTTAGATAAAGCATGGCTAGAAATGTAAAGACAAATAAGGAACAACACGTGCAGGGGTGTTAGAAAGCTACATACATGTGTTATTTAATTTGGGTCACCTCCCGCCATCAACCATGATGGAGGAAAGACGGAAGAAATGATATAATATAATATAGCGGCCAGAAATCACGGGATGAACTGAAAATGACATCATCAGTAGTGACGCCCTATACTACTATCATCTAACATAGACCGGATGTGGTCTTTTCACAGACGGCGGACTAGATGTGACATCAGAGGGACCGAAAACGCATTGGCAATTTAAAGTCTCTCCCATCCTTGTTCTACTCAGCTGTTTCTTTCAAAACTCAGAATATCATGTAAAATCGATAGATATACGCCATTCTATTCAAGTAAACATGTGTCGTAAAGTAAATATTTGACACATGTGGGACAGATGCCGTAAAGTACATTTTCAAATATTATTGCATAAAAAGCAGTGCCGCACGTGCATTAACCGGCGAAAAGCCGTGTATTAACAAGGCAATTCACGCGCTGTCAATGCACGGCTATGCAACTTTCAATATGATCGTACCGGGGCCACAGATTTGCTGCCGTTACGAGGTGTGTACTGCCCGGCCCTAGAACGAGCATAGTCAGTGGAAATTACGTTCGCGAGACATCGGTGAAAAGGCGAAACGAAATAGTGCAAGAAATAACGCGAAATATAGCAAATGTTTTCAGTTTTTATGCAGTAGCGATCGAACATGTTTTTTTTTCAATGCATTAACATTCGTCAGGTCCCTTGGGAGGTGTTGAAAACCGCGGCCTTCGGCCACGGTTTTCAACACCTCCCACGGGACCTGGCGAATGTTAATGCATGAAAAACCATGTTTGATCCCTATAATGACAAAACTAACGCCACACATGAAACCACCGACGTACAAACACAGAAGAACTGCAACAGAGGAACAGCCAAATTTATTAATCGATTGATACGACAGAATATACGTGATTATTTTGCGACATACTGCATGTTATGTGGTTAACAAAGCCAAGGTTAACAGCTTTCGATTTCATAATAAACTTAGAAAATCGAACACAAATCTTATTTTTATCGGCAGCAATATGAATTAATTTCTAAAATTAAGATTGATTTAATCAAAGTCTTCAAGAAAGCTTGTCGAAACTATAGCTTTTACAAACCCAGAGTTATTGGTTATATTGCTCTTCTAGAACAATCAATAAAGATTAATCATAGACATAAAAGTATGAGATATAACGCATATATTATGCGGCAGACTACATGCTTCGTGGTCAAGGTTAAGTATTTTGTTACACTCTTTAATTACATGACGGTCATTAGGTAGCAGACTAAATGACTGCTCAGTCCTATCTATTTGTACCTGACCATACACATATATTTTCGGGCTCCTCACGATTCTAATAGTGGTTCCTCACACCTTTGTTTTAGCACTGTGTTGATGTGTACTCGTAAACTTATACGTTTTGTCTTTATGAATCCACTAGTAAGCCAGGGAAAGAAATTCTGGGAAATACGGATTCTTTGATAGTTAATATCACACTAAAGAGAACGAAATATAAGGCTCAGTTTAGTGAGTCTATTCATGAAGGGTTATGCCACGGCTCTCATTAACTCCAAATAGGCAGTCCTGAATTCCTTTTTTTGATGGCCGTGACTCCTATTTTTAGAGAGATTTAGCAAAAATACATTGTGAGACGTCCATTTTTTGGCAGAAATTGGCTTTTGGACTCCTATTTTTAAAATCCTGGTGAGAATCATTATGCTATTGCAATACTTTTCGCTCATTCTACACATATTTACAGATATTTCGGAATACAATGTATTTATTGATCCAAAAAGGGCCAGAATGTATAAGCTAGACTATGGAGACGTACGGTGAGACATTTTACAGCCGCCATACGACACTTATCACCAGCTGGTTGTACATAAATGGATCCGTTGACATTAAAATTAGCGAATATAGCAGCGTTGATTTTTGTTGCGACTGTTGATGAACACTGCTGTAATGCAATACTGGATCATTTGTCTAGATGACGGCTTGGCCGGTACTCCTTTTTCCTTTTGTATCAGGATAAAAGCGGGGGCTCCAATCCTGTGAAATATGTTTAAGGGTTCCCTCCCAACTATCTTGCAGTTGATCTGCCAATAGACTGATATCAGTCGTAGATGTTAGTTTTACCCTTGATACCATGCCAAACCGACCACTCCACATTTTATCTTATGCCACCATACCATGCTAAGTTTTATGTTATGCAGAATCAAACATCTATGACTGATCAAATGCGGCTATAGGGGGTCCAGAATTCTGTCCTCCACAGACATCAAAGTAATTCACAAATATGTTCCAAGTTCCCTAATTGGCAAATCATCATCATCATCATCATCATCATCGGTGTTTAGTAGGGGCAATCAAGCCAGCTCACTGACATCAAGTGATTTAATGCTGGTCTGAGACCAGACGAATATAAGGGTCATAAAATTGTATAAGCTATTGCATTTAGTACCAGGTACTCATTGTTTAATTTGTTTATCCAGATATAAATTGTCAGATGTGCACTATACATGTATACTAGGACGAAAAAGAAACGCCGGGTAATCTTTACAGATAGTTTTAAAAAATAGAAGGGAAGGCAATGATCAGGAATCGATACAATTATCCCACACCTCCCATCAGAGACATCAAAGGGAAAGAAACACAAACACGAAATAACTAGACCCTAATGGAAACATCACTAGCAGAAAGCCAAGCGGACAGTTACTTTCCCACAAAGTTGCCAAATGGCTATCCGAAACAAAACGATGATAGCGACACACACATTCAAAGACGAACTATAACAAACTAAACCATGACCAACGGTCAGTGAAAAGTATTTCATTGGTGGCGGGGAGGGGGGGGGGGCTTAAATCGATTTTACGTGGACACAATCCTCGCCCTTACTTCTGCCGCGGTTTAGACACATAATCTGTTCAGTTCGCATGAAGGCTTCCTAACTCATCAGTGCTACATCTCCGAGAACACAAAAACAATCAACTAATTACAGAGATGAAACAACGATGAGGACTCGACAGCACGAAACAACTGAAATGCTGGAGCAAAAGAAAACCAACAGTTAGACTACGGTGGGCCCGACCATTATTCTATGCCAAGCAATAAAATATTTGTTGCATATTCTATGTACCCGGCGTTTCTTTTTCGTCCTAATGTATATTAACTTTCATGGCTGAATACTAAAAATGGAAGATGCTATATCATATGGACTTACAAAAAACTGAACAATTCAGAGCTTCGCCCTAATCAAAGAAAGTTGATAGAAGGATATGCTAGTGAAAAGAATGTGTTTTTTTTTTCTGTTCGACAACTGGCAGAGTGATATCATTAACATTTGAATAATTCCGTTTTATGTTGAATGCTTTTGAAAGATAAAACACCATTGCCTAGTTTGTGTTGTGTTGTTGTGTCGCCGCGGAGAACTCAGAATATAATGATGCGTACGTTAGGCATAAAAATATAAAAGTCTTAAAGGTTGCCTTTGGAAGCAAAGAACACATAAACGAACGAAAATCGAGACATCATACGCCCGAATCCCCCTTAGCACCGGCTTAAGCGTTAATTGATTTTAAAATGTAACAAGCATGGACTCAATGATCCCAAAATAAATAAAAATGCGACTTGCACTTTGGTGAAGTATGGCAAAGCGTTTACGGCACTAACACCAGCTGCAGTGAAGTAAAACGAAAATCTATAAGGTTGCCTTTGGAAACAAAGAACACATGACAGAACGAAAATTGGAGACTTGATTTTATTAAGCCTCTTCATATGCAGCTATGTAGTTTTCGAGGCTGCATACCTCCCCCCCCCCCCCCCCCACTCCAAACCGCCCCCACCCCTCCCCTAGCACCAGCGTAAGCGGTATTCGAAGCCTGTTTTTGTGAGAGAACGATCAAAGTCTTAGTGAAATTGAAAAGGGGTACTATGACATTTTGCTTACAAGCCCAGAAACCATTCTGGGCAAGTGCAGAAAGACAGTGATAGCTCTGGCAGAACAGAAGCTATTGGGAGTAATATCCATTAATGAAGCCAGTTGTATAAGGAACTGGCAAGTGTTCATTTTTTTCTCTAAAATGTCTATATTGGAGACAAATCACATAATGCATGTGTCATTGTTCTTAGTTTCACCATGCTCCAGCTCAGTTTTATTTAAATAATGCTCACCAAGCATTTCTGATGGAGCTGAATGGTTACATACTTACTGGACAAGGTGTCTGATATGCCTCTGAGAAGCAAAGCATAGCTTAATGTCTCCATGGGGTGATAATGTGTGATTATGACTCTGAAGGACCTGTTTAAGGGTTGCAACTCCAAAACTGTCCATATTAGTAATTGGCCAACAGATGAAATATCATTGTGGAAACAAGACTTTTGTGTATATCAGACAGCAGTTAATAGTCAGGGAACGTTTACAAAATCTGCATTGGTGTTTTGAAACCATTATCCTGGGCATTCCATGAGACGAACCAGGTCATAAAGGGTATATGCATATTAGATGCATATAATCAGCACACATTCTTATAAAAACTGAATATATTAGAGAGAGAGAGAGAGAGAGAGAGAGAGAGAGAGAGAGAGAGAGAGAGGCCTAAGGTCAAACGCAACTATCAGGAAACACAACATAACAAATAAGTGAGCAACAATATGATTTTTTTGGTGGTGGTGCGGAAGATGTCTACAGGTCGAGTTCGTTTTTCCACGACGCGATCAGGACTATCCTTTTTATCGTTTATTTTACATAGCGTACTGTAGTATATACCCCGGTCCTTGATATTCTGGCAGCTACATCTGGTCCTGAATTTGGTTTTTCAAAACATCTCGCCATAAAATCGGAATTTCATTTCAACCACAGCCCATGCGGTTACGGTAGTTTATCACATAAGCGACTAGCGAAGGCTCAGGTGAGCCTGCGCCTTCGCACAGTCTCACCAGAGCCTTCGCTGTTCGCACAGATGAAATATGGAAGTAGACAGTGGCTTAAACCAAGTATCAAACATAAAGTACCCCTTGATAGCTGCACATGCGCTTTTGAAGTGTAGTATACGGAGGACTAAAAGTGTCATCATTTCGTAAATCGGCTGAAATGTTTGCTCACTAAATGGGGGCGTGTGTGTGTGTGTGTGTGGGGGGGGGGGGGGGGAGAGGGGGTGTTGGGGTTGAACCCCACTGAAGAAACATCCATGCATGCAGTCTGATCAACACAGGTTTATTCGCTGCTAAGATAGTATTATCTATATGTTGCTATTTCCAAAGTTTGATGATTTTTGATAGACGTTTTAGCTGAACAGTCTGGTTTGAATCTTACTTCGTACATGTACATTTAAGTGGATGACTAAGTCGCATAAAGAGCATTACGAGCAGAAAATGGGCATGTGTCTTATCAGGCGAGTATCGATCTTGCAATCCTTGGTAGTGAGAGGTAAAATAATAAAAGAAAGTCTCAAAATATACTGAAATTCGATTCTATTTTGTTGCGTTCCTTTTATCATTTAAAACTTCTTGCAAAAGATACCCTTTTCTGTGTTCAAAATTCTGTATATGATTTAACACCAGTTTCAAATGGCAGTACTTTATATAATATCTGATCTTGTATATAAACTCAATAATTTCACTTTCAGCAACAGTTTTCATATCTTCCGTTGAAAGTCGGAAACTGATCAATGGATGACAGTATAATAAGCTATGAGTACTCGTGTTTGTTTATCTTAGTGATTAATTTGATTTTTATGTTTTCACTTTGATGCATTGACTGAGTTGGGAGCCTTTATGCGAACCGAATTTTATGTTCTTCTGTAATAAGAGTAGCATCGGGACCAAGGGTGAACTTGGCTGGCTATAAAAGTGCTTTAAACTCCCGGTGGTTTATGCTACTGACCGTTCTAAGGCGGTGGTCCCGGTGTAAGCTTACTCTTTGTTGCTTTGTGGTTTATTCTGCGAGGCGATTTGTTTTAAGTCTTCCCTTTTCAGTCCTTTTAGCTATGCGATAACCTCACTTGGGGAAAAGAGAGATAATCTTAGTGCTTTTCGTTCGTTTGTTCGATTTGTGCTTGTTTGGTTTTTTCTGTTTCCTCTTCCTCTTTGTGTCTAGGAAGGGCTACGACTTGCTATTGTGGCACTCTCTGGACTTTTCTCTTACCTATTTGCCATACTAGGCTGTCTGCTAATCTGTGTATGTGTATCTTTACATGATAGTTTACATGTTTGGTCTGGTTGCATTGTTTACTTTATAATGATTTAGATGTTTAAAGTATCAGTAACTTAATTTGTACTCCTAAAACAAGTGTTTACTGTGGTGCATTTCGTTGCTAAAGCAGACTGTTTAAAGGATGCGGTATACTTTTTTTCTACACATGGTATGATAAGTTCTCATAAGTGTCTGAACTCTGGAAACTAATTGTGACTATATTTCTATCATAACGCTCTATTTTGTTACGAAAACGGAACTTCTAAAAGATTACTTTACACATGGTTACAAAAATATCTTGTAATATCTACTCTCTAATTCCCCTTTCCTCTTCATTTCCGTCCAGCTTATTGTTATATTGTTCTCAGGTCGAGAACAATAGAATAATGAGCAGAACGGAAAGCCAAATACATTATTTTGTATGTAAAATACTGCCTTTAAGAAGTGAGTAAGTATCTAAACATATATAATATTTACTAAAAATTATCTTAAGCCAAGATGAGCTTGAAAATATGTTAATTTAGTGTAATAAAATTGGTTGAAAACAAACAAAAAATATTGGATGAATTTGTGAAAAAAAACTAAATTGGCTCTCAGACCATTTAAAATTGTTAAATAGTTTTTTATTGGTCAGTAAAAAAAGTCTTGCTGAAGAAAAATACCCAGCCTCCCCTTCCACCCCCCACCCCCAACCCCCCAACACACTAGCCACCAACCCCTTCGGAAAATGAAATGGTCCATCGCTGGCACTAGTATACACACTTTGTTTATAGACCCATCAAAAAGGCAGTATCAGTGCCAGTAAGGCGTGCAAGTTTATGTTGTTGTTTTCGGTATGTTTTATTCCATGTAGAACACTCATTTTATATTAGTCCAAAATGAAGTTTTATCCTAAATTAAAAGAAAGTTACAAGGCCACTCTTCACTCTGTAAATGCAAGTAGCCTTATTTCTTTTACCTGCTGGAGGGAACTTTATAAGGGTAATTAATCTTGTCTTGGGTCAGAGTTGAACTGCTGTCATCTGGAGCTGATGATGATTGCATTAGTGTATGGTTATAAAAATAAGCAATAAACATATTTCCTTACACTACCATTGACCAGGGCCTAGTTGTTCAAAGCGTTGTTAGCTTAACGAGCTCGTTAACTGTTTTAGCGGATTCAATACACAATATTCTGATATGTTTTTGCTAAAAATGTGAGTAGCTTTTGCTACTCACATTTTTTTCAGCAAATGTTTTTAGGATATTTGCATATCATTCTATGTAAATTTTAACGAATCGTTAACTAACGACATAGTTAGCTTTGAACAACTGGGCCCAGGTCTAAAAAGCCTGATGAGACAGCTAAAGAGAAATATAGTGATTTGAGAGGAAGGATACATTTATTTATAGTATACAATAAAAGATACCATTATGAATAAAATTTCACATCTCATCAGACTTTATATGTCTAACCTAACAAGTGCGGCGCATTTGTTGCGGTCCCGATTCGATAGTTCGTTCTGTTTTGTGCATTGGCGTTTCATTGCTCAAAACTTATTTCCTCCTCTTGTCTTTCGGTGTCTTGGGAGGACTGTTGCTTGTTTTAGCCATGCTTGTGTACCTCTTGTTTTTTTCTGCTAAATTTCATTTCGTTACTGGTAACTTGAACTATGCATGGAATAATTGAAACGTTAATGGAAAAGCTAGAAATTGCCTGGTCTAGACAAATGTGAATTTGAGCTAAGTTTCACTTACAATGAAACTTAGCTGCATGCTAACTTTGCATTTGCTGTTTATGTACGCTTCTGCTATAACCCAGCTAGCAATCTTTATAAATCTACAGCAGGCCGTTATTGGCTCGTCAGCTACCCTAACGGGCCAATAACGGCCCGCTATAGATTTATGTAGAATGCTCACTGGGATACTTCTCAATTTAAGCCTTATTTCCCATGTATTTTGTCTGCTTAAGGCCTAATATTACACGAGTTCAGCTGAAATTTTATACATCCACATATTTGTATGCCATATAAAATATTTCAGTATATATTCTCAAATACCAATATATTCATATATACTCATATAAAATCAACTCCATTCAGTCTGATGCTATAGCATACCCTGGCCCCTTTCAGGATGGAGGCAAACTATTAGTGATAGAGTTGCCTTCCCTGAAAGTGTATCCATTCCCCTTGAAAGTGGCATTTACTATCGTCCTTTATGTCTTCGTGTTTCCATGGGCAACTTTTATAGATTTTATATGTATGAATTGTACGTTGGTATTAAAATGCAATAACCAATGTCAGTGCGGACCTTTAAATAAAAAATGCTTTAGCTTTATAGAATCTAGCTTTGCGGTAAAAGAAATAAAAACCGAAAACACTTTTGGTTATTTATGGTCTTTGGTCATTTTATCTCTGTTCTAACTTTCAGAAATTACCTATCAGTGCATTTACTTTTTCTGTAATTACAGACAATAAACCAAGCTCTTTTCGGTACAAATTAAAAAGATATTCAATAGGTTACAACATAATTATTCTGCGGGATACTGCATGCATGGTTGTTACCCAAGTTATGGTCAATAACTTCACTTCCTTCTTTAGTTGCACGACGATGATTTGGTCCAAAGACTAAATAACAACTCCCTCCTCAATCTTTTTCAGATGGTCGGCGCCTGATTATCAATGTCTGTGGCCGGGCTTATGTAGCGTTTGTTTTGTCTGCATTTGTTCTATCTTTCTCATTCTTTTGGTGCCTCGGAAGGGCTGTGCTTCCTGCCTGTGGCATTTCCTTGGTATCTTCACATATAATATTTACATAATAAACTTAATTGATACTTTTATTTAGCTGTATATTGAAATTTATGTCATGTTGACTCATGCGCATTTTGACATACAAAAAAGTACAGTGACTCTTATGATTTCATCAAGTACTCCCCAGAATAAAGATTGATATTGATGTGTACATATTTCTCTGTTGTTGTGTTTTTAACAAAAAGCTAATTAAATCAAAACTACAGAAATAATTTGCTCCGTTCGGCTTGCAGGGTCATGATAATTATGTATGCCAAGATTACCTGAAAAAATTAAGCCCGCCTTGGGTACAAATAATGTTTTAGAAACTAATTTGCAAACACCAGGCACAGGCAACATGAACAGGTTATCCGAAAGTCATTGCATTCATTACATTCGCAGTGCACATGCATTTAAATTAAATATTTAATTTGTAAACTGGTGGATTGTTATTGAATGTTATTCAATATTTTTCGTGCACTGTGTAATTCACTTTATTACATTAATTAGAAATTAATTTCCCCAGACCTGTTTCGTCTAGTGTACATATTATTAATTCAATACATCAAGTCAGAATATACATTTTATATAAAAGCAAAACAATCAGAACAATTAAAAGAAACATATTTGACTGGAAGGCGTAAAATAGTATTGTTTATTTTCCTATCTTTTACTGCCCAACAGTATACCGAACCGAAAAAGAAACGCAGCGTTCTTGAAATACTTTTTTTTTTGCATAAAAAAAATAGTTTGCAGAAAACTTTTTTTTTGTCATTTATTTTTATACATTTGACACATCATTATGCGGAAAAATATTTGAGCAATACCTGTACAAATAAACGATCTAGTGGACAAACCTATTATCTACACATTTTCATGTGCACTTAAGTAAATGCACACAGCCAATTAAACATTTTTGTCGCCTGACGCAGCGGTTCAAATGCTTCTCCGCGGGACATCTCAGAGTGTCATCGCCAGGAAACTCTAAGAGAGTAAATCGATCATATCTCGATTGTATCAGCGTCTACGTCAGACGGGAACGACAAACAATAGGCCCAGAATTGGACGCCCATGCGTCACGACACGTCGACAGGACCAATTTATATGACTCATCCATCTATGTTATTGGTTCTGTTCAGCCATCGAAACTGCCCAGCAGAAGCCAGGAACGCACAACAATCGGATAAGTCCCGATACTGTCAAGAACTACCTACGAGAGTTTGGGATACGGTTTCCAGGTCACCAAAACGTTGGCATACCATTAACTCCACGTCAACGTCAAGTGAGGATGGCTTGGCTCACTCACCACAGGCCGAATCTGTTTCCTCTTCGTCAGTGGCGAACCGTCATGTTTTCCGATGAATCCAGGTACTAACTACTAACTGTATACAGCTGATGACCATCAACGGGTGTACAGATGTTTTGGAGAGCGTTATTATGACAGTTGCGTGCTGGATGGAAATCGGTTTGGAGTTGGTGGGTTAATGGTGTAAGTGGGCATATCGTATGGACAAAGAACATCTTCGATATTCATCAAAAGCGGTTTGATGGTTGAGCGTTACGGTGATGTCGTTGTACGACAGTTCTTTCCGTTTATACGCCAGACAACGTCACATCCCAGCATAACGCTCGAGCGCATGTAGCACGAGCCAGCATAGCATCTCTTCATCAAAACAACATCACCGTCATGCGTTGGCTTCGATACAGCCCTGATCTCTCTCCTATACAGCGTCTTTGGAGTATACTGGACAAGAGTATTCGGAACCGCCCACAGCCACCAGCTGCGCTTCAAACACTACGTCTGGCGCTCGAACAAGAATTGAATGCTATATAGTTAATGGCCAGACAGGTATGTGCAGTCACGACTCGATGCAAACGGATGTTATAACCCTATTAACTGTTAGAGTTTTTGAACTTTTGAAATGACCATTGGCTGAAAGAACGAACTGATTGTGGCTACACTATTGGCTGAAATTTAACATTCCTATAGTGATTACATTCAGGAAAGATTACAAAATCGTGCCATTATTTTGGTTTTCTGCTAAATGGATTTGTTTAACTAATACAATAATTTCAATTTGGAGTTGTTTCCATTTAACGGTTCAATATATTCCCCCGCATGATTGATTGGGTATGCGATATTCTTCATGTTCTTGGTAAAACATTTGATTGTTTGTTTTATAACCATGTCATTACATATGGCTGTTTCGGTTTTAACAAGAAGGTTATGCGTCTGTATTTACAAATAAAACTGACATTATTCAAGTAAGACCACAATCACGAAATATACGACCTCTGATTTTTTTTCCAGATGTAGCTGACTAATATGCAAGACCATACTACTTACCCAGTAAGCATTCTTTATAAATCCATAGCGGGCCGTTATCGGCCCGTCAGCTACCCTGACGGGCCGATAACGGCCCGCTATAAATTTATAAAGAATGCTTGCTGGGTAAACAGCCGACAAAACGAGTATAGTTAATGTGTAACAAAAGAACCGCCTTGTAACATTATGTAGAAATACAGTAATACTACTGGAAAGTTGAGAGCGTGTGAAGTTGTTTGTTTGTGTTTGGTTTTGGGGGTAGAAGTTGAGGGCTTAGGGATACTGAATACACTTAATAGATCGATCGCCATTTCCGCCAAGGGAGACAGCTTTTTGGGACTTTTTGTTTGCTTTACTGCACATCAGTTACCTATCTGAAAAAATGGTCTGTAAGGAAAGAATTTTCTCCCAGAGCAATTTCTTTCCTTGTGGAGAAGACCCCTTTGCAGAAGGGGGCAAATTTTTTTTGTCACAGTTGTCTCCTTTAAAGGGAAATGCCCACTAAATGCTATGTATATCTTTAAGTATCTAGCTTTCGAAAGCAAGTATTTTGGTGCAAATTTGATCAAAATCAGAGAAGAAATAAGAAAGGTATTGTATTTGATATTTTGTATAACCATGAGCATGGGCGGCGCCATTTTTTATATTTAATTAGATATTTATTATTTTAAGACACAAATAAAAGTTGCCTGTTGACAGGAATATTCTGCTTATGTGAATTAGTTGACAGTTTATGCAAATGAACACATTTACAGTTATACAACAACAAAATATTGTTTCAGATGTGATTTATTTATTTTTTGCATATTTAATTAGGTGGTCATTCATTCACAAAAATGGCGGCTTCCATGACAGCATTTTCTAGAATTTTAAAATCCAATAACTTTCTTATTTATCAACCGATTTTCATATTTTTTCACCAAACTGTTCAGCTCATCATGCTCTTTATTTTTAACATGCTTGTTGTTTGATATGCTTTTTCCAATAAATTATGTCAATGACCTTATTATGTATATTTAAGGATAAATTATATAAAGATCGCTATGAAGAAATGTATCTAAAAATTATCTAATATTTGGTTCTGTTTATTAACCCGTTGTAGTCTGGAAACGCCTAAAAGGGGAATTGGCAAACAGTGCATATCCAGATCAGACGCCGCACGCGACGTCTGATCAGGGTCTTCACTGTTTGCAAATAGTTCAACCATTTTCTCTAGGAATATCTAAATCACATAACCTGATATGCCTCAAATCGAAAGTAGAATCTTCCAATATATAGTGTGGGTGAGTTCATTCAGTCTACAATGGGTTGATGGCAATACAACCGAGCGTTTTTTGTGTGTTTTTTTTTTTTGTTTGTTTTTTTGTTGTTGTTTTTTTTTTTTTTTTTTTTTTGTTTTTTGTTTTCTTTTATCACGATAATCTTCACAATTCCATTCAGGGAACATTCAGTGACGTTGATATGACATTGCATTATAAATCTTCTATGTGGTTATAAAACAACAAATGCCGTTGCTTTGTTTCATGCGACAACATTTTAAGTTGAGATGCAGCCTATACTAATAAAACAATTTTAAGGAACTTTACTGTATGTTAATTGGCCAAATCAACTCTTTGCATCCAAGGAATGTAGCCGATGTTTTACATGTTGACGTTGAATGTTATTAACAGGTTACAACATAATAACATAAGCTAGGTATATCTATTATTCGATTAGAATATAAAGTATAACAGCTATTTTTTTATTTTTCGAAACTGTTTGGCCGAAATGCTCCCATTAGTACTGTCCCTGAAATAACACGTCATCATTGAAGTACATTAGCTTAATTATTGCATTTTATTATGTAGTTTATTTCTTTCACAACTGTTGTTATACGAATTTTATTATATCACAGACTCTTAAGGCGGCAGCTTCTAAAATAGATTGTTGCTGTTGATTTAATTACTTCAACTTATATACAAGTGATGTTTCAATGCACATGATTTCATTTCAATGATGAGTTTCCGAGACAACATATAGCATTACATTGACGATAGTAATCTTAGAAGTGTCCAGATAGACGAGCGGTAAGCGCTTCTGACATCAGATCACGAGGTCGCTGATTGCAATCCTACCAGGAGCGAAATTCAGTTCATGATTGTAAAGCGTTTTATTGCACAGAGCATTTTATATAGTTTGCGAGTCGTTCGCCGGCGTTTACACGTCGATAAAAACCACAAAAAATAAGTTTTTTCTTACATTTCAAACACGGTCATGTTTACGTTGAAAATAGCTTAAAAATAGCTTACTTTAGAAATCTACCCAGCCAGCATTCTTTATAAATCTATAGCGGGTCGTTATCGGCCCGTCAGCTACCCTGACGGGCCGATAACGGCCCGCTGTAGATTTATAAAGGGTGCTTACTGGGTACGCAGCGGAACAAGTTCCAAGAGTCAAGATTCATGCTTAGTGGAATTACCGATGTATAAATACTATTTTGATTTGGCTGTCAACCAGCCAAATTGCGTGAAATTACGTTCAAGCTTGTTGAGTTGGAATTATTTAGACATTTCACTAAGCAGCCAGATGATCTGATTGCAACATTTTGAATAACTATAGAAATGTAGTTACGGTATCCTAATATTTAGAGTAATTATGGTAGCTATGTACACAGTACCTGTTTAAAATGTTGATTTTTCGGGGCTGATCCGCGACAAGTAAAAACGGTAATCTCTGAGGTGCAAATAGCGAGATATAAATGAGATCTGGTTGCATTACTCGCCACAAATATGTTACGTCAGAAGAATGTCAATATTTGTGAATTAATAAGGGATTTGCATTTGTGAACCTCTGAGTTTTACATAAACCTGCTACACTGCATTCCGTTTATTACAATACTCTTGTTTAGTGGGCTATATTGTCCTATTCGACTACACCGTCTTTGTCCTAAATATGGGGCAACCTTAACGCTTTAATTATCATGCTTGCCTTAGATTTGAATGTTTACTACCTGTTGGTGTGTCTAAAAATTCTGCACGAATAGCAAACATTGTAGACCGCGATCATATACCACGTTCTGCGGCTTCTGGTATGGGTGTTAACTGTGTACTCATGCATGTGTGTCATAATACTAAGGGAAACTATGGTTACAGACGAGATATATTTCGTTCGAATTTCTGGACTGACGCCAATATTTAGATTGGTTGTGAATAAGTGAACCTAAAATAACATCACGCGTACAAGTGTACTATAAACTCGTATGTATGTATAATACAGTCGAACCTCAATGGCTCGAACATCTTTAGGACCATGGAAATTCGTTCGAAACATGGATAGTTCGAGCCCCTGAGGGTTAATCATGGCACCAGTTCAGGAAGCAAATAGCGATAATTTAGGGAAATCTTTTCGATTTTCTACACAATGACTGTATGTTGTGTACACACAACAAACAATTCCATGATAAAATAAGAAAAATCCCTAAATATTTGTTTTCTTGAGCTATTGGAAAAATTTTGTAGGGACTGAAAAAAAGAGTTCGAATCATCCACGGTAAACGAGCTATCCGTGTTCGAGCCATTGAGGTTATACTGTATATGTCTTTATTCTAAATATCCAGATCAACCAGAATATACCAATATCAGTAGCAGTTTAAGCGGGAATTAGGCAGTCTTTATATGATAAGAGTACAGTAAGAGATCAAAGCGACTTGGATACACCAGAGTTTCCTCCCTTTTTGAAAGAAAGGGAGAGAACTTTTGTAACTTCCTGTTCGGTTTTCTAAATACCAAGCCCCTTCTGAAAAATGTCAACTCTAAGAGAAAAGACTTTGCTCCCAAAGGGAGCAATTTTTTTTTCTCTTAGACTAGATCCCTTTTCTGAAGGTGTGGGAGGGGGGATAATTTTGACAGTTGCCTACCCTGAAAGTGTATTCATTCCCCTTAAGATGTAAAACAACGATAACTTCAGAAACAATTTTGAGAGTTGCCCTTCCCACCCACCCCCCACCCCCCACCCCTATCCCCCGAATATGTATTTAATACCTTTAAAGGCATAGCTGAAATGAAAGCACTAACAGCACTGGTGGGTCGATTGTCTTTGAGTGAAGGCTTGGAAAATGGTCCTGAACGGGAATTTTTCATTTAATCATTAACTTCCTGTAATTAAAGCAAACATTACAGGCACTTCTCAGACGCCGCGTTCTGTGGTGTCTGATCTGGGTCGGCACTATTTGCCGATGTCCCAAATGTCCCAATCCAGGTTTACAAATAAACCTCTATCAAGAGCACATTGACGTCACAGCGACAAGAATTGTGCGGCTGTAAATTACCGTTACCTGCATTTCGGCTAATGCGCGGTTTGATTTCATTGGTCAGTGATAATCACATGGATAACTACTTAAGGAAATTTTTGCGTTTTTATACTATGGCTCGATTGTAAACAATCGACCCAATGAGACCAAAGGAGGTACCACTCACTAATGATCTTATTGCCCTTACCTAGGCGCTATACAAGCAAGATCAAAGGCATGCCATAAAGCGGAGATTATGACAGCCCAGCAGGCGGTTGTAAATAGGCCTTCTGAAGGGTAATAAATTTTGTAGGACTATTGCTGTGCCCCGACCCATATGATATTACCTATTGAACAGAAAACTAAACAGTCACTAAACTCCCCTTTTGGATATCTCTTTGTCTTTAGTTTATGGACAGTAAATTAGGTTTTGTTCTGTTCTGCCGAATCTCTTATCAGTGATAAGACGAATGACCAAGACACGTTTTATGCCATTAAGGAGTACGAACCTTTTAGATAAGTACAAAGGTTAAACCAACGACATTATATTTTTCCAATACCGTGTCGCAAATATTGCATTTTCGACGACGATATGAAAACTAAAAAGAGCTCATTGCAACCACTAACATAATTATAAAGTATTGATTTAAAAAATAAATCTAATCAGATATTAATGAAAAGAAGGTGTGCTCATAAATGTGCTTCTTTATTAGGTAAGATTGTACAACCTGTGTTGCGTCACTTTATGTAGGAATGTAATATGGCCTCCAAGGTTTTAACCCTCAAAGTGCTAATCACAACTGCACCGGACGGCATTTTGAAATAACAGTATTATTTTTAGAGAAAATAATTTTAGAATGTCGTCTGCTTTGAGGATTAAATTTAGAATAGGTTTAGCAGTTTATCTTATATAACTGGGCCCAGTTGTTCAAAGTGTCGTTAGCTTAACGAGCTCGTTAAGGGTCATTTCGTTACCTGTTTTAGCGGATTCAATACACAAAATTCTGATATTTTTTTGCAAAAGCTACTCACATTTTTTTCAGCAAAAATACAGCATATTTGCGTATCACTCGATGTAAATGTTAACGAATCGTTAACTAACGACATCGTTAGCTTTGAACAACTGGGCCCTGGCATTTTGTGGAACGCTTGTACCTCATTTGGCGCACATCAGGGCATGATGACCAGAATCAGTAATGGACAACTCTCATCCATCAAATTATTGCATAGAAAACAATTATAACTGTTGCTCAGCAAAATTGTATTTAGACGTCAGTAAGCCACAAACGAATTTTGTTTAGACCAAAGGTAAGAAAGTCAAGCTATCGCATTGAACCACCAATTAGTAATGTTTATCGGGGACCGTGAGAAACGTCAGATACGAATGTAACCGAACCTGCGTTTATTCAATAAGTGTGTTAGCTTTCACACATAGCTTGTCTACGCTCAGCGTAGACTGACCATTTTGTGAAAGCTAGTACCTGATTATAATGACTCTGAGCACTGTGGCAGTCCATGACTTTTCATAAAGTGCATCTGGAGCATTGACAAATTCTAAGATTGTCTACGGCCATGGGCTTTGAATCGGCTGGAACTTTCGAACTGATTTTAAAGACATAGCTAAAATGAGACCAAAAGTGGTACCACTCTCTAATTGTCCCTACCTAGGAGCTATAGAAGAGAGATCAAAGGCGTGTCATAAACGGTGATTATCAGATCCAAGCAAGGGGTGGTAAAGAGACCTTCTGGTGGGTAATAAGTAAGGGATATTATCTGTGGATCAGATAAATAAGCCAGTACTAAGTTTCCCTATTGGGCCTCTACTTGCTTTCGTTTATTGACAGTAAACTAGCTTTGGTTGTGTCCAGTCTCTTATCAGTGATAAGACAAATGACTGAGACATATCTTATTTTTATGTCTTAAAGCATTTGCATGGACCGTAAATCATGTCAGAATTGACGCATAAGCGTTATTTCTGAACAGAAATTGTATTTTGCGTTTTAACCGCCACAAATATTGAGTCAGATGAAAGATAGTCACTTCACTGACTAGAAACCAGTACGAACATTTATAAGAGGACATAACTCATGCCGAAGTGACATAAAAATAGTAAAGACGATGTTCCTGGAAGTGCCACAATCATAGAACATAGCCTACTAATGACACCAAGAGAAAGCGAAAATAAACTATGGTAGATGGTACATACCCAGCAAACACAACGTCCCAACAACGTCTTACAACGTCATGACGTTGCAGCGACGTAACGACGTTGTTGCTACGTTGTATGTTTGCTGGGTAAGTAACAAAATAAAGCAAAGCAACCCCTTTTCCTCTACGTGGTAATCAAAATAGTAGACAGAGCAGAAACAGAAAGTGGGACACCGACGCGTCTCCCGACGACGACACCGAGGTGACCCCTAAGCGTCTATATGCCACAGTGAAATATAAGTGACTTCTAAGCGTCTATATGCCACAGTGAATAAGTGACCCCTAAGCGTCTATATGCCACAGTAAAATATAAGTGCCCCTAAGCGCCTATATGCCACAATGAAATATAAGTGACCACTAAGCGTCTATATGCCACAGTAAAGTATAAGTGACCCCTAAGCGTTTATATGCCACAGTGAAATATAAGTGAAAATATCCAGGACTTGCCACGATCACGGAGCACAACCTTTCCGAGGCACGGACAAAAGAACTGGTGAGTAACAAACAATGACAAAACAAACACCACCTATAAAACCCAAGAGCAAGGTTTGCAAAACGCTGGTTAGGATAAACACACGTTTCCGTCAATGTCTTTCAGTCCTGCAGACCGACACAAATACCAATGCAAACAGTGTAGATCCAGATGAGACGGCTTATTATGAGCCGTCTCATCAGGATCTACACTGTTTGCCAGTATGTTCTGTTTATAGACAAACCCCTATTTGCAACAATAGGCATATCCAAATTCGGATGGAAGGGTCCACTTCAGGAATTCAGGGGGTAAAAGAGTTAAGCCAGTCAGTCTAGACATTTTTGTCGCGCATGCTTTTAGCTTGGCGCGATAAAGGGAACCGGTTTTCCGTCGTCCGTCCGTCTATCCATTCATTATCCGTTTCTCTGCCAATCCATTAATATTTGCGTCAACCCTAACTTCTACCCAAATGTTCAAGTTCATTTCACGAGAACTATAAAGGCTAAAGTGATGATACTTGGTATAACCTTGCACTTTGTGATGACAACTTAGACAGCAGTATCCATATTTGACCTCGACTTATATTTCACGGTTCACAGATTTTACAAATTTACGTGGCGCGAATTAGCCGTCGGCGGAATTCTTTTGTCAGTATTGCGGTCAGTTAACTTTACTGTTTTAGTGTGTCAAAAGTTCAAGCTCTATTTGTTAAATTCAACCATGCTGTGAATGTATATATTGAAACATACCACAACGCAATGTCGACTATTCTAAATTACATTCATGGTTTATTATTATTATCCATTTTTTTTATTATTCATTCTATCTGTTAGGCTTTAAAGTCCTCGAGCCCTCAAAAGTCAGTAAACTTAAAAGTCGGTGTAACTTAATTGTCTCTGAGTGTACGCTGGGAAAAAGTTCCCTGAAGGGGAACTCATTTAACCGTTTACTTCCTGTAATAAAAGCAAACAGCGTAATTGCTGTGACTGGTAGACTGTGTTCTGTGATTGTGGCTCTTCCTGGACACCTTTTCAGAAGGGAGGCGCAAACATTTTGACACATTCGGTTACTTTTTTTTGCATTCTGTGATTGTGGTTCTTTTTGGACATCTTAACTGGAGCAGACTCCTTTTCAGAAGGGAGACGAAAACGTTTTGACACGTTTTGGTTGCTTGAAAGGTACAGGGCCTTCGCAGTACGCTCAGGACCAATGCAAAAAACGCCCTCGAGCATGCGCAAAATATGCGGATTCGCATCATCTTGCGCATGCGCAAAGTTTCATTCAGACATTTGCTCTCCATTGAAACGTTCCGTAGTATCAAATGATTGTTTGCAGACAGTGAGGGTCCTGATCAGACTGTGCGGTTGCGCAGGCCGACCTTGGTCTTCGCTGCCCGCATATGCCCGAAGACATATTTTCGCATGGCACGGCCACACTGGCTGGCTAAAAGTAAATATTTGACCAGACTACGCTGATGCTAGTATGAAAGGGGATGGATACACTTTCAGGGATGCAGCTGTCAAATCCCCAAGTCAGCATTCTACATAAATCTACAGCGGGCCGTTATCGGCCCGTCAGGGTAGCTGACGGGCCGATAACGGCCCGCTATAGATTTATGTAGAATGCTAGCTGGATTGTAGTTGCCTCCTTCCTGAAAAAAATGACTACTTCAAAACGTATGAATTTGCTCCTTTCCAGAAGGTATGCAAGAAATCAAACAGCAGTTGTCCCTTAAGGACCAAGTCACCATCCAATAAAGTCGGAGTGAGAATTCTGAGACTGAAATGCGGTTCATAACTCAACGATATATTCCAGCAGTCCTTACTCTGACTGTGCTATCACGCAGCTGTAGTTAAAATAATGTGGCAATCCAGATTAGAGGCTTTCTTACTAAAAAAAATATTATATCCATGTTTCTAAATGATCTAAATGATTATATCAATGGCTTTATCAGATAAAATACACATCTCCTCGTGTTACATCCTAAATTACTTCCATATTTCTTACTATACTGAAAGGAAAAAGAAACGCAGGGTAGAGTTTTTTCCTTCTTATTTTAACCATTTTTTACGGTGTTTACTATAGCCATACACTTTTACAGATTGTCCTGTGAATGTGAACCGCGGGTATACGAGTCTTTGGTCGATGTGCTGTCTACCCAGTGTGTGAAATCATTCAACCGTGCACTACACAGTGCATTGCACGGACAATACGGAAAGCCAAAATTTCGTGCAAAACAAGCATGTTTAAACCTTCAGCACAAGATTTCCTCACACCATTTGGTACACTTCAACGATACACAACGCTCTTCGATTCTTTTACCGATTTTTCTTTTCATTTTTACGCTACTTCGAACTTTTTTTTCAATCATGGTACGATTGACTGATGTTTAGAGGGGTAGGGCAATTGCGTTGCTGATGCAGGGTCAGAGGCAACAGCAAGTTGCCAATCATTTTGGGGTTAACGTCTCAACAATTGAACGTCTTGTTAGACGTTTAAGGGAGATAGGGCATTTAGCAGACCGACTGCGGTCTGGGCGTCCACGCTTGGCGTCGCGACGTCAAGACAGGCACATTTGCGGAATAGTCATCTCACTGCTACCGAAACTGCCCTTAACACAGTAGGTACGCATAATCGACAAATTTCTCCGAAGACTGTTGGAAGTCGATTGCGTGAGATTGGTCTTCGAGCTCGTCGTCCATACGTTGGTCTGCCTCTGACCCAGGCACGTAGGTTGCATCGTATAGCGTGGTTGACGGCGCATGCGCCCAGGCTATTTTCGATGAGGCAGTGGAGACGAGTTCTTTTTACGGACGAATCTAGGTTCACTCTCTATCGCGCAGATGGTCGACGTCGTGTGTACCGACGTCGCGGAGAACGCTTTGCCGACGCCTGTGTTGTCGATTGGGATAGGTTTGGGGATGGCTCCGTTATGGTCTGGGGAGGCATTGCTCACGGGATAAAATCACAGTTGATTATTGTTGCGGGCAATATGACCGCAGTAAGGTATAGGGATGAGATCTTGCGTCCTGTTGCAGTCCCGCTTGTGCAACAACGTAATCTGATTCTGCAGCAGGACAATGCCCGACCACATGTTGCCCGAGTTTGTCAGGATTTCCTGGCAAACAATAACATCGCACCACTAGCATGGCCACCGTACAGTCCAGATGTGACCCCAATAGAGCACATGTGGGATGAGCTGGACAGAAGGTTAGGAAGCGCCGAAATCCCCCCCGCAACTCTCGCACAACTAAGGAATGCGTTGATCGATGAATGGAATAACATCCCGATGCGAACTGTCAATGCTTTGGTTAATTCTATCCAAAGGAGAATTAGGGCAGCAACGGCAGCAAGAGGGGGGCACACCCGATATTGATTTTCAGTTTGATTTTGATTTCAAGATTTGGGGGGTAGCTACCAATGAACTTCAATAACTCGAGACTTGTTGATCACAAACCAATGAAATTTGGAACTTTTGTTCCATACATGTACCGTTTTGTAATCATAGTAAAATATTTAACAAACTTTTTCAAACTTGAATGAAATTTAGGAATAAAATTAACCCTGCGTTTCTTTTTCCTTTCAGTATATATTAGTGCTTTCAGTCTAAGAGAAATGAATTTTTATAAATTATTGGACCTGTGTTCCATGGGTGTGGCCTTTCCTGGGTACGAGGTTCCTCGTAACTCAATATTTTATTGAATTATGTTTCTGATTTAACAATCATTTTAGGTTCTCAACAAATCAGAAAGGGTCTTGAAAATTAATATGGAAGGGTTCTTTACCCTGTCCGGGATTCTCCACAAAAGTATTTGAGCTGTTTCAGTGATGAGAAGCACTTCACAAAAATAACAATCCAAGAACAATTGCCTAAGGAGGGTCAGCAGTAAACCTACCGGGTAGTGACGGTAACGGGTTAAATCGATTTTACTGGTAACAAATATTCCCCATAGGTTGAAATGTTGCAAAATTAAAACAAAATGTTCGGTTCAAGTACAGCCTCGCTAAGTGACCTGTAACAATAAAACTTTGGCATATTTGATCTATTTGATCAAGTTAAGATCATCAACAGTGATAACCCCAGTATGTTAACATCATTCATTTAAGCAATGGTCTTTTTTCTTTCTTTCTTAATGGAAGCCACGTGGTTTTTCACATGGAATCGTTTTCGATTCAGAATTTACTATCGATAATCACAATCGGGAGGTATTAACAGAATGACTTTCGCTTATAATCAACGATTGTCCTATCGCTAGTGCTTTCGTCTTTGAATTACAGAATACAGAACCCACAGAATAAAATACTGTTAAGCGTAAGCGTGAAAAGTGTATGTACCCAGTCAGCATTCTACGTAAATCTATATCGGGCCGTCATCGGCCCGTCAGGGTAGCTGACGGGCCGATGACGGCCCGATGTAGTTTTACGTAGAATGCTAGCTGGGTATGTGTGTGTGGCGGTGGGTGGGGGGCCGGGTGCATTTATGCCCTGTACACACAGACAAGGCCTGGATCATCCTACCGGACTGTCTGCTCAGCATACCTAGTTTCTTCCTTGTTCGCTGATACATTCTACATTATCGATTCTATTAGTGGATTGCGAACGTCCTCATCAAAATATGCGGGGCACTGGCTGATCTGAGCCTTCACTGTTCGCATAGGGCATAAGTGTTATTTTCGCGCGCTGTACATCAAATTCTAATGGCTTTGTGGTGATCTGAAAACACTTTCTCATGGTTCTTGAATCGATTGTACTTTATATACGGTATAACCCTTTCTTTTTGTACGACTGAATTCTGTCTAGTTCCATTCTTTAGTTACTACCAAAGCTAGAGCACAACGTCAGATAAATGTACCTTCGGGCATTTGCGCCTGGCAAAGATCAAGATCGGCCTGCGCATTCGCGAAGTTTGATCAGAATCTTCACAATGCGCATTTTGGATAGTAAACGATGCAAAGTTTCTTCATGCGGACAACGAAGATTCTGATCAGACTGTATCCGCCTAGTTTCCCAGCAGGCACACAGCGTTAAAATGACGTCATATCAACGTCGATGCGACGAGATCACGTCGCATCGACGTTGATACGACGTCATTTTGATGTTGTGTGCCTGCTGGGTTGAGTCTTCGTTGGGTGCACATATCAGAAGGTACGTTATCTTACGTTGCAGATCATAAATTTTCTCGGAAATATGGTGGTCATGTATATTTTCAAATATCTACTCACAGAAGGGCTCGTTCATGTGTGCTGATGAAAGCTTTAAGTAGATTTTGTTTGTGTTGAGGTTTTACGGCCCAGTCAACCCAATGGGGTCATGTCGAGCGCGGTCAGTTTACCTAACCACACGTTTGCTGGGCAGGCTTAGTCATCTAAGCGGTTAATCAGTATCGTGCACATTCTTTCGCCAGAAAGCTTTAAGTAGAAGTCAGAACCTTTATGCAAGGGTCGAACAAAGCTCCATCGATATTTCGTACTGGTAAATGATTGCATATACTAAACTTTTCGGCAAGAGGCTTTCAAAAAGTTTGCGGGTCGTTTAGCTTCAACAATTGCATGTACGCTTATGACGTTACCCCACGACTAACCTTAATTGAACTAACCTTAATGATTCCAGTTACTTTCCGAGTTTTGGTTCACTCCGAACTGTCAAGTTTACCTCTGACGTTTACACAAATAATAGGTGCCACAGTCACTAGATGGGGGAGTCCTTGGCTAGTATTAGCTGATTCGACAATGGAATGTTTTCATTTTAATGCCAATACAGATACTCTTTGGACAGGTTCATTTCAGAAGTAAAGGATGTCTGAATTACTTTTTTGTATTATCATTTTTATAGAGAATTTGTATTTAATACAGCGTAGTCCTATACCAGATGTCGCGTTTTGTGGCGTCTGATCTAAGTTAAATCTGGGCCCAGTTGTTCAAAGCGTCGTTAGCTTAACGAGCTCGCTAAGGGTCATTTCGTTAACTATTTCAGCGGATTCAATATACAATATTCTGATATTTTTTGCTGAAAAAATGTGAGTAGCTTTTGCACTGCAAAAGCTACTCACATTTTTTCAGCAAAAAATTACAGCATATTTGCGCATCAGATGATGTAAATTTTAACGAATCGTTAACTAACGACGTCGTTAGCTTTGAACAACCGGGCCCTGTTTGCCACGGCCCCTTTCATGGGACGCTAGTCATGAGCGGGTTAATTTTATATCCAAAAGACGCCATGTAGATAATATAACATGCCCTTCTATTCTATTCGTTATCAGATGCAGACTACTATGTTGTTACTTCCGCTTCCGGGTTCGGTTTAATTCCCGTACTTGATGTGTGATTAGCATAACTCATATATATGCGGCACGACAGGGCGATCCGCAGTTATACAGATACACTAAATTATACAGCATTCGAAAGTGCTGTAAAGCTGTATTCATCTTACAGTGAATTACTGCACAAAAGTTTGTATTGAAATCAGAAGCAGTGGGAAAAAATAAACTTTTATTTATTTTACTTTGACAACATAGAAAGCTAAACGAACTTATAGACGTAACCAACCGAACTCACCACTTTTTTCCCGCCGTACAGAATTTTATCAAAGGATAAAAAAGAATCGCAGATAACCTATAATGTATAACGGTAACAACAACAAATAACAACGTCAACTATTAATAAAAATGGAGTAAGCTTCAAGAGCCTTTTCTATAAGCCTGTTCATCTGGACTCCTGACAACCCTATTTATTTAACACCCCCACGCAACACATAGCCGGCCTCGGTGGCTTAGTTGGATGCGTCGTCCGACTGGAGACCAGGAGGTCGCGGGTTCAACCCCGCCCAGGTCGGCAACATTCTTTCGTGGAGATTGATCATGAAATATTTTCTACGGTCATTCTCTCCCTTCCGCTGATTCAAGAAGGGCAGTTGTCAGTTTCTGGCGAAAGAATGTGCACAATACTGGTTAACCGCTTAGAGGACTAAGCCTTCCCAGTAAACGTGTGGTTAGGTAAACTGACCGCGCTCGACATGACCCCATTGGGTTGACTGGGCCGTAAAACCTCAAACAAACACGCAACACATTCGCGCGCATACGTATCAACACACGCAAGCACTCACGCACTCACGGTCGCAGTCAATTTACCTAATTTATTTACAAATCGATTTAAGCCGTCTGCCATGGGAGGAAGAAACCGTTCCGGTCGCGGTTAGCTTTTGGATGATTGTTCCCAATTAGCTCGGTACGACAATATCGAACGTTTAGTACATCTTTCGTCTTGAAAATTCTTTTGAGCTTCCATGTTTAATATCATTGTCATGTGAGTTATAGTGTGTGTATATTACAATGAAGGGGAAGGACCGTAACTAATCATTTATATGCAATAAAATATGATTAAATTCACTTACAGACGCGTTCTCAAAGGTTCCGATATTGGCGTTTCATGGACATGTGGTGGAGAAAACCAGAGTACTCAGGGAAAACCGCCGACCGTGGAGGGCGACCACTACCTGTCACATGGCATGCTAGCAGCGGGAATCGAACCCGGGCCGCAACGGTAACAACGACAGAGATACCTCCCAGCGGGCACATGACGTAAATATAATGTCGCCTCAACGTCGATGCAACGTCATGACGTTGCATCGACGTTGAGGCGACGTTATATTTACGTCACGTGCCTGCCGGGCTCATGCATTGGAAAAAAAACTGATGAACGTTCAGGGGAGGCTTTACTGTCAAAATCGTTTTGCCTCCCTTCCGAAAAGGGGGATACATTATTTTTCTCTCTTTGGAATTTTTTTTTTTTTTCTTGTGGAAATGGCGGAAAATCTATAAAGTGTATCCAGTCCCATAAAATAAAAATCTAAAGGGTTGCCTTTGGAAACAAAGCACTAATTACAGGTATAAAATTGGAGTCTTGGTTTTCAAAGGTAGTAATGACGTTTGCAACACTACGCCCTCTACCGTATATATGACCAGAACTCCATTACAAAAATACAACAATGGGCCCAATGATCCTAAGGGAAATGAAAATATAATCTGCACTATGATGAAGTACGGGGAGACGTTCTACGGCCGCCACACGGCCCTAATACCAGCTGCAGTGACTGGCCTGATTACTCAACGCTACCACTCGGACTACTACAGGAAGGGAACATATTACTGTTACTATTACATGAAGGAAACATATAACGATTGCGAAGCCTCTTGCCGAAAGGTTTCAACTGAATATACGAAATGATAACTACCGAGACAAATGGAAGCTAGACAACGCAACTCTCATCTGACTGTACAAGCAGCGCATTAGTTTCACAATGAGTTTTGTATCGCACGAACTGATTTCTTTCCATTCCGTGAATCACTGTGGTATTCAAACCATGGCTGATCATTGCTAGTAAAAATGTTACTATTTCCCACTATTCAAAGCAGAGACTAGACGTGGATTCGAAACCCGTTTTGTTTTGAATGTAGCGTGTTCGATTGTAACGAAGACTTGTAATGTTGTCACTTAATATAACCAGGATACTTTCTGTGTGGATCAAAAACCATTTCAAAGTGCTGAAACTTATTAGGAGACAACGTTATAAATAGTTTACATACATACATACGTACGTACATACACATACATACATACATACATACATACATACATACATACATACATACATACATACATACATACATACATACATACATACATATGGGATTGGATACACTTGGTAAAGTGTTTGTTCAAAGGAGCAATACAATCGAACTTCAACGGCTCGAACATCTTTAGGACAATGGACAACTGGGCCCTGGTTTCTTAAGCTTGTATATCCATTGAGATGGCTCATAATAAGCTGGCATATCAGGATCAATTAGACTGGCTCCAGTTGTTTCTGCATTTTTTTTTTTTTTTTGTCATTCTTTAATTCTTCGTGTCCCTGTATTTATCTTTTATCCCATTTCACTGTTTTACTACAGAAACTATCTTTTCCACTCTTTTCGATTTTCTACACAATACTTGTGTTGTGTGTACTCATTAGAATCGCCTCATCGAGGCGATTCTAATGAGTACACACAGCATACAATTTCATGATAAAATAACAAAATTTCCCTTAGTATTTGTTTTCTCGAGCTATCGGAAGAATTTCAAAGGGACTCAAAACGAGTTCGAATTAACTGGTAAACGAGTCATCGGTGTTCGAGCTGTTGAGGTTCGACTTACAGTATTACTTTTCCTCCTACTGGTAAATCAAAGCACTGACAGCAATGGTGGATCGATTGTCTCTTAGTGTAAGCTGGGAAAATGGTCCTGAACGGGACTTTAAGGCGGCACAATTAATCGGATAATCGATTAATTGATCGATAAATTCCACAAAAATTATCATTACAGTATTTACCCTTAGTAAATTGCTTCAATTATTATTTCAATTCCTTACCATACTTTATCTAAAATATGAACAAGTAACAAGTTACTATCCACCGTTGTATCTAAAATAGCTATATGATAGGCAAACAGTACAAACCCTGATGAGACGCCGTGTTTGCGGCGTCTCATCTGGGTCTACACTGTTTGTTCAGGATGTCTGACAGAATACATACAAGAAAGTGTAACATATGGTAAGAGTCATGGTCAGATAGGTAAAATTATGACCAAATCTTCAGCGATTACTTGTCGATTATCAATCACATTGGCAGAACTGATAATCAATTATGTTTTCAGCTCTAATTAGCCAGCCTTACTTAAGACTGTTTCATTTAACCCTTAACTTCCTGTAATTTTAGCAAACAGTGCAGACACTGATCAGACGCCGCGTTATGTGGTGTCTGATTTGAGTCTGTACGATTTGCCAATGTCTCAGACCAGGTTTTATAGATAACCCTCTTTACACGGCACTCTGACGACACAGTGACAAGAATAGCGCGGCTATAAATAACCGTTCCCTGGATTTCTTACAAACGCGCGGTTTGCTTTCATTGGCAATTCTTAATCATGTGGACAACAATCTTAAGGAACATTTAGTGAATGTAAACTATGGCTCGATTTTAAACAATCGACTGTAAACAATCGTCCCAAAAATTAGAAAAGGATCAAACCATGTCCTGTTGTAATGTCCGTCTAATTTAGAGAATTAGTGAGTGGTTAAAGACATGGCTTAATAAGTGAAAGTAAAGCTTTAATCGTGGTTTCTTAACTTTACTAAATAGATATTCCAAATAATATTTCTAGACTTTAAGTTTCTTATACCGTTACTATTTAACTACGTCACAGTAATTTAGGATGTTAGATTCAAAAGTATAAAATGATATTATTCTATTAAACTTCAAGAGCTTACTACTTATTTGCTCTCAAACCATACTTTTTCATTCACACACAAGAAAAGCCTACTATATTTCCTGTTTTCACATGACTTGACAAATATGGTTACTATTTTTCCACATACAACTAATAAACAAAATGGGAGTAATGAAAGATTCTGAAAGTCTTGTAGTAGTGATGTACGAATATACTTCCTGTGGAGCAGCCAAACCACATCCTCATCACGAAAACACGCCTATATAATTTTGACCCCCTTAAACCCCACTTTTATATAGTAAAACTGGGGTTTAAAGGGGTATACATTATTTTTCTTATTTCTGCTCAAAACATAGATTGTGGGTATTCGTTAGAACCGCCTCTGCGAGGCGGTTCTAACGAGTACCTACAATCTATGTTTTGAGCAGAAATATGAAAAATATTTGAATTTTTTGTATGAAAATTTTCAATTTTTCGGTGATTAACTTTTCAATATATTTGAATAGGCAGGTTTTCGTAATGCTGATATCAAGGTCTGATATCATAGAACTTTATACATGTAAACGGCATTCAGATCAGGAAATAAACTTTATACATGTAAACGGCATTCAGATCAGGAAATAGAAAATTAAAGATTATAAAATAAACAGGAAGGACCTTGCACATGCTTATATATCACACTACTCTCACGGGAGTAGGGATGGAGAGTAAAAAGAAGATAAAAACCTATTTCTAACTATCGTCTGCTACCACTTATATAGCCTTCATGGTTAAAAAAAGCGATACCTGCTCTAACTGTCGCATTTTGCGATTTCATATTCTGTCTTCTGTGTTCAATTTATATGCATAAAAAGAACAAACAAAAAGGTCAACAAAAGTCCTGCCTCGCCAAAAACGCAATACTAATTCTGTATTGAAGAACGGCAAATGAAAGGAACATAAAATTCCTTTACATTAGTGCGTTGCTATAGCAACTTGGCAGTTATCTCAGCAGGAAAACGTCTAGGTCTGAAAGCAATTTGTGTGTTGGCAAACCCCCAAAATCTCTGCAGATAAGCTTAAAGATAATTGTATAATTGGTTAGGTCTGTGTGTTTTATTTCTTCCCAAAATACTAGCGGTGGTTTATCTCCTTTTCGGCGTCACATAATTTTGAACAGTGTGTGTCAAAATCATTTAAAATACATGTTTAAGATTACACTGAGCGTTTTATATGCGGCAAGTAATCGAGCAACTGATCTAAACACATTTATAATTTAATTGAACTGAAGGTTCCTCAAATTACAAATTTTAACTTCATAGATACGATAATCAGCTGACTTTGCTTTGTACTTCCCAGCTAGCATTCTACATAAATCTACAGCGGGCCGTTATCGGCCCGTCAGGTACCCTGACGGGCCGATAACGGCACGCTGTAGATTTATGTAGAATGCTAGCTGGGTTAAAATTGACCCTCGCCGTTCATATTATTCGAATCTTTTCCCCAAAGAAATTATCCTGCGAGCACATGACGTTTATACAACGTCGCATTCACGTCCTGACGTTGCATCGATGCGGCAACCATGAATGCGACATTGTATAAACGCCATGTGCCCCTGACGTTGCATCGGCGTGAATCCGACGTTGTATAAACGTCATGTGACCTCTGGGTAGCCTTTATATTAGGAAACCGCTGGAATCTCCGACATACCTCTGGATAAGAGGGCTAACCAGAATCGTTTTGTGTCTCCCTAAAACATATGTTGTTGGTGCTCATTAGAAGCGCCTCGCGCCTCATCAACGCCTAGTTGACTCCTGAAATTAGATGAATATTGAAAATATTGCAGAAAAGAAGAGAAAGGAGCAATTTCTCCTCTTTTCCACAATATTTTGTTACCTGTTGTTAGATTTTCATGTTTAAGCAGGGACTAGATTATCGCTTCGAGATAAGCGGTTATTCGAGATAAGCGAGGTCAGGATAACGAGAGTCAACTGTACTTGTAAAGAAGAGCCAACTGACGTCAAACAAAAATTCAATACTGAATGCATAAAATAATCGGAATGGGGTGATCCTCGGGAAATATAGAACAAAACAGAAGATAGAAATAATGGTCCTGAACGGGGACGTAAGACGGTTTCATTTAATCCTTAACTTTATCTAAACAAACAGTGCAGACCCTGATCAGATACCGCGTTCTGCAGCGTTTAATATAAGTCTGCACCGTTTGCCAATATCCCAAATGTCCCAGCCCAGGTTTTACAGAAAATCCTTTATGAACAGTACTCTGACGTCACAGCGACAAGAATAGCGCGGCTATAAATAACCGTTACCTGGATTTTAACTATTGCACGGTTTGATTTCATTGGTTAGTGATGCTCACTTGGACAACTACCTTAAGGAAATGTTGGCGTTCGTATAATATGGCTCGATTGTACAATCGACAAAGAAAAAAAAAGCGGGCTCGGTTTGACTGAATATGTTCCTGAGCAATAATGAAAAAATGTAACATCCCTCACGATCCCACACAGACCAAACGCGGTACCACTCACTAGTGATTTTATTGTTCCTTCCCAGGTAATAGAGAGAGCATGTCATAAAGAGGTGAATAAGAAATCCCAGCAGGGTGGTAAAGAGAACTTCTGAGGGGCATCACGAAAACACGCCTATATAATACTGACCCCCTTAAACCCCACTTTTATATAGTAAAACTGGGGTTTATAGGGGTATACCTTATTTTTCTTATTTCTGCTCAAAACATAGATTGTGGGTACTCGTTAGAACCGCCTCGCCGAGGCGGTTCTAACGAGTACCCACAATCTATGTTTTCTGCTCAAAACATAGCTTGTGGGTACTCGTTAGAACCGCCTCGCAATCTATGTTTTGAGCAGACATATGAAAAAATATCAGAGATTTTTATCTGAAAATTTTCAGTTTTTGGAGGTGAAATTTTCTATATATTTGAATAGGCGTGTATTCATAATGGGCAAGCAATATTTTGAAGGGAGTATTACCTATGGATCAGATAAATAAGCCGGTGCTACATGTATATTCTTCTATTGTCCCTCTACCTGTCTATTGTTTACAGACAGTGTACTAGGCGTTGTTATGCCCAGTCTTTTTTTTTTTTTTTTTTTTTGGTCAGTGATTAGACTAATGACCGAGACACATCTTGTTTTATGTCTCTAAGCGGACCTCTGTTTTCAAATGCAATATATAAACTCCGTAGTCTCAAATGACCAGAAAAATCTAATACTGTCAGTACTACATCAATATACTGGGTGAGCACACGTCTTCATGTCTTTGAGCAAATAAATATACTTACCAATGGACCTCCTTGTCCACTGAATCAGATAAGAAGTTCACAAATTGACATGGCATATACTTAACTTAGCTGCAGATAGGAGGGGTAGCTAGGTAAATGTTGTTTCTTATTTTTAACAAAATCATATGTTGTGAGTACTCATTATAATCATCTAGCCGAGGCGCTTCTAATGACATACTCTTGTGGAGAACTAAAAAAATATATATTCGATACTTATGTTAAAAATCACTTATCTAGATCTAGGGCTAAAACATACGCTTTAGATAGGGTTATTAACATAATGACATACACACATACTATATATGTGTGTAATTATTAGGGATATATGTGACAGACTATGTAACGTGTCAGCACGGTGATTGTTCACATATGCTTGAGGGGAAGTGTACCTCTGACGCGTATAATGGATGTAAGTACTATTTGCACATTACTATAGGCCTATATCTGCAGCAAGCCTAGTAAATGGTGTATATTTTACACAACAGTACGCTTACTAGAGTATCGGGTCTACGTTCAGTGGATAATAAATCATTCGATATTGATTGTACTGTCACTAAAGCGCCGTTTCCGCTCGCGTTGCCATGGAGTTAATCTTTCCTTTTGTGCTCGATTGCTTTTTGTAACAAAGAGCTTTGCATTATCGATCGTGTGAAGGTAATAAAATTGGGCCATTGTAATTTTGCCATGTGTCATGAAATACAAAGCGATCGCTCAACCCTAAATTACAATTTGTATTATTCGGGTTATTCGCATAGCTTTTACAAAGCATTAAATGTTGTCTGAATGTCTTTATCAAAGGCTTGGTCAGTCAGTTTAATGAAATACCTTCGTCAAAAAAAAAAAAAAAAAAAATAATAATAATAATAATAATAATAAATAAAAAATAAATATTAAAAAATAAATAAATAAAAAAAATAAAAAATATTTTAAAGTAAAAAATAAATAAATAAATAAGTAAAATAAAAATAAAATAAAATTATACTAAAACAAGCAATGATTTTGAAATCGCTCAAGTCATACGTCCGGAGCGGATATTATTGGGCGCTAAATGAAGTAAAGTCTAATCGAACGGGTCAACCTCCGTTTGCATGGAGGTGAGACTAGGTACCTCAGAAACTGAACATGTGGGCCGCAATTTGAGATACTGTATCTTCGAGCGCACAGCGAAGACTTAAACCAGGTACAGTCTGATGAGTCTTCACCATGCGTTCTTTGGATCCCTATCCATGTTTTCTTCATGCGAACAGTGAAGAGTAAACAGACGCAGTGGCGGATCCAGGATCATTTACTAGGTGGTTCAAGCTTTCTGTAGGGATTCGATTTGATCTAATTACCACACATATTCTATTAGAACAAACAGGCCTTAACACTGTAGACTTAGATAGGACGCCACAAAACGCGGCGTCTGATCAGGGTTTGCACTCTTTGCCAGTCATCCAGCAATTTTAGGCACATTCAGTTAGTTAAATGGAATCGTTGAACTTTTAGAGGTATGAGATAAAGGTTAAGTTGTGCCATAATTTAGGATTTATACGGAATCCAAAATTAAGTAGATTTATCTAAACTTCCGTACGAAAATGAAATTTTGAGTCAAAGATCAAACCCGATACCCAGTAAGCATTCTTTATAAATCTACAGCGGGCCGTTATCGGCCCGTCAGGGTAGCTGACGGGCCTATAACGGCCCGCTGTAGATTAATAAAGAATGTTAGCTGGGTAACCTCTTCTCAAAACCACCTCTGAGAATGTGTGGATTGGCAGGCAATCTGATTCTTCGCTGTTTGCACATATCATCTCACGCAAGGATATATTGCCTCGCAGTTTGGAACCAGATCAGACGCCACGTTTCTGTAGCGTCTGATCAGGGAGTACACTGTTTGCCAATCATCCAGCAGTTTATAGACGCATCAACAGCCAGTTAAAATACCTAGTTCATTTTTTGGAAAAGTATGAAAAGTAGTAAAGATGTCCCAATATTTCGTGTAAATAAGGTTTATTTTTTATGTGAAAAAACAAAACAAAACAAAACACACACACACACACACACACACACACACACACACACACACACACACACACACACAACAATGAACTATTATAGTTATCGTATGGAATTTTAGTGATTAAGCCTTTGAGGCATTGTGTGGTTAAGGTGAATAGTAGTTTTTCCACCATTTCCGCCAAGGGAGCCAACTTTTGTGGCCTCATGATAACTTTATTGCACACCAATCCCCTTCTGAAAGGGATCTACTCAGTAAGGTAACAAATTGCTACCTCTGGGAGCAAATTCTTTCTTTAGAGAGTAGATACCTTTTCTTAGGGGAGGAAAACAATTTGACAGGATTGTCTCCCTTGAAAGTGAATACCAGTTTCCCTTAATAATCACTCTACTTAGCGAAAGGTTCTTCTAATGAGTATCCACACCATACGTGTTGATGGAGAAAATTGTCCCTGAATTGTCATCATATACTTTCTGTCAGTATTTCATCTTGCGAAAATGGTTTTAAAAATCAAAGCACTGACAGCACTGGTGGGTCAATGGTCTCTGAGTATATGCTTAGAAAATGGTCCTGAACTTGGATTTAGGATTAAGATTGTTTCATTTAACCCTTAACTTCCTGTGATTTAAGCAAATAGTGCATGCTGCGGCGTCTGATCTGGGACTGCACTGTTTGCCAATGTCCAAAATGTTCCAGTCCAGGTTTTACAGATCTATCAACAGCACTCTGACGTCACAGCGACAAGAATAGCGCAGCTATAAATAACCGGTACCTGGAGTTAATCTAACGGGCGGTTTGATTTCACTGGTCACTGATAATCACGTGGACAGCTACCTTAAGGAAATTTTGGCATTCGTATACTATAGCTTGATTGTAAACAATCGACCCAAAAATAACAAGGATTAAAATTCGGTGTAAGAAACACTGTACATACATAAGATGAATTTTCTTCAGAGCCGAACGTTGTGCGGCTGTAAATCAGCAGCCTCTTTTATATGGGCCGCGTCAAGCGAAAAAGTGCCTTCGAGCATGCGCAAAATATGCGGATTCGTATCATCCCTGAACAGGCGGAAGGTCTCATTTGGGTATTTACTCTCCATTGATACATTCTGTAGTGTCAAATGATGTTAGCGGACAGCGGAGGCCCTGATCAGACTGCGCTGATGCGCAGGCTGATCTTGGCCTTCGCTGTCCGCATACGGCCGAAGACATGTTTAATAATGGCGCAGCCCATATGATGCCTTAGTAAAAATGGAGTACCGCATTCTGAGGACCGATTATGAAGTAGTTGTTGATAATTCTGGAAAAACTTTCTCCAGTTCTCCATAAAACAATCATACGCTATGGGTACTCACTAGAAGCGCCTCGCTGAGGCGCATCTAATGAATACCCACAACCTATGTTATAATGGAGAAATAAACTTCTTATCAGACACTCCTCCTGAACAAGTCCTGTGCTTTAAAGTTCGCAAAAGACCTAAATTAAGTGTATTTCAAGTGAGTTAATTACCAGATTATAAAATAGGAAGGTATATTTCAGAGTCGGGGAGCGGAAGTGAACGGACAGTTGCGATTGTACATCACTTGCAATGTTGTACAGTGGACGCTCAATCACTTGCTCCTAAAATGATCACGTGGCATGTCAAATATGTAAACACAGCAGCCATGAGCGTGAACTCGTAGAGTTTTCTTTTTGTTTATGTAAGTTGTCTATATATATATGCCATAACATCGATGATATCTGCATAAATATTATTAGTGCTATCGGTGGAAACACTGGCGTTGATTACTTGTCCTGTATCTTCCTGTTGCTCACCTACTTCACAAAACAGTGCAGATGTCCAAGAAATATCTAAATAACACTTTTTGGATTTTTTGGACAAAGTCGATCTCCTGTTCAGCATATTGTACAATAAAGACGTGTACATCTATATATAATGTGACAAAAAATAAAGAACTCGGAATTTGTATGTCCTTCACCTTTTTTTTAAATTTTTTCATTGAACGGTCACTTGGTATTGGATTGAATGGATCCTTGCGATCTTTAGAATAGTCATGTGCGATGGTAAATTCACGAAAATAACAGTTTGTTTAACCGTCCTGGTGTACTTCTGACTAGCTTGCCTTCAAATAACCAACCCACTGCCTTGAAATACCACACAGAAAGTGCTGAGATTGGTATTGACGCCCAAAATTTTTCACACCATTGTAGATACGGGACACCCTGATTCTTAAAATTTCCACCATACTAACAGGTATACATATGCAATGTTTTGACCTCTCAGTAAGTTTTTATATCCAACGACTGAAAATGACAGCTTGCTCTCGTCATCTTGAAATGCACCGGTTTTACATAAAAAACAAAAATAAACAAAACAAAAAAAAAAAAAAAAAAAAAAAAAATATGAAACGCGTCGAGCTTGAAATTTAAGTGTCTTTGAACAAACGCAGAATGTGCAGATTCACATCTTCTTGAGCAAACACAAAATATCATACGGGCCTTTGCCCCGGCCTTTGCTCTCCAATCATACATTGCATTTTCTAGTATCCGACTGTGATGAAACAACGAAGAGTGTTGATAGCTGAACTACCAAACATGTTTAACCAGAGCTAAAGAAAAGTGTTAGTTGAACTTCGGCGGGTTCAGCCAATAACCACATCAGGCCTCAGTTTCGACAAAAGTCCTGCATTGGTTACGGAGGAGATGCGATAGTGGTAAATCTTCAAGATGGCTTATCCACATTCATCAACCCGGCACTCACAGGCACATCACTGGCTTTAATGGCACGACGACGGTTCGGACCTCAGACTCAAGGACGGCCTGTTTGTAAAACTTTAATCAGTGGGTTAGGGCTTGACGATATGTCTTTGGCTTGGCCCGCCATGGTTCAGCTATTGGTTTTCATTTACTCTGGCACACAGTAGAATTAGCCATGAGTGCTCGTCTTTGTTTATCATAGTGATTAATTTGATTTTTATGTTTTCGCTTTGATGCATTGATTGTGTTGGGAGCCTTTATGTGAACCGATTTTTATGCATTTCTGTATGAAGAGTAGCATCGGGACCCAGGGTGAGGTTGGCCAGCTGTAAAAGTGTTTAACCCTCCCGGTAGTTTATTCTACTGACCGTTCTAAGGCGGTGGTCTTGGTGTTGTTCTTACTCTTTGTAGCTCTTTGTAGCTTTGTGGTTCCCGCATTACTTTCTATTTTTTCTATATGTGTTGTGAAGCTAGCATTGAGGTCACAGTCTTCAATAGCTGCCCACTTTGCTTTCTGTTTTACTAGTTTGTTGTGATGCTAACATTTTGGTCACCTTCAACAGCTGCCCATTTTGCTTTCTGTTTTACTATAGTTGTGATAAGTGGAATCGTTACCCAGGGTGAAGTTACTCGGCTGTAAAGTGCTTTAATCCCACCTGCCATCCCACCTGCCACCCCACCCCCACCAACACACACACACACACACACACACACACACACACACACACACACACACACACACGTGCTTTATTCTACTGACAGTTCTAAGACGGTGGTCCCGGTGTAAGTCTTACTCTTTGTTGCTTTGTGGTTTATTCTACGAGGTGATTTGTTTTAAGTCTTGCCTGTGTTATTTTGTTCTTGTGTTTTCAGTCCTTTTAGCACTGCGATTATCTCGCTTGGGGAAAAATGAGTTTATCTTAGTGCTTTTCGTACGTTTGTTCGATTTGCGCTTATTTGGTGTTGTCTGTTTCCTCTTCCTCTTGATGTCTGGAAAGGGCTGCGGCTTGTGATTGTGGCACACCCTGGACTTTTATCTAACCTTTTAAAGACAAATCAAGACAGTTGCGGGCTACTTTAAATACTCTTTATTTCCCCTCGCCATTGTCCAGTGGAACAGACTCCCGCCAAGAAAAGCAATGATACCAGACTTTGACTCCCATTTCCGAGACTCCCATCACATAAACACGCCTATATAATGTTGACCCCCTTCAACCTCACTTTTATATAGTAAAACTGGGTTTACAGGGGTATACATTGTTTTCTTATTTCTGCTCAAAAGCATAGATTGTGGGTACGCGTTAGAACCGCTTTGCCGAGGCGGTTCTAACGAGTACCCACAACCTACGTTTTGAGCAGAAATTTGAAAAAATGTCAGAATTTTTACCTGAACATTTCACTTTTTGGTGGTAAAATTTTCAGTACATTTGAATAGGTTTGTTTTCGTAATGTATCTTCTAAAACCGAGACTCTATTTTCTAATCCGTAGTGTGTTCTTTGTTTCCAAAGGTAATCTTTTTGACGTTTATTTGAATCTTTCAGACTGGCAGTCAGCAGTCTGACCTTCTTCATGCCATAGACCGAAAGCATTGTTTTCAACCTTTTTACCTTAGCACTTTTTCTTCATCGGGTTTTTATCTGACTGTCGGTCTGAAAGATTCAAATTCTGGTATCATTGCTATATTGTTATTTCGATTGAAAACACAATACAGAATTTTCGAGATCTTTAATTATAGGGTTTTTTAGCAGGGAAATGTCCCTGCAAAGCAGGGCATATACTGTAGACCTGGGCTTAGCAGGTTGAAAAAATCATTATGCACCGTTGGGGTCGAGATAATAAATGAAGTACTATTTAGGTCTTCACTGCACTGCGTCTTATGAAGATTATTTTAGGAAAAAATTAGATCTATTAAGAAAGAAGAAGAAGAAGAAGAAGAAAAAAAAAGAACCCATGGGTTTAGATCAAGTGATCATCAGCATTGTGTGAAGGATCACCATGCTATGGTGTTGACTTTAATTAGATCAAGAATTTGATGGAAATTGCTGCTCATAGAGAATTGTAATTGTTACATATGAACTCATTTTTTTCATTGCACTAAAATAAATTTTACTTTCCACACTCGAGGTATTATAAAGCAGATATATCACCATACTTCTTGTACACAGATTATGTGTTGCAACCGGATGTTGTGACGTCCCATATATGACGTCATCATATGATATGGCATTTATGACTGACGTCATAACTTGTTTAATGTCGTACGCAATGACGTAACAAAAAATAACTAGATGGAATGACCGTCACGAATGTTCGCGGCTCCACCTGATTTTGTCTGTAAATATTAATGTAGGTCATTTTATTTACACTGTTTAATTTAGATATTAAGTATAGTGAACCTGCTTATTCATGGCAAGGTTTTAATAGTATCGATATTATGAATACATGAATAGTTCATAATTACAGTCCATTACTACAGCAAAATGCACACATTGCACAGCAGTGTGTGCATTCTACTATATTCTGTAGTAATAAACAGCAACTATGAAATATTCATACCAACAGTGCCTCGAAATACTTGTGTCTTATGTCACTTAGACAGAAATAAATACAAAAAAGAGAGTGAGATCTACTGGAGAGAAAAAAATAAACAAAACGTTAACACTAATCTTAAAAGCGCAAGTCACTACTACAGCAGTGAAGACTTTGATCTTTAATTTATTTATTTATTTATTTATTTTCAGAGAAAATTAGGCTTGACATTTTAGGTTCCCAAAATTGTCAACTCTTAGTTTCTCTAAAATACAATTAAAGAATAATAACAATAATTTAAAAACAAAACAAAAAAAAACAAAAAAAAAAAAAAAAAAAACAACTGAATGTCGTCTGCTATAAATTTGCTTGATCTACCGTTACAGTTAATGAAACAAGCACCTCTGTACTTTGAGAAGTGCCTTGGACCCAATATATTATTAGGTCCGAGGAAGTGCTAAATTCTCCTGTCTTGAAAACCAAACCATGAAAATCATTGTCCTAATTAATAATGATATAAGCGTGTACGGCTAATTAAAGGAGTTCCCCTGGAGCAATGAATCGGTGACTGCTATCACATGCTTTGCCGCTTGACCGGATTGGACTATTAATAGTCAATAGTCACACACGTCTAATTATAGCTTGTGTAAACAGACCTATTATACACACAGCTATTATACACATCAAACACGCCGGTCAACAAGAGGTGATTGGATTTATAATCGAAGTATGAAAAAAGACAATTAAGTAAAGAAAAACCCGATCTAACGGCCGAAAACTGACACTAAGGTGAGTAACGACACGTATTATCCATTGCAATTTTTTTCAGGTGTTTCGAAACATGCATATTACAAAAATGGGTTAAAACAATTAGTAATTAGGCCGGATGGCGCGAATATTTCGTTACCTTAGCGACGCACAATTAATGTTGGCGTTTAATTGCATTAATAAATTTTAATCTACTTGTGTAACTTATTTAAATCAAAGAGTTTAGCATCTTTAATAATAATCTGAATATGTTTTTTTTTTTTCTATATGCACGAATGTTGCAGAACATGGGTTGGTCAAGAAGTAATACAATTTATTTGACGTTGGACCAAAATAATTATACATCAAGAAGTAATACATGTATAATTATTAAATAAATTGTACAGAAAGCAATGTAAGCTTTTGAAAGATGGTACAAATAACCAATCACGGAAACATATTTTGGTGATTTGGGCTGAAAGATGTGCATATATAGAGTGTAATGCTGAATGGTACAAATAAACAAGATTGTTAACGAAAATTTGCCAGTTTATAGGTCCAGTTACTTATCATTCACCCTGTGAAACCACAGGACTTATACTGTAACATGTGCATGATTATGTTGTTTACGATTTATACAAATAAACATCTTTAATATTTTTAAGTAAATAATAAAACTGCAATAAAATTTAGTATCTACACATGCACTATCGGGGGAAACAAAAAAAAAAAACAATAAATATCCCTTATAGGTCACTGCGTGAAAGAAGACCGTATTAGGAGAGTTATTGAACTGTTTTAAAAAAAATCTGACAGTCCTCTTGCTGATAATAATGTCGACACTTTATGACACTACATAACTTTTTTTTTTTTGATAAAATGTATCTTGTCACAGTCACATTTAATCAAATGTGACATCAGTGTCATTTCAGACTGACATATTCCAGAGCTAACAAACCATTAACATTATGGTGATAATGCATATAATTTAACAGATTTGCATTATTATGATGCAAATCTGTTCTATTATGTTTAATTTTCTCAAGATTTGATTTTTGTCGCTATTGATTATTTAATATTCTGTTTTTAGAAATGTGAATCAAAGGCCACATTTAACCCTGGTCATTCAGAGCCCAGCTACATCCTGCCTTTGCAAACGGTATAGATCCAGATCAGTTGGCTTCTGAGAAGCGAACTGATCTGGATCTGCACTGTCATTAAGAATGTGAATTTTTATCAACAACCAATTAATCTGACTGGCTGACAATTAGAAGTGGGTGTGGCATCTTAATGCATTCAGTATGACAAGGGTTAAAGAGACAGACAAATTAAGAGAATTACAAGACACATTGACTTAGAAACATGGCTGCAAACATTTAATTGCTTGGTCTTGAAACAATCTGTACCTTAAATTAACCTAGTTAGGCTACATGTTTTATATGCTGTTGCATTCTAAGTTGGGCGTAAAAAAAAAAAAATAGCTGTATTTCCGCTAACAAGCTGAAAAAATATTTTGGTCGGTAGGCAGGAGAAACTTTTTTTATTTCTCTTTTTTTTTCTCCAGAAAAGAACAGGGTCAGGCCTGTAATTTTATGAAAATGCAGGTATTTTGTTAAGGGTCGGGGTTTTATTTTTTATTTTGCATTTTTACTTATAAAAAATAGCAGTCGAAAAAGTGCCAAAACTTAGCCAAAATTTGGCAGATGATTACCAGTGTCGAACTTGACCTGTATTTTATAGTGATATAAAGTTCTGCAAGTTTTTGGCTGAGTTATGGCCCTTTTTCAACTTAGATTTTGTTGGTGTGTTGATAATTAGTTTTGGATCAATAACTTTTGCAGGGATGCATTAGGAGTGTAATGATACATCGGACTATCGATGTATTGCATTAGGCACTGGGCCGATAGTACTGCATCAATGGTAAAGTTAGACATAGATGACTATTGGCTATCAATAGTTTCGATAGTTTTCTTTTTATCAAGTTTTTGAGATTATTCCCGAAGTTGCTTTCGTTCTTAAAAGCAAAAGTGAAACACAGTTAATTCCCTTAGACTCTGACTGTTTGCACAAAATCTGTGGCACCGTGTTGGAGTTCTTACATCGAAATTCACCCCTTCGCTGTCCCTCAGAAATTAGTATTTCAAATGTTCTTAGGAGTAAATGATAATTTAGTTTCATAATCCAATTTTAAACTAATATGGAAATTCACATGAAGCAGCAATAATTAACAGATACAAATAAAATCAATATGATTTGTTGCATATTTGGAGATGAACTAGTCAGTTGATCTCTGTGGTGTTCCACTTACCAACATTGTGTACTGAAACACAGAGAGTAATATTAAAAATTTCATGAGATGTTCGGTCAGAAGGTTCAAATCGTATGCATTGCTGACTGAGTCCGAGAGCGGAGATACGCCAAATACCATGTTCCCCCGCCCCTGCAACAGGATTGTCATATGAATAACTCCATAGGTACAATATGGCGACCAAGGAAGCCTGCGATTTTACAATCCTGACAAACAAAGCAGGAAAGGCTGCTGTATGGAGTCATTTTGGCTTCATAATGAAAAATGATGAACTTGACAAGAAGAAAGTTGCTTGTCGGCTTTGTTATTCTGTCTTCAAATATAGTGTACTTGGCAACTTCTATTAAACCGTGTTTCCCTGCACTGCCAGTAGGGTTTACACTTAAAGGAAAAGGTTGCTCCTGAGGAGCTGTTTTCTTTAAGTGTACGTCACATTGGCAGACAGAAAAGCAAACAGGAGTTTACATAAGTTGCTCTCTGTGTAAAATCTCTTGTTTAATTCTTTTATTGCAAATAATACAAACAGAAACAGTTTGAAGGCTTTTATACTTTTTATTTCCTCCTAAAACAAGAAAATATGTTTAAGGCAATAGTATTGCAATAGTAGTCCACAATAGTAATAGTACCGCAATGGTACTTCCTGCAATGTCAGTACTATCGTTACATCCCTAGGAAATATTGATTTTATTGAAAGTTTGCAGAGGAATATATCATTGTAAAGTACAGTTCAAGTTCGATATTGGTAATCATCCGCAAAATTTTGGCCAAGTTATGGCCCTTTTTCGACTTAGTTTTTGTTGGTGTGATGATACTGGTTTCTTCTCAGTAACTTTTGCAGGGATGCATTGATTTTATTGAAAGTTTGCAGAAGGATATATCATTGTAAATACAGGTCGAGTTCGATATTGGTAATCATCTGCAAAATTTTGGCCTAGTTATGGCCCATTTTCGACTTAGTTTTTTGTTGTTGGTGTATATTACAAGGTAAAGATACAGTTTCCCCGCAATAACTTTTGAAGGGATGCATTGAGTTCATACGAAGTTTGCAGAATGGTACAATGTATATCATTATAGCTTAGAGGTCAAGTTTGATTTTTGTAATCATCCAAGTATTTTGGTCGAATTATAGCCCATAGTAGTGAGGGTTTCCTTTGGGGATTGGAGCAGTTATAGGGACCAGTGTTTTGTTGTTTTTTTTTTTTTTTTCATATCAAATGGTTGGCGCTTTAAGCAGGCGACACATCTGATTCTGGGAATTGTAGTTGATTGGATCTTCATCAAACTTGCAGATAACTAGGACAGGCATAAAATCACAGACAAGTTTGATTTTGGCCCAGTTTCTACAAATGTCCCCCGTCACCCCCATCACCCCCCGAGCCATAAAATCTTGGACAAGTTGGATTTTGGGGCAGATTGGACCAGTCACATACAATGTAAGATTTACTTGCCCTTTTGTCTCCCACAGTCCTATGATGGGGAAAATGTTGTCGGGACGATAGCAACCATTTTTGATAGAATCTTCATCAAACTTGCAGATAATTAGTACAAGCATATAATCTTGGCCACATTTGATTTTGGCCCACTTTTGACCATTGGCATGAAAGTAACCCACCCTTGTGGGCCCCATAGTCTTTGGAAAATATTTTGGTCGAATTATAGCCCTTAGTAGTGAGTGGTTTCCTTTAGGGATTGGGGCAATTATAAGGACCATTGTTTTTTTTGTTGTTTTTTTTCCATATCAAATGGTTGGCGCTTTAAGCAGGCGACACGTCTGATTCTCGGAATTCTAGTTAGTGTTTTTTTTTTGTTTGTTTTGTTTTGTTTTTCATATCAAATGGTTGGTGCTTTAAGCAGGCGACATGTCCGATTCTCGGAATTCTAGTTGATTGGATCTTCATCAAACTTGCAGATAACGAGGACAGGCATAAAATCTCAAAGTTTGATTTTGGTCCAGTTTCTACAAATGCCTCACCCCCCACCCCCACTCACAAGTTCGATTTTGGGGCAGATCGGACTAGTCACGTAAGATTTACTTGCCCTTTTGTCTCCCACAGTCCTATGATGGGGAAAATGTTGTTGGGACGATAGCGACCATTTTTGATAGACTCTTCATCAAACTGGCAGATAATTAGTACAAGCATAAAATCTTGGACCAGGGGTCATCCTAGAGGGCGACTTGGGAGAAAAAGTCTCCCTAAGCTGGATGACTTCTCCCTATCTTGAGCTGAGGGAGAAGTGAAAATGTATAGAATGTATAGGGAAATCCAAAATTTGGACCGAAACTTTTCCCTGAAATCCTGAAATTGTCGCAAAACTTCTCCCGATCTGAAAGTTCTAGGATGTCCCCTGTTGGACACGTTTGATTTTGGCCCACTTTTGACCATTGGCATGAAAATAACTCTCCCTTGTGGGCCCCCATAGTCTTTGGACAATGTTGTCTCGATGATAGCGATTTCATTCTTGATCAAATCTTCATCAGGCTTGAGTTAACAAGGACAGCTATAAAATCTAGGATGATTTCGATTCTAGGGCAATTGGACTATTCACACTAGAGATACTTGCCAGTTAGTCTCCCATAGACATATAATCCATTGGGAAAATGTTGTCCGGACAATAGCAACTTAATTTTTGATAGGATCTTTGTCAAACTTGCAGATACAATGTAACAAGAACAGGCATGAAATCTTGGGACAACTTTGATTGTGGCTTACTTTGGACTATTGGCATGAGATTTACATGTACCTGCCCTTGAGGGCCTAATATACTAAAGGAAAATGGCAGTTTCATTTCTGATAGAATTTTCATCAAACTGTAGGTAATGAAGAAGCCATAAAATCTTGGACAAGTTCAGTTTTGGGGCAAATGGTACTGTTGATATGAGAGTTACTTGCCCTTTTGTCCCCCATAGACATATAGTGGGGAAAATGTTGTCTGGATGATATCAATTTCATATTTGATTGGATCTTCATGAAACATGCAGATAAGGATGACAGGCATAAAATCTTGGACAAGTTTGAATTTGGCCCAGTTTCATCTATTGGCATGAGTATACCACCCCTTGAGGGCCACATAGACGGGATTAAATTTCATAATGCTGTCCCGACGATATAGTGATTTCGTTTTTAGTTGAATCTTCTACATCTTGCAGGTAAGGCCTAAAATAAAAAAGTGTGTGTTTCAGGTTACCCAACCGTGTCTAATTTTTCACCACTGACCCTAAAAAAAATTTTTTTTTCCAGCCATAAAATCTTGGATGAGTTTGATTTTGAGGCAGATCGGACTGTTCATGTGGGAGTTACTTACCCTTTAGTCTCACATAGACTGATGGGAAAAATGTTGTCCAGACAATAGCGACTTCAGTTTTGATCCAGTCTTCATCAAACTTGCAGATAATGAGGAATAAGAGTTACCTGTGAGGGCCTCATAGACAGGAAAATGTCTGGATGATAGTGATTTCATTTTTGATTTAATCTTCATCAAATTTGCAGATAATGAGGACAGCCATAAAATCTTGGACAAGTTTGATTTTGGGTCAGATCAGACTATTCAAATGAGAGTTACTTTCCATTTGATCTCTATTAGACATATAATGGCGAAAATATTGTCCAGATGATAGTGACTTAATTTTTGATTGGATCTTCATCGAACTTTCAGATAACAGGGACATATATTAAAATCTTGGACAAGTTTGGTCTTAGTGCAGTTTGGACTATTGGCATGATAGAAACTCGCCCTTGCGTGTCCCATAGACTCGGAAAATGTTGTACTGATGATAGCAGCTTCATTTTAATGGGAAAATGGTGTCTCCATGCTAGCGGGTTTATTTTTGATCGAATTTTCATGAAAGTTGCTGGTAATCCGGACAGGCATAAAAGCTCAGGCAAATTTGATTTTGGGCCTCTGGTTTCTGTGGCCCAACTTACTCTCCTCAGGCCTAGACATGTCTAAGATACATAATATATTTTCAATCGGTTAGGGATATTTGAAAAAAACTTCAAACAGAGGACGTATTTGTGTGAACTATGTATGCGTAGAATGAAACCTATGGCAAAAACATGTGATGGTTGCTTGGAGTTTCAAATTATATTCATACCTTCAGCTAACTGTTCATCAGGCGAGCGACTGTTGCCCTCTTGGGCATCTTGTTTCTTTTTTGTTTTTCTCAGCAAACAGGATGACATTTCTTGCGTTGTCTCTAATTTCCATGAGATGTCACATTCTGTTTTCTGGAGAAAAAAAAATATATCGTCATCAGTATGTTGCTTTAAAATTGTCCAGAGAGTAGTAAAGGTTAAAGGAACTTCAAAATTACTGCTGCACAGGGCAACTTTCTAATTTAACAACATATTCAATTTTTGTTGAATAAAATGCATACAGTCAGTCTGGAACTGTATTATAATGACCAAAGCTACAGTTGACCAACCAGACTGCACCAAATTTTAACCATACTAAGATATTGCTGATGTAATTTATTTTGACTGGAGTGGGCAGCAATAGCATCTTCCTCAGTGGCTGCAAGCACTTGATGCACAAGAAATGCAGTGGGCTCAAGGGCTTGACAAAGGACCCTGATTACAGATGTACACAGTGCCAGGGAACTGCATGCCCCTTGGACGGCAGACCACAGAGGGAAGTCCAAGACACCCAAGTCAGACCTGACAAGCTGGAGATGGTACCTTTTGCTACCTAGGAGGCATGCTCTCAGCAGCTGGTGGCTGTGAACTTTCAACCACAACACATGTGAAAACCGCCTGGAAGAAGTTGAAGGAGCTGCTGCCAGTACTCTCTTCCAGCCATCTCTCTTTCAAGACATGTGGCTGCGTGTACAGCTCTTGTATGCGGAGCACAATGCTCTATGCCAGTGAGGCTTGGCTGTTGACAAAGCCAAATCTCCAACGTCTGTGCAGGGGAATGACAGGGAAGTGCAGACAGATCTGCAATGTCAGGCCGCAAGGCATTGTCACCATCAGGTCCAATGAGCTACTTGCGCAGCTTGGCATTGAGGATCTGGACCTCATCCTGAAGAAGAGAAGTCTCTGCTGATATGGACACGTGGAACGCTCCAACGGCGCAGTAAAGACAGTTTGTGACAGGAAAGCATGGGCCTGGGAAGGAAGCACCTGACAGAGAGTCAGGGGTGTAAAATTCCACTTGCCCGCTCGCATTTGCAAGAAAATTTTAAGGCAGAGCAAGTGAGATTTTCAGAACTTTCTTCACTTTTTCTTCATTTTTAGCATCTAAATGAAAAATTTAGACCATAAAGGCAAGTAAGTTTTGAGGGAATTTTAGGAGGGAGTGCTAGCAAAGAGTGGAAGCTCGGCTATCGACCCTCATGATAGACATGCCTGGAAGTCTGGTGTGAGATCTGCCATGTATGCAGCAGGCCAGCTACCTGGAAGGGGGCCTACTGATGTAGTTGTTACCTGTGTACCTGCAAGTTAATCAAAATCGGATGATGATGACATGTTAGTCAGGATATACAACCAATCTGATTTTAGTAGTACTGCCTCAGTCAGTTTAATTTAAAAAAGACAGGATGTTGCATCATTTTTAGCTCGCCTGAACAACGTTCAGGAAGAGCTATTGTACTAGCCCCGGTGTTGGCGTTGGTGTCGGCGTCCACAAATGTTAAAGTTTTCCTTAAAGTTTTTAAGACATCATTATTTCCTAACCTTATCACCGATTTGATTCATCTTTGGTATGATGATACATATTGGTCCAAAATTTTGCGCAGTACCATCCCCACCACTCCAGGTCATGTCAAGGTCAAGGTCACAGACTTAGAATTTTCATGTTAAAATTTTATGTCTAAGTTTTAAGGATCTCATTACTTCTACACTAAGTGATGGATTTTGTTCCTATTTGGTATTATGATAGACACTGGTCAACAGTTTTTATCAGCACCATCAGCACTCATGACCGTGGCCTTGAGGTCGAGGTCACAGACTTAGAATTTAAATGTTAAAGTTTTTAAGACCTCATTATTTCCTAACCTTATCACGGATTTAATTCATCTTTGGTATGATGATACATATTGGTCCTAAATTTTGCGCAATACCATACCCACTACTCTAGGTCATGTCAAGGTCAAGGTCACAGACTTAGAATTTAAATGTTAAAGTTTTCGTTTAAGCTTTAAGACCTCATTATTTCCCAACCTTATCACCGATTGGATTCATCTTTGGTATTATGATACATAGTAGTCCAAAATTTTGCGCAGTACCACCCCCACCAACTTAGGTCAAGGTCAAGGTCACAGACTTAGAGTTTTCATATTAAAATGTTACGTCAAAGTTTTTAGGATCTCATTACTACTAAACTAAATGATGGATTTAGTTCCTATTTGGTATCATGATAGATACTGGTCAAAAGTTTTCATCAGCCCTATCAGCATTCATGACCATGACCTTGAGGTCGAGGTCACAGACTTAGAATTTAAATGTTAAAGTTTTCGTTAAAGTTTTTAACCCTTGTCCTGCTGAATAAATTAAGATGCCACTCCCATTTCTGATTTTCAGCCAATCAGATCACTTGATCCAGATTGTAGCTATAAATTCACATACTTTATGGCAAACAGTGCAGATCCAGATCAGTTGGCTTCTTCAGAATCCAACTGATCTGGATCTACACTGTTTGCAAAGGCAGGATATATCCGGGTTCAGCAGGACAAGGGTAAAGACTTCATTAAATCCTTACCTTATCACATATTTGATTCATCTTTTGTATGATGATACATATTGGTCCAAATTTTTATGCAGTACCAATCCCCACCACCCGAGGTCATGTCAAGGTCAAGGTCACAGACTCGGGATTTTGATATTAAAATTTTACGCCAAAGTTTTTTAGGATCTCATTACTTATAAACTACATGATGGATTTAGTTTCTATTTGGTATAAAGACAGATACTGCACCTCCCCCCCCCCCCCCCCCCCACACACAGACACACACACCCAGGTCATGTCAAAATCAAGGTCATGGACTTAGAATTTTCCAGAAACAAAATGTGCAATATCAGGCGAGCTATCCTGTCTTGTTAGTACACACTTGTCAATAGGTTTGGCATGGCATCAGACCAGGTGTTACCACTCTACCATAAAAAATATACCAAAAGAAAAGAGATAAAAGGAAGAAAAAAAAAAAGGAAGTGTCTGGTGACAATCGGCTGTCAGCAGACTTTTAGGTCTGGTGACAACCGGTTGTCACTAGACCAAAAAGTCTGGTGACAACCAGCTGTATTTTTCCAATAATCCTGTGTAATAATTATTGGTTTCACAGTTAATTCTACATTTTCAGGCATTTATTTTGCTATTTTTTTCTTTTATATAAGATTTTTAAGACAGTTGTTGGTACATGTATATTAATCATTTAAGTGAGGCATCCAAACAATATTTAACTCATTATACTTATCAGTCAAATAGTATCTCATAGAGTCAAGATCTTTAAATATTATTATTTTTGGGGTGGGAGGCAAAAATGGCATTAATCACAAAACATAACCAGGTTAAATATTTACATGAATACATTTAAGACCCCCGCGTCGTCACTCTCTCCTATCCAGGTTTGGGAGTAGATCAGCTGTGGTCCAAGTTATAAGAGATCGCCCCAGCATTTGAAGTAAGGGCTGTACATGTATGATTACTTTTCTTTGACTGTTATGGAAGACTTTTAATGCTAAATGGAATGTTTTTACCATATTTGGTTTCAGCGATCAGAGCAATGGAGCTTTTGCATAAGCTGTACTCTAGTCAGTTTTGAGAAGACTGGATTGTTTTTATAGCATCTGCACTGCTATTTTATTCAGTTTTACTTTGAACTTATTTCCTTTCCAGTAAGATAATCAAAGGGAAACACCCACTAAATACAATGTACAGGTATGTCTGAAAGTATTAAGCTCTAGAAAAAAAACAAGAATTTTGGAGCAAATCTGATCAAAATCGGTTAAGAAATAAGAAAGATATATTTCATATAATCCTGAGCATGGGTGTTGCCATTTTGAATATTAAATATTTTGAATATTTAATCAGATGTTTAGCTTTTTAAAACACAAATAAAAGTCGTCTATGGACAGGAATATTCTGCTTATGTGAAATAGTTCTTAGTTTTTATGCAAATGAATACATTTACGGTTAGATAGCAACAAAATGTTACTATTTTTGCATATTTAATTGGGTGGTTATGACATCACTCACTCGCAAAAATGGCAGCTTCCATGACAGCATTTTATAGAATGTTAAAATCCAACAACTTTCTTACTTAACAACCAATTTTCATAATTTTTTCACCAAATTACTCAGCCAGTCATGCTTAATAGTTTATGTACATTTTCCTTTAAGTAATGACTGTATCTACAGAGGGTTTATGTACATTTTCCTTTAAGTAATGACTGTATCTAGAGAGGGTATCTTCATTTAGTACATAGATGTAAACTCTTGACTAGCATTTAGGGCTGTAACAATATAGTCATGATATGATACGTATCGCTATACTTGCCTCTCAATATGATATGTATCTGACATACCATTTTAATGCATAAGCCACAGTTTGGAAGTTTTAATACTCTTGGGAAACAGGTTCAAAATTATCTCCAGAGTCCTTCTTGTGTAACAATGCCTTTGTAGAAGCCCCTGTATGTCATATAAGTGATCAGTGTATTTCAGTAACATTTTAGATCTTTGTAATTTGTTATAAAAATGGTCTTGAAATATGTTAAAGTTATATCCCTTGATAGGTTTTCCAATTTGGCATTAATGAAAATTTTTTGTCCCAGTTTTCTCAAGAACTGTAAGGGTAACAAAAGTTGAAACCTGGTACACACATGAACGGTGGGTTGATGTATTGTGTGTACAGGAATCAGGGCCAAGGGCCCATAACTCATGGATTTAAATCATTTCATAGATTTATGTTGCCATGTAACCATATCCTACAGTGATGTTATCTGGTAAGCATGAATTTAAAATATTTCAACACTGTAAGTTTTTCTCCTCTGATAGCGCTGCAGTGGGGATGTAGTGAGATCCTCTGACAGCTCTAATTTTAAGAAAAGAAAACGGTATAGATGGGTTCATTATTTATGAACTTTTATGAATTGGTTATTTAACTGAAATATACTTCAACCAAAACCTTCAAATTTGCATGACTACAAAAACATGTTATTTGGAAGTACATTGTAGTTTGTTTCCTGTTACATGTATACAAGCCCCCTAGGAGAGTCTCTTAAAGGCTTTTTATAAAGACTATTTTTGGCCAAATGAAAGTTTTTCAGGATGAATTTTATACAAAATAAAGAGCATTTAATGGTTAAATTTCTTGCCAGAGCCCAAGCAAAAGAATCCTTGCACCGTCAACTTTCAAGCAAAATAGGGAGAAAGTTGCAGAGAAAATCTGATATTTTTATCTTTAAATGGAAATGACAATATTAACTTGCATTTCTGTTTAGGAACATATTACTCTAAGTCACAGGACTATAATTTGCTGTTATGAAATGCTACATATTTACTCTGCCCTTCTCTTGCATTTACAATTGCCAAATATAAGGTTTTTCTCATCAAAATACAGGTTTTTCAGCCAACTTTAAAGGTTTTAAAGGATTTCAACAAAATTAAAGGTTTTTAATGGTTTTAAAGGTTCCATTAGGAGCCCTATGTGCATGTGCATGTTTCTATTTCTTGTTTTATATATTAACTCATTTATCTGTTCCATAAAAAGTATACTAGTATTAAATAAGCTGATAGAAAATAATTGAATGTTAAAATGCAAGCTACATTGTATAAGCATTTAAAAGTTATTCGGTATTTTCTTTGAAAATACTGTCAATGGAAACTTATTATACTTTTTTATTCATTATTATTCCATGATAAGGACAAATTTTCCATAATTTTATTAGTAAATATAGCTGGTTGTCAGCAGACTTTTAGGTCTAGTGACAGCCGGTTGTCACCAGACCTCGCCAAAAAAAAAACTAAATGAATAAAACAGTTAACTATTATTTTGCAAGAAAACAAAAACAAACTGCCCCATACATTGGTTTCAACACTGAACAGATAAGCCATGTTATTGTCGAGGTTTTGGGAATACTGTGAATTATATGATAGATTAATGACCTTTTACTGTCTGACCCAAGTCGGCTCCACGTGGTTTGGGTCACAGAGTAAAAAGGTCACCAAACTATGGTATAATCTACAGTATACCCAAATCATGGTTTATCTATAACTTAATATATTGTGATTTTCCTCTCCGATTCCCAACACTTATCTAAACCACTGTGATGAGGCAAAGCAAAGGGCTCAGTAGCAATCTGAAGCCAGAACGCAAGAAAACCACATACATGTACAGGACCACGAGAAACCCAACCACAGACATTGGTAGTCAAGCACCATCAGCTGCAGTAACCATCTGAAACAGATTGTCGAAGGAGTCTGATCTCGTGCAATTAAGGAGGGAAGCAAATTTATCAGCCAAAATGATAATTGGGTAACTAACCATGCACATAGTTTGCAGCAGAATATCCATGTTGTAAGCTATCTTTTTGTAAGGAGTGACAATCTTTTTAACCCTTAAAATGCAAGAAAACCTGCACCTGAAAATGTCGCCTGTTTATGTCGTCTGCTGAATATTCTTGCAAACTTTTCAAATCTATTTTTGCATACAGGCAAACAATGTGGAGCAGTCTGATCTGGGTCCACACTGTTTGCAAAAATGACTTGTAAAATCACAAGCAGGCGACAAAGCAGACGACAATTGTTGTGATTGGCAGTTTAAGGGTTAATTGTTCTGTTTTGTTCAGTTTTGCCAACAATCTTTCTGAATTTATAGACTAAATCACCATAAAATTCCAGACTAAAATGGGTAAAAGCCTTCTGGAATGCAGAGGGCTGGGGGTAGTCAGTCTGAGGAAATTTCAGTATTTATCAGGTGTCCCTTTGGGATTAGTCCTCAGGCTGATCAGTCCTCTTGTCAAACAATAACCTCTCGCACAATGTCACAAAGGAGACTGTTTGCTGTTGAGATCGCCCTCCGCAGCATACAGGGTTTTCCCTGACTGGCATTCTGGCAATTTTTACTTTTACCCCAAAAATCTGTTCTGGGCTCACAAAAGTCAGGGAAAAGGATCCTTGATGATTCATGTGATCAGTTTATAATTAATTTTATATACATATTCATAACTCCAGATGAGGTGCATTTTTTTTTTTTTTTCAACCAGAAATTGTTGATAATTTCCTTATTTTTCAATGAAATATATGTTGTGGGTACTCATTAGAAGCCCCTCAGCGAGGCGCTTCTTATGAATACTCACAACATGTTTCATTTAGAAATAAGAAAAATATTTTCCTGACACTCCTCCTCATCTGAGCTTTGGAAGTTGTACTTTAATCTACTTGTCTTCTGAAGGTCAGGGATCTTCAGCATTTGGGCAATAGAAAAAGAAAAAATCTCTTTCCAGCAATGAACCTCCAAATCTTCTTAAAGAAGCCCTCTCTCATCTTCAAACCCTTAGGGAAAACCCTGATTACATGTACAAAGCTCAGTATTCAGTCACAAATGAGACTAATCACTGTTGAGATGACCTTCAGCAGCATGTCTTGCTATTACAAAGCCTGCTGATTACCAGCAACTCCAGACTGATCTAAAATATATCCTCCTGCAGTGGGAGGCAGACGGCGATATATAGCATTTAACCCTTTCACCCCGGAGTTTCTGTGGTGGACTCTTCTGTCCTTGAATTTGGACATGTCCATTGTAATTGCTCTAAGCAGGGGTTTCAGTCTAAAGGTGGGAATTTCTGAACCCCGTCCCACCCTTCTGTCCTGATTCTCCATTTATGAGGAATTCATGAAATAGCTTCAGATTTAATCATAAGATATAGATTCTTAGACTAGCTATAAGTCTGACAATAAGTGTCTGATCATTTTTTTTTTAGTAAAAGGTAATCAGCTTCTTAATAATGGCAAGTCTATTTGGTATAGAGCCTCCAATACAAGTCTTAGCTAAGTAAAATTGAGAAAGGAGACTAGTCTAGCTATATTTCAGAAAATGACATAAGCTTATAGCTTACCATCAGATCCTTGAAATATTGATATTGTATATGTTTGTATACATGTAAATGAAGAAATAAAATATATTGTTTAAACCAATCTATTATTTAGTTTAGTTTAATGCAAATATATACAGGGTTCAAATTTAACTATTTTGACAGCTTGCTAATATTAGCAAGTAGCATTATTTTTTTACTTGCTAAACCTTTCAGCCAACTTGCTTTTTCACACATAAATATGGCTTTAAACCTTAGCACTCTGGGTAAAAATTTCAGCAGACGTTTTAAAATATTTTTCTTATTTTTCCCAGAAAACAGGTTTTGACATTACAATCTTTGTAATATCAAAACCTGTTTTCTGGGAAAAATAAGAAAAATATCATTGCTTTTGGAAAAGAAATTGCAAAACTTCAGCAACAATGCCTCAGGTTCTGCCAGTTAAAGAGAATCTTTCCAACTTGCTAGAATTAGCAAGTGATGGAAATTGCAGCTTGCTTTTTGAGGAAATTAACCAGCATTTAGCAAGTTAGCAAGTGCTAAAATTGATCCCTGTATATATATGGCTTATTTCCATATTATTCATTTTAAGGTTTATATAGTGGCTAGGCTAGTAGATCCCTAGATGGGATCACTATGACTTGCAGGTATGATGTAAAACATCTGGCAGTGTGGTTGATAAACCCAGATAAGATGATAACTGAAGAGATAATTTAGATTATTTTTGCCCCAAAATATGCAGTTTAACCCTTCTCTTGCTGATCAAGACATGCCCTGTCATAGCAAACAGTGTAGATCCAGATCAGTTGGCTTCTGATCTGGATCTGTACTGTTTGTCATTAAATATGTGAATTTCTAGCTGAAACCCAGATCAGGTAATCTGATTGGCTGGAAAATAGAAGTGGGTGTGGCATCTTAATTTATTCAGCAAGGCAAGGGTTAACTTCAGTGTCTTGACCATCAGATCTTTGGGACCCTGAAAATACGTTGTAGACTTTTTCTTCTGTACATTAATGGTATGAATATGCATATTCTAATGAGTATATACACATAGCATACATTTTCATGAGAAAAACAAGAACATTTCCGAAAATTATCCCCAAATACTTACATTCTTGTGCTATATGATGAATTGAGCAGAGGGACTCAAAAACAAATTTGAATTAGCCATGGTAAATGAACCGTCCATGTTTGAGCCTTTGAAGTTTTACTGTGCTGTAAATAGAATCAAAACACTGATAGCACTGGTGGGTCGATTGTCTCTTGAGTGTAGAATGGGAAAATGGTCCTGAACGGAGACTACTTAAGACCGTTTTCTTTTAATCCTTAACTTCTTGTAATTTAAGCAAATAGTGTAGGCCCTGATCAGATGCTGCATTCTGTGGCATCTGATCTCGGTCTGTACTGTTTGCCAATGTCCCAAATGTCCCAGTCCAGGTTTTACAGATAACCCTCTGTCAACAGCACTCTTAACGTCACAGCAGCAAGAATAGCACAGCTAGCCGAGGTCGGCAACATTCTTTCCTGGAGATTGATCATGAAATATTTTCTACGGTCATTCTCTCCCTTCCGCTGATTCAAGAAGGGCAGTTGTCAGTTTCTGGCGAAAGAATGTGCACAATACTGGTTAACAACTTAGAGGACTAAGCATGCCCAGTAAACGTGTGGTTAGGTAAACTGACCGCGCTCGACATGGCCCCATTGGGTTTACTGGGCCGTAAAACCTCAACACAAGCAAATAGCACAGCTAAGATTAAACATTACCTGGATTACATTAGTCAGTGATAATCATTGGACAACTACTTTAAAGGGAAATTTTGGCATTTGAACTTTGTGTACTATGAGGGTCTGGATTGGGGTTACTGAAAATCACTAATCTTTAAAGTTTTAGCCCTTTAACCAGTAATCAGTAAAGCTATTTTCACAAAAATCAGTATATTTTGGATTTTTTTAGCTTAATCCTTAAATTCTACATCACAAAAGTCAGTAGTCACTAAAATTTTTGGCCAAAAATCAGTTGTCAATAAAAAATTAAGAACATTAATCAGAAGTTAATAAACCCCATCCAGACCCTCTACTATGACTCCATTGCAAAAATTACCTCCTGAATAGTCCCTTTATCTGGATCTTTGTTGATAACTTGATCATCCAGCCAAAATAATCAATAAATGTTGCCAGTGCTGTCAGACCAAATTACTTCATTATTTTCAGCTTTGAGTGTTGGCATAGTGCCAGAAAAATATCAGACATCTTGATGTATTTACTGACAAAGTTTAACCCAAAAACAGGAAGCAAAATTCGTAGCAGACAACATTCTACTTTTTCTTAATACATGTATATGTTTTTTTTTTAGGGATGTTGTTTCATACAAATAGTCTCCTTGGCAGATGATTCACATGAAATGTCAAGACTTATTTCTCAGACAAAAAAAGCAAAATTGTCGGCTGCTGCAGTTACGATTGGTGCTTTAGGGTTTGCTTTATTTAGACCAGCAGTTTGTGTTTTTTATCTCTGCATCTGACATCAGCACACTAATATAGATTTATTGATTTTTACAAATAAATGTAATATAGACTAGAGATATTGAAAGAGTGTTATATTGCAGTACAGCCCTGTCAGCCATGACCAACATGCCATATTGCGGTACAGTTTAAGAATTTCTGAAAATAATACCATTTGGTTGTGAAATCTGTGATTTTTTTATGCACCGCCACAGGATAGTGACAGGATATTATGGTTTCATGTTGGCCGTCAGTGTATCAGTCCATCTGTCATCCTTTTGTATTTTTGTTTCCAAACAAGAACTTGATCATTGGATTTTGCCATACCTAGTAATTGTTGATTGACATTATGGCGATCTGTTTTGAGATGGCTAATGGACAAATTTTGTCAATTTTTGACAGAGTTATAGGCCTATGATAATTGCAGAGCATTAACAGTTCACATTTTTATACACCGCCACACAATAGTGGCGGGGTATTATGGTTTCACGTTGGTCGTCCGTGAGTCCGTCTTTCCTCCGTCCGTCTGTTTTTCGTTTCCGGATGATAATTTGAGTAAAAATCAGTGGATTTTCACCAAACTTGGTATGTGCATTGATATTGTGGAGACCTGGTTTGGGATTGCTAATGGGCAAATTTCGTCAATTTTTGACGGAGTTATCTGCCCGAGACATGCCCATATTTTCGTTTCCGGACTATAACTTGAGTACATGTAAATAACAAGGGATTTTCACCAAACTTGGTATGTGCATTGATATTGTACAGATCTGGTTTGGGATTGCTAATGGGCAAATTTCGTCAATTTTTGACGGAGTTATCTGCCCGAGACATGCCCATGTTTTCGTTTCCGGACTATAACTTGAGAAAATAACAAGGGATTTTCACCAAACTTGCTATATGCATTGACATTAAGAAGATCTGGTTTGGGATCGCTAATGGGTGAATTTCGTCAAATTTTTATGGAGTTATCTGCCTGAGACACGCCCATATTTTCGTTTCCGGATGATAACTTGAGTAAATAACAAGGGATTTTCGTCAAACTTGCTATATGCATTGACATTAAGGAGATCTGGTTTGGAATTGCTAATGGCCAAATTTCGTCAAATTTGTACGGAGTTATCTGCCCAAGACACATCCATATTTTCATTTCTGGATGATAACTTGGGTTAATAACAAGGCCTTTTAACCAAACTTGCTATATGCATTGATATTATCAAGATCTGCTTCAGAATTGTTATCTGCCCATTGATATTATCAAGATCTGGTTTAGGATTGTTATCTGTCCCTCCATCATTTTCTTTCCAGACATTTTCGCAAAGATAACTTTAATACATAAACAAATAATTGCTATGGCCGGGTATTATGCTTGCGGTGCTTTTATTATACCTTGTCATCATGTGGTGGGATATTATGGTTTCAAGTTAATCGTCCGCTTGTCTGTCCGTCTGTGTATGTCTGTATTTTCATTTCCAGATGATAACTTGAGTGACTGCCAATGGATTTTCACCAAACTTGGTATGCGCATCGATATTGTGGAGATCTGGTTAGGGATTGCTTATGGGCAAATTTCGTTAGTTTTTATATGCCCATTTGAAAAAAAAACAGTTGTATTAGTGTATGGCCCTTGGCATCCGTCCGTCTGTAAACGTATTGTTTCCGGACAACTCCTCCTACAATTTACAGCCGATCAAGCTGAAACTTGATATATAGTTAGACTGTGATGTGGAGCAGTGCATATTGTTTCAAGGTTACAGTCCAACAAATATTGAGAGAGTTATGCCCTCTTGAAAATTTTTGTTAACATTTCGTTTCCGGCTAACTCCTCCTACAGGCTGCATCTGATCAAGCTAAAACTTAATATATAGTTAGGCCACTTTGTGGTGCAGAGTATGTTGTTTCAAGGTTACAGTCCGTCAAATATTAACAGAGTTATGCCTCTTCAAAAAATTTTGTAAACATTTCATTTCCAGATAATTCCTCCTACAGTTTACATCTGATCAAGCTGAAACTTGATTTATAGTTAGACCTGCATGCGGTGCAGCTCATATTGTTTCCAGGTTACAGTCCATCAAATATTAACAGAGTTATGCCCCTTTGAAATTTTCTTGTAAACATTTCCTTTCTGGCTAACTCCTCTTATAGATTACATCCAATCAAGCTGAAACTAAATAAGTTGGACCATGATGTGGAGCAGCACATATTGTTTTGAGATTACAGTCCACCAATTATAAACAGAGTTATGCCTCTTTGAAATTTTTGTAAACATTTCGTTTCCTGTTAACTCCTCCTATAGATTGCTGTGTTTACATCAGATCAAGCTGAAGCTTAAAGTATTGTTAAACCATGATGTGGAGCAGTGCATATTATTTTGAGATTACAGTCCTCCAAATGTTAACTAGGAGTTATGCCCCATTCAAAAATTTTTGTCAACATTTCATTTCCGGCTAACTCCTATAGATTACAGCGGATAAAGCTGAAACTTGATATATAGTTAGACCATGATGTGGAGCATTGCATATTGTTTCGTGTTTGCAGTCCACCAAATATTCTAGGTAACTCCTTCTACAGTTTACATCCCATCAACCCCTCCTATAGAGAACATCCAGTCAGAATGAAACTTGACTCCTCCTATAGATTACAAATCAGGCTGAAGCTTAATATATAGTTAGGCCATGATTTGGAACAGCACATATTGTTTCGATTCTAAATATGCCCCTTTGAAAATATTAAGGGTTATGCCCCTTTGAAAATTTTTGTAAACATTTTGTTTCTGGCTAACTCCTCTTATGCATCAGATTGAGCTGAAGTTTAATAGTTAGATCATAATATGGAGCAGCACATATTTTTTCGAGGTTACAGCTTACCAAATATTCTAGCTAACTCCTACAGTTTACATCAAATGAACTCCTCTTATTGAGCACATCCAGTCAGCATGGTCAAGATGAAACTTGACTTATAGTTTGACCATGATGTTGAGCAGTGCATATACATGTATATTCAAGGGTTGCAGTTCACCAAATATAAATATTAACATTGTTTTGTCCTTTTAACCCTTGTCCTGCTGAACCCAGATACACCCTGCCTTTGCAAACAGTGTAGGTTCTGAAGAAGCCAACTGATCTGGATCTGCACTGTTTGCCGTAAAGTAATTGAATTTATAGTAACAATCCAGATCAAGTAATCTGATTGGCTGAAAATTAGAAGGGGAGTGACATCTTAATTTATTCAGCAGGACAAGGGTTAAATTTTCTGTTAACTTTTTTATTTTCCTGCTAACTCCTCCTACAGTTTACATCTGATCAAGCTGAAACTTGATTATATAGTTAGACCATGATGTGGAGCAGCGCATATTGTTTCGAGGTTACAATCTTGCATGGCCCCTTCTTTTAACAGCTCTATTAATGATTCCCATTAAAATTTTGTCCATGCTATTAAATGGTGAATGTGTGTGTATTGCCCCACTTGCCATGCTCTTCTTGACAGTTATCTGCCTGCAACATTTCTGATTTTTCATTTCAGGACAATAACTTAAATATCAATGGATTTCACAAACTTGGTGTGTGCATTGATATTGTAGAGATCTGATTCAGGATTACTAAGGGTCAAATTTCATCAATTTTTTGACAGTTATCTGCCTGTGACACATCAATATTTTTTGTTTCTGGACAAAAACTTGAGTAAGCATCAATGGATTTTCACCAAACTTGATATGTGCACTGCTATTGTGGAGCTGAGATCTGGCTAGTGATTGCTTATGAGCAAATTTGGACATTCTTTTATTGAGATTGATCGTGAAATATTTCTACGGTCTGGTTATTCTCTCCCTTCCGCTGATTCAAGAAGGTCAGTTTCTGGCAAGAGAATGTGCACAATACTGGTTAACCGCTTTGAGCACAAAGCCTGCCCAGTAAACGTTTGGTAAGGTAAACTGACCCCGCTTGACATGGCCCCATTGGGTTGACTGGGCCGTAAAACCTCAGCACAAACAATAAGCAAATTTGGTCAGTATTTGACAGAGTTATCTGCCTATGACATAACCATATTTTCATTTGAGTAATCTCAACGGATTTTCACCTAGTTCAATAACTTTACATGTGCATTGATATTTTGGAGATCTGGTTATCCCCACACTTTTTAGCTCACCCAAGCACAACATGCTCAAGGTGAACTTAGTAATTGTGATCGCCCTGTGTCCGGCATGCGCCGTCCACAGTTTGCTTCAAACGACATCTCCGTAACTACTGGGCGATTTCAACCAAAAGTAGATAGGATTATTCCCTTGGAGGTCCTCTACCAAAATTGCTCTGCTGCACAAAATGGCCACCAGAGCTATAAATAGAAAAAAATCTTTAAACGACATCTCCTCCTAGGCCAGTGGCTGATTTCAAAATAATTTCACAGAAATGTTCCATGGGTAACCCAGAAACTGGCCTCCAGAGCTAAATATAGAAAAAAACCTTTGATCAAGTAAGTGGACCTGCATCTTAATTTATTCAGCATGACAAGAGTTAATGAAATATTCAAAACCTAAATAAATAATATTTGCAATAATATTCAACCTCTGTATTTCCATGTACAGCTTCTTCCCTATTTGAACCTCATTAAATATTCAAAATGGCAGTGTCCTTGATAATAGTTTTGAAATCTTTAAATCTCTTTAACTTCCTTAGTTTTTATCTGATATTGATCTACATGTAATTTAGATTGAAATGCATGATTTATCAAGATCTTTCATCACAGATTCAGTTTTCCCCAACCTTGCATTTCCCTTTAATTAAGACTTAATACAGTATATATAATTATCATGCAATGTTTCCTGTTATCTTAGTACAGTTCCTGTCATTTTAGTATATTACAATCATTTTATTATATTTCCTGTCATTTTATTTCCCATTATTGTCTAAGCCCATGGGCAGAGACAACTACATAGAGTTCAGTTCGGACAAGGAATTGAATCAATTGTTGATCCACAATGCATCATTGACCTTATGCTTGTTGTCTACACCTAAAACCTGTTACAAGCTGAAGCACTGAATAGAACAGAATAGAATATTTATTGAAACACCTACACACACAGGTGTTCTCCATTCACATGCACTGTTTTGACATACTGCACTTATGTAGATGTTCTAAAAGATTACCATTAATTGTTGCACTTTATCAAAGGTTACATTATATACATTTAGACAATTTCACTTTTATATGGGTGGATGCATTGATAATGCTAAGCACAGTTTATAGCATTCCCAGGACATTGTGACAAAAAATTGATGTTCTTAACCCACTGTATACTGAATAGAATCTATCACACTATATATTGGAAGAGTCCAATTTCAATTTTAGGTACGTCCAGCTATGAGATTTACATATTCCTAGAGAAAAATGGCTAAACTATTTGCAAACAGTGAAGACCCTGATCAGACGCCTCATTCTGCAGCGTCTGATCTGGGTGTGCACTGTTTGCAAATTACCCTTTTATGGGTCTCCCGACTACACTGGGTTAACTACTTCTTTTAGTTTTGATGAGGTAAGCCTAAAAAGCGATGTGAAATTAGCTGTACATGTAATTATTTTTATGCCCCTACCAGCTGAAGGCGCATATGTGTGCGGGGGGTGGTCAGGTGTGGCAAAAGTGTTGTCTATCTTACGTCACCTGTGCGTCCAACTGAGATTGGCTTACAGTTGGGCAAGACCTGATATTCTTGTAGCAGGTAAGGGTAGAGGGGAATGTTTTCATTTCCTCTGTTTCTTCACTTTCATTCCTGTTCCTCTTTCTTCCCTGTCTCTCTCTCTCATCTCCTCTACTTTCTCTTCTATCTTTGGGAGATGCCACAAAATGACCCACAAGGGTTGATGTGTCATTAAACCCTAAATCAATCAAACACTCAGTAAATGTGTGCATGCATATGTCACGTTACCAGAGTCTAACAAATATTTAAGTTTGCATTCAAGTTCCTCTTAGAGGTCATAACTTGGATACCTTTTATACTAAGAAGTTGAAATAGTATGCTACTTACAAAGACCTATACCTTCAACTCTGTGCTAGAGTTGCCCCTGGGTCATGCTCTGGGGTGGGGCTGTGGGGGGGGGGTGCAGGGGCATTTTGTGTATTTTGGACACATGTCTATTTTAATGTGAGGATCATTTTTGTTAAGGTCAATCAGTCCAGATCTTATTTAGAATTCATCTTTTGGATTATGGAATTTAGCCAATTTCACCAAGCTTTGCATATAAATTAGAACACAAGGCCATTCCGTATTAAAGTCAACTGTCTTAAGTCTCTGTTCAGGACCATTTTCCAAACTTACACTCAGAGACAATCGACCCACCAGTGCTGTCAGTGCTTTTATTACTACACATCACAAAAACATGCCTATTAAAATTTTGACTCCCTTAAACCCCACTTTTATATAGTAAAACTCATTACGAAAGCATGTCTATTCAAATATATAGAAAATTTCACCTCCAAAACTGAAATTTTTCAGATAAAAAACTGTAATATTTTTCATATTTCTGCTCAAAACATATATTGTGGATACTCGTTAGAACTGCCTTGGCGAGTATCCACAATCTATGTTTTGAGCAGATATAAGAAAAATAATGTATACCCCTGTAAACCCCACTTTTTCCATATAAAAGTGGGGTTAAAGGGGGTCAGAATTATATACCGGTAGGCGTGTTTTCGTGATGTGGAGTTTAAAGGGTTATACATTATTTTTCTTATTTCTGCTCAAAAACATAGATTGTGGGTACTCATTAGAACCATCTTGTCAAGGCAGTTCTAACAAGTACCCACAATCTATGTTTTGAGCAGAAATAGGAAATATATCAGAATTTTTGTCTGAAAATGTTCATTTTCCTGGTGGTAAAATTATCAGTATATTAGAATAGGCTTGTTTTGGTAATGCAGTTGAGGTTTCACAACAGCTGGATGATGGCAAACTGTGTATACCCTGATTAGAGGCAGTGCAGTGTCAGTTCTTAGGGTACATACGGTTTAACATTGGAACCTCATTATAAGACCCAGTTCATTATAAGATGTTTTCAGATATAAGAGGGTTTAAAGGTGGACCCTAAAAAAGTTGTACCCAGACAAAAAATGTATATAGACTATATAGAAAAAAAATGATCATTTATTGTCCTTTTTATGCCCCGGCCTTTGAAGAATGGTGGAAAGGGCATATAATGTTACCCCTGTTCCTCCGTTTGTCTCCGTCCACATCCAAGATGGCGTTGGCAATTTGTGTTTAAGTTTTCAGGCATTAGCAATTTGCATTTAAGTATTTCAGTAGGGGCATCCGTGTCCTTTGGATGCATTTCTAGTTCTCTTTTACCCTCAAAACGCCAAGAAAACCTGCATCTGAAAATGTCGTCTGTTTATGTCGTCTGCTGAATATTCTTGCAAACTTTTCAAACCTATTTTTGCATACAGGCAAACAGTGTGGACCCAGATCAGACTGCTCTTAAAGGAGCCATCTGATCTGGGTCCACACTGTTTGCAGAAATGACTTAAAATCACAAGCAGATGACAAAGCAGACGACAGTTGTTGTGATTGGCAGAGGTACATTTTTGTTTCGATACAACATGGTTGTTTTATCTGAGTTTTTGTTGTGGATTCTAGGAGAGGTTCTGGTGTATTTTTTTTTCTTTTTTTTAAACACTTAAATTGCTAATCACAGCTGCTGCAGACAAAATCCTATTTTTTTTTCATTTTCATTTTTCATTCAGACATTTTGTAGATATTTTGTATGAAATGTCAAGCTTTATTCTCTCTGAAAAATTACAATAGTTTTAAAATGAATTGAAATCATGTGCTGCAAATTTATTTAGTGTTTTAAGGAATAATGATCGTATTAAATGTTAAGTGTTTCCTTTATCACATAGTACAAGTATGTGATCTCATACTTGATTTCAATTGTTCATATTTATATTCTATATAATTACAAGGAGAGGTAGGAAGGATAATTCTAGATAATTTTTTGCGTGTAAACATAAATTAATTTACCAATACTCATAGCAATTAACTCACAAGGTATTTTAATTATGTATATCTAAACTATTTTCCAATATCTTGATCTTGGAGTTTTATACTAATCCAGTTCTTAAACAGTCAATAGCTGTGAGGGTTATCAGTTATCTGGTGAACATTATCTCAGGGAGTATTAACAAACTGGGTTTGGCACAGTGCCAGGTCATAAACCAGTTATCCTGGTGGTGTGAAAAAAGTCCCAGTTATAAAGTTTTAGGGCAAATATGCATGAATGCTTTCACACAAAAGGGGCTTGGATTGCTAGAGTTACCCATAGCAACAGTGTGAGTGACTATTGATTGCTGAGGAGTGGTATTAAAATGGCATTAGGAGTGGAATGTGGCTAAAAGGTGGGGAAAGAATGTGGTTGTGTTTACATAGAGACTTTGGTGGAGAGTTTTGTTCTACATTCAATGAGTAAACAAAAGTACACTTTGTACTGATAAAGGTATACATGTACACCAATGTGTATGTGCAATTTTTTTTTTATCTGATATGTGTGTGTATGTACTATTTTTATCCTGAAGGGATGATAATTGGGTTACACAGACATGGCTCCAGATAAAAATAGCAAGAAAAGTATTTTGCTTATATGTTGTGTCTACTCACTCATTAGAAGCACCTCACTGAGGCACTTATAATGGGCACCACAGCATATGTTTTCATGGAGAAAAAAAAAATATCCATACTGTTTTTTTATTAAAAGTGTCTTATCTGGAGCTATGATATATGTGTGCGTTATCCTTATTAGGGACAGATAATTATTTGTTAAAACACAGGATTTATGGATAATAAGGTGGTAAACTTATCCTGTTATAAATTTTTGGTGTAAAATGATATATATTATATTTGAAAAACAAACTTTGTAATTGGGTTTGAAGGTCACATGAAACCTGAGTGGCCTTGTTGAGCTGTGTCAGACAGTTGGATCCTAACTAAATTTTCAAGGATATTAAAGTGGGACATGAAATAGAACATTAGATTTTACTGACCTTGACCTAATTTTCAAGGTCACTGTAATAGAATAATCAGAATTTCACAGTTTGTGGGGGTGGGGGAGGGGGTGGTGAGATACCTGTTTTCACTGAAAACACTGTTACTAGTTTTCATAGAAAGTTAGGTGTGACATTTCAAGACTTACATTATAGTTTCTTTGAAAAATAAACAAAAATAAATAAATAAATAAAAAAGGTCGACTGCTGCAGCTGTGACTGGCGCTTTAAGAGTTAAATATTATTAAACATATGTCTCTGATGATCAAGTTCTTATAGATTTCCATATTTAATTTTTATTTCTTTTTTTTTTTTTTTTTTTTTTCACCCATTAGATGAATTTTTCCCAAATTATCTTTTTCTGAGCAAAAATTAATTTTGATTCTGTCATTCACACCATATGAATGGACAGTTTCAAATCCTGTCCACATACTAAAGAACACAATAGGTTCAATGAAGTGTACATCTCGAGGGTTGTTACACAATTTTTTCTTGTATGTATGCATTTCAGTCCGCTGCTTGTGAATAAACCTTGAGAATAAACAGCTTAGAGACAGACCAGACTCACCTATATTGCAGACTGGGTCAGTATTCATAATAAGTAAAACAAGAAAATAGTGAAATACTTTGTAATCAATAATTATTCTGTATTTTCCCTGTGCAGAATACATGTACTGCATAATACATGGAATATTTTAAACAACCCACATAGTTTACCTTTAACCATGCATTGAGCAGACAACAAACTGTTGGTACATTCTTATGGAAACCTATATTTTCAGACAAACTAGAATTAGCTGAAATTTGCGTCTGATACAGAAGTAAGCTGAAACCTTTTTTGAAAAGTTGGCAGGCCTTCGCCAGTTTTTTTTTTTTTAAGCAAGAATTTTGCAGTTTTTATAAGTCTGTTGTCAGGTCCATCCATCTGTCTGTCTGTCTGTTAACTTTTTTGTGTCCGGTCCATTGCTGAAATAATAGCCATACCAAGATGATGTGCAGTTCATAAATCAATCCTGTCCAATGAAGGTCAAGATCACACTTCAAAGTCAAAGTTCAAATGACAGTATTTTGTGTCCACTCTATAACTTTAAAATTGTTTAAGATATCTTCATGAAACTTCACAAGTACAAATACTTAAAGCCGTTAGAAACACAACTGGTATACACTTCAACCTCTTTATAACATGGTTAGTTATAACACGGTTTTGGATATAACACGGTTCAAAGATGGATCCCAAAAATGTATAGATTATATTGAAAAATGACCATAAATGGTCATTTTCCAATATAATCTATACATTCTTGTTTGGATATAACAGGGCTGTTTAACTAACAGGGTTTATGCTAAGGACCCCAACAATATTGTTATAAAGAGGTTGTGGTATATTTGTTGTTTGGCAATATTTCTCGCATTTGTTTTGCTTGAATTAACTTCCCTTTCATACAAGAAAACGTTTAATGAAAGTTACCCTCAGAGGCTCCCTCAAGCTTACAAACATTTGATGAAAAATCGTCAGATTTCTTTTTTAACATTTTTAGATCATAAAATTTCACAAAATTTTCATGTGATGGTATCCATTATGTTCCCAACAATGAAAATATGCAATAAATGCTAAATTTCCTTATGCAGATACTACTTGAAGCGCTACACTGTATCTCAAATTTCAGATTGTAGGAAATTTGCATAGACTTTGAAAAGAGCTTGAACATCATTTTAAACTAAAACATCTGATTTTTGGGTAACTTGAATAGAAAAATTTGACTGAAGGTTTCTCATTTCTGTCGATTTTTGCAGTCAAAAATGCCATGTTTAAGGGTAAAATCAGGTTTTTATGCATACTGTTGAGTCGGTCAGATAAACTCTTAAGAAATCAGTAAAAGCTGGTTCCCATCATCCACAGACTTCAGAACAATATTCAAAATTACCAAAACTATCAACACAAAATAACCAGTCATAAAGTCATTGCGATATTTAGAATAAAAGGGATATTTGCTCAGTTTTTGTGCCAAAGTTGAGCTGTGCCCCTTTATCAAAAAAATGTAGCTGGATTAATCCAAACTGCAGTACATTGTACAGTGCTCCAGCTAGGAATTTAGGGCAGAGGGGTGCCGGGTAGGGCACTTTTTGAGCGGTCATACAAGGATGAGGGCACAATAATCCCATTCCACAATATTTACCTCAAAAATAGAGTACATATGAAACTGACCTTTAAACTTTGATAACTTTTTTTATTTTGGTCCGATTTTCATGAAATTTTCACCAAAATGTAGGGTTTTATGTCTGGAGTTGAAATCTGACAGAGGGCAGCATTAAAAGGGCAGAGGGGCGACAGGAGAGGGCAAGAGGGGCAGCCCGCCCCTCCATATATGGCTAGCTGGAGCACTGTTGTATCAGCTTCGGTAAACTGTTCTTGAAATCAGCACCATTGATTGCTATGCTTTTCTTTATTAATCACGACAAAACGATGTAAAATTATAGAGCGGTTAAATATAGACAGTTGCATTTTTACTGACTTTAAGCATATAAGGCATGATCAGATGAAGTGCAGAGAAAAGGAACTGTAACCCTACTTCTGTTTCAGTTCTGATGTAGTTATGCCCCTGTGTTTATTTCAGGCATTTCAGCACAATTCAAAACCAAGTTAGCAGACTTAAGATGTCAAAGACAACAGGCCATAGTTTGCTTGGATTCTCAGGGAACCAGGACCATTATGGTCCTAACATTTGCTAATTAGTAATATGATGCAAATATTCACGTTTTGGTTTGTTTGTTTGTGTTTGTGTTGAGGTTTTACGGCCCAGTCAACCCAATGGGGTCATGTCGAGCGCGGTCAGTTTACCTAACCACACGTTTACTGGGCAGGCTTAGTCCTCTAAGCGGTTAACCAGTATTGTGCACATTCTTTTGCCAGAAACTGACAACTGCCCTTCTTGAATCAGCGGAAGGGAGAGAATGACCGTAGAAAATATTTCATGATCAATCTCCACGAAAGAATGTTGCCGACCTCGGCGGGGGTTGAACCCGCGACCTCCTGGTCTCCAGTCGGACGGCGCATCCAACTGAGCCACCGAGGCTGGCATGTTATGTTACTGACAAACTCCTATTCAATGTAATGTATTTCATGTCGGCACTATAACTTGATATTTATTTAAGATTTCTTCATGAACCTTTGTAAAATAATATGGCATGATCAGACTATGTGCAAAAAAAAAAACCCAAAAAAAACCCATAACTCTGCTTTAAGTTTTGACATAAATATGCCCCTTTGTTTATTTCATATTGTGTCCCTCTATAACTTCATGAAACTTTGTCCAGACATAAGGCATCATCAGAGATAAAGAACTGTAATCGTACTTTAGGTTTTGATGTAATTATGCCCCTTCGTTTATTTCATATAGTGAGCTTGTTTCTGCTCTATAACATTCAAACCGTTCAAGATTTCTTATGATACTTTGTACAAGTACATGTATAAGGCATGATCAGTCAACAGTGCAGAGAAAAAGTACCACAGCCCTACTTTGAGTTCTGATGTAATTATGCCCCTTTATTTCATGTAGTGAGCTTGTGTCTGCTCTATAACTTAAAACAGTTTAAGATTTCTTAATGAAACTGTATAAGACATCAGAAGCTGTGCAGAAAATAAGAACCATCCCAGCTAGCATTCTACGTAAATCTACATCGGGCCGTCATCGGCCCGTCAGGGTAGCTGACGGGCCGATGACGGCCCGATCTAGATTTACGTAGAATGCTGACTGGGATAACCCTACTTCCACTTCTGATGTGATTCTGCCTCTTTGTTCATTTCATGCAGTATTTCATGCCTGCTTTATAACTTTAAATCAGTTTAAGCTTTCTTCATGAAACTTTCTACAAATTCAAGGCATGGTTATTGATGTGCAGAGAAAAAGAACCCTAACCCTACTTTCAGTTCTGATATAATAATACCCCTTTGTTTATTTCATGTAGTGAGGTTGTGTCCCCATGTACGTTCTATAACTTTAAAACCATTTAAGATTTCCTCATGAAACTTTGTACAAATACATTAGACAATGTGCATAGAAAAGAAACAGTAATCTTTCCTCCAATTTTGACACAGTTGTATACCCTTTTGTATATTTTAATATAGTGATTTCTTGTTTGCTCCATATTTCCTTCACAATAATTACCCTTGACTTTTGTCCCCAGTCATAGAAAGAATGATGTTTCAATTCTTTAAGAAGAAGCACTGAAGCTACTGATAATCTTCCTGGATTTTTTGTGAACATTTACATTGTTTGTTCGTATTGAGGTTTTATGGCCCAGTCAACCCACTGGGGACATGTCGAGCGCGGTCAGTTTACCTAACCACACGTTTACTGGGCAGGCTTAGTCCTCCAAGCAGTTAACCAGTATTGTGCACATTCTTTCGCCAGAAACTGACAACTGCCCTTCTTGAATCAGCAGAAGGGAAAGAATGACAGTAGAAAATATTTCATGATCAATCTCCACGAAAGAATTTTGCCGACCTCGGCGGGGTTTGAACCCGCGACCTCCTGGTCAGCACAATTTTAAAACCAAGTTAGCCGACTTAAGATGTCAAAGACAACGGGCCATATTTTGCTTGGATTCTCAGGGAACCTATACAGGACCATTATGGTCCTCTTGAATGCTAATTAGTAATAATATGATGTAAATATTCACATTACTGACAAACCCCTATTCAATGTGTTGTATCATATCTACTACTAAAATTTCCGAAGGGTGTTTGTTTGTTTGTGTTGAGGTTTTACGGCCCAGGCAACGCAATGGGGTCATGTCGAGCGGGGTCAGTTTACCTAACCACACGTTTACTGGGCAGGCTTAGTCCTCTAAGCGGTTAACCAGTATAGTGCACATTCTTTCTCCAGAAACTGACAACTGCCCATCTTGAATCAGTGGAAGGGAGAGAATGACCGTAGAAAATATTTCATAATCAATCTCCACGAAAGAATGTTGCCGACCTCGGCAGGGGTTGAACCCGCGACCTCCTGGTCTCCAGTCGGATGGCGCATCTGACTGAGCCACCGAGGCCGTCTAAGGGGGTGCATGGTCTGCTCAGCTGAGCTCTTGTTATGTTATGAGCTCTGTTCAGCTCTGGGCTTAAAGGCATGTGGAGCGTCACATAACCAATACTGCACATGAAAAACTAAGTAAAACTGAATGCTGGTATGGTCTTTTTTTTCCCCCCTAAAGAACGCAGCTCCATTTAAGTGCATTTTTCAACTGAAAAGACTGACATTTCAGCAGATGACAAATTGGTGATGTATGAAACGTCAAATGTGGTTTCCTTGGAAAAATAAGAAAAACATATCAAAATGTTGTCTGCTGAAAATTCTACCCAAAGTGCTTTTCATATATATAAGTATTAATTAGTAATTCTAAAATGATTGACTCTTGAGCAATGAACCCCATTCACCCCCAGCCCCCATCCCTTTAAAAATATTAAGTTAAACATCTTCATGTCATTTAATTTGATTACCGGTATATATTATTTTAAGTCAATTTGGTCAGGATTTCTGCAGTATCCCCCTCCCCCGCCCATACACAGAAAAATAAATGTTTTGCAGAAGTGTCAAAGTTTTCTGTGCCAGACTGGCTAGTTTTGGCTTCGTCATGTAATATGATAAAGCCAAAACATAAATTTGTATTTTCATCTCAAACAAAATAAAGTTGTGTATATATTAACCCAGATATGCCCTACCTTTACAAACAGTGTAGATCCAGATCAGTTGGCTTCTTAGAAGCCAACTGATCTGGAGCTACACTGACATTAAGTATGCAAATTTGTATCAACAACCTGAGTCAAGTATTCTGATTGGCTGAAAATTAAAAGTGGGTGTGGCATCTTAATTTATTCAGCATGGCAAGGGTTAATTGCATCATGTCAAGCTCATAGCATGGGAAAGCATCTATGTAGCAGGCCTCAGTGGCTCAGCTGGATACGAGTCTGACTGGTGATCAGGAGGTTGGCAGTTGTCAGTTTCTGGCGAAAGAATGTGCACAATACTAGTTGACCGCTAAGAGGGCTAAGCCTGCCCAGTAAACATTAGGTAAACTGACAGTGTTCTACATGACACCATTGGGTTGACTGGGCTGTTAAACCTCAACACAAACAAACAAACAGGCATTTATGTCCTTGGACACATTTTCTAGTTTTATGAAAGAATGTGCACAATACTGGATAACCGCTTAGAGGACAGCCTGCCCAGTAAAAGTGTGGTTAGGTAAACTGACCATGCTCAACATGACCCCATTGGGTTAACTGGGCCGTAAAACCTCAGCACAAACTCTCAAACATTTTCTAGTTTTATGTTTTCCAAGGTTATAGAAATATACAACTAAATTCCTGATTCAGACATTAAATTGTTCTTCCAAAATAGAAGCAAACTGATACCAAAAAAATGTAAAAACAGTAAAAATAAACCCATTATTTGTTTGTCTTTTCACATGTTTGCAGCTACGTTGTCTTACATTATGCTGGCGAGATACAACCTGTATGTGTTTAAAACATTTGTTGTTTGTTTTTTCTTTGACGTAAAGTTACTACAATAAATAGTTGACAGCTAGAATACTGTTTTGTTTTCAACATTGTGTATTTATTGTATTTTCCTAATTCATGGCTGTGATGTTATTTTGTGTATTGGTCTGGATTGAAATGGGCCCTTTGTGTTTAACATGACTAAATCCATTATATGAAGCAGAGAAAATGGAAGAATTTTATCGTTCAAGTACTTGGCCAGATGCCAAGTTTGTCAGGCTATTGATTTACTGTATTGGGTTTTTTTTTATCTCACTAAACTGTTGTCTCACTAAACTTTTAACTTGGTCTAGTAGCTAACCTAATCTCAAAGTATTCTTTCAAAATTTATGAATATATTAGTGTACATGCTGAGACCAAAGTTAAGGTTTACCTTTATGAAAAAAAGAAAAAGAGAGAAAAAAAAAAAAAAAAAAAAGACTCTTAGTGCTTCATTTCCTAAACAATCTAAAACTGCATGTTTACATGGACAAAAGCTTGCTTAATCATGTATGTACCTTGAGAAAAAATGTTCTGTCGTATATTTTTTGGTGATAAAGTCAGATGTACTTAAGGAAAATCAGATCAGATTGAATTCAAAAGATAACTGACAGCAGTTCCACAGTGTTTATATTACCAGGTCAAACTCAGAAACCATTTTTCTAAGGTCAGCTTTTAATCACTTTAAACCCTTTTGTTGCAATGTTGTTGACGGAGTTAAAACAATTAAATATTGAAGGTAAATCAAATGAAACTTGGTACAGAAGTAGAAGACAATGAGAGGATATTTATTGGAGAAGAACCATAAGTCTGCTTAGCATTGATACACAATTATCTCCCTGCATGTCTTTCGTTATCTTGTCCCAGGTATATCTTAAAAAGTATTGAAGATAATCAGATAAAACTTGGAATTTTGATAGAGGATGAGAGGCAGTGCAATGTGCAAGAACTATAACTGTTCAGCTGTTGAATTATACCCATTTTCTTTTAATTCACTTGTATCAAAGTACAGGAACAGCTATTGCACAATCCCTGATGTTTGCATTGGTATTAATGTAAGTGCAGCATAGGCATCAGCACATAAAATGTTAAAGGTTTTGTGTTACAGTTTTGAGAAATCATATCCTAATCTTTTATTGACTGGAGCAAAATTAATTAGCATACTTGTTTTAGAATTTGAACAAGTAAATTAAACTCTGTTGATGTTTCTAAAATATGGTGGCTGAGTGGAAAATAGTGCGGACCCTGATTAGATGCTGTATTCTCTATGTACTATGTAGTGTTTGATCTGGGTCTGCACGGCTAGGCCAGTGCCAGCTCTCTGTAGGTAAATTGATTGTGTCCAAAGTTGCAGTAATGATAGAAAGAAAGGAAAGTCTGTAAAACTTTTTAGGGTAAATACGGTAAAGTTTATTCCTCTTAGATATCATCTAGCGAGTTAAGGGTGGAAATGCCCAGCTGCTGTTTTTGATTAGTTTTTATGGCAACAAAATTTAAGACTTACCAATTCAACCCATATACGCAAGAAATTCTCTCTAAAAGAACTGAACTGATTTAAGCCAAATTTGTTTCTATGCATAATATTTCCCAGTTTAGTGTGCGGGTAGGGTTTACTGATTAGAGAAAATATTCTTTTTTCTTTTTTTTTTTAATATTGATTAAAGAAAAATTGGCAGGAAAAAAATACGGATTAGAGAAAAACGAGGGCGTAAAATTTAAAGAAAATCTCAAATACTTATAGAAAAGTAAAGAAAACCTTAAAAAGTAAAAAAAAAAAAAAAAAAAAATATGTGTAAAAACAGCCCTTAAATGTCCAGATAAATGTCCCTCGAACGTAGAAACTACAAACTTTCAGGTGCTGAGCCTGACATTTAACATTAATAGGTGCGGATCTTTTGACATTTAATATTAACATGAAATGTCGCATTTGTTATATATGAAGGCTCTTTGTTTGTTATTGTGTTAAGCCATATCTGATGTTTACTCACCTAGAGAATGTCCAGTAATATTGATAGAAACCATTTATCAGCTTGACATTGCAAATAAATAGTGAAAAGGTAAATCTGACATTGATCGATAGATTTTGGCAAGCTCCCAAATGGTTGGCACCTGGGTAACCGTGTTGTTCATATATTTTATGAGACGTTTCTGTCTGTTCTCATTAGAAGCTTACGAGTGTATATATATCATGTTTATGAGAGAGAGAGAGAGAGAGAGAAAGAGAGAGAGAGGGAGGTTAGGATTGTTATTGTGTGAAGCTATATCTGTTTTTAATACTCAGGTGTAGATGATGCAATAGTGATTGACAGAAACGTTTATCATCTTAACATTTTTCAGCACGGAATATAAATAGATAGGAAGTGGAACCGGACCTCTAACCATTCTTACTAGGGCAGGCTAGAAGAAGAATACTTGTTAGCCATTCCTTCCATTATAAGCTAGAGACCCGGTAATGGAGTACTGGTTAGCTAATTTCCACCTTATAATATCCTAAATGAACGAAAATAGAACGAAAAAATTACGATTGATTTCTTCTTCCGCTATTTAGCCGCCATTTTGTATCTCATATCTGGGAATAAATTCTGCCACCTTGGGCACACCTCCTAGTCGCTGGAGAGGCGTGAAAGGACAACTTACGTATACGGTAATATAGTGAAATTTGACAACTGCAAACCTGTGACCTAAAATTGTAATTAGTAATTTATTATTATTATTATTCTAATCATTGGATTCAAACTAATTCATAATCAAAATATTTATGCACAATAGAAATACTAATACACCTATTGTTTGTCTCAGAAGGGAATATAGTGTGCAACAAACAACTATTACCTGATTGCGCGGCAAAAACATCATAAAGTTTAAAGTCTTACAATCTTACCCCAAAGTCATCACACGGTCATTTTTTGTTTCCTACTCAGTACAAACAAAGGAATGATTAATGCTGAATAAAATTTTCTTTTAAATGTGTGTCTTTGCCACACCATGGTTCAAACGCTCTACGTCGGGCAAAAATTTGAAGACTTTTCTGCATTGGAAAGTACTTTATCCGGAAGCGAGATAGTAGAACAATTTATGCTGCCCAATCTCGGCTTTCAAAAAAGACGCTGAATGCTAGATTGAAGTATTATGAAATCACTTTCCACTGTATACAACAACAACAATAATAATAATACCAAAAATACAATTTTCAGGCCACGGGTTTGCAGTTGTCACATGTTAATAGATTACCATTTCCCTTTCAAGATGGAGACAAAGTAACGGAATAATGCTAACAAGTAGGAATGGCTAACGAGTATCCTATTACCAGACCTCTACCCTGCTCCAGTGGGAATGGCTAGAGGTCCGGTACCGGAACCTTAGACTCGGAGGCTAGAGATCCGGTACCGTACCTCTAGACTCGGAAGCTTGGGGTCCGGTACCGGATCTCTAGCCACTTCCAAATAAAAAGTTTGGCTTCCATGCTATAAAAGTTAAAATAATTGTACACAGAACAGTCAATTGAAATTCGTTTTAAAACATAAATTGGGACATCAAGGAAGAAGAATTCAAACGCAATTACAAAGAGAAGAATCACAACGCAACCACAAACTGTGCTTATCCCAGACACGTCACATTGATGAGACCCATGTTTTTGCTTTGAATTCTGTCAGATGACTATAACTTGTTTGAAATATTTGAAAGTATTAGCTTTTTTTTTTTCAGATGACAATGACACATCCCCTGACACAATTCCAGCAAATGAGACCCACTGTGAAACCAGAAAGGCCAGACATACCAAGTTATCATGCTCAGCAATCGCAGACCGCCCCCGCCCCACCACCTCCAGGATATGGTGGAGTACCTGCTAAATCATCTAAACCGTCTAGTCAGGTGGAAAGTGATGAAAATATAGAAAATCTTCCAGACTTTCCGAGTATTAAGGGCGTGTTTGGCTGGACAACAATTGACCAAGTCAATATTCCTTACATACTGCGCCATGATCAACAGTTTGTTTCAGTACGAATCGTAGAAATGAAGCTTCTCAGTAAATATCCTAACTCCTATCCGGATGATCTCGGAAAGCATGCGCCTTTAACAAGTTTCTTTGTTACTGCAAATGAAGCTAGGTTGTTGAATGAAATAAATCTGACTCATTGTGGTGGAGAATATGGAAAGAAGGAATTCAATACCAAAGACTTGATAGTTTTGCTAAGTGATTTTATAGCATTTTTCAAACTTGTGAAGAAAACTTTTCCAGATGGTGGGGGCTCTAATACATCTGAAGACAAAACTTCTAATAGGGTTCATGGATGGATGCAAATAAAAAACACTGTTACACCATATGTAAAAAGGAAAGACGGAAAATATGTTCCATTGTCTGTTATGCAACACGCAGCAGGTTTAGTCAAGCAAGGTGTCACTGGCGTGCCCATAACTGTAGCAGAAAAAGACCTATTAAATAAGGCATGCAAAAGTGCAGGAGTTAATTTTCAGTTCTCAGAGAATACCAAATTAATACGGATAGATCAAATACAGGCCGATGCCACCCACACTTTCAGAGAATTACCACCAGCAGACCCGTTGAAGCATGCACATTATATGGAACTCCCGACGAGTAATTCACAAAATGTTCAAGCAAAAGGGACAGGGCAGAAAGTTAGTAATTCGTCTACATATTCAGATCAACATCAAAAACAAAATTCACCGTCTTATCCATATCAATTTCAACAGAGGCTGCCAATCCATCAAACGAACCAGAATGGAAGGATACCATTGCCTAATCAAACACAAAATGATAGTTCAGCTGCACATACTCAGCATTTAAACAAACCTCCACCAAGATACCCATTCCCACCAATCTTTGACATGCGTTATCCTGCCATATACGGTGTCAACAGGTTCCCGCCCTATTATCCGCAGGGCTCTGGACTCCCGAATGGACCACCTAATGTTTCTTTGACTCAGGCATATCCAAATATCAGTCCCTTAAATTCTATGCCGTTTGTAAATCCTCTATCACAATATTATATGGAAAATGGTTCAAAAGGCCAAGGTGCCGGGGGTTTAAATCGTACAGTTCCTGCTCAGCCATCAGCAGCTTTGAACCATGGGTCTCAAGGTAATTACGATGGAAACAAGAGATCACCTGGTGCGCAGTCTTCTACGCCTTCTCCAAGGAGTAGGCATCCTTCTGGTTCAAGACCACCATCTGGATCACGACCATCTTCAAGACCGCCTTCTGAAACACCATTGTCACCAAACATGCCCAACAATATGATTTTACCACCTGGTTTAACTGTAAATGGACAGTTTCCAAACCAGACTATTCCACCTACCAGTCTGACGTCACAACAGTTTCAGTTTCCTGGAGGACAAACTATGGCTCAGTTACAGGGACTCATACAAGGCATACAGCCTGCTGTACGGCAACATAATTCTAATGCATCAGTAAATGGGGCAAATGTCTTGAATACACCAGCATCGTCAACACAACAAAATTTACATGGTAGTGCTCAGGGACAAAAGATGAACAATCACGCGTTAGTTAGTGAGAGGCAAAATACTCCTGTTGTTAATCATTCTATTGATGCACAGACATTGAAACAGTATGAATCAGCAAATAGTGCTATCCAGGGTGGAAATAAACAATCAAATGTTCCAAACACTAGACCTGTTCCAGTGGAAACCATGCCAAACCATATTTCAAATAAATCGAGTAGTGCTCCACCACCGTTATTAAGAATGAGTGCTCCGGTTTCAGCCGTATCAAGCCAAAATGGTACAAACCCTGTCTCGGTAGCTTCAACTACTTCCAGTTCTGTGCCAAATCAAGATAGGACAGCAGAAAAAGAACAGCCTGTTCCTCAAGCTGTTTCAGCCGTACCCGCAGTTACTACAACTCCATCTTACGCAGACTCAATCAAAGGTGCATGGTTAAATAATAAAAGCATTTCCTGTTTACATCTTGACAAACCAAATAGGAAAGGCAGATTTTGTCTAGTTGAAGCCGTCTGTAAACTATACTTCAATGGATACAGTGTTCATGAGTTTTTGTTTGCTTTAGAAAACGTGTTAAATGTTACTCTGATGGTTTGTAATGATGAAGAGGAAAAAGCATTTATTCAGTATTATAGTCTTCCAGTTGAGGTGTTAAAGTGTAATAAAATGATAGAATTTGATGATTTGAAAAAGTTTTTTCCACAGTTGTCTTACATGTTTCCAGACAAAAATGGCCCCGATCTTAATTTGACGTTGGATAATACTGAAGGAGATAGTAGTGTCTTGGATCAGGATAATAATAATATCAGCAAAGTTATTACAAATGGATTAATGTCTGCAGATGAACTTGAAGCAAGTGCTATGCCGGTAACTGTTACCCAGATTGAAAGTCGTCAAGGAGAAAAAAGACAGAGGGACTCGCCAGAAGAACACCCTTCAAAACAGTCCAAACATGGTAAGTACTAAGAATGTAAGCAGTACTTTTTGTTTTGCACTGACTTGGAATTTACAGCACATTAGCCAATAAATAAATAAATGAAAAAAAAAAAAAAAAAAAAAAAAAGACGTTGCCCAAAAAAGAAATGTAAGAAGACTTTCCAGAAGAAAGTTTTCTTGATCAAATGTTCATTTGATTGCACAAAAGAGAATTATAAAATAGACTTTTCAGGAAAACATAATCTTGATCAATATTGTTGTTTCAAGTTTAATGGAAAGACTGTATTGATAAAAGAGTTATCCGAGATGTAAAGGATTGTCAAAAATGAAACTAAGGGTGGCAAAACATCGGATAAGAAATCAAGAAAGTTGGTGTCACTTAAAAATTCAACCCCATTATCAAGGGCGTTGCCATATTGACTATTAATGGTACTTCAGAATTTGTAAAGCTGCTTTCTGACAGAGTGTTTTTCAAGGAAAAATCAATAGATGTCTGTAGAAGAAGCTATACACACATATATTGAGGTAAAATGATATTGCAAGTACTGTCTATATTGGGATTTGCATTCATAATGGCATTGAGTCGAACGAAATATTTAAAATGGCAGTGCTATTAACAACACGTGTAAAAGTTTACACCTCTAATTAATATATTTAGTTTTCGTGAGATTTTGATCCGATTTGTATTAAAATGCGTTTTGTCACAATCTTCCATTTCTTGTTTGCGGTTTTTTCATCTGATCTGCTTACGGATGGTCAGGTGGGTTTTCCCCGGCTTCTCCGTTTTTCGCCCACTTTTGATGGCCGGTCGGCTGGATATAAGTGAAATATTCTTGAATGGGCCGTAAAACCCAAATCAAATTGTTCGTCTGTGTTGTATATCCCTGTAATATAGTTTGATATTACAAAATATGACAAAAAGGTAATAATCTACAGTATTAGAATATTAGAATAATTCTTTTTTTTTTTTTTTTTTTTTTTGCGTATTTTTTAAAATTGTTCATTTACCTTAAATACCATTTCAAACCTGATGAAAATATAGTCTAACCTCACGTGCATGATGCAGAGGGTTGGGGGGGGGGGGGGGGGGGGGGGAGGGGGCGGAAGCTTTTAAGACCAGTTTAGCAGCAGGACAGAGGCATATACAGTGATTTAATCGACCAGTAATGACCGGTTAAAACCGGTTTTAACCACTGGCCCTGTCAATACTCATATTGACCGGCTTTTTGCTAACCTTGTCACAAAATCAAAATCATCGCTTTTTATCATAAAGTTTGCATGAAATAAACCTCTCTGACATAAACAAATGCAAATCCAAAAATTGGGCTCCAGTTTCAGAAGAATTTGCTTTATTTAATTGAATCTGTGAAGGATAAATACATGTATCTAAATATCTAGACGTCGAGCTGAAAGCTTCAATAATTTCAGATTGTTTTTCTTCAGAAAGAGACATCATGAAGTCTCTTTCATAACAGAACAAGAACAAATCAGCCACAAGCGGAGCGCAATTCGTACCCATTGGAATACCTACAGTTTGTCTAAAAAGCTTAGTACCAAATCTTACATAAATATTGTCAAGTAGAAAAGTGAGAGTTTCACATACTTCTGACGCGACCATAAGATATAATTTCTATGGTTTTCGGAAGTGAAAAAGCATTTCTTCCGTTACGTGCAAGATAGAGGGAACCTTCCCTATGAAATGTCCATTGAATTAAATCATTAAGTTTTTCTTTTATAAGATTATGAGGTAGTTTAGTGTACAAACATCAATTAATCAACTCAGCACGCGTGACAAATACACACAGTGATCACGCAGCCATCAAACGGGTGCCGCGACGCTTGACACGGCTGTCAATACAACTCCCGCAAGCGGAAAGTGGGACGTCCTCAGTGAACACAGGAACCGAATTTCCGATAAGTAGGCGGGGCAAACGTCATACAGCTCGTTAAAAGTGGGCAGGCTTTTTGACAATTTTTGGACGTCTCGGGTATCGATTTTGGACGGACAAAAGAAATTTCGGAAGTCCGCGGTACGTCTTTGAAGTTCAATTTGGACGTCCGGTGGCAATCTTAGGGCGTAATATACGTCGTACGTCCGCTTAACGGAAGCCCTGGTGTAAAGTGTGGAAAACTCGTACGTAGACAGACTTTATGCACGAAAACTTCTGGATTTTAAGTTATTCAAAACTTCATTCGATTTTTTAATGGACCAAAACAGATTCTTACCTGATCTTCCATAGACCTGGTCGCAATATTAAATCACATGCTTTCTGATGGCAGTAAAACAAGAAGTCGACAATTTAGAAAGTTCAGTAGTGGTACAAGAGCTTGAATTTGCAATAAACCATGCTTTGTAGTTGTATCATCATATCATGTTAGAGTTCATCTTATATTGGTCAGCCATCTTGGATGAAGAAATTGTTGAGGTTTTGCTAATTATCGAGCATATTGTTGAGTCTTTGCTTATCATTCACATGTAGTAGTTAAATGTAGATATACCGCATTGTGTAACATACTTAAATGTGCCAGGAGGCTCTTTACTTGGAAAGAAGCAATGGAGGAGAAAGGAATGAGAGTAAATGTAGGAAAGACAAAGATCATGATCTGTGGTAGGGCCTGGACCTCCTGCAGAGTTCAGGCGAGTTTCCTTGTGCCGTCTTTAGCACTGGAGTGGGCAGCAATAGCATCTTCTGCTACGACTGCAAGCACTGGGTGCACAAGAAATGCAGTGGGCTCAAGCGCTTGACAAATGACCCTGATTACAGATGTACATGGTACCAGGGAACTGCACGCACCTCGGACGGCAGACTAAAGAGGGAAGAAGTCCAAGTAGGACCTGACAAGCTAGAGGTGGCAGTTTCCTTTTCCTACCTAGGAGACATGCTCTCAGCAGCCGATGGCTGTGAACTTTGAACCACAATACGTGTGAAAACTGCCTTGAAGTTCAAGGAGCTGCTACTAGTTCTCTCTTCCCGCCACGTCTCTTTCAAGACACGTGGCCGCATGTACAGCTCTTGTGTGCGGAGCGCAATGCTCCATGCCTGTGAGACTTGGCCATTGACAAAGCCAAACCTCCAACGTCGGCAGCGAAATGACAGGGCAATCATCAGACAGATCTGCAGTCTCAAATAAAAGGGTATGAGAAAAGTCCAAGGAGTGCCACAATCACAAACCGCAGCCCTTCCCAGACACCAAGAGGAAGAGGAAACTGACAAATCCAAACAAGCACAAATCGAACAAACGTACGAAAAGCACAAAGATTAGCTCTCTCTTCCCCAAGCGAGGTAATCACAATGCTAAAAGGACTGAAAAACTCAAGAACAAAATGACCAAGGTAAGACATAAAACAAATCGCCTCGTAGAATAAACCACACAACAACAAAGAGTACGACTAACACTGGGACCACCGCCTTAGAACGGTCAGTAGAGTAAATCACCATGGGGTTTAAAGCACTTTTACAGCTAGCCAACTTCGTCCTTGGTCCCGATGCTACTCTTAATAGAGAAATACATAAAATTTCGGTTCGCATAAAGGCTCCCAACTCAGTCAATGCATCAAAGTGAAAACCAATCCGCAAGACATTGTCACTATCAGGTCCAGTGAGCTACTTGCACAGCTTGACATTGAGCAATTGGACCTTGTCCTGAAGGAGAGAAAACTCCAAAGGTGCAGTCAAGACAGCCTGTGGCATACAGATTGATGGAAAACGTGGACCTGGGAGGCCCAAGATGACATGAAAGCAGCTGACAGTGAGCGATCGCAGAGAGTGGAAGCTCTCGGCTATCGTCCCCCGTGATAGATACACTTGGAGATCTGGTGTGAGATCTGCCATGCGTGCAGCAAGCTAGCTACCTGGAAGGGGCCCACTAATCTGGATGTATCCCCTATACCTGCACGTTAATAAAAAATCCGATGATGATGATGATGATGACTAAAATCAATAATTGTACGACCCGCGAAAAAAGTCAGTCGATTCGACCAAATGAAAGGTTGACTTTAGAAGAATGCCCTATAATCACTTTGTGAGACCAGTTCGCCCTTGGTCAGGTAGCGAAAACGGCCATAGCACTTAAACGGTTGGTAATATTTTGATAAGTTTGGCATACTGACAGATACCGACAAGATCTAGCCAACGAACTTGCCAAATGTGTGTGTCATCGACAGTCTAAGCCGAGGTAAAATGTGAAAAACATGAAAATGGCCATAAACTATTCAGATTCAGAAAAATGATGTACAGCACTATTACATTTTTAAAACAATATTTAACAATATTGGATAATATTGCCGCACATTTTGATCCCGGATCTCCAAATTTAGTCCAAATGCTGACCTTGTGTCAGTCAGAAAGTTAGAACCTTCTCAACTTTAGCATTTTCAACATGTATGGTATTTAAGAAAATGAAATCAAATCAGTTATTGATCAAAGGAACATACCACTGAACAGAAGTACAAACACGTGATATGGCCTATACGGAAAATCGGTCCCGATCTCAAGTTTAGTCAGTCCCCGGTTTGTGTCGCGTCGAATATTGGAGAGGAAAAAACAGTTCTATTACAGAAGATTACCGTTTTTTACAACTTCCAAATGTTCAGTGCTGCTGGACAGCTAAAGCATAACGTAGCGATTTTATACATATATAAAGAGGGTCGTATACGTCTGCTGAAAGTTTTATTTCTATTATGCTGTCGTATGTTATGGTTAGTAAAGTTCTCAGAGGACTTGGTGAAGAGGAGTATTTGGTAAAGCACAATGTTGTGGGTATTCATTAAAATTGACTCGGCGAGGCGCTACTAATGAGAACACAGAACATACGTTTTTATGGAGAATTGGAGAATATTATCCATGAATTATTATCATATACTTCTTCTTAACAATTTCTTTGGTTGACAGTTTGTGCGAGTCCTGTCCCGGCAGCATTCAGCATTTTTCATTCAGTGTCGGTACAATCTGTCCAGAGAGAATTTTTCGCCATTTTCGCATTGTTTTTACTGTCAGTATCTGCAGTTAAAAGTACGTTTAAACGAACTTCTTATCGTTCAGATAAAGAAAAGACGTTAACATCAAACTGAAAACGGTATTCTTAACAAAGAAGTAAGGTTTTTCATGGCGTTTAGTAAATAAGATGAATTTAAAATGTCGAGAAATGTTACGCAGTAATTTCAAGTCTGAAACAAGAACAGTAAGCGGTTTCTATCTTTTTGACGCTTATTCTGTGACGTAATTTCATAGCTTCTTCATCTAAGAACACGTGACAGCATACGTAACTATTTGATGTTGGTTTCAAGTTTGTTATGCCGTCAGTCATTTGTATTTAGTGATAAGCACATTTTCTACACATGTGCCAGAAGACAAAAATTAAACATTGGTAAATGGACAAATGGTGGGCAATTCGGCGAAATGAAAATGATTGCAGTAAAAGTAATGTTAAACACAACACAACACCAGTTCAAAAGAACACGTACAAGCAACTTAAAAAGCCTTGCTGTTGACCATTCCATTGCGATATCTCTGTTGGAGTTCTGCTTCGTTTGTTCTTCTGATCTCGGAAAACGGCATTCTATAACGAAATCGAAACGAACAAACGAAAATTTGATATTGTGTTACGGCGTGAAGGTCCAGTCTTGCGTGATTGCGTGCTGCTTAACATGTAGGAACTTTTACTTGTTTTGCACAAAAAAGCACTAAACACCCATTAAAGTGTAATACATGTAAATAAATGGCTCTTATAATTGATTGATTGTGTTGGGGTTCAGCGACACGTCAATTCGTCAATTCTTGTGGGTCATTTTGTATCGTCTCCCAGAGAAAGGGAGAAGAGAGATAGAAGAGATAGTAGAGCTGAAAGAGAGGGACAGGGGAGAAAGAGGAAAATGAATGAAAGTGAAGAAGCAGAAGAAATAAAAACATTACCCTTCTACCCTTACCTGCTGCAAGCATAGCAGGCCTTGCCCATCTGTAAGCCAATCTTAGTTGGACGCCTTTGCGACGTAAGATACACGATACCTTTGCCTCACTCAACCATCCCCCTAATGGCTCTTATGAGGTTGGCTGTGTATGAATATTTTGATGTGAGGTGTCGTGTTATGTATACATCGTGCATACATAAAATTGGCACATTTATTTACATGAACTGTTTTATAATGCTCGAAACTTTGGTCTTAGATTTTCATCGCAATTTAGATAAACTGCTTTTGTCATGTAAACATTCACCAAAGTTAGGTACTTATTTTCTCGTTTCAGGTACCATGACCCATATAATTTTTAATCTTCATTATAGGATATTTTTTTCTGTTTGGCCAACCATGAACTCATTTAACTAGGACAAACAGCTCTGCCGCAACCTTATACCTCTTTGATCGCACATCTTGCTGTTATTTAATGCTTCTGCACATGTTTAAGTGAAATTATTCAAGGCGTCAAAAGTCTGTCACCTATGTAAATGTGAACCTTGTTAAAAGTACAATGGAAAAATACTGGCAGACTGAATTTTATTGGGTCGATTGTTTACAATCGAATCAAAGTATACAAAAGCCAAAATTTCCATAAGGCAGTTGTCCACGTGATTATCATTAACCAATGTAATCAAACCGCGCGTTGGACGAAATCCAGGTAAAGGTTATTTATAGCCGCTATTCTTCACGCTTTGATTTCAGAGTGATGTTGATAGAGGGTTATCTGGCTGATCAGGGTCTGCTGTTTGCTTTAATTACAGAAAGTTTAGGATTAAATGAAACAGCCAAAAGTCGCCGTTCGGGACCATTTTCCAGCCGTCACTCAGAGACAATCGGTCCATCAGTGCTGTCAGTGCTTTGATTTAGTCTTTCATGAGAAGCAGTGTTGTATGCAAAGCTGCTCACGTTCTTTAGAGACGGTTCAAGTCGTGTTCTGTTTTCAGAATTACTCAAAAAAGGAATGTATTACATCCCGTCTTGCGGCCGTAAAACGCCTGTCCGTTTTTCATCATAATGTAGGTAATATTTTCTGGTCCTTTAAGATTACTCAGCCCTTTTGTATAATAGTGAAATATATTCTGCTCAACTCATGGCATGCCATCTGATATGACTCATCTACTGTGCAAGTTGTTTTATCTTCTAAGTTTGTTGGTCTGTTGTTTGGTTGATTTAGAGTTTAAGAGCCAAGTCAACGCTATCAAGGTCTTGTCGAGCCGGCCAGTTTACCTAACTAGACTTTCCCTGGCCATGCTCATCTTCTAAGTTGAACTGCTAACCCTAGCCACAATGATTATATTAAGATGCCATACTGCCTCTAATTTTTAGCCAATCAGATTACTATATCCAGGTTGTTGATACAAATGTACAATCGAACTTCAGTGGCTCGAACCTCTTTGGGACCATTGAAACTTGTTGGAGACATGGGCAGTTCGAGCCACTGAGGGTTAATCATGGTGCCAGGACAGGAAGCAAAGGGCGATAATTTAGAAAAGTGTTTCGATCTTCTAATCAAAAATGGTATGTTGAGTGTATGCCTGCTCATTAGAATCACCTCAGGCGATTGTAATGAGTACACACAACGTGCAAGTTTATGATAAAATAGAAAATTTCCATAAATATTTGTTTTCTGGAACGATTTGAAAATTTTCATAGGGACTCGAAAACGAGTTCGAACCATCCATGGTAAATGAGCCACTGGTGTTCCAGCTGTTTACGTTCGACTGTACATGCTGAATGAAAAACGGATTGAGCAGGACCAGGGTTAATATAAGATGAATTACAAAAGTAAAAAAAGAAATGTGTATTTAATTTCAGATCCGACACCAGAGGAAACGTTGGACGACGACGCTGTGATTATTTTGGATTGAATATGGTCAAGCACACATTAGGTCCATCCGGACTCATAAGGTCCATCAGGACCGAATATTTCATTTGTCCAAAGAATTCTTTGATGATATCTATAAAAGAATTTTCACTTGCTGTGACAGTTTCGGTTCTGATCGAGATCAACAGACTGTGCTCTTTACCTCACGAGGTAAACATCACGGTCGAATGGAGGTTCTCGATGAGAACCGAAAGTGTCACATTAAGTCACGAATGTGACATTTTTGTTTCTCGTCTAGAACCATCATTGAACTGTGACCACAATCTGATGATGGTCCTCGATGAGAACCAACGTCACAGTAAGTGAAAAAATTCCTTGGGATATGCTAAATGAATTTTATGGATTAATGAATATAGTCTAGGTTGTGTCTGCGCCAAAATCAAAACTTCAATATCAAATCACATGTAATTTCATGGGATTCAGAACAGACGAAGAATGACCGAACTGCAGAATTTTATTTCATTTTAATATTTGAGTATTTGCTGATGAAAACCGGCTACTTATCCAAACAGTCTTAATCCAGATGAGACGACTCGAAACGAGCCGTTTCATCAGGATCTACATTCTGCCATTCTGATTTCGAATTTTTAATTGCCATCCCTATTTGCACCGATGGTTGTGTCCATATTCAAGTATGGAAGAGTCTACACCAGAAACTCAGGGGCGAGAGGGTGAACGGCCGATAAAATAATTTTATTGAACAAATACGTTATGATTAAAATATACGATTGAAATATAGTTAAACGTCAATGGCTCGAACATCTTTGGGACCATGGAAATTTATCCGAGACATGGGTAGTTCGAGCCAATGAGGGTTAATCGTGGCGCCATGTCAGGAAGCAAATGACAATAATTTGGGGGGGGGGGGGGTTATCTTCTAGATTATTATGGTATGTTGAGTACTCATTAGAATCGCCTCCATGAGGCGATTCTTATAAGTACACGCAACATACACGCAACATACAATTTACAATTCCATGATAAAATAATAATAAAGAAATATGCTTAAATGAGCTGACGGAAGAATTTCATAGGGACTCAAAATTAGCCATGGTAAACGATCCATCGGTGTTCGAGCTATTGAGGTTCGACTGTAGTTCAGGTAATAGCAAAACATAAAAATATATATTATATGCACTTTTTTCTGATAATTAACGTCAGCTTACTGACGATCTACATATGCACGGGTAGTATTCAGTTCGCAGTGCATAAGACCTTTTTTTTCGTACCAGAATTTGCACGTGCATACCGTGGTTTATCCATGTTTTAAGAAATGTTTTCGGAGACAATAAGGTATGATATTTCATTTGAATCGTCTGCTAGGCAGATGATTCGCATGAAATATTACGCCTTTTATTCCATGTTTTCCCCGGAAGATAATACAGCAGTATTTCAAATTGCCGTCTGCTGCAGTTGTGTTTGGTTCTGTAACGGTTATAGTTTGTTTTGGATCGTTTCTTTACGTAAGAAATCTGTTTTAAAGCAAATAAAGAAATCTGTTTTAAATCAAAATATCAGGTTCTAAGAAATGTAGGACATCGCATCGATGTCGAAAGGACGTTGTTGTGGCGTTGTGTGCTAAAGGGCTGGAATGCTTAATTGTAGCCCTGATTTCTGATATGATATTTCTTGGAAGGGCAAAATTCAAGAGCGAGGCTACCTTTCTGTAAAAATCCTGCTGAGTCTTCCGCGATTTTTATAACGAAAGGTCTCTCCCAGCGGCCACATGATGTTAATACAACGTCTCATTAGTGGCGATGCAACGCATCGCCGCTCATACGACGTCGAATAGTCATGACGTTGAATCGACGTTATAAGTACGACGTATAAATGTCAGGGTCCAGTTGTTCAAAGCGTCGTTAGCTTAACGAGCTCGTTAAGGGTCATTTCGTTAACTGTTTTAGCGGATTCAATACACAGTATTCTGATATTTTTGCTGAAAAAATGTGAGTAGCTTTTGCACTGCAAAAGCTACTCACATTTTTTCAGCAAAAAATATCAGAATATTTGCGTATCACTCGATGCAAATTTTAACGAATCGTTAACTAACGACATCGTTAGCTTTGAACAACTGGGCCCATGCCTTTATATCGGCGTTTAGGTAGTACTAAGGTCAGACGTCGATTTAAAAAAAAAATCGAATGTTTTTTCTGTATGTTTATTTGAAAGTAGGATCTTTAACGAATAAGAAAACAATTAAAAAATGTAGGTCGCTGTGCGATATTTTGCGGCAGCGCCCCAAAAAGAGAGCTGTCACGTGCACTAATTCCAGTTATTTTATTACAGGAAAAAAATCAAGCTTCCTTTTCATTAAACCTCAGAGGAAAAGAAAGTTGGTTGGCTTAGTGGGAAAACGTTAACGTCATGTTAGAATGTGACATGTAAACGTAATGAGTAATGACGTCATATAGACTTTATGATGGCGTTGTATAAACGTCATGTTGCTGCTGGGCTGTTGGATATCTGTCCGGCTGAATATTATGAGTAGCTGCTGTACACATTTTACATACTATTTGTATATAAGTGTAGTTTAACACCTAGTCAGTTAACCTCGACCAAAATTTAAGATAATGTGCTTTATTTTGCCATTGCGAACCGAAAAATATAAAAAGGCGGCATAAATTCTTTCACCCAAGTAGATTAAAACAGATAGCCTTACTAACAGTGTACATCAAGATAAGACGGCTTGAAACGGGATCTAAACCCATTGGGCACGTGATATAAGGCAACGTCGCATCAACGTCGATGCAACGCCACGACGCTGCATGACGTTAATCTGACGTTGTATAAACGTCATGTGCCCGCTGCCATTCTGTTACCGATTTTTGACTGAGACTGGAAAAGACGTTCTCGCCAGACTCAAACAGGGAAGATTCCAGAAGCGCCGGTGTAATAGGGTAAAAAGCTGGCCTTAGTGGGCCGCGCAATGCAAAACCATGCCCTCCGGTACATGGGCCAGCGATGGCCTACATCAGCCTGCGCATCTGTTCAGTCAGATCAGGGCCTTCACTTTCCGCTAACAGAACCTTTAGATACTGCAGAATGTATGAGTGAGAGCAAAGGCATGAATGATGCATTTGCGCTTGTTCAGAATGATATGAATCTGCACATCGAGTGCATATTCGAAGGCACTATTTTGATTGACTAAGTCCAAATGAAAAGTTAAGAAGGACTGTAGTTGTCACATGGATGTATGCACATGTGTCCGCTTGTGTTTCATCGCCTATCTCGGTGTTTTATTCATTACGAAAACTCGCCTATTCAAATATATAGAAAATTTCATCTCCAAAAATTGAAAATTTTCCGATGAAAAACTCTGATATTTTTCATATTTCTGCTCAAAAACATAGATTGTGGGTACTCGTTAGAACCGCCTCGTCAAGGCGGTTCTAACGAATTCCCACAATCTATGTTTTGAGCAGAAATAAGACAAATAGTGCATACCCCTGTAAACCCCAGTTTTACTACATAAAAGTGGGGTTTAAGGGGGTCAGAATTATATAGGCGTGTTTTCGTAATGAATCACCACATCAAAAGCCTAACATGAGCAAAATGCTCAGAATCGGAGCATCCTGTGCATGCACAAAGTATCATCCAGACCTTTGCCCTCCATTCATGCAGTCTATCTGTTAGCGGACAGTGAAGATCCTGATCAGACTGCGCGGATGCGCAGGCTGATCTGGGCCGTTGCTGTCCGCATATGACCGAAGACACTTTTTCGCGTGGCGGGCACATATTAATACCTCAGCAATAGTACTTGAAGCTTCAGATCAGAGGTGACCAAATATTTTTTCCTATTTCTTAATGAAAACAGATGCTTGGGGTACTCTTTAGATGCGCCTTCCCAAGGCTTTTCTTATGAGCACCCACAAAGCGTTTTCATGGAGATATATATAAAAAAAAAGATCACTATTTTGGATTTAAAAAAAAAAAAAATCCTTAAGGGGACTGGATACAGTTTCAGGGTATTTAACTCTTGTCAAAATGAATTTTTAGTTTCCCTTCAGAAATTGGATCTACTCTAAAACTCGAGATTATATAAGGTGTTTGTTGTTTTTTTCTCTGCAGAGAAATACAAAAATACAACTAATGGTCCAATATTTACGGAAACAGGATGCATATTCACAGATGACAATTCCCATCAGAATTGTTTTACCTTCCTTCAGAAAAAGGTTCTACTCTAAAAAAAAAGACGGAATTTGCACCCCACCCCCTCCCCTTCCCCGGTAGATTGCTTCCTTGTAGACTACTAGAGTAGATCCCAAAGGGGAGCAAAGTCTTTCCTTATAGAGTAGACCCCTTTTCTGAAGGGTATTGGATTACAGAAAAGCAAACAGGAAGTCACAAGAATGGTCACCTTGAGCGGAAATGGTAGAAACTGTACCTGGAGTGTATATTTTCCCCTTAATATATACATCTGAAAAACAAACTACCTTCAGAATTGAATTGGATCTTTCTGCCTGATGTTTTCATGAATCTCTGATATGGGCATTATAATTTAGCCGGGCCACAGCCTTTCGTACAAGATTTCATGTTCGCCCAGTAAAGATTCAGATCAGCCTGCGCATCGGCGCAGTCTGATCAGTCTTCTCTGTACACATTGGCAACCCACAGAGTGCCATGTGAAGACACTGATACGACTGCGTGGATGCGCAGGGTGATCTGAGTTCGCTGGGCGCACATGAGATCTTGTAGGAAATGCTGTGTCCCGGCTCATTACTGATTTATTTGCAAGCCAAGTTCGTTTTTATGGTTTTATTTTATACTACTATTTTCAGCATTTATTTCATGTCTCACCATTCACTCATGCTGTTTGTTATACATATGTGAAAAAGCAATAGACAAATTCTGTCAGATTGTAAGGTGTTTTTGTTCTTTCATTCCTGCCTAAAATGTCTCGCCGTTTTTTGTTGGTTGTTTTAGTTTTTTTTTTTTTTTTTTTTTTTTCTTTTTTTGGTGTGTGTGTGTATGTGTGTATTATATACTGTGGGAGGTTTTCCGTTTGTTAAGGGCAGTTTGGACGAACTATCTCTTCTACAGCGATACATTTCGGTGCCAAAAATTAATTCACTTTTCTGAAATTCCCATAAACTTACATGTATTTTGAGTTATTAGAAAACATACTTTAGGAAAAAAAAAAAAAAAGACAAGATGCGTACATTTACGTTAGCCTTTTCGGTGAGACTTTTGGCATAGACTAGTATCTTGAGTAAAGAGCAACAGCCAAAGTATCGTGAGTAAAGAGCAACAAAATCTCTGAAGTCGAATGCACACGACTGATATCAGACACACGACACATTTCATCAATTAAAAGAGTATAACTAAAATCTTAAACGCGTTGCAATTTAACAGACGAACGTTATTCATTGCTACCAATTTTTTTCCACCTATATAGTGTTGAACTTTGTGTCTGAATTGTCTCTTCAGGAGGAGGAAATTCACTTGCACTATTGAGCACATGTAATTTGTGACCAAGTAAAGGCAATATTCGTTATATTCCAACACTTAACACCAACTGCGGTGAAGTCAACTAAATGTAGGTTGCCCATGGAAACAAAGAACACATAAAAGAAAAAAAAAGTCTGTTGTATTGAGACTCTTCATATGACAACTATGTAATTTGCCGGAATGGTTTCAGTGAATCCAAGGAAAATAAAAAATCCCAAAGGAAATTAAAAAAAAAAAAAAAAAAAAAAAAAAAAAAAACACCATGAAGTACGGCGAGACTTTATTTAGACTGCACACGATAACAATATAATTCGCATAGCTGCATACGCTTCCCTCCCGCCACATCCGCCTCCTCTTGCAGCGGCTGAAACGGAACTCCACTTTCCAAGGTACAATGTTCTCAGCATTACGAAAACCGCTTATTCAAATACATAGAAAAATTTACAACCAAAAAAGGAAAATTTTCAGATAAAAAATTTAATATTTTCATATTCCTGCTCAAAATATAGATTGTGGGTACTCGTTAGAACCGCCTCGGCGAGGCGGTTCTAACAAGTACCTACAATCTATTTTTTTTTTAGCAAAATAAGAAAAATAATGTATACCCAAGTAAACCCAAGTTTACTATATAAAAGTGGGGTTTAAGGGGGTTCAAAATTATACAGGCGTGTTTTCATGATGGTGATCCCAGTTAAAGGAATGAAGTTACCAGGAATATATGGCAAGCCGTTTTACTATTAATTCTATAAATCAGATATCTGATTTAATATATCAGATAGCTTATATAATATATCTGATATATTAGATATCTTATATAAATAAGATGTATGTCAATTTAGATATATGCTATATAAGATATCGGATATGCTATATAAGCTATCATATAGGATATAAGATATCTTATTTACTAAAGAAGATATCTCTTTTGTTCAATTAAGTAAGATATCTCATTTAGCATATCAAATATCTTATTTAGTATATCAGATATGTATATTAATATATTAGATATCTTATTTAACAAATAAGATATCTTATATGGTAAATAAGATATATATGGAATTAAATAAGATATCTAATATGATATATCAGATATCTTATATAGGATATAAGATATCTGATATACTAATTCAGGTATCTTTTATCCTATATTAGATATCTTATATCCTATATAAGATATCTGATATAATGTATAATAAATAGTAAAGCAGCTTGCCAGAAAGCCGTTTTACTATTTATTCTATAAATCAGATATCTGATTTTATATATCAGATATCTTACATAATATATAAGATATCTAATATATATATCAGATATCTTATATAAAATAGATATCTTATATGTCAGTTAAGATATCTAATATGCTATATAAGATATCTGAATTGACATATAAGATATCTAATATGCTATATAAGATATCTGATTTGCTATATAAGATATCTCATATAGGATATAAGATATCTTATTTACTAAAGAAGATATCTCATTTATCAAATCAAATAAGATATCTCATTTAGTATATCAGATATCTTATTTTGTATGTTGGATATCTATATTAATAAATAAGATATTTTATATGGTAAATTAGATATTTTATATGCGGAATTAAATTATATATGATTTAAGATATCTAATATAGGATATAAGATATCTGAATTAGTATATCAGATATCTTATATTCTATATTAGATATCTTATATCCTATATAAGATATCTGATATAATATATATGATAACTACTTTGCTAAATAAATAGTAAAACGGCTTGCCATAGGAATAGGCCACGAGCACGATGTACATTCTTCCCTGGGCACCGAAAGGAGAGCTGTAAAACTGACATAACAAGACCACATACTTGACTTGAAAACGAAACTATTAAGGAACTATAAACTCGGCATTCACTTTGGAACGGTCAGCAGAAATATACTGGCTGTAGCATGAAACATCGACCTTATCTCTTGAAGCAGATTCAGACATTCAAACGATAGTGAAAACAAATTAAAGATCAAACATAGCAAGCAGAACTGGGTAGGATCAAAAAGAAAGGATCGGGCATATGGCGAGTATAAATGAGATTGAGAGACCGAAGAAAGCAAAACTATAGAAAGAAATATTGGAGGAAGCACTTTTTAGCAATGATGGTCGGGGACATATTGTTGTGAATACAAATAATCAGAACATAATGAAGTTCATAACGGATATTTACCTGCTACAGGTTGCTACCCCTCTCTTAGGATTGACCCGTTCGGTTGGAAGGCTGGCTGGGAAATTACTTCTGATAGGTGATAGGTGTGCCTGGTCAACTTGCGAGAATTCCTCCATGAAAATCATGATTTTATTTAGAGACCAAAGGTACCCTTTTGTCATCGCTGCTCTCCGCCAAGACTCATGAATCTCCGTAATAGTACGGTCTGAACAACACCCTCACCACACACACACACACACACACACACACACACTCTCTCTCTCTCTCTCTCTCTCTCTCTCTCTCTCTCTCTCCTTGAAAATAACAGATGCTACATTGTTACATATAATTCAACCAAGTAGCGAGCAGTGAAATCCAAGCTGTCTGATTACATTTACAATTTTGTATAGTAAATTTATAACTTTGTATAATTGACTTAAATAATTATCTTAGTTTAATGTATAAATATATACATGGAGCTCATGGGTATTCTATTACCCTAGATACATACATGAAGTTCAGGGGAATTCTATTACTCTGAAGAATCAATACAATTATATACGGTAGCAAACAGACTGCTTAAATAGGAAACTTCTTTTTTTCCATATGATGATGAATCACACCAGAGATAAACGACAGGGCCCAGTTGTTCAAAAATAACGATGTCATTAGTTAACAATTCGTTAAAATTTACCTCGAGTGATACGCAAATACGCGGAAATTTTTGCTGAAAAAATGTGAGTAGCTTTTGCAGTTGCAGTGCAAAAGCTACTCATATTTTTTCAGCAAAAAATATCAGAATATTGTATATTGAATCCGCTAAAACAGTTAACGAAATTACCCTTAACGAGCTCGTTAAGCTAACGACGCTTTGAACAACTGGGTCCAGACTTATACTGACTGAATGGGTCATTTATATTAAAAAATGAAATGCCGACAGACAATATAAAGCGAAAATACACAAAATCTGTACACATGATTTGTATGAAATTATCATACATACCAATTTTTTAACATCGTGTTTATATATGCTTTGTATAACCACGACCTATGGGCTGTCAAACATGACAGTACTTACAAGGGTAATACCTTGTAGGTTCAAAATACTGATAGAGACTTCGGTGACTGACTAAACTAAAAAAAAATAAGTTCACTATTCAAATATATAGAAAATGTCACTTCCAAAAACTGAAAATTTTCAGATACAATACCTCTGATAATCACTTTTCAGGTTTCTGCTCAAAACATAGATTGTGGGTACTCGCAGTCTGTTTTTGAGCAGAAATAAATAATGTATACCCTTGTTCTAAAAAATACCCGCAGTCTATGTTTTTGAGCAGAAATAATGTATACCCCTGTTCTAACAAGTACCCACAGTCTATGTTTTGAGCAGAAATAAATAATGTACACCCTTGTTCTAACAAGTACCCATAGTCTATGTTTTTGAAGAGAAATAAATAATGTATACCTCTGTTCTAACAAGCACCCGCAGTCTACGTTTTTGAGCAGAAATAAATTATGTATACCCCTGTTCTAACAAGTACCCGCAGTCTATGTTTTCGAGCAGAAATAGAAAATGTATACCCCTGTTCTAACGAGTACCCACAGTCTATGTCTTTGAGCAGAATTAAATAATGTATACCCCTGTTCTAACAAGTACCCGCAGTCTTTTTTTTTTGAGCAGAAATAAACAATATATACCCGTTCTAATGAGTACCCACAGTCTATGTTTTTGAGCAGAAATAAATACGAGGGATGTTCGAAATGAATTGCTTATTGTCCTCTAGCTCGATATCCACGTGGGGCACGATAAAAACCAATACATACCTGTATAGGGCTATTCAATATCTACACAATGGTATATAAATGTACATGTAAGACTAAGTGTAAGACATAAAATTTGCCATTTGAATACACGCAGTCATTGACCACTGCAGTAAAAATGGTTGGTAGAAGCGTCGACAAAAAAGATGAAATACGGGCTTACATCAAAGCTCGCTCAAAACTTGGTTGTTCTTTGAAGAAGCTGATGACTGAAATTTCTATTGCTTTTGGACCTTCTTGTGTGTCTTATGACACAGTTCGGCGGTGGAAATAGAAATTTGAGTCAGGTGTAGAGTCCATCAAAAATGCACCGAAATCAGGTAGGCCAAAATCTGCATCTCATAAAGAAATCGTTTCCAAAATAAAGGAAATCATTGAAGGAGATGCCAGATTTACAGTTCGTGATATTGCACGAAAGGTAGGCATATCACTATCAACGGTTCACCTTATTTTGAAGAAGCATTTGAAAGTCAGAAAGATTTCTGCTAGATGGGTGCCATATCTGTTGACTGACGAGCAAAAGAGGCAACGGGTTAAAGTGGCCAAAAAGCTGCTTCAAATGTTTCCAAAATATGATAAAAAGCAGTTTGCCAATGTCGTCACAGGTGATGAAACCTGGGTCCATTATTTTGAGCCCGTCAGAAAGGTTAGCATTAAGATCTGGGCCACTAAACACAGCAAACGCCCAATAATTGCCAAACGTTCTTTGAGTACAAAGAAGGTTTTGTATGCAATCTTCTTCTCTGGTGAAGGAGTCGCAATAAAAGTGCCAGTGAAAAAGGGCAAAAGCATCACCGGAAAGTACTACAAAGACGTAGTACTGAAGAAACTGAAAAAGTATTATCAGAAACGACGCCCTGCCACTGGTTTTAAACATGTCCGTCTTCTACATAACAATGCCCCAGCTCATACCTCCGCAACAGTTACGGCGTTTTTGAAGAAAGAAAAAGTAACTGTTTTGCCTCACCCCCCGTATTCCCCAGACCTTGCCCCATGTGATTTCTTTTTGTTTCCGAAATTGAAAGCATTCCTTGCTGGGCGGAAATACCAGTCCCGACAGGCACTTGGATCTGCCATTCATCAGTACCTTATTACTGTGCCTAAATCAGCGTACCGTGACGCCTTCAAGAAGTGGATACATCGGCTGAAACTTTGCATTTCTAGCCACGGGTAGTACTTCGAGGGCATGAAATGAGTACTTTTGGGCTAACTTGAAATTTGAAGTCTCCAGATAGAAATAAGCAATTCATTTCGAACATCCCTCGTAATGTATACCCCTGTTCTAACGAATACCCACAGTCATGTTTTTGAGCAGAAATAATGTATACCCCTGTTATAACGAGTACCCACAGTCTGTGTTTTTGAGGAGAAATAAATAATGTATACCCTTGTTCTAACAAGTACCCGCAGTCTGTGTTTTTGAGCAGAAATAAATAATGTATACCCCTGTTCTAACGAGTACCCGCAGTCTATGGTTTTGAGCAGAAATACACAATGTATACCCGTTCTACCGAGTACCCGCAGTCTATGTTTTTGAGCAGAAATAAATAATGTATACCCTTTTTCTAGCAAGTACCCGCAGTCTATGTTTTTGAGCAAAAATAAATAATGTATATCCCTGTTCTAATGAGTACCCACAGTCTATGTTTTGGAGCAGAAATAAATAATGTATACCCCTAACAAGTACCCGCAGTCTATTTTTTGAGCAGAAATAAACAATGTATACCCCTGTTCTAACTAGTGCCCGCAGTCTATGTTTTGAGCAGAAATAAATAATGTACACCCTTGTTCCAACAAGTACCCATAGTCTATGTTTTTGAAGAGAAATAATAATGTATACCCCTGTTCTAATGAGTACCCACAGTCTATGTTTTAGAGCAGAAATAAATAATGTATACCCCTAACAAGTACCCGCAGTCTATTTTTTGAGCAGAAATAAACAATGTATACCCCTGTTCTAACGAGTACCCGCAGTCTATGCTTTTGAGTAAAAATAAATAATGTATACCCCTGTTCTAACGAGTACCCACATTCTATGTTTTGAGCAGAAATAAACAATGTATACCTCTGTTCTAACGAGTACCCGCAGTATGTTTTTGAACAGAAATAATGCATACCCCTGTTCTAACGAGTACCCACAGTCTATGTTTTTGAGCAGAAATAAATAATGTATACCCCTGTTCTAATGAGTACCCGCAGTCTATGTTTTTGAGCAGAAATAAATAATGTATACCCCTGTAAATCCCAGTTTACTATATAAAAGTGGGGTTTAGGGATGTCAAAATTATATAGGCATGTTTTCGTGATCAGAAGACTGAACCAAAAATTAAAATCAACTGAAAATGAAGTAAGAGCAAACCAACGGAAACAAAAGAATAAAACAAGGTCCAGAAGTCATTTGGATATTATAAGGTTACACTTATAAAGTTGTTTGTGTTAAGGCTTCACGAACTTGTCAACCCAACGGGGCCATGTCGAGCGAATTACCTTACCACACTTTTACTGGGCAGCTAAGTCCTCTAAGCAGATAACTAGCACCGTGCACACGCTTTCGCTCGAGACTGACAACTGCCCTTCTTGAATCAGCGGGAGGGAGAGAATGGTCGTATAAAATATTTCATGATTAACGTACAATTATAAAATCTTTTAAAATATGCCGGCATCGGTGGCTCAGTTGGATGCTCCGTCCGACTGGAGACCAGGAAGGTCGCGGGTTCAACCCCCGCCGAGGTCGGCAACATTCTTTCGCGGAGATTGATCATGAAATATTTTCTACGGTCAATCTTCCCTTCCGCTGATTGAAGAAGGGCAGTTGTCAGTTTCTGGCGAAAGAATGTGCACAATACTGGTTAACCGCTTAGAGGACTAAGCCTGCCCAGTAAACGTGTGGTTAGGTAAACTGACCGCGCTCGACATGACCCCATTGGGTTGACTGGGCCGTAAAACCTCAACACAAACATAAACTTTACAAATATAAGCAAATCAATCATTTTCAAGTAGAGAACCCGAGTTATGACAGGCATGACATAAGCAGGTTACATATAATTTCAGAAGTATGGTCTGCACAACAATATGCACCCGCTTGCTTCGTAGTGATCTTGTGAGACATTACGAAAACACGCCTATTCAAATATATAGAAAATTTCACCTCCAAAAACTGAAAATTTTTAGACAAAAAAACTCTAATATTTTTTCATATTTCTGCTCAAAACATAGATTGTGGGTACTCGTTTGAACCGCCTCGTCGAGGCGGTTCGAACGAGTACCCACAATCTATGTTTTGATCAGAAATAAGAAAAATAATGTATACCCCTGTAAAACCCGGTTTTACTATATAAAAGTGGGGTTTAAGGGGGTCAAAATTACATAGGCGTGTTTTCGTGATGTTTCTACTGAAACAAAGAGGATATGGCACGAGAAGAAAAAGCTCAGACATCACGGATAAAAGCGATGGTATACTATTCGATTAGCTCATTAAGGACTTTTTATATTTGCCGGGATCGTCGGTGTGTGACGATCCCGGCAAATATAAAAAAAATCTTCGAACAAACTGTGTTATAAACAGATAAACTATTAACTCTTTCGGCGCCAAATTTCAAACGACATTTGTCGCCTGCTTTTTTTTTATTTTAACAAACTATCGTTTAGAAAGACGTTTGTATGTAAAGTTGAAAGACAGAATGTCAAACAGCGTGGATCCAGATTACATAGAAACGTCTTTCTAAACGATAGTTTGTTAAAATAAAAAAAAAGCAGGCGACAAGTGTCGTTTGAAATTTGTTGTTTGTCTGGATCTATGTTGTTTGCAAAAGCCTATGATTACCGCCTGTAGCACGGAAAGAGTTAATGTCTATTTTATTTGCATTTCAATCAAGAAATTTCGTAAAGCTTAATAAAAGCAAACATTAAAGCATCACATTGTTGTTCTTTTTTACCTGTTACATCGAAAATTTATTAAACTTTAGTATACCCTTGTCCCATATCTCTTTGTAAACATGAACAAAATTTGCGCCGGTACTTAGACGTTAACGTCTAAATATTTTGTCTTATTTAAGATTGTGTATCCTAAGATCAAAGTGAATACTGCAATCTTGTAATCAGTGTTGAAAAGACATAGATTATGTAAGGGTCCCTGGGCAGTATACGAACGGGATCTAGCCAGACGTTGATGTACCCTTGCCATGCTAAATTAATTAAGATGACACGCCCACTTCTAATATTCTGCCAATCAGATTACTTGATCCAGGTTGTCGATACAAATTCACATACTTAATGACAAACAGTGCAGATCCAGATCAAAAGCCAACTGACCTGGGTCTACATTATTTGCAAAGAAAGGGCATATCCAGGTTAGCAAGACCAGGGTTAAAAAAGGATTAAAGAAGATCAATTAAAATGCCAACACCTTACACAGAAATTAATCTACGTGTATACTAACAGCCCTGCTAGCATTCTTTATAAATCTATAGCGGGCCGTTATCGGCCCGTCAGCTACCCTGACGGGCCGATAACGGCCCGCTATAGATTTATAAAGAATGCTTACTGATATCAATATTCAATTACAATGTAATAAGGAGTGTGACTGACTGTGATTATGGAAAAGTAGGGCAACAAACACATAAGGAGAGTAACAGAAACTGCTACTAAGGTGAAAATTCCATCAGGCCATTTTTTGCCACTCTGACAAATCTAAGTGATTTGTTTTGAACACGTTCGACAAATCTAAGTGATTTGTTTTGAACACGTTCTATGATGTAAGTAATTAAAATTATCAGATGTGGCTAAAACTTGCTTAAATCAGAAATACAGTCGACTCTCGTTATCTCGAATTCCAATGGACTCACTGAAACACTTCGAGATATCCGTACTTAGACATATCAGAGTTGATAGAGTGAGGAAAACAATAAATTGAACAACCACATTGAACAAATGAATATGTAATTTGACTCCTGAAGTTAGAAAAATATATATATTTTATATAATAATGTGGAAAAGAGGAGAAATTGCTCCTTAGGAGCAATTTCTCCTCTTTTCCACATTATTTTGTTACCAGTTGTCATAGTTTCATGTTGAAACAGGGACCAGATTTTCACTTCGAGATAAGCGGTAGTTCGAAATAAGCGAGTTCGAGATAACGAGGTTCGACTGTATTAACAACTTTCTTGTTCGTATGAGATATTCTGGCAAACACATAATAGGGGTCAGGTGAGCGATCTGGCCCAAACTTGTCTCGCTTTAAAGGTTTTTGTATCTTCTGTATCTAAACGCTTTTGGCGATCATGTAAAACATTCAGAAACTTCAAGACAACGTTTGAAAAAAAAACGCGCTTTTTTTTTTCGATACAAAGGCGCCTGCACAGTTTACTTAAGATTACACACTTTCCAAAACGAAAGTTGATCGGTCCATGTACAATAGAAAACTGCACGCATAAAATAATGAACACGATCTACAACTTTACTCCCTTCGTCGACCCGCTAAACATCTGCAAATGCCATTCCTGAAAAGGAAGTTCAACGGTTCCTAGTCAACTCGTACTTAAGTCTACTCGCAATTCGTTCTCATTTTGGTCAATTCGTTCTCATCGATTTGGTCAATTCGTACTCATTAGAAGAGGTTTCACTTTTTAAAAGCGCGAAGTCTGATAAAATTCACTCGAAAATATATCCTGGAAATTTTGTAGATATGTTAGTGTTGCATTTAGTAACAACCATTTTAATACAGTCGACCCTCGTTATCTCGACCTCGCTTATCTCGAATAACCGTTTATATCGAAGTGAAATTCTGGTCCCTGTTTTAACATGGAAATCTAAGAACAGGTAACAAAATATTGTGGAAAAGAGGAGAAATTGCTCCTAAGGAGCAATTTCTCCTCTTTTCCACATTATCTAACTTCAGTAGTCAAATAACATATTCATTTGTTAAATGTGGTTGTTCGATTTACTGTTTTCCTCACTTCTGCAACTCTGATATGTCGAGGTACGGATATCTCGAAGTGTTCAGAAAGTCCATTGGAATTCGAGATAACGAGAGTCGACTGTATATTGTAGAAAAACAGCAACACCCTTTTCATCATGTCGACATGTTTGTGTAATGAATTCGCTGCAAGTACATTTTATGTAGGGGAAAACATTACTAATCGTCTTTAAACTTTAGGATAATTATAGCTAATGTTCAAAATGTCCCAATTTTCTTAATTGCTTTACAGAATTCTAAGCCCCAGATAAAAATCGCCAGGACATCGTCATTATAAAGTATTTAAAAATGTATTTCTCGGGGTGACCACTTTTCTAAACGTATTTATTTTCTGGGCTGCTTCAAAAATTGGTCTCAAATTTTGATATTTTGAGTCCTGAGTCTTTAGGCTCGTAGGTGAACTTTCAGTAAAGGGAGTTCCGTCGTCCAAACTCTGCGAACATCTCAGAAACCGCTGGGTCAACCCAAACCCAATTTCATACAGAGCCTCAAAGCTGAAATGATCCAGGTCATGCAATTTAAGATATCAGCCATGCCCATATACACTGTTCTATCTGGAGGCAACCACTGACCCTCTGTAGAGTGGACAAGGGCCTTGATGACTCTCAAAATAAAGCTAATATGTAACTAATAGAATCCCTCAAAAATAGTTGGTCCCTTTAACAATGGTCATGGGGGCTCCATCACTTTGGTCTTAGAAGCAGCCGCCGCATGGCAAAATCAACAAACCGATTGAAATAGAATGCTGGATTCCTGTCCGATAACGGCCCAATATAAATTGAAGTAGAATGCTGGATTCCTGCCGGGCTAAACACGGCCCACTCTAGATTTAAATAGAATGTTGGATTCCTGTGGGGCCAATAACGGCAATTATAAATTTAAGGAGAATGGATTACGGCGCAATATAGATTTAAGTAGAATGCTGAAATCCTGTCGAGCCGATAACCGTGCAATATAAATTGAAGTAGAATACTGGGTTCCTGTCTGGCCGATAACGGTCCAGTATTGATTGAAATAGAATACTAGCTGGGATCGCACTACACGTTGACACTCTTTGCTTAGACTTGTCATCAACAAAATTCGACGATCCTGATCAGAAGTATGTAGACCACAGTCTGATCTGAGCATTTATTCTTTGAAGATCCATTTGCTCATGGTTCCGAGCTTACGGTGCAATTCAGTCATATCTGGACTTGAAACCAATATGCACCAAGGTGATCAAATGATCATTTAAAGGCGTCGTTTTATAAAAGTGGGAATTTTTAAGGATGCAGCCCTTCAATGAAATTCGTTCATATAGTCACGCAAGGTGAAAACAAAATAGCGTTTTAAAACTTCCTTATTAATTTAACGCGTTGTTGGCACAATAATGACAAGAGTGCATCCATTTATGAATGAGATGACTATGATTTGTGTATCATTTACTACTCTCTGACGATAAATTGAAAAAAAAATAAAAATAAAAAAATCCAGAAAACAGAGTTTTACATTTCATGCAAACTGTCTGTATTGTAATGAGTTTGTGACAATGAAGGCCTGGATCAAACTACACGGACGTGCAGGCTGATATGGGCTTTTGGCACGTGTGCAATCAATGCCTTTTTGCTTGGCCCCATGTATTTTAACGCTTAGAACTCTGGGTAAATTTTTCAACAGACGACATATTGAGATATTTTTTCTTATTTTTCCCAGAAAACAGGATTTGACATTACATGCAAATCGCTTCCACTTTGACATTACATGCAGTGGAGGCGATTTGCATGTAATGTCAAATCCTGTTTTCTGGGAAAAATAAGAAGCAATATCAATTTGTCGTCTGCTGAACTAGCCCTGAGAGTGGTAAAGGTTAACAACGCATACTTGAGCGGCGACGTGAGGGAATGTACTGACATGTGCGCCTAACGAAGACACAAATCAGCCTGCGCACCTGCGTTATCAGATCGGAGTCTTCGTTGTCTTTGTACCCTTGGCTATCCAAAATGCGACCAGTGAAGATTCTGATCAGACTGTGCGACGTATTTACCTTGTGTACCTATTTACCTTAAGTATTTGGACAAACATGCCTGAGCTAACAGTGTAGACCCAGGGTCTTCAATATTTGCTGTTTCTCCAGCAATTTTCACACATAAACAGATACACGTATGCAGCCTAAGTTGTCAGATAGGCAGATAGGCAGGTCTAAGCAAACAGTGTAGACCTAGATCAGACGTCGCAAAACGCTACAATGTTGGCCCCCTATCTGGCAGGGTTGTAGACACATTATGAGGGATGGACTTGTTCACATTTATAGCTTTAACCCATTTTAGTCTGGATTTGCGATGGCGTGCCATCGATTGCGCGATCTAGTTGGAAGTTTTTCTTTTATTCTTTCTTTCTTTCGAAATTAATCGAATTTAGCGTGAGATCTGACCAAAATGAGAACGAATTGACCAAGATGTGTACGAGATGACCAAATGGGGACGAACTGACCGAAGAAAATATTGTTGAGTACGAATTGACCGAAAAATGAGTACGAGTTGACCAAAATGAAAGCGAATTGACTCAGATCAGCTGGCTTCTTCAGAAACCAACTGATCTGGATCTACCCTGTTTTCGAAGGCAGGGTATATCCGGGTTCAGTAGGACAAGGGTTAACAGGTTATAAATCTACTAACGAGGCTATGAGCCTTGAACCGACTTACAGAAGGAAAGTGTCATCTCATTGGCTAGCTGATTCTAGCAGTGATTGATTAATGTGTTTTATAACCCTTGCTGCAATTTAAGACGATTAGATTAAGACATGATTTCAAATTTGATTACCTTTACTGTGGTCTTTTAATCGTAACCTCTCTCTGGGCAAATTCAGCAAACAACAACTTGATAATGTTTTTTTTCTACATATTCCCAAAAAACAGGATATGTCATTTCATGCAAACTGTGTTTGCATGAAATGTCAAAACCTGTAGTTTTATGGGGAAAAAAAAGTATTTCAAAATGTTGCTTATTGAAAATTGTACCCACAATGCTAAGTATTAACCAGCTTTTGGGGGTGGGGGGGAAGGGGGGGGGGGGGGGGGGGTTGGCATGTAAATTATTATTTCAGGTGAAAGCTATTATCATAAACTAGACTAGATTGTATTCTTGATAAGCTCTCAATTCTAAGCCAATCAGATGATAGGTAACCCGCACAGAACATGTTTTGTACTCTATACTGGGAGCTGATAGCCCATTAGTAGAATTATAAGCCTCTGGTCATCAGTGAATCAATTCCAATGTTTAGGGTAACCATAAATGTGTTTGTAAAACATTATGCCTCCAACTATATGCTTGTCTAAACAAAATGCCAAAGTTGCGAACGGGCATAATTCTGCCAAAATTATGTCACAAAGTTTAAAAAGTGTTCTCATCACGAAAACATACCCCCTTAAACTCCACTTTTATATAGTAAAACTGGGGTTTACAGGGGTATATATTATTTTTTTTATTTCGGCTCAAAAACATAGATTGTGGTACCCGTTAGAACCGCCTCGGCGAGGCGGTTCTAACGAGTAACCACAATCTATGTTTTGAACAGGAATATAAAAAATATCAGAATTTTTATCTGAAACCTTTCAGGTTTTTTTTTTTTTTTTTTTTTTTTGTGGTGAAATTTTCAATATATTTGAATAGGTGTGTTTTCGTAATGACTCGTCATCAGCAATAAGCACACCAAGTTTCCAGAGCCTAGCTAAAAAATCGAAAATCTTGCTCACAAGATTTCACTGGCTTAACAATGCATAAGTCGGAAAAGGGGCATAAATCCGGAAGTACGTCTGATAAAAAAAAAGTCCGCTTATTGTCCATCCTTTCTACATGTACAAAATTGCAAAGTACTATGTCTGTCCGTTCTGTCCGTTCCTGAAAGTATGTTAAGCGTGACCATCACGAAAACATACCTATATTTTTTGACCCCCTTAAACCCCACTTTTATATAGTAAAACTGTGGTTTACAGGGGTATACATTATTTTTTCTTATTTCTGCTCAAAAAACATAGTTTGCAGGTAAGAACAGCCCCGGCGAGGATGTTCTGACGAGTACCCACAATCTATGATTTGAGCAGAAATATGAAAAATATCAGAATTTTATCAGAAAACTTTCAGTTTTTGGGTGGTGAAATTTTCAATATATTTGAATAGGCGTGTTTTCGTGATGGTATGGTCGGACGAATGAATGACACAAAAATAATATGTCCATCCCACTCCTTGAAGGTGGGATCATAATTATGGTATAAGGGCAAATATTGTAATGCTGGAGTTACTGATCAGACCTGTTAATCCTTGTAATGCTGAACAAATTAAGATACCACACCCACTTCTAATTTTCAGCCAGTCAGATTACATGATCCAAGTTGTTCATACAAATTCAAATACTTAATAACAAACAGTGCAGATCCAGATCAGTTGGCTTCTTCAGAAGCCAACTGATCTGGATCGACACTGTTTGCGTAGAAAGGGTATATCCGGGTTCAGCAGGACAAGGGTTAATAGTGATAATTATGGAACAGCTTGATTGTGTACAAACTGTAACAAGCATTATTTCACCATATGTAGGGCATGCAACAACCATTGTTTATTATTGGGCATAGCTAAAGGTGACATTAAAATAGCAAAGAAAATGTGTGTAAGTCTGAGACTGAATCTGAGCGTTCTGACATCTGCATCTCTGGCATGGTCACACTTATCTTTAGACTGGCTTTCTTGCGACTTAGTATATAATTTTATTAGGAAACAAAATATTCTCAGGAAGAAAATAAAACTGAGCTGGGGCATACCAAAACCTACAAGAAAACCTGTGCAACCAGTGAAGACAAAGATTGTCTGCGCAGTCTGATCAGTCTTCTCTATTTACAAGAGCCTCCTGTATCTTCTGGTGTATCCGAAGTGTGTTAAGCAAAATCCCTGACCAGAGTGGGAGGATGGACAGGCTGATCCGATTATTTGTTTTGTGGTGCGCAGTCTTGGTTGATACCACATTTGAATATTTCCTGCACTGTCATATCCTTACTGTTTCAAACTTTATTCAATTGCCTCATCCATTCTTTTTACTTTTCAAATAAAATATGTACCTATGTGTAGAACAGTCAAGGAAGAGTATTTTACCTTTGTTAGATTAGAAAACTAAACCTCATAACGTGGGGCCAGGTTACTGTGCCAGCAAATCTGGGCCCAGTTGTTCAAAGCGTCGTTAGCTTAACGAGCTCGTTAAGGGTCATTTCGTTAACTGTTTTAGCGGATTCAATATACATATAATCTGATATTTTTTGCTGAAAAAATGTGAGTAGCTTTTGCAGTGCAAAAGCTACTCACATTTTTTCAGCAAAAAATTTCAGCATATTTGCGTATCACTCGATGTAAATTTTAACGAATCGTTAACTAACGACGTCGTTAGCTTTGAACAACTTGGCCCTGTATATCTTTCGAGCGCTCCAACCGTTCATGAGCGAGTGTAGAAATTTATAGCAAGTTTAGTTTTTACCGGGCTATTCTCACAGTTATCTAGTATTGCACTGTTGAAGTCTGTTTCGGAAGACTAGGCTTATACTTATAGGGTTTTCCCTGTCCCACAATTTTGGCCTTTCTTTTTGTCCCCAACACCATGTTCTGGACCTTCAAAAGTTGTGGACAAGGGTTCTGAGTGATACATATGTATGAGCAATCTAAAATTAATTTTATATATTTCTGGCTTTGTATTTTAATCTATCTGTCAAAGAAAGGATAATAATTATCTCTATTAAAGATTAACCTTAAAGAAAACAAACCCCAGAACCCATAAACTTCACATCGGGGGTCTCTCTTGGCCCTCATTTGCAAACGCTGAGAGAAACCCCTGTACTTACCAAACACGAGTTCTAGCTCTCGGCTCCCTCGTCTATCTGCAAACGTGAAATTAAAATTGGAAAATTTTCATTTATTCATAAATCCGTTCAGATAAAGTTTGTTTGTTACATCTCTTTTTAATCTTTATCACTCTCTGGGTTATTTCAATTGGTGAAATTTTTCTTATTGTTCCTAGCAAACAGACTTTGATCCATTCTCCGTTTGAGACAATTTGCATGAAATGTCTAATCCTGTTGTCTGAGGAAAATTGGTAATATGCGGCGTCTGATCGGGGTCTCCACTGTTTGCAAATTATTTATCCATATTTCTCTCTAAATAGAAATATCTAAATCATATAGCCTGACATACATTCTTCCAATAAATAGTGTGGGATGGGGCCGGGCCTTTGTTGGATACTGTACAGTACGTCAATGTATTGCAAAGGCCAATTTCAGATTGTGTGGCTTCACGTGCTGAATTGGATCTTTGCCCAGCTAGCATTCTTTATAAATCTAAAGCGGGCCGTTATCGGCCCGTCAGCTACCCTGACGGGCCGATAACGGCCCGCTATAGATTTATGTAGAATGCTTACTGGGTGCTGTTTTTATATATCCTCAAGATACCCTTTCGCATGGCAGGACTCATTTTAGCCGCGCCAAGCGAAAATGTGTCTTCGGGGCTTGCGCGGACAGCGAAGGTCCAGATCAGACTGCGCGGCTGTGTAGTGTGACCAGTGCCATCGCTGTCCGCTCCCAGAATCACTGTATACTGTAGAATGTATCAGTAGAGAGCAAAGACCGGAAAGACTTTGCTCATGCACAGGATGATGTGAATATGCACATTTTGCGCATGCGCGAAGATCGACACTTTTTCACTTTACGCGGCCCATTTAGATTGTGTATCAGATTACCTATTTGATATCTATTCGATTATGTATTTGATATCTATTTGAACATTGCACCGATGTAAAACGATACGTACAGTTGAGATTGATTTGACTATTAATATTTTAACCCATGTCATGCTGAATAAATTAAGATGCCACGCCCACTCCTAATTGTCAGTCAGTCAGATTGCTCGATCCAGGTAGTTGATACAAGTTCACATACTGAATAAAAAAGAAGTGCCGATCAGTTGCCTTCTTCTTCAGAGGCAAACTGATCTGGATCTACACTATTTTCAAAAGCAGGGCATTTCCGGTTTCAGCAGGACAAGGGTTAAATTAATATTTACATTGTCAGTGGCGATAAAAAGGACGATAACTAATGCATATGTATACAACTGTAGATCGAGAAAATGTTCCAGACTTTTGGCGAACACCAAACCGAGGAAGCCCAGAACAGGACTAACAGTCTGATCAGGCAAACGGACAGCAAAGACTTCGACCAGTCCTGGTCTGGATCTCTCCTGGTCGGATGTGCCATCTCGGTGCCATAGGCACGGCTATGGAAATATCAAAATTTATTTCTTTTTCATGGACAAGAAATGGTCGAAATCCACTTGTCCGAATGAATTTAAATTTACTTGTCCCAAAAATTTGAGCAAGTCCATTTTACTACCTCTTGATGCGTCTCAAGAACTGCTGGATGAGTGTCAAACAGAATAGACCCTGGTCAGACGCCCATTCTGCAGCCTCTGATGGTCTGCAATGTTGGCTTAACAGGCTTGTTCAGGCTCGTACATGTGGCAATACCCATTTGCATAATTTTACGGTATAGGGGAAATAACTCTCACTTTACTGTTTCAGTAACTGGAGTATGCACCCAATCATGCGTTTTCGGGTCAGGAGGATATACTACAAAAGATTTGTTTTTCTTGCTTTCATTCTGTGTTGTGTTTCCACTGTGACACGCTCAAAGCTCATTGGTGCGTTTGTTCTTCCGCATGGTGGCGTTGCCTTAGATCCGGGGAATTTTAACACAACGAACAGTACCGAGCGGGAAGAGGCCCGGGCACTTCACAAGGCATGTCTACAAGTCGGTCAAGAGGTCAGCGATCTTCAGCCGGAAGTGATAGTTCTCAGTACGCCTCATGGGATCGCGGATTACAGGAACTTTGTTTTGTATCTCAACTCGCAGGGTTCAGGTTTCGGAGACGCGGACGACTGTTTGAAAGAGCCATGTAGATATTACCTGAACGCTTCACTGGATAATGACATTGCAAGACAGTTGATGAGCGTGTTTGGATATGACAGGAACGTATCTGGTCTGAGTGGATTTGGGCCTGTTGGAAATGACCAAGCTTTTCCTCTGAGGTAATAAGATACACCCACACAGTCGGATCTGGACCTTAAAGAGTGGTAAAATAGCTCCTAGAGTCATGTTTTATCACTCCTTTCCCTATGCAAGCGCTCTTTATACATGGGCCGCTTCAAGCGAAAAAGTTTCCGCAGCATGCGCAAAAATGCACATTCGGATCATCCTGCGCATGCGCAAAGTATCGTCCGGACCTTTGCTGTCCATTCATATATTTTGTAGTATCCAATGAGTCTGTTAGCGGACAGCGAATGTCCTGATCAGATTGCGCGGATGCGCAGTCTGATCTGGGCCTTCTATGTCCGCCTATGTCCAAAGACGTTTTCGCAGTCCATATAACACCTTGTAGCTAGTCATTGATTTTGGTCTGGATCTAGAAGCTAGTCTATGGACTGAATACACTTGGTACATGTTCGACCATTTTCTAAAGGGAAACTACTTTTGTAACTTCCTGTTTACATCATTGCGCACTTAGGCCCCTCTGAAAATGGATCTTCTCTAAAATAGTGGGCATTAGAATCGAGTAGGAAAATGTTGAAATCAAACTCAAGACCGAGTTTCATTTTATTTTATTTTACTTTTTTTTCTATAGATGGGGAGAGGTGATACCGCTACTGTTTATCAAAGGTGTTTCTAAGTCCCGTGTTGTTGTCCTATCACAGCCCACAAGACGATACACCGACGACGTCAGCATGATTCCAGAGTTGCTCAAGCTTGGTATGTATTACAGAATGTATCCAGCTCCCATCCAATTTCTTTTATTTTATGATCTATAAATAAACGACTTTTCATTGGCTCGGACGTGTCTCCAGCCCAGTCAATATATTTTGTGATACTGACAAGCTTGCCATATGCAGGAATTCTCGTACTACAGGTACTAATCCGCACCAATCGGTCCCTTCTGTGACGTCACAGCATGTCGCTAGTTCTCAGACAGGTACTAGTGTGGAAATGTATAGAATTATATAGGAGCCCATCATTTAACTAATAAAATCTTTTATTTTCAAGAATACAAGATATTATTATAACCTCGCAATAGATGGGAAAATGTATCTGCTTCAATTTGATACCAAATTTGTTGAAATAAGATAAATTTTAAAATGGCCCAGATTGTAATGAATGCTACAAGGGTTTTTCCTTATTAAGTCTTTGTATATTACAACAAAAATGAAAAATTGCCTTGATTCAATCGCCCAAAAGTCACATTTTTTAAAAGTTCTCCGTTCATTATAACCTCTCATTCGATAGATCTATTTAATATCTATAGTTATGTAATAAAATATTGAATAAATTATTTTATTAAAAATGGCCCACAGGTTGCAGAATATAGTTATATTTTAAAAATGCGGAGAGAAAATGTGTAATGATTACACAGACGCAGGTCTTGTGTATAGATGCTTGTGTACACATGATACTAGCATGAATAGCAAAAGAGGTTGTAAGAATTGGAAAATAAAAAAGAATTGGTATCCATTGATAGTATTATAAAGATTATTTAGCTCCAAAAAGGAAAACAAAGATATATATTTATGATAATATAAACTTATTTATTTATTTTTTGTTTATGTCGAATTATGTTTTTATTCGGCAATTTATTGAAGCTTTAATGAAAATTTGATATAATTACTTTTGACCATAGGAAAACTACAAACTTCTTAATTACTTGTTTGTTTGTTTTTTTTTTTTTTTTTGTTTGTTTGTTTAATGATGAAAAAAAATGCTTTGTCGGGATACACCTAAATGCGCGGCCACTCTTGCGATGTTTTCTTAATAACAATTAATGCTAATGAATGCCAATTATGTCTTTATCTTGACAAAAGAAAACAACGAAATCACTTTTTACATAATTGACATACATGCTTATGCGCAATTTTAATTGCACAAACAGAATCAAATCCAATATTTGATCTTTTTGCATAAACTAGCACTTTAATTGACACGATTTGCTCATTTTAGATTCCTGTACACAAATAAGGACTAAATGAATGAGATTGAGTCTCTCTCTCTCAAACGTTCTCTAAATCTGTGAATAACAAGAGTCTCTCCAAATAAAAGCAGCATTAAATATGACGTGCAACCATTGTAGTTCCAGATCAGCATGTGCATACATTTTTTTCTCTGATAGAATGTGCAAGCTCTATTCAACATGCGGTGTTAAATATGTATATTTAATAAAAAAAAAATATATAATATTTAAAACAAAATACATTAAAACAAAATGATAATTGATATTATTTTCAGAAATTTTGTTTCATAAAACGGTTATCTAGGAAATTAAAACATAATGATACTAATGATATTATTATTATTATTATTATTATTATTGTTAGTAGTAGTAGTATTTACTACTACTATTATTATTAGTATGTTGTACATCACAATTCCGAAGAAAAAATATTATTAAGCTGGTCATATTCGAAATGTTTTATTTGTAAAATAGCCACATGGACAGTTTATACTATCGCACATGTGTATTTAGGGGTAAAATATTGGTAATTACCGTATAAACCCTATTAGACACATTAAATTACTATCATACTGAAATTTGATCGTCCGTTTGGCTACCTATTGACACAGCTTATACCTGCTATCTGAGTGGCAAACAGTGTAGACCTTTGTTAAGATACTCTGTGATGTAATGTACGTCTGATCAAGGTCACTGCCTTTTCTTATGGTGTGTTTATCAGAATCCCGAGGTTAAATACTATAAACCACTTTCTCAGTCAGATTCAAAAAATTATTCAGTTCACACCTTTTCAAACATTACTCAAAAGACAATTGTTTCAAAAACAAACCTGGGATACCAGATGATTCGATCAAGTTCTACTCTTTACAACACTTGCCCTATCTTTTTAACAATGCCATTACAGAACCAGCTGATTTGTCTAAACATTGCTGGGTAAGTGTAAAATAGTGTAGACCCTGAACACACAATGCGTAATGTGACATTTGATCTGGGTCTACACCGTTGGCACAGACCTCTCTGTCTAAAAATCTAGGATAGTAGTAACAGTCATAATCCAAGGAAAACGACATTTTATCCATATTTGGTAATTACCCAACACAAAAATAACACGAGTCTCTCCAAATAAAAGCAGCAACCATTGTAGTTCCAGATCAGCATGTGCATACATTTTTCTTTGATAGATTGTGCAAGCTGTATTCAACATCCAGTATAGACTGATCAATGTATTTCAGCGGACACACAGACTAATCGGGTCTACATTGATCGCATAATTCATAAGGCCCATTTTTTTTATTTTTTTTTTTAAAAAGATTCAATCATAATTGTTTCTTATGTTACTTGAAGACATCTCAAAGTTCTTGAAACGATCAACAAAACAGTTTACTTTCATTTATATTAGCATTAAAAAAATTGTTCAAACATATATAAATACAAGTTAAATAACAGCACGTTGTTTATTTTCTGGTTCCATTTGTCTACCATTATTATTATTATCCCGTGGGAACTAGAAGCCTCAGGCCACTGGACAATGTAATAATAGCTTAATCTATACCTCATGCAATAAAAACAAAGTGGTCAAAATATCAAATGAACATCAACATTTGAAAAGGACCATTATAACTATGATCAAGGAATATGGGCAAACAAAGCACCATCTTAACCGTGTAACTAAATAAACACTAATTACTGTAGAATATATTGATTAAGATTTAAAATCCTGATCAGAGTGTGCAGATGCGCAGACTGATCTGGATCTTTAGTGTTTGCATAATACATAATTTCCCTTTTTTCATAATCTGACACAACTGCCCTTTATCTGAGACAGGTCACGTGGTCCTGCAATTCTTGAGATGATAAGATAAAACTAGAAATAGCATATTCTACATTAATTTTTATGAAAGTTTTTTGACAGTTTGTCTATTTTTTTTTTTCTTAAGTTTAAATGATTGTTAAACAACGTTCATGCATCAAGGGAAAAGTGATGATGATATTCTTATTTTCCCAGAAAGTAGGCTTTGACATGTCATGCGAATTGTCTCCAACAGAGACAGTTTGTATGGACTGTCAAACTTTATTTTTTGTTGTTTTCTTTTTTGTGGGGGTGGGGGAGGGGTAAAAATTTTAACCCTTAACCTTTTCCACTCTCTGGGCTACTTCAGCAGCAAAAAACTGGTGATATTTGTTGAATTTTCCCCAGAAAATAGGATTTGACATTTCATGCAAATTGTTTGCAATGGAGATTCTTTGCAAGAAATGTCAAACCATTTCCTTTTTTGGGGTGGGGGTGATATTTGATCCCTAAACGTTTATCACTTTCTGGGCTAATTCAGCATGCGATAAAGTGGTTATTGTCTTAGTTTATCCAGAAAATAGGATTTGACACTTCATGCAAATAGTCTTCATTGGAGACAATTTTCATGAAATGTCAAATCCTGTTTTGAAAATAAAACATACAGAGGAAAATTGTTCAGGATAAGTTGTATTTTTTTCTCCATAAAAACATATGTTGTGGGTACTCATTAGATGAGCCTCACCAAGGTTCTTCAAATGAGTACTCATAACATGTTTTTGCTTCACCGAGGTGCATCAAATTAATACCTACAAAATATGTTTTAATGGAGAACTGGAGAAAATTGTCCCATAATAATGTTGTCTGCAAAACTTTTACCCAAAGTGCTAACTGATAAGTACTATGCTAATCCGCGCCACCAATGGGTCCTAAGTTTATGAAATAGCTAATTGTCTTTATGCTGTGAACAAATAGCCCAAAGCTATTTATGTACCTCTCTTGAAAGAAATGTCCTGTTTGTACACCTCTGTCCAGCTGATGGTCTGTGTGAGCTTTGCAGACTGGTTCAAACTACTAAATTATCAAATTACCAATAATTTAAACCTCTAAATTTGCGTGTTTTTTTTTTTTTTTTTTTTTTTCTAATCATGTATGTACCCTAATACTACTACTATGCTCAGGCACAGAATGGCCAGTAGGATTGTTTAGCATAAGCATCTGCACATACTGATCTTAACAATCAGATCTGTAACACACATTAAGCAAAGAGCATAACCTTGCTCAGAAAGCGCAATGGGGTCTTGGTCCACAAAGGGCACATACCTGAAGGTTGCTTAAAACACAGTAATATTTGATATTACTCATTTATGCTAAAAAAGGGATATTGACAAATAGATAAGAACTTTAGACCCAGATCAGACGCCGCACATCATGGTGTCTGGTGAGCATTGATTAAACACACTTGATTGCATTCTGATTAATAGGTTTCTTTAATCTGTGGTGATAGTACTGGTGTGAAATAGGTTACCTAGATCACCTTAAAGAGTAGGTAGCTTTAATTACTGTACTAACAAATGTCTTAGGATAACCTAACTTAATAACGGAGGTATGGAGACTGCCCTTTGAGGTTAAGAAGTGGATGACATAGGCCTTTCCCCTGTACTCATTATCCATATGCTTTTTTCTTTCTTTCTTTCTTTCTTTCGTATTGTAACAACAAATGTCTTATGATAACTTAATAACGGAGGTACGCAGACTGTCCTATGATGTTAAGAAGTGGATGACATAGGTCTTTCTCCCGTATTCATTATCCATAGGCTTCTTTCTTTCTTTCTTTTTTTAGTTTATGGTTATCATAAAGTAATTTTTTTTATTCATTCATTCATTTTTTTTTCAAATTACTAATATTTAATTAAATTTTCCCATTTGTTTTCTCCAGGTGAAATGATCGTTTTTCTTTCAAACATTGTACCAAACTATCATCAGTAATTAAATACAACCTTAATTAATCAACTCATTTGTTCTCTTAGATTAACTATTGTTCTTCATTTTAAAATCTTACTGAATAACCATTCATTAAATATAACACTTTTTTAATTTATTAATTGCTTTTGTTTTCTTAGGTTAAACTATTTAAATTCGTTTAAAAATCATATTGAATTATCTATAACTAAATACAACACTTTTTATTCAATTTGAAATAATGAAATAATAATAATAGTAATAATAATTTATTTTAATCAATTAATTAATATTTTGTTATTATCATTATTAATCAATTCTTAGGTTAAACAATTGATATTCTTTTGAAAATCATACTGAATAATCTGCTGACATTCATTCATTCATTCATTCATTCATTCTAACTCGGACCTATTCCAGTGTATATTGGGTCCAAGAGCAATGCATCCACACATGATTTAATCTGAATTGTAGTAGTACTGTAGGTGTGTGACACTGGTTTGATTACACACCAGCTACACAGGTAAGACGACGCTTACGGGCCTCCAGTCAAAGGGAATTAATCGAAACCGATCTAAATTGGAATATCGATAACCTGAGTGACAGTTCCTGTAGTACGATAATTCCTGGTAGTGACGAGAAAAGTGACATCATTCGCGTGCAAGCCAGTAAATATCAAGTTTTAATAAAAAATGAATTAATGATAAAAATAATCAGCAAAAATATGTTTGTGAAACTTCTTGACACTCGTTTCTTGTCACTTCGTGACGCTTACAGTCCTGTCAACTGTGGTGACAACCGGTGGAGAAAAAGGGAAGAAAATTGGTCAGAGCGATTTCTGCTGAAAGTATATATCGTTGTATGTTACGAGGTATGTTAGAAATGAATTGCTTATTGTCCTCTAGCTCGATATCCACACGGGGCACGATAAAAACCAATACATACCTGTATAGGGTTATTCAATAGCGTTTGTACAAATTGCCAGGCTGCCTACGTCATGAAAAGGAAAAACCAATATCTTAAAATAGCCCACGCGGTCACGTGACGATTTTTCGGACACACAACCAATACACACAATGGCAGCGAGTTTAATTTTTTCCTTTTATAAAACTCTAATATATTTTTCTTATTTTTTTTTTCCGAGGAAACAGGATTTGGCACTTCATGCAAATTGTCTCCTTAGACTTGCATGAAATGTCAAATCAGGATGACATTTCATGCAAATTCTAAGAGGAGACAATTTGCATGAACTGTCAAATCCTATTTTCTCGGAAAAAATAAGACAAAAAAACTAAAAATGTCGTCAGCTGAAATTTAACTCAGCCTCCATCACGAAAACACGCCTATATCATTTTGACCCCCCTTAAACCCCACTTTTATATAGTAAAACGGGTTTACAGGGGTATATATAATGTTTCTTATTTCTGCTAAAAACATAGATTGTGGGTACTCGTTAGAACCGCCTCTCCGAGGCGATTCTTACAAGTACCCGCAATCTATGTTTTGAGCAGAAATATGAAAAATATCAGAGTTTTTCATTGAAAATTTTATGTTTTTGGAGGTGAGATTTTCTTTATATTTGAAAAGGCGTGTTTTCATAATGGCATGCTAAGCGTTAAGTTTTAGTCCAGGCTTGATTTTTTTTTTTTTGTTTTTTGTTTGTTTGCTGTATTTTACATCAATCCCCCAAAAACTTCCATAAACACATGAACTGCAAGTATGTCTAACCAATGTAAAACTTGACCATCTTATCATCATTTTTGTCAACTCAACATTGAAGTGATGTAGTGTTTTAGGTTTAGAAGGACTTTCACAATCTCGAGGAGGATGTGTGTGGGGGGCGTGAGGGGAGGGGGGTGGTAATTTCCTATATATATATGTCATAGTACGGATGTGCGTGCCGAATGGCCCTTTAAGCGCTGCCAGTTATGTGATTGGCCCCCTTTTTTTTCAACAAAAAGTATATGCATGACCCGATTTTTCAGGATTCCTATGTGAAAGGCCCCATTTTTCTGACATCCTGGTATATTCACATACTTTTCGCTCAGAGATTTTTCGAAGCTGCTTGTTCTCTTGGTATTCAATGAATTGACTATGATATTTGTCTGACAACCAGCAATAAATGGGTACAAAAAATCAAAGGACAGTATATGAATAGGTCAACATTTCAGATGATCTAGTATATCAATGGGTCCGTGTTTTCAAAGGCCAGGTATATGAATCAGTTTTGAAATACTGACTCGCACACTCATACCACAATCACCCCTAAGTTCCCCCTACCCCCCTCCCTACACCCCCTCTCCCCCACCCCCGAGTTCAAGATCTGGCTGTTTCACAGGTTTTTTTTGAAAAGGCTGATATGAAATTTTAATATTGTTAACATCAGTCAGAGCATGCATGTTGCTTCCAGTTTTAACTGGGCTTTCTCCGGTTCCTTGTATGGTTTAGGCCGAAAAAGAGAATTTCGCTGTTTTTCTCCAGTGTCCGAGAACCACTCTTACAGTCGCCGTAACAGCAATGTTTTGTAGTCACCATGATGGAATTTTAACTTCTGAACATTAGAAAAACTCGTGAAATTTGCAACAATATACTGGTTTTGCCTGTCAGATAACGCATTTTACACATTTCGGACAAGAGTGTTTGTCCGAAATCGATGACGTCACAGCGATGCTGCAGGACGCTAAAATTAGTAACGTCTATAAATAGTGCATTATTGGAATTCGTACAAGCGCTATATCTACACAATGGTGTATAAATGTACATGTTAGACTAAGTGTAAGACATAAAATTTGCCATTTGAATACACGCAGTCATTGACCACTGTAGTAAAAATGGTTGGTAGAAGCGTCGACAAAAAAGATGAAATACGGGCTTACATCAAAGCTCGCTCAAAACTTGGTTGTTCTTTGAAGAAGCTGATGACTGAAATTTCTACTGCTTTTGGACCTTCTTGTGTGTCTTATGACACAGTTCGGCGGTGGAAAAAGAAAATTGAGTCTGGTGTAGAGTCCATCAAAAATGCACCGAAATCAGGTAGGCCAAAATCCTCATCTCGTAAAGAAATCGTTTCCAAAATAAAGGAAATCATTGAAGGAGATGCCAGATTTACACTTCGTGATATTGCACGTAAGGTAGGCATATCACTATCAACGGTTCACCTTATTTTGAAGAAGCATTTGAAAGTCAGAAAGATTTCTGCTAGATGGGTGCGACATCTGTTGACTGACGAGCAAAAGAGGCAACGGGTTAAAGTGGCCAAAAAGCTGCTTCAAAGTTTCCAAAATATGACAAAAAGCAATTTGCCAATGTCGTAACAGGTGATGAAACCTGGGTCCATTATTTTGAACGCGTCAGAAAGGTTAGCAATAAGATCTGGGCCACTAAACACAGCAAACGCCCAATAATTGCCAAACGTTCTTTGAGTACAAAGAAGGTTTTGTATGCAATCTTCTTCTCTGGTGAAGGAGTCGCAATAAAAGTGCCAGTGAAAAAGGGCAAAAGCATCACCGGAAAGTACTACAAAGACGTAGTACTGAAAAAAACTGAAAAAGTATTATCTGAAACGACGCCCTGCCACTGGTTTTAAACATGTCCGTCTTCTACATGACAATGCCCCAGCTCATACCTCCGCAATAGTTACGGCGTTTTTGAAGAAAGAAAAAGTAACTGTTTTGCCTCACCCCCCGTATTCCCCAGACCTTGCCCCATGTCCCATGCGATTTCTTTTTGTTTCCGAAACTGAAAGCATTCCCTGCTGAGCGCAAATACCAGTCCCGACAGGCACTTGGATCTGCCATTCATCAGTACCTTATTACTGTGCCCAAATCAGCGTACCATGACGCCTTCAAGAAGTGGATACATCGGCTGAAACTTTGCATTTCTAGCCACGGGGAGTACTTCGAGGGCATGAAATGAGTACTTTTGGGCTAACTTGAAATTTGAAGTCTCCAGATAGAAATAAGCAATTCATTTCGAACATCCCTCGTACTTTTCCTTGATCATATTCTCTATCGTAGAGCTCACTTCGTTCGCGACGCGCTTAGCGCGTCGCGAGCTGTGCTCGCTAATATGAAAATAGGCTTAGCCAAAATGCGAGCACTTCAAAAGTCCTTCACAACATCATTAAAGAATGACTATCAGTATATAAAAATATATGTAAATCAAAAATAAATAATAAGTAAATAATAAAATTAATCAGCAATATATGTCCGTGACACGTTTCTTCTCATTTCGTGACGCTTATTAGTATCATGTCCGCTCCAGTCCTGTCAACTTCCGGTGACAACTTTTGACAACTTCCGGGAAGAAAAGGGAAAAAAATTGGTCAGGGCGATTTCTGCTGAAAGTATATATCGTTGTATGTTACTTTTTATTGATCATATTCTCTACCGTAGCGCTACGCGCGTCGAGAGCTGTGCTCGCTATAATAAAACAATTATTAACTGTTGAGGTATTGGATATAACATTGATGTCCACCACTGAATACCAATATTGACTTCGGATATCTCCTCGATCAATATTGGTATTCTCTGGTGGATATCACGCCAAATTCGACACCTCAGTAGTCAATATTGTATAGTATTACCGCACCTGTACCTTTATCAAGTTCTACATCAAAAAAAAAAAAAAAAAAAAAAAATAGGTAGGTACACATTATAATCGCCTTGATGACGTCGAGGCTCGCGGAGGCGGCTGCAGTGACTACCCACAACATAATTATGCTTTTATTAAAAAAAAAAAAAAAAAAAAAAAAAAAAAAAGAGAGAGAGAGAAAACTATCGTTTAACCCTTAAATCGCCAATCACGACAGCAGCAGACAATAATTTGGATTTTTTTTTGTTTCAGAGGAAATAAGTCTTGACTTATTTATGCCAAGCAGACGATTCACACGAATTTTCAAGACTATTTTCTCTGAAATAAAAGATAAATAAATAAATAAAATTTTTATGTCGTCTGCTGCAAATTTTGCTTGACGCTTTAAGGGTTAAGAACCATACTCTACCCAAGATTTGTTTAGTTGTTTTTGTTGTTGCTGCTGCTACTACTGCCATTTTTTTTCTTTGGTCTTTTTTTTTTTCTTTTATTTTTTTTTCTCTACGAGTTTGAAAAACCTCACAGCACAGAGCGGTAATTAAATTAAATACGCAAATATAGGTTAATCGCGTTATGCTTAACCTTGGCTCGGTGCTAAACAACGGCGAGGTTTGTCCATTCGGCGTTCCTTCATGAAAGGTACATAGGTATAAATAACCTTGGCTCTGAAGACCATAGTAATCAATAGTACCCTTTTCACCCGTAGGCTATCGAGTCATCAGTTTGTTTGTTGAGGTTATTTTCTAGTACCCGATATATCTATTTTATACAAAGATACATTAGCAAACAGTCCTGATCTGCACCTGCGCATGCGTAAGGTAGGTCCTTGGCTTTTCACATTTGCTTCGAAGAATTGACCAGGCTCATAGGTGAGCCCCAATATGAGAAAACGTATCTTAAGATGTGCGCCCAACGAAGACTCCGATCGGCCTGCGCATCCGCGAAGAAACTAGGTATCATTGGGTATACACAAAGGTGCCAGTGAAGGCTCTGATCAGACTGCACGAATGTGCAGGCTGATCTGAGTCTTCGCTGGGCGGAAATGGCATAAGGTACGTTTTTTCACAGTGATGCCACAGCGGCTGACAAACACTATTTTGACAGGTGGTGATTTGTACGATTTCTTGGAAGCCCGCTCTGAAAGGATCGCGGTGGTGATAAGCGCTGACTTGGCTCACACACACAAGGCCAGTGGTCCGTATGGGTATTCCAACGCCTCCGAACCCTTTGATCTGGTAATTACTGAATATTGATGTTAGCAGACTAAATTTAATTCATCTGCAAATAGGTTTGACATTTCATACGAATCGTCTTATAAAGCGGATTTAGACTTCTTATGAATCGTCTATTATTGAGGTCCATATTTAAGAGAGAGTACACTTGAAATATTACACCATTTTACATAGGAAAGAAGAAGAGAATAATAATTATAACTAGATCTCGCTGTCGATGGCACGCCATCTCAAATCCCCACGCGTTCACCATTAAGCAGAGAGAAGTGAAAAATAATGTTTTCTCGCACACCCTTACCACGCGGGGTAGTCAAGTAGCAAGTTTGGTGAAATTCCGTCCAGTGGTTTAGGAGGAGATAGCGTGATGGGCAGATGGAAAAATAATGTTGCTCTCGCAAACCATGTGTAGAAGTCATGTATCAAGTTTGGTTAAAATCCGCTCCGTGGTTTAGGAGGAGATAGTGTGATGGACACACGGATGGACACCGGACGGACAGACAGAAAATAATGTCTCTCTCGCACACCCTTACCACGAAGGGAAGTCATCTAGCTAAGCAAGCTTAGTTAAATTCCGCATGGTTTAGGGGGAGATAGTGTGACGGGTAGATGGACAGACGCTGGACGGATTGAAGGACGAAAAAATAATGTTGTTCTAGCACACCCTTACCACGAGAGGAAGGCATGTAGCAAGTTTGGTTAAATTCCGCCCAGTGCTTTACGAGGAGATAGTGTGGCTGACAGATAGACGAACGCCAGACCATTACGAAAACACGCCTATTCAAATATACTGAAAATTTTCCCACCAAAAATTGAAAATTTTCGGGTAAAAATTTCTGATAATATACACATTTCTGCTCAAAACATAGATTCTAACGAGTACCCACAATCTATGTTTCTGAGTAGAAATAAGGAAATAATGTATACCCCTGTAAACCCCAGGTTTACTATATAAAAGTGGGGTTTAAGGGGGTCAAAACTATATAGGTATGTTTTCGTGATGCGAACAGAGATGCGATAAAAAATCATTTCATTTCAAGAACGAAAGACTAACTGAAATTTTACAGGCTGTCAGATGCCATGTTTTATGATTGTATTATTAACATATATCAATTCATTAAACCTTTCTTGGATAATAAAATGTCTATTTTTGCGAAATATGGAGCCTTTAATAGCAATAATACAAGCTTTGACAAGAAGTATCTGAAAACGATATTGTCAAAGGTAAAAAAGCTTGGTGTATATAAAAGAAGTTATAATAAATTCTAAGCTCTGCTTTTCTGTTTTCTTTTTAACCCATTTAAGCCTAGCGTCCCATAAAAGGGACATTGGCAAACAGTGCAGACCCAGATCAGACGCTGCAGAACGCGGCGTCTGATCAGGGTCTACACTGTTTGCATTAAGGTATAAGAAATTCCTGCAAAACATGGTAATAAGATAAACTAACCAGACACCCCTATATAGGAAATGAATCTGTCCAAAAAGTTAAGGCAGAAGAGTCTACTCGGCATAAATGGGTTAATTACGAGAAAAAGCGGTCTGAGCAGCTATATACTTTTTGTGTGCGCGTTCCATTCTGATTTAGCCGAGTCGTACCGAAATGTGCCGGAACCGATGCACTCGTTATATAACTGGCTTACACACAAAATAATGGTGTGTTTTTAAAATATTAGTAGTAATGACAAGAGTTACAAGCACAGCTGAAGCAGAAGCAAAACCGCATGTTAGATAGCCTAGCCACCAGGCCTTAAAATGAATAATATGCCAACAAAGCCATCTATTTGCATTAAAATGAACAGTATGATGTTTTAGCTAGTCTAGTCTTCTTTCTCAATTTCTGAGCCAGTATGTTTATTGAAGGATCTACCAAATAGACTGACCATCATTAAGAAGTTGACCATCTTTTAATAAAAAAAAAAAAAAAAAAAAAGAATTGATCAGACTCTTGTTATCAGACAAGTAGCTAGTCTACGCATTAGATAACTCTTTCGCTTGTGAACTTGAGTTGAATGACATCGCGAAAAAGATACATACTGCGTGACTTAATGCGGCGATCTTGCTGACACGTTACCCGTTTCAGCCCGACAGACCCCACCAAGATCTGAAGAAATAGTGTAGATCTAGATGAAACGGCTCGTAACGATCCGTCTCATCAAGATCCACACTTTTTGCCATTCTGTTTTTTTTTAAACTGAAACCCCTATTTGCATCAGTGGACAAGTCCAAGTTCAAGAATGGAAGCGTCCACTTCCGAAACTCCGGGATGAAAGGGGTCGCTTAGTTACTTACTGCGGTGAAGTTGATGATGTGCCTTTCTGAGCGCCGCTCTGGGTAATTAATGGTTATGTTTGCATGCTTTTGTTCAAGAAATAACTTTCTATACTGTGGATTATCGCAAATAACGCGTGGTGTTGGAGGGCAGATTGTGAAGTATTAATTCACGACGGCGAAGCCGGAGTGAATTAATATGCGCATTTGCCCGACAACACCATGTGTTAGCCGCGATAATTCACAGTAGAGAAAAATATATAATTTCAATTCTACATGTAACATGATCTAGAAAGGAAAATAGACATTGTTGCAATGTTTTCCAAAGAACTATTTTGCAGCGGACGTCGCGAGAAGTAAATGTTTTCATGCGACGTTATCAAACGCACCCCTTTGCACACACTATGTTGAGGACGTGAATTATTGTAGTTAGATCACGGTGACATGTCCATTAAGCTCAGTGGGGAAAAATCAACCCTTAAAGCGCCAATCACAAAACTACAGCAGACGACATTTTGATATTTTTTTTTAATTTTCAAAGAAAACAAGACTTGATATTTCATGTGAACCGTCTGCTTGGCAGACGATTCACATGAAATATCAAGACTGGTTTTCTTTGAAAAACTAAAAAAAAAAAAAAAAAATATAAATAAATAAATAAATAAATAAATAAAGGTCGTCTGCTACAAATTTTGCTTGGCGCTTTAAGGGTTAACGTCATGTTAGAATTTATAATGTAGGCGTATATAACTTCTGTATCATTCATTTTTCGCTTTAGGCTGTTGGACACTGGGCCGCCACACTAGATTTTGTAAGTTTATTGGATACTGCAGCTAAGCTTGTGGACAAAGCATTATCTTGTGGCTATACGGGACTGGTCATGCTCCACGGAATGTTGTCAAGGTTGCCACTCTCATCATGGGAACCACATCTCTATGGAAACTATCATCCTAGCTATTATGGAATGATGGCTGCTTCGTTTCATTTGAAAACTATGGACACGGGTTAAACATTTTTTTTTTATTTCATACATTTTGTATTTCTCTATATTTTAAGTAAGTGAAGCAAACATTTTTTTTCTACATTACATTTCATTTTTTTTGTTTCCTTAACGCATTGCATGCCGGGGAAAAACATTTCAGCAGACGACATTTTGCAATATTGTCTTATTTTTCCCATACTGTAGACAATTTGCATGAAATGTCTATTCCTATATTCTGGGAAAAAAAATAAGAAAACAATCATCGATTTGTCGTCTGCTGAATTGTGTGTGTGTTGAGGTTTTACGGCCCAGTCAACCCAATGGGGTCATGTCGAGCGCGGTCTGTTTACCTAACCACACGTTTACTGGGCAGGCTTAGTCCTCTAAGCGGTTAACCAGTATTGTGCACATTCTTTCGCCAGAAACGGACAACTGCCCTTCTTGAATCAGCGGAAGGGTGAGAATGACCGTAGAAAATATTTCATGATCAATCTCCACGAAAGAATGTTGCTGACCTCGGCAGGGGTTGAACCCGCGACCTCCTGGTCTCCAGTCGGACGGCGCATCCAAATGAGCCACTGAGGCCGACATCTGCTGAATTAGCCCAGAGAGTGGTATAGGTTTAATATACTAGCAATCATATTCTGATGGTAATATGAAGTGTTTTACGACATTCTCAATGGCATTTTAGTTATATCGGGCCGGCATTTTAGTTTGAGCTTAAACACGTGTAAGACAGGGGCCTTCGCAGTCCATTTGTAAAAGAATCATTATTGCATAAAAAGCAATGTCGCACGTTATTAACAGCCGTGCATTAACCGGCGAAAAGCCGTGTATGAACAAGGCAATTCACACGCTGTTAATGCACGGCTACTCGACTTTCAGTATGATCGTACCGGGGCCACAGATTTGCTACCGTTACGAGATGTGTAGTGCCCGGCCTAGAACGAGCATAGTCCGTACAAATTCCGTTCGCGAGACATCAGTGAAAAGGTGAAACAAAGTAGTGCAATAAATAACGCGAAATGTTGCAAATGTTTTCAGTTTTTATGCAATAATAGCGGTCGAACATGTTTTTTCAATGCATTATTCGCCAGGTACCTAGGGAGGTGTTGAAAACCGCGGCCTCCGGCCTCGGTTTTCAACACCTCCCTCGGGACCTGGTGAATGTTAATACATGAAAAACCATATCAATGAGCAGGAAAGGCGCATGCAGACAGATCACGCTCTAGATATGTCTCCCTGGGAAATAACCTCATAAGTGTCTTTGCTATTCTCACAATTATTGAAAACACTTTTCGACCAATTTTCAAAAGGTAACAAAGGATAGGATTCACCCAGAGGGGTACTCTGAATTTTGTCTACTACATAGGCTGGGCCCCAGCAACTAGTGTTTACCCCAAAAAATATACGGTATATCAGCCATGCTAAAAAATATCCGGTATATCAGCCATACCCCCAAAAATATCTGCAGATATTAGCATACCCCAAAAAATATTCCCCTTACATTATTTTTATAAAAGTATGGTTTTCTTTAGTTTTCCTGTGTAATTATTGTATTAGTAATATATATGCTTTAAACAGTTTCCAACAATAGCTCCGTTCTTACTTTAATGACATTTAACTGATGCACAGCAGAAATAGAGCTGTTAAAGCTAAATACAAATAACTGTCAATTCAACAGGATGTTCTAACCCCGATTCTTACAATACCCTCAAAAATACCGACAATTTTGATCGACCCAAAAAATAGTCAGTTTTGAAAGTGGCCCCAAAAAATACCTGCATATGGCCAATACTCCAAAAATATCTATTTTTCCTCAAACCCACAAAAATAGTACAATTCAAAATTCTAAACCCCCAAAAAATAGTCCTAGCCTATGTAGCAGCCAAAATTCAGAGTACCCCGCACCCCCTTCCCCCGCCCACCCTTCCCGGGAGGGTCCATCGCTGATATTTTATTTTTAATTTATATCGAAATACACAGCTTTAACCTTTACACCACTCTCAAGGCAACTTCTGCAGACGACAAATTAAGACATTTCATGCACATTTTCTCTTTAGAAAATAGGCTTTGATATTTCATAGAAATTTTCAGGAGAAAATTTCTATGAAATATCAAAGCCTATTTTCTAAAAAAAAAAAACCTTAGGTGACAATTTGCATGAAATACCAAAGCCACTTTTCTGAGAAAAAAAAAAATATTTTTTTTTAAAAAAAAGTCGCCTGCTTTAATTTTTACCTAGCATGCGAAGTGAGCTGTTGCGGCACCAAATTCCAGGAGTCAGCTGTCGTCTGCACTTTTAACAAACTGTCTTTTGGAAATAAGTTTATATCCGAACTTCAAAAACTGAATATCAGACAGCGTAGATCCTGATGAGACGGCTCGTCATGAGCTGTCTCATCTGGTTCTACGCTGTTTGCAAAAACATCCGTTTGTAGTATCTGGCTACGAAAGTCTAAAGGTATACAATTGTTCTATTTTCTAATAAATTTGTCCTACAAAACATTAAACAATACGAATTTTTTCGTATTTCTTTATTGTCAAAATTTCCACCAATTAAATAGTTCTATTCTCTAATAAATTGGTCTGAAAAACAAATACCCGATTTTTGTTTATTTTTGCACCAAACAATATATATGTGTCTAAGGTAGACAAATCTTCCCGTTCCAACAAGCTTATTTCTTACTGATTGTCTCCCTGCAGAGTCAATGATGCTTGATTTTCAAACATTTTTTATAGCTCTGTAACTTGATACAGTTACATGTATAAATATAACCTTGTACCGTGACTTGTGACTTTGGTTTCAAGGTTCTAGTTGATGTAATACTACTGGGAACCAGAAATCTCAGGTCACCGGACTAGGTTACATTTTCACCTATTATTATAGTAATATTTTGGTTTAATTGCAGACCAAATTATACGCTTTAAGCGTTAATTACAACTACAGCAGACCTTTTTTCAGAGAAAATAAGGCTTGGCATTTCATGTGGATTCACATGAAATGCCAAGTCTTATTGTCTCTGAATAATGATAATAAAATAATAATAATAATACGGTAGAATGTCGTCTGCTACAAGTTTGCTTAGCGCTTTATGGGTTAAATTTGTTAATTATATTTTAATGCACCATTAACGTTTATTTCAAGGCTGTCAGTCTTCGGATAAACTTTAATTTGAGGCCAACATTGCATATTATGAAGATCATAACCTAGCCTACCGTATTTACACTAAGTATTGGAACAGACAGGCCTGAGCAAACATTGAAGATCCAGATCAGACGCCGCATAACGCGGCGGCAATATTTTAGATACACCAACAATTAGTAAAATGGACTTGTTGACACCTTAGGGCATGTATGGTAAGGAGCTTAGACGTCCGAATACTTGGGATATTAAGTATAATGCTATGGATTTTTAGGAAAAGTACTTTGACTCCGATTCGCCTTGTCAAGGTTCCAACCTCTTTGCGAGCAAGTTAACTGCGCAGACTGGTGCACAGTCGTATAACCAGTACAGTGAACCCTCGTTACAACGACAGCATTTGTTCCCAAAGATGTTGCCGTTAAAATGAATTTGCTGTTGTAAAGAATCCTTAATGGACAGAATGATATGTAAGAAAGACCTTGTTGTATTCTTGTTTCCTCACAGAACATATGTTTTGGACATGTTAGAATCGCCTCCGTGCGGTGATTCTAACATATGGAGACCAGGAGGTCGCGGGTTCAACCCCCGCCGAGGTCGGCAACATTCTTTCGTGGAGATTGATCATGAAATATTTTCTACGGTCATTCTCTCCCTTCCGCTGATTCAAGAAGGGCAGTTGTCAGCTTCTGGCGAAAGAATGTGCACAATGCTGGTTAACCGCTTAGAGGACTAAGCCTGCCCAGTAAACGTGTGGTTAGGTAAACTGACCGTGCTCGACATGACCCCATTGGGTTGACTGGGCCGTAAAACCTCAACACAAAATATCCAAAACATATGTTGCTTGAAGTTTTAATGCAATATTCTTGCCTAATTTCTCATTAACTGTCACATCTTAAGCGAAGGTTTCATGACATTCAAATTGTCGTTATAACGAATTTTGTCGTTCTAACGTGTGTCGGTGTAACTAGGGTTGACTGAAGTATAGGATGAGTTCATTTCAGCCCATTTGTCAGACATCTGTAATTAGAGCATCGTTGGTCTAAATAAGGCACAAGTACTTATTTGAAACAAAAGGTTATGATATTTCTCTTATCTTATGAGAACCAACAACATGTGTTTATTGTGTAGAAAAAAGACAATACTTGTGTGGATGCATCCCCTAACCAGACTTCTGACCATTAAACAATCGACCCTCGTTATGTCGACTTCGCTTATCTAGAATAACCGCTTTTCTCGAAGCGAAAATCTAGTCCCTGTTTTAACATGGAAATCTAACAACAGGTGACAAAATATTGTGGAAAAGAGGAGATTCTCCGCTTTTCCACAATATTTTCAAAATATCATTAACGTCAGGAGCCCAACAGACTATCCATTTGCGAAATGTAGTTCGATTTATTTTTTCCTCAATACTGAAAATCTGATATGTCGAGGTACGGATATCTCGAAGTATTTCCAGGAGTCCCTTTGACATCGAGATAACGAGAGCCGACTTTACCACAATAGTTGGCCACGACATGTGAGAAGGTGGCTTCGAACATACAATATGAGAAAAGAATAGTGTGGCTTCGAACATACAATGTGATAAAAGAACAGACTAAGTACAAAAAGAACAGACTAAGTACATGTCATCCTGCACAGTCCAGAAAGTCTGATGAAGACCATATTTGTTCGTCGGTATTCTCAGGACAGTAGCTCACAAATCTGTAAGTAGACATCAGAAGTCGGACGTGCTGGCCTGTCCGTTTATGCCCCAAAAACTGATAATTCCAGCGGTTCCCTAAACCAGTTCATGAGAAGTACCATTCCCGACCAACATATCTCATTTTCTGTACTTCCGACTGAAGAAGAAATTACTACAGAGAAGCGCTGTGCTATCTGACTAATAATACGGCAAAATGATCGTTAGCTTTTAGAAAAGCTAATACTTGGTACAAGTTTTGTTATGAGAACCCAGCATGGAACAAAGGCATTATGTGCTAAATGTAAGTGGAGAGCAGCACAGCTGAACTAGTTCTAAATATCAACAGTCCCCTGGGAGAAAATGGTGTGTTAAACCTATTTCTGTGCAAAATCTGATAAATATATTTGCTGTTATTTAAATTCAGCAAGTTTACGGTATTGACGGACTGCATTGCTGCCTATCTTGAAACATTATACGGCAAATGTCCACCCAGCTAGCTTTTTTTATAAATCTATAGCGGGCCGTTATCGGCCCGTCAGCTACCCTGACGGGCCGATAACGGCCCGCTATAGATTTATAAAGAATGCTTACTGGGCAAAAACTTCGAACAATTTATTCCATACATTATGGCCTAAATTTTGCTTTGTATGCAGTTGAAATGGCAAACATTGTAGACCCAGACAGACTGCTCAAAGCAGTCTGATCCAGGTCCTCACTGTTAGCATATGCCCTTTTGTCAGCAACTTCGGTGTGCGAAATTTTAGGGCATATACCGTAATGCCCAGCTAGCATTCGTTATAAATCTATAGCGGGCCGTCATCGGCCCGCCAGCTACCCTGACGGACCGATAACGGCCCGCTATAGATTTATAAAGAATGCTAGCTGGGTGGAAGTTTTTGTCACCCAACATGACCTTATCAAAAAACCAATCAATCAATGTCCAGTTGATATGGCACGTTTCAAGTACGGCAATGTATTATAACACGACATAGAGGAACCTTAGTTATGCCCTCAGAGGTTACGCCTCTTATCAATTCAACGTCAGCCATATTGTAGTGCAAAAATCATTTACAGCAACAATCTCAATGTCAAAAGATAACCGAGCAGATAATGAACCCTTCCGATTTGTGTGATGGAAGAGTTCATTCAAGACATCAAGGAATCACTGGATTATTCTAAAAGCGCTTAGCAAATTTGTAGCAAACGACATTTTAAAATGGATTTTGTTATTTTTCAGAAAAAAATAGACTTAACATTTCATGTGAGCGTATGCTTGGCAGACGAGTCGCATGAAATATTAAGCCTTATTTTCTCAGAAGAAAAAAAATCAAAGTGTCTTCTGCTGTAGTTTTAAGGGTTAGCATGTAGCATTAACTCTTTCGGCGCCTATATTTGTCGTCTGCTTTGGTTTTTTAAACAAACTATTGATTGAAAAGAAGTTTATATGTAAATCTGAAAGACTTAATGTCAAACAGTGTAGATCCTGATGAGACGGCTCATTATGAGCCGTCTCATCTGGATCTACGCTGTTTGCAAAAGCCAGCCTTTTATTACTGCCTATATGGCAGTGAAAGAGTTAGTTTATGACACGTCTTCTAAGCTACGAATGGCTCGTATGAGACCAAAAGCTTCCGTCCACGTCACTGCCGGGTCTCTACCAGTTGAGTTCTTGCGAAGAATGGGAGGAAGAGAACGGGAAGAACGGGAGGATGATGGTTTTGGCGGTGATAGCAAACTATAATTATGTTCCGAATCCGAGAGCGCACGCTGATTCAGTTTCACTTTGTTTACTTTATCAACCAACAAAGGCAAGCTGTTGTCCTTAGATTTAAGCTTAGGCCGCGAATCGCCTACCATGCTTTGTTGCGAAGATGTTCCACTGCTGTTTTCCATGGATGTAGAATATTTTCCAGACAGAAAGAGTCGTTGTCGTTCCTCTATAGAAAGCTTCCTTCCCTCAAGTCGCGTGGCGCTCCTTTCGTCTTCGCTGCCGATTGATGGAGATGTTACATTCACTGGCGGGAAAAGTCGTATGTTGTCGTCTGCCTGATTTTCAATTTCTGTGTCTGTAACGTAACCATATTTCATGGGATATAGAACGGAAGCTTGGAGTCCAAATGAACCATCAGTAGCACCTCTATGTATGACATTGTCCCTGGGATCAGGAACTTGATCTTCTATATCTGGAATACCATGTCTCTTCGCTAGAACATGCACAAGCTCAAACAGCTGTTGCGTACTTCTGTATTTCAGTTTTATGATATCAGAAAAAGATATTTCTTTCTTTTTCGGTCTTTTCCTTCCAAACGATGACACAGAGAGTTCATCGTCGGTGAAGCGGGAGTCATCCGCCGTCAGTAAATCAACGTCGTCCGTTTTATTAAACATCGTATTCGATTGTTCCTCTTCTTTTTCCTTTTCTAATTCCTCGTTTATCATTGGCAGCACCATTGTGTAAGGTCTCGTCTCTTTTACAACGCTTACCCGATTAAGTTTGTTAGCGTCCGGTTTTATGTCAGAATGTGCAATATCTTCAATATTTTCCAGTTTTGGTTTTTGTACGGTTTCTAAAGTCAACGACTCTTCCTTAAAGTGAACTTGTGATGGAGAAACAGGAGGATCATCTATACCGCTGTCTACAGAACTAGACCCTGTTCCCGGTTCTTTGACTGGTTCTTTTATTTCTCTTGAATAGCTTCTAACGCGTGCTGCAGCGGCTTCAGCTTTAAGCCGCAAATGTAGGGCTTCTAGAAGAGCACGCTCTTCATCCCTTCGTTTCTCTTCTTCTACTCTCTTACTGTTCTCAATTCTTGTTTGTTTGAGTTTCTTTACATATTTACCTATTTTTCTGCGCATCTTTATTTGTTCGCGACGAATATTGTTTACGGAAACTGTCATATCTTTTCGGTACATATTGATCTGACGTTTATAGTCTACCTCACTTCCGGCAACTCGCGTGACAACCACTCGGCCAACTTCGCTTTGTAATCCAGCGATCCGAGCATATGACGAAGACGCCATTACCATCTCCTGCAATAAAAAAAATCTCATTAGATCAAACTCTGAGGGATCGAAAGTTTTTAGATAACAGTAGTTTGAGATAAAAGGGACAATTTAGTAAACTGAAACAATATTGTCCTTTATTTAGTTTGATTTATGTGGTAGTTTGAATTATGAGTGTTTTAGATAACGAGTTAGCTGAATGCTGAAATTAGAAGTGAACATACTGTTATTGCATGTATGCTTACTGGAATTATTTCATTTAAGGGAAATTGATATGCTTTCAGGGGAGGCTACTCTGTCAAAACGGTTTTTGCCTCCCTTCTGAAAAGGGATCTACTCTAAAATAAAAGAATTTTTGCTCCCCCTTGGGAGCAGTTTTTTTCCTTTTAGAGCAGACCCCTTTTCAGAAAGGGACTGACGTGTGTGGAAGCAAAACAGGACGTCACAAAAGTTGTCTACCTTGGAAAATATGGCATAAAATCTTTTAGGTATATCAAGTCCGCTTAAAGGCTCCATATTCCTCAAAAACAGACATTTTATTATCCAAGAAAGGTTTAATAAATTGATACATGGTATTAATGCAATCATTAAATATGACATTTGACAGCCTGTAAAATTTCAGCTAGTCTTTCGTTCTTGAAATGAAATGAGGTTTTATCGTATCTCTGAATTAATGTTGGCAACATTAATTCAGAGATACAATAACATTTTGATCCATTTCAAAAGCGAGAGACTAACTGAAATTTTACAGGCTGTCAGATGCCATATTTTATATTGTATTAATAACATATACAATGTATCAATTTATTAAACCTTTCTTGGATAATAAAATCTCTAGTTTTTTGAGGAATATGGAGCCTTTAACATACATCTGATTTAGAATCATGAAATGAGTTTGTGAGGTGGAATCGTTTTGGTACATTTATGGACAGCAAGAAACGGATTAACTTTTGAACAAGTAAAACCTGTACACACGTGTATTATGTATCATATGTAAACCAAGCTTTCCTGTGTTCAATGCTTAAGTATTGCACGTGCTGCATATGCAAAGCATAAAATAATGCTCAAAACTAACCTCGGCTGCGTTCCAATGTGCACGTTACTCGCGAGTGTTTTGCTGTGGGTCCCTGCTCCTGTTGGCGATCGTCATTAGGTACTGAGGTCCAGGGAAAATGACCTTATATAATGGCGATAATGTTTAGAATGAAAAATGGGCGTATTGCAAAATCTGCAGAAAACTTGGATATAGTGCCATTGCAATAAAGCAGACTTATATAAAGTGTATTGGGAGAGTGCCCTATCTTACAGAACTGTCGCCAAACGGAGGAATCTATTCAATATATAGGGCTGTTAGGGATTTTATTCAGACGAATCCTGTTCTGGGAGGCTGTCATCATCTACGTCAACATCTGTATCGGAAAAGGATGTTGCTGCTGTACAGATACTAGAAGAGAAGGATGCCCGTCTAATATACAGTCGAACTTCAACAGCTCAATTTTTTTGGGACCATGGACATTAGTTCTAGACATGGGTAGTTCGAGCCACTGAGGATTAATCACAGCGCCAGGTCAGGAGCCAATTGGATAATTTAGGTAAGTTCGGTCTTCTATATAAAATGATGGTATGTTGAGTGTTCTCATTAGAATCGCCTCGATACATTATCACGAATAAAATAAGAAAATTTCCTTAAAGGTCCCGAAATATATGTTTTCTTGGGCTATCGCAAGAATTTCCTTGTGACTGAAAAACTAGTTCGAATCAGCCACGGTAAAAGAATTATCGATGTTGAATTTTTTAAATATTTTTACTGTATTCTGGAATAAATTTGTCAGCTTTTTCTTCAATATTAAATTAAATGCTTAGGCTAAATTAGGTTTGTGTTCATTTTATGTGTTCGGAGTAGAAAAGACACCGGGTATAGAAAGCCTCCCATCTTCCCGCTTTGTTCAAAAGGGCGAGATCCCAAATTACTGAGACAAATTGTCAGAGGTGATGAAACCTGGGTTTATTTTTATGAACATGAGAATAAAGGGAACAACAAAGTATGAGTGGGTAAAAATGATAGAGGCCTCAGAATGCACTCAGAAGTAAAACATTCAGGCGCGTTATGTATGCTCTAGTGTTTGACTGTGATAAAATATGGCGCGGATCTCTGCGCTTGAGCACGCTAGCGTTACTAGTACAGTTACAAGGTGGAAATTCTGGCTTCACTTTTTCAACAGTACCCTACAAAGCCCGAGCGCCCATTAACATATGTGTTTGGAAACCACCCAGCGGACACATGACGTTTATACAACGTCGGCTCAACGTCGACGCAACGTCATGACGTTGCATCGACGTTGATGCGACGTTGTATTAACGTCATGTGCCTGCTGGGCATCTGTTACATAACATGTCACCATAAGCCCTAAACAATTTTGACAGAGTTCCCTCCCCTGAAAATGTATCATTTCCCCCTTTAAGCTACAGATTTAAGTTTGAGAAACTATTTGCACAGCCAGAATATCTATAAATTTGGTAAAGCATACACCTTAATGTCCTTACGAAAACATGCCTATTCAAATATACTGAAAATTTTATCACCAAAAAAAATTGAAAATTTTCAGATAAAAAAAAGTCTGATATTTTCCATATTTCTGCCCAAAACAAAGATTGTGGGTACTCGTTGGAACCGCCTCTACGAGGCGATTCTAATAGGTACCCACAATCTATGTTTTTGAGCAGAAATAAGAAAAATAATGTATACCCCTGTAAACCCCAGTTTTACAATATAAAAATGGGGTTTAAGGGAGTCAAAATTATATAGGCATGTTTTCGTGATGAAAAGAAAACAAGAAGCATCTTCAAAACAGAAGATAAGCGACGAAGAGTGGTAGATAGTTTTTGCTATTAGGTAGTTCATTTACAATCAATACCATGTAACTTATCTAGTAAACTGAAAATGTTTAGCACTCCAATATTATAATAGAAGTTCTAAAATCGAAGTTTCCTAAATACCCGAAAATTTGACAGTTTCCTTGTCAAACTCACACCTGGTGTATGTAATGCTGGGTACGGGTATGATATTTAATTTTACAGCCAGACGCGCTGTCTTTGCACGATAGTTTCTTTTTGTCATTTAGACATACCGCAATATAAATCTATGGAATGGCTGTATTATTACCAATCGGTTGCTCGATTTTACTTCTTTTGCGTTCTTCGCTTAACCTCTTTAAATTTAACAATTAAATATGTCTACTATCGCATGAAATGCTGTCAAGCAACTTAAGATAAAAGAGATTGTAGGCCTGATTGACATGTATTTATATTTATGCAGTTGTTAATTGTAAAGCCCACTGTGATATCTATATGACTTCGTCGAAAAATGCTCAAACCTTAGCCAAAAAAACATGATGTTTATTAGACCTAGTGGAGTCTGTAAAACTCACGGTGAACACCTTGATCAGACGGCTGAAATCTGGTCGACTTCCGTATGTGCACTAAGATTCGTTTTCGATTGTCACAACAAATTTTATCTTAAAGTGCTATCACAACCGCAGCATACATTTTATTTTTTTGTTTGGTATTTTTCAGACAAAATAAGGCTTGACAGTTCATGTGAATCGTCTGCCAAATCTTATTTTCGCTGAAAAAAAAAATGAATAAATCTGTAACAACTTTATTTAGTACTTTAAGGGTTAAACAAGACGATGTTTTTTTCGTCCAATTTGTAGATAACTTGGCTATGCAAATAATTTCTCAAATTGAATTTTGTTTAGTGCTTTACTGCGAGTGTGCAATCAATTGCATTTGCCAGTCATCGTGTTTGCGTAAGTCGGGCGATGTTTAGTTTAACGCTTAGCATGCTTGTTATTACATTTTTATTTATTTTATTTATTTTTTACCAGGAAGGAGAGTTCAAAATTCCATGCAAATTGTAACGCCTAACACATTACGAAAACACGTCTATTCAAATATATAGAAAATTTCACCTCCAAAAACTGAAAATTTTTAAAATAAAAAAACTATGATATTTTCATATTTCTGCTCAAACATAGATTATGGGTACTCGTTAGAACCGCCTCGCCGAGGCGGTTCTAACGAGTACCTATAATCTATGTTTTTGAGCAGAAATAAGAAAAATAATGTATACCCCTGTAAACCCCAGTTTTACTATTTAAAAGTGGGGTTTGAGGGGGTCAAAACTAAATAGGTATGTTTTCGTGATGAACTAGCACGAAATGTCTAATTTTTTAGGGTGGAGAGGGGTCAGTAAACCAATTGAGCCAGCGCACGATAAAACCTACAATAAGACGTGCGACCAACGAAGACTCAGATCAGTCTGCGCGTTCGCGCAGTCAGATCAGAGTCTTCGCCGATCGCATGTGCCTTCTACATCCCCCAGGCAGTCCAACGAGCGATAGACGAGAGCCCTTGCCGCACTTGGTGGTTGTACAGGCTGATTCGAGTCTTTGCTGGACTTATTGTAGGTTTTGTCGTGCGCTGTCTCAATTTCAATTTGTCGTCTGTTCATTTTGCCCTGAGCGCACTGAAGATTAATTACGTGACGATTCTCGCCACACTGCTCATAATAAATTACCATTACAATCAAACAAAACATCAAATAAATTTCCTGTAATTACTTGCACTAGCTGCACCTTGCCTTCTCAAGATAACACGGCAATACACTTTAAAGGAAGGAAAATATTATAAAGCAGTCCATAAGAAAGCTGGCCTTATACCGTCAATCCTGTAGCTAGATCAGCAGACAAAAAAAAAAAAAAAAATACATACGAATAATTTCCTTATTTTCCTCCCCCCTCTCCTCCCCACAAAAAAAAGTAAAAAAAAAAAACAACAACAAAATAACATTCGAATGCCATATAGCAGCCCACGCATTCCAAGGCCCGCGCGATACACCACGAAACAAAATGTACAAGCCAGTATTAAAATTTTAACATCAAGAGACAGAACGATTATTGAAATTCAATAAAATATCATTAAAGAAAAAAAAATACATCTAAGTTTGGAAATGCGAGGTATTTCGAAAAGTGAAAATTGACTGTAATCAAAGTGCAAGTCAATAGATGATAGGTAAGTTTAAAATGTTGCATAAAAGGAAATGGTTGCCTATTAAAATGAGGTGCCGAGTATCCGAAATCCCAATAATTTTACCCTTTGTCAGTATCTCCGTACCACTAAAATGTGTTTACCGTATCACTTGCAATTTTAGTAAAACAATCTTGTAGTCATATTTTCAGTCCCATATCCCTAGACGGGTGGAAGTCAATTCAGTAAGTCTTTTTCTCTGGACGCATCTTAGTATTTTTTTTTCTTTCAAAGAGATCAGACCCGGAGATTATAAAACTTTTTTCGTGCTCAACTCAGCTGAGCTTGAAATTTGTCCTGCTTATAAATCTCAAATCACTAACAAGTGCAAATTGTTTCTTGCTAAACATAGCTCAGCATGAAAATTTCTCTGTTAATAAATATGAAAATGCTAACTATTGTTGGCATTTTCATATTTTAGCAGAGAAAATATCATGCGAAAAAAAAAAAATGCATTACCTCGGGGCCAGTTTTTGCTCTGCTAATTCAGCAGGCGACAAATTGACTAGTGATATGTTTCTTATTTTTCCCAGAAACAGACTGACATTTCATGAAAATTGTTGTTGTTGCTGTTACTGTAGGTATATAATGATATATATATTTTTTATTTTATGAGAATCTGTTGATCCCAATATAATATGGTTGAGTGGACTATCATGTCACGTGTCTGAGGCATGACATTTCAGTGAGGCAATACTCTAAAAGTGAGCATTGAGTTCCATGCCACATCCAGACACTGCGCGATATGACTGAAAGATTGTTCAAAGTGATGTTAAACTCGATTAAATCACATTACCTTTTTCATTTCTGTCCGAGCCCACCGAAACACAGTGTCCGTATCTTTATGTCGCAGCATTGTTGGGCCAGCTGGTGGGAACTCAACAGAACTGGATTTTAAGTTTTCAGTATCTTTGTAAATTTCACAGCCAAATTATTCTTTTCCTTTGCTATAGTTGTCTTTTTTCACTACTTCATCTGTAAATTATAAAGAGATTTTTTTTTTACCAACACACAGTTTTTACCATACACGCTTAGTGGTTCACGTGATTGTAGACACTTCCACGGGAGGCAATTGTCAAAATAGTTTTGCTTCCCTTCTGAAAGGGGTCCTCTTTAAAAGGAAGTTTGCTGATTGTTGTGCCAGAAATCAAAAGGAAGCCAAATCTCAAAATTGTCTCCCTTGTAAAGCATGGCGGAAAAACATCCACATGTATCCAGACTCTAAACGCTTTGCACTCTGGGTATTATTTTCAGCAGACGACAATTTGAAATATGTTTTTCTTATTTTTCCAAGAAAACAAGATTTGACACTTCATGCAAATTGTCTCCAAATCCTTTAACTATTTCACTGCCATGGGCGATAATAATATGTTTTTGCAAACAGCATAGATCCAGATGAGACAACTCATAATGAGCCGTCTCATCTGGATCTACGCTGGTTGCATTCAGTCTTTCAACTTTACATATAAACTTCTTTCCAAGTGATAGTTGTTTTTTTTTTTGTTTTTTTTTTTTATTATTATTATTTGTGTGTGTGTGTGTGTGTGTGTGTGTGTGTGTGTGTGTGTGTGTGTGTGTGTGTGTGTGTGTGTGTGTGTGTGTGTTTGTGTGTGTGTGTGTGTTTTGTTTTGTTTTGTTTTGTTTTTTAAAAAAAGGCAGACGACAAATGTCGTCTGAAATTTGTCGCCGAAAGAGTTAAGCCAAGTCCCGAACCTTTTAGAATGTATTGTGGAGCTCGCGTATATAGGTTCTTATCTATGCTGCAAAAATGAACTTTTTTTCTACAATATCGCATGACCGCATAAGTATCTGAGCACGTTTAAATGGTGCAAAAATGAGCTTTAGTTTTTCTATAGTGTCACGTGACCAGTCTTCGACACTTCAGGGTCTTCTATTTGTGTGTCAGTTTCAATGCCACTCTTATTTCGATGTTGATGTTCTCTCCCGATCTTTTGAGTAGGAAATTTGTATCGCTTTAATTTTAAAGTTAGTTTGCCTTTAAAATTAATTCTGAATAAATAAACCATGCATGTCAAATGAAAAGATCTCTTAGGCCACAGATTTTTTTTTATTTATTTTTTAGGTTTAAGAGAGAGCCTACACTATGATTTTAGCCCCTCCGGAAAAATAAAATCAAAATTTATTTTTATTTTTTGTCCCTACCCTTAAAATTTGGGGCTGAAATATTGCACTTTTATGTATTTTGTTTGAAAATTATTTTATTTTTGATCGACCTAAACTTTTTTATATTTTTATTTTTCAAAAGAAAAAAAAAAAAGAAAATAAAATATGTATTTCGTTCTCCGACAGCAACTTTTTTTAGGAAGTCTGCCGTAAACCTGAAGATAAAAAAAACTCTGACCTTATGCATATGCGGAATGCGAAGGCCCTGACCAGACTGCGCGGATGTATCCGCGCAGTCTGATCAGGGCCTTCGCATTCCGCATTCAGAATCACAGTGGGATACGACAAACTACATGACACGTGGTTGGACCGCGGACACACACAGGTTGGTCTGGGCCAGCTGAAGATATTTTGATTTATTTATTATTTTCTTTTTGTTTTCTTATTTTCTGAGGAAATAAGGTTTGGCATTTCATAAAAAATCGTCTTTTTAGAAGACAATTTTCATGAAAAGAAAATAAGATTTGACAAATCATGAAAATTGTCTTCTTAGGAGCTCCTTAGGAGACAATTTTCTTGAAATGTCAAATTTTTATTTTCGGAGACAATTTTCATGAAATGTCAAACCGAATTTTCTGAGAAAATAAGAAAAGAAACAACATATCTTCTGCTGATATGCCAATTTTTTTTTTCAGAAAAGAAAAAAAAAAAAAAAAAAAAAAAAAAATCATCAATTTGTCGTCTGCCAGCTTTGTCAATTCAGTGCCAAGGGTTAACTTAGAACATTCGAGATTGATATCGACACCATGGCTATCAAAGAAGCTCCCCGATCACTAAACGCTTAGCATTCTTCGAAAATTTTCAGCAGACGACATTTTTTAACTATTTGTTCTTATTTTTTTTATATTTCATGGAACTTTTCTCATAATCTCCGAAGAAGACAATTTGCATTAAACGCCAAAACCTATTTTCTTGGTAGAGTAAGAAGATATCATAAATTTGTCGTCTGCTGATTTTTTACCCAGCATGCTAAGCGTTAAATACAATGTACATATATTGAAATCCGAAGACAAATATTTGCCGAAATAATATTTCGTAGTTGTTGAAGCCTCCTGTTTCTTTGTTAATTGGCTAAGTATTTGTAAATCAACATAAAAATGTAATTTCGCTTTCTTCGTTTGAATAATACGTCAAACGATTTGAAGTCAAGGCCATACACTTCTGAAGCAAAATGAATTACAAGGGCTCTCTCGTTTTTCCGTCATAAGAATGATTTTTTTTTTTTTTTTTGTGTGTGTGTGTGTCCTGATTTTCGGTGAAACCTTTTTATCGTTTAAAGGTCTCTCAACTCTCAACTTTGTACGAAAAGTATGTTCTCGTATTTTTGTTTTACTTTTTTTTCTTCTTGTTTTTTTTTTTTTTTTTTTTTTTTTTTTCTTGTTTCGCCAAAAAGAAGTTCACGTGTACGAAGCATATGTACTTATAGTTTAACACTTTGCATGCTGGAAAAGTTTTTAACAGGCATTTTGAAAAAGTTTTCCCAGAAAATACAATTTGACAATGAGACAATTTGCAAAAAAATATCAAACCTTGATTTTCCTTAGGAGACAATTTGTTTGAGAATATCCTTAGGAGACCGTGAGACAGTTTACATGGAATGTCGAACCCCATGTCTCCTTCGGAGACATTTTGTATGGAATGCCAAACCCTATTTTCTGGACAAAAAACATTACTAATTTGTCGTCTGCTGAATTTGACCAGAAAGTAGTAGGCTAATTATTGTTAACACAGAAAGAAAATCGACAAATTAAAGCTCAGTCATTCAGCCCAACCGCGCAGTCTGATCAGTCTTCATTATCCCCATGAAGATACTTTGCATTCTTGGCTATCCAAAATGCGCATAGTGAAGATTCAGATCAGACTGCGCGAATGCGCAGGCTGATCTGAATCTTCGCTAGGCGCACATGTCCGAAGGTATATATTCTGACTTCGCGGCTCTTGTATTGTGGGTATCCATTAGAAACGACTCCTTGTTTTCGTGAAGAAAAGAAAAAAAAAGTTTATCTCGATATCCTTTTTGTACGTCATGTCATTTTCACCATATGATATGGTAAATAAGGAATACTTTGTTTATCAAGCGCATTAAGACAAATTTATGTAGTAAAGTTTGATAGAAGTAACGAAATAATTGAAAAGATGGTTTAATCAAAGCGCTGACAGCACTGGTGGGTCGATTGTCTCTGGATGTAGGCTTAGAAAATGGTCCTGAACTGGGAGTTAAGACATAGTCTATTTCATTTAAGCCTTAACTTCCAACAATTTAAGCAAACCGTGTAGACCCTGTCCGACGCCGCATTCTGCGGTGTCTGATCTGGGTCTGCACTGTTTGCCAACGTCCTAGTCCAGGTTTTACAGATTTCTTTACACTGCACTCCTACGTCACAGCGACAGAATAGCGCGGCTATAAATAACCGTCTAACGTGCAGTTTGATTACATTTGTCAATTATAAATAATCACGTGGACAACTACCTTAAAAAATGGCGTTGTATACTATGGCTTGATTGTAAACAATCAATCCAAAAATGATAAAATTCTGAAAAAACCCTCTGATTATGTAACCGATAGAAACCCCATTTTGCATTAAATATTATGGAAGAATATTGTATAACATCACATAGACTAGTTAACACAATGACAGTAACCTTCAGTATATAATGCATGCAATCAGACAGTGAAAGCTCTTATGAGCCTGTGCACAGGCTGGTCTGGGTCTTCGCTGTTCGTATATTTAACGAAAAGGTTATTTTCACATGGCGCGGTTCATCAAAGACTTTTACCCTGAGTTTATGTCTGAAAGGCCTGACCAACAGTGTCTACCCAGTATTTGAGAACATAGCAGAGAAACAGAAAAGACAAATGGTTTCTGATAAAATATGGTCAATCAGAACAAAACATTTTTTTATTATTTTTTTTCATTAACATTTACCACTCTCTGGGCATTTTCAGCAGACGACAAAATAATGATATTTTTTCTTATTTTTCCCAAAAAAACAGGATTTGACATTTCATGCAAATTGTCTCCTTAGGAGATAATTTGCATGAAATTTCATATCCTGTTTTCTGGGAAAAATAAGAAAAATATTCCAAAATGTCGTCTGCTGAAAATTTTACCCAGAGTAATAAAACTAAACCACGTCTTTTCAAGTACGTGATGCCGAAAGGACAGAAGGGTTAATGCGGTACCGTAGACAAGCAGAATATAGCGGTCAAGCAACCGCTACATAAATCATAACAGTTATACATAAAGTCAATAGCAATTGATAAGTTTAGCAAATAAACTTAGACATCAAATAAATCCCGTTTGCGAAAATGTGCTACCGTATTTTTCTAAAATATTGAGGCACCTTAACGCACTGCATGCTGGGTAAAAAATTCAGCAGACGACATTTTGAAATATTTTTTTTTCTTATTTGTTCCCGGAAAATAGGCTTTGACATCTCATGCAAATTGTTTCCTAAGGAGATATTTTGCCTGAAATGTCAAGGTCTATTTAAAGGGAAAAATAAGAAACATAGCATTAATTTGTCGTCTGCTGAATTAGCTCAGAGAGAGGTAATGACTAACTCCTTCCCATACTTGTTCTAAAAGATGAACAAATCCATATTACAGCATGACGATGTGTATAAAACTGCTGGATAAGTGGCAAACAGTGTAGACCCAGATCAGACGCCGCGTTGTGCGGCGTCTGATCTGGGTCTATACCGTTTGCTCAGGCATGTCTATCGCAATACTAAGGGTAAATATGGTAGATTACATAAATAACATATGGTGCGGATCTACGCATTCGCAGTCAAGTAAACTGCTGGAGTGGGGTATAGCGTTAATGTCGTTTTCAGCACTTAGGGTTTAAAGTAGTGTGTCTCCAGGTTCTATCTTTTCTACTATTTTCTCTTTTCTTTTCAAAGGTATACAATTTAGTACAATTTATAATGATTTGATAATTTATGCCCCTGAGTGGAAAAGATAGTTTCTGTAGTAAAACTGTGAAATGGGATTAAAGAGACAAATACAGCTGCAGGAAGTGATAAAGAATGACAAAAAAAAAAAAAAAAAAAAAACAATTGCAGAAACGACTGGAGCCAGTCTAGGTTTAAAGGTGACGGACTGGTAAAAATTACAGTGCACCGGTTTGGTTCCATACGAATTGAATATAGTTCCATGAATTAGACTGGACTATAGCGGGAGAAGGCAGAGTGTCCAGAGAGAACTTATGAACTGGCTATCATATTTACGTTATATATTCGGACAGACAAGTCAGAATAAAGAATGCAGACACAGATCAAACTGTTTCTGGATGAAAAATTTGATTTAGGCTTACATTTGTTTTGCAATTCTGTCCAACATTTTACACCTTGTGTCTCAAGTTTTGGTCGACCTTAAATTTAACCCTTGCCATGCTGAATAAATTAAGATGCCACACCCACTCCTAATTTTCAGCCAATCAGACCTAGGTTGTTGATACAAATTTACTTACTGAATAACAAACAATGCAGATCCAGATCAGTTGGCAGCCAACTGATCTGGATCTACACTGTTTGCAAAGACAGGGTATATCCGGCAGGATCAGAGTGAAGGACCGAGACTTGCAAAGCACATTTAGCGCTTTCTCATGAAAGCTGATATTCAATTATGAAATTAATAAATACAGTTCGCTATCGTCTACTAAACAAATATAAAACTATTCAATTTGATTGACTTTAAATACCTTATTTCATATCTTAATATTTCTTAATATTTCGGACCTTTGGGTAGACCTAACCTGTAATGAATGAAAATGGGCTTTGACAAAGCCTGTTGTCAAAACAAAAAAGGGGAAAATATTTCAAAATGTCGTATGCTGAAAATGTTTAACATTAAAGTATCATGACTTTCATGTCAGCTAAGCACTATAACTTGTAAACAAAATTAATGTTTTTAAGTGTTCCTTGTCACACAACAATGTATAAATATGCCTATTACATTACGAAAACACGCTTATTCAAAAATACTGAAAATTTTACCACCAAAAAATTGAAAATTTGCAGATAAAAATTCTGATATTTTTCACATTTCTGCTCAAAACATAGATTGTGGGTACTCGTTAGAACCGCCTCGGTGAGGCGGCTCTAACGAATACCCACAATCTATGTTTTTGAGCAGAAATAAGAAAAATAATGTATACCCCTGTAAACCCCAGTTTTACTATATAAAAGTGGGGTTTAAGGGGGTCAGCTTTATATAGGCATGTTTTTGTGATGAGGAAATAAAAGGCCCTTTTGCCATATGTGAGCTGCGAGTGTGCAGTCTGATGAACTCATAAATACTGTATTTACCTCAATATTGAGACACTTTAACTCTTTACCATACTTAACATAAAAATATCATAACAAATACATTTAACCTACCTGTCGATGTGTCCGAAAAAACTCCTGGATGAATGAAAAAAAAATGTAGACCCAGGTCAGACATGTCTAACCCAATACTTATCTTAAAATGTTAACAAGTCCATTTTACTACTTATTAATGTATCTTATAAACTGCTGTATGAGTGCAAACAGTGCAGACCCAGATCAGACGCCGCAAACGCGGCGTCTGATCTGGGTCTACACTGTTTGCCCCGGCTTATCTGTCACAATATTTAGGGTCATTATAGTAGATAGAGTCTCGTACAGTGTCCAATGATTGTGAAAGTGGGTGACGAAGACCGCGATCAGAATACGAACATACAGGCTTAAACAGTCGAACTTCAATGGCTCGAACATCTTTGGGACCATGCTTTTTTTGTTCGAGACATAGGTAGTTCGAACCATTGAGGGTTAACCAAAGCACCAGGTCAAGAGACAAATGGGGATAATTCAGGGTTGTCTTTTCAATCTTCTATAAAATAATGGTATGGTGAGGGTACTCATTAAAATCTCCTCGATGAGGCTATTCCAATGAGTACACGCATCATACACTTTCATGATAAAATAAGAAAATTTTCTTAAAATAACCCTAAATATTTGTTTTCTTGAGCTATCGGAAGAATTGCTATAGGTACTCAAACACGAGTTCGAATCAGCCACGGTAAACGAGTCATCAGTGTTCGAGTCATTGAGGTTCTATGGTACATGTCTTCTTTAATCGCATATACTATAATATAAAGGCTTTTTCCTCAGACTTCACATCAAATTATGATTCTTCATACTAAATTTTTAATTACTATTACCTCCACATCTCATGATTAATGAATAAAAAATTCTGATTTTCAAGCCTTAAAGCACTGAGCAAAACTATTGCAGACGACATTCTTTTTTTTTTCTGTTATTTTTCCTAGAAAATAAGACTCGGCATTTCATGTAAATCGTCTGCTCGGCAGACGATTCACATGAAATGTCAAGAATTATTTACACTGAAAAATAAAAACAAAATCACAGTGTCGTCTGCTGCAGTTGTGATAAGCATTTTAAGGGTTAATAAATTTGGCAAGGGCTTTTAATCAGAACTTAATTACACAAGATCGTGTTTATTTCAGGGGAAATACAAGGCCAGTGATCGAAATGATATTAGTGATGTTCAAATTATTCAAATCGTTTTAACGCATAGCACTCCGGGTAAAATTTTCAGCAGACGACATATTTAAATATTTTTTTTCTTATTTTTCCTGGAAAACAGGTGTTGGAGACGATTTGCATGAAATGTCAAAACCTGTTTTCTGGGAAAAATAAGAAAAATATCACCAATTTGTCGTCTGCTGAATTAGCCCAGAAAGTGGAACTTAGAAAGAAAAGCATTTAAAATAGCATTTATATTGTGTATTGTATCTCAAAAGCTATAGAAGTATTCAACATGTCAGCATATATTTTACTGTTCATATACATGGAAACAACACATCGTGGCAATTAGCAATATGTACACACACGCACACGCGTGTGCAACTTGCATGCACGCGCACTCACACGCACTTAACAAGCCTATTTAGTTTCTCTCGTTTCATGCCATTTGTTTGTTGTTGTTTTTCTGTTGTTGTTTGTCTTTATTCTTGTTTGTTTTTTTTTTTTTTTGGGGGGGGGGGGGGGGGGTTGATAAAAAAAGGACCCAAAAAGCTTGAAGTGTTTATTATGCTTATTGGAAACCCCAGCAAGGTAATGACTGCCTTGACCAAATTGTAACGGGTGGACAGATGGACAACGGGAAAACAGTACCCACCACAAACACAGTTTACGTAGGGATGGGGTTGGGTGGTAGAGTGGGGCGGGGTTAAAAATCGAATAGCAAGAATCACGAGTCAGTTGTTTTGTTGTTTTTTTTTATTTTATTTTAAGGAAACAAGTTATTAATACATTAAACGGAAGCAGTTCGATAGCTCATTAGTTCTACACTGTTTAATCAAACATATCGTATTTACCTTAATTATTCGGACACATTATCTTCTTACCATGCTTGTGCTTAAATTAGAACATGTTCACTTTACTATTTGCTGTTGAGTCTATAAACTGTTGCATGGGCGAATGGCAAAAAGTCTAGATTCTGATCAGACGCCGCAGAACGCGGCGTCTGATATGGATCTACACTGTTTGCTCTGGCCTGTCTGTCCTTATATTTAGGGTGAATATGGTAGTAGCTGTATTGACCTGCGACCATTCCTTTAGCGCTGACGACCATTCTTTTAGCGCTATCGAACATTATTTTACCGCTCCTTATCCAAATTGTTTATTCCAAAATCAATTTGACTTATAAAACGATTTTCTCATATCATATAATTGCTTATTTCACTTTAATTTCCAACTCATCCCACACATAAACTTGTTAAGAATATCACGGTCAAAGAATGTCCCCTGCCGCCAGGAAAACGTGTCTTTGAGGTATTTACGAACAGATCATCCGTATAGTTCGATCTGGGTGTCTGATGCCTGTTGACAGAACTATTGTAGAATATATAGACGAAAAGCAAAGACTCTGATGCGCAGTCTGATCTGGGCCTTTGCTTTTCGCTTTTGCCCCGTGAGTGATTTTCCCACGGCGAGGCCCATGTTCTCACGCCCATGATTATAAAGATATTGCTAATCTGCAAAGATCTAAAGGAAAATAAAAGCGAACATGCTGACCTTCTGTTGAATTACAAGCCATTTTTAAAATGCCAAAGTTGACAACAGCTTAGAAGTATTTTTTTTCACCGAGGGCCATTCCAGCATGCGATCTGATCACAAGTTTTTTTCTTAAAGCTTATTTCAAGACTGGATCAGAAAACTTCATGGCAAAGATCATGACAGCTTTTTTTTCTATTTTCCAGCGTTTTTTTTTCTTTGTGTGTGTGTGTGTGTGTGTGTGTGTGTGTGTGTGTGTGTTTTGTTGGGGGTTGGGGGAAGGGGTGAGAAGGGGATGGGGGTCGGTTGCCAAACCGCCACCAGATTTAACATGCCACATTTTTCCTGTTACTACTAACCTAATAACTACCTAACAAATAGTTCCCTGCTAACGCTAAATTCTGCATTCAAACATATTAGCCTTACACTGATGCTTATAAATAGCGAATAAATAAACAGTACTAAAGAAAACTAGATATGTGTCGGAAGTACACAGATGCCCCCGCCCTATGGCCTTCTGCCCATATGGCTGTTTCCTCTAGCCCCATCCCACAGCCCCACCCCTAGCATGATTCAGTTTTCAAACCCTGGTCTCTGTATAAACTATTTCATCTTTGATCTTTATACCCGATTTCTAACATTCTAGGGCAAGTAATGTTATCAGACTTATGATTCTATTGCCATTTTGCATGTGTTCAGTATGACCTGTTATACATTTTGATCCCTGGCCCCTCCCAGGGGCAACTCTACCATGAAGTCTAAGGTCTTGGTCTGGGTAAATATCATACCAAATTTCAACTTTGTAGCGTAAAAGGTATCAAAGTTATGAGCAATTTGGACGTAAATGTGAATGTAAATCTGCAGGTAAATTTGCATGTAAATTTGAATGTAGACTGTAACATTTGTTAGACTCTGGTTACGAACGTGATATACGCACGTATGCACGCACGGACGTGACATCACGACGAAACGCTATATGCTTCACTCCTGCCTTCGGCATAAAAATCACACTTTTGAAGAAATAAGATTTTAATCATACTGAGTAGAATATCGGCGGACGAATATCAACATTCCAAATCTACACAGCGTTAGGTAAAAAGTGTAACCCGAGCCGCGGTTAATCTAAACACCGAAAAGGACCTTTCTACTAAAAAGGACCGAAATATGCTATCAGGTACCGAAAAGGACTTTAATTTCAGCGTAAATCCCGATAATTTCTAAAGGCCTATAGAATTTCGAGAGCAACCTTCCAATCAGGACTCTCAGTGGTTTGATTTTAAAGTGCGTAGACAACCCTAGTTAGGGACCGTTTTATGTCACTACTATCATTTAACACAATTATAATTTATAGCACAAACATACAGTGAACTCTCGTTTCAACGACGGCATTTGTTCCCAAAAACATTGCCATTAACATGAATTTGCTGTTGTACAGAATACTTAATGAGCAGATTGATATGTAAGAAAGGTCTTGTTTAGTTCGTATTTCTTCACAAACATATGTTTTGGATATTTGTTAGAATCGCCTCACTGAGGCGATTCTAACAAATATCCAAAAGATATGATTCTTTAAAGTATTAAATAAAATATTGGCATAATTTGTGACTAATTGTTACCCCACAAGTGAAGGTGTCGTGACAGTCAAATTGTCATAATAACGAATTTTGTCGTTGTATCGAGTGTCGGTATAAAGAGGATTCTCAGTACTACCAATAACATTGTTTTCCTTAAAAAATCGAAGTAAAAAACTTATTCGAATTTTATTTGAACATTGAGACATCTAACGTGGGTGCAGTCATATATTAAGGGCCAAAAATTTCTAATATTTTTCGGTAGAGCTTTTAAATCTCAAATTGATTGTAAGGGAGACAACTTGTTTTTGTCCATGGCTTAAATGGCCGTTGATCAGTATTTAAATTCCTTAGCGTGCTTTACACGTATTCTGTAAAATTGGCTTTTAATTTTACGAGGGATGTTCGAAATGAATTGCTTATTGTCCTCTAGCTCGATATCCACGTGGGGCACGATAAAAACCAATATATGCCTGTATAGGGCTATTCAATATCTACACAATGGTGTATAAATGTACATGTTAGACTAAGTGTAAGACATAAAATTTGCCATTTGAATACACGCAGTCATTGACCACTGCAGTAAAAATGGTTGGTAGAAGCGTCGACAAAAAAGATGAAATACGGGCTTACATCAAAGCTCGCTCAAAACTTGGTTGTTCTTTGAAGAAGCTGATGACTGAAATTTCTACTGCTTTTGGACCTTCTTGTGTGTCTTATGACACAGTTCGGCGGTGGAAAAAGAAATTTGAGTCTGGTGTAGAGTCCATCAAAAATGCATGGAAATCAGGTTGGGCCAAAATCTGCTTCTCGTAAAGAAATCGTTTCCAAAATAAAAGAAATCTTTGAAGGAGATGCCAGATTTACAGTTCGTGATATTGCACGAAAGGTAGGCATATCACTATCAACGGTTCACCTTATTTTGAAGAAGCATTTGAAAGTCAGAAAGATTTCTGCTAGATGGGTGCCACATCTGTTGACTGACGAGCAAAAGAAGCAACGGGTTAAAGTGGCCAAAAAGTTGCTTCAAATGATTCCAAAATATTACAAAAAGCAGTTTGCCAATGTCGTCACAGGTGATGAAACCTGGGTCCATTATTTTGAGCCTGTCAGAAAGGTTAGCAATAAGATCTGGGCCACTAAACACAGCAAACGCCCAATAATTGCCAAACGTTCTTTGAGTACAAAGAAGGTTTTGTATGCAATCTTCTTCTCTGGTGAAGGAGTCGCAATAAAAGTGCCAGCGAAAAAGGGCAAAAGCATCACCGGAAAGTACTACAAAGACTTTCAGTACTGAAGAAACTGAAAAAGTATTATCAGAAACAACGCCCTGCCACTGGTTTTAAACATGTCCGTCTTCTACATGACAATGCCCCAGCTCATACCTCCGCAATTGTTACGGCGTTTTTGAAGAAAGAAAAAGTAACTGTTTTGCCTCACCCCCCGTATTCCCCAGACCTTGCCCCATGTGATTTCTTTTTGTTTCCGAAATTGAAAGCATTCCTTGCTGGGCGGAAATACCAGTCCCGACAGGCACTTGGATCTGCCATTCATCAGTACCTTACTACTGTGCCCAAATCAACGTACCGTGACGCCTTCAAGAAGTGGATACATCGGCTGAAACTTTACATTTCTAGCCACGGGGAGTACTTCGAGGGCATGAAATGAGTACTTTTGGGCTAACTTGAAATTTGAAGTCTCCAGATAGAAATAAGCAATTCATTTCGAACATCCCTCGTAAATGTCAGATCTTAGTAGCGAATAACTGTGTTAAAATCTGTCATTTTTCTGTTGCTTTAGTGTTGTTGTTGTTATTGTTGTTGTTGTTGTTTTGTTGGGAGGGTGTGGTTAGTGTATGGCCGGAACGTTTTAAGGCGACTGTGATTACATTCAAGAGTGCATCAGAAAGCACGCACATATTTTCTAGTCTGTAGAGAAAAATATTGTTGAAGCATTTTATGGGGATCGGATACACTTGGTAATTTCATTCATTTTTGCAAGGGAGACAACTTTTGTGACTTTCTGTTTGCTTTCCTGCACACCAAGCCCTTCCTAAAAAGGGCTCTGTTCTAAAAGGAAAAAAATGTTCCCAAAGACAGCATATTCTTTCCTTTTGGAATAATCCCTTTTTAGAAGAGAGCCAAAACATTTCCGAAAAAAAAAAAAAAAAAAAAAATGCCCGACCCTGAAAGTGAATCCATTACATTTAGTGCTACAGTCCGAAACCTTTCCGAACAGTTCAAACACAATTGCTATGTCTCGTTCCGTGAGAATATGCATTATTTGCCTGTTTTCATATTTGTGATAACATTTCGAAATTATGGACTTGTTCAAACGGAAAGTTGGAGCAGTTTATTTTACAGATTTAGGCGTGAATGAGTTGACACTACCCTATGGAACAATTCAGTAGTCAGTAGCCTATATACACGGATTTGAAAGTTTTCATGTCGATATTTCGATTTAGGAGTACCGTGAGATAAATAAATATATGTATTTAGATGTATTTGTTATACGAACCGCAACGTGAGAAAAAGGACCTTTGATAAGTGCACCCAACGAAGACTCAAATCAGCCTGCGCATCCGCGCAGTCTGATCAGAGTCTTCGTTGTCCGCAGGAAGAAACTTTGCACCTTGGCTATCCAAAATGCGCCTAGAGAAGATTCTGATCAGACTGCGCGACTGCGCGAATGCGCAGGCTGATCTGAATCTTCTCTGGACGCACATGATCAAAGGTACGTTTTCTGACGTAGCAGCTCATACGTATTTTAAATGTATATATGTTTTTATACGAATATGGATCGTAACGTTCGAAAATGGAGCTAATGACATGAAAGCCAAGGAAATAATCAGATTAGTCTGCGCTTCCGCACAGTCTGATCAGACTATTCATTGTCCGCTTGAAGAAACATTGGATCCTTGGCTCTCAGCGAAGGCTGATCAGACTACGTGTATGCGCAGACTGATCTGCGTTTTCGCAAGGCTACAGCTCAAATAAGAGTTTAAAAAAACGTTAATCATACAGACACGATTATTAGACAACAAATGGATGATGTTTAATCCCAGAAAAAAAAACAACTTTTTGGGTGTAATTGCAGGGGCGGATCAAGAGGGGTGTCAGGGGGTTCAGGGGACTCAATCGATCACCACCTCTATCAAAATTTTACTTTCGTGGAAAATTTTCATGGTAAATTTTAGATAAATCTGATACAATCTGGATACAGTATTTACCTTAGATATTTGCACCTCTTAAGTTTTTACAATATACACCTTAAATATTTGCATCTCTTAAAGTTTTTGCAATATACGCCGTAAATATTTGCACATCTTTTTACAATATACACCTTGAATATTTGCACCTCTTAAGGTTTTACAATATACACCTTGAATATTTGCACCTCTTAAGTTTTTACAATATACACCTTGAATATTTGCACCTCTTAAGTTTTTACAATATACACCATGATTATCTGCACCTCTTAAAGTTTTTACAATATACACCTTAAATATTCGCACCTCTTAAAGTTTTTACAATATACACCTTAAAAACTTGCACCTCTTAAAATTTTTACAATATACACCTTAAATATTTGCACCTCTTAAGTTTTTACAATATACACCTTAAATATTTACACCTCTTAAAGTTTTTACAATATACACCTTAAATATTTGCACCTTTAAAAGTTTTTACAATATACTTCACTTAAACTTTGAACAAGTCCATTTACTTATTACCGATGTGTATAAATTTACTAGACGAGTGGCAAACAGTGCAGATCCTGATCAGACGCCGTGGTCCGCGGCGTCTGATCTGGGTCTACACTGTTTGGTCAGGCCTATCTCTACGAATTCTTAGGATAAATATGGTATATAATCCTGGATCCGCCCCTGTATTAACATTTATCTCAAGATAAGACTATCAGAATAAAATGTCATGCCCTATTTTATGGGAAATAGAATAATAATAAAAAAAAGATCCTTAAAGTGCCAAGCTAAATTGTAGTAAATGATTTTCTTTTCAATTATTTTTCAGATAAAAAAGACTCCACGTTTCATGCGAATCGTCTGCCTAACCTGCCTTTATTATTATTATTATTATTATTATTATTATTATTATTATTATTATTATTATTCCTTTTAAAGGGAGGTAATTTAAAAAGCGGTCGATTTCCAATCGGTTTAATTAAAATGACACCATGAATATTTTAAACGAAGTCACGATTTGCTTACGTGTGCGTATCGCAGACCAGTTAAAATCACAATTTAACTCTCAGACTGATGGAAACGCAAAGATAATGTTCAGTGAAACACTATGTTTCAGAATAATGGAGATACCTCAATAGAACACCAACGTTTGTATAACTATATATTTAACCGCCCTACAAAAGCCACCCATACAACAGCTATTTTGTGACTTCCCAAGGGTGGCTGTTGCACCTGGAAGGTGGCACTATAGTTAGTTACCATTACAAACACGAGACTATAAAATGTGTACCCCAATGTTCCTCTGTGATATATTACGAAAATAGAGTATGCAGTTTTTAAATCAGCTTTTTTAATTTGTTTACACCGTATTCGACCTAATTACCGCACATACCCTTATAAGCGCACAGTCAGGAATTCCATAGCCTTCAGGTTACAGCCAGTGCAGTTTTTGTCTACTTCTTTATAAAGGCATATGTTGTTAGTACCCATTTCAATTGCATTGACTTGTCGATGCAATTCAAATGAGTACACACAACATATGTTTTTATAAAGAAAATCACACACACACGCACACACACACACACACACACACACACACAAAAAAAATCAAAGGACTGATAGTCCTAAGAGTCTGCTAGCTTGTAAAGTACTAATGGAGTGCTGTGTATCTTCTATGCAATTTTACACAATACATGCAAAGAAGATAGACGACATTCCAATGCTACCAATACTATACGATAAGATGGAGCTCTATGGAATATATCAAGCATCTGGGCATTGCACTTCCTGAATAGAAGACTTTCTTTAAAAACTCTTAAATTCTGCTGGTAAGTGCATGTCCTTGACAAATCTGACCTCAAGGCCAAGTCTTGGAGAAATTTCAAACTACACTGAAAGATGATTCTGCATGCAAAATTTCTAGCTAGGACAGACAAATACGGATGGACTCACTAATATACACTTAAATGCAGCTATGGTGACTATGTCTTGCTCAGCGCAAGCGGGCTTGACAAAAAGGAAGATATTTGTTCAAGTTATTTTTCTTCAAACTATTAGCACATTGTTGACAGATCCATTCCTTATCCTCCACACTTTTATGTCCTAATGTACAGAGTCTTTTCATCTCGGGCTTTAGACCCTGAATATCAAATTTAACATCAGAATGTCTGAAAAATGTTTGACAACAACTTGTACATATGTACTGGGGACCACAAGACACCAACTTGTGAAACTGTGTGACTATAGCACTTTCTTTGTTTTTAAATTTCTTACTGCTCAAACCATCTTTTGATGTGTCACTTAACTTAAGTTTCTTATTCAGGGAGGTTTGCAATTCTTCACATATAAGGGGTGAATCAAGTAATGCGGAACCGTGTTCATTTAAGCTGTCAGCAAGCTGGGAGGAAGCATAAGGCTGTTATGGACACAACTCAAATGAAATACATTCTTGTAAAGGAGGATAGGTAGTTATGTCACAAATTTGAAACCCAGCTCATTGGTATCATTTTATGGTCTCCCTGCAAACATGAGATATACAGAGCGAATGCAAATCAAACTGACTCACCGCTGTTGTAGTAAAGGAATTATCAAAACTAAACAATCTACGCAAATGTAAGGAAAATGCCAGTTATATTTGTTTTCTTTAACAAAATGTTATTGCCATTAACATTTGGCATTCCATCTGAAGCTCTTGCATGTGACTCAAAAAGGTAGAAACAGTCACCTTGTTCCAATAATGCAATAGAAAAGCCGTTGCAAATGAAGACTGCATATGGGTTGAATGAGAAAGTCATAGCGAGTCCTGTCTCTAAATCAAGGAAAGGATACTCCACTAAGGATAAGATATTTAAATTTCCTGAAAATGTTTTTTTTTTTTTTTTTTCACTTTCCAGGGATAATGCTGGTTGTCAAGTGAAAAATAAGATGGCAAATCACATGGCTCTAAATAGTCATGATATGTCTTGGCATTCTTTTTTGCATACTTGTATAATTTATCTCCTGCAAACAGAATTTCATTCATGTTGTTGACATTCAACTTGTTGGTACAGATCCTTTTCTGTACAGCTTTCACCAATAATACTAAACAACATGGTAGGCATTGACGCCCTCTTGAATCAGGACTAAATATCCCATCTCTTTGATGGATACTTCCTTGCAATAATACAGATGCATTTTCTTGTAGCGACACCGCCTCGTGGCTGCGAAGAAGCAGCCGCGAAGAAGCAGCCACGACGGTGGCGTCAAATGATAACACGTATGGAATAGAACAGAATTGTGTGTACGGACCCTTGCCGTGGCCTGAAAAGTCGCAATGATTAAAGCGAATAACACCGAGTGTTTCGACTGAGACGTGATGTCAGTCAGCCAATGAAAGTGCTCAGCGATACGTATCGTGTCTGGTTTCCGACCTTCTGGGTGTTGCGACAACTGTGTGTGTTGTCGTATGACAACCAGCTTGTTTACTAGAATCTACCGGCTGTCGAACAGTTTATTTTTCGCGAGGCTACAGACATGAAAGCTTCTTTTACCTGCATTTTTGAAATTCATGGTGTGTCGCACGCGAAAAACAACAACAGATACTTGTTCAGTTCTTCAGCAAAATTCCTGATGCCGTAAAGTGCATTTCATGTAGGCAACCGGTAGCACAGGAGCTTGACGTTTGCTAATTTCTACTTATAGGGCCTGTCCCTACGATTATGAAATAATCGAAGGTTCGAAGGACAGGCCATATAAGTAGAAATTATCCAATGTCAAGCTCCTGTGACCGGTAGTGTAGCGTAACTTGGTACCTATTACCGGCGTGCACTGATTATCGGGTATTCAGAAATCACGACCCACAGACCACGGCCCCCGCCCATCGGGGCCAGCGAAGTAGTTGGGCTGCCTATAGTCTCCAGGGCAGAGTTGCCTTAGGCAGGGCCTGTTCATCATGTGATCGGGTTGGGTAAAAGTCCCACAAATCTGGAGGCAGTATCTTTAAATGGATACATTGTTGCATTTTTTTTTCTTTTCTTTTTATTCGCTAGAATCATCATACAGCAAATACAATGTATAAATAGACTCTAAGGCTGGCTAATCTGGTCGATTATCACTCCTGTCATTGTGATCGATTATTTATCATGAAAGATTTGGTCAATTTACTTGTCTGTCTGAGCAGGACTCTTCCCATGTTATACTTTACTGTATGTATTTGGTCAAATAGGCCTGAGCAAACAGTGTAGACCCAGATGGGATGCCGCAAAATGTGGCGTCTCATTGATTATAAGACATCTGTAATGATAATCATTTTTGTGGAATTTATAGATCAGTTAATCAATTATCTGATTAATTTTGTCAGCCTAAATAGTCTGTGTGAATAAAAGTAATATACTCCATGTATTTTCGCGTTAAATTCAATATTGCGTTAAACTGATTTCTCAATGAAAATAAACGGCAGCGCCACCTACCTGCTGGATGTTTTAAATACAAAGTCACGCTTTAGTGGGCAAGGTTTGTTTTCAGAAATACACTGTTGTTTTGTGATTTCCGCTTAGAAAAGAAATATATTGACCGTGGTGATAACAGTCCTTAATGACATTTACACCTATATCTATTAAATCAATTTTTACACCTAAGACTAACTTATTTTTTCTATGAAAATATCAAATCTAAGGTACCGTATTAATCCGCCTATAAGACGGGAATTTTTCCAAAAAAAAAAAAAAGCCCCCAAAAATCCAGACCCATCTTATAATCAAGATCTTTGGCCATATCGGTATTGGCCATATCGGTATTTTCGGCAAAGTCCGGTGGTGCCACGTGGTCACGGAAAATGCCTATTTTCGAAACCGGTAGAAGGATATAATGTTTACCTTCGTCCCTTGACAGAAATAGCAGCAAGGTAATTTTGTAGGTGAAGTACCGAATTTTTCTGTGTATTACTCGCACCCGTGTATAACACGCACTAAATATTTGCTAGTTTTGAAGTAAAAAAAAGAGATGTTCTATGTAAAACACGAAGAATTTATCTGTGCGTTATTTACTAAGTTACCAGATACTAAGTGTCAAATTTCACTAGGACTGAGTTGAAAATGACCGAACTCGGAAGGTTAAGAGTAGAAACAGGCCGAATTTACGATAATGCTAACTGAATTTTCGTTGTGCAGCTCTGTTACCATTGGCCTCAGGCAACTTGATGTAGTGTAGGCAGTTCTTTGCTTACCCACTGCAGACGCTATGATAATAAAAATGTAGTTATTTCTTTTGTGTTCTCATAATTAACACCTTCTTTGTGTCTTTTTCTTAACTGAGACGTGAAATTATCAACTCAGTGCCTCAGGGCAATGCAAACAACAACTAAAGTTGACTAGTTGTCATTCTGACTGCCAATTAACCAATTAAGTGCACAGATGTATGCTGGTAGTTTGATTTTCTTTATCATAAACATTGTTTATTTCAAACAATTTTTTTGGTAAGTTGGAAGAAAAGTTTAAATAAAAAAAAAAAAAGATAAACATATGCCCAGTCAGCATTCTACGTAAATCTATATCGGGCCGTCATCGGCCCGTCAGGGTAGCTGACGGGCCGATGACGGCCCGATGTAGATTTACGTAGAATGCTAGCTGGGTGGTAAGAAAATAAAAGATAAAATGCAAATGACCTATCTACCTACCTCAAAAGCCCGGTTGGTTTTGTTTATTATCAATAATTTTAATAATTGCATAAACTTAAATACTTTTTTATTTTTTCAATGTATGATCGTTCGTGCCAATATTTATGTTCTACCAAATTTATTTCCTATTTTGAACTACAATAAATCAGTTGTGCAGGCTGATTTATTCAAGTTACGGTTGAGTCTTGTCAAAGTCCGGTAATCAATACAGATTCATATGCATATGCCTGTTTGAGTAGTTTCCCTTTGAAGAGATCACATGATCAGCAAAATAAAAAAGCGTAAACAAAAAAAGCATGGACATGAAAAGGATATCAAATTACTACAAATCAGATCGAGTTGCTTGTTTTGAGCTGCCAGAACCCTGGTATGGGCGAGATAGGTATAAAAAATCATGAATATCTAATAGCAATCATTCTATTTCGCATTTTTAACGGGCGATCGTAAATGTCATGAGTTTTCGCGACCGATTATCTTGGTGATTTCTGTCCCGATTTTGGTGTTCCTATAAATAATACACATCGGATTTTATAAACGTTTTCTGGGTAAATAAGGTGCTTGTTATACACAGTTAAATACGGTATGCATGCTTGTAAGTGGTGTTGGGAGTTTTTTTTTTAATTCCTGCTCTGTGATAAATTCACTTACAAATCTGACCAATCATCGCCGATGTCTTCATGTACTTTAGGAATTTCTGAGTGGCAGGGAATGTCTCCGACAGGCGACTTTTTTAACCCATCTTATAATTAATTAAAAGCAAAATCCTGCCTGGGAAGGGCCCAAAAAACAGCCCCCGTCTTATAAACAAATCGTCTTATAGGCGGATTAATACGGTATCCGTACTTTATTTTGAAAATGGCCAAAATTTGCAAAAATCACATTACAATTACATGATGATTTTCTGCCAAAAATTTAATTAACGCGAAGTTACATGGCTTTTGGTTCAAAATGGCGGCAACATGGTTGGCTTGTTTACACAAATGCTTTCACAAATCAAATCCAAAGAACTGCATTATTTGTACATAAAATAAATGCTCAGATAATAATTTAGATGACTTCAGAATTATTTTCAGCATTTGTCTCTGTAAGTAGTTATGATGAAACGTTTTACCATTAGTTACGTGAAAATACATGAAACCGGGCTAAATAATAACAGCAAAAAATTCTAAGATGTGAATTATATGGGACTAGACTTAAAAAATACAGTAATTATTATACTGTACACATATGTATAGTAAAAACTTAGCAAACTAGATCACAAATCTTGATTTTGATCATGGTTCTGTTGGACATCCCAGTAGGGCTAGCTGTTGAAAGAACTTATAAGCATTAAAAGCTCTACACAGCTTATGTTGTCTATTTCTTAAATTCTTATATGCAACCTTTTATTTAAGGCTCTTTATCTTTATTTATAATGACTGAAATATTTTTTACCCACACTCCTCAATTATCTGGACAATTTTTATTAGCTGCAAAAATACCAAGAACATTTTGAATCCTCAAAGTCGTAGTGACATGCCCATGCTCCAACTCTGCACACACATAAGCATATAGGTGTAGGCAAGTGAATTTTGTTGTCTGAACACTAAAGCTGGTACAATTGATCAGATACAGTCATTTGGCTAGAACCAGGTAAAGTTATGCTTCATAACAATTTCCAAATAAGTGGCTGATCAAAATTTGGACTTTATTGGCTGATACAGAGTACTAGCCTTCCTTGAAACATCACACCAAAGACTTTGTCCTTCGCCTTAGGTTATCTGCCCTTGTGATGAATGTGAAGTTCTCCACTGATTTGGCTAGTTCCAAATAGTTTCGCTAGTTCTGAATAATAAATGTAAAAATCCCTCACATAATGCAACAGCCTCTATATATTATTTTATCAACTTGGATAATGTGTTACGGAGAAAATTAATTCAATATAAGACATTTGTCGCAAAGAGACATGTTCACAAAGACCTTAAAACAGATCCTTTAAGCAAAAATCGTATAATTCATGGCATAACAATTTTTCGGCATGTACACCCTCCTTACTGCAAAATTTAGCTCCTATTTTCTGGATTTAATAATCTTTCCGATATAAATATATTTCAATGAGGTTTAAGAAGTTGAAAGGAGTATGTGCATAAGGTCCTATTTTCCCCCTTCTGAAGCCCGAAAATAAAATATGCTTGCAGTAAAATTATGCGTTAATTAATCCAATTGTAGCTTGTGTTTAGCACTGTGTGATGCCGCTACAAAGTCTCCCTGCACTTTGTCAAAGTACAGATAATATATAAGCAACGACATGAAAAACCTGTCTTCGAGGTTTTCGACCAAATAAGACTCAGACCTGCTTACTCAGCCGTAGACTGGCTAACTCGGCCATTGTGCCAGATTAGCTAGTCTTGAAAGTTTTGATAGGTTTAATTGTTTACTGTCTAGACAGCGAACAACAACGGTGCTGATCAGACTGCGCATAGCAAAAACCACGTGTCTTTGTTGTTCGCATATGGCATAAGATTTTTATCCCATGAAGAGGCTCATATATCGCTTCAATAGTCTGTCACATGTCTGAGATTCTTGTACATACACTACATCAATATCTACACTCCTTTAAACACAGCATGTGAACACCTTACCCGAAATTTGATTTCTGGGTCGGTTACTCACCTCAACTCCTTACCATACTTTATTTAAAATTGAACAAGAGGCCCACAGGCCACTCACCTGAGTAGCATTGTGAGTGCAGATATGCAGATGTTATGTAACATTTTTCCAATCCTGTCATCGCAACTAATGAAAAGATCATCCTTTAAGCAGTTCTTAATTTTTAAGATGAATATTATATATGGCAAGACAGTCAATGGAGCGTGATCATTTGAACAAACTCTCAATCACATTTCAACAGTAGGATCATGCAATGTGAAATTTGGTTGCTATTGCCTAAGTGGTTTCTGAAGAATCATGATTTTATACATGTAAACAGCACAGTGGCAGGGAAATATAATAAACATAAACAAGATGGTAGCCATCTTGGATTTCCAATCAGAATGACTTTTAGCTACTGTTGATCTACAAGTCACTTCGATACTTCCAATGAACTTTAAGTCAATTGCCCTTTCGGTTCAGGGGAAAAAGTTCAAAAACAGATTTTCAAGATGGCCACCATAGCCGCAATTTGAGATTTCTTATCGCAACCATTTGAGCCTTTTTTGATCTACAAGTCACCCTGATGCTTCCTACCAAGTTTCGAGTCAATAAATGGTCTTTCAGTTCAGAAGAAGTAAAGAAAAATAGATTTTCAAGATGGCCGCCATCTTGGATTTCCAATCGGAAGGATTTTAGCTATTTTTATATCAACATGTCATCCTGATGCTTCCTACCAATTTTCAAATTAACTGGCCCTTTGGTTCAGGAAAATAAGTGAAAGGAAAAGAGTTTCAAGATGGCCGCCATGACAGCCATCTTGGATTTCCTATCCAAACAATTTAAGCTATTTTAGATCTACAAGTCACCTAAATGCTTCCTACCAAGTTTCGAGTCAAATGGCCTTTCAATTCAGGAGAAGAAGCAAAAAATAGATTTTAAAGATGGCTGTCATAGTGGCCATCTTGGATTTCTGATAGGGATGATTTTATCTATTTTTGATCTACAGGTCACCCTGATGCTTCCTACCTAGTTTATAGCCAATAAGCCTTTTGATTCAGGAGAAGAAGTGAAAAATCTACATTTTCAAAATGGCCACCATGGCAGCCATCTTGGATTTCCAATCAGAACGATTTTAGCCATTTTTAATCTATAAGTCGCCCCGATGCTTCCTACCAAGTTTCAAGTCAACTAGCTTTTGGGTTTAGGAGAAGAAGCGAAAAAAAGATTTTCAAGATGGCCACCAGGGTGGCCCTCTTGGACTTCCGATCAGCATGGTTTTAGCTATTTTTGATCTACAAGTCACCCTGATGCTTCCTACCAAGTTTGGAGTCAGTTGGCCTTTCGGCTCAGGAGAAGAAGCGAAAAATAGATTTTCAAAATGGCCGCCATGGTGGCCATCTTGGATTTCCGTTTGGAATGATTTTAGCGTCTTTTGATCTATAAGTCACCCCTATGCTTCCTAGCAAGTTTGGAGTCAATTGGCCTTTCGGTTCAGGAGAAGAAACGAAAAATAGATTTTCAAGATGGCTGCCATGGCGGTCATCTTGGATTTCCGATCAGCATGATTTTAGCTATTTTTGATCTACAAGTCACCCCGATGCTTCTTAGCAAGTTTGGAGTCAATTGGCCTTTCCGTTCAGGAGAAGAAGCGAAAAATAGATTTTCAAAATGGTGGCCATCTTGGATTTCTGATCAACACGATTTTAGCTAGTTTTGATCTACAAGTCACCCCGATGCTTCCTAGCAAGTTTGGAGTCAATTGGCCTTTCGGTTCAGGAGAAGAAGCTAAAAATAGATTTAAGATGGCTGCCATGGCGGCCATCTTGGATTTTCGATTGGCAAGATTTTAACTATTTTTGATCTACAAGTCACCCCAGTGCTTCCTAGAAAGTTTGGAGTCAATTGGCCTTTCGGTTCAGGAGAAGAAGCGAAAAATAGATTTTCAAGATGGCGGCCATGGCGGCCATCTTGGATTTCCGATCGGCATGATTTTAGCTATTTTTGATGTACAAGTCACCCCGATGCTTCCTACCAAGTATCGAGTCAATTTGCCCAGGGGTGTAGGAGTAGGCTTTTAAATCAATTGTTGACGTCGCATGACGGACGACGGACATTGACTGACCACAATAGTTCACCATGAGCACTTTGCGCTCAGGTGAGCTAACAAGTACAATTTACTACCGAATGTTTTGTCTAAAAATAGCTCAATGGGTGGCAAACAGTTTAGCCCCTGATGTGACACCGTATTTTGTAGCATCTCATGGGGGTTTACAATGTTTGCTCGGGACTGTCTGGCCAAATACATCCAGTAAAGTATGACCAATTTCAATATAATTTTGCAGGAGTGTTACTTTGATGATCCTCTACCAAGATTGTTCAAGCCATTTGGATTCATCAAAAGACATGGCCACCAGGGGGCGGGGCTTATTTTCCCTTTATATCTATATAGAAAACTTTAAAAATCTTCTTGTCAGAAACCACTGGACCGATTTCAATATAATTTTGCAGGAATGTTTGTTTGGTGATCCTGTACCAAGATTGTTCAAGCCATCTGGATTCGTCAAAAAACATGGCTGCCAGGGGGCGGAGCTTATTTTTCCTACATGTATATATCTATATGGAAAACTTTTAAAAGCTTCTTGTCAGAAACACTGGGCCGATTTCAATATAATTTTACAGAAACGTTCCTTTAGTAATCCTCTACCAAGATTGTTCAAGCCATTTGGATTCCTCAAAAAACATGGCCACCAGAGGGCGGGGCTTATTTTCCCTATATATCTATACAGAAAAGTTTAAAAATCTTCTTGTCAGAAACCACTGGACCGATTTCAATATAACACGGCAGGAATGTTTCTTTTGTAACTTTCTACCAAGATTGTTCAAGCCGTCATGATACGTCAAAAACCATGGCCGCCAGGGGGGTGGGACTTTTTTTTTTTAACTCACCTGACCTCTGCTCAGGATGAGCTATAGTGATCACTTTTCTTCCGTCCGTTAACATTTTCAAATGACTTCTCCTCTGAAGCCGCTGAGCCAATTTTGCTCAGATTTCATGTGGAGCCTCCTTAGGGTGGGGGAACGAAAGATTGCTAAAATGGTCATGGTCCGTTGACCCAAGATGGCCTCCATGCACATATATGGTAAAAACCTTTAAAAATCTTCTCCATAACCGAGGATGCCTTGGGGCTGAATCTTTGCAAGAATCATCAGGGACAAGAGGTCTACCAAAGTTGTTATAAGATTTGTCGTACGTTGGCATTTGACCTTTTTACGGCAAGGTCAAGTTTGCTTCCCTATGCTTTTGTATGGGAAAAACCTTTAAAAATCTTCTTCTCCAAAACCGAGCATGCCTTGTGGCTGAATCTTTGCACATATCATCGGGAATGGGAGGGCTACCAAAGTTGCTAAAATAATGGTTGTACATTGACATTTGACCTTTTTGCGGTAAGGTCAATTTTGCTTCCTTATGCATTTATATGGGAAAAATGTTCAGAATTTCAAATAACATCTCCTCTGGAGCCTCTGGGCCAAATTTACTCAAATTTCATATTGAGCCTCCTTAGGTTGGGGGAACAAAAGATTGCTAAAATGGTCGCAATTCATTAACCAAGATGGCCGCCATGCCCATATATGGTAAAAACATTTAAAAATCTTCTTCTCCAGAACCGAGGATGCTTTGGGGCTGAATCTTTGCATAATTCATCAGGGACGGAGGGTCTACCAAAGTTGCTAAAATCTGACCTTTTTACGGCAAGGTTGTTTGCTTCCCTATGCATTTATATGGGAAAAAAACATTTAAAAATGTTATTCTCCAAAATCGAGGATGGCATGTGGCTGAATGTTTGCATATATCATCGGGAACGGGCGGTCTACCAAGGTTGCTAAAATAATTGTCATACATTGACATTTAACCTTTTTACGGCGAGGTCAAGTTTGCTTCTGTATGCATTTGTATGGGCCCCATACATTTGTATGGAAAAAATGTTGATAATTTCAAATGACTTTTCCTCTGAAGCCTCCGGGCCAGTGTTGCTCAAATTTCATGCAGAGCCTCCTTGGGCAGGAGAATGAAAGATTGCTAAAATGGGCATGGTCCATTGATCAAAATGGCTGCCATGCCCATATAATGGTAAAAAAAAATTTACAAATCTTCTTCTCCATAACCAAATAAGCCCTGGGCCCTTATCTTTGCACAAATTATGGGGGACAGGAGAGCTACCAAAATTGCTAAAATGATGGTTCTATGTTGACGTTTGACCTTTTTACCTCCAAGGTCAAATTTGCTTCCCCATGCATTTGTATGGGCCATATACATTTATATTGAAAGTATTCAAGTGAATTGTAGATCAACAGTAGTTAAAATTGTTCTGATTGGAAATCTTAGATGGCCATCATCTTGTTTATATTTATTATATTTCTCTGCCACTGTGCTGTTTACATGTATAAAATCATGATTCTTCAGAATCCACTTAGCCAATTTCCACCAAATTTCACATTGATCCTACTGTTGAAATGTGATTGATGGTTTATTCAAATGATCATGCTCCATTGACTGTCAGGCCCATATATTCTTCTTCAAAACTAAGAACTGCTCAAATGATGATCTTTTCATTAGTTGTGATGATAGGACTGGAAAAATGTTGCATAACATCTGCATGTCTGCAGTGACTCAGGTGAGCGAGCCGTGGCCCGTGGGCCTCTTGTTTCCCTATATATCTATATAGAAAACTTTAAAAATCTTCATGTTAGAAAGCACTGGACCGATTTCTATATAACTAGGCAAAAATGTTTCCTTGGTGATCCTCTACCAAGATTGTCCAAGCCGTCATGATTTGTCAAAAAACATAGCAGCTTGGGGGCGGGGCTTATTTTCCCTATATATATAGAAAACTTTAAAAATCTTCTTGTCAGAAACCACTGGACCGATTTCATTAATACTTGGCAGAAATCTTTCCTTTTGACCCTAAACCAAGATTGTTCAAGTTATCATGATTTGTCAAAAAAACATTGCCGCCGGGTGGTGGGTGGGGAGGGAGGCTTAATTTCCCTATATATCTATATAGAAAAGTTTAAAAATCTTCTTGTCAGAAACCAATGGACCAATTTCAATATAGCTTGGCAGGAATGTTGCTTTGGTGACCTGCTACCAAGATTGTCCAAGCAGTCATGATTCGTCTAAAAAAAATTCTGCCAGGGGGTGGGGCTTATTTTCCCTATATATCTCTATAGAAAACTTTAAAAATCTTCTTGTCAGAAACCACTGGACCGATTTCATTATAACTTGGTAGAAATCTTTCCTTGTTGACCCTCTACCAAGATTGTTCAAGTTATCATGATTCGTCAAAAAACAATGGCCGCCACTGGGAGGGGCTTATTTTCCAAATATATCTATATAGAAAAGTTTAAAAATCTTCTTCTCAGAAACCAATGGACCGATTTCAATATAACTTGGGAGGAATGTTTCTTTGGTGACCCTCTACCAAGATTGTTCAAGCCGTTATGATTCATCAAAAAACATGGCGGCTAGGGGGCGGAGCATATTTTCCCTATATAGAAAACTTTAAAAATCTTCTCGTAAGAAACCGTTGGATTGAGTTCAATGTAACTTGACAGGAATGTGCTTTGGTGACCTTCTACTAAGATTGTGCCCTCATGATACGTCAAAAAACGTGGCCTTCATGGGGCGGGGCTTATTTTCCGTATATATCTGTATAGAAAACTTTAAAATTCATCTTGTCAGAAACCACCTGACTGATTTTAATATTACTTGCCAGGAATGTTGCTTTGGTGACCCCCTATCAAGATTGTTCAAGCAATCATGATTCGTCAAAAAACATGGTTGCTAGGGGTGGGGCTTATTTTCCCTATATATCTAAATAGAAAACTTTAAAAATCTTCTTGTCAGAAACCACTGAACCGATTTCAATATAACTTGGCAGGATTTTTCCTTTGGTGACCCTCTACCAAGTTTGTTCAAGCTGTCATGATTTGTCAAAAAACATGGTCGTTAGGGGGTGGGGCTTAATTTCCCTATATATCTATATAAGACATTTTAAAAATCTATTTGTCAGAAACCACTGGACCAATTTCAATATAACAGCAGAATTGTTCCTTTGGTGATCCTCTTTCACTATTCAGTTCAAGCCATCATGATGGATGAAAAAAACATGGCCACTGGGGTGCAGGGTTATAAAATTTATACAAAAATTTTAGAGCAGTAAACTTGGCTGAAACTTCAACAGTAAGTATGCAAAGCTGTTTGCTCAGGTGAGCGATATAGGACCATCATGGTCCTCTTGCTTTTTTTTTTCCCCCATTGGACCTAGCATGCCAGTTATGCCTGTTTTTGAATCTATTCTGTTCTAAATATTCACCCCCCCCCCCCCCCCCTCCCCACACACACACCCTTGGATGGGGACGCCAGTGCTGATAAGATCTGCACCAAAAGCAATAAACCCCCTCCCGCTTGAGCTAGGATTCTGATATTTATGTCTCCTCCCTTTAGGGTAGGGAGATGTGTATTGTTTTTTCCCTCGGGCATCTGTCACAAAATCTTGTCCACTCTGTAACTTGAAAATGGTTCAAGCTGTCTCCACATAACTTCATATAAATATCAATCAACATTATCTTACATGCAGAGCACAAGAACCATACGTCTTGCATTTATACTTTTTGAGTTATTTCACTTGGAACTTTATGCGTCACAAAATCGTGTCCGCTCTGTAACTTGAAACCTGTTCAAGATATCTTCAAGAAAGGTCATGTAAATATCAATCAGCATTAGACAACATGCAGCGCGCAAGAACCATAACTCTTGCATTTATACTTTTTTGAATTATTATACACCTGTTTGAAAAATGGGACATATTATTTCACGGGGTATGACGTCCGTCAGAAAACTTTTTCGTTTCCGGCTAACGCCTCCTACAGTTTACATCCGATTAAAATGAAACTTGGTATATAGCTAGACCATGATGTGAAGCAGCACATATTGTTTTTGGACTACAGACCACCAATTATTAGCAGAGCTATGCCCCTTCGAAAATTTCAGAAAACATTTCGTTTCTGGTTAACTCCTACACTTTACATCTGATCAAGCTGAAACTTCATTTATAGTTAGACCATGATGTGGAACAGTGCATATTGTTTTGAGGTTACAGTCCACTTAATATCAGCAGAGTTATAGCCCTTTGAAAATTCCTTTAAACTTTTCGTTTCCGGATAACTGCTCCTACAATTTACATCTGATCAAGCTGAAACTTCATTTATAGTTAGACCAAGATGTGGGGGCAGTGCATATTGTTTCTAGGTCACAGTCCACCAAATATTAGCAGAGTTATGTCCCTTTTAAAATTTCATTAAACTTTTCGTTTCCGGCTAACTCCTCCTACAATTTACATCCGATCAAGCTGAAACTTCATTTATAGCCAGACCATGATGTGGAGCAGCACATATTGTTTCAAGGTTACAGTCCACTAAATATTAGCAGAGTTAAGCCCCATTGAAAATTTCTTTAAACTTCTAGTTTCTGGTTAACTCCTCCTACAATTTATATCCGATCAAGCTGAAACTTCATTTATGCTATAGTTAGACCAAGATGTAGAGAAGGGCGTATCGTTTTGAGGTTACAGTCCACCTAATATTAGCTGAGTTACGCCTAGTGGTGGGACGATTCATCGATGCATTGGTGCATCCCGATACGCTTCATGTATCGATACACATGATGGACTATCGATATGATGAACGCTTCTATTCAGATTCGCTTATTTGTGTTCGTTACATTCTTTAATCCGGTCTACAAAGTGACATTTTCAGAGCGCGATTTTGATTGGATGACGCTTGACTGATAGCCAATTGCATTTTGCTTTACTCTCATTATGATGGCAGACGAAACTGTGGTTGGAATTTATTCGCCGCCCAGCGGTAAAAATACTAGTTCTGTATGGGAATGTTTCGGCCATCCTATTCTTACTTTTGAAGTTAGCCATTTTTAGTGTTTCAGTATTATGGACAATGCATGTTTAAGGGAAACCATATAGTTGGGGTCATAGTGTTGTTCAAACACATGTTCTAGTTCATTATAATTTCAACACAAAAACATGTTGGAACTTATTAGAAGGTCATTCATTGGTAGGGCTCTTTTAACGAATATCCACAACATATATTCCTTAAGAAAAATAAGAAACATGCCAGTAATTTTTATTCAAAAAGTGTGTTATCTAACTGATAATACAGGTAAATAATAACGTTACTTTACGCATGTTAAAGTTAAATAAAAGTGTAGTTAAAAGAGATTCAGAACCACCACAGAGTAATGTAGATCTACATCCAGTATAGCAACTGTAGTTACTCTGAATTGTTCAGGAGGCGGTGTCGCGAAAAAAGGCATTAACTTAATTACATAATTAGATTTATATGATTTGATGGACCTGGATTTTGCTCTATATCCATATTTTCACACTTTCTTACAACCAGTGGCTTCATCCAATATTAAATTTACATTCAGAGACAAGGCTTTGTGAGAAAATTTACTATTCCTTGAAAAACAACCAACATGAACACTTTGTACTAGATCTACATGCTTTCACTATCAATTTAATTTCTCAAAATCAGTCAGATGGAAATGCATTCTACTTCTTTTAATGTATAAATAAGAATGGGTCTTTACTGAGGCATCTGTGTAAAACAGATATACATAAATAATCTAACCATGTACTGAAAAACTAAATACAATTATTTCTCTTCTGTTTTGTTTTTTTTCTTCAAAAAAAAAATCCATTTTATTATCTGCATATATAAGCCAATGCAGTGATTGGAGTAATGAACCTCTTTATTTTCCAATGAAGTTTACCACCTGATTATTCCAAATGAGTGTATCTCCAGCAGCAATTTCCAATTTCTAGAATTATCAAAGTTCAAGTCTAGATATGCTCCAGTTCATACACATTCAACACCTGATGTATCTCCACGATTATTCTGGTGCAATTTTATAAATTTATCTTTATCAACTTATTATGAAGACGAGCAGATTAAATAAATTTGAAATGGCTATGTTCAATCCAGATTAGCTTTAATAACTGATTGTCATTTGATAGTGCTTCACCTAAGCATCAACAGATTAGCCCGACCAGCTATGCCTACCCTTTTCTGTTTTCAAGAGATTTTCCGATGTCCACAAAAGAAGGGTCATAACGTATAAATGGGCCAGCAGTCGTCAGACAACTCCATGTCACTGAGGTGTGAATAAAGTAATTTCATGTAGGAGGAATGAATTAAATGCCTGATGTCTTGCTATATTCAATATCGAATAAGTAGATTCTGATACTTTCTTTTCGTTCAGCTTCCGTTGCTAAGCACAACATCAAAGATGGCGTGGGGTGATTGACAAAAGTAGCGCGTGTATTACTACACCGAATTTTGAAGTCTATGTTTCAAATTGCACTATCTAAATCGATTTCAGTTACAGTTATGTTAGCGAAATAGAAAAGCTATAAAAAATTCCCCTGCTTCACATTCAGTTCGCCGTAATAGTGCCGCATTGCGTCTGATTAAGAAGTAGTGCGCGTATGAATATAGCGGTGATGAAAATCCGCTTGTGACGTAGTAAAAAACCCCATGCGATTGCATAGAGCCTGCTAGCTGTCGCTAGCAGACTCAAAAATGCATAAACACCAATACTTTTAGTAGATGGACATATATTTTACTACAACTTTCCCCAGTAATTTTGAAAAACCTAAGCGCACAGTGCGGTAATTAGGTCGAATACGGTACTTCTTGCAATTTTTTACTGCATAAACCAGTCTTAACCCATCTATGCCGAGTGGCCTTTTGTACCTGACCTCTTTGGACCGGTCCATTTCCAACAGAAGTGGTGTCTGGTCATTTTTATTATCCCCATGTTTTATAGAAATTCCTGTATCTAATGCAAAAAAAAAAAAAAAAAAAAAAAAAAAAAAAACGACCCTGATCAGACGCCGCGTTTTGCGGCGTTTGGTCTGGGACTACACTGTTTGCCAATGTCCCTTTTATTGGATGCTTGGCATAAATAGGCTGAATTTTGCTTAATAACATAATTCACATGCTTCATAACATGTTCCACTGATAATGAAAAAAGAATACCTGTCTTTCCTCTCCCTTTTCCTCTTTGTTACTGTCTTCTTATTTGTTCTCATTTCACTCAGTGTGAGAAATATCATTAGACTTTTAGAAACAAACGAAAAAAAATATGTTTGAAAATTGTTTTTAATTATAATAAAAATGTTTGAATTGAATGATTAAATTATTTTAAAAAAATAAAATAAAAAAAAAAAATCTCATTTCCCATATTACATAGTAAAAATAACATGACTTACAAACCTCTTGTTAAGAGAAATGTCTGGATAATTGTTTTTTCTTATTTCAGTCTCCACGAACAAGATGTGGATACACGTTAGAAGCGCCTCACAACATAAGAGGCTCTTCTAATGAGTGCCAACATATGTTTTTGTGAAGATATAATAAAAACACCAATGTGTGTATTTAAAAATTATCTCATCCGGAGCTATGCCTAAATAGTACACAATTAACATGGATATGTTACCATTATATTACAATCTTCTAGTCTTCCTTGCTGCCGGCAAAGATTTGTAAAGAAACATTTTCTTTTTATTGTACTTTAATGTGGGCCGCGCCAAGCGAAAATGTGTCTTCGAGCATGCGCAAATTGCTCAGATTCAGGTTCACCCCACGCATGCGCAAAGTCTGATCCGGGCATTTGCTCTCCATTGATACAGTCTATAGTGTCCAATGATTCTGTAAGCGGATAGCGAAGGCCTTGATCAGACTGCACGGATGCGCAGGCTGATCTGGGCCTTCGCTGTTCGCATATGCCCAAGGACAGGTTTTTGCTTGGCGCGGATCAAGCACAAATATTCCCTAGTTAAACTGTCCATCAATCCATTATATAGTACCAAACAACTATTGAATTTTTGTCTGTTTAAAGTGCTAGGGTACTATAAAATTATACAAAGTGCCATGGCCTATGCGCAAAATCCCAGAAAAACTTATACTGTACATTCACGCCACTTTGAGGTTCGCATATTGAAATATATCCAAGGGAAATAACTCTAACGTAGGAATATTTGTTTCCCTTCTCACTGGGAGAGGGGGCTACTCTTAAAGGAAAGAGTTTCCTCCCTTCTTTCTTTAACAGTTGTTCTCATGTTTTAAAGATTTTATATAATAGGGAGGCTATTTCCTGTATGTAAAAGTTATCTTCCTTTGTAAATGGTGACAAAAAAAATCCAGATGTATACATTCATTTAACCAATCAAAGCACTGACAGTACTAGTGGGTCGATTTGTCTCTGAGTGTAGGCTGAGAAAATGGTCCTGAATGGGGACTTACGATTGTTTCATTTAATCCTTTAACTTGCTTTAATGTAAGCAAGCAATGCAGACCCTGATCAGACGCCGCGTTCTATGGCGTCTGATCTGGATCTGCACATTTTGCTTATGTCCCAAATATCCCAATCCAGGTTTTACAGATAACCCTATATCAACAGCACTCTGACGTCAAAGCGGAACGGATAACGCGCCTAAAAATAATCGTTACCTGTATTTCGTACAAACGTAAACAAGCGACCCAAAAACGGTTGCTTCTAAGAATCAGAATCAGAATATTTACTGGTGACACATCAGTAGACATCCATTCACCAGGGCCAACGATTGCAAAGACTAGTCTCTAGATCTTACAAATGATGTGAATCTAGCGACAGGTCCTCAGAATTTTCAGCAGAGGAGATTATAGCTGCAGGGAGTGTATTCCAATCCCTAATGGTGTCTGGAAAGAAACTGTACTTATAAATGTCATTTCTAGCTTACGGCACTTGAAATGCCATTGGATATTGATTCCTACTGCGCCTATTTGGGGGTTGAAGGTCGTCACAAGGTATACTTGCTCTACCTTTCAGACCTTTGAATAGCAATATGAGTTTACTACCTTTGCGCCTGTTGTGAAGAGACTCCCACCCTAACTGTTCAATAATGCTAGTCATACTTCCAGTTTCAAAGTTGTAGTTTCCAGTCACAAACCTAGCTGCACGATTCTGAACCTTTTCCAATTCTTCCTGGACAACTATTCCGTGTGGGTCCCAAACAGGGCTAGCATACTCCAGGATTGGTCGCACCAACTCCTTGTATGCCACCTCCTTAACATCTTGGGGGCATGATGATAGATTAGAACAGTGTAGAACAGATTCATCCATTTTGTTGTTCGACGTAGTCGTTTAAGCTCATCGTCTTGAGCAGCTGTATGAAATCACGAAGATGCCACACAGTCGAAAAGAATCTGCACAACGACCTTTTCTGTTATTACCGTAAAAGGGCACGCCATCTTAGTCATTGTACACTTGGACCCAATATACAGTATTATTAGGTCCGAGTTGTACATTACGCGTTGAAAAGTGTTTTCAAAATCACGGTAAAACTGCGGGGTTAGGACAAACCTAAACAGGAAAATACTAAAAAATATAAAAACAGCATACTTATAATTCTTTTCGAATGATACTATACTCTTTGTCCTTCCATACAAATATTATTGAGTTATGTTTATTTTTAGCTGTAGAAAAAATGTAGCTGCTTAACAATATATAATTAGTTTTCGGGGCGGAATCGAAACAGCCCCATAGCTCAGTCGGGAGAGGGTTCTCCTACCACGCGGAAGGTTGCGGGTTCGAAACCCAGGATTTTTTTTTATGAATCTGTCCCGTTCCCTTTGTTATAAGTATGTAAATATACTTTCGTTCCTACGTCGTGTATCTGTTTTTTTGTTTATGATGGAATGAAATTACGCATTTATCCGTCGCGTTTAGGTGTTACAGAAGTGTCTCTTGTGAAGGTCGACATCGTAAAAGAACAAATCTCAGTTCCAACAACCGCGCCTGCCTGTATAATGCACAACCGGCACACCATAAGGTCTCTTTTTTCATGTAGCGGCTCATATTGAAAAACAAAAAAATAGGTACACAGGTGAGGAGGGGTCAGAAACTATGAGGACGTTCGTGTGATGGTACTATGCGGAAGCAGGTGTTGATCTTGGCATTCGCTGTTCGCATATCACGAAAACAAACCTATTTAATTTTGACCCCCTTAAACCCCACTTTTATTAGTAAAACTGGGGTTTACAGGGGTATACATTATTGTTTTATTTCTGCTCAAAAATTTAGATGGTAGGTACCCGTTACGGCGAGGCGGTTCTAACGAGTACCAACAATCTATGTTTTTGAGCAGAAATATGAAAAATATCAGATTTTTTTTTACCTGAAAACTTTCAGTTTTTGGTGGTGAAATTTTCAATATTTTTAAATAGGCGTGTTTTTGTAATGTATATGTAGAGTTAGGGCTCTTTTCTGGCGTCGCATTGTCATATGATTTCGCGTATCTAGAAACATCGATAAATCACGGTTAACACTACTTAGCGCTAAAAGGTAAACCTTTGTAAACATCAGTAAATATTAGTGAAGATTTTGTCAAATTTTTAAACTTTAACCTTCTTTCATATTCAATAACTATCTGTCTTCGGATTACAATGTCCTATAACGTATGCTTGTAGAGAAGCATAAATGAAATATTGTGGACCGAAATGATGAGAATGAAAAGTTATTAATTTGTAGGTTGAGTCAACGTATAAGAAGTTTTACATTTTACTGAACTAAATTCCAAAGCGCTTAAAGTCAATGCCTATTTACTAAGTATAAAGCATTAAGGCAATACTTGTTTGCATCTCTGTCGTTAAAACGGACAAACTGTCAGATTTCATACTTTTATAAGGGAAACAAATATATCAATATTGATTTGCTCCCTTCTGAAAAGGGGTCTATCCTAAAAGGAAAGAATTTGCTCCCTAAGTAGACCCATTTTCAGAATAGATCTTGGGTGCAGGAAAGCAAACCGAAAATCAAAGATTATCTCCCTTGTAAATCAAAGCACTGGTAGCTGGTTGGTCGATTGTCTCTGCGTGTAGACTGGAAAAATGATTTTGTATGGGGACTTAAAATTGTTCCATTTAACACTTAACTTCATGTAATTTAAGCAAACAGTGCAGACTCTGATCAGACGCAGCGTTCTGCGGCGTCTGATCTGGGTCTGCACTGTTTGCCAATCGTTTTAACCCTTTAACATGGCACTCTAACTTCAAAGTGGCAAAATAGCGAGGCTATAAATAAATAACCCTTAACAGAATTTCGTACAAATGCGCGGTTTGAGTTCATTGGTCAATGATAATCACGTGCATAACAACCTTAAGCAAGTTTTGGTGCATGTATACTTGGGCTCGATTGTAAACAATCGACGGCTAGATCAACTGCCTTCTTATTTTTTCCTAGAAAATAGAAAAGAGACAATTTGCATGAAACAACAATCTTATTTTCTGGAGAAAAATAAATGCATGAAACAGCAAATCCTGTTTTCTGGGAAAACAAAGAGGAGACACTCTACACGAAACGTCAAATCCCATTTTCTGAAAATGTTCTCTGCTGAATTTGCCCACAGCATGCTAAGTGTTAAGCATCCATTCCAATATATTATTTTAATCCACTTTACAAAATAGACTTAACCGCTTACTATTGATAAGGGTCCAGTTGTTCAAAGCATCGTTAGCTTAACGAGCTCGTTAAGGGTCATTTCGTTAACTGTTTTAACCGATTCAATATACAATATTCTGATATTTTTTGCTGAAAAAATGTGAGTAGCTTTTGCACTGCAAAAGCTACTCACATTTTTTCAGCAAAAAATGTCAGCATATTTGCATATCACTCGATGTAAATTTTAACGAAGCGTTAACTAACGACATCGTTAGCTTTGAACAACTGGGCCCAGACGATAAAACTAGGAATAGAAATTAATAGAAATTAATAGTTAAACAAAAAAAGGAGAAATAATTCCCAAGAGCACTGGAAGTTGAATAAAATTAGATTTCCATAATGCACTAGACTGGAACTTTTCGCGTTCTTATATATTGATTACATGCATCTCGTACTGTTTAACATTTTCGATGAAATGTTTCAAGTTCTAATTTTTTTTTTTTTTTTTTATGTGGCGAAAATATTGGTCCGTTTAATCTATGAACATAATATGTGTGATCAGCTCGCAGTCTACTCAGATATTGCTTGGAAAGCAACTGGATCAGGGTCGAATCTGGGATGATTTCTGAGAGGGGTCCGATTTGATCGAATTATCGTACTTACCCTATGTATTCGAACAGACAGGCCTGTGCAAACAGTGCAGACCCAGATCAGACGCTGCATTCTTTTCCATTCATCCAGCAATATTACAAACATTCATATATAGTTATATATAGGGACTTGTTGAAGAGAAGTATAGGATAAAGTGCAAGGGGTGTGAATATTTAGGGTAAATACGGTATCCCAAATTTATCAAATTTCTCCAAAATTTCCAATGGAAATGAATTTTGAGGCAAAGTGGGGTTCGACTAAATCCCCTCGAACCCCCACCCCCACCCCACCCTCCACCCCTTTGGATGTCGGAAAACTTATGTCCTGATACTTCCTCATTTTCCATATTATATTGTGAAAATGTGACGGCTTACATAGCTGTAGTTAAGAGGGATATCAAAGTATTTTTTCCATTTCTCCACAAACCCATACGTTGTGTAAACTCAAGAATCGCATCACAGCAAAGACGCTTTTAATAAGTGTGGGTGCTGAAGTACTCATTAGAAATGCCTATGTCAGGCGCTTTATTGAGTATTGGCTTCACCTCGGTTGATAATTATATTCCTCTGGGTGACCTTTTTTTTACTATCGTCCTCTCAGGAATGTAATACATATGTATAATTATAATAATTTAGTGCAAATTCCAAAACGGCAGGATTTCGTAGCAAACCTGATAAATGAAAACCTCCAAATTATTACTTGCAGAGTCTAAATATATTCTGCGCAGTTTGATTCGATTCTGCATACGTTACCGGAATATTGTCGGGAGTACCGAATAGGCTGTGCTGACGTCTGTAATTCCGCCGCGACGTCTGACGTCGGTGATTCCGCCGCGACGTCAATGACATCACTCACTCTACTTGGTGGAGTACGTCGTCATTGTAGAATAATATTTAGTCGCATAATACGAGTGAAAAAAGCGTCTGTCTTATAAAGGTACATGTCATGTAATTTCGCTAGCAAAATTACATGACGTGTACCTTTATAAGACAGCCATCTTTCAACATCAACCACTAAAGTCAATCTCAAAGGTGGCTTTCTTACACAGGTTTCACTGTACAGATAGAGTGTGTTCATTGATTTATTTTAGGTTTAGGCCTTCTCACCAACGTTCTTCCTCTGGCCGTGAGGACTTGAATATAATATCCTCAAGGAAACATACTAAGGGCGACTAGCCACTTCTTAGGATCTGTCGAGATAGCATGAGAAAATGACGAAAGAAACTTATATTTTCAGCCTTAGTGCTAGCAACTGAACAGAACAGAATAGCTGTTTGTCGTAGAGAAACCAACTCTCTTCTTATAAATTGTATTCCTCGCGGCATAAATTGCCAAACGCGTTAACCCTTAAAACGCCAAGAAAACCTGCATCTGTAAATGTCGCCTGTTTATGTCGTCTGCTGAATACTCTTGAAAATTTTTTAAACCTGTTTTCGCATACAGGTAAACAGTATGGATCCAGATAAGGAGCAGTCTGATCTGGGTCCACACTGTTTGTAGAAATGACTTTTAAATTCACAAGCAGATGACAAAGCAGACGACAATTGTTGTGATTGGCAGTTTAAGGGTTAATATATGATAAAATAGTTTCGATGACTAAAATTATAGGGTGCACCATAAGATTATATATATATTATAGAAAGATGTAATAAAAGGATTCCTAGGAACTATACGCTGTTGCTTGTGCAGTGAAAGGGGCTTTCTCTTCACATTGGCACGATAAAGTTCACCGCACTCGCTTGGGATTATACTGGTCGTCAAAATTTGATTAATCAAGCCAGATTAATTAAATTACAAATTGGTATAGTCTCCAATCGTATTGTGTTTTCGATGCCGACTCGTTGAGAATTGTAGTTTGTGTTGTAGTTATATGTTTATTGTTTTATTATATGTTGTAAATAGTATATGTGGAAAAAACATCATAAACAATTCTAATGTTGTTAGAGTCTGTGTAGTGATATAGTTAGGCATCACCCAACCTGGAACTTCGTCAAATAGGAAGTCACCCTCGGTCAGTTTTCACAGCCCTTAGGCGTAACAATCACACTTTGCAAACGATTGTTGTGTGAACGGCGTCATTTCTGGTTAAGCTCACTGTTAGGCAAATAATACATCTAGCACAGGCCCGGGTGTTTAATAAAGAAAACTGAAAAATGTTTATGGTTCAGAAAAAATGCGCATGAAAGTTCATGCTTTGAGCACGTTTTCCATCAAATAGACTATCAGCGTGCTATTATACAGCACATGGTGTAATAAAAGTCTTTTAAGTGTTTCAAAACTTCAAAATATGCACAGACGAATTTACTGGCTGTTTTTTTTTTTTTTTTTTTTTTTTTTTTTTTTTTAAATCATACAGTGCGATTTGCCCACAGAGAAATTGTGTAAACACGGCTATTATGTGGCTCTCTATTTTTAGACCGGGAAAGCCGAAAATTAACAATTATGGCTGCCACTCTGGAAGGAATTCCCAACCCCGCTATTAGCACGATGCCCATGCAAATAACACGGGGCATAACTAGCAATGCACGGGATGAAGCATAAGGCTTCAAAAATGAAGCACACAGGGTTGAAATAACGTTATGTCGTTGGAATGTTGATTCAACGTTCTTGGCGTTGAATCAAAGTTGAAACGATGTGGTTTTTCAACGTTTTGTGTCTGCTGGGCTAAAGACCTAGACTACCTAGATTAGACTGCGCTTGCTTGGGAACTTCTTTGTTCACTAACGTAAGTCTTATAAAATTAAGGGTAGACAATAGTATGCTGCAGTCAAATTGTGAACTCATGGCAAACGGCGGATTCAGAGGGAGGATTTAAGTGGGGAGATTCCGTTGAACCCCCTCCCCTCCCCCTTCCCCTACCCCCCTCCCCCTCCCCCCCCCCCCCCCCCCCCATACACACACACACCTTTTGACTAAAAAAATTCAATTTCATGGGAAATTTTGGATAAATTCAACAAATTTGGGATACCTATTTACCCTAACTTCACACCCCTTACACATTACCTTATACTTCTCTTCAACAAGTCCATTTTACTACCTATGAACGTGTGCAAAATTGCTGAATGAGTGGCAAACAGTGCTGAGACTGATCAGACGCCGCGTTCGGTGGCGGCTGATCTGGGTCTACACTGTTTGCCAAGGCCTGTCTGTCCGAATACATAGAGTAAGAACGGTAATTGGACTGAACCCCTCAGAAGTCATCCTCTGTAAAAAGTGCTTTTGTCAACCCAAAACTAGCGATAATTTTATATTTCTATGCGAAGTCATGTTGTGTTACGCATTAGCAGTGCCTTAGCTTCTAAACATTACGTAAACACGCCTCTGTAAAATACTGTATATACCCTAAGTATTCTTTCTGAACAGACAGGACAGAGTAAACAGTGCTGACCCCGATCAGGCGCCACAGAAAAGAGGTCACCTCTCAAAGGAAAGAATTTGCTCCCAGAGGGAGCAAATTCTTTCCTTTTAGAGTAGACCTCTTAACAGTATGAACTTGATGGCCAGGAAAGCAAACAGGAGGTCACAAAAGTTTCCTCCCTTGTAAAAAAAAGGCAGAATATCTGCAAAGTGTATAAAGTTCCATTACAAACGCAATAACATAAAATTGATCGATAAAACCATAAGGCGTTATAAAAAACAGGATAGGAAAGCAGCAAGGAACAAAACCATGCAGCACGCAATTTTTCAAGACGAATTAATTGAAGCGTAATAGTTTCTTTCATTATATATGTTCATTTTGAAAACTGAGTACAGGGCAGTCCGGTACAAAACAAATCGCATGGCTGAAAATAATTCAAATCAGTTCATGAAGCACAAGGAGGTTAATTCCATTATTTCTTTTTCTATTATTATTTGCGTGAGCTTTGTGTGCTGAAAATCACAACCTTGGCTGTCATGCTGTCACACCTGGTAATCTCGTAAGGGGTAGCCGGTGGTTATGCGCCCAAAATCTTTACTCGTACTTCCACGGCCATGACTTGCGAGACATCCAGATGTCAACAAACGGTTAAGTTCTCCTGGTTTATTGCTTTTTAGTCAATTTCATAAACACATTTTGAAAAATCGGACAATGCTATTCCCAACAACTTTCATTTCTGAGTCGGAAAAGATAGGCGTGGGCTTGAAAAAAAAAACAACAAAAAAAAAAAAAAAAAAAAAAAAAAAAAACAAGCGGCTAATGTTTAATTTAATTTCACCAGGAGAAGGGTAGTCCGATATTCCTGTTTTGACTTTTTCTAGTGTAAAATGCATGTATTTTCGGCTGTCTGGGCTGTGAAATACTTATTCAACATATCAGAGACGTACTGCAACCTACGCCTACGTTATAATACATAAGAAGCTAATTTTCCCAAGCATTTGTTCCGGGGCTGAAATATTTGTGCCGAATATGACTTACGAGACCGATTACTCCTTACGGGGCCATTAATCCTTACGGGGACAAGAAAGCCTATACATCACAAAGCGATTTTTACGTCAGTAAAATTAAACTTCTATATGAATTTGCTGAATTGAGAGCTTCAAATATATGCAAACGTGCCATATCAAAATCCTGTTGACACATGCTGTCTTATTTGTAAAATCTTTCATGTTGTTTGATTGATTATATGTAAATGGAATATTTTGAAACTGATTTGGTCTAAAATCTGAATGTTTTTAATTGCGGGGCATTCTGATAATGACTAATATTCCCATATGGGATAATCAATCCTTGTAACAGACACCTGACCGTTGGCTTTCTTGTCCCCGTAAGTGTTAATGTCACCCGTAAGGGGTAATATGCCTCGTAAGTCATATTCGGCACAAATGTTTCAGTCCCCGGAACAGATGCTTGGGAAATTTAGCATGTATTTCAACGTAGACGTAGGTTGCAGTACGTCTTATTTGATATGTCAACTAAGTATTTCATAGCCCAGATAACTGGGACTACATGGTTATTGGAGCTATTATAACTAAAACCCGGGACTAGCTGTAGCACAGTTCCGGCACACCACATTTATGTATACATTCTAAAAGGCTACCATTGCAGCACTTTATCAAAGTTTATGGGATATACATTAATTTAGACAATTTCACTCCTACAATGGTGGATGCATTGGCCTGCTAAGCGTAATCATGTAGAATTCCAGGGTCAGCGTGACCAAAATTTAATACATTTAATACAGTCGACTCTCGTTATCTCGACTTCGCTTATCTCGAATAACTGCTTATCTCGAAGTGAATATCTGGTCCCTGTTTTAACAGGAAATTAAACAACAGGTAGTAAAATATCTCTAACTTCAGGATCAAATTGTATATTCAATTTTGAGATGTGGTTGTTCGATTTATTTTTTTCCTCAATTCTGCAAATCTGATATGTCGAGGTACGGATATGTTGAACTTTTTCAGAGAGTCCCTTGGACTTCGAGATAACGAGAGTCGACTGTATACTTAACTATCCCTCTCTCTCTCTCTCTCTCTCTCTCTCTCTCTCTCTCTCTCTCTCTCTCTCTCTCTCTGTGGTGTGTATGTGGCAAGCTAAAAAGCGAACTGAAATTAGTTGCGATTATTTTTAATGAGGGGATAATTCCTGTAGTGGCCAATAGGATAAGATCTCATGAAGACCTCTCGAAATCATCCTTTGCGTGATGGAATTTGGCCAATTTAACCAAGATTTGCATGTGAAGAACCAAAGACTATTCCGTATTAAAAAATCAGCTTTAATATTTATTTATCTTATACCTGTTTTTCTTTTTCAAAATAAGGAACTCAGAAATTGGTGGTTGATAAATCACTGCTCTCTCTTTGACATTAAAGAAATAAATACTTTTAGAAATACTTGTACGTATTTCGACCAGATAGCTTTAATGTTAAATTCGTAATACGCGTCAGAATCTCTCTCTATCTCTCTTGAAAGACTTCTGATTAAGTTTCATCATTTTTGTTTATTCCATCTTTGTTCATATTTCATTTAATTTGTTTTCTCCTATCTGCTAAAATTGTGTTTCTGATATAGCACTTTTCTCGATGTTTTCTTTGTAAAAAAAAAAAAAAAAAAAAAAAAAATCCGTTTTTTAATATATTTTGATTTGACTGAAACTGCTGCATGACTGACAAAGAGTGTAGATCCAGATCAGACGCCGCGTTCTGCGGCGTCTGATCTGGATCTACTCTGTTTGCTCAGACCTGTCTGTGCCAGTACTTTGAGAAAGTACGGCAATATAAAGGGAGCGCATTTAGAATTAGTCCTTACTTGAACTTATCACAACTGTCTAAATATTCCAGTTACAGATACTGTGAATCATCCCCAGTCACCTCTCAACAACAGGCACTCCCTATAATAGCCACTGATCCGATTTCACAAAGTGCTGATTTACATTTTGTTAAACCTCTTCCTAACAACCACCTCTCTACAACAGCTAGCTTCGTGCCTTCCCAAGAGTAGCTGTTCTAGACAGGTTGCCCATTATGCTGAATATGGAGTCCCTTACTAGCCAAACAATAACCATCACTTACCTACAATGTAGTTTTAAGTTAATTGTTTCATCCCTACAGACCATTATAGATACCTTTGCAAACAGTGCAGATCCAGATGAGACGGCTCGTCACGAGCCGACTCATCTGAATCGACACTGTTTGCCATTCCGCTTTTTGATTTTAGACTGAAACCCCTGTTTGCATCAATGGACATGTCCACATTCAAGGATGGAAGTGTCCACTTCAGAAACTCAGAGATGAAAAAGATGGCCCTTACTTCTGTGCACTTACAGGCTCATACGCAGAAGTCAATAAATAATGCTTGACAGATTCTAAGTCTGGAAGTCCCCCAAAAAGTAATTAGCAAACAGTGCAGACCAGGTGCATTCTGCGGTGTCTGATCAGGGCCTATCACTGTTTACCATGTTTACAAACAGTTTAGCCATTTTTCTCTGGGAATATCTAAAGCATATAGCCTGACATACCTAAAACTTGAAATTCGACTCTTCCAATATATAGTGTGGGGAGTTTATTCAGTCTAAAATGTGTTGAAATCTGGTCCTTAGATTCTTAATTCTAGTCTTCAAATTATTTTTCCTAAAACGTTTGTTTGTTTGTGTTGAGGATTTACGGCCCAGTCAACCCAATGGGGTCATGTCAAGCGCGGTCAGTTTACCTAAACACACTTTTACCGGGTAGGCTTGGTCCTCAAAGCGGTTAACCAGTATTGTGCACATTCTTTCGCCAGAAACTGACAACTGCCCTTCTTGAATCAGCGGAAGGGACAGAATGACCTAAAACGTAAACTCAGTTTAAAAATGAAAGAAACTCACGGTTCAAATATTGTTCTTCTTTGTTCTCCGACATTCTCAGAATCCTTTATTCCGACTAGCGAATGTTTTTGTCAAGTACTTTTATTTGAAACGCAGTTCCTTCAGGAAATTAACTCGATTTGCTATAGATTTTCTTACGGATTTATGAAGTGTGACATAGCCTGGGCGAACTTCACTTACAGTAGTAAATTTCCAATAAAGGTGGTTAAAGTTATAGGAAGCACTGCTTAAAAGTAAATACAAACCATGATATAGAACTCAGAGCGGGGAAAAGGGCATTATCGACATTTTATAAACAGCGAAGAGTGGAGACCCAAACCTGTCCTAGTGTCGTACATGGGAATGGAATCTCTTTCCAGGGAGACAACCCTGTATTTGTTTCTCTTCTGAAATTGGGTTTACTCTGCAAGGAAAGAATTTGCTCCCTTTGGAGCAAATTCTTTCCTTTAAGAGTAGACCAGACCCTATTCAAAAGGGATTTGGTATGTAAGAAAGCAAACATAAAGGGATATATTTTCAGGGGAGACAACTCGACTCAAAATTGTGTAAAGTTATAGGAAGCACTGTTTAAAAGTAAATACAAACCATGATATAGAAACCGAAAGGGAGGAAAACGGCCTTAGTTTGCAGTTCTTCTTCGTGCGTCAGTGGTTTCATATGTCGCGTTTGTTTTGTCATTATTTTTTCCTCATCTCTCCTTCTTTTGGTGCCTAGGGGAGGCAATCCTCCGTGATTGCATCATTTCGTGGGTACCTTTATTTAAATTTTCGTGTTTTATCGTCACAGTGTGGACAACGGAGAGCGGGAAACCAGACCAGTTTTGGCCTTCGTACAGTTTTAGGGGAATGGTAGACTGCTCTACAGTTCGACAAATTTACTATCGTAAAGATTGACTCATTTGGAGCAGTCTAGGGGAATGGATACACTTCTCGGGGAGACAACTCTAATCGAAATTGTGTTTGTTACCCTTCTCAAATGGGGTCTAGTCTAAAGGAAAGAATTTGCTCCCTTTCCTTTAACAGTAGACCCCTCAGAAGGAATTTGTTGTGCAAGAAAGCAAACGGGAATTGTCACATCTTTATTGGAGCCAATTCTAATCAAAACCGAATTTGCCTCCCTTCTGAAAAGGGGCCGTCTACTCTAAAAGGAAAGATTGGGAGCAAACAGGAATGGATATATTTTCAGGGGTAACAACAAAATAGCGCCCTTTAGGGGCAAATTCTTCCGTTTAAGAGTAGACCCCTCAGAAGGGATATGGTGTACTAGAAAGCAAACATTGCAGGGGCACAACTCTGTAATAATTGTATTTGTCTCCCTTCTGAAAACGGGTCTACTCTAATCGGAAAGAATTTGCTCCCCATGGATTTAGTGTGCAATAAAGCAAAAAGAAGGTCGCAGAAAAACAAAAACCAAAAAAAAAAAAAAAAAAAAAAGGCGGATAAACAATCAGATATAGCTAGTCCCTAAACGCTTAGCACTCGGGGTAAAGTTTTCCGCAGACTACATACTGAAATATGTTTCTTATTTTCCCCAGAAAACAGGTTTTAATATTCTATGCAAAATGTCTCCAATGAAGACAATTTGCATGAAATTGAAATCCTGTATTTGGGAAAAAATGAGAACAATATTTTTTTTTTTTTTTTTACTTTTTTTTTTTTTATACAATATTTAAAGAGGGTACACAATTAGCTTCAAAAGCTAGTCTACCTTGTGGTCCTGTATAACATACTAATATAAAATACATACAAATATATACATTAAAATGACAGCATTGTAACAGCAGAAAGGTAAATCAATTTACAAACAATAAAACTAAAATATATGCTAAATGTTTAGAATAAGATTAAAATTTAACTTCATAAAAGATATCCATGAGACTTTGCATCATGCAGAGCACATAAAACTGGGTCATAGGCATGTTAGCTAGTAAATGGTAATACAGGTCGACTCTCGTTATCTCGAATTCCAAGGGACTCACCGAAACGCTTCGAGATATCTGAACCTCGACATATCAGAGTTGAGAGAGTGAGGAAAACAATAAATTGAACAACCACATTTAACAAATGAAAATTTAATTTGACTCCTGAAGATATACATATATATATATATATATATATATATATATATATATATATATATATATATATATATATAATGTGGAAAAGAGGAGAAATTGCTCCTGAGGAGCAATTTCTCCTCTTTTCCACATTATTTTGTTACCTGTTGTGATAGTTTCATTTTAAAACAGGGACCAGATTTCACTTTGAGATAAGCGGTAATTCGAAAAAAGCGAGTTCGAGATAACGAGGTTCCACTATATGTTCTTTTTTTTTTTTAAACGTATCACATAGTAAGATGTAGCCATAAAGAAGAACACTCACCACACGCACAATAGGATCGGAAGGTGTACCGGAGCGTAACGTAGAGCCTCTCATCAATATATGAGTCAACTCGGCTCCGACTGTGCCATCTATACAGGCACCATACCGAAATCCGATGGTCGAAAGAGCATGTGGTGGAAACGAATGTCCAAACAGCATGTCCATCACACCGGGACCTGCCATGGTGACACATTAGGTACATCCGATACAGAGCCTTAAGTGTGCGTGAGGTGTGAGGTGGAACGGCATCTCCCTGTGTTTGATTAATGAACAATGATAAAATACCATTGGGATTAAAAATGTTTCGGAATAAATTATATTCCATCTAAACCACTGTTTTAAGACTTTTCTTAAAAGCATTTAATGTATCACAGTTTCTGACTGGCTGAGGTAGAGAGTTCCATTGCTTGGGAGCTGAGTAGGAAAACGCGCTATTATGGAGCGTTGTACGTGATTTTGGTACATATAGGGTCCCGTTTACACTAGATCGCAAGTTTAAACAATGAGTTTGAGAAACGCCGTTTAACATGTTTGAAATGTATGCTGGTGTCATATTATTCAAATGCCAGGAAGAGGACATGGACCGCTACATAACCTTTGTTGACCTTACCAAAGCATTTGATACAGTCAGTCGTGAGGGTCTGGAAAATTATGGCGAAGTTTGGCTGTCCGACCAAGTTCATAGCAATGACGAGGCAGTTCCACGACGGTATGCTTGCACGGGTCCAAAATGATGGTGAGTTTTCTGATCCATTCCATGTGACAAATGGTGTCAAGCAAGGCTGTGTACTAGCCCCAGCATGATGTTCTGCCATGCCCACAGCTGCTTTCCAGGATGGTGACAATGTTATACCTATTAGGTATCGCTTTGATGGGAAGCTCTTCAACCTAAGAAGGTTGCAAGCCAAATCCAAGGTGCAGACAGAGGTGCTAGACGAGTTCCTCTTTGCTGATGACATGGCAAAGGCTGCTCCAACAGAAGAGAAGATGCAAAAAAAGTGTAGATCAAATATCGGACTCTTGTGACAACTATGACCTCACAATCAGCATCAAAAAGACCGAGGTGGTTTATCAGGCAGAGCCTGGCAAGCCTTACAAGGAGCCATCATTACAGTGAAAGGTCAAAGATTGCAAGTGGAAGACAAGTTCACCTACCTTGTAAGCACATTGTCAAGAGTCGTGCACATTGATGATGAAGTCAATGCCAGGATTGCCAAAGCTAGTGCAGCATTTGGCCGACTACGTGGTAGTGTTTGGGATAGAAGTGGAATCAGGCTTGACACAAAGCTGGAAGTCTACAAAATTGTGGTGCTGCCAACACTATTATATGCATGCGAAACGTGGACAGTTTACCAACGGCATGCCAAAAGACTGAGCCACTTCCATACAAGCTGCCTTAGAAAACTTTTAAAGATTAAGTGGCAAGACAGGATTCCAGACACAGAAGTCCTGAAATGGGCAGGGATGCAGAGTGTACATACTCTTCTGAAACTGGCACAGTTAAGATGGACAGGCCATGTTACCAGGATGCCTGAGGAACGTTTGCCAACGGAAATCCTCTATGGAGAACTAGAAATGAGCAAATGCTCCCATAGTGGTCAGAAGAAGCGAGACAAAGACACCCTCAAAGCCCCTCTCAAGGATTTCAACATACCAGCAGAGTCGTGGGAACAAATTGCTCAGGACCGAGCAAAGTGGCGAGGCCTCATCAGAAGAGGTGCTAGTGAATATAAGGCAAAAAGAATCAGCGAAGCCGAGCAGAAACGTGCACAGCGCAAAGCCAGAGCTAAGTGATCACCAACAGAGCTGTCTTACTCTGACATCTATTGTTCCAGCTGCAACAGACAGTTTAGAGCTAGAATTGGTCTAATCAGCCATCTTAGAACACACAAACAGTAGCATTTCTCGCATGTGATTGAGATTGGTCATTGTCAGTAATGACAGACGAACTATTATTCAACGCCTTATATGTTAATACCGCTTTGTTGTATTTAAGCCTCCTTTCGACTGATAACCATCCAAGCTCTTTGAACATGTCTGCAGATGGTGTTCGGAAGTCTGACTTAAGAATTGTTCTCGCAGCTCGCTTTTGTAAATTTAGGAGTCTTTCAAGATTTGACAGAGACGTCGAGCCCCAGACAATAGAACCATAATCCATCACGGGCATTATGTAACGTTGGTAAAACTGTTTTTGAGCTTCTATCTGTACATATTCAGATAGTTGCCTTAATAATGATATTTTAGATGAAACATTTGAACACAGGTAATCAATATGCGCAGACCAATTTAGGTTTTCGTCAATATAAACGCCTAGGAACTTTTGTTTAGAAACGTTCTGAATGCAAATATCATCTGATTTCAGCTCTATTTCACGACCTACGGACATGCAGGTAGTCTTTTTATAATTTATTGGCAATTTATGCCGCTTACTCCAGTGCTTCGCGTCTGAGAAGTCAGCTAGAAGATGATGTTCAATAACATCAACGCTGTTATTATGTGTATGAAAAGTTGCGTCATCGGCAAAGAAATCTGGGCCCGGTTGTTCAAAGCGTCGTTAGCTTAACGAGCTCATTAAGAGTCATTTCGTTAACTGTTTTAGCGGATTCAACGCATAATATTCTGATACTTTTTGCTGAAAAAAAAGTGAGTAGCTTTTGCAAAAGCTACTCACATTTTTTCAGCAAAAAATATCAGAATATTTGCGTATCACTCGATGTAAATTTTAACGAATCGTTAACTAACGACATCGTTAGCTTTGAACAACTGGGCCCTGCAAAGCAGTGATTTAAAACAAGCGACAAGTCATTAATAAATAGGAGAAGTAGTGTAGTGCCAAAGATCGATCCCTGAGGCATACCAGACGATACATTTACGAATTTAGACAGACCGACATCGCTTGCTATTGCTTGTTTACGAGACGATAAGTAGGACTGGAACCAAAGTAGGGATAGTGGACTGTATTTGTACAAAGACAATTTGTTGATGAGTATATTTCAGTATGTCGTCTGCTGAAAATTTTACCCAGAGTGCTAAGTGTGATAGACAGTCGCTTCTCAAAATGTAAAATATCCCGTCGCTACGGAAGCGCACATTATAGAGTTGATTTGACCGAACGCGCGCTCAACCTGACTTTTGTGTTCGCTTGTAACAGAATACCGCGGATCCCTTTTCTCTCGGTCCGGTAAAGATTATAAAGATATAAATCCATAAATCTGCGATTCTCAAATAATCAATCATCATATCGGATCGCACAGTAGCGTCGAAGACGTCATTTATCTAATTTATGAAAAATTTAGACTACTGGGCCTTGCCAAATCGAAAACAGGTCATTGAGCACATGAGATCAGCGCACTTTGTGTTCGGCCTGTACATCCGCGCGGTCCGATCAGGGTCCCCGTCGTTAGCTGGATTAGAGCTAATGTGCGTGAAATGGGCTCTGATCTGCGCATGCGCAATTTGATCTGCGCATTTCGCTTATGGTAAAAGCCACCCTTTTACCAAGCAGTCCGATTAATGAGTCCTAACCCTAAAAGTACAAAGCCAAACTTTGCAACAGACGACATTCTCATTGTTTCTTTTTTTTATATTTGAGAGAAAATAAGACTTGACATTTCATGTGAATCGTCTGCCTCTGCCTAGAAATGTTAAGACTTGTTTTCAATGAAAATAGCATTTTTTTAATTGTCGTCTGCTTCAATTGTGATTGGCGCTTAATGGGTTCAGAATATTTACCGAATTGTGTGTCAGGGCCAAAGTTTTAAAGGTGTAGCCGGACGTTTTGGTTTACTTAGACTGGCTGACTAATTCTGTCAATGAAAACTGTAGGGTATATAGCAAATTTTGACGTAATCCTGTTTCAAAACATTTAAATATACTGAGAGGTGATAAAGAGTTCGCCAGTGATACCTTTCAGTCCGCAAAAATGAAAGAGAGAGAGACAAAAGAGACAGACAGACAGACAGACAGACAGAGAGACAGGGAGAACACGACAGAGAGGCAGAGACAGAAACAGACAGACAGGAACAGACAGAGAGAGAGACAGAGATGATATTCTGACTCAAATTCAACATTCTAATCGAAATAAATGCAAGTATAGTTAACAGTTAACTTCTTAAAAGAAAGAGAGAGAGAGAGATACGGACGAGCTAGCGGACAGACGGACGGACGGGTGCGCGAACGGGCGGGCTGGCTGGCGCGCAGCAGGCAGGCAGGCGGACGGATGGTCGGGCGAGCAGGTGGGCGGGCGAGTAGCAGGCGGGCGCGCGGGCTACGGGGGGGGTGTGGGGGGGGGGGGCTACGGGGGAGAGACAGAGAGAGAGAGAGGGGATTGTTATGCAAATTAAAGACAATGAGTCAATTTTCTACAGGCAATGCAATGTGGAACACCCATTAAGGCTTTGATCAGAATTATCAAGGAATGTCCTACAAACAAAAATATGACTTAAGATGCTTAACTTGGGAAAAGGGTCATTATGACATATGCATACAGCGAAGGTCCAGAAGAGCGTTCGCATCGGTGCAGTCTGATCTGGACATTCTCTGTTCGTCGCCATATACTACAGAATCCATTGATTCTGTAAACGAGCAACAAAGGCCCTGGTCAGCCTGCGCAAATGCGCAGGCCGATCAGGGCCTGTGCTGTCCGCAAATTGCATAAGACCCCCTATTCGTGCGTAACGCATTAAATTATCAATATACGGTACCTTCTGACATGTGCGTCCAGCGAAAACTCGGATCAGTTTTCACACCCACGCAGCCTGTTCAGTTTTCGCTGTCCACCTGAAAATAGCCGATCCTTGGCTTTCTTAAGAATACATGCCCACTCGGCGCTTGCGCAGAATGATCTTAATATTCCATTATCGCGCATGTGCGAAGGTATTCTTTTCTTCGGCCGAATTTCTCGCCTAAATCATCTCAACCACCTATTGCAGGTGAGATCAAAGTGAAGTCAATGTCATATTTAATCTAATCATGTCAAAAATTACCTATAATGCGTCGTTTATTGAAAATCGTTGCCAAAAAGGAATAAGATATCGGTCGGGGATATCACATTAAAACATAAAGTGAATCTCGATACAATAATGTTGTGTAATACCGTATATCTCCCCCGTACCATACTCTGATTTCGACATCTTTCAGAAAGTCGATTTTTGCCTGGCATGGGCGGATTCAGAGGGGTTCAATCATGGGAAATTTTGGATAAATGATAAATTTGGGATACCGTATTTACCCTATATATTCACACCCGTTACTTTTACCTTATACTTCTCTTCAACAAGTTCATTTTATTACCTAATGTGCATAAAACTGCTGGATGATTGGCAAACAGTATAGGCCCTGATCAGACGCCGCGTTCTGCGGCGTCTGATCTGGGCTACTCTGTTTGCTCAGACTTGTCTTTCCGAATACGTAGAGTAAATACGCTAATTTAACAAGTCGAACCCTGTCAGAAATCATCCAAGATCCGACCCTGCATGGCGTTTTACACACAAGAAATGAATTTACAAACTTTAATCATTTCGCATGTTTTTTTTTTTTTTGTTGTTGTTGTTGTTGTTGTTGTTGTACCTAAGACCAAAAGTTTTATTCTGTACATTAGTACAAAAAAATCGATATTTTCATTTTCACTATAGAAGAAATGGCAACAATGCAAAAACTGATATGGTAGGTAGAATTCAGGCAGGTTTTCAACAAATTCCACTTACTCATATTTTCTGAACTTTTACATTATTGTTGTGAACCATCAGTATTTGTAAATTAGTAGAGAAAAGTAATATATAGAGGATCTTACACGAGTGGTCATTTCATATGAAATTTATAAAACGAGCCTTCGGCGAATTTCATAAATTTCATATGAAATGACCATGAGTGTAAGATTCTGTTTATCATATGACCCTTTTAAATTCGATTTAATCACCTTTAAAGTTGACAATTGTTCAACAGAAAATGCATGGTTGACATTGACGTCATCATGACGTTACTTGTTCCCGCCAAAGTGTTATATAACGTGTGGTTATACGATTTTTATAACATGACGTTATCCACTGAATAACAGCGACGTCATATGATAAATAATTATACATCGTGCAAAAGACGTAAACACGTCACGTCAAGGCAATAGATAAAGTCTTGAAAATGCGTTAGAAGATGCAAAAACGTCATTTTAAAAGCTATATAATATATAATTTAATCAACAGTGGTTTTAAAATACGGGGAATAATTCCCTAGCGCACTCGTTTTTTATCGGACTTGCAACGCCCTAGGAAAATTTATTTCCCGTATCCCGCATTTAAAAGCACTCTTGATTAATCTCTATAAATTTTCTAATAAAAATTTCCAAACAAAAAGTCCAGATTACAATAGAAATTACATAGGTCAGACCCATTTTGGTCGTAAAATTAAGTTACAAAAAAATATTTGAAAACAAAACACACAAACAGAGAAAAAAACATGATTCCTGATAAGTTATTGTCATTCACAAGTCAGTTTTTTTTTCCATTTAGAAGTTCCATTTATTATTCTTGTTACTCAGGCCTGTCTGTCCCAATACTGAGGGTAAACTCGGTAACATTCCAATGAAATTAACAGTGAAATTAACATTTCAGTGAAATATGACCCTTTTTTTTTCACGAATAACTAATGCATCAAATATGGTTTAATTTAGTAGGATGCGTAAATTAAAGTGAAAATGTAAAAATCGAACATTAACATTTAGTCTAGACACCCAAAAAGGGTAATTGGCAAACAGTGAAGACACAGATCAGACGCCGCAGAACGCGGCGTCTGATCAGGGATTACACTGTTTGGATTAAATACAAGAATTTCTATAGAACATTGAAATAATAAAAACTAACCAGAAACCCTGCTTTTCGAAATAGACTAGTCCAAAGAGTTGTGGTAGAAGAGTCCACTCGAGGTAAATGAGCTAAAGAGCCGCTCTGTCACAAAAAAAGGGAGACATGCCACACTGCGGTGACTAACAATGGGGATCCAGACACAAAATTTCATTTCATGGAAAATTTTGGTTAAATTGGATAAATTTGTGATACCGTATTTACCAAGAATATTCATACCTATTACTCTTTACATTATACTTCTCTTCAACAAGTTCATTTTATTACCTGTGAATGTGTGTACAATTGCTGAGTTAGTCGCAAACATGGTATACTCTGATCAGATGCCGCATTCTGTGGCGTCTGATCTGAGTCTACACTGTTTGCACAGGCCTGTCCGTCGAAATATGTAAGTACAGTAATTTGATCAAATCGAACCCCTCCCCTCTCAGAAATCCTCCTGTATCCACCCCAGGCGCATGCGCAAACTGATCTGTGCCTTCGTTCTTCTCATATACCGTAAGGACCCTTTCCTCGTGGTCCGGCTGAAACCACTGACATGATTTTATATTTCCCCTGATTTCATGCAACTACAACGGGTATTAAATATTTGAATTTTAAGGGGAATGAATGCACTTTCAGGGGAGGTATCTCTGACAAAAATGTTTCGTCTTCCTTCTGAAAAGGGGGTCTGCTCTAAAAGGAAAGAATTTGCTCCCATGGGGAGCAAATTCTTTCCTTTTAGAGTAGATGCCTTTTCAGAAGGGCTGAGTTTGCAGGAATTCAAACAGGAAGACACAAAAGTTGTCTCCCTTGTACAAAATGGCAGAGAAAAATTACCAAGTGCATCCCTGTCCCTTAAATCGAACGACTTAAAAATATGATATTAGGACTGTTTATCTAGGATTAATTTTCAAATATCCTATAACCTATATAAATTCGACGGATATTAATCAAACCTCGTATTGATCTTCGGTAGCTGTTCTGTCACAAAATAGACGAGCCGCATCGTCAGGAAACGTACCTTAATAGTAGAGCCACAACGAAGCACATGTGCGCACAGCGAAGATTCAGATCAGCCTGTGCATTCGCGCAGTCTGATCAGAATCTTCACTGGGCACATTTTGGATAGCAAAGGATGCAAAGTTTCTTCATGCGGACAGCGAAGACTCTGATCAGTCTGTGCGGATGGGTCTTTGTTGGGCGCACATGTCAGAAGTTACGTTTTGTCGCATTGCGGTTCGTTAATTCTGCGTGGTGCTATAGGCATCAGCTTCGTTTTATAAGAAGACGGATCTTCTGGGCATGCGCGGACAACAAAGGTGTGCGCATCTGCACAGTCTGATCAATGCCTTCATTTTTGGCGTTTAGAACCACAGAACTGTTAGATATGGGATAATGCAGCGGATTTTTTGTTTGGCGCTTTACACAGATGAAATAAATTTGCAAACTATGCAAAACTTTTTGTTGTAACCACCTATGCACAAAACGTTTTTGTCTAGTCATTGGTTCAAAAAATAAAAGACCATCAAAAAATAAAAGACTATCAAATATTTCCACATTTCGTACTGTAACAAGAGTTGTCAGAAGAAAGGGGTAATCGGATATGAAAACAATCTTGAAATATTAAAGACGAAATGCAGAACTTAAACATAAACATAGCAGTAAATGACAGAGTATGGCCTGACTTTGATGTCGGAAAAATGTCAAACTGGGGGATGGGGTATATGCCATCGAAACGTATTCCCTTCATGTATCTTATACGCTGAATCCCTTATGCTGGTCTGGACGAAATATGAAGGCTATATGTTACATACTTCAACAGTCATATACACTTTTCAAAACTTAAACACACCTGTAAATAATACAGTATGACCTGACCTTGACCTAGGCAGAAGATCAAACTGAAGAAGGGGTGTGTGCTATTGAAAGGTCTTACCCTAAGGTAGGTGCGGGCCGATTATTAAAGCAGTATCTTGAATACTTCACCAGTTACGAACACTTTTCAAAACTTAAACGCAGAACTCGAACATGGGTTTAAATGACAAAGTATGACCTGACCTTGACCTAGGCTGAACGTCAAAGTGAGGAAGAGGTGTATGCTATTGAAAGGTCTTACCCTAAGGTTGGTGTGAGCCAAATATTAAAGCGGTATCTTGAATACTTCAGCAGTTACGAACACTTTTCAAAACTTAGACGCAGTACTCCGACATGGGTTTTTACATGACAAATTATGACCTGAACTTGACCTGGGCAGAAGGTCAAACTGAGAAAAGGGTGTGTGCTAATGAAAGGTCTAACCCTAAGGTTGGTGTGGGCCAAACATTAAAGCGGTTTATTGACTACTTCGGCAGTTATGTACACTTTTCAAAACTTAAACGCAAAACTTAAACATGGGTGTAAATGATAATGTAAGAACTGACCTTGACCTACATAAAGGGTCTAACTTGGGGATGGGGTGTATGCTGTTGAAAGATCTTACCGTAAGGTAGGTATATGCCAAATATGAAAGCAGTACCTTAAATAATCAAAAAACTATGCACACTTTTGAAAACTTAAACATTGTGCTAACGCGGACGCCGACTCGGACGCCGAGGCGGACATGGACGCGGACAGACACCGATGCCAACGACTGGGTTACAACATAAGCTCTCCAGGGACATAGTCCCGGCGAGCTAAAAATGGCTGCAAAGTTTGCAGAAATAGACAGGGTAGGTAGCTATGAGGCAGGTTTTCAACAAGGTCCGTTTGTTCAGTTTTTCTGAATTTTTCACAATATTGTCATGAAATTTCATCAATTAAAAATCAGCAAAGAAAAATAAAAAGAAAAAAGAAATCTTAGGTGAAAATTCCAAAACGTCACTTTAAATTGCATAGGTCAGACTATTTGGACTTAAATTTAATTTTGGGATAAATATTTAAGAATCAAACACAGAAACTGAAAAGACAAACGGTTTCTGTTAAGATATGGTTATTCAGAACAAAATAATAATAATAATAATAATGAAATTAATAATAATAATAATAATAATAATAAAATTATTAATAATAATAATAATCGTTCGTCTGTCATTACTGACAATGACCAATCCTAATCATCTGTGTGATGTGTTATTATTTGTGTGTTCTAAGATGGCTGATGAGACCAATCTTAGCTAATAATAATAATAATAATAATAAACACCAAAACACCAAAACACCAAGCACAAAATGTCTTTCCATGTGATATCGAAAGGACAGTAACTGTTTGCCTGTGGCAAAAGAACTTTTTTCTCATGGTGCGGCTCAAATTTGGGCCACGTCAAGCGAAAAAGAGTCTTCAAACATGCGCAAAATGCGCAGATTCAGATCATCCTGCGCATGCACAGTCTCATCCGGGTCTTTGTTCTCCAATGATACATTCCGTAGTAGTCAATGATTTTGCTAGCGTACAGCGAAGTCACTGATCATCCTACTCATGAGAAAAGTCTCATCCAAACCTTTGATACATTTTAAAGTATTCAATGATTCTATGAGCGGACAGCGAAGGACTTGATCAGACTGCGCAATCGCGCAGTCTGATCCGGGGCTTCGCTGTCCGTAAATGACCCGAAGGCACGTTATCGCTTGGTACAACTCAAATATGAAAACAATGGGCCAGATATGAAGGTTCATTATGTCATGATCAGGGGCTTCACTATTCATTGATATATTCTAAGTCTGTGTTGTGTTTAAATAGTAATCCTACATTTTACGTTAATTATTACTATTATTATTATTTTTATGATAATTATTGTTATTCTTATTGTTTATTAATTATTATTATCATCAGTTTTATTATTGTTGTTGTTATTATTATTATTGCCATTATTATTGTTATGATATAAGAATATTAATAATAAAAATGATAATAATAATAATAATAATTATTATTATTATTATTATTATTATTATTATCAGGGGCGAATCGAGGATGATTTCTGAGGGGTTCAGTTTTAATCAAATTACCATACATATTCTACGTATTCGGACAGACAGGCCTGAGCAAACATGTAAACCCAGATCAGACCTGCAGAACGTGGCGTCTGATCAGGATCTACACTATTTGCCACTCACCTAGCAATTCAACGCATATTCATAGGTATTAAAATGGACTTTTGAAGAAGAGAAGTAAAGAGTAAGGGGTGTGAGTATTTAGGGTAAAAACGATATCCCAAATTTATCAAACATTTCCCATGAATATATGAAATTTTGAGTCAAACGGGTTCATCTGAACCCCATCCCCACCTCAAATCCCTCTGAACCATCTGTGATTATTATTATTATTATTATTCAAGTTATCATCATTATTATTATTATTTGAATTGAATTGAATTATTATTATACTTATTATTATTATTATTATTATTATTATTATTATTATTATTTCTTCCATATAGACTAAAAGCTACCAGCACGTAAAATATACGGTCTACTTATATAGGAGCAATGAACAAAGGGCCACTTTGTAGAATGGCTTTTTAGCTAAATGTTTAGCTAAAAGTGTATACCTCTTAAAATATTGTATAAATAAATAAATAAGTACACACAAGGGCAATAAATCTTCCATACAAATAGTTGCTTCTCTCCCCATTAGTCCTACCCTAAAGAAAAAGAATTTGCTTCGTCGGGGAGCAAATTAAAGGAAAAGAATTTGCTCCCTTCAGTGTGGCCACCATTTTCGAAAGGAGTCGATCATCCTGTTTGTGAAAGTTGTCTCCATTGAATGCATACTGTATACGAGGGTCGTGCAAAAAGTTCTGTCACTAATAGGCTTCCTTGGTTTTATCCCAGGTATATTTTAAAATGCTTAACAGCACTTGAATGGTGTGTTGAATAGCTAACGATACCATTTATTTCGTGCAGACTGCTTTCCAACTGACCGAGTTATTTTAAATTGAAATAGATGCAGTCATATACACTCACCAATTTACTTGTTACATTGGAACATGGACCAGAAGACTGAAATTCGTAGCTATATTAAATGCCGCATTAGGCTTAATATAGATTCAAAGCAGATATTTAATGAATTGTGTGGTATATATGCACCGCAGACCATTTCAATGCGCAGAGTTTTTTAGATGGGTTAAAGCTTTTAAAGCTGAAAAATTTTCTGTTGAAGATGATACCTGGCCTGGAAGGCCTAAAACTGTTACCAAGGCTAACATCTCTGCTGTAAAGATTGTGGTCGAACAGGACGCGCGATTGTCTGTCAAAGATATAGCTAGTTGTACTGGCATATCAGAAGGCAGTGTACAAACAATTCTGAAAAAGCGTTTGGACCTGAGAAAGGTTTGCGCTAGGTAGCATTTGCTCACTCAGGAGCAGAAGACACAACGGCTTAAATATGCCTTGGAACTTTTGAAAACATACAAAGGCTGTAATAGTCGGGTTATTTCTAACTTGCTAACAGGTGATAAAACCTGGGTGCACATATTTGAGCCACAAAGAAGGGCTGATAATAAGCAATGGAAGCGAAAAGATCAAAAACACCCATGTATTGCCAAGAGAACCATAAGTTCGAAAAAGATGTTGAATGCAATTTTCTTTAATTCAAGTGGGTCAGTCGTTCAAGTGCCTTGTCCATCCGGTCATACAGTCACTGACCGATTCTACAAGACTTCTGTACTGAAGAAGGTGAAAGAGTTTCACAATAAGAAATGACCAAGCAAAGGATGGACAGGAATCCACATTTTACATGACAATGCCTCCTCTCATAAGTGTGGGGTTGTTAAGTGTTTTTTTTGGCTTCTGAAAAGGTGAAAGTTTTAAACCATCCACCTTATTCACCTGACCGGAGTCCCTGTGACTTCTTTTTATTTTCAAGGCTTAAGAAAGTGCTTTCTGGAAATAAGTATACGTCTTGACGGTCTCTTGGCAGCGCTATTTATAAGTGTCTCCAACAGATACCAAAAGAAGACTATTTATCTGCTTTTCGCGACTGGGTAAAAAGGTTACAAAAATGTGTTTCAGTAAAGGGGGGAATACTTTGAAGGTTTGTAATAAAAATATGCTTGATAAAAGGTAGCACTGAAGTTATCCGAACCCAGTGACAAAACTTTTTGCAGGACCCTCGTATGCCAATAAAGCTTCCAAAAATATCAAAACGACTCATTTTTTGTGCAGTAAAATATAAAATGTTAATATTTTTCATGTGTGTGTGAAAACTTTAAAGCTAAAAATCATTTAAATTCCACTGAAGACCTATAAAAATCAGCGTATTCAAATAAGTATATTTGGTAAAGACTAAATGAGCATATCAAGAAAAAAAAAAAATAAATAAATAGTATATTTGTTCTAAATAATACAGAAACAAATAATACTAAGTTATACATATACAAATACCGCATGAAAATATTTGAAGTTTTGCAAGAATATAGATTGGGGGATGGGGGGCACTCTGGGAGGTGCAGATTTCACAGGAGGGGGTGGCATGTTTCCTTGGGAGCAGATTTCACGGGGGGGGGGGGGGGGGGGGCACTTTTCTCGGGGGCAGATTTCCGGGGGTGCAGATTTCGTGGGAGGGGGTGCACTTTTCCGGGGGGGGGGGGGGTGGGGGTGTCAGATTTCCTGATACCATATTTGGACTGCCTTGCACTTTATCTGCAAGGAGATAATACGAAAAACTACTGCTATCTTTCACTGGCTTTTATTTCACAAGTATGGTAAGGAGTTAAAGTCCCAATAGTTAGATTATACGATACCTCGCATATGCCGGAAGACTGTTTCACTTGAAGCGGCCTGGTTTGTAATATCCCAGTCTTTGAACCCAATTTTTAGCAGAAAAAGAACTGCAATTAGTTTTTCTGCAATATTTATTTTAATCGACTACCGGTTAAATAAACAGCGCACATGTAATTAGCTTTAGCACTGCTTTGTCGGTGCAAGAGATTTAAACACTTAGCGTGCTGGGTAAAGATTTCAGCAGACGACATTTTGGAATATTTTCTTATTATTATTATTATTATTATTTTTTTTTTTTTCAGAAAAAAGGCTTTCACAATCCATGCAAATTGTCTCCGTACGAGACGCTTTGCATGAAATGTCAAAGCCTATTGTCTGGGGAAAATAAGAAATGTATCATCAGTTTGTCGCCTGCTAAATGTGCCCATAGAGATGGAAAGGTTAAAATGCCAATGTTTGCAGAATACTTTGCCTTTAAAGCGCTAAGCAAAATTGTTGCAGACGACACTCAAATTTCAATTTTCAGAAAATAAGACTGCACTTCATGAGAATCATCTTATCACTGAAAAATAAAATAAACTTATATCAAAATGTCGTCTGCTGCATATGCGCTTTAAGGGTTAATTCAGTGATCAATTTATTAACTCTTTTGGTGCCAAATTTCAGACGACAAATGTCGTCTTTTTTATTTTAACAAACTGTCGCTTGGAAAGACTATTGTATGTAAAGTTGAAAGACTGAATATCAAACAGCGTAGATCCAGATGAGACGGATCATTGAGCCGTCTCATCTGGATCTATGCTATTTGCAAATGCCTCTTATTATCGCCTGTGGCAGTGAAAGAGTTAAGCAGACGATAATCATGAGAGGGAAAAGTTTTCTAACGTTTCTCTCAAAACTAGATTTGGCTTAACATTTTATTCGAATCAACTCTGCAGACAATTTGAATGAAATGTCTGTAAAGTATGAAAAAAAAATCGCCTAGACATATTGATTTGTCATCTGCTTCTTTAGCCTACCTAGGGGTAAAGGAAAAAAACGTCTGCTCATTGTCGCCTGTTGCAGGCGAATGTTTGATTGACTATATTTAACACCATATGTTACACCACAGGTTATGAGAATAATAAATATATTTAAAAATCAAAGGGCTGAATAGCCCTGAAATGACAGATTCTATGAAAAACTAATAAATTCCCGGTATCATTCTGTTCTCCATTTAAGTTTGTGAGACGCTTCTTCGTCGAAAAAAAACGAGCTATAGCGAACATCAAAGGCGCTGATCAGCCTGCACCGACGCGCAGGCTGATCTGCGCATTTGTTGGTCGCGCATATATTAAGGCGGGTTTTCTCAGCAACTCTCGCCATAGATCAAGCACAAGTTGCATTACTTTTGTATGGACAGCGCTTCAATGGCGTACTAATATACACACATTGACACATTGGATCTACGTTTGTGCGCGGATAAATACGAAAATGAATAGTAGTCAAAGTCACTTTCTCTAAAACCGTGCGTGGCAACGAAGAATGACAGATAGAACCTGTCATTAATAATACTTGGTGTCGAAAAGGTGCATCAAATACTGAACAAATATTGACATACCGTCATTACCCTAAATGTTCACTCATCTTAACCCATTATAATATCTATACTGTAATTTGAACAAGCCACTTAGACCACCTGTCGGTTTGAAATTGCTGTGTGAGAGGCAAACAGTGTAGATCCTGATCAGACGCCGCGTTTCGCGGCGTCTGAGCTGAATCTGCACTGTTTGCTCCGGCCAGCCTATCCGAATACTTAGTGTGTATACGGTATTCTTGTATTTCATTTTTTACAACATAAATTTATCTAATCGTATATAAACCAAATTTTTTACCTTTTCTCCATAAATACATGTAATATAATGAGAACGTCATTGCTTAAATTGCACCAGATCAGAGAGATAACCGGTTAAAAAAAAACTTTCTCCGCGAACGCTTCTCATGAGTAACCACAACATGTGTTTTCGTAAAATTATCAATTCACTAGACAAAGTGACCAGTGGGTCACACACACTTGTACCCTCGGCCTTAATAATATACCCTCTTAAAAAATCTTCAACGCAAAAACTTTTATGAAGCTGTTCGAAAATTTGATTGGAGAGAAATAAAAATTGACAAATAAATCATCACGAAAAAATGCCTATATAATTTTAACCCCCCTTAAACCCCACTTTAATATAGTAAAACTGGGGTTTACAGGGGTATACATTATTTTTTTTTATTTCTGCTCAAAAACATAGATTGTGGGTACCCGTTAGAACCGCCTCACTGAGGCGGTTCTAACGATTACCCACAAGCTATGTTTTGAGCAGAAATATGAAAAATATCAGAACGTTTTATCTGAAAATTTTCATTTTTTGGTGGTAAATGTTTCAATATATTTGAATAGGCGTGTTTTCGTAGTAATGATGGAAGAATAAGCAGTGGTGCGCCCCAGGTCTCTTTCCCGCAGACAACGTGTCAGACCGAACATTTGTATCAAATTTCAAGCTCCTAGGTGCATTTTGTTTTTAGAGCAATGTTTGACATAAAATTCCCTATGTATTACAATGGAGAGAAAGAAGAGAAACAGGGAAAAATAGAAGAACGTATAAGTAAACCTCACCAGCATGGTTTTCTTTCCCACAATATATTTGGTTATTCTCAAAGTGTTCACAGGAGCAACTTCTTTCCTTTGAGAGTAGACCCCTTGGGAGCAAATTCTTTCCTTTTAGACCCACTGGGAACAAGTTCTTCCTTTTTAGAGTATACCGATTGGGAGCAAGTTCTTCCCTTTTAGAGTAGACCCATTGGGAGCAAATTCTTTCCTTATAGAACAGACCCCTTGGGAGCTAATTCTTTACTTTTAGAGCAGCAAATTATTTCCTTTTAGAGCAGACCCTTTGGGAGCTAATTCTTTACTGTTAGAGTAGACCCCTTGGGAGCTAATTCTTTACCATTGGAGCAGACCCCTTGGGAGCTAATTCTTTATTTTAGAAAGGAGACAAAACTAATTTCAACATCGCTGCCTCCCCTGAACGTGTATCTACCCCACTTATATTGGTCATTTATCATTCTTTGAAATATATAGAGCGCATAAGATTTATAGTGAATAATTGAATGCTGGATTTTTAAGTATTTGAATTTAATAGTCGTTTAACAAAAGAATCGTGTCATAAAAAGATGCAGACAAAAGTATTATATATAAGGTAAAATATTTTATTTGTCGGTAATCTGCCTATATACCATACTTTCTCTTATTAAGGGTGTCCGCTGTCCGCTGGTGATAATCAAACATTAATTCCTCGCCCACCTCTCTCTCTCTCTCTCTCTCTCTCTCTCTCTCTCTCTCTCTCTCTCTCTCTCTCTTTCTCTTTTCAAGGCTTAGTCTTTTGAGTAACTACCTATGCATAATCCTGGAAATTCCAAATATTTAGCTTTACAACGTGAGCCACTAATCACACAGACGGTTTTCTTCCGCTTCCATTTCTAAGCTAAGTACCCTATAAATCAAAGCACTGACAGCACTGAAGGGTCGATTGTCTCAGTGTAGGCGCGGAAAATGATCCTGATGAGGAGACTTTAGACTGTTTTATTTAACCCTTTACTACCTTTAATTTAAGCAAACAGTGCAGACCCTGATCAGACGCCGCGTTCTGCGGCGTCTGATCTGGGTCTGCCTGTTTGCCAATGTCCGAGTCCAGGTTTTATAGAGAATCCTCTTTATACTGCACTCTGACGTCACGGCGCCAAGAATAACGCAGCTATAAATAACCGTTACCTGGATTTCGTTCAACGCGCGGTTTGATTCCATTGGTCAATGATAATCACGTAGACAACTATCTTTAAGGAATCGACCAAAAAAGGTGTTTTAATAGAACTCAACTCTTTGTTGGATTCGCTGTATTTTCTCATTGCAAAACATCACGGAAATATACCTATATAATTTTGACCCCCTTAAACCCCACTTTTATATAGCAAAACTGGGGTTTACAGGGGTATACATTATTTTTCTTATTTTTGCTCAAAACATAGATTGTGGGTACTCGTTAGAACTGCCTCGACGAGGCGTTTCAAACGAGTACCCACAATCTATGAGTAGAAATATGTGAAAAAAAAAAATGTCAGATTTTCTATCCGAAAACTTGCTGTTTTTTGGTGGTGAAATTTTCTATATATATGAATAGGCGTGTTTTCGTAATGCATTTATTTACGGGGTCTGGATACACTTGGTGTATTTTCCTGTCATTTTTACAAGGGAGAAAACTTTTGTGTCTTCTTGTATGATTCCCTGCACAAGGAATACCTTCTGAAACGGTATCTACTCTAAAAGGAATAAATTTGCTCCCACTTTAGAGGAGATCCCCTTTTCAGAAGTCAGGAGGCGAAACCTTTTTGAAAGAGTTACCTCCCCGAAAGTGTATCAATTTACCTTAACATTCAATTAAGTCAAAAATATTGGTCGAACTGGGACCTTTAACGTAAAATAAAAATCTTCAGGGTTGCATTTGAAAACAAAGAACACACAAATAAGACTCGGTTTTATTAAGTCTCTTCATACGCAGCAATGTAGTTTGCGAAGTTGGTTACGCCCCTTTCTCCGGCTTAAGCGGTATTCGATTTTCAAAGTAACCAGAAGGAGCGCAATGATCCTAAAGAAAATCAAAATATAATCTGCACTACAGTGAAGGACGGTGAGACGTTTAACGACCGCCACACAGCACTTAACTGAAGCTGTAGTGAAGTCTGCGACGTCTAATCTGGGTCTGCACGGTCTGCCAATGTTCCGGTCTAGGTTTTACAGACTGCACTCTGAGGTCACAGCGACAAGAATAGCGCGGCTATAAATAACCGTTTATACCTGGATTTCGTCTAATGCGCGGTTTGATTTCATTGGTAAATGGTAATTGCATGGACATTTTGGCGTTTGTATACTATGGCTCGATTGTAAACAATCGGCCCAATAAAATCAAAGGGCTGAATAGCCCTGAAATGACAGATTCTATGAGAAGCTAATAAATTCCAGGTATCATTCTGTTCTCCATTTAAGTTTGTGAGACGCTTCTTCGTCGAAAAAAAAAGAGCTACAGCGAACAACAAAGGCGCTGGGTCACATAGCTGAATTTTTATTGCATAAAATACCTTTATGGTCACCTGTTAATGTCATGTAATTGTTGAAAAAGAGAATATAATATTGGAGTTCAATGTATTTATCCCTTATTACATTACATAGACATATTTATGTTAACCCTTAAAGCGCTTATCACAACTGTAGCTGACGACATAGTCATTTACATGTATTTATTTATCTATTTATTTATTTTTTTGGTGAGTGTGTTTTGTTTTGTTTTTTAATTACAGGAAAAATAATTAGGACTAGCAGACGATTCACGTAAAATAAGAAGTCGATTTTCTCGACAAATATTAAATAAAATAAAATAAAAATAATAAAGAAAAATAGGATGTCATTTGGCATAATTTTGCTAAACGCTTTAAGGGTTAAACACGGATCGCGCCAAGCGAAAAGGCGCCTTCACGCCTGCGTGGGATGCGAAGTAATTCATCAGCTTCTGTTCATTCACAACTGACAGCCACTGATACTTTCTTCTGTATCCAATAATTCTGTACATAAGACAGCGTTATAAAATGTGCCGCCATTTCGAAAACACGCCTATTCAAGTATATTAAAAATTTCACCACTTTTCAGATAAAAATTCTGGTATCTTTCATATTTCTGCTCAAAAACATAGATTGTGGGTACTCGTTAGAACCGCCTCGGCGAGGCGGTTCTAACGAGTACCCACAATCTATGTTTTTGAGCAGAAATAAGAAAACTAATGTATACCCCAGTAAACCCCAGTTTTACTATATAAAAGTGGGGTTTAAGGAGGTTAAAATTATATAGGTGTGTTCTGACCCTTCGCTGTCTGTATGTGTCTCAAAGACCACTTTTACATGAGATGACATATTTTATTTAACAGGAGTTTATTGTTAGGGTATAGTTTGGTGGCGTCTACGGTACGAAATGGGCCGCTTTATTGCTCTCAGGTTTTCCATAAAAATGAATTTGCTGTGTCATGAGAAAAAGTTAAAAGAACTACAACGTGAGAAAATGTATCGTATGGTGTTTTGTTTGTGTTGAGGTTTTACGGCCCAGTCAACCCAATGTGGTCACGTCCAGCGCGGTCAGTTTACCTAACCACACGTTTACTGGGCAGGCTTAGTCCTCTAAGCGGTTTTAACCAGTATTGTGCACATTTTTTCGCCAGAAACTGACAACTGCCCTTTTTGAATCAGCGGAAGGCAGAGAATGACCATAGAAAATATTTCATGATCAATCTCCGCGAAAGAATGTCGCCGACCTCGGCGGGGGGGGGTTGAACCCGCGACCTCCTGGTCTCCAGTCGGACGGCGCATCCAACTGAGCCACCGAGGTCGGCATCGTATGGTGTGCCATAGACTGGCTTCAGTCTATTGATTTAAACAATGACTGCATTAAAATGCATTAATTGTAAATTTTCTCTTCTAATTTCTCTTCAGATACTCAAATCAGTATCTAGTGGTCAGCCTCTATAATCATGTTATTATATTGGTTTTATTTAGTGGATGTATTAAAGACGGTTATAAGAATAAATAATTAGTCACTGGAGACTGGAGCCAGTCTAGGTGTGCCAGCGAAAATTCAGAGCAGCTTACTCATAGTCTAATCAGCATCTTCACTGTCCGCCTGCAGAAGCATTTGCCCCTTAATTGGCTGTCCACAGACAGCACAGCGAAGAAACTGATCAGTCTTTGCGGATGCTAAAAGCAGTCTCAGCCCAGTAAGCATTCTACATGAATCTATAGCAGGTCGCTATCGGCCCGTCAGCTACCCTAACGGGCCGATAACGGCCCGCTATAGATTTATGTAGAATGCTAGCTGAGAGTATCTGTGGAAGGGCCACGATCACGGAACAGTGCTTTCAAGGTACCGGACAAATGTTGACTGAATTAAAAAAAAAATGGCACTCCGTCAAAAAAAAACAAAAAAACAAGATGTGTTTGTGAAACAGGAACATGTCCCCGGGCCAAGCTCAATTTTCTTTAAAGTAGGTCACAGGTCAATGCCAAGGCCAAGATCACTGGTCAAAAGGAACCTACATGCCACAGTGCTTGCATTAAGGGAAGTCTGGGAGTCAGAGACTCCCAAAAATTGCCCTGGGATTTCCAAAAATCAATGCCAGGAAGTCTGGGACTCCCAACTTTTTAGGATATTTAGTCGTTTAAAAACAAAAATTCAGAATGAATTTATGTGTTATTTAGCTTAACAATTGCAGTTTTACTCCATAAATGAGAGTTTAAGAATATTGAGGTTGAATTTCTGAAAGTGAATGAAAAAAAATTTGATCACCAGGACTTCCAGATATTGGAGCTAGGAAGTCCTGGGACTTCCTGATTTTGACAGTTAGTGCAAGCACTGCATGATGCCAAATATGGAGGCTCTATCTGAAACGGTTCAAAAGCTTTCACCAATGTTAATTTTTTCTTTAAAGTAGGTCACAGGTTAAAACTTTTTAAAAAGGGAAGCCCTTGTCACAATGAACCTACAAGCCAAATATGAACGCTATCTGAAACGGTTCAAAAGTTATGACCAATGTTATTTTTTCTTTAAAGTAGATCAAGGTCAAGGTCACAGGTCAAAATTTTTTGTATGAGTGGGAAGCCCTTATCACAAGAAACCTACATGCCAAATATAAAGGCTCTATCTCAAACGGTTCAAAAGTTATGACCAATGTTAAAGTTGTCCAACCAACAAACCAACAAACAAACAGGGCAAAAAAATGTCCCCGCTATCGTTACCGGGGACATAAAAAAAAACACAAAAAACAAAAAAAAAAAAAACATAAAAAAAAACAACAAAAAAACAGCACAGCTGTTGTGAATGAAGTAACTGGAATCTGCGATCGCCCTTAAAATACATCTTAACCCTTGTCCTGCTGAACCCGGGTATGTCCTACCTTTGCAAACAGTGTATATCCAGATCAACTGGGTTCTGAAGAAGCCAACTGATCTGGATCTGCACTGTTTGCTATTAAGTATGTGGATTTATATCAACAATCTGGATCAAGTAATTTGATTGGCTGAAAACTAGAAATGGGCGTGACATATTGATTAATTCAGCAGGACAAGGGTTAAAGGCCCTGATTAGACTGTACAATGCCTGGCACCGAGGTTATAAAACCTTTTTCGTTCTCAACTCAGTTGAAAATGACCTCAAATCTCAAATTGCTTACAAATTGCACATTTATTTCTTGCAAAACATAGCTGAGCATGAAAATTTCTGTTAACAAATATGAAAATACCAACTGCTGTTGGCATTTTCAAATTTATAAGCAGAGAACATTTCATGCTCAGCTGAGTTGAGCACGAAAAATTTATAACCTCGGGGCCATGACTACATTGTAAATGGAGTACTGAGTTGCAGTTGAAATATTTCCTATCTTAAAATTTACTGGCCATGGCAACCAAACAAAATGACGGATGACAATAAAACATACGTTTGATAAAGAATCACCCAATCATAATTTCTGCTAAGTTGAGACCCATATCACTTCATGAAGTACATGCAATTAAACCATTTTCCCATTGTCTATGGAAATTTTCCGTTGCCATGTCAACCAAACCAACGGGCAGATTGGCGAAGTTTTTGCCGTTACGATTTGGCCCTACATAAGCAACATTTCTACTAAATAAGAAGTGTATTTGCAAAACACCATGCCCCCAACTGTATTCGCTTGTCCATGCATATTGCCAAAGTTGGAAAGGGACATAACTCTAACAAAACCAATATGATTTTTTTTTTCAAAAGTTTATCAGGTGACCTACTCCTCAGCCCCAATAAGCTTACCAAGTTTCAAGACCCTAGCTCAAATTGATATTAAAATATATTGTCCACAAGAAAAAAGCAAAACGAACCGGGAAGAACGGACGAACCCAAAGCAAAATACATAATCAGTGGATTTGGAGGACACGTCATTAAAAAATCCTATTTTAAAATTTACTGCTGTCAGGGCAACCAAACTAAAAATGGCCGCTGGCTGTAAAAACATTCCAAATACAATTACCATAAGATCATTACTGCCAAGTTTGGTTCGAACAGTGGTTATGGAGACGATGCAATTAAGCCATTTTCCTATTATAAGCCTGTGGGAAATTTTTGGTTGCCATAGCAACCAAATTCGCAATTGCAACTAAATAAACAGACAGACCAACATAATCTTTAAATCCCTCTAAACAAGCAACATTCTACCAAATTAGGGTCGCACTGATTCAATGACTTTGGAGATCATTTTGAAATGTTAATGGAGGCATGGACGGACCAGGTGAGCTAAAAATGAAAGCCTAGGGCGCTGATGCACGGACTGATCCGACTGTCACTACTGACACAGCATATGACTTTGTTGCTCGGGTTTCGCCGTTAGCCTGCCGTATCATCACGAAAACATGCCTATATACTGTTGACCCCCTTAAACCCCACATTTATATAGTAAACTGGGGTTTACAGAAATATACATTATTTTACTTATTTCTGCTCAAAACATAGATTGTGGGTACTCGTTCGAACAGCCTCGGCGAGGCGGTTCTAACGAGTACCCACAATCTATGTTTTTGAGCAGAAATTTGAAAAATATCAGAATTTTTATCTGAAAATTTTCATTTTTTGGAGGTAAAATTTTCAGTATATTTGAATAGGCTTTTTTTCGTAATTTAACATAAATTGGCTTGATTTTATGCCATTGTGCAGCAACTGCCAACAAAGCATTATATCGGAGATTAGGGAAATAACAAACATTAAAGTTTCAATAAACAGCACCATTGATTTCATGTAATCTTTCATGGTAACGGTGTGATTAAGCATCATTAAGTTTTGTTTCACATCGATTGCCATTGGATCTTTCTCAAATGTTTAAATATTACTTTATTTTTTTCTATTTCCTGGTTCATGATAAATGCATTTAAACGATATTCGATTAAATATAATGTAGGAGCCTCACAGTTAACAAACAACTATTAAACAAGCGTCCTTGCAGTACTTTTCCTCGTCCAATACTTGTATGACCCACGATCGTCATCAGCAAGACAACTTCATAGTTGTACAATTGTAAACAGTGAACCTTATGCGGTAAAATTCCGCTATAGCGACCACCTTTAGTACTGCCTAAAATGGTCTTATTAGCGGAGCGGTCTTAATGTTGAATGTAGAACGAAGTACCAGATAAGGTGTTTTTTTCGACCAAAAAGTACTGACATTTTTCTTATTTCTCCACAAAAAAATATGTGTATGTGGTACTCATTAGAAGCGCCTCGCTTCAATATATTTTTGTGGAGAAATAAGAAAAACATTATGCGAATACCCTCTCTTATCTGGAGCTATGTAGAATAACAAGTAAACCCCATTTGGGACTGGCAAAAGCTGGTCCGTTTTTAGCGGAGTGGTCTTATTTTCAAGTGGTCTTAACCCTAGTCCTGCTGAACCCGGATATACACTGCTTTTGCAAACAGTGTAGATCCAGATCAGTTGGCTTCTTCAGAAGCCAACTGATCTGGATCTGCACTGTTTGTAATAAAGTGATTTTGTAGTAAGAACCTGGATAAAGTGATCGGATTGGCTGAAAATTAGAAATGGGTGTGGCATCTTAATTTATTCAGCAAGACAAGAGTAAATAGCGGAATATTACTGTTTAAAATGATAAAAATGAAAAAAAAAAAAATCCCGTAATGGGCCTAGTGACCACAAAGGCTTAGGATATATAAACTGCACTCTAATGTAGTACGGGGAGACGTTTTACGGCCACACGGCACTAACATCAGCTATAGTGAAGGTTTTGTTTGTGTTGAGGTTTTACGGCCCAGTCAACCCAATGGGGTCATGTCGAGCGCGGTCTGTTTACCTAACCACACGTTTACTGGGCAGACTTAGTCCACTAAGCGGTTAACCAGTATTGTGCACATTCATTCGCCAGAAACTGACAACTTCCCTTCTTGAATCAGCGGAAGGGAGAGAATGGCAGTAGAAAATATTTCATGAATTCTAATAGGGACGGAAAATGTTTTGTTTTTTTTCTTTTCTTTTTATTCTACATAGCTCCATATAAGAGGGACATCCGCATAGCATTTTTTCTTATTTCGCCACAAAAAATATGTTGTGATACTCATTAGAAGCGGCTCGACTCGGCGCTTCTAATGCGCCTCAGCGAGGCACTTCTAATGAGTATCACAGCATATTATTGTGGAGAAATAAGAAACATATCAGTACTTTTATATTTAAAAAAGCACCTTATCTGGAGCTATGTTCCACATTCAATATTAAGACCGCCTCGCTTATAAGACCACTTTTAGGCAGTACCAAAGGTGGTCTTAAAAGCGAATTTAACAGCATTTTTTCAGGACAGTAAAGCCTATAAGGGGACTGGAAACATCTGCAAGATTTTCTACCATTTTTAACAGGGGAAACAACTTTAGTAATTTTCTGTTTGCCCTCTTGCGCACCTAATCCATTCTGAAAAGGCCTACTCTAAAAGGAAAGAATATTATCCCTTCTATAAAGAGGTCTACCAGAAAAGAAAAGAATTTGCTCCAAAGAGAAGCTAATTCTTTCTTTTTAGAGTAGACCCATTTTCAAAAGGCGGCTAAAAATTTTTTACAGAGTTGACTCCCCTGAACGTGTATTCCTACACCATAAATGCCACCAGTCTTTCCGTTTGCAGGGGTGGGAATGATAATTCAACAAAACCGCTGAAAATGTCCATACACCCCCCCCCCCCCCCCCCCCCACACACACACACACACACACCCCTACACACACACAAATACCATATTTCAAAAGCTTGTGTCATGATCAGAACTTTTTACTTTTCTAAAAAATCATCAAAACCGCTGAATTCAGCTAATCCGCTGAAAATTCTCACCCCTGCGTTTGCGCCAGTTTCTTGTGTGCACAATCTTGTGGGCACAGTATCTATCGCTCGCGCGGTTTGGTGAGTTCTAAAACTTGCAAGGATATACAAATGCAGCACTTGACAGGCTTAACTCCAATCAGAGCAGACAGCATTTTTTAAATATAACAATTTTTTTTTTTCATAGAAAACAGGTATTGATATTTCATAACAATCTACAGTGATTCACATGAAATGTCAACTTATTCAACTTATTTTCTATGAAAAATTAAAAAAAAAAAAAAAAAACATAGAATGTCGTCTGCTACAAATTTCGATGGCGTTTTTAGTGTTAAAAGCTGACTAAATTCAGTGGGCGAGAGCGCTAACCGCTACGTCATCCCACTGAAAGTAAATTCTTCCCTTTTCGAGCAGACCCCTTTCCAGAAGGACGACAGAAACAAGTTTGACAGAGATGCCTCCCATGAAATAAAATCATTCCCCCATAGTGTAAAAGAAAACAAATCATATTTTTTTCTCAACATGAATTTTAAATTATTAAACCACCTTTAATACAGACTTAACAACACACTTTAATAAATTCTAACCCTGTAAATTAAAAGTAAATAGCAAAAAACATGTTACCGCTTAGCATGCTGGGTAAATTCAGCAGACAACATTATGAAAGTTTTTTTTTATTATTTTCACCAGAAAATAATCTTTATTATTTCATACAAAATTTCTTCTAAGGAGACAATTTGTATAAAATGGACTCATTAACCCTTAAAGTGTCAAGCAAAATTTATAGCAGACGACATTCTAATTTTTGGGTTTTTTTTTTTTTTTCATGAGAATGTCTGCCTAGCACACAGCAGACGATTCACATGAAAAGTCAAGACTTGTTTTCTCTGAAAATTAATAAAATAATAATAATAAAAATTGTCGTCAGCTGCATTTGTGATTGGCGCTTTAAGGGTTATGGGAACTTGATACATTTGATAGATTTTCTGCTGTAATTTACAAGAAAAAAAAAAAAAAAAAATCAGCTTCCCGCACCCCTTCTGAAAAGGGTACCACTCTACAAGGAAAGAATTTGCTCTCACTGGGAGCAAATTCTTTCCCTTTAGCATAGACCCCATTACAAAAAGGGTTGTCTCCCCTGAAAGTGTATTCATTCCTTTTCAGCTGTTACTTGGAATAACAATATTGATTTTTGCTCATTTGATATATGGTCTCCTGGGTATATGCAGAGACAATCCAGTCAGACTGTGCATCCATTCAATCTGATCAAGGTCTTCAACTATCTCTTTCCAGATTTATAGGACTGCAGACAGGCAATAAAAAATTTAACTCTTGCCTTGCTGAATAAATTAAGATGCCATCAAAGCAACAGATGAGGCCCTTTTTCCACCCAAAAAATGCTGATATCTTTCTTATTTCTCCACGAAAACATATGTTGTGGTACTCATTAGAATCGATGAGGGGCTTCTAATGAGTACCCACAACATATGTTTTCATGGAGAAATAAAAAAAATATTATGTGGATAACCCCTCTTATCTGTAGCTATGGCCATGCCATGGATCTACACAATTGGATACCCCCTCTTATCTGTAGCTATGGCCATGCCATGGATCTACACAATTGGATACCCCATCTTATCTGTAGCTATGGTCATGCCATGGATCTACACAATTGGATACCCCCTCTTATCTGTAGCTACATGGCCATGCCATGGATCTAAACAATTGGATACCCCCTCTTATCTGTAGCTATGGCCATACCATGGATCTACACAATTGGATACCCCCTCTTATCTGTAGCTATGGCCATGCCATGCCATGGATCTACACAATTGGATACCCCCTCTTATCTGTAGCTATGGCCATGCCATGCCATGGATCTACACAACTGGATACCCCCTCTTATCTGTAGCTATGGCCATGCCATGGATCTACACAATTGGATACCCCCTCTTATCTGTAGCTATGGCCATGCCATGAATCTACACAATTGGATACCCCCTCTTATCTGTAGCTACATGGCCATGCCATGGATCTACACAATTGGATACCCCCTCTTATCTGTAGCTATGGCCATGCCATGGATCTACACAATTGGATACCCCCTCTTATCTGTAGCTATGGCCATGCCATGGATCTACACAATTGGATACCCCCTCTTATCTGTAGCTATGGCCATGCCATGGATCTACACAATTGGATACCCCCTCTTATCTTTAGCTACATGGCCATGCCATGGATCTACACAATTGGATACCCCCTCTTATCTTTAGCTACATGGCCATGCCATGGATCTACACTGTTTGCTAAGACAGGGCATATCGTGTTCAGCAAGAGAAGGGTTAAAGCACAAAAATCCAATACTTGCAAGTCAGTAAATTAACCCATTTAAGTCTGGAGATCCCCAAAAGGGTAACTGGCAAACAGTGCAGATCCTGGTCAGAACCCACAAAATGCAGCATCTGATAGGCTCTCCATGGTTAGCAAATTGATTAGCTATTTTTCCCTAGGAATATCTAAATCACATGGCCTGATATACCTAAAATTGAAATTGGACTCTTCCAATATATAGTGTGGGGAGAGTATATTCAGTCTTATATGGGTTAAGTTGTGTTCCTTGTATTCTTCCATAGACCAATGTAACAATATACTGTATTCATGCGCAGGGTTGTGGAATTATCAAATTTTAATACTTGTCCACAGACAAGTAAATGGTCAAAATCCTCCTATAGGTCCAACCAAGATTTGCTTGCCCAAAAATTGACATTTTCCTTATTTCTCATAAAAAAAAAAAACAAAAAAAAAAACAAAAAAAAAACAAACAAACAAACAAAAAACATACTTTGTGGGTACTCATTAGAAGCACCTTGGTGAGGTGCTCCTAATGAGTACCCACAACATATGTTTTCTTTGAGAAATAAAAAAAAAAAATATATAACTCATAATCTGGATACTCTTCTTAGCTACAGCTATGAAGTTCTTGTCTAAGGACAAAGTAAATTGGAATTTCTAACTTATCCTCAGGAAAATAGGACAAGTTGAGCATGGTATTTCCACAGCCCTGTTCATAGTAAATACATGTATTCAGACAGAAGGTCCTTTGCAAACAGGCCCGGGGTAAACCCAGAATCAATCTATTCCTAAACGATCAGTACAGTCAGTGTTTGCATGGTCTAGGTACCATCCCAGCATTCAAACACCTCATCTGGTGGTCAATATATGCACCACTCAAGATAAGAAGAGGTATTCGGGGGGGAGGGGGGGGGGGGGGGGGGTTGGGTTCAATAAATATTCTTCTTAGTTCTTTATGAAAGCATATGTTGTGGGTACTCATTAGAAGTGCCTCCCCAATGTTGTGGTGCTCATAAGAAGCACCTCAGGATGGCACTTCTAATGAGTACCACAACATATGTTTTCATAGAGAAGTAAGAAAATTAACAGTAATTTTTCAGGTGGAAAAGGGTATTTATCTGGATTTAGTACGTTTGAATTTTTGGATAATTATGAAGGCTGGCACAATTAATCGGATAATCGATTGATCGATTGATAAATTTCACAAAAATGATTATCATTCCTGATTTGCTGTTAGCTGATTATTTGATTTCTGCTACATTACTGTATTTATCCTCAGGATTCCCACACCTCAACTGTTTATCATACTTGTTCTAAAATTTGAACAAATATGGTTTACTACCCAATATTGTGTCTAAAAGTAGGTGGATGAGTGGCAAACAGTGTAGACCTTGATGAGATGCCGCATTCTGTGGCGTCTCATCTGGGTCTACACTGTTTGCTCAGGCCTGTCAATCCTAATACATACAATAAAGTATAACATATGGTAAGAGTCATGCTCCGACAGTACGCCAGAAAGATAAGATTATGACCAAATCTTCACTGATTACAAATCGATTATCAATCAAAATGACAAGACTGATAATCGATTATCATTTTGGCCCTGATTAGCCAGCCTTAATAATTATGGTAAGGAGATAAAATGTTTGAGTAAATGCAGTATGAAAGAAGTGTACATCTCTCAGATGCATTTGCACAATCAATTAAGACTGGCTAATCAGAGCTGAAAAGATAATCGATTATCGGTCCTGCCATTGTGATCGATAATCGATTAGTAATCACTGAAGATTTGAACATAATTTTACCTGTCTGCCTGAGCCTGACTCTTACCATATGTTGTACTTCACTGTATGTATTTGATCTGACAGGCCTGAGCAAACAGTGTAGACCCAGATGAGATGCTGCAAATGCAGTGTCTCATCAGGGTCTACACTGTTTGCCACTCATCCAGCTATTTTAGACATAGCATTGGGTAGCAAGTTATACTTGTTCAAATTTTAGATTAAGTATGGTAAGGAGTTGAGGTGTCTGAATACTAAGGGTAAATTCAGTAAAGTAAGAGACACAGAAATGAAATGATCAATTATTAGCAAATCTGTAACGATAATCATTTTTGTGGAATTTATCAATCAATTAATCAATTATCCTATTAATTGTGCCAGCCTTACAATCAATGTAGTGTCAGTCATATGCCCTAGATCATAGCTCCAGATAAAGCGCTTATTTCAACCAAAAACTGTTCTTATTTTTCTTACATCTCAAGGAAAATATATGTTGTGGTACTGATTAGAAGCGTCACATTAGGGCACTTTTAATGAGTACCACAATTATGGCAAATGTTCTAAAATTTCATACAATCCAAAATTTTGAACCCCTAATATTTTTGCCCAATATAATTTCTGGAAATGTCTTAAGATTGCGAACAGAAGCAGTTTTGGTAAAAAGTGGATTTCTAAAATTTCAAACAGAGCTTTCTTCAGGTAAATTTTTATAGCCACATTCAAATTTCCGCAACCGTTTTTACTGCCAGGTATGTTTTTGTGGGGGAATAGGAAAAATATTTACCTGATACCCACTCTTATCTGGAGCTATGATTTGCACAACCAATGAAGTGTCACTCATACAGCCCTAGATAAAGGGCATGCAGATAAATATTTTTTGTTTCCCCATAGAAACATATAGGTTGTGATCACATTCCAGAAGCTCTTCACTGGGTTGCTTCTAATGAGTACCCACAACACATTTTCAAGGAGAAGTTAGAAAAAATATGAATACTTAACGATTGGAAAAAAAGTGCCTTAGGCCAAATAAAAAAAATCTGTGTTGAGGGTAACATGTTAGAAAAAAAAAAAAATAAAGTAGGGTAGGTAAGGATTCTTTTTTTTTATGTTGAATTATACCATAATTATCAAATATGTTTGGACTTTGCACATACTTCACATAAAATTTTACTGTTTGGCTATCCTTAGATGTGTCAAAGAGTACTGATGGAATGGCAAACAGTGTAGACCCTAATCAAACTAGTTTGATCTAGGTCTACACTGTTTGCTCAGACCTACTTGTCAGAATATTTAGCATAAAAAATTAAATACTTTATCCAAGTAAAACAGGAAAAAAATTGCTAGGTTTCACCATGTATTGTTGATATTGTTGATATGGTATAGAGGTTCTCACAGCTCCAGATAAGAGGGGATATTAGGTACATGTTTGTTTTCTCTACAAAAGCATATAGATGGGATGCTTCTGATGAGTGCTCACAAAATATGTTTTTCGTTAGAAATAAGAAAACCATCAAAGGTACTTTACGGTTGAAAAAAAAAAAGCACCTTATCTGGAGCTATGCCCAGATCAAGTTGCTCCCAATTATTTGCCCAATAGCCAGGACCCTAGTCTGGCCCCAGACCCTTTCTTTATTTTTCTTTTCTTTCTTTTTCTTCTTTTTTTTTTTTTTGAAGGGACACAACACTTGTATAGCTTGTAGAATTTTTGTTTACTTCAGTCCCTTGGTTTTTGTTCAACCATAGGTAACTTAAGTTGGATTAAAGAGGATCATGATAAAAAAAATAATGTAGAGAAAAAGAGAAATAGATATGAAACAAAAACGACTGGAGCCAGTCTACCAGGAACCCAAAACCTTTATTGAGAACCCTGAGACATCAATCAGAACTAGGCAAAGTATTGCAGAGCAATCCATAGCCCCCACTATCAGATGATACATGTAACGAGAGTTTGTTCCAAATGTCAATATTTTGTTATTGTTTTTTTATTGTTGTTGTTTGTTTTGTTTTTTTTAATATATTGTTGCAGCCTTATTTCAAAGACAATTCTAATGAAATGCCAAAATGTATTTTATGTACTCTTAAAACAAAACAAAACAATTTTGGTTTTGTTAATCTAAATATGGTAAATATCCTAAAATTTGGCACACCAAAATAGAACATGGCATAGGCAAACAATGCATACCCAGATCAGACTCCTCCTGAAAGAGCAATCTGATCAGGGTCTTCACTGTTTACCATTCCACTAAGTATATTAAGAAGCATCTGAATAAAAAGCATTTAATTTAGGGGAAAAAAATGAATAAAGTGTTCAAAATTTTAGGACATTTTCCGGAACCAATTAACCCTTGTCCTGCTGAATAAATTAAGATGCCACGCCTACTTCTAATTTTCAGCCAATCAGATTGCTTGATCCGAATTGTTGCTATAAATTCATATTCTTAATGGCAGACAGTGCAGATCCGGATCAGTTGGCTTCTTCAGAAGCCAACTGATCTGGATCTACACTGTTTGCAAAGACAAGGTATATCCGGGTTCAGCAGGACAAGGGTTAATAAATCCTCTAATATGTACATGTCAAAATATCAATGAAGTTCTACATATTCTTCCAGAACAGCAGGAATAACATCTTTATATGCTACTTTGTGTCTTTTCACAGCTCTAGATGCTAAGCACTTCAGGCTTATTTTACTTTGAGTTCTAATGATAACTTCTGCAACTCCTGTGGTAGCCGTATCTATTGCTGTTTTACCATCTAAATTACAAACATCAATATGAGCCCCGTGTTTAATGAGACATATCATTATTTGATGCAGAGTCTCAAAATCACTTATTGGATTTGTATATTTAACAATGATGTGAAGTGGGGTGTTCTTTCTCTGGTCTAGAGCATTGACATTGGCTCCACATGCTACAAGTGTTGTACATAAAAGGGCATTGGGAAATTTAACAACATCATTCACATGAAAGTCGTCAACAATTGTTGCACTATCACAGCCCATATGCAGAGGAGTATAACCATTCTTCAAACATGGTTTCTGCTGAAGGAACTTGTATACAACCCTGTGGAGATCATCAATTTCTTCATCTGTTTTGTTCATTTTTAGCATTATCACCAGCAGATACACACAGGTATGAATGTTTGACTGATACACTTCTTGCAAAGAATCTGTATCCTCATCACTTTTACCAATACGTTTCATGTCAGATATGAGCTCAACAGTAGCATGTTCAAAGACTTCCTTTAAAGACTTGAATTCAACTTGTACTCCAAGATGAACCATCTGTGAGAAAACTTGTGAAAACCGTAATAAATCTTTGGAAATAGTCCTGTCATTTTTTTGTCTTAGTTTTAGGGCATGAAGCCACAGTGCAATACATCTGTCAAACCTTGCTCCATCAGCAAACACAGCACCCCTAAATATCACAGGATGTGGCACTTCTGGATTATCTGCACCTAAAATTCTTTCCCTTATAGCTAAAGACTCCATGTGTAAGGTAAGATCATCTCGCTGAATTCCTTCCAATTCAGGTAATGTTCTACATTCTATTCTATTGTCATAGGCTGGAACTGGTGGTGCAAGAACTTTTTCAATCACATTATCTGGATCTTTATATCTTTCTTTCATGGCTTTTTTCAAATACTTATATGACTTTATAATGTCATAATTCTCTTTGTCATTAGCAAAAGAAGCCCCCAGTAGTTCTAAAGCATCTATTTTATCCTCTCTACTACAGTCAGGAAGTGACGTAAGGTAATCTACCACACTCTCTTTTCCACATTCGGCAGCAATAATCAGTGGTGTAATTTGATTATCATTTTTCATGATTGTTGCACCATTCTCAATCAGAGATTGCACGATCTCAAAATGTCCACATTCGGCAGAAAAGTGTAGAGCTGTTGCACCACAATGAGCTTTACAATCAGGATCAGCTCCTTTCTCAAGCAAATACATGACAACATCTTTATGCCCTTTGTAACAAGAGATCATCAAACAAGTATTTTTGTACTTGTTTGCAATTGTAAAGTCTGCATTATGATCGACAAGATATTTAACAATGTCAAGTCGGCCATCAAAGCAAGCAGCTCTAAGCGGGGTTGAATTGGTAATTGTAGGATGATTAACATTAGCACTATACTCCACCAATAACTTCACAATACCAAAGTGTCCTGCTCCTGCAGCTGACCACAAAGCAGTAGCACCTTCTATAGAATAACCATCAAATTTCACCGTTCCTGTTTGTTCTATTTCAACATTAAAGTTACTAAGCAAGACATTGACAACTTTTTCTTCGCCATTTCTTGCAGCAATTATGAGTGGCGTAGTTTTCTGTCCCTCTTCTTCCGTATGGTGGTTGAGAACCTCTTGAACGACTGTTTCCCTGTCGAGATTCCATAGCATAGCGAATATACTAATTGCCATTCCATCTCTGGCGGCGAGATAAACTTTATGTTTCAATGTCTGTATCTCGATTTCACTTATATCTGTTGACATAATAACAAAATAACTGCAAAAACGCAGATTTTTTTTTTATTTGACAGATCACGTTTCCATCAACAGAATTTACTTCCGGTTTCAAAAAGTGATCGAATCGCCGCAAGTCGGGCCTAATGAAACCAAAATTACCTAATCGTCCTGAAAGTGCTCATAATATTTTCATAACCATGGGCACAGAAACTTTATTTTGTGTCGAATAAATAGTGTCGATTCATGAGATTCTGCATAGTTTCTGCAGAAACAGCAGGGACATTCAAAGCTTTCATATGATCACGTATTAAGAGGTAAGACAAAACCAACCCAGTGAGTACAGTCTTGAAAGTATTTACAAACGTTATAGCTCTTATTTATGAATATCAAATAAGAAAGTGCCGACCATAAATAGCAATTACCTATCATAAACTTTAAAAATAACACCGGAAGTCAGTATAAAAGCATTTGCGATGAAGAGATGTAGATGTGAACTCATTAGATTCTACCACTACCAAGTACCAAGTGGACACCATCACGAAAACATGCCTATATAATGTTGACCTCCTTAAACCCCACTTTTATATAGTTAAACTGGGGTTTATAGGGGTATATATTATTTGTCTTATTTCTGCTCAAAAACATAGATTGTGGGTACTCGTTAGAACTGCCTCGCCGATGCGGTCTAACGAGTACCCACAATCTATGTTTTGAGTAGAAATATGAAAAAAATGTTAGAATTTTTATCCGAAATTTTTTCAGTTTTTGGTTATAAAATTCTCAGTATATTTGAATAGGCTGGTTTTCGTAATGACAGAATCATTCAGACTTGGGGTGCTTGTTCAACTCGAAATCGGATCTGCAATAAAGCGAACAGTACCTGAGTATATTCGAGCTTCTGCGGCGAAACTTGAAAGCCGACACTGAAGAGACAAAAGGCCATGTCTACTTTTTTTGATAGATCTAATCTAGATTATTGCTGTTCCATATGGAGCTCTCATCATAAAAATCAAATCAGGAAAGTCGAGATTATACAGCGCAGAGCCACCCGTTTAACCATTAACAGGTATAAAAAAAAAATACAAGCAGTTTATCATCTATGCTTGATCATTTACAGTGCGAATTCCTGGAAGCCCGATGGTCTAAAATGCAGCTCACCTTAATGTATAAAGTGGTTCAGGACCTATAGTTGATTACCGGCCACTAGATATCTGACCCGGTCATAGGAAAAACCAGATCTACACATAACAGGGACAGCAACAAAATCTTTAAAATTAAGTGTTTTTTTCCCTCGTACTGTACACTTATGGAACTCATTTTTACAAGCTTTTGTTGCTGAGATCCATTTACTGGCATCCTTCAGGAAGCGGATATCCATCCTTTCATTCTAAGCTAGTTTAGGGGCCTGGTCACCTATAAACTCTTCAAGTGGGGAGCTATACTTTCGGGGACATAAGGGTCATGGTACCGCCAAAAGAGGACGAGTGGTCTTTGCTTGTCGAGCCAAAAGTGGCTGGGAAAACGTTCTTCTGTTTATTTTTGTACTTCTTTGTTTTGTTTTAACGTTCATATTTATTTGTGTTGTTTTCTTATTTTAATTTCTTGTTTAAAATATAAGTGAAGATATCCAAGAAATGCCACAATCATGTGACACAATCCTCCCGAGGCATCAAAAGAAAAAAAAAGATAAGGAGCAAATAAAGAAAGAACAAACGCCGCATATGAAACCACAGACGCACAAAGAAGAACTGCAACAGTCTTAGAGAGGAACTGCCTTGGAACGGTCAGTCGCGGGAAACCTCACACTTATTTCTGATGCAGCTCCAATTTACAAATATACATTGTACATATATGTTCGATCCGCAAATGGGGTCCTCTACCTCATATGTTTAATGTCACAGTGAAAAAAAAAAATAATCAACTACTCAAAGACTTTGAAGGTTAATTAATGTCGTAATTTATTTGTTTATTTCTCTTTAAATGCACGTTTTTGCCGATCCTGAACAATAGATTAAAGACAACGAACGTTTGATAGGTAACTTTATCACCTACCAACGCGTTCGCTTTTTAACTTACCGACGCGTTTGCAGTTTGGAAGTCAATAACTTCTTGTGTATTAATGGGTTGTGAACTTCAAACAATAATCGGCCTTTTTGTTTTCTTATTAAAATTTTTCATTAATAAGAAGTTTAAGTTTCTTCATTTAATGCCTTTGTCTTTTAAGAATGCCTCGTATACCACATTCCGCAGTCTGAAAGTGTAACAATTAGTAGATAATTGTGATTATTTTTATTATTATTATATCAGCATCCATGTTCATCCATCTTATAATACGAATATATCCATTGCACTAAAATGATGATGAGTGTCAGTATACCAGAACATATATATTGCATGCATATATTGTTATAATTCCGGACGGCTAGCATGTCAAGTGTGGGCTAACTAGGTGTTTTCTTCCGGGCGGCTAGCCTCTGAGGCTATGTGTCCGGTTCCGGACGGCTAGCTTCTGCCTGATCAAAAATATTGTGCTGAAATAAAACAAACGGCTCAATGGCGATCTGAAGCCAGAACACAAGAAAACCTCAAACAGGACCACAATGAGCCCAACCAGTCTTAATCATATCTGAATATTACTTCTTGCAGACTATATTCTTTCTGTTTATATCTCCCCAACGTAACCACTGTGAAATCAATCGCGTTGAGTAGTAGACAAGATTGACAGTTCAATGTACAGATGTTGATGTAGATGTAGACCCATAAACAATGAACCTTATGAGTAATTCTAAAATCCTATAGAGTAATGGGCCTTGCTCTCAACGCATGTGTTTTTTTAATTTGCTTTTGAGTAAATCCTAAAAAATTAAAGTATTTAAAATGCTTCTTTATAAACCACTTGATTTTATTTCTTAAAGTGAAATGATTGAAATAAACTGTGTTGTTCTCATCAAGAAGGATATAGGTATATAGCTTACGACGAAATCTTTATCGATATCCTTAGGATGTGAAAGAGGCAGCATATAAAGGACTTGTCCGCCCATTTTGGAATATGGCAGTTGTGTTTGGGATCCTCAAGGTGTGGTTCTTCAAGAAGAAAGTTCAGAATAGGGCTGCTAGGTTTGTGACTAAAGATTACTGCTTTGAAATTGGGAGTATGACTGAAATACTGGAAAAATTGAGACGGGAATCTCTCAAGAAAAGGAGGAGGGACAGCAGACTCATACTCTTGTACAAAGGTCTAAAGAGTGCTGCCAGCATTTGAAGGTTCGAAGTGCCATTCCCTCATCCGGGAAGTACCGTCTGGAATTCTCCCACAACTTCAGCACTTCAAAGTATCTGAACCCGGCTGTATACAGTATGGCTGAGCAAAAGATGACGCACTTGTACAGACGTTACTGACAGTACATAGTAAGTGACGACAAACTAGTACCAATATCAATAGATTTTCATCAGATTTGGACATTGATATTGTGCAGATCTGGTTTGGGATTGCTAATGGGCAAATTTCGTCATTTTCAAAGTTTGACAGTTATCTGTTCGTGACACAATAATTAACGGCGGTGTATGAATTATCGTTTCACGTTTTTTTGTGCGACTGATCCTTAGTATTTTAGTGCTATTTTAATTATCTCCCCACCAAAGGCGAAGGGGGGTATGTTAATGATCCGTCCGTCCGTCACACTTTCATCCGGAGCACAGCTCTAACGACCAACTTATGGTCAAAGGGAAATAACTGTAGTTGCACGTTTGTGTACAGTATGGTCCGACTCAGACAGTTTGGTCCAATGGCATCCGCGTTGGTTTGAAAAAAATAAAAAACTACGATCAATAATTAAAAACTATCGAACGAACTGCAACGAAACATAATAACATTAAATAACTCCTACATTAAAGTAATTAGTTTTCTAAAGTATAGTTTAATACCATATTTAGTAAAAGCTTGCTTATTTGGTCGCATTTATGTCCCTTTTATAGGAGCAACAGAATTAACCATGATATTCATATTCAAATAAATTTACGGTAACCGCCTATTATTTCGTCAATTTATTAGATATGTTATTTGCATGATTGCGACATTTTGCGGGAGCTTCAATGTTGGTTTACAATGTTTTACAACAATAGCAACTACAGCGTTTGATGCACAGTAATACAATTAATAACCCATAATAATTTCACTCCCAGTTTATAAAAGAGTACGTGTGCATAGTAGCGAATCGTTTGGTGCGCTGGCCTCTTGTGCACTTTCACACAGGAACTCGGTCACTGCCGGTTGGGTATGAAACCCAGGGTATTTGGGATTACCGAAATCCAGTACTGACCGGAATCTACCGAAATCCAATAATATGAATTTAGACACTGCCTAGAAACGGGCATGGCAATGGCTTAATTTTCTGTTAGCTGAAGTGTTACTGTTGATGCAGGACAGGGTCACAATATCTGAAGATGCATCTTAATAAAAAATAGAGACAGAATTGGGTCGGGTATGAAAGCCATGGCCGAGCTGCCGAGCTGAGTTGAAAAAGCCTGGCCTGATATCACAGGCACTTGTTTCATGGAAAAAAAAAAAAGTCCACCTGGTGGACTTTTTTTTTTTTCATGAAACAAGTGCCTGTGCCTGATATATTGTTTTCTTGAATTTGTTCAAACAAGTTCATGATACTTATATCTTTTAATCTCATATTACCATATATGTAAAATGCTGTATTCAAAATTAAAATTTGAATAATTATTTGCTTTTTAATGACGTAATATCCAATTTTCCATTCAACAGGGGTATGAAAGCCACGGCCGCGAAAGGGATATATTTTGGCCATTTTGTGAACAAATGGCGATATTTTAAAATCTAAGTATTTGACAGAGGTTGCAAAAAGATATTTAAAACATTTTTGAATCATTATAACATGCAGAAACTGTTCATGTTGCCCATAATTCTTCTTTTTATCCAAATATCGAGGATCGGCAGGATCTAAATATAGAACTGAGAAAACTAAATGAAAATAACCAAAACGGAAAGCAAGAGCATTGAAAGGGCCTAAACTTAACAATAACATCAAATATCAGTATGATGACCAGCAGTAATGGGAAAAACTATCAAATTTGGTATAGATGTGGATTCCTAAATGACTTTATTATTAGATCACTTAAGTCCTAAAGCCCTTTAAACCGTTTTGGTTATTTTCGTTTAGTTTAAGTCTATTCTATGTTTAGATTCTGCCGATGCTGTCGATGCTTGTTATTTGGAGGAAAAAGAAGAAAAGTGGGATATATAAACAGTTTCTGCATGTTATAATAACTCATAGCAATTTTAAATACCTTTTTGCAACCTCTGTCAAATGCTCAGATTATAAATTATCGCCGTTTGTTTACAAACTGGCCAAAACATATCCCTTTCGCGACCATGGCTTTCATACCCCTGTTGAATGGAAAATTGAATATAAAGTCATAAATAAGCAAGTTATTGTACAAATTTTAATTGTGAATACAGCATTTTACATATATGGTAATATAAGATAAAAAGATATAAGTATCACGAATGCGTTTGAACAAATACAAGAAAACACTATATCAAGCTCTATTTTTTATTAAGATTCCTGCCAAATGTTACCATGGTTAACTGTTTGTTTCCAATGAGCATCTCTTTAATGTTGAACAACTTTATTGAAGTAGTCAAGAATAAATAATTATATTTTCAAATGCTTTATAGAGCTTTGAAATTTCTGCAGTGCTTCAATTAATGAAATGGAAATTATAGCCTGGAAACCAGTCTCCGTTCACCTAAGGTTCAGCAATTCTTCTGCCAATTTTTTATTGCAAGAATGATTTTCTGTACATATATTCAGTGATTTATTTACAATTTTATACCTATGCGTCCCAGGACTCGCTATGGCTATATAAAGTGAGTCCTACTAGAAAATCATTGTGTCCATTACAGAATTTTCCACTATAACATTGTGAGTCCTGGGACTCGCTGAGATTTAAAATGCGAGTCCCAAAGCAAAAAATGTGAGTATGGGACTCGGGATGCGCAGGTAAAACAATCACTGTATATTTGATACATTTGACTAAATACCTATGAGACTCTTAAAGATTCAAAGAAATAAAACTCACACCTTTACATTCAACAGTCTTCTGAAAATGAAGGGTGTTTTGGGCATGTTCTCATAACTCCGTTCACTTGAATTTCTTTGATTATCACAGGCAACCAGATTCATTCTATACATATAATATATAATGAGCATTTAATTTAGACTATAACTGTTCTAAATTGTTGATACTATTTGTATTCATTCACATGCATGTCACTGGTTTGTGATTTTTTGGGGGGGTACCCCCGAAATATTTAGCATTTTGTAACAAATTTTGATTTTATGCATAAAGTTGTAAGCCAAAACTGATTTTCTTCAAAATCAGCTGTAATGTTAGTTGCTTCTTATTAATTTTAATGTGGCATAAATTTAAGAAAGATTTTTTTTTCATGTTATTCTAAGAAGATGGTGAACGGAGATAATGGGGTGAACGGAATTATGGGAATGGGCCATAAACGAGTGTAGAAAAAAATATGTATAAAAATCATTTCTGTAATATAGTGTCAAAATCTGACTAGTTCTATAGTGTTACGATTATCAGCAGACGCTTTGAGTTATAGTATCTGATATGCTTCTGACGAACTAAGGTGAAAGCGCAAGGTGAATCTTTCTTTTTCTCAGTTTTCAATTCGCGAGCTTTGGGTTGCGAGATTATTAACTTTGGCATGGATCAGCTGAGAGGCATGGGCAGGACACAGAGGTGAGTTTCATGCATGTTAACTACAGGCATGCAGGCCAGGGTTGCCTGCTACCCTTGATGCCGGCTTCAACAGCAGCAGGCAATGTTAGTCATGCCCGTATTAATTACCGAAATCCAACTTTATTATCAAGTTTACCATGATTTATGTAAATTTAGACATATACACTGTTTAATAATATATAAACAGATAATATGTCTAAGTTTAGAAGAATATTTTGGAAAAATAACGATTTTATTAATGTTTTTACAATTTCGGAATCTATTGAAATCCAATATCATGAATATTAAATACCGAAATCCAACTATATTATCAAATTTATTATGATTTGTGTAATTTTAGACATACACACTGTTAAATATAAAATAAACAGATAATATATCCAAGTTTGGAAGAATATTTTGGAATGATAACGATTTTATTCGCGTTTTTTTTTTTTTTTTTTTTTTTTTTGTTTTTACAATTTTCTTAGGTGGAGTTACTTCCCTTCATTGTTTAACTCTTGGACAGGCAGGTACATAAAAATACGGGGGAACACAGCGAAACATACTTTTAAATTGGGCAGATAACGAAAGAGGGCAAACAGAGATAAAATATGACAAGATATGTTTTATTCTTGTACTGTTTTATTCCACAATTAAGTAATGTAATAAAACCTCTCTCCCTCTTTCTCTCTATACAGCATAAAGTATATAAAAAATGTATATTCAAAAATCAACTTATTAAATTAAACAGTTTGAAGAATCAATGTGTACTCAGATATATGTGGACAGCAAAGGCCGAGATCAGACTGCATCATATATCATATATCATCATCATAATCAGATTTTTGATTAATGTGCAGGTACAGGGGCAACATCCACACCTGTGGGCCCCTGTCCAGATAGCTGGCTTGCTGCACGCATGGCAGATCTCGCACCAGATCTCCAGGTATGTCTATCATGAGGGTTGATGGCCGAGAGCTTCCACTCTCTGCAAGCCCTCTCTGTCAGCTGTTTCCATGTCATTTTGGGTCTCCCAGGCCCACGCTTTTCATCTGATCTGTCTGATCTTTGCCCTGTCATTTCGCTGCAGACGCTGGAGGTTTGGCTTTGTCAATGGCCAAGTCTCGCTGGCATTGAGCATTGCGCTCTGCACACAGGAGCTGTAAACAGGCCTATGTGTTTTGAAAGAGAGGTGGCGTGAAGAGAAAACTGGTAGCAGATCCTTGAACTTCTTCCAGGCAGTTTTCACACGTGTTGTGGTTGAAAGTTCAAAGCCACCTGCTGCTGAGAGCATGTCTCCTAAGTAGCAAAAGGAAGCTACCACCTCAAGCTTGTTACATGTAGGTCTGACCTGGACTTCATTCTGTGGTCTGCCATCCAAGGGGTGTGCAGTTCCCTGGGACGGTGTACATCTGTAGTCAGGGTCTTTTTTCAAGGGCTTGAGCCCACTGCATTTCTTGTGCACCCAGTGCTTGCAGCCATTGCAGAAGATGCTGTTGCTGCCCACTCCAGTGCGACAGACAGCGCATGGAAACTCGCCTGAACTCTGCATGAGGTCCAGGCCCGTACCGCAGATCATAATCTTTGTCTTTCCTGCATTTACTCAGTCCTTTCTTCTCCATATCTTCTTTCCATGTCAAGAGCCTCCTGATACATTCCTCAAGTGATTCAGTGATGATAACAAGGTCATCAGCATAGAGGTCTTCCCAGGGGACCCCAGAGCAGAACTCTCATGATAAGGCTTCAAGCACAATGATGAAGAGCAGTGGGCTGAGTACTCATCCTTGGTGAACACCAACCTTCACTTCAAACTCTTCACTGTACCCCTCAGGTTATGCTCGAATGCATAACCTGATCAGGGTCTTTGCTGCTGCTAACAGATTCATTGGATAATGCAAAATGTACGATTCAAGATCAAAGGCCAAGATGAGACTGCATGGGGAGCAACAGGAAGATGTTCCAGCGGGCACACATCGTGGATGTGACCTTCCTATGACCTTGTTTGCCCGCTGCGGTGAATCCACAGATTTTGCGCATGTTCAAAGGCACTTTTTCGCTTGACGCCCATGTAATAAATTTAACAACGCCATACGAAACAAGACAGTAGTTAACACATATTTTAAAGCAGTCCAGAAATAAAATAATTAATGCAACTTTTTATTGTATTAAAAAGCAAATGTATATATAAAGAATTCTGAAATTGTAAACTTGATAGATTTTTAAAATATTTAAATATATGTTAACCAAATTAGAAAATGGCACAAAAGTAAATTGATATCTGCATACACATTATATAATTACAGTTGACTCTCGTTATCTCGAATTCCAAGGGACTTACTGAAACACTTCGAGACATCCGTACTTTGACATATCAGAGTTAAGAGAGTGAGGAAAACAATAAATTGAACAAACACATTTAACAAATGAATATGTAATTTGACTCCTGAAGTTAGAAATATATATATAATATAATGTGGAAAAGAGGAGAAATTGCTCCTTAGGAGCAATTTCTCCTATTTTCCACATTATTTTGTTACCTGTTGTCATAGTTTCATGTTAAAACAGGGACAAGATTTTCACTTCGAGATATGCGGTAATTCGAAATAAGCGAGTTCGAGATAACGAGGTTGGACTGTATATACAATAACTGGAATATATTAACCTATTTATAAAAGGACGTAAGCAGATACTGTAGCTTCAGACCAAACGCCACAGAACGCAGCGTCTGATCTAGGATTACCTATTTGTGTTCACCAGGCTTAAATAACTATATACCAGACATAGCTATATAATGCACAGGATGTATAACAACCCTCCCTACACTGGGATGGGCGAAACGCCGCATAGGGTTGTTACTGGTCAATGCGTTACACGCACACAAAAGGTGTAGATCCAGATCAAATGCCGCAGAATGTTGCGTCTGATCTGGGCCTATAACTATCTACCAGACCTAGCTACATAACGCACAAAATCTGTAACAACCCTCCCTACACTGGGATGGGCGAAACGCTGCGTTAAGTTGTTATTGTTGAACCCGTGAGAGCTAAACTACTAAGGGAAGTAACTCCACCTATGAAAATTGTAAAAACGTAAATAAAATCAGTATTATTCCAAAATATTCTACCAAACTTGGACATGTTAACTGTTTATATATTATTTAACAGAGTATATGTCTTAATTTACATAAATCATGGTTAAACTTGATAATATAATTGGATTTTGGTAGCTAATATTGGATTTCGGTAGATCCCGAAATTGTAAAAACGTTAACAAAATCGTTATTATTCCAAACTATACTTCCAAACTTAGACATATTTTCTGTTTATATATTATTTAACAGTGTATATGTCTAAGTTTACACAAATCATGATAAACTTGATAATATACATGTAGTTGGATTTTGCTAATTAATATTGGATTTCAGTAGATTCCGGTAAATATTGGACTTTGGTATTCCCAAATAACGTGAAACCCACAGACCGGAACCCAGTGACCGAGACCGGGACCAAAATTTTCATCCTAGATAGCAAGACCAGTATGTTTTAAACTTTTTTAAATTTGGGTTTATACTATGAGGTATTAAATTTATATTATCCAAGAGAAAGCGAATTCAGATCGGATTTGTAATTATTTTTTAGACTCATTTAACGTTTCAAGGGGTATGAAATGCACAGACCAAACATTCTCCGTTTTTTTTTTGTTGTTTTTTTTTTTGAAGTTTTTTTCTATTATCTTTGATAAACAATCAATTTCTTTGTTACACAGGTCTTTCAAATACAGAAATAAATTATATATGGCAAACTGATGATAGTAAGTATAAAAGGGAGGGCGCTTCATAACTGCTTGATTGCGCATTTTCCTCACTGTTGTTAATTCTTTTAATTAATTTTAAGATTATCTTTAATGTTCTTCATTGCAATTTTTGTGTGCTCAGTCTGCCAAGGTCGAATGTGCTTGGCCTTGACGTGGCATTAGGGTGAAACACTATTTTCTTTAACCGGTCCATAGAAAGATTAAATATGTAAAGGCTAGTTGCACCACAACGCAACGAAAACGTGATTTGCCATGATGGAGAGATTCCGGTTGTTTCCCTTTTGTGCTCTTCACTGACTCGGTGCTAAGTTGTTGTGAAAGTGAAAGTAGAATATTAAATCGCCCATGTCTCATAATATAGAGCTATACTGTCATTTATAATCGTGAAACTCATCCGCAGGTAAGCTCAGCAAGTATAATAAATATTGGTATATCATTTGTTATGTTAGTACTAAACTATCATTGATCTGCATTTGGGAATTGCAGTACGCAAATTCTTTAACGATGATTACAGAAAATACCGAAATCTCCACTTGGCAGGTCCATAAATGTGACTGAAAATGACCCGGTAAATGTGGCCAAAAATGACTGGAGCGATTGGCAATTTTCAGTTTCTCTCGAGCCCTGCTCTAAACTCACATATATTTTAGCTCGCCTGTACGAAGTACAAGGAGAGCTATTGTAGTCACCCCGGTCGTCCACGTTTGCGTTTGCGTTCCCGTTCCCGTCACACTGCGTTAAAGTTTTTCAAATGCTTATATCTCAACAGTCACTCCTCACAGAGGCATCAAATTTGGAACTTAGGTACCTTGGAGGGTCTTCTGAGATTCCAAGAGAATAAACCCCTGGGTTCATGCCCCTGGGTGGGGCTAGGGGTCAGAATCTAGGACACCTTTGTAATACTGTGTTAAAGTTTTTCAAATTCTTATATCTTGACTTTCACTCCTCATAGAGCATTCATATTTAGAATTTGGGTACCTGGAGGAGTCTTCTGAGATTCCAAAAGAACATACCCCTGGGTTCATACCTCAGGGTGGGCCTTGGAGTGGGGCTAGGGGTCAAAATCTGGGACACATTTGTAAAATCTTATATGCCTACAGGTTATAGACACAACTGGTTATACATCAGCTAACTATGTGACATCAGTTTAAGTGTAAGAGAGTGAAGGTCATGGTGACCTACATTTTACGGTCCAGGTCACCTAGATTTCACGGTCCAGTGATTTTGCCTTATATCTTGAATACTATTTGTTGGATAAATGTCACACCTGGGATATTACTTCCATGTGACCCAATGAATGACCACTTACTATATCTAGGTCATTGTGACCTATATTTCATGGTTCAGTGATTTTGCCTTATATCTTGAATACTATTTGTTGGATAAATGTCACACCTGGGATATTAGTTCATTGTGACCCGATTATTGACGTCAAAATATATCACTTTTGGTGTGACCTATATTTCATGGTTCAGTGTACAAGAAGGGCAGTTGTCAGTTTCTGGCGAAAGAATGTGCACAATACTGGTTAACCGCTTAGAGGACTAAGCCTGCCCAGTAAACGTGTGGTTAGGTAAACTGACCGCGCTCGACATGACCCCATTGGGTTGACTGGGCCGTAAAACCTCAACACAAACAATGGTTCAGTGATTTTGCCTTATATCTTGAAAACTATTTGTTGGATAAATGTTACACCTGGGATATTAGTTCCTTGTGACCCGATTATTGACGTCAAAATATATCTCTGTTGGTGTGACCTATATTTCATGGTTCAGTGATTTTGCCTTATATCTTGAATACTATTTGTTGGATAAATGTCACACCGGGATATTAGTTCCATGTGACCCAATGAATGACCACTTACTATATCTAGGTCATTGTGACCTATATTTCATGGTTCAGTGATTATGCCTTATATCTTGAATACTATATGTTGGATAAATGTCACACCTGGGATATTAGTTCCTTGTGACCCGATTATTGACGTCAAAATATATCTCTGTTGGTGTGACCTATATTTCATGGTTCAGTGATTTTGCCTTATATCTTGAATACTATTTGTTGGATAAATGTCACACCTGGGATATTAGTTCCTTGTGACCCGATTATTGACGTCAAAATATATCTGTTGGTGTGACCTATATTTCATGGTTCAGTGATTTTGCCTTATATCTTGAATACTATTTGTTGGATAAATGTCACACCTGGGATATTAGTTCCTTGTGACCCGATTATTGACGTCAAAATATATCTCTGTTGGTGTGACCTATATTTCATGGTTCAGTGATTTTGCCTTATATCTTGAATACTATTTGTTGGATAAATGTCACACCTGGGATATTAGTTCCTTGTGACCCGATTATTGACGTCAAAATATATCTCTGTTGGTGTCACCTATATTTCATGGTTCAGTGATTATGCCTTATATCTTGAATACTATTTGTTGGATAAATGTCACACCTGGGATATTAGTTCCATGTGACCGAATGAATGACCACTCGCTATATCTAGGTCATTGTGACCTATATTTCATGCTTCAGTGATTTTGCTTTTTATTTTTATTACTATTTCATGGAGAATTGTCATACCTGGATTATTATATCTATGTGACAAAATGATTTACATACAAAAACATCTAGGTCAGTGTGACCTATATTATATGGCTTAATGATAAAAATGTTACAATATAAAATGTACCCAGCAGGCGAGCTCGCTGTCCTACGACAGCTCTTGTTTTATTTGGTCTCACATATTCAATGCCACTTTTCAGGATTTAGTTCCAGATGACGGGTGATAAGCAAACATAAAGTACCAATATTCATAAAAGTGGAGAAGCATGATCCTTCTAATTTAAGACACATGTTTACTTACGAGCATTGGTTGTAAGATCCTTGAGTGTATAATTCATTAGTATCAGGTACGGAAAGTTGAAAAAAAAAAAAAGGATCAGGATATAAAAATACTGAGAAATTTGTGCTACACTACACGAACAGGGGTTTAAACACTGAGTCATCATTTTCGCATAGCTCCAGATAAGACACTTTTTTCAACTGAAATCTATTGTTATCTTATTTCTCCGCGATAATGTATGTTGTGGATCTCATTAGAAGTGCCTCTGTGAGTACCACAACATACATTTTCATGGAGAAAAAAGAAAAATATTTTCCTGATACCCACTCTTATCTAGAGCTATGTATTCATGTAATTCAAAAGGAAAATTGTCATCAGTTTTCTGAGCAACTTGTAACCTTGAAACTTTATAGATGGTACAGACCTAAATCCTTGTATTGCATAACCATAGGTCCAGATAAGGTGGTTTTTTTTTTTTTTTTTTTCAGCATTTTATTTCTCCACATAAACATACATTGTGTATACCCATTAGAAGCACCTCGGCAAGGCACCTCGGTGGCTCAGTTGGATACGCCGTCCGACTAGAGACCGGGAGGTCACCAGTTCAACCCCCGCCGAGGTCGGCAACATTCTTTCGTGGAGATTGATCGTGAAATATTTTCTGCGGTCATTCTCTCCCTTCAGCCGATTCAAGAAGGGCAGTTGTCAGTTTCTGGCGAAAGAATGTGCACAATACTGGTTAACCGCTTAGAGGACTAAGCCTGCCCAGTAAGCGTGTGGTTAGGTAAACTGACCACGCTCGACATGACTCATTGGGTTGACTGGGCCGTAAAACCTCAACACAAACAATCAACCCCCGCTGAGGTTGGCAACATTCTTCTGTGGAGATTGATCATGAAATATTTTCTATGGTCATTCTCTCCCTTCCGCTGATTCAAGAAGGGCAGTTGTCAGTTTCTGGCAAAAGAATGTGCACAATACTGGTTAACCGCTTAGAGGACTAAGCCTGCCCAGTAAATGTGTGGCTAGGTAAACTGACCACACTCGACATGACCCCATTGGGTTGACTGGGCTGTAAAACCTGAACACAAACAAAGCCTCTGCATGGCACTTTTACTGATTATCCACAGTGTATGTTTTTGTGAAATAAAAAAAATATGTGGATACCCACTCTAATCTGGAGCTGTGTGTATAAACAGATGGCAGTGATGCTTGCTAAATGTATAATCTATTTGTCCATTTTTCTTCCTTTCCATAAAGTACAATTTAGGAAATGGCCCTTTTGGATTTTAATGCTTAGCATGCTTGGTAAAAATTTCAGCAGACGACTTTTTGAAATAATTTTTTCTTATTTTCCTGAAAAATAGGATTTGACATTTCATGCAAATTGTCTCTTTAGGAAACAATTTGCATGAATTGTCAAATCCTATTTTCTAGGAAAAATAGGAAAAATAATAATTGTCGTCTGCCAAATTTTTCCCATCGTGTGTTAAGTGTGAATTGCATGTGGTTTTAGCTCTAGGTTTCTTTTCAGTGCATGATGTTGGACTGCAGGGACTGTTCAGCTCTGCGTGGGAGAATTGTTCTGAGAGTGCGGCCAAAAGCAAAAACATCAAAAAGATTTGTCAAAGAGAATCAGCAACTGGAGTCAGGTATATTAATGCTTAGCACTCTGCTGGGGACATTTTTAAACATTTTTATGCCCCTGCCATTCAAAGAAAGGCATATTGTTTTACCTCTGTTCGTCCATCTGTGTCCGGTGTTAACAATTTGCGTTAAAGTTTTTCAGGCGGTGGGCATCCGTGTCTTTTGGACACATTTCTAGTCTTATTAATTTTTTTTCCAGAAAATAGACTTTGACATTTCATGCAAATTGTCTCCAAAGGCCTATTTGCTGGGAGGCTTAAGAAAAATATTAGCAATTTGTCATCTGCTAAATTAGCACAGAGAGTGGTAAAGAGTAAGCTCACCAGGATGAGCTATTATGATCATAATCTACCTGCAATCAATTGTCCATTCACATGGCATCTCCTCTGAAAATGCTAGGATTTTCACCAAACTGTGTGTGCAGTCCTTTCTCATAGTGGGATTGAAAGTTTGTTCTAATACTTTTGATGCTTTTCTTAAAAACTTGTCGTGCTAAATAAATTAAGATGCCACATCCACTTGTAATTGTCAGCCAGTCAAACTACTTGATCCAGGTTGTTGATACAAATTCACATGAAATGCCAAACTGCAGATCCTGATTATTTGGCTTCTGAAGAAGCCAACTAATATAGATCTACTCTGTTTGCAAAGGCAAGGCATATCCGAGACCCACAGGACCCACAGGACCAGGGTTAAGATGCACTCTGTAATAATAGAAAAAAGTCAAAAATAAAAATCTCCAGAACTGATAGGCAGATGGTGACAACACAAGAGAAGTGATCACTGTTGGCAATCCCACTTTTTGCTCAAAGCAATCTGGTGATTGGACCAGTTCTTAAAATTAGAACAAATACACATTTTTTTTTTTTATTTTCTGAACAGATTTTGCAATATGAGATTGAGCAGATTTGTTGCAGTGAAAGGAAGTTATGAAAGGTCAAAAGGACTGACATGCAAAGTTAATATTCTAAATCTGCTATATTATTTTAAGACTGACATTTTCATGGACGATTATGAAGTCTTGTGTTCAGCTCCTGCTAGATTGTATGGTGCTTCATTGTACAGAACTCTTCATTATCACCCCTTCATTGTCTCGAAATGATTTAATAAAGTTGAAAGAGATGCACATCATAATTTATTTTATAAGGAAAAATGTTAATTTAGCTCACCTGAGCCAAGGAGAGCAAAGTCTTCCCTTCAGAGCAGACCCTGTTTCAGTAGGAAGGCAAAGACAATAGATGTATAGACAACCCTCTTTATACTGACACTCGATACAACGACAAAATTAGTTATATTGACAATTTGTCTATTACAAAACCTTCGCTCAAGAGGTAACAGTCACAAATTAATACTTTAAAGAAACATGTGTTGGATATTTGTAATAATCGCCTCAGTGAGGCGATTCTAACAAATATCCAAGTCATATGTTCTATGAGGAAATAAGAACAAAACAAGACCTTTCTTACATCTCAGTCTGCTCATTAACCAAGGTTGTCCTGCTGAACCCGGATATGTTCACAATGCTGCACAATGCAGTGTCTGATCAGGGTCTGCACTGTTTGCTTGAATTAGAGGAACAGTTATGGGTTAAATGAAACAGTCTTAAGTCCCCGTTCAGGACCATTTTCCCAGCCTACACTCAGAGACAGTCAACCCACCAGTGCTGTCCTTTGATCTTACAGTTGGGCTCATGTGTTGTGGGTACTCATTGGAATTGACTCCTCCGTCAGGCAGTTATAACCACGCCCACATGTATTTCCTTAGACAAACTTTGTATTGATATACCTGTGCTTATCTGTAAAAAGCATGTGTTGATTTGTTTGTCTAAGTAAAAACATTGACAATTACCTTATTAGCTATTTTGAATGGTCAGTTGTGGTTGTCAGTTAAATGGTCAAGTGACTTGAAGGAGGAGTCAATTACCTTGGCTGAGAATGATTGTATTGGAAAAAATGATTCTAGCAGGTACCTACAACCTATCTTCTTATGGAGAAGTAATAATTATAACAAAAATAAAAGCTGTCGCAGGACAGCGTAGCTTGTCTCTATAAAAACTTGACCCCTTGTGGGTCAGGATGGTACAGCATAGAACTTCTGACCGATATCTAACATCAGGACAAGTATGAACTACTTCTATCCAGAGGTTCAGGAGATATAGCCTTTTAAAAACTAACCAATGCCTAAGGGGTATATAGTTTTCGATGGTTCCGTCTGTCAGTTCTTCCATCTGTCTGTGATTTTGTCCATTATCATTTATTATAACCAAGTTTTAATTTGAAGTTTTTTGATTACTTATATCTCTGCAGCCACTGATCAAGACCTTTTCATATTTGGTATGGGGGTACCTGGTAGGGTTCTCTTCCATTCTGCATCGTTGAACCCCTGAGTCATTTCCCCAGGGCGGGGCTAGAGGTCAAAATCTAGGATGCCTCAATAAAGTAGTATCTTGCAGTTTGTTTATACAAACAACTTCTTAATAAAAAAGGATGGGCATCAGACATGTTTATCATATCAACATTCAGTGTATTAAGGTGAGGTCATTGTAACCTTATTTACATGCTCCAGTGATTTTGCCTTATATTTTGGAGACTATTTCATGGATTAATGTGATACTTGGTATATTGGTTCTGTGTGACACCACAATTGACATTATAACAAATGTAGGTCATCATGACATATATCATGGTACATTGATTTTGCCTTATATCTTGAATGTTATTTGTTTTATGAACATCATTATTTGAGATGATGAATCAGTATGACCCAGCAGTTGACCTAAAAGTAAATGTAGGTCACTGTGACCTATATTTCATGGTTCAGTGATTTAATGTTACATCTTGAAGACAATTAGATGTATGACTATCATAGTTTGGGATTATGTGACCTATATTTCATAACCCTGTGATTTTGTTTTATATCTCCCTCTGTTTGATGCCTATGTGTCATATTTACATATAATGACACAGTGTGACACAAACTTTGACCAAAAAGTAAATATAAATCAGCATGACCTATATTTCATGATCTAGCGATTTTGCTTAATATCTTCTAGATTATTCAATGGATTAACATCATCGTTGGTATAATGGATCAATGTGACCCAGGGTTCGCATTACCGATCGCTATTGTCGCCATTTGAAAAACAGAAAAATAAAATTTGGCACAAAAAATCATAAATTGGCGAAAACAAGTGGCTAAAAAAAATACCGCCTGAATTACCCACTACTGAGCCATATAATTGTCGCGCGTGTCTATCGCACCTTCCTTGATTGTATAATTCGCCAATTAACAACTCAATTATCGATCAGAAAACGATAGCTGATCAAATTAACCTGAATTGATAAGGTCACGTGCCGTGATGCGCAGTTTGACAGTAGCACCGCCCACTTTCCACACCTTTCGTCCTCAATATTCATGACGCTCTGCCAAAACTACCAATCAGGAATTAATGTCAGAGTCGCATCGCCTACGTCATGGAAATTTACACAGAATTTAATCATGTGGAACCCTTTGTCAAACACAAAGATGGAAAACAAATTGATTACACGAGAAATAATTATTGTTGTGAATCGGTTCAAATTATGCTAATTAAAGCAGTAAGTACACGTTGACAGTGCCGACTTTAATTAAGCATGTTTCGGTACCTTCTTATGAGCCTTTTACTTGGCGATCAACGAACGTCGTCCCAAAAAAAAAACCAACATGTATAATGCCTCGGAGGAGGACACATTAGTCTCCGATGGTCCGGATCGCGCATTCGATCCCCACAGATTGTAGCGATTTATCACGAAACACATGTATTTGCTACAGTCATTCGCTCCTTCCACTGCTTCAAGATTGGCAGTTACAAGTTTCTTGCGGAAAGGGTGTTCAGTGTACTGGTTAACCGCTTATTGTATAAGCATGGCCCCTCTTTTTAACTGACTCGATTCATAAAAAATGCTGTTCCCCATTCCATTTCGCAAAGACCCGACTCGTAAAGCAATTTTTCAGTAAACTCCCTTTTTAAGTCAGTTGCAGTTAGCTCCCTTAAAACAGTGAAACCTGCAGTGTAAGAAACTTAACCCGCATTTATCAGGGTATAAATGAATATTATGTTACGTTATTCTCTTACAGTATAATACATTAATATTATATATATTTATTGGCTTATACAACACTTCTCAGAACTTTCGTTTCCATGTAAAGTGTTCTATTTTTGTGTCTTCAACATCCGATATGCAAAACCAAGACTTATTATTAATTTATGACATTGTAATTAATTACAGCAGAAGTTTTAAAAATCAGTGTGAGAATTAATTTCAAGTCCCCCACACATTTCACACTATGCTGATTCTTGAATCTACTGCTGCAATTATAGGAATCAATAAATGAACACCTTTTTTCTGACAAGTTAATTCTTTGGCGAAAAATGGCCAAAATTTGGCTCAAAATCTGGCTCAAAGTTAAAGAAAATGGCACAAAAAAAATCAAATTGGCGAAAATGGTGACGAAAGAAAAAAAAATCCTAGTGCTAACCCTGGTGACCATTAAATAGACCTTTTAAGTATATGTAGATCAATGGCATATATTTTATGGTTCAGCGATTTTGCTTCATGTCTTGAAGACTATTAACTCCAGAAAAGTTGTACTTAGTATGATAGATCAATGTCACTCAGAGACTGACCTTGTAAACTATATATGGGTCAGTTACCTATATTTCATGATCCATTGATTTTGCCTTATATCATTGTGATTGACTTTAAAATATTTTATAATTAAAAAAGGGCACCGGCAGGGGATATACGTGACCCTCTAGGCACTTGCTTTAGTTCCATACAAGTGAGCTCAAAACTATCAAAACTCTTTGTTTGAGAAAAAAAGCATCTTCATTGCTCAAGATGAGGAGTATCTAGATAGGCATTTCTAATGAGCACCCTATATCATATATTTTCAAAGAGAAACTACCTTTTTAGCTCACCTGAGGTGAGCTATCTCAAGTGAGCTATTGAGATAGCTAGTGGTCTGTCGTTTGTCTGTCTGTCTGTCGTCAACCAATTTCTTTTAATGACATCTCCTAAACCACTAAGTCAATTGACTCGAAACTTGTTAGGAAGCAACGGGGGTGACTTGTGGATCAAAAATAGCTAAAATCATTCCAATCGGAAATCCAAGATGGCCGCCATGACAGACATCTTGAAAATCTATTTTTCGCTTCTACTCCTGAACCGGGGTGACTTGTAGATCAGAAAGGGCTAAAATAGTTCTGATCAAAATTCCAAGATGGCCGCTGTGGCGGCCATCTTGAAAATTTTTATTTTGCTTCTTCTCCTGAACCAAAAGGCCAGTTGACTTGAAACATAAGAAAGCGTCAGGGTGACTAGTAGATAAAAAATAGCTAAAATCGTTCCGATCTGAAATCCAAGATGTCCTCCATCTTGATAATCTAATTTTCGCTTCTTCTCCTGAACCGAAAGGCCAATTGACATGAAACTTGGTAGGAAGCATGGGGGTGACTTGTAATCAAAAAGAGCTAAAATCATTCCGATTGGAAATCCAAGATGGCCATCTTGAAAATCTATTTTTTGCTTCTTCTGAACCAAAAGGCCAATTGACTTGAAACTCAGTAGGTAGCATCAGGGTGACTTGTAGATCAAAAATAGCTAAAATTGTATAGATTGGAAATACATGATGGTCGCTGTGGTGGCCATCTTGAAAATTAAGTTTTTGCTTCTTCTCCTCAACTGAAAGGCCAATTGACTTGAAACTTGGTAGGAAGCAGCGGGGTGACTTGTAGGTCAAAAACGGCTAAAATAGTTTCAGTCAGAAATCCAAGATGGCCACGGTGGCCACCAACTTGAAAATCTATTTTTCACTTCTTCTCCTGAAACTAAGACCAGTAGACATGAAATTTGGTAAGAAGCATCGGGGTGAATTGTAGATAAAAAAAAAATAGCTAAAATTGTTCTGATGAGAAATCCAAGATGGCTGCCATGCCGCCATCTTGAAAATCTATTTTTAGCTTCTTCTTCTGAATTAAAAGGCCGATTGTCTTGAAACTTGATAGGAAGCATTGGGGTGACTAGTAAATCAAAACAGCTAAAATCATTCTGATTGGAAATCCAAGATGGCCGCCATGGCTGCCATCTTGAAAACCTTTTTTTTGCTTCTTTCCTGAACTGAGAGACCAACTGACTCCAAACTTGATAGAAAGCATCGGGGTGATTTGTAGATGAAAAAGAGCTAATATCATTCCGATCAGAAATCCAAGATGACTGCCATGGCTGCTATCTTGAAAATCTATTTTGCACTTCTTCTCTTGAACCAAAAGGCCAATTTATCTGGTAATCAGGTGAGTGATACAAGGCCATCTAGGGTCTCTTGTTTATTGAAACTCTTTATAATTTGTTCACAGTACTAGGACCCAGCAATAGTAACTGGTTTGAAGATGCATCAAGGCGGAAACTTCAGCAGACCTCTGTTCCTAGGAGTTTTGATTCGGTCATTGACAGTCCGGTTCTCACACCAAGAATTAGTCAGATCTGTACACAGGAACTTAGAGGTAAATTTTTACTTACAGTATATACAAATTCAGAAGAGGACAGATTGATATTTTTCTTATTTTCCCAGAAAATAGGATTTGACATTTCATATCAATTGTCACCTAGTTATGACACTCCATGCAGATTTTCTCCTTATGAGAGTTTGCATGATATGTGAAATCCTATTTCTAGGAAAAATAAGAAAAATATTTCAAAAGGTCATCTGCTGAAATTTTAACCCAGCATGTTAAGTATTAAACCTTGTCCTGCTGAATAAATTATGATGCCCCTCCCATTTCTAATTTTCAGCCAATCAGATTACTTGATCCAGATTGTTGATATAAATTCACATACTTAATGGCAAACAGTGCAGATCCAGATCAGTTGGCTTCTTCAGAAGCCAACTGATCTGGATCTATACTGTTTGCAAAGGCAGGACATATCCAGGTTCAGCAGGACAAAGGTTAACTCAAATGCTAGGATTAGTCTCTCTCTAGCAAGTCTAGCAGAAGAAAAGTTCCTGAGTATTTTTGTTTTTTGTTTTCCCCAGATACATGTAATAGGATTTGACATTTCATACAAATTGTCTCCTTAGGAGACATTTTGCATGAAATGTCAAACCCTATGTTTTTCTGGAAAAATAAAAAAGTGTTTCAAAATGTTGTCTACTGAAATTTTACACAGCATATTAAGCGTTAACCCAAATGTTAGGATGCCTTAAACTGGAATTTGCGGTAGCAGCTACCACCAGAAAATGTAGGCGGGGCTTATTGATTACTGGTCAGCTGTTTGTATGTTTACCTGACATCTTCTAGCTCAGACTGCTACAGAATAATCAATGTATATACTCACTATTAGGTATGAATATGGCAAATTAGATTTAAATTTGTGCCTCACATGGGGCACAAATGGTTGTGACTTTTAATAAATTGTACCCAGCAAACAGTGGCTAAATGACAAAATTTGTTTACTATATTTCAGTTAGTTAAGAAACAGGACTCACAATATATTACATGTATTAGTGTAATTTCCATTGCTGGACTTTGAAAGGGCCGTAAAACCCAAATCAAAAAAAAAAAATATAACTGACTTCTTAAAATATCTCCCTACATGTATGCATATTACATATTAAGCTTGTATAAATACATATAAATAATAGTTTTAATAAGTTTCTGTTTGAATCATAGAATATAAGTGGAATTTTCTCTGAGGGAATCTGAGATAGGATTATTTATCTGCTTTTACTGTGGTTGCCACCTTACAAGTGGAAAGTGTTTGTACTCTACACTCCTTGTTGCTGTGTTTACATCACATGACATGGGTTAAAGGTTATATCTAGTTTGAATTTCTCAGCACTTTCAAGTGATTTCATTCGGCTTGCTCCATTAATAATCTTTTATAATAAAATATCTTAGTGTTAATGTATACCATATAGACATGCCTATCTAGCAAAACAAATTTTGTATGTGAAGGTTTTCTAGTTCTTTTATTTTCATTGATAAAGCTTCTGCAATCAACAAAATGTAAAAGTCTGGTACAATTTTGAAATAAGCCCCACCTACATCCTTTTGTAGAACAAGTGGGTGTTTGACCTCTAGCATTTTCTTGGTATATTCAACAGAAAACCAGTTAGTGAATATTTTTCTGAGTTGACACAGAAAATATTGTTTGACATGTCATGCAAGTTGTCCGCTAAGGAGACAGTTTGCATGAAATGTCTAACCCAATTTTCTAGAGAGAGAGAGAGAGAGAAAATATCTAAATGTCATCTGAAATTTTTACCCAGCTTGCTAAATGTTAATCCATAGCTAGGCTTATCCTAGCCTTTGAACAAGTTCATTTTATATTTGATTTTTATATATCGAATAATGCTTCACAAAGATCAGGGGTCATCCTACAGGGCGATTTGGGAGAAAAATGTCTCCCTAAGCTGGCTAACCTCCTTAACTTGAGCTGAGGGAGAAGTGAAAATGTATAGAATATATAGGGAAATCCAAAATTTGGACCAAAACCTCTCAGAAATCCTGAAATTGTCGCAAAACTTCTCCCTCTCTGAAAGGTCTAGGATGAACCCTGAAAGATACTCACGAAAGGTGAACAGTATAGATCTTTATCAGGCTTCTCAGCCAAGATGAATTCATAGGCCTAGATAAGAGTGGGTATCAGGTTAAATTTTTCTTATTTCTCCACAAAAACATATGTTGTGGATACTCATTAGACACAGAACTCATTCATTAGAACAGATTCTAATGAATACCACAGCATATGTTTTCGTGGAGAAATAGGAAAAATATCCATACTTTTGGATTGAAAAAAGCGCGTTAACTAGAGCTATGTCAGAATTTGATCTAGGTCTGCATTGTTCTGAAGTTTAATATTTAGGATAAATATGATGAGTTCTGTGTCTTAGAATGAAAACATTTGAGCTTGATGTGGCCCACTCTCATACATAATAACCCAAGCATACAACTACAATGTTTTTTGTCATCTCATCTGTCTGTCTGTCTGTCCAGCCATAAGAACTTGTGTCAAAGTTTTGCGTTATGTTTGTATGCTTTGCTTATATCTGTGAAAGTCTTCACCTGAACACCTGAAATTATTGATGTGTTGTGAGTATTGATATCATCTCATTGCTACTGCAGACAAAAGGTCAAGACACTTGGAAATTTCATTTTCATTCCTGCCATGGTGCTTTTAACCCATTTATGCCTAGCAACCCATTAAAGGGATATTTGCAAACAGTGTAGACCCAGATCAGATGCCACAAAATGTGGCATCTGATCAGGGTCTACACTGTTTGCATTTAGGACAGGAGTTGCTCTACAACATGGTAACAATAAAAACTATCCAGACACTCCTTATATTGAATTGAAACGGTCCAAAGAGTTAATGTAAAATAGTCCACTCGGCATAAACCGGTTAATGAATACATACAACATAAGCTTTTGTGAAGAATTATGAAAAATATTACATACATGCCATTAGCCGCTGACAGAAATCTGTGAGATTTTGCAAATTTTTAGGGGAGATTTGATGAAATTCTGTGAGATTGTGAGATTTTTATGAAAATCACTTTCAAGCTTACATAAGTAAGTTAAAAGCCATTATTTTAATTAGTTAAGCTTGGGATAGCCATGCTAATGTGTGATTTATTTCTAGTTCTTCAAGAAATAGCTTATTAAATGGTTTGAAAATTCTGTGAGATTTGAAAATCTTATGGGAAATGGGGTCCAGAAGGGCCAAAATTCTGTGAGATTTTGTCTCATAGTTTGAGGTATGGCATGTATGATATTATGTGGATACTCTCTCTTATATTCAACTATGGCTAATTTATTTTTCTTTATTTGCAGGGTTTATTTTTTCTACATTTGTTTGAACTTCTGTGTAGCACTGTTTGTATGCACACTAATTAATCCTCCTTTATTTGCAAGGTCTATTTTTCCTTCATTTCTTTGACACAGTTGGAAGTACGCCAGATAGCAGCAGTTACAGTCCAAAAACAGTTGAGAAGCTCCTTAGCTATCAGCCTTATCGTAGCACACCTGAGACACTGTATAAACCAGTTTTAGGAAACAGGTAAGTTGGTAGCCCTAAAGCTGCGGAAAATACTTAGCATTACTATCTTGAACTGCAGCACACCTGAGACACTGTACAAAGATAGCCCTAACACTATGGAAGATACTTTTAGCACACCTTAAATGCTAGATAAACCAGTGTTCTGAAACCTTTAACACTTACCAAGCTGAATAAATTAAGATGTCAAGCCCACTTCTAATCAATATCTAATCTGGGTCTACATTGTTATACCGTACACATACAAAGTATCGGGGGTATATTGTTTTCAGGTTGTCCTTGATTCTGTGATTCTGACTTCATTTCTGCTCAATATCTTGAGAATGAATTAATGGAATTAGACCAAATTTTGCATATGCATTGGCATTGATCAGGTAAGGATTGTTACATTTTAATTTTCATAAATATACAACACAGTTATGGCCTGTCAAAATGTTGTTTCCGCTTATCAAAATGTCATTTCCGCTCAATATCTTGTGAACAAATGAATGGAATTTGATCAAATTTTGCATATGCATTGGTCTTAACCAGATTTAGGTTGGGTATGTCACGCGTCAATTTTCTCAAATTTACAGTCTGTATCAGAAGCACCTTTGCATTAAAACTTACTACATTGATCGAAATAGGAGAAGGTTTCAGTTGCAGTAAAACTTCAATGTTTCTAACACCGATGGCCTGTTTGCCTTGGCTGAAACAAACTCATTTTTGAGTCCCAAGGAAATTCTTCAGAGAGCTCAAGAAAACAAATATTAACCCTTAAAGTGCCAATCACAACTGCAGCAAACAACAATTTTTTTAGCTCGCCTGTACGAAGTACAAGGAGAGCTATTGTAGTCACCCCGGTCGTCCGCGTTTGCGTTCCCGTTCCCGTCACACTGCGTTAAAGTTTTTCAAATGCTTATATCTCAACAGTCACTCCTCACAGAGGCATCAAATTTGGAACTTAGGTACCTTGGAGGGTTTTCTGAGATTCCAAGAGAATAAACCCCTGGGTTCATGCCCCTGGGTGGGGCTAGGGGTCAGAATCTAGGACACCTTTGTAATACTGTGTTAAAGTTTTTCAAATTCTTATATCTTGACTTTCACTCCTCATAGAGCATTCATATTTAGAATTTGGGTACCTGGAGGAGTCTTCTGAGATTCTAAAAGAACATACCCCTGGGTTCATACCTCAGGGTGGGCCTTGGAGTGGGGCTAGGGGTCAAAATCTAAGACACATTTGTAAAATCTTATATGCCTACAGGTTATAGACACAACTGGTTATACATCAGCTAACTATGTGACATCGGTTTAAGTGTAAGAGAGTGAAGGTCATGGTGACCTACATTTTACGGTCCAGGTCACCTAGATTTCACGGTCCAGTGATTTTGCCTTATATCTTGAATACTATTTGTTGGATAAATGTCACACCTGGGATATTACTTCCATGTGACCCAATGAATGACCACTTACTATATCTAGGTCATTGTGACCTATATTTCATGGTTCAGTGATTTTGCCTTATACATTGAATACTATTTGTTGGATAAATGTCACACCTGGGATATTAGTTCCTTGTGACCCGATTATTGACGTCAAAATATATCTCTGTTGGTGTGACCTATATTTCATGGTTCAGTGATTTTGCCTTATATCTTGAATACTATTTGTTGGATAAATGTCACACCTGGGATATTAGTTCCGTGTGACCCAATGAATGACCACTTACTATATCTAGGTCATTGTGACCTATATTTCATGCTTCAGTGATTTTGCCTTTTATTTTTATCACTATTTCATGGAGAATTGTCATACCTGGATTATAATATCTATGTGACAAAATGATTTATATACAAATACATCTAGGTCAGTGTGACCTATATTATTTGGCTTAATGATAAAAATGTTACAATATAAAATGTACCCAGCAGGCGAGCTAGGCTGTCCTACGACGGCTCTTGTTTATTTATTTTTTTTATTTTTCAAAAACAAATCTTGACATTTCATGTGAATCATCTGCCAAGCAGACGATTCACATGAAATATCAAGACTTGTTTTCTCTGAAAAATAATAAAAAAAAAAATTTTGAATGTTGTCTGCTGTTGATAAGCTGGTCTCGGTTGCGCAGTTGGATGTGTGTTTGACTGGTTATCAGGAGGTTGTGGGTTCGATCTCCGCCGGGTCCGGCAATATTCTTTTTTGGAGATTGGGTATGAAATATTTTTTGTGGCCATTCTTACCCTTCTGCAGTCGAGAAGGGCAGTTGTTCGTTCTGGCAAAAGAATGTGAAATATACTGGTTAACAGCTTAGAGAACTAAGCCTGTCCAGGAAATGTTTGGTTAGGTTAACTGATCGCTCTCGACATGACACTTATGGGTTGACTGGGCCGTAAAACCTCAATTTAATTAATCAAGTGGATGGGCATAGTGATCTGAATTGACACATTTTACATAAGTTGAAGACCTTTTTTAGCTTGTGGCCCAGATAATGTTTCAGAACAAATTTTTGAAATTGTTTGATCCATATTAACTGTGGGTTTACATTGGAATCCTCGTGCAGTTATAATGATATAGCTCCTATCTAGATAAGGCTCTTTTTTGTTTTTGATAATAATAATAATAAAAAAAATATTGGTATTTTGATATTTTTCTTATTTCTCCATGAAAACCTTTGTTGTAATACTCATTTGAAGAACCATGCTGAGACACTTTTGATGAGTACCCATAACATGTTTTCATGGAGAAATATGAAAAATATTTTTCTGATACCCCCTCTTATCTGAAGCTATGATATTGAGCACCCACAAAGAAAGATTTGGTGCAAAAATAACACAAATATTCAAACTTATCCACTTACCTCAAGCTGTGAAGTCGGCTTGTATTAAATGCCTGGCATACTGAGTAAACATATCAATAGGTTATATTTTTAATACATGTACAGTTGACTCTCTCTATCTCGACCTCGCTTATCTCGAAAAACCGCTTACCTCGAAGTGAAAGTCTGATCCTTGCCTAAACATGAAAATTTAACAACAGGTAAAAAATATTGTGGAAAAAGAGGAGAAATTGCTAAGGAGCAATTTCTCCTCTTTTCCACAATATTTTCAGAATATCTCTAACTTTAAGAATCTAATTACATATATATTTGTTAAATGTGGTTAATCGAATTATTTTTTCCTCAATTCTGCTTATCTGATATGTCAAGGTACGGATATCTCGAAGTAATTCAGAGAGTCCCTTGGAATTCGAGATAATGAGAGTCGACTGTATATGTCTTATTCCCAGAAAGAGGGGTCTGACATCTCTGACAAAAAAGGCAAACCTTTTTTTCCTACTGAATTTGCCAAGGGGCTGCTTAAGGTTAAATAACATCTCAAAATTACTGAATCAAATATTTTATGTCCTGAGCATCACGAGAACTTACCTATATAATGTTGACCCCCTTGAACCCCACTTTTATATAGTAAAACTGGTGTTTACAGGGGTATACATTATTTTCTTATTTCTACTTGAAAACATAGATTGTGTGTACTCGTTAGAACCGCCTTGCCGAGGCGGTTCTAACGAGTACCCACAATCTATGTTTTGAGCAGAAATATGAAAAATATCAGAATTTTTATATGAAAATTTTCTTTTTTTGGTGGTAAAATTTCCAATATATTTGAACAGGCTTGTTTTCCTAATGGTAAAGCAAATTTTGACCTTTTGTTTTTGGGTTGATTGTTTACAATCGAGCCATAGTTTACAAACACCAAAATTTCCATAATAAAGTTGTGCACGTGATTATCATTGACCAGTGTAATCAAATCGTGTGTTAGACGAAATCCAGGTAACGGTTGTTTATAGCCGCGCTATTCTTGTTGCTGTGACGTCAGAGTACTGATGATACAATATTATCTGTAAAGTCTGGACGGGGACATTTGGGACATTGGCAAACTGTACACTCAGATAAGATGCTGCAGAATGCAGCATCTGATCAGGTCTGCACTGTTTGCTTAAATTACAGGAAGTCAAAGGTTAAATGAAACAGTTGTAAGTCCCCATTCAGGACCATTTTCCAAGCCTACACTCAAAGACAATCAACCCATTAGTGCTTTCAGTGCTTTGATTTTTTTCAGTCCTTGCTTAGGGTCTCCTATTGGATTTGGAATAGGACTGTCACAACCGTGCCCCACAATAGCCCAGAGCCTAGGTGTCAATGTTGATGAATCTGTTCTGAATTGGACCAATTCACTGGCCACACCTCCTAAAGCTGTACCATCAGATCATGGTAAGTGAACCAGACTTGTTTATTGGACACTCCCACTAATATGCAGTCAATTGCTTGAACACAGGTGGCTCATTAACTATAACTGATTTAAACCTGTTTTCGAGTCACAAGGAAATTCTTTAAAATAGCTCAAGAAAACTTGTAAGTATTTCAGGATATTTTTGAGAATTTTCGTATTTGGTCATGAAAATGTATGTTGTGTTGAATTGACACAATTCTAATGAGTACACACAACATAAAGTTAAAAGATTGAAAAGATATCCCATAATTATACCCATTTGCCACCCCCACCGAGGTCAGCAACATTCTTTCGTGGAGATTGATCATGAAATATTTTCTACGGTCATTCTTTCCCTTCCGCTGATTCAAGAAGGGCAGTTGTCAGTTTCTGGCGAAAGAATGTGCACAACACTGGTTAACCCCTTAGAGGACTAAGCCTGCCCAGTAAACGTGTGGTTAGGTAAACTGACCGCACTCGACATGACCCCATTGGGTTGACTGGGCCGTAAAACCTCAACACAAACAAAAACTGACCTGGCGCCATGATTATTCCTCAGTGGCCCTAACTACCCATGTCTAGAACAAATTTCCAGCGGTCCCAAATATGTTCAAGCCATTGAAGGTCGACTGTATCAGGGCTCGATAAAATGAGACCGGTTTTTGGAGAGCTGAATTTCACTTCAGAAGGACATAAAAAATTTAGTCCATAATAATTCATGTTTTCTAATATTTGATTTTAAAATTTACCCCTTATGTTGAGCTGTACAAACAAACAATAGGCGGCCTCGGTGACTCAGTTGGATGTGCATCGTACTGGTGATCAGGAAGTTGCAGGTTCAACCCCAGCCGGGCCGGCAACATTCTTTCTTGAAGATTTGATCATGAAATATTTTCTATGGTCATTCTCTCCCTTCCGCTGATTCAAGAAGGGCAGTTGTCAGCTTCTGGTGAAAGAATGTGTACAATACTTGTTAACCGCTAAAAGGACTAAGCCTGCTCAGTATAAGTGTGGTTAGGTAAACTGACAATGCTTCACATGGGTTGACTGGGCCATAAAACCTCAAAACAAGCAAACCTTTTGTCAAAACATTCTCCATCCATGTATTGGAAATTGCCTCAAGTGATCTGCTCATTACCCCAATGCCCCTAATCCGTCTGTCAAAAATTAAGTTACTGCCCGTTAGATTGTCGCGTGAAAAGTCATTACGGGCTGTTACCGTATTTACCTTAAGTATTGGGACACCTTAATGCCTTAACTTTCTTGTCCTAAAATTTGAACAAGTCTACTACATCTTGATGCAGCTTTTATTGCTGGATGAGCAGTAAAGTGAGATGTGGATCAGAAGCAGCACAGACATCAGATCTGGGTCTACACTGTTTGGTCAGGCTTGACTGTCTCAACACATGGTGTTATTACAGGAAGTATAAAAGGGACAGCGCTTCATACCTGCTTGGTCGCACATTATAACGATAAAAGAAGTTTTTGTCGCTGTTTTTAATTTATTTATTTAATTTTAAAATATCTGTTTATTGAGTTTCACTGTAATTTTAATGCGCTCAGCCTGCTAAAGTCGGGTGTGCTGGGCCTTGATGCCCTGCTATGGTGGAACATTACATCTTTTTAGTGGTCCACAGAAAGAAAAAAAATGTAGTGGCAAGCTGCAGCACAACATGAACACAAAAACATGACTTGCCACGATGTGAAGAGATTCTGGTTGTTTCCCTTTAGCACTCTTCACCAACTGAGTGCTTGGTTGTTCTGAAAGTGAAAAGTACATTATTCATGCATGTCTAATAATATCGAGCTATATTGCTGTTAACAGTCGTGAAACTTATGGGCATGTAAGTTCAGCAGGGGTAAGCAATGTTGGTATGTCTTTGGTAATGTTAATAATAAACCAGTATCTGCGTTTGGAAACTGCAATAAGGAAATTCTTTAATAGAAAATACCGAAATCTCCGCTTGGCAAACTCTGTAAATGTGACCGTAAATGACTCGGCAAACTCCGTAAATGCGACCGAAAATGGCAGTTTTCAGTTTCTGGAGCTCTGGACTGCATATATATATATATATATATATATATATATATATATATATATATATATATATATATATATGTTGAGAGTTAATCATTAACAGTGCAAATAATTTGTTTACCTGAGGCCTTTCGGCTTTCGCCTTCTTCAGAGGTTTTCTATTTTAAACAAAAGACATAAAAATGTAAAATTTACGAATAAAAGATTGTACCCTTTTTGGGCCCATGTTATCTAGCCCGCTGCGACTTAATAACTGAGCGTGTTTAGATATATGTGAAATGTAAACAATACGCGTAAACACAACGTGCAAAAAGTAGAAAGTTTATCTTCAAAACGTATAAAGCTTATCTTTACTATCAACACCACTGTGTCCATATACGCAATGTATACGATGCACATAAACCCTACACCAAAAGGGATATACACCAAACTGAGTGTTTTACACCAATACATAAGGCAAATGGGCCCAACTTGTGTAAAATCATATGAACAAAAAGTACCACATAAACTGTCGCATGCCCTGACTTAGGAACGATGATTCCCTCTACTGGTCGCCCTTGTTGATCCCATATGGCCGTAGAGTGTTCAGACGTCGGATCCAATAGCTCTCTCTTGCTTTCCTGGTTCGATCCGTCCACTCCGGGTTATGGTCTAAGCAACAAAGGGTGGCGTGGTCGAGGAAATCATGCTCCGGTGAACAGAAATGTTCTGCGACAGGAGACCTCTCGAACCGCTTGTGTTTCCAATCATCTCGGTGGCCGTTCATCCGTTGGTTCATATGATCACCGGTTTCACCAACATATTGCTTTCCACACTTGGTGCATGTAATAAGGTAGACAACATTGGTTGTCTTACAACTGGTGTTGCACCTAAGCTTGATTATTGCCCCAGACGCTGACTTCGCGATCTGCGTGGGGGTTATCATTTTGCAGGTTTTGCATCTTGCTTTGCCGCACGGTCGTGTCTCCCCAAGTGGTAAATCATCACGCATGTCTGGTTTGAGCTTGGCACGTACAAGAAGATCCCGCAGACTCTTGGGTCTTCTGTAGGCCATGGTCGGTCTTTCTGTAAAGATCTCGCTCAAAGTGCTGGAGGACTCAATGATGGGCCAATGTTTGTTAACTATTTCCCTTACTTTTGGCAAGTCTGGGTGATATGTCAACACGAAGGGGAGAACGTTTGACTCGGATTTAAGCCTGTAAGAGAGTAAGTCTTCTCTCTTTTGTTGCCGTGCTCTCTCAATGGCAAGTGAAATTTCCTGTTTCTGATAACCCCGTTTGCAGAGGTGGTCAGTCAGTTCTCTTGCTCGTGATTCAAAGGTGTCCGAATCAGAGCAGATACGTCTGAGGCGAAGTGCAAGGCTGTAAGGAATATTTTTGCAGCAGTGTTTCGGGTGGCAACTTGTGGGTAGGAGATACTGGTGTGTATCTGTCGGTTTTGTATACAGATCAACAGATATTGTATCGCCCACAAGACTTGATTTAGTGTCAAGAAATACGTGCTGCTCAGTTGAAATTTCAGCCGTGAACTTTATGCTCGGGTGGAAGTTGTTGGCCTCATCGAGGAAAGCTGTCAAAGCCTCGCGGCCGTGCGACCACTTCATGTCAATATCGTCAATGAACCTTAGCCATGAAAATGGTCTCAGGGCCACCGACTTCAACAGCTGTCCCTCGAGACGACCCATGAAAATGTTGGCGTATGCAGGTGCCATTTTGGTACCCATAGCAGTGCCTTGGACCTGGAGATAATGTTTCCCGTTGAACTCAAAGTTATTGCATTTGAGTATGAGGGTCAGAAGTTTGACCAGAGTCTGTGTAGGTGGGTCCTTGACTTTTCTTTCCTCCCAAACTTCCTCGCATGCCTGGATACCATCTTGATGGGGAATATTGGTATAGAGGGAAGTGACAGCCATGGAAACAAGGAGGGTGTCGGTGGAAATGGGGCCTGGGCATCTAGCTTCCTCAGGAAATCTGTTGTGTCCTTTAAGTAGGACGGCAGATTTTGAACATGAGGTTGAAGATGCAAATCAACAAACTCTGATATCTTTTCCGTGGGATGGCCATTGGCAGAAACTATGGGGCGACCCGGGTTGCCGGCTTTGTGTATTTTGGGGAGGAGATAGAATCTGCCTGCTTTAGGCTGGTCAATAAGCAGGTAATTTCTGTTCTTCTCGCTTATATGGCCTTCATCGTGCATTTCATTGATCGCTTCAGACACTTCTTTGGCGAATTCGGGTGTGGGGTCATGATCTAGAAGTTTATAGTAGGTGGAGTCTCCTAGTTGTCTCTCAGCCTCTGAGATGTAATGATCTCTATCCATGACAACAACCGCAGAACCCTTGTCAGCAGGTTTTATGATGATCTCTTGTCTATTTTGAAGATTATAGAGAGCACTGCGTTCAGATTTCGTGAGGTTGTCATGTTTGGGCTTCGAGGGCTTGTGTGACGCTATGTCAGACTCCACACTGCTAATAAACGTCTCCAGATCAGGACCTTGTTTTGGAGGTTGCCAATCGCTTTTAGGTACAAAATTTGGATATTTCTCCGACGAGCGGTTAGTGTCATCACGATCATTGAAGTGTGATTTGAGACGCATGCGTCTGCTGAAGACCTTGGTGTCATGTAACAGGTTTCCTCTGTCATAACTTTTTGGGCGGGGGCAGAAACCTAGACCTTTGGATAAGAGACGATTTTCCGATTCGGTAAGGTCTACGCTTGAGAGGTTGACAACAGGGGTGTCGTTTGCAGTTTTACTAGTTTCCTCTCGTCTCTGTCGACGGACAAAGCGTCTGTTTCTAGGTTTCTTGCACATGAAGGAATGACCGATTGGAGGGTCAACAACATGATCGACACCTAAGGCTTTCAACTTTTTTTGACGCTTTTTAAGCAAGCGTGTCTCCTCCCTTTTGGTTTGGAGCTTGACAGAAGAAAGCACACTTTGACTATCGCCAGCACCAATTGAAACCCCCAACTGATCCCTCAGTTTGTCTAAGGAACAGTCTAATTTTGCAGCAAGGGATTGGTACTGGCCCAGGAGCAAGTTCATTATGTCGAATGAAGCTTTCCTTAAAATACCTTGTGCTCGCTTCTGGACTCGTAAAGAGGGGTTCCCTGGGAAATTGACTTTCAAACAAATGTTTAGGCCTTTCGGTATCACTTTACTGTGCAAACACTGGTTTAGGAAATCACACTGGTGTGCGTATCGAGCCTTGGTAAGGGCCTTGGATAGGAGTGTATTTCCTATCTTCGAAGTACTCATGGTACTAGTATCGACAGGTAAAATACACACAAAAGATGTAAAGCTTGCGAAATGCACAAATTAAGGCAGAAAATGGCAGAAAAAAGAAAAACAAGGTCAGCGAAAAGATTTTTTGGATCACAATGATGCACGATGTTTGCCAGAAATTAAATAAGTTGGGAAAAGGAGCATAACATCTAACAAAAAATCTTTTTGGTAGCACTGGATCCAGAAAGGATGCTGAAATGATGGGCGTTAAACTATATGTTGAGAGTTAATCATTAACAGTGCAAATAATTTGTTTACCTGAGGCCTTTCGGCTTTCACCTTCTTCAGAGGTTTTCTGTTTTAAACAAAAGACATAAAAATATAAAATTTACGAATAAAAGATTGTGCCCTTTTCGGGCCCATGTTATCTAGCCCGCTGCAACTTAATAACTGAGCGTGTTTAGATATATGTGAAATGTAAACAATACGCGTAAACACAACGTGCAAAAAGTAGAAAGTTTATCTTCAAAACGTATAAAGCTTATCTTTACTATCAACACCACTGTGTCCATATACGCAATGTATACGATGCACATAAACCCTACACCAAAAGGGATATACACCAAACTGAGTGTTTTACACCAATACATAAGGCAAATGGGCCCAACTTGTGTAAAATCATATGAACAAAACGTACCACATAAACTGTTGCATGCCCTGACTTAGGAACGATGATTCCCTCTACTGGTCGCCCTTGTTGATCCCATATGGCCGTAGAGTGTTCAGACGTCGGATCCAATAGCTCTCTCTTGCTTTCCTGGTTCGATTCGTCCACTCCGGGTTATGGTCTAAGCAACAAAGGGTGGCGTGGTCGAGGAAATCATGCTCCGGTGAACAGAAATGTTCTGCGAAAGTTTATGTGGTACGTTTTGTTTATATGATTTTACACAAGTTGGGCCCATTTGCCTTATGTATTGGTGTAAAACACTCAGTTTGGTGTATATCCCTTTTGGTGTAGGGTTTATGTGCATCGTATACATTGCGTATATGGACACAGTGGTGTTGATAGTAAAGATAAGCTTTATACGTTTTGAAGATAAACTTTCTACTTTTTGCACGTTGTGTTTACGCGTATTGTTTACATTTCACATATATCTAAACACGCTCAGTTATTAAGTCGCAGCGGGCTAGATAACATGGGCCCGAAAAGGGCACAATCTTTTATTCGTAAATTTTACTTTTTTATGTCTTTTGTTTAAAATAGAAAACCTCTGAAGAAGGCGAAAGCCGAAAGGCCTCAGGTAAACAAATTATTTGCACTGTTAATGATTAACTCTCAACATATAATTTAACGCCCATCATTTCAGCATCCTTTCTGGATCCAGTGCTACCAAAAAGATTTTTTGTTAGATGTTATGCTCCTTTTCCCAACTTATATATATATATATATATATATATATATATATATATATATATATATATATATATATATATATATTATATTTATATATATAATTTTTTGTTTTTTTCGGGGTGGTCGGGTGGTGCGAAGGTGCTGTGTATCTTACATCACTGGGGCGTCCAACTGATATTGGCTTACAGTTGGGCAAGGCCTGCTATCCTTGTAGTGGGTAAGGGTAGAAGGGGAATGTTTTTATTTCTTCTGTTTCTTCACTTTCATTCCTGTTCCTCTTTCTTCCCTGTCCCTCTCTTTCATCTCCTCTACTCTCTCTTCTATCTCTTTTCTCCCTTTCTCTGGGAGACGACACAAAATGACCCTCAAGGGTTGACGTGTCGTTAAACCCCAACACAATCAAAATTTTGTTTATTTGTGGACTGGACTAAGGCAGTGGACAGATCTATGTTTAGCATGTCTAAAGCATGTTTTAATGAGTGGAAGCTTGTGCCAGGGTTGTTACATAAGGAGCTTGTTTACATTTGTACAAAAGATAGATGATGACTTCCTATTTCTCCCTTTCTACTTCTCACTTCCTAGTTTATAGTTTTCACCATATATAATAGTAAGCAAGTAAGAATTGAGAATTTGGAGCTGGGAAATAAGAAGGAATTGAGAAGTAGGAAATTGGAAGTTCCTATTTATACCCCCAACATAGGAAGTATGTGAGGAGGTATATATAATTTTTATCATTCTGTCTATTCTTCTGTCCATCCATATGTTAGCAATGTAGACTCGGCTTGGTCTGCATTCTGATCAGGGTCTGTTGCCCACTTACAAAATCACTGAGTACTGCAGAAAATATTAATGACTATAAAGTAATATCTGTGCAAGTCTTTTGTTATTATGCTCCAGCAAACAAAGTGTGCGAGGGGGTTTGTAGGAGTCACTATGTTGTTTGGTCTCACTTAAGTCCATCATTCTGACTTAGTTACATGAACATCTATATTTTATATTATATTTTACAAAAATTATCAGAAGTGATCAGCAGAATAAGAGTAGTATGTGGCATTAATTTCTTATGCTACATGCTTCAACTATCTGCCCATGACACTAAAGTCTATACGTTTGAATTTCTGAATTAGCAACTTCTACAGTTTTTACTAGATTTTCATAAAACTCGACAAGTGGTCAGTATGTTTAGAGACAGTGCATGACCTTAAATCTTGATTTAATTTTTGGCAAGGTTGGCATATTACACTACAACCTCTTTATTACACGGCTTGTTATAACACGGTTTTGGATATAACACGGTTCAAAGATGGATCCCACAAATGTAGATTATATTGAAAAATGACCATAAATGGTCATTTTTCAATATAATCTATACATTTTTGTTTGGATATAACACGGTTGCTTAACTAACACGGTTTATGCTATGGACCCCAACAATAGTGTTATAAAGAGTGTGGTGTATATAGCTCCCAATAAGGCACTTGCTTATTTCTCCGAAAAAAATGATGTGGGTACTCATTAGAAGCACTTCACTGAGGCACTTCTAATGAGTACCCACAACATATGTTTTGTGGACAAATAAGAAAAAATATTTACCTGATACTAAGGCTTGGACGATATGGCTGTTCACCAATATTACTGCTAAAATCACAGTTTTAGTCGGCACCAAATTGCTATTTCACCGGCCGCTGCCATATTGAACAGATACAAAACAAACCATCATTTTTTTCGTTGGAAATACATGTACCAATATCATTATTGTTTTTAACCAAATCAAGTGATAAAAAACAACTTGATAGATTGTCCAATCAATAACTGACTTTCATGCGGCTATTGATTTCTTAACCATGCCATTTGGGACTAAAGGATGTGATGAATTTAGTTTAAACGTTCAAAGTATCGATACATCCTCTAACGTATCAATGCGGGTATCGCACATACTCATATCACAATTCATTGATGCTTCGATAAATCATCCCAGCTTTACCTGTTACCCACTCTAATCTGGTGCTATGATATTACTAATGTCATTATGTAAAATTTGCACTTCAGGGCTATTAACCTTAGTCCTTCTGAACCTGGATATGTTCCTGCCTTTGCAAACTGTAGATTCACTGTTTGTCATTAAGTTTGTGAATTTGTATCAACAACCTGGATCAAGTTATCTGACTGACTGAAAATTAGAAGTGGTCGTGGCATTTCAAATTTATTAAACATGGCAAGGGTTAACCCTTATCCTGCTGAACCTGGATATACTCTGCCTTTTCAAACAGTGTAGATCCAGATCAGTTGGCTTCTGAAGAAGCCATCTGATCTGGATCTGCACTGTTTGCCATTCATTATGTGAATTTATGTCAATGATCTGGATCAAGAAATCTGATTGGCTGAAATTTAGAAGTGGGTGGGGCATTTTAATTTATTCAGCATGACAAGGGTTAATCACCTTTAATGCAAGTGCCATTTTCTCATGTTGTGGCGCATATGTTTCTTTCAGGTTCAGAAGAGTCACCCTCTGATTCAGGTAAAACAAAGGAGCTTGTACGTGCTCTGTTTTCTCCCAGTATGAAATTAGACACAAGTTGTGATTCTATCAAACCATTGGACAGTACATGTGAAGATGAACCATGTGATATGTCAGCTGATCATAACTTATCCAAACCAGTTGATGTTAGTAATGAATCATGTGACTTAGAAGCTGATAGGAGGTTGGTGAATAAGAATCTGACTGACAGTAATAATGAAATACATGATAACAGAACGTTAGGAAAAGTAAAGACATGTTCTTTTTCAGTCTTGGAAAACAATTCAGCTGTTAATTCAGTAAAGGATGATACCAAAACAACAACACATGACAAAATTGCTAGGAGTTCAAAATTGAAAAGAATTTTTAGGGGGCAAATGTCATTTCAGAGTCTCTCAGAAATCACCAATTCTTACAGTGTACCTGAATCAACTTCAAGAGCTTCAACAGAAACAAAACTACAAACATTATCACCTCTGCAAAATTTGGTGAATGCTGATGTAAGACAGAACTTAAGTGGTAGCTTAAATGAATCTTCCCTGCTTGCAGATTTTGATACTAGTGATTCAGTGAGGGAAGTACAAAAACAAAAAGCAGTAGATACTAATATATATACCAATCAGAATGATCAACATAATACTCCAAAGCAGCCTAGTCTAGTTATTGATGGAGTTTGTAGTCCCATAGTTTCATCAAAAGATACTAGTATAATTACCTCACCAACATTTTCTCAGAAAAATTCAAAGAAGAGAGGGAGAATGTATATTGATAAATCTAGAAAAGACAATAGTTCATGTTCAATTGATAATGCTTTATCAGACTTTTTTGATCCTCCATCTGGTGCAGTTGGAAGGCGAAAAAAAGCTCCAAAGAAACGAAAATCAATCGAAATTGATACATCTTTAGAATTTGAAGTAAGTGATACTGACATTAAATGTTCAACTCCTAAGGAAACACCGGTATTACATTCTATATTATCTTCTAACAAAAAGGAAAAGCGGTCAAATAAAAAAGTTAGATTTTCTGATAATCTTCATGAACCTCTCACTAAAAAAGTGACTTTTAGTTTTGAAAATCAAGTTATTGAAACTTACAGTGACAAGACTAAATATAATGCTGGCAGTGACTCATATACAAACATAGTGCCACAGAAGGCTGCACAATATACAAATGATAAGGAAAATACTGAGGAAGGTGAAATTGAAATAGGAGAAGAAAGCTGTACAGATTTAGAAGAGAAAGGTCTTAATTGTTCAAGACACTCGAAATTAGATTTGCATGCATCTGAACAGGGTAGAGAAAATGATGTAGAGACAGTTAAAAGCAATGATGATATTTTGAACAGTAAATTGGAAGGCACCATATTTCCATGTAATAAAAAAGTGGAAATAAATGTTAGTTTAAAGAAATACCAAGACAATGTTGATGATAGTTCCAAAAGTAATGGCAGTAAAGTTGATAATATAATAGAACATGAAACTGAAGAGATGGATGAATTTTCACAGGTTTCTCCATCAGCCCTCAAAGAAATGTGCCATGTTGCTCATAATACATCAGTAGATTCAATCTCAGAAAAAGCTGCCAGTGACACACCAGTAATAAGTAATAATAAAGCTGCAAATCATAAAAGAGGAACTGTATGTGTGAATTCTGAGAGATTGTTAGTAGGAAAAGAAAACATGCTTGTTGAACATGTCGGATCATCCCATATGGAACAGAGAAAAACGTCTGATGATTCACTTTGTGCGAACATGACATTTACAGCTAGGAAGAAATTCTTTTATCCTTCACGCAGACAGATTGCGACATCTTGTCCAAAAAAGGTATTTGAGTACAAAAATGGAGGAAAGAATGAAGGTGGTAGTCTTGTTAAATCAGTCTCTCTGAATGATTTGATCCAGGGACCTAAACAAGCTGACACTGGTGTGGCCATTGACTTGAAATCTGAGAGTAAACCAGTAGAGAATCATCATAATGGTATTAGCAAAAATGGACAGTTGGAAGCTGACAATACAGCTAATGGAAAACTAAATGCTACTGGTGAGTGCATATAAATGAGGTACTAGATTTACTATAAATTATGAAAAGTACTGTATTTACCTTAATAATTGGACACATAAACTCCTTAGGCCAAACGGAATTATATGTGTGTTTCAGATTATACGGAATTTTAAAGTAGGAATGATAGGTTTGAAAATATTTTTATTTTATTTTGTTAAAAAGTTTTTAATTGGGTTAAATAGAAAAACAATATGGCCAAACAGGCAACTCCCCAAAAAATGCTTAAAATCTTTAGGGTCGGTGCTGAAAAATTAGGCACTATCAGACAACTTGAAACACATATTTTTTTTTTATTTTAGCCCATACCTTACTTATCCTAAAATTTTTAACAAGCCCATTTGATTACCTGACCTGTGTCTTAAAAGTATGAAGTGATTTGCAAACAATGCAGAACTGATCAGACCCATCTGTTTGTAGCTAGTTGGGATCACCAAATAACATGGTAAATGAGCATTGTGAATCCTGTTCATTACCAGTCTAGCACACTGACAAAGTTCCACAAGCTGTGTCGTCTCCAACTCGGTTTCTGTCACAGTATCTTCACAGTTACAGGAGGCAGAAATGATACCTGACAGTGATGTTTCATCCTTATCACCAGATGAAAACAACTAAAATGATTGGTATCTAAAATAATCAGCAGTCACTGAAAAAAAAAAATAATCAAAAGACTCTACTAAAATGAATGGACAGAGAAGTACACTTAACTGGTCTACACATAGTGTTATTTAAAATTTGAATATGGCTCCTTGATGACAAGGAAACATGTAAGTGTCCATTAAAAATCTTGACCTGGGCACAGCACTGTATACCTAAATCAGTCCTGCACATCAATATCTGATCAGAGGCTTTATTGTCTTCCAGGAGGAATCCTTTATTTCATATTGCAGATTATATTAGCAAAATGTGAAGATGCAGACCAGACTGTACACATAGCTCTAGATACAGATGCTTTTTTCATTCAAAAACTTGATTTTTTTTTCTTTTGTCAAGAACACATAAGTTGTAGGTACTAATTAGAATGACCTTGTCAAGGCAATTTCAGTGAGTACCCACAACGTTTTCATGGAGAACTACGAAAATGTTTATATAGCTATTCATTTTTTCTTGAGCTATCTGCACATATGTGCAGGACTGCAGGCTGACTTGAACCTGTGCTGTTCATATTTAGACCTGTCTTTTTAACCTATAAAGTATTCAGACAGACAGGCATAAGCAAATTTTATACACAAATCAGATGCTACAGGATGTGGTGCCCACACTGTTTGCCAGTGCCATACATCCAAGTGTTTTACCCACACAGCAGATATTTAGATGGGCATTGACTTTTTCCATATTTTTGGATAAATATGATGAAGAGCTAAGAAGTATGATAAGATTTAAGATGTCCAAATATTTTGGGTAAATATGTAAGAGTTACAAAGCATGGAACTGTCAATGCATTGCCTAATTAATTATAGGCAATGATGCTATCGTGACAGAAATGTTGTAATGTTGTAGTATTGGCAGCAGTGTTTCTGTAAATTGCAGTGTGGTGATTGTCCTAAAAATACAAACACTTTATTCCATACTATTTTGGCCTAAATTTTACTTTTTATGCAGCTGTTTCTTAAAATACTTAATGGAAAGGCAAAACAGTGTAGACCCTGATCAGACTGCTCCTTCAGGAGCAGTCTGATCTGTGTCTGACTCTGCACTGTTTGCATATGTCATTTTGTCTGACAGTTTGGTGTTCGAAATTTCAGGAAATTTATCATAGTTTTAAAATTCATCCTTTCTATGGATGTCATGTGTAGCCTTTTAATTACTGAAGGTATTTTTGAATATTTGTATGATAATCAAACATTTTATGTTTTTTGTTTTTTTTTTGTGGTATATATTTGTTAATGGAAATTAGTAGGTTAACTGACGGGCTCCACATGGCCTTAACAGTGACCTTAACTGAGTCGTAAAACTCCAGCTCAACTCAACTAAACCATATGAAGATGAGAAAATTGGCATTTATGTAAAAGTAGTAAGTTTCAAGACAAAATTATGTCTCCATTGCAATAACAAACCTGCAATAATAATAATTTCGCAATAATGGTATTGCTTTAGTGTTATTGGGCTGCAATATTCACCTTATAAATATGGTAATAAAAGCTATGAAGGTTGCTTTTGGAAACACTGAATACATTTATAAAAGAACGAAAATTAGAGTCTTGGTTTCTTAGAGGTTCTTCATATGGCAGCAGTGTAGTTTGCAGGACTGTATACGCCCCCTAGTGCTTGGCTTTTTGAGTGACAAGGCCATTCTGGTTACTTTGAAAACTGAATAATGCTTAAGCCAGTGCAAGGGAGGCCATGCAAGGGAGCTGGCAGGCAGGGAGCTGGCCTCCCTCTAGTACCTGGCTTTTTGAGTGACAAGGCCATTCTGGTTACTTTGAAAACTGAATAATGCTTAAGCCAGTGCAAGGGAGGCCATGCAAGGGAGCTGGCAGGCAGGGAGCTGGCCTCCCTCTAGTACCTGGCTTTTTGAGTGACAAGGCCATTCTGGTTACTTTGAAAACTGAATAATGCTTAAGCCAGTGCAAGGGAGGCCATGCAAGGGAGCTGGCAGGCAGGGAGCTGGCCTCCCTCTAGTACCTGGCTTTTTGAGTGACAAGGCCATTCTGGTTACTTTGAAAACTGAATAATGCTTAAGCCAGTGCAAGGGAGGCCATGCAAGGGAGCTGGCAGGCAGGGAGCTGGCCTCCCTCTAGTACCTGGCTTTTTGAGTGACAAGGCCATTCTGGTTACTTTGAAAACTGAATAATATGCTTAAGCCAGTGCAAGGGAGGCCATGCAAGGGAGCTGGCAGGCAGGGAGCTGGCCTCCCTCTAGTACCTGGCTTTTTGAGTGACAAGGCCATTCTGGTTACTTTGAAAACTGAATAATGCTTAAGCCAGTGCAAGGGAGGCCATGCAAGGGAGCTGGCAGGCAGGGAGCTGGCCTCTCTCTAGTACCTGGCTTTTTGAGTGACAAGGCCATTCTGGTTACTTTGAAAACTGAATAATGCTTAAGCCAGTGCAAGGGAGGCCATGCAAGGGAGCTGGCAGGGAGATGGCCTCCCTCTAATACCTGGCTTTTTGAGTGAGAAGGCCATTCTGGTTACTTTGAAAATTGAATAACGCTTAAGACAGTGCAAGGGAACTCGCCTCTATGGCTCAGTCAGATGCGGTTCGATCCCCACCGTTCGGCAACATTCTTTCATGGAGATTGATAATTAAATATTTTCTACTGTCATTCTCTCCTTTCTGCTGATTCCAGAAGGGCAGTTGTCAGTTTTTAGTGAAAGAATGTGCACAAGGACTGGTTAACCGCTTAAGGACTAAGCCTGCCCAGAAAAAAGTGTAGTTAGATTAACTGACCGCGCTTGACATGACCCTGTTGTGTTGACTGGGCCGTAAAACCTCAATACAAACAACACAAACAAAAGTGCAAGAGAGCACATACAGCCTTGCAAACTGTATATAAAGAGACTTAATAAAACCAAGTCTATGATTTTCGTTCTTTTGTGTTCTTTGTTTCCAAAGGCAACCATTTAGATTTTTATCGTTTTATTTGTTTCAGGAGATGACAGTGTTCTCAAACCCCTGTCACTATTATCAGCTGATCTATTTAAAGGAACGGCACAGGTGAGCTGGTTTTTTTCAGAACAAAGGGTTCCAGAAGGGACATTTGAAAGAAATGTTTTTGTGTGCTGAAATATAATTACGGTAAATTTCCTAAAATTTCGAACACTTTATTCCATACTCTTTTGGCTTAAATTTTGCTTTTTATGCAGCAGTTTCTTTAAATATTTAGTGGAATGGCAAACAGTGTAGACCCTGATCAGACAGCTCCTTCAGGAGCAGTCTGATCAGGGTACACCGTTTGTATATGTCATTTTGTCAGACGCTTTAGTGTTCGAATTTTTAGGACATTTACCATATAATACAAAATGGGAAAATGGGGCTGGAAACACTTGGAACATTTTCTGCTTTTTTTTACAGGGGAGACAACTTTCATAACTTCCTGTTCTGCTTTTCTGCACAACAAGAAAAATGTCAGTACTTTTGGGTTGACTTTTTTAAGGCTGTTCTATCATTTTTTTCCACTTTTATTGACCACAAATCCAGAATGACCAAAATAGACAGCTTTTAATTTCATTTCTTTATGACTTGCCTTTAAATATAAAACGTGAGGAAAATAGGTTTCTAAAAATACAATTTTCCGATTAGTCAACTATAAAAAATCTTTCCGATCATCAGTCACAAGTGGCAAAAGTGAATGATGATTGATTATAATCGATTATCATTGGCAACACTAAAAGAAAAAAAGGAATTCCATTTCCTTTTAATATAGACCCATTCCTTTCCTTTTAAAGTAGACCCCTTTTCAAATGTGAGGTAAAATAGTTTTGACAGTTGTCTCTCCCTCTTCTCTATTTCTGGTAGATGACAGAAAATGACACACAAGACATAGCAACAGATAAGGCACTTTTTTCATCCGAAAAGTACTGATATCTTTCTTATTTCTCAGTGAAAACATATGTTATGGGTACTCATTAGATAATGAGTACCCACAACATATGTTTTTGTTGAGAAATAAGAAAAATTTTATGTGGGTACCCCCTCTTATCTGTAGCTATGACAAGATGTGATTTTAACTAGAATTTAAGCAAATGAAACATTTTATAGGCTTTAATTAGTAGAATATGAGCATCTTAAGCAAGTTCAATGCAAAACTTCGTCATGAAGTTGCATATATAATTCTAACTTATGCACATAAGCTATTCCAAAGCCCTGTTCATGTAAAATATAGGAACAAACCAGTGTTACAAAGCTCCAGATAACGCACTTTCTCCATCTGAAAAGTGATGATATTTTTCTTATTTCTCCATGAAAATATTTGTTATGGGTACTCATTAGAAGCACCGGTGCTTCTTATGTATACCCACAAAATATGCTTTTGTGGAGGAATAAGAAATATAATATGTGGATACCTGCTCTTATCTGGAGCTATGAATTATAATGAAATTTCCAAGTATGAAACAATCCTACTCCAGATTATAGAGTATGAGTAGTTACAAAAAAAAAACTGATTGAGCAAACAGTAAAATGTTACTGTTAAATTCTAACTAATGACCTTGCAGTCTTATACAGAGACTGGAGCATGTGCAGAACAGCAGTAGATTTCATATAAATACATAGCTCTACAGAGGACTTGTTAAGATTGCGTATCAGGTGATAATTCTTGGATAATTTTTCTTATATCTCCATAAATACATACGTTGTGGGTACTCATTAGAAGCGCCTCGGTGAGGCGCTTCTAATGAGTACCCACAACATATGTTTTTATGGAGAAATAAGAAAAATTATCCCAAAATTATCATCAAATATTCCTTATCAAGTTCCCTGGCTCTAGATAAGGTGCTTTTTTGAATCGAAAAATACTGATATTTTTCTTATTTCTCCTCAAAAACATATGTTGTGGTACTCATTATAAGCACCATGGATAAGCTCTTCTAATGAGTACCCACAACATATGTTTTAGTAGAGAAATAAGAAAACTGTTATATGGATACCTACTCTTATCTGGAGCTATGCACATATGATTAAATTTTCTAATCTTTGGACCCTGCTAAACAAGGCTTAAAGTTTGTGAGTTACAATTTACTAATTTCATGGATTTTTTTTTTTTTTTTGCATTAAAGACTTTGAAATTCAAAATACTACAGTAAAAATGAACCTTAATGCCAATAGGTTTAGCAATAAAATAACACCTCCAACCATATCTGATTGTAATTCGCTGTTAAGTGGTATTAAGATAGGTCTTATTGTGAAACTTTAGTCAAACCTGTCTTAAGCAAGCAACCATGGGATAAGGCAAAATTGCTTGCTCAAGACAAGTTCTTATTGGTGCAGGTTGGCCTGGGACCTGGAATTTAGGCTGGAGGAAGAGGGGAGGGGGTGACCATTTCGTCCTGGCCAAGGGAACTCATATGATAGAGGTCATGGTTTTAAATTTTGTGTCACAAGAATCTGAGCTATTGATATGAACACAAATTTTGATATCAAGAGAAAGTGGTTGAGGAGAGGGTTCTATGGGGTGGTCGGGAGTGGCAATGGTGTCGTGTATCTTACGTCACCGGGGCGTCCAACTGAAATTGGCTTACAGTTGGGCAAGGCCTGCTATCCTTGTAGCAGGTAAGGGTAGAGGGGGAATGTTTTTATTTCTTCTGTTTCTTCACTTTCATTCCTGTTCCTATTCCTTCCCTAATTGTCTCTTTCATCTCCTCTACTATCTCTTCTATCTCTTTTCTCCCTTTCTCTGGGAGACGACACAAAATGACCCACAAGGGTTGACGTGTCGTTAAACCCCAACACAATCAATCAATCAATCAGTGTTTTAGAGGAGTCCGGATTGCTAAAGGTGCAAACAGAAACAAATAAGGGTAACATCTTTTGACCCATGATTCCAGAAAAGTAGGAGATTGCAACCTTACTGGACAGTTTTAGAAACAAAATTGTAGGTAATTAATGCAAGCAAAAGCATGACGATCGTCTCAAGCATGACTATTGTCTCGTTAATGACAGTGGTATCTCTGCCTTCTAATGTTTTTTTTTTCCTTATTTAATCAAGTTTTTGAACCTTTATAGATGTCAGAACAAACAATCTTTAGTCAGCAATTTCTTAAACCTCTCACATATCTAGAATGCATCCATACAGCCGGTATTAAAATCAAAGATTATCAAAAACTTGGTGTCTTGGAAGGGCTGCGGTTTATAATTGTGGCATTCGCTGGACTTTTCTCTTACCTTTTTTTTACTTTGGTCTTATTGAATTCAATTAACTAGATTGGCTGGTTGTTCTGTTCAGCTTTTGATTATACCGCTCCTCCTTGTGAGCTGGGACACAGTTTGTTTACTTTGGGCAGTATCCATTTTCACAGTTTGTTTTGAATAAAACTGAGAACTAGTGCTGTTATGTTCAGTTAGAGCAGTTCAGCCATAGTTCAATGGTATGCCAAAAATTGCACCAACATATATAACCGGTGTACATTCAGGAATCAAACAATCTGGCTGCTCAGATTTTTCAAGATGGCCACTTTATGATGATTTTTGGGCTAGTTCAGATAAAATTTCTTGGTGCTGGCCACATTCATCATGTGCATGCTTAATAGAGGGGCATTTGCATTATTCAGTGTTCAGTGACAAATTTTCAGTGAATGCGGACTTGGCCGCTTCAGTGAGGATCATGCTTAATTAGTGTTGGGAATCGGCCAGAATTTCATAGTCGATTATCGGTTTTGTAAAACCGACTGATCATAGATTAATAATCGATTGTAGAAGATATATTCAATCTTAATTAAGCCCTCCTCCAGGTACTTATTCATAGCTCCAGTTCAGTAATAGGGGTGTCCAGATATTTTTCTTATTTCTCCATAAAAAACATTTGTTGTGGGTATTCATTAGAAGTGCCTCCCCGAGGTGCTTCTTATGAGTACCCACAACATATGTTTTCATGGAGAAATAAGAAAAATATCAATACTTTTTGGTTGATTTATTTGAGGCTATTTTATCAAATTTCTTAACTTTTATTGACCACATATCTAGAATGACCCAAATAGACAGCTTTGAATTTCATTTCCATATAACTTGCCTATAAAAATAAAAAGTGAGAAAAATATTTTCTAAAAATAGAATTTTCCGATTAGTCGACTATAAAAAACTTTCTGATCATCAGTCACAAGAGGCAAAAATGACTAATGATCAATTATAATGGATCATCAGTGGCACACTATGCTTAATAGAGGTGGCCAGAAGCCCAGGTTAAACGGTACACTGCAACCTTTATTGGCCATCACCTCTTAACAACAGCTACTTCCCATAACGTCCACTTTTCTGAATCCACAAAATGCAGTTTCATTATATATTTGACCACTCTACAACAGTCACCTCCCTACAGCTGCTAATTGTGTGTTGTCCCAGAGATGACTGTTGTAGAGTCTAAGAGAGGTTGCACTGTACATGTTTGTAGAATGTTTCAGATGTGATATTTATAAACAAAAGTCGTATGATGTCTTGAAATTTACAGAATGCTTATTGGAAGAATAGACAGAACTGAAATTACCTAAAAAAAAAAACAAAAAAACAAAAAACAAAAACAAAAAGAAAACCCCTCCAATGTTAGCCCTTGCCATGCTGAATAAATTAAGATGCCATGCCCGCTTCTAATTTTCAACCATCCGGATTACTTGTTCCCGGCTTTTGATACTAATTCACATACTTAATGACAGTGCAGATCCAGATCAGAAGCCAACTGATCTTGATCTACACTGTTTGTAAAGACAGGGCATATCAGGGTTCAGCAGAACCACGGTTAATCTAGGCGCAGTCTGTGGGAGAAAATTATACATTTCCTTTACTTTCTTTCATTTCTTTTCAGGAGGAAAAATCCTGTCCAGTTGGGGATTCTCTTGTATCAAATATATCTACCATTCAGGAAAATCCAGATGATGCTACAAAGTTTTCAGAATTTCTTTTAAAGTCAAAACAGTCATCACCAGATTTTATAGAATTTAGTTCTTGTGAGAAAAGCATAGTTGTAAATAAAGAGCCTTTGAAGGAGGCTCAGAAGTTAATGAGGAATGATTGTGTGATGGAAAAAGACTTGAAACATGAACCAGACATGCCATATCTTGGTGGATTTAAACTTGCATCTGGAAATGCAATTGAATTACAGGAGATTTCTTTAAAAAAGGCTGAGCAGTTGATGAGTGAAGATTTTAGTAAGGGAGCTAAAACATGTATGAATGGAATCACGGTGTCAGTTCAGTCAATGCAAAAAGCACAAAAGCTTATTTCTGGTGTTTCTACCTCACCAAAGGAAATCAAATTGTATGCAGGATTAAATAATAATAGCTTGCTTCCTAATCATGAGACAGAACCAGATGATTTTGTTTCGACAGGAGGTGAAAATGATTTCGAATTTTCAGAATGGTGTGAAGAAATGGAACAATTAGAAAATGAATATTCTGATGCAGGATATAATTCATCAACAATGATTACAGGCAATAATTATGGTCAAATAAAGGCTAGTGAATCTAATGAAGTTTTACAGTCCTTTGTGATAACAGTGCCTGAGAATTTTAAGAATGAATTTAAACCCTTGCCAGCAGTCACTGTAGATACTAGTAAAACTATTGAACCATTTTCTAGGACTTCTAAGTTGATGCCTGTGAATGAGAAAGATGGGAATTTACATTCAGAAGTTGGCAAGATATCACAAGGCTTTTCAAAATTAACAAACAGTAGGTCTGGTATAGAAGAAAACATAATAGACATTGATGCCAGTAATTGTAAGATTGATCCAGAACTGAGGGAAACTGCTGCTACAAACTCCACAGGGTTTTCAACAGTAGCAGGAAAAGCAATAGAGATCAGTAATGCAGCAGTTTGGAAAGCTGAACAATTTATGTTAGATTCTTTAAGTAATGAAGCTACAACATTCACAAAGAGGAAAAGAAAGGAATATAAAGTTAATAATGAAGCTGACATTGCAACAAGTGCCAGAGAGGATTGCAGTAAGCCAGTGGTGAATTGGCTACCCAGTGATTTGAAATCTTGTAAATTTGAAGGATTTAAAACAGCTTCAGGAAAGAATTTTAACATTTCTGATTCTTCACTGTCAAAAGCTGCAGACCTTATGGATAACAGTTTTGATGTAAAAGAAGAGTTCAGATGTTTAAAAGAAAGAGAAACCAAATCAAACGTGAACTCTGAATGTAATGAAAATATTTCTGTTGTTCCATTAGGTAAAAAGACATCTCTTAGTAAGAGTAATTTGTCACATATATTTATGAAGGAGCTGAATTCTAAGACTGAATCACTTGAAGATGATCTCAAAGTAATGACTTCATTAAAATATGAAAAGGCAGAACATAATGCACTTCCTAGTATTATTAATTCTGTAGACTTTGGCTTCAAAGGATTTGAAAGTGCATCTGGAAAGAAGTGCAATATTTCACATCTGTCATTGAAAAAGGCAGTATCTTTAATGAATATAAATGCAGAAAAAGAATATGATATGCAGCAAAATATTAAAAGTGCTCAATGTATAACACAGCAAAATACAGTTAAACAAATTGAATCAAAAGCTCTTGCAAAAGATCTTGATCAGAAAGTGCCTGAATTAAAATCAGTTGAAGAGGAGTTTGAAGCATTGTTATCTTTGAAGAAAAAGAAACCATGCACTAATAATGTGCTCCATGCTGACAAAACAAAATTATCTTTTGTGAATCCTTGTCGTGAGAAGAAAACAAGCAGGTTTCCACCGGGTGCAAATATACCAAAAGGTTATAGGCCTTTCAGAGCTCCGAGAATAATAAAACCTCAAGAATCAGCAGTTACAAGCAATATGGACAATGAAGTGGTGGGAAATGATAAAGTGTGTGAAAGTAAAAGAACAAAAAAAGAATATAAAAGTGTTGGACTTCATGGAGATAGTGAAGAATATTTTGTGCAGGGGGAATCACTCAGTAATAAGCAGCAAGACAAAACAGCAGATACTTATCTTCAAAGTACTAAGGAAATAATCAGGTCAGTCAATTCTAATGCTAACCTGAATCCTGAACAGGTAGCAACAGAACAGTCAAAAGATACTGATGCAGATGGATTTTATGATGGTCTTTTGAGTCAGATGTTTGCAGATGATATGGAACCATCTGAAAATGTTAGTTTGAAATTATCTGAGTCACAAGATACAAGAATAAAGGATAAAAATAATTCCTTGGAACAAATTGGAGATGAGCTGATAATTGAAGGGTCCATTACTCCAGAAACTGAATCATTTCATAATGTTTCATTTAATTGTACTAAGTTACATACTAATGGTAATTTTCCTTTAACGGGATTTTCAACAGCTTCTGGAATGAAATTGGAGATAACCACAGAATCATTGTCAAAAGCTGTCAATCTTCTAGATGCCTGCAATGAAACACTTAGAAATGAAAACCTTCAGAAGGATGCTTTAGAATCTTTGACAAAATCAGAAAGTACCAGTAATACAGAGGACATAAATTCCAGCTTTGTAACAGAATCTGCACTGACTCAGAAAAAACATGTTAATAGTTGTATGAAGGGTAACATATCTTTGAATGAAACAACAAAATCAGTTGATCCTAAAACACCCAGCAGTCAGTTAGATGATATTAATATGCCAGTTGCAGACTTAAAATGGTGTCAAAACAAATCTGTGATAGATAAATTAAAAAGTAGGAACTGCAGTGAAGTTGAAAGCTGGGAATTGGGTAACAAAACTTTGTCTGATGAAGAAGTATTAACAGAAAGAATAAGTTCCATTTTGCCATCCTGTACATTTCAGACTGCATCTGGGAAACAGGTGGCTATATCAGAAAAGACATTAAAATTAGCAAATAATAAATTTGACATTTTAGAAAAAGATATGTGTGAGAAGTTTGGTTTTGAAAAAAAGGCTGTTTGTGAAATTAATGCCAAGACAAAATCACCATATGATTTTGCAGATAAATTTACAAGTGGTATTTGCACAGAACAAAATGGTCAAAGTGACATCAGTTTCAAAATCAATGCATTTACATGTAACAATGATAACATTTGGAATTATAAAGGATCCAAATTCACTACAGCTAGTAAAATTACATCTGACATACTACAAGAAAACAAGCTTGATTATGAACATAATATTGACTTGAGATATGAAGTAAGAGACAGCTCTCTAAATAGTGAAACTATAGATAAAACAGTAGTAGACAGATCATGTGTAATTGTTGGTACTTGTTATAAAAAAAATTTGGAAAACAACATTGTGAGTGAACATCAGTTACAGTTAGAAGAAGATAAACATGAAACAGCATTAAGCAACTGTAAAGATAATTCAAGTGAATCAGAACATAGGCATTCAAAGACTAAAGACTATGGAGAGACAGCAGTATTTCAAACAGCTAGTGGTAAAAAGATAGAAATACCCAAAGATGCACTACTAGCTGCCAAAGCATGTTTGAAAGAGGCTTCAGAAATGGAAAAGAAGGTTGAAAATAAAGACAATTCTATATGTCAGACTAATGGTGGGAAATATGCTAAAACTTCAAGAAACATTACAGTTGCAACAGGGAAATACTTGGAAGAAAATGAAAAAGTGTCAGAAAAAAAAATGCTGTTAGAGTCTAATTCAGGGTCGTTGGAGACTGTAAATGATAGTGTGCCTTTGGTTCCTGTATCCTTGTTTCAGACTGCAAGTGGAAAGGAAGTGTTGGTTTCTGATAATGCTTTAAGGGAAGCCAGACTTACACTGAGAGGAACTGGAGAAATGAAATCTGAACAACCAATATTGGAATGTAAAACTACCATTCAGACTTCAAATGTTAGAAATGTTACTGAAACAAATATACATTTATCCAGAAGATCATGTAAGGATACAGAGGAAACCGTCCAAATGGTGCCAGAATCAGGGACAGCCTCTTTGCTTCAGATAGCAGAGGTTGAACATCTTCCAAGAGAAACACTAAATTCTTTACAGGCTGAAAAAGTATCCCATCAGAGAAGTGACAGTGTATTTCAGACTGCAAGTGGTAGAAATGTTACAGTGTCTAAAAGTGCTTCGTATTTAGCCAGAGAAGGCTTCAAAACATGTGAAGCAAATGAAGTGAAGGAATCAAAACTAGGACTAAATTCAGATTTTCAAACAGCAAGTGGCAAATGTGTAGAATTTTCAGAAAAAGCTTTTGACATTGCAAAGAGAAATATGGAAAAAGTGGAGGAAAATCAGTCCAGAAAAAATACGAGGGAAGATACGCTCTCTCTTTTTCAAACTGCAAGTGGTAAAAATGTTTCTGTTTCTGAAACAGCATTGAAAATTGCAAGGGAGAGTTGGACAAACTCGATTGAAAATCAGGCAGATTTGCCGAGTAAAGAATCAAAGCCTTCATTTCAGACTGCAGCTGGTAATAGTGTGACAGTTTCAGATAAAGCTTTAATAGCTGCAAGAGAAAAGTTTAATGAGTCTGAAGAGGACAAGAAGGATGTTCCAAAGTTTGGACTCAATTCATTATTTCAAACTGCCAGTGGTAAAACCGTAAACATTTCTGCTGGAGCCCTCATTGCTGCAAAAGAGCACCTGAAAGATGATCATAAGGAATTCAGTATACCTAAGGTTGAATGTAAATCTTTGTTTCAAACTGCTAGTGGCAGAACTGTTAATGTGTCTGAAAAAACTCTGAAAGCAGCCAGAATTTGTTTAAATGATTCAGAAGAAAGTGTTGCTTTAGTAAATTCACAAGTAAATGACATTCCAGAAAGGGCTGAAAGAAAATACCAAGATTCTGAACTTACAAATTTAGCAACTAACTTAGATGATGTTAAGAAGAGTGACTCATCAACAAAACAAACTTATAGTAAATTGTTTCAATCAGCAAGTGGTAAAAATGTTCATGTTTCAACTGCTGCTTTAAATATTGCTAGGAAGAATTTATTAGAAACCTCCATTGATGACAATCAGTCTAAAATAATTTCTGACCTTATCAGAAGTCTAGCTGATGAAGATGGTTTTATGAACAAACATATGGAAGAACCAAATGCATCTACAGAAACGGTTTTGAATATGAAGAGAAACCTTCCATTGTCTAAGCATGACCATGGTAATAGCAAGCGATGGAAGTGTGAATTATCTGATCAGCAGGAACTGGAGCAAACTCCTGCAAAGAGGCCTCGGCTTGATGATGGAGATGACTCATTTTGTCACAATAAACTTTGTAAGTATAACTTTGTATATATCTGAATATCTAGATATATCTAAAACATTTATTTTTAAAGAGTCAAATGTATCTTATTGTAACTCATTTCATAAAGACAGGGTAACCTCTGCAACAGACATCTTTTGGTAGTCAGACAACTGGCTAGTGTAGGAAGATGGCCATTTTAGGTAGATGAAATATATATTAAAACTGTACTTTAAGATATAAAAAGTGGCAGTTTTTTGGAGTTGTCTATTGTAGAGAGGTTATAGTGAAACTGTGCTTTGGAATGTAAAAAATTGACGGTTATAGGAAATTGGCTGTTGTTGAGAGGTGACCTTTCAAGAAAGTTACATTGTTTTTTTGCCATTTAAATATTTTTAGATTTATATTCAATTTTTAATTAGTCATAACTCTAGATAAGAGGTGTTTCCAGAAAGTATTATTTTTATTTCTCCAAACATAAGGCCTAAACAAAAATGTTATGGTTCCGACTGTCAAAAAATGCGCCGACTGTAAGGCTGCACCCTTACAAGCCAAACCGAGCACATTAGTGCTGTTGATTTCAAAGCGTGCAGCCACTTCTTAGCCTAAAATAAAATAAAAGCTGTTTAACACAGCACCCCTTTATCATCGATATTCAAAAACTGTCAAATGTTTGGTAAGAGAAGTCAAAATATTTAAAAAAAATATATATTAAAAAACAATTACCATTCACCGACCATAATTTGGCTTGGAAAAAAAAAGGAGAGGGAGAAAAAAAAAAGTTGCCAACCTACCGACCCTATGGCAAATTGGTGATGAAATCAGAAACAGAATATTTATTTTTTTTTTAGCCTGAGTTGTGGGTGTTCATTAGAAGCCTCTCACCAAGTGCTTCCAATGAGTATCCTAAACATATCTTTTTGTGGAGAAATAAGAAAAATGTCCATACTTTTTGGTTAAAAAATGTATCTTATTGGGAGCTTTTCTAAGAGAAACAGTTTTCTAAGAGAAACCATGCCGGCCTCGGTGGCTCAGTTGGATGTGCGTCCGACTGGAGACCAGGAGGTCGCGGGTTCGACCCCTGCCAAGGTGGGCAACATTCTTTCGTGGAGATTGATCATGAAATATTTTCTATGGTCATTCTCTTCCTTCTGCTGATACAAGAAGGGCAGTTGTCAGTTTCTGGCGAAAGAATGTGCACAATACTGGTTAACCGCTTAGAGGACTAAGCCTGCCCGGTAAACGTATGGTTAGGTAAACTGACCGCGCTTGACATGACCCCATTGAGTTGACTGGGCCGTAAAACCTCAACAAAACAAACAAACAATAAGAGAAACAGTATTTTTTGTCCTTGATATATTTTATCATTTCAGCTGCCACAGGTGTTCAGACATTTACCAGAGTTCCACTAAGAAGTGGCCCAGAAGGTTGGTGAGAACGAGTTTCTCCATGTATTAATGCTCAGCCAAAGCAGATTTTTTAAACCAAAAATATGTTGATATTTTTCTTATTTCTATGTGAAAACATGGGTACTTATTAGAAGTGCCTTGGTGAGGTGTTTGTAATGAGTAACAACATTTCTTTTTGTGAAGAAATAAGAAATAATATTTCTATGGATATGCCTTATTTAGATATATTTTTTGTGTCCATACAAAGGGAGCTTGGCAATCAGTAAAACTCAGATCAGAGGATACAGAATGCAACGTTTGATTAGGGTCTGTACTGGTTGCCATGATATTAGTAAATTGCACTAACAGAAATTTAACCCTTGTCATGCTGAATAAATTAAGATGCCATGCCCACTTCTAATTTCCAGCCAATCAGATTACTTGATCCAGGTTTTTGATAGAAATTCACATATTATATGACAAAGTGCAGATCCAGATCAGTTGGCTTCTGAAGAAGAAGCCAACAGATCTGGATCTACACTGTTTGCCAAGATAGGGCATGTTGTGTTTAGCAAGAGAAGGGTTAAGAGGATGTCCATATAACAAAGGTCATAGCTCCAAATAAGGCACTTTTTTCAACCAAAATTTATGGTATTAACTATTTTTCTAATCTCCCCACAAAAACATGTACTCATCAAAAGTACCTGTGGGTACTCACTAAAAGCACCTCTGTGAGACACTTAAAATGAGTACCCACAATGTAAGTTTTCATGGAGAATAAAGAAATTTGTGGATACTCTGCTTATATGGAGCTAGAATACTTTTAAAATGATAATGGACCATTCTTGCATGATGGAAGAATCCATGGGATATATTGGCTAGGCATGTTGTTCAATGGGAACTGCAATGATATCTGTAACCAAAATGTGGTGCATTGCTCCATTTAAGGCACTTTCTCAACTGAGAAGTACTGATATTTTTCTTATTTCTTATGAAACATCACAAAAACATGTGTTGTGGTACTCATTACAAGAGCCTTGATGAGGCACTTCTTATGAGTACCCACAACATGTTTTCATGGAGAAATGAGCAAAATATTGTGTGGATACTCCCTCTTATCTGGAGCTATGGTGATGGTTACATAAACACTGTGTTTTGGTGCTTATGCAGTAATTCAAGCATTTCTGTGATTTGTCACAAGCCAATGACATATCTCGAGGCAGAGGCTATTGACTTGGTGGCCAGGCCAATAAGAAAAGAGGCTATTGACATAGTGGCCAGGCACATAAGAAGAGAGAGTATTGAAACAGCAACCAGGAATTTCAAATAGTTTCAGAGTCGGTGCATTTGAAAATGTGAGCTAGTTTTTAGTCCAAAACACCTTAGGCAAGCAAATTATTCTTTCTTCATTGCCCACTAATGTTATGTTTGTCTATCAAACAGCAGATTTTTGGAATGTCTACATATATACAAGGTGTAGTTTCACAAATTATTTGAACTGTATTGTCATTCTGATACAAAGCTGCAGGGATCAAGCTACAGGGCGACTGGGGCGAAATAGTCGCCCTAGAGGGCTCAAAGTCGCCCTGGGAAGCCCAGGGGGCGACAAAAACTTCGCCCTCCGTTTTTGCAACTTTTGAAAAAGCTAGTACTTGTGCAAAACGAACTTTTTGTTGGGAGAAATCCAGTAAAAATTGAGCAAACATGCAAAGGTAAAAATCTGTTGAAAAATGTTGTTAGATGTATCAGAAATGCCACTGAATGAAAGTCTGATGTGATTTAACAAGTTGTGGAGGAAAACTGTTCGCCTATTAAGTGACCAAAAGATCATTTTCATCAATGTCATTAGTTTTCGTGGGTGTCCGTTTTTTCATAAATGAACCATTTACATGCTGAAAATTGGCCAGAAACATCATTAAAAGTGCAAAAAACTAAGTTTAGAAGTTGGCAGACACTTTAGTTTAACAAATTTATTATTATCATTATGTTTATAGCTTACTTACCAAGCCACAGACCTTGATGTTTTGACTGTATCTATTCAAAAGAATTGTCACTTTCCAAAAAGATATGAATGAACTTATTTGTCCAGATATAATGTATTTGCCCTACTCATATCTGTGTTACTTTGCATCATTTAATTGGTTTAGAAGTAAGAATGAACAGGTCTACAGTAAAATTTGTTTCCTTCTTTGTTAATTCCCAAGACAATATGGTAAAAATTCCCAAGACAATGCAGTAAAGTGAGTCGAGAGTCCTAAATTGTCGAGCTTTCAGTAAGGCGATAGGTGAACCGTTTTGACTTCTCCCTCATCCTATAAAACTTCTCCCTGTTTTGTCTGGAGGGAGAAGTCACTTCTCCCTAAATTTTGAGCCAGCTTGATCCCTGAGCTGGGAAGGGCAACAGACCTTTGAAGATTGGAGGAGGCCTTAAAATGTCATTATTTTGATCAGGTAAAAGTAGATTTTGGTCAGTGAAAAAAGGAAACTTTGTGGTTGGGTTTGACTACTCTACATATGAAGCAAGTGATGATAATTTTGATGCACAGATATTGATAGCACCTATTAAATCCATATTATTGAAATAGGTTTTTCACTCGACACTTTGATATTTCTGTTATTCAGGCCTTCTCACAGACAGACGATGTATTGGTACAATCAATAGGGGACTGAAACCAGTTTGCAGTCATACGATATTCAAGCCACCTGCCAGGTAATAAAATGTCCTGCATCGTGTCTTCAGGTAAATGCATACTGCATATGCCCTAACCAGACTTCTACAGATTTGAAACTTGCAGAGAAGTAAGATTATAGGCTGGGCATGTGCATAAAGGTCACAGAACTGGAATCAAATTTTTATGCTAGAGTTACATACCCTGGATTTAGTTAGAAATATGGCCATATACACATGACATAGTAGGGTTCATGTCTCCATAACTTCTCCTACAGTTTTTGGACAGGTTTTTCAAAAAATCCGTCGGGCGGGCGGGTGTTGGGCATCGTCCCAGGTTAACCTTTTGGTTAAACTTTTTTCAAAGTTATATGATGCCTTTATTCTTCAGTGGATTGCTTTCATATTTGGTAGGGATGAACAGGAAGACCAGTAGGTGTTTCCCTTGCAAGAGAGACAACTCTTTCTTCATTATTTGAAAAACTCATCCATAATGCCATTAGGCGTTTTTCTTGTTAACCCTTAAAGCGCCAAGAAAAACTGCATCTGAAAATGTCGTCTGTTTATGTCGTCTGCTGAATATTCTTGCAAACTTTATCTAACCTACTTTTGCATACAGACAAACAGGGTGGACCCAGATCAGACTGCTCCTAAAGGAGCAGTCTGATCTGGGTCCACACTGTTTGAAGAAATGACTTTTAAAATCACAAGCAGATGAGAAAGCAGATGACAATAGTCGTGATTGGTGCTTTAAGGGTTAAGATAATGATTTGAAACTTGCAACAAAGTAAGAATACGGGCTTGGCATGTGCATGAAGGTCACAAAACTCTGATCACATGTTTATTGCTAGTTACATACTCTGGATTTACGTAGATATTTTGCCTTATACACATGGCATTTGTTCAGAATAATAATTCTACAAAGCCAAACTGGCAGTTTGTGGGGTGGGGGTGGGGGAGCATTCATCCCCTTTAGGGATCATCTAGTTTACATAAAAATTTACCGATTTCAATTAAGAAGACCACTACACTATTAAGACCACAACAACCTGGATCAAGTAATCTGATTTCAGTAGTCCAGAAAGTGGTCTTAACAGCAGAATTTAAGAGCGCTTTTCTGTGCAAATCTTTTCAGTATACACTTTAACCGTGGTCCTGCTGGACCTGGATATGCCCTGCCTTTGCAAACAGCGTAGATCCAGATCAGTTGACTTCTTCACTGGTCTAGATCTGCACTGTTTCTCATTAAGTATGTGAATTTGTATCAGCAACCTGGATCAAGTAATCTGATTGGCTGAAAATTAGAAGTGGGTGTTTATTTAGCATGGCAAGTTAATACTATATTTCAGGTCAGTACTGAGTGACTTAACCAAAACAGGTTCTGACACTGCTTCCAGGAAATGTACACCAACTAAGTCAGCATTCCAGACCCCATACAAAACCACACCCCAGAAGTCTGCTGAAACCCCTCCTCTGACAGTCCCAGTCACGGTTCCTGTACCTGTATTCAATTCTAAAACCTACACTGGACCTATACCAGCTACTGTTTATAAAGGATCACAGCAAGAGTCATTGGCAAATGATGATACCGATAAAGAAAAACATATTTCATCAACAGCAGACAGAAATAAGCATGATTCTGATGAAAAATATGAAAAGATGAAGAATAACAGGATAGATGCTCGAATGATGATAGATTGTAAACAAACTGTAGGAACTAAACTGATAGCATCAAAACAAAATTTGCTGCATATTTTTGATGAAAATACAGAGAGAGAAAGAGTTGGAAAACTTCAGGAGGAAAAGAATGAAATTGAAATAAAGATAGAAGAAGCAAAATCTGTAAAATGTACTGAAGCTAAATTCAGGAATAATCCTGGTAGTATAGAGGCACTTAGAAATACATTAGCTGATGATGTGTCAGATACATATGTAGCCACGGATGAAAGTGACTTGAGGGATGATGCAGCTGACCTGTTCTATTGTAATGTAGTAGAAGCTAGGAAACATCAGGAAGATATCATTGAACAGAAGAAAAAAATAAAAATACAGCCAAGTCAGGGGAGATTATACAGACAGAAACAGACTACTGGAAGATGGAAACTGAAAGATTTTGTAAGGATGCTGAGGAAAAATTATAGAACGGTGAGATTACGTAAATTCTTTGTATATTGATGATAAAATTAGCAGTTCCCTTATTTTTCCCAGAAAGGAAGGATTGAAATTCATGCCTGTTGTCTCTGAAGGTGAATGGATATATCTTGAAGGGAAATGATTCTGCCATGAGAATATTTGCCTTCTCATTGGGGGCAACTCTAAAAGGAAAGAATTTGCTCCAAGTGGGAGCAAATTCTTTCCTTTAAGGATAGCCCCCTCCCCCCCACTCCCACCACCATTTTTTAAATGTCTCAAATACTGGGGAGGTAACATTCTGTCTACAAAACTTGTCTCCCTTTGCAACATGGAGTCAAAATCTTTCAGGTGTATTCATTCACCTTTCGGAGACAATTTGCTTGAAATGTCGGGCACTAGAAAGTAGAAAGTATCTCTGATATTTAAATACAGCAGGTTAAGGGCTACTGGTGTATTGACTGCACCAAGTAAAAACAGTGTTCACAGTTCCAAGAAAATTTGTAACAGAGGACAGTATAATTTTATTATTACACCCATGCAAACTGTGTGCTGAGTGTCCGTGTGTATGTCCCTCCGTATGTCAGTTAGGTTTTGGTTTCTGAGTGGTGGAGGGGTGGGGTGGGCAAATTTGATTGGCATCATTAGGGTTAAGATGTGAAAAACCCAGGACTAGACCATGAACACACACACACACACACACACACACACACACACACACACACACACACACACACACACACACACACACACACACACACACACACACACACACACACACACACACACACAAGTTGACCTTCATCAGGAAATAAGAAACTGTCTTGACTGGATTTTATATAGGGTATAATTTTAATGTAAGTATGGAAGTAAAGTTTTAAGTATGATAATACGGTGAAATAAAAGTCCAATTGTTTTAAACTAAAATGTAAAACATGATCTTAACATGACATATTTGCCATTAAATCATGTTTGATTTCAAAATTTCAGTTACTGCAAAATACTTAAGCTGCAATATGAAAAAAAAAAAAAAAAATGCCATTTGCACAGTCTGAATGTTGCCAATTAATTATATCAAAGGCTACCCTAGAATATATTGACAGAGGCCTTTTTCTCATACTGAACATATTTTTTTACTGCAGAGTAGCATGCCTATCAGTCATGTAGCAGTGACTTCTGCAACAGCTCAGGATCACAAGTTAAACCTCAGAGACTTCTATGGAGATCATGTAACACATGTCCTGGTTGGTGATGGAGCATACTTGGTACCAGATGATGCTGGCTGGGTAGGAAAACAGGAGTTCTATAGGTGAATTATTAGGGATACACACACAAGATTAATCATGTGTGAAAAGTAACCTGATCATACCTAATTTTTTACTGTTGAAACCTAACATTTTTTCTCTCATTTTTTCTCAAAAACATCAAAATGTAGGCCATGTTTTTAGATAAAGTGGGTATTAATACCCGGGTCCTGCTGGTCTTGGATATACCCTGCCTTTGCAAACAGTGTAGATCCAGATCAGAAGCCAACTGATCTGGATATGCACGGTTTGTCAGTCAGTATTTGAATCTGTATCAACAACCTGGATCAAGTAATCTGAGTTGCTGGTAATTAGAAATAGGCATGATATCTTAATTCATTCAGCATGACCAGGGTTAAAAAGTTTGCAAACTATTGCTCAACTCTCATTTTTTATCACTTTTCACAGACTTAAACTACAGTCTTACTGCAGTTGTAAAGTGAAGTCAAAGAATGCAGTGAAGTCATGATGTCACTGCAACATTAATTACGTGACGACGTGTCACAAGAACGACAACTTTGGCTTCCTTACTTTTGTAGTTACCTCCCCTTCTTGTTTGCAACACGAATACCCTTTGAAATATTTTGATGTATTAACCCTTAAAGCACTAACCATAGCCGGCCTCCGTGGCTCAGTTGGATGCGCCGTCCGACTGGAGACCAGGAGGTCGCGGGTTCAACCCCCGCCGAGGTCGGCAACATTCTTTCGTGGAGATTGATCATGAAATATTTTCTACGGTCATTCTCTCCCTTCCGCTGATTCAAGAAGGGCAGTTGTCAGTTTCTGGCAAAAGAATGTGCACAATACTTAGAGGACTAAGCCTGCCCAGTAAACGTGTTGCTAGGTAAACTGACCGCGCTCGACATGACCCCATTGGGTTGACTGGGCCGTAAAACCTCAACACAAAACAAAAGCACTAACCATAACTTTGAATTTTTTTTTTTAAAAACAATTCAGAGAAAATAAGGCTTGACTTTTCATGTGAATCATCTGTTACTAGCAGATGATTCACATGAAATGTCAAACCTCATTAATTATTCAGAAAAAGTGGTATTTTCTAAAAAAAAAAATTAAAAAAAATAAATAAATAAATATAAAATGTTGTCTGCTGCAGTTGCAATTAGCTCTTTAAGGGTTAATGGTTATTATTGTTGTCTCTGTTTTAGTGCCTTCTTGACAATGGAGGGTGTTGAGCCTAAACTGATCTCTGATGTCTGGATTCACAATCACTACAGGTGGATTGTATGGAAGCTGGCTGCTTACGAAGTTGTCTCCCCTGGTAGCTCTTGTGGCAGGTATGTAAACAAAGAATGTTTTGTTTAGTTGAAATTCAAATTTTCCAGTGATAGTTCCTGCCTTATAAAGTAACAGAGCTGTTAGAATTTGGCCGACGGTGTAGATAAGAGAGGTGTCTTGATATAAGTTGATGAATGATTACTGTCCATGACAGAACAGGGAACTGTAGTTCCAATAAATGGGGGTAATAGGAGTTCAAGGTCTGATATCACAATATAAGCGTATCGCGTAATAAGTCAAGACCTATACTATGTATGTATAGCGGCGTGAATAAGGCTAACATGTTTTGCACCCTAGTATTTTGCCGAGACATTGCTGATCAATCCATACTAAATGGCATTCTGTAAAGCTTTCAGCCTTATTTCCCAATAAAAATAGGATAAGAATTGCGAAAGGGCAGTATGTACAAGAGGGCATTATGTCAAACAAGTAATTTTAATCGCGACCAGCAGAAAAACTATATATGAAGACAAAGAATTGCCGAATTTGACAGTTAAGGACGCCATTGTTGTTGTTTCGTAATGTCCCACTGTTGATTTTTCGGCGCACCTGGTAAATATAGAAAATTTAAATCTGCTAATCATCGCAGATAAACCTTGAATCTCTGCAGATGAAAAACGTTTTTAGCTTGGCTGTACGAAGTACAAGGAGAGCTATTGTAGTCACCCCAGTCATCCACATTTTCATTCCCATTCCCGTCACACTGCGTTAAGTTTTTCAAATACTTATACATGTTTAAGTTTTTCAAATGCTTATATCTCAACAGTCACTTATCACAAGGCATTCATATTTAAAACTTGGGTACCTGGGAGGGTCTTCTCTGAGATTTCAAAAGAACACACCCCTGGGTTCATGCCTGGAGTTGGGCTTGGGGTCAAAATCTAGGATACCTTTGTAATATGTTACATGCATTTCCATTATGCTAACAAGTTCTAGACACAGTGGGTTACACATCAGACTACTATGTGACATTGGTTCATGTGTCAAAGAGTGAAGGTCATGGTGACCTACATTTCATGGTCCAGTGATTTTACCTTATATCTTGATGACTATTTGTTAGAGAAATTTCTCCCTGGGTTATTAGTTTCATGTAACCTGATGATTGATCTCAAAATATTTCAAGGTCCGCCTGACCTATATGTCATGGTTCAGTGATTTTACCTTATATCTTGAATACTATTTGATGGAGAAACGTCATACCTGGATTATAAATTCCATCTGATCCAATAATTGAATAAAAATATATCTAGGTCAGTTTGACCTATATTTCATGGTCCAATGATTTTGCCCTATAACTCAAAGACTTTTTGATAGAGAAATGTCCTACCTGGAATATAAATTCCATGTGACCCGATGATTGACCTCAAAATATATCTTGGTCAAAGTGACCCATTTCATGGTTCAGTGATTTTTGCCTTCTGACTTCAATACTTTTTGATGGAGCAATGCCATGCATGGAATATAAGTTCCATGTGACCCTATGATATAGAAATACATCTAGGTCAGTGTGACCTATATTTCATGGTTCACTGATTTTGCCTACCTGGAACATTAGTTCCATGTGATGCGATGATCAGCCTCAAAATATATCTAGGTCAGTGTTCCATGCAACACATAGATTTGCATTAAAATTTATAGAGGGATGTGTGATTTATATTCAGACTCACAAAACTTATTGTATTTGGAATAGAATCATTTAAAAATACTAAATACACCTTTGACGTATTTATGTGAAAACATACGTAGACAAGGGACGAACAGGTGACCTATGCTCTCATGCGACAGCTCTTGTTATAAAGTTGTCTTTTTTTCACGATAATCTGTATATATTTTTCAATTACCAGAAAGGTTCCTTTATTTTTGTAATAGAAAATATTCAAAACAAAAAATATATCCTACTGTTATTGGTATAAGCGATGCAGAAACTACATTGCATGCTCTAGACGTTCGTTTACATCTTACTGAGCTTAGAATTGCAGATTAATGATTGTTTGCCATTTATTAGTACTGATTGGCCGGCCTCGGTGGCTCAGTTGGATGCGCCGTCCGACTGGAGATCAGGAGGTCGCGGGTTCAACCCTCGCCGAGGTCGGCAACATTCTTTCGTGGAGATTGATCATGAAATATTTTCTACGGTCATTCTCTCCCTTCCGCTGATTCAAGAAGGGCAGTTGTCAGTTTCTGGCGAAAGAATGTGCACAATACTGGTTAACCGCTTAGAGGACTAAGCCTGCCCAGTAAACGTGTGGTTAGGTAAACTGACCGCGCTCGACATGACCCCATTGGGTTGACTGGGCCGTAAAACCTCAACACAAAAAAAAATTAGTACTGATTGACACTAATTGGACTGTTTGTCACAATTAACAATTCGTCAGCGAATTTTTTCAGGATAGGTGCAAAAAACCAATACGGGAACGAATTTCAGTCAGTTTTGTATTTCTCAAGTTAATAACAACATCAAACATTTTTATGCTTATGGAAAATTTGAGATCCATGGACAAATTGTGATATACTGGATTTCGCAAAATAACAGCCCACGATGTATTGGATCTACAGTGTACCCACTGGAAAAGCCCCATGATAAGAGCTTCTTATGAGTACCCATTACATACCGTATTCGACCTAATTCCCGCACATATCCCAATAAGCGCACAGTCCAGCAATTTCGTAGTCTTCAGATTACAGCTAGTGTACTTTTTGTCTACTTCTTTATAATAGCATATGTTGTGGGTACCAATTTTAATTGCATCGACTTGTCGATGCAGTTCAAATTGGTACCCACAACATACAAAGAAAATCAAAAATCAGATAAAAATCACCTAAACATCATCAAATAAGTACTTTGCTGATCTTTTTTAAAGTGTACCCTTAAGTAGATATATGCATATTTTACCACAAGTTTTCCCAGTAATTTTGAAAAAACCTAAGCACACAGTGTGGTAATTAGGTCGAATACGGTAAGTTTTCATGGAAAAATAAAAAAAAAAAAAAAAAATTTGAATACCCCTCTTATCTGGAGCTATGTTGAGACATGACTTCCAAAGTTGTTTATTCATTGACAAACAAACCTGTTTATTTCCCTTAACTTCAAGACTGCTGCAAACAATATTAAGTTTATGACTTTAGATAAGATGCTCTCCTACCCAAAAGCTTTGGTATTGACGACCACGTATCAGAAGGGGAACATGTATATTGTTTTCGGTCCTGATCCAGTTAGCTTGGCCTTGTATGACTGTTTCTTGTATACATAGTAATCTCATGAACCACTTGGCACATTTTCTTCATACTTGCAGGGATAAATCGTCTGAACAAATTTTAGAGCTTATTAGATTTTGGTGACAGTCATATTTCAGTGTCAGTACAGGACTAATAGTATCAAATTTACATCAAATTTATGTATGGTTTTCTGTGTGCACATTATCTCTTGAATCTATGGACTGTCATCAAGCTTGGGACAAGAAAAACTCCAGTGGAAATCACTACTGTTTGGCCTAGGTTTACTAAATTTGTGTATGGGTATATTTTATAGTGAAGTTAGTCTGTTGCAGACCATAATTGTGTCACTAAGTTCTATTTTTTTCACATTTGGCCTACATGTACATTATTGAAACAAAAAACAATAACTCAAATGCAGTTTACTATATTCTGTATAGCCTACGTTCATTAGATTTTGTGTATGGCTGCATTTATTGTAGTTACAATTAATAGGTCGCTGTGTCCTATATGTTGATATTACAGCAAATACTTACCCCAGGTAAATCTTCTATACCATATGTCCTGCGCTGATCAAATTCGTTATGTAGCTACATCTATGAAGACAGTATATCTTGTATCATAAGTAGGTCACTACATACCATAAATAGGTCACTGTGACCTGTGACTTGTGTGTTGATGTTTTTATCGTTATTACAGAAAATACTTATCCTGGGTAAATCTGTATATGTCCTACACTGTTCAAATTCAGTACAGTAAAATTCTGTTATTATACCCCTTACATACGAAGTATGTGGGGGTATATAGTTTTCGCTTTTCCGTTCGTTCGTACATGTGTTCGTTCGTTCGTTCCTTCGTTCATTAGTCTTTCTGTCACAGGGTCTAAGTTTTTGTGTTAAAGTTTATAAGACCTTGTATTTTGAAGACCCTTTGATGGATTTCATTCATATTTGGCATGATGGTACGTAGATATAGGTCTGAAGTTTTTATCAGCACCATCCCCACCCCGGGGGTGACCTTGGGGTCAAGGTCACGGACTTAGAATTTTCATAAAAAAGTCGAAGTTTTTGTGTTTAAGTTTATATAGCTATATCATCATATTTATATTTGACATGTTCGTAGATATCGGCCTAGAGTCTTACTCAGCATAATCCCGACCCCGGGTGTGACCGAGGTCAAGGTCATAAACTTAGAATTTTCATATAAAAATAAAAAAAAATTGCGTTTAAGTTTATACAGCCATATCATCAAGACCTTTTGTTAAATTTCATTATCCCCTAAATGAAAGGTTGAGCAGATTTGGCTCTCAGTAAGGAATCTGTTCCTGTATCCGTCCGTCCGTTGAAGCATTTTTCGTTCATACTTTATTTTTGTCTTAGGGTCAAAGTTTTTACGTTAAAGTTTATAAGACCATATATTATGAAGACCCTTTGATAGATTTCATTCATATTTGGCCTGATGGTAGATATAGGGCTTAAGTTTTTATCAGCACCAATCCTACTCCAGGGGATAACCTTGGGGTCAAGGTCATAGAATTTTCATAAAAAAGTCAAAATTTTTGTGTTTATGTTTATATACCATTAAGACCCTTCGAGGAATTTCATTTACATGTTGGTAGATATAGGTCTAGAGGTTTACTCAGCATGATCCCCATCCCGGGGTATGACCTTGAGGTCAAGGTCACAGACTTAGAAATTTCATATAAAAGTAAAAAAAATTGCATCTAAGTTTATATAGCTGTACCATCAAGACCTTTTGTTGAATTATATTATCCTCCTACTGATAGGTTTAGGGGATATAGCTATCAGCATGGAATCCGTCCGTCCATCCATCCATCCATCCATCTGTCTGTCCATAAATGCATTATTGTGCACCCCATAAGTACCCTTTGAGCTATTTTCATGAACTCTGTCAGGTTGAAGAGGGCATTTGGTAGGGGTGTCAGATACAAGAAAGACAACTCTAACTGACTTGGTCCATGAGTTATATCCCCTTGTCTCCGAAATTGTAAAAATTTTGTGCGAACCATAACTTTAAAACACGTTAAGATATTTTCATGATACTTCACCAGTATGTAGAGGACATTGAGTAGGCATATCACATTCAAGAATGACACTCTAACCGACTCCATTCTGCAGTCTTTGCCCTTGGTTATTTAAATCTTGTGTGGGCAATAACTCTAAAAATTCTTTAAGATATTTTTGTGATACTTTACAAATATTTTTTTAGCTATATTATGAAGACCCTTTTGTTGGTTTCATTAATATTAAGCATGATGGTATGATATAGGTCTAAAGTTTTTCTTGGCACCATCCCCAAGCTGGGGCATGGTTTTTAAGTCAATGTCACAGACTTTTCATACAAATGTCATCTTTGCTTATATCATGAAGACTGATTGATTTCACTGGTATATGGTGATAGTTATAGGGCTAAAGTTTTAATTAGCTCAATTCCTGCACCTGTTCCTGACCTTTGAGGTCAAGGGCTTCACATTATGTGTGATTGAATTCTTTCAATGTTATAACATATAGCATACAACTGCCATCTCCAGTGTCAAAGCTACATACTTAGTGCTCTTTAAAAAGTGGCGGTAGCTCTGGTCGAGAGTATACGTGCCCCACTGGGCACTTTGTCTAGTTAAGACCACCTTTAGTACTGCCTAAAAGTGGTCTTGGCAGGGTGGTTGTAATATTGAATGTAGATTTTTTATACATAGCTCCAGATAAGGTGCTTTTTTCAACCAAAAAGTACTGATATTTTTCTTATTCCTTCACAAAAATATATGTTGTGATACTCAGCAAAAGCTCCTCAATGAGTTGCTTCTAATGAGTACCCACAACATATGTTTTCTTAGAGAAATAAGAAAAATATTATGCGGATACCCCCTCTTATCTGGAGCTATATAGAATAACAAGAAAATCCCATTTGGGACTGGCAAAAGCTGGTCTTAATAGCAGAGTGGTCTTATTTTCAAGTGGTCTTAATAGTGGAATTTTACTGTATGTGGGTATATCTAGTGAAGAAAGTGTATCACATACCATAAGTTACTTATTAAGTAGGTCACTGGTATGGTGTATATGGGTATTCAGCAATTCTAATGTATCTTGTTAGCTCACCTGAACTGAAGGCCCAAGGTGAGCTATTGTGATCACACATCGTCTGTCGTCGTCATCTGTCTGTCTGTCCGTCCACAATTTATTTAAACAACATCTCCTACTGAACCACTTAGCAAATTTTAACCAAATTTCACAGGATTGGCCCTTGGGTGATACTGACTGAAAATTATTCAAAGATTTGGAATCCATGCAGGATTCTGGTTGCCATGGCAACCAAAAGAAAAAAACTTTAAAAATCTTCTTGTCAGAAACCACTAGACCAATTTCAGTATAATTTGGAAGAAATGTTCCTTTGGTGATCCTCTACCAAGATTGTTCAAGCCATCATAATTCATCAAAAAAAAACCCCATAGCCGCGAGGGGGCGGAGCTTATTTTCCGTATACATCTATATATAAAATTTTAAAACTCTTCTTGTCAGGAATCACGGGACTGGTTTCAATATAACTTGGCAGAAATGTTCCATTAGTGACCCTCTACCAAGATTGTTCAAGCTGTCATGATTCGCCAAAAAACATGGCTGCTGGGGGGTGGGGCTGGGGGGTGTGGGAGGGAGCTTATTTTCCCTATATATCTACATGTATATAGAAAATTTTAAAAAATCTTCTTGTTAGAAACCACTGGACTGATTTCAATATGAGTTGGCAGAAATGTTCTTTTGGTGATTCTCTACCAAGATTGTTCAAGCCGTCTTGATTTGTCAAAAAACATGGCCACTAGGGGGCGGAGCTTATTTTCCTATACATTTGTATAGAAAATTTTAAAAATCTTCTTGTCAGAATTCATTTGGCAGAAATGTTTCTTTGGTGACCTTCTACCAAGATTGTTCAAGCCATCATGATTCACCCAAAAAACATGGTCGCCAGGTGGCGGGGCTATTGTTTCTTTGTTTTTGTGGAGGTTTTTACAGCCCAGTCAACCCTGTGGGGTCATGTCAAGCGCTTTTAGTTTACCTAACCACACGTTTACTGGGCAGGCTTAATCCGCTAAGCGGTGAACCAGTATTGTGCACATTCTTTCGCTATAGAAAACTTTTTGTCAGAAAGCACTGGACAGATTAGCCATCATGATTCATCAAAACACATGGCTGCCAGGGGTGGGGCTTATTTTTCCTGTATATCTATACAGAAAACTTTAAAACTTCTTGTCAGAAACCACTGGACTGGTTTCAGTATGATTTAGCAGAATTGTTTCTTTGGTGACCCTCTACCAAGATTGTTCAAGCCATCATGATGCTTCAAAAGATATGGCCCCCGTGGGGGGGGGTGGGGGGGGGGGGTGGGGGGGGTGCTTATTTTCCTTATATATCTTTAGAGAAATTTTGAAGATCAGAGTTAAAAAAATGAGGTACTGTTTGCCATATGCGGCATTGCTACTCCATTTTATAGGACCATCATGTCACCCTTGAACATAAAATTTATACTAAAGTCTTGAAGCAGGGAACTTGTGTGAAACTCCAATAGTAAGTATGCAAATCTTTTTGCTCAGGTGAGCAATATAGGACCATCATGGTCTTCTTGTTTTATCTATTTGTCTAGGTATTCTTTTAGCTGCAGATAAGAGAGGGTATCCACATAACATTTTTCTTATTTCTCCATGAAAACATGTTGTGGTACTTATTAGAAGTGCCTCATTGAGGCGCTTCTAATGAGTACCACAATATGTTTTTGTGGAGAAATAAGAAAATTATCAGTGTCTTTTCCGTTGAAAAAAATGCCTTACTTGGAGCTATGTAGTCTTATCTAGTACTGTGCTCGACGCAAATGACCCTCATGGGTTGATGCGTCGTTAAACCTGAACTCATCATCATCATCATCTAGTACCGTGCTCCTTGTGTTTCAGGTATCTGAGTCCAGAAATGGTGATGCTACAGTTGAAGTACAGATATGATAGAGAGATTGACTTATGCCAAAGGTAATAACATTGACTCCTTAGTACTAACATGAGGAATAGTACTTGTATGAGGCATGGGCAGGTAATATTTGAGAGAAATTTTTTCTCACAAATAAACTGTGACATTTCTTGTAAATGGTCTTAACTCTTGAAGTGCCAATCACAACAGCAGCATACAGCATTCTGATTTTTTTTTCTATTTTATGGAAAAAAAGGCTAGATATTTCAAATGAATCATCTGCTAGGATTTACATGAAATGTTAGACCTTATTTTCATGGAAGAATAAAAAAAAATCCAAGAATGTCTTACATCTGCTACAGTGTCTGTGCCTTAAAGTTTGCCATGCATGTGAATCCACTTGAAGTGTTAGATCTTATTTTCTCAAAAAAAAAGTAACCTGGGAATATCGTCGGCTAAAACATTTTTGTCTGATTTGTGCACCTTGAGGTGTAGAACCTATAGATGTAAAAAGCAAAGGCCTTGATAATTTTAAGGCCTTGCGCTTGGGTTTTGCTTTTATGGTAAGGTACCTTAATGCTTGATGCAAACAAGAAGATCTAGGTGTCATGGATTAGTAGATGTCTAAGTAGTATTTTGTAGATACATGTTTTGGTTGGTTTGGTGTTTAACAGCCCAGTCAACAGTATTAAGCTCATGTTTAGTTAGTCAGTATACCTAACCACAATTTTTCTAGACAGGCTTAGTCCTCTAAGCGGTTAACTACTATGTGTACTTATTCTTTTGCTAGAATGGGGTGGTTGGGTAAGGCAAAGGTATCGTGTAGCTTACATCACCAGAGGGTCCAACTGATATTGGCTTACAGTTGAGCAAGGCCTGCTATCCTTGCAGCAGGTAAGGGTAGAGGGGGAATGTTTTTATTTCTTCTGTTTCCTCTCTGTCATTCATTTTCCTTTCACCCCTGTCCCTCTCGTTCATCTTCTCTACTATCTGTTCTATCTCTCTTCTCCCTTTCTCTGGGAGATGACACAAAATGACCCACAAGAGTTGACGTGTCATTAAACCTCAACACAATCAATCTTTTGCAAGAAACTGACAACAGCCCTTCTGGTGGAGATCAAATCGGCTACTTCCTGATCACCAGGCAGGCACAAATCTGACTGAGTCACCATGGCGAGCTTTTTGTTTTAATGCAGGTAAAACCTGATTTTGTTTTATTAATAAGTTCCATCAAAAATTCATATTTCATCAGAAGTTAATATTTTTTATTTGTTTGTTTTGTACTGTTTTTGTGTTAAGCTTCCACATACCCAGAACTATACATTTTATTGACTTCAAGATCTAAATGTTCCAAGCATTTTGTTGCGTTTTGCTAGGTCAGCCATCAAGAAAATATTTGAGAGAGACGATGCTCCTGGGAAGAGACTGGTTCTCTGCATAGCCAGTATTATCAAAGCTTCTGCTGGTCCAGTCACAGGAAAGGCAGAAACTGCAACAAATACTTTAGATGCTAAAGTAAGTAATCAAATACCACTTAAGCTGGTGCTAGGGGGTGTATGTAGTCTCGCAAACTACTTTGCTGCATATGAAGAGGCTTGATAATAAAAATCTTTGGGAACAAAGAACACACAAAAGAATGGAAATCGGAGATTTCCATTCTTTTGTGTGTTCTTTGTTCCCAAAGATTTTTAAGATTTTTATTTTGTGAAAGGTAATAATATTGAATCCTTAGTACTCTCATGAGGAGTTGACAGGTGACATTTGAGAGAGATTTTTTTCCTAACAAATAAATTGTGAAACTTGCAAATCATTAATGAACTTAACCCTTAAAGCGCCAATCACAACAGCAGCTAACAACATTCTGAAATATTGATTTCTCTCCTGTTTTCCGAGGAAAATAAGGCTTGCCATTTCATTTGAATCATCTGCTAAACAGATGATTCACATTATACGACATACCTTATTTTTTCTGAAAAAAAAAAAAAAAAAAAAAATTATATCTCTCAGAGAACTAGTGTTGGGAATAGGCCGGGATTTTATAGTCGATAGTCAGATTTGTTAAATCGACTGATCATCGACTAATAGTCCCTTGTAGAAAATATATTCATTCTTATTTTAACCCTCTTTCATATACTTCTTCATAGCTCCAGATTAAAATAGGATATTTACATAATATGTTTCTATTTCTCCATGAAAACATACATTGTGGATACTCATTAGAAGCGCCTCACCGAAACACTTCTCATGAGTTCCTGCAACAAATGTTTTCATGGAGAAAGAGGAAAAATGTCATTACTTTTTGGTTGATCAGGGCCACCACTGACGGCTAAAATAATCATCGGATACTACAGAATATATGAAAGAAGAGCAAAGGCCCGGTTGATACTTTGCACATGCGCAGGATGATCTGAATCTATACATTTTGTGCATGTTTGATAGCACTTTTTTTGCTTGACATGACCATATGATAGGGTTCACATAGCACTAGGTATTGTAGGGTACTGGTAAAGGGCTGCTGTACTTGATCAATGGATTTTCACCAAATTTGGTACAGTAAAACCTGTGTAAGAGAGCCACCTTCGAGACTGACTTTAAATAGTGGTTGATGGGGAAAAAGTTGTCTGTCTTATAAAGGTACATCTCATGTAATTTTGCTGGCAAAATTACATGACGTACCTTTATAAGACAACCACCTTTCCACATCAACCACTAAGGTCAATTTCAGAGGTGGCTGTCTTACACAGGTTTTACTGTATGTGTATTGGTATTGTTGAGATCTGGTTTGGGATTGCTAATGGGCAAATTTCATGAATTTTTGACAGTTATCTGCCTCTGTATTTCCGTTTCAGGACAATAACTTGTCAGTGAGTAAATCTCAATGGATTTTCCCCAAACTTGGAATGTGTATTGATATTGTGAACATCTGGTTTGGGATTGCTAATGGGCACATTTCCTCAATTTTTCACAGAGTTATCTGCCCATGGCACGATAATGGCTGGGTATTATCGTTTCTTATTTTTATTTTCAGATGTTTTTCTTCTCTAGGAGATAACTAAAAAGGACCCACAAGGGTTGATGTGTCTTAAAGGCTCCACATTCCTCTAAAAATAGACATATTTTATCCAAGAAAGGTTTAATAAATTGATATATGGTATTAATGCAATCATGAAATGTGTCATCTGACAGCCTGTAAAATTTCATTTAGTCTCTCATTTTTGAATTGGATCAAAAATGAAATGCTATTTTATTGTATCTCTGAATTAAAGTTGGCAACATTAATTCAGAGATCCGATAGAAAATCATTTTATTTCAAGAATCATTTTATTTCAAGAACGAGAAACTAACTGAAATTTTACAGGCTGTCGGGTGCCACATTTTATATCAAAATGTATTAATACCATATATCAATTTATTAAAACTTTCTTGGATAAGTAAATGTCTGTTTTTGAGGAATATGGAGCCTTTAAAACAAGAACTCAGACAAAAGCCACAGGTTTCAAATCAGATATCAAACCAACATTAATTCAGAGATATGATAAAAAATCATTTCATTTTTTATCCAGATCACATGTGAGAGACTGACCGAAATTTTACAGGCTGTCAGATGCCACATTTTATGATTGTATTAATACTTTTTATCAATTTATTAAACTTTTCTTGAATAAAAAATGTCTATTTTGAGGAATATGGAGCCTTTAATTTTTATATGTGTGTTTTTCAGATGCTGTTAGAGCTGACAGATGGTTGGTACAGTATCAAAGCTCAGATAGATGTTCCACTCACTGATCTAGTGCAGCATGGGAAGATAACTGTTGGTCAGAAAATCTGCGTTTCGGGAGCAGAGCTAGTGGGCAGTGATGATGCTTGCTCACCACTAGAGGTAAAACTTAGATATTCTTGCCAACAAAGTACAGTCCAACCTTACAGTCCAATCTGTCTTGTGAGACAACCTTTGTGAAGTATCAAAAGGTATCTCTCAAGACAGGTGGTGTCTGAAGACAGGAGTTCAAGATCAAGGTATTTTCATATGTACTGAATTTGTGTTTTCCCAAAGCCTAGTTCCTCCGCCACCTGCCTATATGATTTTCCATTGTCCAAATCCTTTAAGGCATGTATGCACTCTTCTAATGTTAAAATTTCATGAGGTTTGGGTGTCCCTGCCATTTTTATACGCCCATTTGAAAAACGGGACGTATTATGTTATGGGGTATGGCATCCGTCCATCCGTAAACTTTTTCGTTTCTGGCTAACTCCTCCTACAGTTTACATCCGATCAAGCTGAAACTTGGTATATAGTTAGACCATGATGTGGCGCAGTGCTTATTGTTACGGGGTTACAGTCCATCAAATGTTTGCTGAGTTATGCCCCTTGGAAAATTTCTGTCAACTTTTCATCTCCGGTTAACTCCTCCTACATTTTACATCCAATCAAGCTGAAACTTCATATATAGTTAGACCATGATGTGGAGCAGCGTATATTATTTTGAGGTTACAGTCCACCAAATATTAGCAGAGTTACGCCCCTTTGAAAATTTCAGTTGACTTTTTGTTTCTGGCTAACTCCTCCTACAGTTTACATCCAATCAAGCTGAAACTTGATTTGTAGTTAGACCATGATGTGGAGCAGCGCATATTGTTTCAAGGTTACAGTCCACCAAATATTAGCAGAGTTATACCCCTTTGAAGATTTCTGTTAATTTTTCGCTTCTGGCTAAATCCTCCTACAGTTTACATCCAATCAAGCTGAAACTTCATGTACAGTTAGGCTGTGGTGCAGCGCATATTGTTTCGCAGTTACAGTCCACCAAATATTAGCAGAGTTATGCCCCTTTGGAAATTTCAGTTAACTTTTTGTTTCCAGCTAAATCCTCCTACAGTTTACATCCTGTCAAGCTGAAATTTTATTTGTAGTTAGACCATGATGTGGAGTAGTGCATATTGTTTCAAGGTTACAGTCCACCAATATTAGCAGAGTTAAACCCTGTTGAAAATTTCTATTAATTTCTATTAAGTTTTTGTTTCGGCTAAATCCTATAGTTTACATCCGATCAAGCTGAAACTTCATAAATTGTTACATGATGATGTGGAGCAGCACATATTATTTTGAGGTTACAGTGCACCAAATATTTGCAGATTTATGCTCCTTTGAAAGTTTTTGTAAACTTTTAGCAGCATATTGTTTAGAGGTAATAGTGTGCAAATTTTATTTTATAATAGGTATATTTTTTGCAAATAACTAAAGTTTTGGTCATATGGGCAAGATATTGATTTTTTTTTTTTTTTTTTTTCTTCTATTAGATTTGCAAGGATAGGTTGCCATTATAAAATCTTTATGAATACATAATTCTTTCTGGATTTTTTATTTTTATTTTTATAATACTCTTCTGATTTGGCTCCTGTGAAGAACAAAAATAAAATCAGTATTAAACAAGTTAAAGGTTTACAAAAAAAATTTCTTGCAGCATTTTTTTTTTTTTTTGGGTTGTTAATTTTTGTTTTGTTATTGTTTGGTCCGATATTGAAATCTAGGAAAAACAAATCAGCCAAAGGCTCATATGAGCTTATAATATAGTCATGCTTCTGTGGTGTGTCCTCCGTCAGAAAGCACTTCTCCTTAGAAGCAGCAAACTTCTCCCTATTTTCCCAGGAGGGAGAAGTCACTTCTTCCTTAATTCCAGGGCCAGCTTGGTCGCTAAGGTTACAGTTCACCAAATATCAGCAGAGATATGCCCCAATGAAATTTTTTTAATTTTTTTTTTTTTTTTTTTTTTTTGGTAATTCCACTTACAGTTTATATCCGGAGCACTGAATTATACAGGAGCCAGTTTTTGTGCTACATCTTTTTACTTGCCATGGGCGTATAATGCCCCGCTTGGCGGAGCTCTTGTTCTTTTTTGTTTCTTTGTTTTAAAACTTGATTTGTGGTAGAATGATTTCTGGACCGTGTGACTATCATACCAATAGTAATGGGTATCCAATGGTATAATTTTATTCGATACGTAAACCAATCTATTATCAAAAAAATACACCTGCTATTACTTTTAGACCTGAGAGTTTCTATAGTCTAAACTAATAGTAGAATCGAGTTTCTCTACATGCTGGTGCAAACATAAGAAAACACCTCTGGTATTGCTCTAGTGTAATGGAAAGTCCTATTTATGTGCATTCTGGTCATGTTTTTAGTGGTCACTGGTTGCGCTGGTAGGTTGCATGCTTAAAAGAGGTAATATTACATAGAAAACTACACGGCAGGATGGTATAATGGTCGTTCAAGCCAGGAAAATGCTTAAAAGAGGTGGCCGCTACCACAGGTTGGACTGTAGGCCTTGGAATGTCTCTTATCATAGGTTTGACATTTCATGTATATTTTCTGTTTAGGAAACTAATTCACAGGAGACAGTTCATGTAAAAGTAAAGCAAATGGCACTCATTTGTCATCTTCTTTACTCATCTCCAGCCCGCAAAGAGTTTCCATAATAACTGTGAATATTGGGACACATCCAAACCTACCACAGTTCCTCTAAAATTTTAACCCTATTCATCTGACTATAAGTTCGTCATAGCTCCAGATAAGAGGGTGTACCTGATAACTATCTCTCTTATTCTTAGCTCACCTGAGCAAAAGCTCAGGGTGAACTATTGTGATAACCCTCTGTCCGTTGTCGTCTGTTGTCAACAGTTAGTTTGTTAACACTCTAGAGGTCACAGTTTTGGCCCAATCTTGATGAAACTTGCTCAGAATGTTTTCCCCTATAAAATCTAGGTCAGGTTCAAAACTGGGTTATTTGGGGTCAAAAACTAGGTCACAAGGTCAAATCAAAGGAAAATATTAACACTCTAGAGGTCCCATTTTTCAAGCAATCACCATGAATCTTGCTCAAAATGTTTGTCTTGATGATTTCTAGGTCAGGTTTGAAACTGGGTCACTTGGGGTCAAAAACTAGATCACCAGACCAAATTAAAGGAAAACCTTGTTAACACTTTAGTGGTCACATTTTTGGAGCAATCATCATGAATCTTGCTCAAATTGTTTGTCTTGATGAGTTCTAGGTCAAGTTCGAAACTGGGTCACTTAGGTAAAAAAACTAGGTCACCAGGCCAAATCAGCAGAAAACCTTGTTAACACTCTAGCGGTCACATTTTTGAAGCAGTCATCATGAATCTTGCTCAAAATGTTTGTCATGATGATTTCTGGGTCCAGTTCGAAACTGGGTCACTTAGGGTCAAAAACTAGGTCACCTGGCCAAATCAGCGGAAAATCTCGTTAACACTTAAGCGGTCACATTTTTGAAGCAGTCATCATGAATCTTGCTCAAAATGTTTGTCTTGATGATTTCTAGGTCAGGTTCGAAACTGGGTCACTTGGGGTAAAAAACTATTTACTAGGCCAAATTGATTGAAGACCTTGTTAACAGTCTATAGGTCACATTTTTGAAGCAATCATCATGAATCTTACCCAAAATGTTTGTCTTCATGATTTCTAGGTCAGTTTTGAAACTGGATTACATGGGGTCAAAAACTAGGTCACCAGGCCAAATCAAAGGAAAGCCTTGTTAACACTCCCATGGTCAAGTTTTTTTTCCAGCTTAGATCAGTTTCCCAGTAATTATTGGTCCTACAGAGTGATATTTGGCACTTGTGAAGTGTTTTTTGTTTAGGTCAGTTTCTCAGTAACTATTGCGCCTACAGCCAGTGATAATTAGTACATGATTACATCTTAGCATGGCCTCTTGAGTGCTGTCATCCATATTTGACCTTGACCTCTATTAGACATGCTACATTGTTAATATAATCGTAATGAATTTTAATCAAAATGTTTGCCTTGATCAGTTCTAGGTAGGTTCTCCAAGTGCTATGATACTCAGGTGAGCATTACAGGGCCATCATGGCCCTCTTGGTTCTAGAAGTGCTTAATCCATTGTAGACTGAATGAACTCCCCCACACTATATAATGGAAGATTCTAATTTCGATTTTAGGTGTGTTAGTCTATTCCGAGATTCCGAGAGAAAAATGGTTGAACTATTTGCAAACAGTGGAGACTCTGATCAGATGCCGCATTCTGCTGCATCTGATCTGGGTCTGCACTGTTTGCCAATTACCCTTTTTGGGGTCTCTGGACTACAATGGGTTAATGAGTACCACAACATACATTTTCATGGAGAAATATAAGAAAAATATCAATGCTTTTTTGTTGAAAAAAGTGCCTGTTCTGGATCAAATCCTGATCAGACTGCTTCTATATATACTGCTTTCAAGACACCTGGTAGTGTGTACAGCTCTTGTGTGCGGAGTGCAATGCTCCATGCAAGAGAGACTTGGCCATTGACAAAGCCAAACCTCCAATGTCTGCAGTGGTATGACAGGGCAATGATGAGACAGATCTGCAATGTCAAGCCGCAAGACGTTGTCACCATCAGGTCCAATGAGCTACTTGCATGGCTTGGCATTGAAGACCTGGACCTCATCCTGAAGGAGAGAAGGCTTCGCTGGTATGGACACGTGGAACGCTCCAATGATGCAGTCAAGTCAGCCTGTGACATACAGGTTGATGGAAAGCGTGGGCCTGGGAGGCCCAAGATGACATGGAAGCAGCTGACAGAGGGATCGCTGAGAGTGGAAGCTCTTGGCTATTGACCCTTATGATAGACACACCTGGAATCTTGTATGAGATCTGCCATGCATGCCAGCTACCTGGAAGGAGGCCCACTGATATGGCTGTACCTGCATGTTAATAAAAAATCCGGTGATGATGATGATGATTCATAGAAGCAGTCATCAGGGTTTTTGCTTAGGTCCAGTCCCAGTACATAGATTGTTTGTGTTGAGGTTTTACGGCCCAGTCAACCTAATGGGGTCATGTCGAGCGCGGTCAGTTTACCTAACCACACACTTACTGGGCAGGCTTAGTCCTCTAAGCGGTTAACCAGTATTGTTCGCCAGGAACTGACAACTGCCCTTCTTGAATCAGCGGAAGGGAGAGAATGACCGTAGAAAATATTTCATGATCAATCTCCACAAAAGAATGTTGCCGACCTCGACGGGGGTTGAACCCGCGACCTCCTGGTCTCCAGTCGGACGGCGCATCCAACTGAGCCACCGAGGCCGGCAATCCCAGTACATAGAGTTTATTAGGACTTGTAACTGTAAATATTTTCTTTTTTGCAGGCTCCGGAGAGTACAATGTTGAAGATTAGTTACAATTCCTGTCGACCAGCCCCCTGGGACAGTGTACTAGGCTACCAGTTGGATCCCCGCCCCCTCTGTATACCCCTTGCTGGCCTGGCCGGCGAAGGGGGCACTTTAGGGGTTGTTGACCTGTTAATTGTTCGAAAATACCCTATGATGGTAAGTGTGGGTGCAAGCATTTGAAATAATTTCAAGATGATATCGTTCAAGTAGTCATGAGCTAGACATACCTGCATCTCTGTGTGGTTTTGTCAGCACCTACCCTATTTACTCTAAATATTGGGACACATTAACCCATTTATGCCGAGTGGACTCTTCTACCATAACTCTTTGGACAGGTTCATTTCCTATATAAGGTGTGTTTGGTTAGTTTTCATTATTACCACCTTTTTTAGAAGTTTCTATACTTTATACAAACAGTGTAGTCTGTGATGAGATGCCACTTTCTGTGGTGTCTGATCTGGGTCTACACCGTTTGTCAGTGTCCCTTTTTTTATGGAACGCCAGGCTTAAATGGGTCATCTTCTTACAATATTTGTCTTATAATTTGTAAATGTCTGTTCTACTAGCTGTTGATGTGTTTAATGTATTGCTAGATGAGTCAGAGTAGCAAACAGTGCAGAATGTGGATCTGATCAGGGTCTACACTGTTTGCTCAGGCCTGTCTGTCATTAGGGTATGCTGTTTTCTAGATTTTTCCTAAATATTTGGAGTGACTTGCCTTTAAATAGCAAATGGTTCGGCCCCCAATCAGGCTGGGCTCCATAGTGCAGACAGTAGTAGCAGGTCTGTTTGCAGATCAAGGGCACGTCCAATTGCAGATGCAGTTCAGAGCCTGGCATCCCAGCTAGCATTCTACGTAAATCTACATCGGGCCATCATCGGCCCGTCAGCTACCCTGACGGGCCGATGACGGCCCGATATAGATTTACCTAGAATGCTGACTGGGATGGCCATATAACTTTCATGGAGATGGATCATGAAATAATTTATACGGTCAGTCTCTCTGTTCCCCTGATTCAAGAAGGGCAGTTGTCAGTTTCTGGCAAAAGAATGTGCACAAGTACTGGTTAACCAATGAGAGGACTAAGCCTCCCCAGGAAAAGTGTGAGTAGGTTAATTGACTGGCTTGAAATGACCTTAACAATGTTGACTGGGCCATAAAACTCCAAATTAAATCAAAGATTCAACCAGCATGTTTTAGATACATTTATGGATACTCGGTGGAATTGTTCAAATTTCAGTATATATATTAAAAAGGTATATACAGGCTCAGAAATTGCAGATGTTGTGAATGAGTCCAGTTTCTTACCTGCCTTGGAATGGACCAGTCCGGAATGTCTATGACCTGAGAAAACACCATTTATTTTGCTATCAAAAGTACCTTGCTGCTTATGTGAATAACCAAGAAGGTGCCTGGCTCACCCCCTGATTTAACAGGGCCAAAAACTCTATGGAATTAAAACATTTTTTTAGTACAGGCTGATCTGGATCTGTGTATATTTCATACAAGCATTAAGGTAACATACCAAGAGCTCCTTTTTGCCTACTTTGTCATGAAGAGTAACTTGAAAACCTGTATATTCCGGAGGACATAATTTTGGTGAAAGTAGCCCATAGATTAAATGATAAAGGCTCTTTTGGACACTTGCAGACACTCAAGTCTGTAAAGAGCCATGTTATTTGTACATGTCATATAATACTTGTTCAGCAAGCATGACTCACTTTGGGCTCAGTTTTTTAGCAAGTGCATGCCTTATAAGAGCATCTACTTTTATTTACCAAAATTTTGATGTTACTATGTCGTGAGTTCCCAGATAAAGTTTAGGAACAAATTCAAGTTAACATAATTTCAAGGTAATTTGCCTGGTTTCTACCTGTGCTTTTGATATTTTTTCATCGAGGATGACTCTTTGAGTTGGGCTCAGATCTTTATGGCAAGTGTTGGGTTATTTCAGTACATGGAAAAATTGCCGGGCAGTGGATGTGTATTCAGAACTGGCAAGGCCGAGGAAAAGACACAGCAAATGTTCCAGTCCAGACAGCAGGAAAGTATGGAGAGACTGTACAGACAGATAGAAGAGGAGATGGAAAAAGAGGAGAAAGAAGGTAGAAGGGGCAGTAACGAATGAAATTGTCTCTGCTTAACTCTTTCAAAACAAATACCTTTGCAAACTGTGAAGATCCAGATGAGATGGCTCATAATGAGCCATCTCATCTGAATCTACACTGTTTGCCAGTCTGTTCTTGATTTATGGCTAACACCCCTATTTGCTAAAACAGATGGTCACAAATTCAGAGATGGAAGAGTCTGCTTCAGAAATTCAGGGTTGAAAGGGTTAATGCTTAGCATGCTGGGTAAAAACTCCAGCAGATGACATCTTGAAATAATTTTTGTTTTTGTCGTGACTGCTTTAGCAAGCAGGAGTGACATAGGGATAATTTTCTGGCGGCATTGTTAGTGTTAGCGTTGGCGTTGGAGTTGGTGTCTGCATTGTTAGTGTCAACCATAGTCTGTGCGTTTAGCTCCGTTTCTTGAACACCAAGGTCTTTAGGCTAATGTAACTTCAAACACACATACGACATGATGTACCCTGCCCACTGCCATGGACCATTTCTGACCTTGACCTACTTTTTATGTTTACAATGTTTAGTCTGTGTATTTAGCTTCATTTAACTGCATTGTTTGTCATTCAGTATGAGAATTTGTATCAACAACCTGGATCAGATAATCTAACAGGCTGAAAATTAGAAGTGGTCATGACATCTTGAATTATTCAGTATGGCAAGTGTTAAAATTGTTCATACCTCTCCGATCTGAACCACTGAATTATTCACCATACATTTTTTATACAGAGAGGCAGTCTGTGAGTAAGAAGAAATGGAGTCGATCAGAAGTTGAGTATTTACAGACTGGAAGAGAAATACACGAGGCCTTGACAACTTCTCGACAGCCTGACTATATTGAGGTAAGGGATGTTAATTTAATGATTACTGTCTTTAAGCATCTTTCAGAATGTCGTTTTTTGCCTGGCTCCTTATAAAAGTGAATTTGCAAACTTTTAGTGAATTTGCAAACATTTTGTCGTAACTACCTATGCACACAAAGTTTTATTCGTTCCATTAATTTAAAAAAAAAAATCAAATATTTTCATATTTTCCCATAGTAAATATGGCAACAAACTGAGCAAAAATTGATAGATTAGGTAGATTTGAGGCAAGTTTTCCATAAGTTCCACATTCAAATTTCTTGAAATTTTCACAGTGTTGTTGTGAAACATCAATAATTAAAAATCTGAGAGTACAGAAAAGTCAAAAAATATTTTCTAAAACAAAAAAAAAAAAAAAATTGTTGTATTGTAGAAGTTGCATAGGTCAGACCAATTTTTGCCCTAAATTTTATTGTAGGATAAATATTTCAGAACAAAGCAAAGAAACAGAAAAAGACGAATGGTTTCTGATAAGATATGGTCATAACAAACTATTTTGATTAAAAATTAAACTTAAGCAAAACCGAAAGGATAGTAGTTATAAGGATGGTACAGTGACATCTGATCACATTATTGAAAACAGTTGCTGAAAGGATAAGAGCTAAAATAGCACTTTTTGCCACTTTTTGGAAGCAGATTTTCCATCTGTCTTTGGGTCATACATCCGTCAATCATTCAACAATGGCATAAACCTTAGTTACGCTTTATAAGTTTCCCTATACATTTTGGTGAAAATTCAGATGGAGAAAATCTACTTATTCTTACCTGTATTAAGAGGAACAAGTTTTACAAATCTCAACTTTGAACAGGTGCACCTAGAAGAATTTTATCATGTCACATCATGTCTTGTCAGACAGTTTCATGATGCCATTAAATACAAATATTATTACAGAAGTGTAATAACACTTGGTTGTGGTGCCTAATCATTCAAGGTTAGGTCTGTAACACTTTGTTCACCAGAAATGGCTGTGGTAAGCAGAAAAGCACATAAAAGGCAGTTTCTAGGTTGTAAGCTAAATTCATGTAGAAGCTTACATTTCATTACATTTGTGTTACCCTTCTATGATACATGTATTTATTAAACTCATTCAAATATTTTTATTCACCACCAAGGCTTGCAAAAGATATAAATCATTGAACTCAATAAATATCATATGAAATAAACACTGATTGATATGAGATCATCTTTATCTGCCTGAACTCATTTGGATGCACCGTCCGACTGGAGACCAGGAGGTCGTCGGTTCAACCAACCCCCGCCGAGGTCGGCAACATTCTTTTGTGGAGATTGATCATGAAATATTTTCTATGGTCATTCTCTCCCTTCCGCTGATTCAAGAAGGGCAGTTGTCAGTTTCTGGCGAAAGAATGTGCACAGTACTGGTTAACCACTTAGAGGACTAAGCCTGCCCAGTAAACGTGTGGTTAGGTAAACTGACCGCGCTCGACATGACCCCATTGGGTTGACTGGGCTGTAAAACCTCAACACAACACAAATTATCTGCCTGAACCTTTACCACTCTCTAGGCAATTTCAGCAGACAATAAATTAATGATATTTTTCCTTATTTTGTCCAGAAAATAGGCTTTGATATTTCATGCAAATTGTCAAATCTCAGAGCCTGTTATCTGGGAAAAATAAGAAAAAATATTTGAAATTGTTGTCTGGTGAAAATTTTACCAAGCATGCTAAGGATTTAAATTAGGCATAGTAAGGATAAATGAATTGTTACAGAATCTCCTGATAGACAAGCAGATCAGTAAACTGATGGATTACAAGAGACAATTACAAGAAGAGAGACAGCAAGAACTGAATACACGGTTCCAGAAGACCTGGCAAGACAGAGAGGAGGTAGTTGTTTGATAGTGCTGTAACTTTATTCCAATGTTTTGCTTGAAATTGACTGATTAACCTGTCCCTAACTAAAGATTTGTCTTCGACAAATCTGTAATTAGGGAGAGGGTGATCAGAAATTTCGCCTGGCTCCATAGCTCAGCCGGTAGCATGTCTGACTGCAGATATAGGGGTCACAAGTTTGACTCCCAGAACAGCCACGTAACTTTCATGGTGATTGATCATGAAATCATTTCTGTGGTCATTCTCCTGCTAATTCAAGAAGGGCAGTTGTCAGTTACTGTTAAATTATACACACAAGCTTTGGTTAACTGCTTAGAGGACTGAGCCTGCCCAGGAAAAAGTGTAAGTAGGTTAACAGACTGTCTTGACAGTTACCGTTGAAAGTATGTACACAAGCACTAGTTGACTGCTTAGAAGACTAAGCCTGCCAAGGAAAACAGTGTGAGTAGGTTAGCAGACTGGCTTGACATGACCTTAACAGTATTGACTGGGTGGCAAAACTCCAACTCAAATAGACAAGTAATCAGAATTTTGAATTCTCATCTTACACATCAGCTTTTTTTCCCCAAGATGTCCTAAAATTTCACAATCTTTGTTCCATATTTTTTTGCCCAAATTGTTATCTCCACACTTAAGCAATGGGGATATTGTGAATGCCTCTGTCCTTCCATCATGCTATCTCCTCCTAAACCATCAGGCAGAATTTATTCAAACTTGCTATATGACTTTCCCTTATGGTAATGGTGTGCAAGAGCAAAATTATTTTTCCGTCGTCTTGTCTGTCATGCTATTAGCAATATTAGCACAGAATTTAACCAAACTTGCTACATGACTTCCCCTCATAGTAAAGGTGTACAAGAGCCCATTTGTCCGGCATGCGTCCAACCATCTGTCCGTCACACTATCTCCTAAACCATGGGATGGAATTTAACCAAACTGGCTACATGACTTCCCCTCGTGGTATTAGTTTTCGGTCCTGCGTTTGTGCGTCAGGAATTTAACCAAACTTAATACATGACTTCCTTACATGGTAAAGGTGTGCAAGAGAGAGTCTGTCCATCTGTCTGTGGTCCGTCCCTCTGTTCTTCATGCTGTTAGTAACATTAGCATGGATTGTGGGGATTTTGCGATGGCGTGCCATCAACTGCACAGTCTAGTTTGTTTTGCATTTATTTCTAAATATATTAGGTGAACTGTCAATCACTGTAGGACCTGATCTAACTGCTGTTTCAGAGAGTCTGATCGGGGACTGCTTTGTTTGTGTATTCCGTTTTGTTTTTGCAGAAAAGTCTGTGCTCAAAATTTAGGACAACAGTGTAATTGTGACATTATCTGAACCTAAAAATGCACAGCTCCAGTTTTGGTGTGACAAAGCTGCACATACATGTAGTTTGATCAGGGCTTACACTGTCAACGTGAACTCAGAATCATTAGCATTACCAGTACTGTGTAATATATCCATAAGCAGAGAAGGCTCAGATCAGATGGCATATTATGTGATGCGGAATGCATGATGAAGGGCTATTATGTAATTGTCCCAGATCAGCCTGCGCATTTGTGGAGGCTGATCTGGGTCTTTGTTGCCTGCTTGCAGAATCGATAATGTAGTATATGTAGATAAACAGAGAAAGCCCAGATTAGACTGCATGGATGGGCTTGCCGGTTTGGTCCTTGCTGTTCGCATCTGACATAAGAGTCCTTCTCCCACATTGTGCACCATGTGTTTCTTGTTACAGGGGGAGTGTGTGCGGAATGTTACTCCAGTGTTAAAGTTCAGGGTGGCTGGTTGTGCTAACAGAGACATGGATAACAAAACAAGTGAGTGTCTTAAACATGTGTATGCTGAAATGAAACAGTAACCTTTGAAATTATTTGTTTACTATTTTTTAGCCCTTTCAGCATGAGTTTCTGTAATGCATTTTTCCATCTCTGCATTTGGACACATCTATAGCTGCCAAAGGGGGTCAGTTGTAAATTGAGAACAGAATGGCAAACAGTGAGGATCCTGATGAGATGGCTCATTATGAGCCATCTCATCTGAATCTAAACTAGAGAACCCAGGTATTGATAAATATAATTTAAATTACATTCTTGTAGTTTGCCATTACATAGAAACCAGTCGGTATACAAAACCTAAAACTCCATTGTCAAAAAGACTTTGTTAGTTTTGTAATCTTTCTGCTGTCGAAGGTGAGACACACTGTTTGCTATGAAGAAAATGCGTCACTTTAACATAAAGCAGAATTTTAAATTTTAACCCTTAACCCTTTCATCCCTACAGACCAATGCGGATACCTTTGCAAACAGTGCAGATCCACATGAGATGGCTTGTGACTAGCTGTCTCATCAGGATCTACATTGTTTGCCATTCTGTTACTGGTTTTTGACTGAAACCCCTGTTGACAACATTGAATGTTTCCAAGTTTAAAGATAGAAGAGTCCATGTTAAAAATTTTTGGTGAAAGGGCCCCAATCATAACTGCAATGGAGCCAGCCTCGGTGGCTCAGTCTGATGCGTGTTCGACTTGTGATCAGGAGGTTGCGGGTTCAATCCCTGCTGGGTCCGGCGACATTCTTTTGTGGAGATAGATCATGAAATATTTTCTACGGTCATTCTCTCCCTTTACGGTGGTCGGGTGGTGCGAAGGTGTCGTGTATCCTACGTCACCGGGGCGTCCAACTGATATTGGCTTACAGTTGGGCAAGGCCTGCTATCCTTGTAGCAGGTAAGGGTAGATGGGGAATATTTTTATTTCTTCTGTTTCTTCACTTTCATTCCTGTTCCTTTCTTCCCTGTCCCTCTCTTTAATCTCTTCTACTATCTCTTCTATCACTTTTCTCCCTTTCTCTGGGAGACGACACAAAATGACCCACAAGGGTTGACGTGTCGTTAAACCCCAACACAATCAATCAAATCTGGCAAAAGAATGCACACAAATACTGGGTTAACGGCTTAGGGGACTAAGTCTGCCCAGTAAAAATGAGGTTAGGTAAACTGACCATGCTTGAATGAGTAGATCACCTGATTTACTTTTGAAAAAAAAAAAAATTGAAATAATTTTGTGAGAGTTATGCCCCTTTTCAACTTCGGCATTTTGTGGGGACAAGCATATATTTGGGGTATTAGTGTTTCACACATTTGTAGTTTTACTTAACCCATTTATGCCTGGCATCCTGTGAAAGGGACACTGGCAAACAGTGTAGACTAAGATCAGATGCTGCAGAATGTGGTGTCGGTCAGGGTCTGTACTGTTTGCATTAAGTTCAGGAATTCCTACAAAAGATGGTAATAATGAAAACCAACCAGACACCCGTTATATAGGAAATGGACCTGTCCAAAGAGGTGAGGTAGAAGTCCCCTCTGCATGTTGGTTAAACCTTGGTATGTTGTCTTTGACTACAGGTACAATACTGACAATTTGGAGGCCAGCACCAGAGATCTGTGAGTTACAGGAGGGGAAGAGATACAAGGTCTACAACCTGAATACTAGCTCAGCCAGGTAATGATGATATAGAAATGAATCAACACATGACATAACTCATGATAGGACCCTTTTCAGCCAAAAAATTGTTGATATTTTTCTTATTTCTCCATAAAAACATGTTCTGGTACCCATTATAGGCCCCTCCATAAGGCGCTTCTAATGAGTACCACACCATATGTTTTGGTGGAGAAATAAGAAAACTATTTTTTCTGATAGCCCCCTTTTGTCTAGAGCTGTATATGAGAAATGTAATCCTGAAGAAGAATAGAAATCATATGCAAGTAGTGAGGGCTTTGATAGCTTGCACAGTCTGATCACAGCTTGATCAAAGGTTTCTGCCAGTGGTCACTACAGTATCTAGACTTTCTCCAGGTGAAAAGGGAATGATCTGTAACTCTAGATAAGATGCTTTAAGGAGATTTTTTGGTTCGTTTTTCAAAGAAGACAAAGTCTGTGAACTCCTGTTTTCTTTTCTGCACATCAAAATAATAAAGAAGTTAAGAATGCATACTTTTATTATTATGAAACTATTTCCGTATGGTCTCTTAAGTCATTTTAGTCTGGAAATCCCCCCAAACAGTGCAGATCCAGATCAGAAGCCACACGATGCGGCATCTGACCAGGATTTGCATTAAGGAATTTCTATGAAACATGCTAATTACAAAAATTAACCAGACACCCTGCTATTGGACACAGACCGGTTCAAAGAGTTGAGGCAGAGAATCCTTTGGAAGTAAATTGGTTAAAGGAGAGCTCATAATAGAGGTGCTTTTCAAGACAGTTTAACTGTATTCTGTAGAATATACGAGTACAAACAGTCCACATGGGATAGTGCAGATGAACAGACAAATATGAACTGCCACATTTTCCACATACTGGAGACATTAGTGCGGTCCATACGTACAGACGCCAGCATTATCAGTAGGTGGTCATTTTAAATTTTAGGTGCCAGCCTCAGTGGCTCAGTCGGATATGCGTCCGGCTGGTGATCAGGAGGTCACTGATTCAATCTCTGCTGGGTCCAGCAACACTCTTTCATAGAGATTGATCATGAAATGTTTTCGGCGATCATTCTCTCCCTTCTACTGATTCAAGAAGGGCAGTTGTCAGTTTCTGGTGAAAGAATGTGCACAAAATACTGGTTAAATGCTTAGAGGACTAACCCTGCCCAGGAAGTGTTGTTAGGTAAACTGACCAGCTCAACATGACCTTAATGGGTTGACATTTCTGTAAAACCTCAACTAGGTCAAAAAATCAAATTTTAGGACAAGTATTGCAAGGTGTTAACGGTGTCCAAATATTTAGGTAAATACGGTTGCTTAGACTTCTTCTACTATTTCCAAGAGAGATTCAACCAGAATTAAGAGGAATGGATACATATTCAAGGGAGACAACTCTAATCAAAATTGTCTACCTCCCTTCTTAAAAGGGGAATTACTCTAAAAGTATGGGCACAAGTACTGGTTAACTGCTTAGAGGATTAAGTTTGACCAGATATGACCTTAACAGTTTTGACTGGGCTTTAACACTCCCACTCCAACTCAAAACCATAGTTGTCTTAAAATTAAAACAAGCCCAATTCTGTTTCGTACGATAGTTATCCTAAAATTTGAACAAGCCAAGTTGATGTTCATGTTAAATGTTGGCAGAAGGGTAAACAGTGTATATTCAGATCAAACTGCTCCTAGATGAGCAGGTTAATCTCGGTCTGCACTGTTTGCTTAAATATGGCCAATGTATGTTCAAACATAAAGGCTGAATATAATATATCTTTTGTAGATCTAAGTATGTTGGTCATGATGTTCAGCTGACAGCCACTAAACAGACCAAATTTAGGTTGATAAATGTTGATGAAAATTTCCTTGATAATATCTACGAACCAAGAGAGGTAAGGAAAAAAAAGGCTAATTTTGTTTAGCTGTTAAATTGGTAGAATGCTGACATGATTGCCTGCTTTAAAGTTCATAAATTGCCTTTAGAGAATGTTAGAGTAATATGGGGTTATTAGAAGAATACCGGAAGATGATGATAATTCTGGGATAATTTTTCTCCCTTCTCCATAAAAATGTATGTGGTTGGTACTCATTAGAAGCCCCTCTGAGGGGCTTCTAATGAGTACCAACCACATATGTTTCCATGGAGAACTGGAGAAAGAAAATTATCTCAGAATTATCATCAAATATTACTCCTTAACAAGTCCTATGAATACCTTTCCTTAGGAGTAAACAGACCAAGTTTAGGTTGATAAATATAGATGAAAACAGTCTTGAGAATATCTATGAACCAAGAGAGGGACCAGCTTGACGTGACCTTAATAGTGTTGATTGGGCTGTTAAACTTCAAACCAACCAGCCAAAAGAGGTGGGAAAACAAATGGCTAGACGTTTTTTTGTTGAGCACTTAAAATGGGTAGAATGCTAACATGATTGTTTGCTTTACAAGTCATAATTTGTTTCCAGAGAAAGTTTGGATTATTATAAAAAAAAAGAAAAAGTTTGGTTGGTATGGAGTTATAAGAAAAATACTGTTCCTTAGCAGTGACAGACCAAATTCAGATTGATGTGTATTGCTCAAAACAGCTGTGATAATATTTAGGAACAAAGAGAAGTGAGAGAAAATGCCAAAAATCATTCAGCAATCAAAATGGGAGATTCATATGGAACTTTTGCTTTGCAATTCATAATTCATCTTTATCATAATTCATCTCCAGAGAAATTTTTGGTGGTACAGATTAATTGGAGCTGTATCTGTTTCAGGACTTGTTTAGCGGAGGTCATTACCTTAAAAAGGATACTACCATAACCATTTCATCCTTGAGATCCTGTAGTGGACTCTTCCATCCTTGAATTTCGGCTTGTCCACTAATGCAAATAGGGGTTTGAGTCTAAAATCAAAAACAGAATGGCAAACAGTGTAGATCCTGATTATTATCATTATGAGCCATCTTATCTGGATCTACACTGATGCACAGGTATCTCTTTTGGTCAGATGGGCTGAAAGGGTTAACTCAGCTTTACACTTTTCTGAGACATTTGAGTACTGTATTTAACCAATTGTGCTTTCTACATCCTTTAGAAAGACATTTTTTGCTTGGTGTTTTATTTTAAATGAAAATATTTTGTTCTGATTGACCATATCTTATCAGGAACCATTTGTCTTTTCTATTTCTGTGCTTTGTTTTCAAATATTTACTGTAAAATTAATTTTAAGGCCAAAAATGGGTCTGACCTATGCAATTTCTATAGTAAACTGGATTTTTTTTTATATAAGAAAATATTTTTTGCTTTTCTTCATGGATTTTAAATGAGTAATATTCCATAATAACATTGTGGAAATTTCAGAAATTATAAACAAGTGGAACTGTTGAAAAACTGCCTCAAATATACCCACCCTCCTGATTTCTGCAGAATTTGCAGCCGTTTTTACTATTGGAAAAAGTGAAAATAATTGATTTTTTAAAACCAACGAATAAAATGAAAATTTTGTGCATAGGTGGTGACGACAAATGGTTTTGCATCAAATCATGACTGAAGTTTTCAAATTTTCTTCTTCTGTGTAAAGCGTCGGACAAAAAAATAATTATCTGAAAGATGTTGAAAGCAGAGTAAATATTCAGACACATTAACTCTTTACTCATTCTAAAGTTTGTACAAGTCTATTTGACAATCCATTGATATATAAAGTAAATACTGTATATATTTGGAGTACATCTTTATTAATCTTAACATATGTATTTCATTACTGACTTGCATCATTGTATTATAGGTTTTATGGGTCAGTGATATATCTAGAAGACAGCCACCATATGGTGAGGTGGATTTTGTTGGCTTGATAATCCAAGTCTCTCAAATTTCACATGAGGAAAGGTAGGGATAAATTACCTGCTTTAGCTGATACATATTATGAGCAGGGGTTTTAACTCTTTCACCCCTGTGTTTATGAAGTGGACTTTCTGTCTTTGAATTTGGACAAATCCACTGTTGAAAATAGGGGAGTCAGTCAAAATTCAAGAACAGAATGGTAAATAGTGTAGAACCTGATGAGATGGCTCATTACAAGCCAGCTCATCTAGATCTACACTGTATGCATAGGCATCTATATTGGCCTACTGGGTTGGAAAGGTTAAGCTTTCAACCCATCAATAGTTTTCCAGGTCTGTTGCTTCAAGGTCAAGGTCACATTTAGAGGTCAAGGTCAAAAATAGGGCTTTTTTTTTCCTGTCCGGTCCATAACTTTGCGATTCCATGATGGATTTTGAAATGACTTGGCAGAAGTGTTGACCATCATGAGATGATGCGTCTTGCGCAAGACCCAGGTCTGTAGCTCCAAGGTCAAGGCCATAGAGGTCAAAGGTCAAAAAATATTTTTTTTTTTTTTTTTTTTTTTTTTTTTTTTGTGTATGGTCCATAACTTTGCCATTCCTTGATATATTTTGAAAGGACTTGGCAGAAATGTTGACCAACATGAGACGATGTGTTGCTTGCAAGACCCAGGTCTGTAGCTCTAAGATCAAGGTCACACTTACAGGTTAAAGGTCAAAAATAGGGTTCTCTTCTATCTCTGTATCCCTTTCTCTGGGAGACAACACAAACTGACCCACAAGGGTTGATGTGCTGTTAAACTCTAACACAGTCAAGCATTTATCTCAAACTACTTTTATCTCAAACCACAAATTCCAGTCCCCTGCAGTTTCAGATAATGAGAGTCAACTGTACTTGTTAAAACTGTTTACACTTATGCAACTTTTTGTCATGCACAAGACCCAGATTCATAGCTTCAAGATAATAATTGTTGTACTGACATTATGTCTGTCACACAACACTCATTTCTGTGTCCCATGTCATATAGTGGGGCCATCCATGTCCTATGGACACAATTCTAGTCATTAAAGAATTCACTCAGTGCTTAGCCTAGTAAAAATAGATATTTGGAAATAATTTTATTTTTTTTTTTTTGCGCAGAATAGGCTTTAACATCAAGTTGTTTTCTTAGGGAGAAATTTTGAATAAAATTTAAGCCCTATTTTCTCATTTGTTATATACATTTTGATTTGGGACTGCTAAAGTAAGTTTTTATATAGTTTCAGCAGACAGCCTGATACAGTGTATTGTGCTGATTGTCAAGGAAATCTGTTAGCCATTAAGTTCTGGCATGGTGTCAAGGTAAGTATTTTGTTGTCTTCATCTCAGTTGAGTCCACAGAAAACTTTTGTCTTATGCTGTAAACATAGAATGTTCATTGTGGGAAAGTTTAATAAGGACTTTAAAGGTATATGCAGTTGGATATAACAAATGCTCATCTTGCACATCTGCACTATCTATGTTATAGTCTGATTCAATGTTGTAATTTACACAAGCTGCTTAATTTACACAAGCTACTTTGCTTTCGACATTTTTCAGGAGTCGTTTTTTGCCTGTTGCTTAAAGTAGAAGAAGTAAATTTACAAATTTTGTTGTAACTACCTATGCGCAAAAAGTTTTACTCTAGTCATTAATTTTAAAAAAAATCAAATATTTTTACTTTTTCTTATAGTAAAAATGACTGCAAATCATGCAAAAATTGGTAGGGTAGGTAAATTGCAGACAGATTTTAAACAAGTTCCCTGCATGTTCAAATTTTCTGAAGTTTTCACATTGTTGTTGTGAAACATCAATAATCAAAAATCAGCAAAGAAAAGTAAAAAATATTTTCTTATATAAAATTAAAAAAAATCACTTTACTATAGAAATTGCATAGGTCAATACTAATTTTGGCCAAAAATTTAATTTTTGAGAACAAAGCACGCAAATGGAAAAGAGAAAGACAAAAGGTTTTAGATAAGATATGGTCAACTGGAACAGACCCTTGAGGAATTTCATTTATATTTGACATGTTGGTAGATATCGGCCTAGCGTCTTACTCCGCATGATCCCCACACGGGTGTGACCGAGGTCACGAACTTAGAATTTTCATATAAAAGTAAAAATGTTTGCGTTTAAGTTTATATAGCCATATCATCAAGACCTTTTATTAAATTTCATTATCCCCTAACTGAAAGATTGAATGGATATAGCTATCAGCAAGAAATCTGTTCGTCTGTCCGTCCGTCCTTTGAAGTATTATTTGTTCATACTTTATTTTTGTCTTTGGGTCAAAGTTTTTGCATTAAAGTTTATAAGACCTCATATTTTGAAGACCCTTTGATGGATTTCATTCATATTTGGCTTGATAGTAGATATAGGTCTAAAGTTTTTATAAGCACCATCCCCACCCCGGGGGTGACCTTGGGGTCAAGGTCACAGACTTAGAATTTTCATAAAAAGTCAAAGTTTTTTGTGTTTAAGTTTATATAGCTATACCATCAAGACCCTTTGAGGAATTTCATTTATATTTGACATGTTGGTAGATATAGGTCTAGTTTTACTCAGCATCATCCCCATCCCGGGGTATGACCTTGAGGTCAAGGTCACAGACTTGGAAATTTCATATAAAAGTAAAAAAAAATTGCATCTAAGTTTATATAGCTTTACCATCAAGACCTTTTGTTGAATTTCGTTATCCTCCTACCGAGAGGTTTAGGGGATATAGCTATCAGCATGGAATTCATCCATTTATCCATCCATCCATCTGTCTATCCATAAACGCATTATTGTGCACCCCATAACTCCTAACTACCCTTTGAGCTATTTTCAGGAAACTGTCAGGTTGTAGAGGGCATTTGGTAGGGTGTCAGGTACAAGAAAGACAACTCTAACTGACTTGGTCCATGAGTTACCTCCCATTGTCTCCAGAATTGTAAAAATTTTATGCAAACCATAACTTTAAAACATGTTAAGATATTTTCATGATACTTCACCAGTATGTATAGGACATTGTGTAGGCATATCACATTCAAGAATGACTTTCTGACTCCTTTCTGCAGTTTTCTCCCTTGTGCCGGCAATAACTCTAAAAATTCCCTAAGATATTTTTGTGATACTTTACCGATATGTAGAGGGCATTGAGTAGGCAGGTGACCTTAAAATTTTCATTAAAATTTATATAGCTATATTATGAAGACCCTTTTGTTGGTTTCATTAATATTAAGCATGATGGTATATATACGTCTAAAGTTTTTCTCGGCACCATCCCCAAGCTGGGGCATGGCTTTTAAGTCAAGGTCAGAGACTTTTCATACAAATGTCAGTTTTGCTTATATTATAAAGACTGATTGATTTCACTAGTATATGGTGATAGTTATAGGGCTAAAGTTTTATTTAGCTCAATCCCTGCACCTGTGCCTGATCTTTGAGGTCAAGGGCTTCATATTATGTGTGATTGAATTTTTTTCAATGTTGTAACATATAGCATACAACTGCCATCTCCAGAGTCAAAGCTACATACTTTGTGCTCTTTAAAAAGTGGCGGTAGTGCTGGTCGGGGGTATACGTGCCCCACTGGGCACTTTGTCTAGTAACAACTGTACCACTTAAATTTTGCACAAAAAAGTGAAATGCCTGTCCACGGATACGAGGGGGCATTCATTTAATGTTGTCATTTGGGTTCTACAGGGCGCATTATTAATTCCATTCACGTTTCGTTTACTTCAACCATTCGAAGTATTCTCCCTTGATGGAAACACACTTTTCAAGTCTAGAAATCCATTCTGTTAAGGCAGAGAAGTAGTCCTTTTTAGGTATACCCTGAAGACATTGGTAAATTGCACTGCCAAGTGCACTTCGGGATTCATGACGACGACCAGAAAGTGTTTTCTTTAGTAAAGGAAACAGAAAAAAGTCGCAGGGACTAAGGTCTGGGGAATAAGGTGGGTGAGAAAGCTGAACTACCTTTTCCTCTTTCAAGAAGTCTTGGACAAGAACAAATTTGTGAGCAGGTACGTTGTCATGGATAAGACACAGACCTCTTAAACCGGTTGCAGGTCTACGTTTTTCATTTTGCATACAGTAAGGGTTGAATGTGTATGAACGAACCAACTTGAACTTTCAATAACTTTTGAAAGACTGAACGGATTAGACCGAAATTTCATCCTATTATAGAAAACCACTCCCCCTTGAAATCACCGCAGTTTCCACATGCTCCTTACAGCCACGCAGTATGGTGGGCCATTAGTGACACAATTAAATGAACGCCCCTCGTATGGTGAATTAAACTACTGTTAATATATTCTGTAGTTTCCAGTGATTCTGATTTTGTTTTTTGTGTTGAGGTGTTACGGCCCAGTCAATCCATTAGGGTCATGCCGAGCATCGTCAGTTTACCTAACCACGCTTTTTCCTGGGGCAGGCTTAGTCCTCAAAGCGGTTAACCAGTACTTATGCACATTCTTTTGCCAGAAACTGACAACTGCCCATCTTGAATTAGCGGAAGGGAGAAAATGACCATAGAAAATATTTCATGATCAATCTCCACGAAAGAATGTTGCCAACCTGATGGGGATTGAACCTGCAACCTCTTGATCACCAGTCAGACGCACATTCGACTGAGCTACAAATGCTGGCCCATGATTCTGTAAGTGGCCAGTGAAAGTCCTGATCAGATTGTGTGAATGTACTAAGGGGCCTTTGCCTATGTACTCTACTGTTTAATGTAGTCCTGCTAATGAAGTTTGAGAGGGTGTGTTTCAAATTCATCAAATAGATTAGTTGCTTGGGCCATCCATCCAAGTTTTTTATGCAAACTACTTTATTTTATTCTATTTTTTTTTGTTTTTTTTTTGTTAGATTTTCATAAAACCACAGAAATTATCAATATGTTGGATCATAGCTCCAGATAAGAGGGGGAATCCACAAAATATTTCTCTTATTTCTTCACAAAACACATTGTGGGTACTCATTAGAAGCTCCTCAGCAAGGTGCTTCTAATGAGTACCCACAGCATATGTTTTCATGGAGAAATAAGAAAAATATCAGTACTTTTAGGTTGAAAATGTGCCTTAACTGGAGCTATGTTGGGTGTTTAATTCATCTGCCAAATACAATATGTGGTCAAAAAATGAGGTCATAGTTTGTCTACTCGAACCAATTTCTCTCTAAAATCTATTGTAATTTGATATAATACCACATATATTTAACTTAAAATATCTTTTCTTTCCATAAATGACTTCTGTCTTCACCCAAAACTTCTAGATACACAGGTAAAATCCAGCTTATACAAAGCATTACAGAATCTGCAGCCATTTGCAATACAAATTCTACAACAAAAGTCAGCCTTGGTGGCTCAGTTTGATTTGCATCTGACTGGTGATCAGGAGGTAGCAAGTTCGATCCCTACTGGGTCCAGCAACATTAATTGATCATGAAATATTTTCTACGGTCATTCTCTCCCTTCTGCTGATTCAAGAAGGGCAGTTGTCAGTTTCTGGTGGAATAATGTGCACAGGTACTGGCTTACTGCTTAGAGGACAAAGCCTGCCCAGGAAAAGTGTGGTTAGGTTAACCACCTGACTTGATATGGCCTTAGCCCTAGTCCTGCTGAACCTGGATATGTCCTGCCTTTGGAAACAGTGTAGATCCAGATCAGTTGTGGATCTGCACTGTTTGTCATTAAGTGTGTGAATTTGTATTAGCCTGGATCAAGTAATCTGATTGGCTGGAAATTAGAAGTAGTTATGGCATTATGATTTATTCAGCATGACAGGGGTTAATAGTGTTGACTTGGCTATTTAACTCCAAACCAACCAGATTCTACAAAGTGTCACCCTTTGATCATTTGTAGGCATATGATGAGGGTTTATTGACAGTAGGAAATATCATCTGCTGCAGTAACCTGATGGATAAGTCACCCTACCGATCACATCAGCTGCCAGCCGTGGAAGCAAGTAATGAGTTCACATATATAACAATCAAGCCGCAGAATGGTGGACAGAGACAGGCAGTAACTAGGTTGAGTCAGGCATTAAAGGTAAGTGTTACATAACAGTTGATCAGACATCTGACATCTTTAATCCTTAAAGTGCTAAGCAAAACTGTAGCAAAAGACATTCTAATTTTTTTTATTATTATTTTTCAGAGAAAGTAAGACTTGGCATTTCATGTGAATTGTCTGCTAGGACAGACACTTCACATAAAATGTCAAATCCTTTCAAGGTCACTGCTGTACTCAAACTCAAATGTAAGCAGTAGTGCACTTGAACTGCAAAATCAATAGTGGAACATCTGTTTTGTCTGTAAATACTGCTACAATTCTTGTGCTTTTTATACCCACCACACAATAGTGGCAGGGTATTACGGTTTCACGTTGGATGTCCGTGTGTGTGTCTGTCTGTCTGTCTGTCCATCTGTCCATCCGTCAGTCATACATCCGTCCAAGCCAACATTTAGGGTTAGGTGGTTCAATTTTGTAACCACATTATGCAGAATTGTTGGAACGTCCTTCTCTTTTTCTTTTCCGGATGATAACTTGAGTAAACATAAATGGATTTTCACCAAACTTAGTATGTGCGTTGATATTATGGAAATCTGGTTTGGGATTGCAAATGGGCAAATTTAGTCAAATTTTTACGGAGTTTTCTGCCCACGACACAATCATGGCGGGGTATTATAGTTTAACGTTTTGTTTTTTTTTGTTGTTGTTTTTTTTTGTTTTCTAATTTAGCAACTTTCAAATGTTTATTTTAAAATTGCTCAGAGCAGCTTGAAAACGGTGCTGTTTATCCATGCATATATCAAAGAATTTTCTTTATTTAAAAAAACACAATAAACTATAAATTGTAACCTGGTTATGCAGATAAAAGTACACTAAAATCAATATGTACAAACAGTCAAGGTAAGCTAAAAGTTATTTGCATAACACTGCTGAGTAAGAATAAAGTGGAACTTGTGTTTTTGCACCACCTAGATGCCCCTGATTTTCAAAAGTTGGCTGGAAACATGCAGATTCCATCATTGGTACAAAAATGCATCCTTCATTGAACCCTGTCACTAGCTGGAGGATTATATTGAAATCGTGCCACCTACTATTTGATGAGAAATACAAATTAACCCTTAACCCTTGTCCTGCTGAATAAATTAAAATGCAATGCCCACTTCTAATTTTCAGCCATTCAGATTACTTAATCCAGATTGTTGATATAAATTCACATAATAGTGCAGATACAGATCAGTTGGTTTCTTCAGAAGCCAACTGATCTAGATCTACATTGTTTGCAAAGGCAGGGCATATCCAGGTCTATCAGGACCAGGGTTAATATTTGGATAACTGAATTCTTGACCATACTTGTTCTAACATTTAAAGACTCCAAAAGTAATGACCCTTGAGTTCAATGAACACACACATTCAAAATTTGCTGGGCCATACTAGCAAGTATTTGCCAATTAGACCTCAGTGACCCTCATTTAATTTTTTATACCCCCTGCATACTAAGTATGCCGAAGGAGTGTATAGTTTTTGTCGGTTCTGTCTGTCTGTCCGTCCGTCCTTCCGTCTGTCCGTGATTCAGTCTGTTTACCCTTTCTATAACCAAGTTTTACTTCGATTATTACTTATAACTCTGCAGCCACTGATCAAAAACTTTTCATATTTGGTATGGGGGTACCTGGGAGGGTTCCATTCTACATCTATGAACCCCTGGGTCATGCCCCAGGGTGGGCTAGAGGTCAAAATCTAGGACACCCCAATAAAGTAGTGTATTACAGTTTATTTATACAAACAACTTCTTAATAAAGAAGGATGTGCATCAGACATGTTTATCACATCAACATTCAGTGTAATAAGGTCAAGGTCATTATGACATTATTTTCATGCTCCTGTGATTTTGCCTTATATTTTTTGAAGATTTCATGGATTAATGTGATACTTGGGATATTGCTTCTGTGTGACACCACAATTGACAGCTTAACAAATGTAGGTCACCTTGACCTATATTTCATGTCCAGTGATTTTGCTTTATATCTTGAATGTTATTTGATGTATGAACATCATTATTTGGGATTATGAATCAGTATGATCCGACATTTGACCTAAAAATAAATGTAGGTCACTGTGACCTATATTTCATGGTCCAGTGATTTCATGTTACATCTTGAAGACAATTTGATGTATGACTATTATAGTTTGGGATAATGTGTCCTATATTTCATAGCCCTGTGAGTTTGTTTTATATCTTCTACTATTTGAGGTCTGAGTGTCATATTTACATATAATGACACAGTGTGACCCAAACTTTGACCTCAAAGTAAATATAAATCAGCATGACCTATATTTCATGGTCTAGTGATTTTGTTCAATATTTTCTAGATTATTTAATGGCAGTGTCTAGAGTGCCGGTACCGGCACTCAAGACTCAGAGGCTGAGCTGCAGATATTATTCTGCTGTGGCGCTTCCAGAACTGAACATATTCTGCATTCTGATAGCGCACTCTAGCCAAGTCTAATAGGGTTGGCTAGAATGCCGGTAATATATTAATTCTTTGTTATTTCCATCATCTGCCACCTAGAATCGAGATAAATGACTTAAAGTAACCATTCCGTTCCATCATCTGCCACCTAGAATCGAGAAAAATGACTTAAAGTATAGTATTCCGTTTGTTGTTTTCCTTTCCTTCCGTACTTAGACGCCATCTTGTAAGGCGGTAATACGTAGAAATGTAACGACTACTAATGCGGGACACTTTAGTATTGGCTTATTATTATCAAAATAACAATAATGGAAATAAATTTATTATTATGAAAAGACGAGAGCTCTTTGTTTCCACCCTACACGGACAGACATGCAGAAGTGTTGAAAATAAGCATTTTATAAAATTGACTATATGTATTAAGGAGCTAGCGTGCGTTTTGCGCATTATGGCTCCCTTGAATTATTATTGTAAATAACAGTAAACTACATCCCTACATTAATTGAACATTTAATTTATTTAACATAATAACAAATGAAATAAAATAAATTTCGGAAAAATCAAGTTCATTACTTATATTTACATTATTTTTCTCGCCTACCATGGAGAGAACTTCACATTAATTACAGGCTGCATTAAGGGCAGGTGGATTATATTTGGACAGCTTAAGAGCACGACATCATCACAACAGTAGCAGCATCCAATCAAATCTATGAAAATGTCAGTTGTTTTGACATCACGTCACTTCGAGTGATCCATTGGGTTCATGGAGGAATGAACTACACTGGATTCTATAGGTTTCTCTAAGAGTCTTAAATTGGAAATGTAAATATACTCCTATAAGCACACAGTCAAGCAATTTTGAGACTTTAGATTACAGCCTGTCTACTTTTATCTACTTCTTTATAAAATCATATGTTGTGGTTACTCGTTTGAATTGCCTCTACTTGTCAAGGCAATTCAAATGAGCACCCACAAAATACGATTTTATAAAGGAAATCAAATAGCATGAGCATCATACAGGGTTTCCCCTCAGTTTTGTGGTCTGGGAGTCCTGTGGACTCTCGCCTCAGTTATTTGAGGGTCCAACAGCAAAAATCAAGAGTCCACAAATTAAATGCACCCACACTCCCCACTCTGCCCCCTTTTAATTTCTATCCCAGTAACAAATTCTGCTCAGTAAGACACTCTAAACATATTTTGGCATAGTGGCCCTTAGCCTAGGCATATTTCTAACTTCAAAATAAGGGCCTTTTGAAGATAAGGGCAGGACAGAAAGGAAAAGAGCTGGGAATAGTAACTATGACTCATATTGAACAAATGTCCAGCGTTCATAGTATACCACTCTTTTCACCATTAGACAGAGAAAAAAAATGTAATTACCCATTGATTCCTGTCAGATCAGAATCTATATCTTTCTTGACAGCTGCCTCTGATTCTAAAGGCTGTGTGTTACTGTTGAAGTCGGTCTGACATGGCTTTTTCACAAAAAAAACGCTTGATGTCAAACTGTTTTGCCATAATGGATGATAATGCACATGTACAATGGGTTTTTCGCTGACTCATTACAGCGCACGGTGTTAAAAATAGACCAGTTATAAATAAAAGAAAATACTGGATTCCCACCCAGTACGTAGCTCGCAAATGTTTGCAGTGAAAAACCGGTAACCAGTCATATTCAATTGGCTGTTCTCGTAAGTTATTGTTATAGCTCTGATGCTTACGAAAGGGAACTTTGACACAATTACGGAGGTTGCGGATCACAAAACGATATGGATTTTATCCTTGTTCTATTAAGAGATTATGGAAGCCATGCGAAAGTGAAAGAACATCGGTAGAAAAAATGTATCAAAATCACCAAAGAACAGATTAAAATAATGATTTTTGGTTGTTTGTTTTCACACTAACACAATTTTGCGAGTCCAGGTGGACACACGTTTTTCTTTTGTGCGTCCGAGACACGTTTTTGAGAGTCTCAGATGCAATATCCTGCGTCCGGGAAAACCCTGATCATAAAATATGACCTTCAGGTAGTCATCTGCTGTGCTTTCTTTAAAGTGCCCTTATTAGGTAGATATGTCACTACAGGGATCAAACATGGTTTTTCATGCATTAACATTCGCCAGGTCCCGAGGGAGGTGTTGAAAACCGAGGCCAGAGGCTGTGGTTTTCAACACCTCCCTAGGGTCCTGGCGAATGTTAATGCATTGAAAAACCATGTTCGATCGCTATTATTGCATAAAAACGGAAAACGTTTGCTACATTTTTATTTATTTCTTGCACTATTTTATTTCACCTTTTCACCGATGTCTCGCGAATGCAGTTTCCACGGACTATGCTTGTTCTAGTGCCGGGCAGTACACATCTTGTAACGGCAGCAATTCTGTGGCCCCTGTACGAGCATATTGAAAGTTACGTAGCCGTGCATTAACAGCGCGTGAATTGCCTTGTTAAAACACAGCTTTTCGCCGGTTAATGCACGGCTGTTAATAACGTGCGACACTGCTTTTTATGCAATAATACTCTTTTTCTTCCATTTTGAAAAACCTAAGCGCACAGTGCAGTAATTAGGTCAGATACAGTATTTATTTTTTTTCTTTTTTCAGGATAAAGCAGTATTCATAGAGAAAGCTCTTTCGTTGTTGGCAGATATTTTGGACAAGAGACAGAATGTGAGGTTTACTCCAGAGGTAATCAGAGTTTTATATTCATTCTTTTGTACACACAAATATGCAGGCTGGGCACCTTAGGGCAGTCGGTAGGTGTCTGACTGCAGAGCCTGGTGTCACAAGATTGAACCCCAGCTCAGCTACACAACTTTTATGGAGATTGATCATCAATCATTTTACAGTCATTCTCCAACTTCTGCTGATTCAAGAAAGGATTGTCAGTTACTGATGAAAGTATGCTTAAAGGATAAATCCTGCCCAGGAAAAAGGTTAACTGACTGACTCGACATGACCTTAACAGTGTTGACTGCTTGTAAAACTCCAACACACACGCACGCGCGCACACACACACACACACACACACACACCATATTTATAATGTGACATCTGATCAGAATCTGCACTGTTTGCCACTCATCCAGCATTATTTTAAATACCTCCATGGCGGCCATCTTGAAAATCTGTTTTTCGCTTCTTCTAAACCCAAAAGCCAATTGACTCCAAACTGGGTAGGAAGCATTGGGGTGACTTATAGATCAAAAACAGCTAAAATCATTTCGATCGGAAATCCAAGCCAAGCCATGGCTGCCATCTTAAAAATCAATATTTCGCTTCTTCTTCTGAACTGAAAGGCCAATTGACTTGAAACTTAGCAGGAAGCATTGGGATGACTTGTAGATCAAAAATAGCTAAAATCATTCCGATCAGAAATCCAAGATGGCTGCCTTGGTGGCCATCTTGAAAGTCTATTTTTCACTTCTTCTCCTAAACTGAAAAAGCCAATTGACTTGAAACTTGGTAGGAAGGATCAGGTTGACTTATAGGTCAAAAATAGCTAAAATCTTTCTGATCGGAAATCCAAGATGTCTGCCATGGCGGCTATCTGGAAAATCTATTTTTCGCTTCTTCTCCTGAATTGAAAAGCTTATTGACTTCAAACTTGGTAGGAAGCATCGGGGTGACTTGTAGATCAAAAATAGCTAAAATCATCCCTATTGGAAATCCAAGATGGCGGCCATGGCTGCCATCTTGTTTTATATATACTTATATACATTTAAAAATCTTTTTGTCTGAAACCAGAAGGCCTTGGCTTTTGATATTTGGTTACATAGACTTCATCTAGTTCACATGCCTATTCAACTATAAGGCACCATGCGATCATGCTTCTGTCCAGCAACCACCCCCCGTCATCCAAAAACATTTGTTTTCAATAAATTTTAAACATACATAGTCCTGTGAAGAGAAATCATAGTCTTTTAGAACATACTAGAGACAATGACACTCAGGTGAGTGAATTAGGGCCCTCTCAAATTTTAGGACAAGTACAGTAAAGAGCTAATGTATCCAAGTATTTAGGATAAAGACAGTAGCTATTAAAAAGAGTAGGTCACTGTTGGCAGTTTGTTGTGACAAGCAAAGATTGTCAGAGAAACAATTCAAGGTTCTCAAGCAGAGAGCATACAAAAAATGTTGACTGCTTGGCATGCAAATCTACTTTTATGTAAAGTTTATTAATCCCTGATGCATATTTGGCTAATCAGTCAGAGGATATTTTTATCAAATTATTATATTTAAACTAACATGCCTCACAAACCTGTCATACTTGGAACATCAATGGATTTCTGTTTAGACAATTGCATGCTATCTTGTCATTCCAGAAATCCCTTTCTAACCTACAGCCAGCCTAGGTAGCTCAGTTGGATGCGCAACCGACTGGTGATCAGGAGGTTGCCAGTTTGACCACTTTCGGGTCGGCAACATTCTTTAGTGGAGATTGATCATGAAATATTTTCTAATGTCATTCTCTCCCTTCCACTGATTCAAGAAGGGCAGTTGTCAGTTTCTGGTGAAAGACTGTTCACAATACTGGTTAACCGCTTAGAGGACTAAGCCTGCCCAGTAAATGTATGTGTAGGTAAACTGACTATGCTTGACATGATCCCATTGGGTTGACTGGGCCATAAAACCTCAACACAAACAAATAACCTACAACATATGGGCTGCATCATGAAACCATGTCTTTGAGCATATGTTTATAGTGAAGGCCCAGATCAGCCTGTCTGTCAGCACAGTTTGAATATAGGGCCTTACATTGTCCACTAAAAGGATTATTGGATACTACAGAATGTAGGAATAGAGAGCGAAGGCCTAGATGTTACTTTGCGCATACACAGCATGATCTGAATGTGTGCATTTTGCACATGTTCAAGGGCACTTTTTATCTTGATGCGACCTATATACAGTCAGCTCTTGTTAACTCGAAGACCAAAGGACTCTCTGAAATACTTCGAGATATGTGGACCTCGACATATGAGATTTGCAGCATTGAGGAAACAATTTATCAAACAACTACATTTCACAAATGTGTAATTTGACTCCTGAAGTTAGAGGCATATTGAAAATATTGTGGAAAAGAGGAGAAATTGCTCCTTAGGAGCAGTTTCTCCTCTTTTCCACAATATTTTGTTACCAGTTGTTAGATTTACATATTAAAACAGGGACCAGGTTTTCATTTCGAGATAAGCGGTTATTCGAGATAAGCAAATTCGAGATAACGAGAGTCGACTGTATATGATATGGTAGAAAAACAAGAATAATTCACATTTTTAGATGAAAAAAGTGTCTTATCTGGAGCTATGTAAGGTTTCCCTATATTTTAGAGCAAATGCAGTATTCATGTCATAGTTGTATCTGCAATTACAGTAAATGTCCTAAAATTTCGAACACTTTATTCCAAACTTTTTTGGCCAAAATTTTGCTTTTTATGCAGTTGTTTCTTAAATCTTAACATACTTAGTGGAATAGCAAACAATGTAGACCCTGATCAGACTGCTCCTTCAGGAGCAGTCAGTCTGATCTGGGTCTGCACTGTTTGCTATTTAGTCAGACACTTTGGTGTACAAAATTTTAGGACATTTACCGTATTATTTCCTTTTGTTCATATTTTCAGAAAGTAAGACACTCTGCATCAACAAATGCAGTAGTTGATGTCACTCCAACTAAGACAGACAGACAAACTGACATGAGCAAGAACTGTTTTACAGTGGAAACCACAGCAACAAAGGAGGATGAGAATCTCTCTATGAGTATTGACTCTTCATTTGATGAGGAAATATCCAAGGCTGATCTGGGAAGTGATTATGGAAACCTGGCCTCTATTTCTGTTACTAAAGTAGAAAATATACCTGGTCATTTGGTTGTGGATTCAGATGACATAGTCAATTCTGAAACTGTGGCTGGAACAGATGGTGATATGTCTGTAGGTAGTACTAATGGGGACATTGTTAGTGCAAGTTCTGAAGAAATGAAAAAAAATGTGACAAATAGTTCAGACTTAAATCCTGGTAGTCATATTCCTAGTCATCAAAATGCTTCTGTGCTTTCATCAAACCAGCAAGAAGAAAACGACATAAACTCAGAAGTACATATGTACGAACACAAGTCATCAATACCTAAACATACTGGTAACAGGTTAAAAAGAACACCAAAATCTAATCATGATCAGGTCAAATCCAGTGAAAAATGTATTCAGAGTCATTCAGAAAAATCAGATCTAGTCAAAAGCCCAGAGGAAATAGGCACCCCGGGAATGACCCCACAGACTCCCTCTTCTCAACAGAATCGGGCAGTTTACCAGGCAAAGATGGCCAGATTGTTGACGTATGGATCTCCTAGTACTTTGACTCCTCTTAAAACACCTGTCTCTAGGATTGCATCCAAGGGATTTAAGCCACCTGCTTTTGTGAAGAAATGATCTTGATCATCTTTTCTACAAAGCTGTGCAGAACTTCAGATAAGGCGCTTTTTCCAGTCGAACTGATTTTCTTATTTCTCCACAAAAACGTATGTTGTGGGTATTCATTAGAAGTGCCTTCTAATGAGTACCCACAACATATGTTTTCTTGGAGAAATAAGAAAAACATGTGTTTACCCCCTCTTATGTGGAGCTGTGTGATTATCTTTTATACTTAAATCTAGATAAATAGGGGTATTCCAAGTATTTTTCTTATTTATCCATAAAACATAGGTTGTAGGTACTCATTAGAAGTACCTCAGAGAGCCACTTCTGAGGCACTGCTAATGATTATCTACAACACACAATTTTATGGAGAAGTAAGAAAGGTGTCCGTATTCATTGGTTGAGCAAAATGCCTTTTCTAGATTCATGTTTTCATACCCCCCCCCGCATATGAAGTATGCGGAAGGGGTATATAGTTTTCGTCTGTTTCATTCATCTGGACAGAGGACAGCCCATGTGTGATTCTGTCCGTTAACACCTGCTATAACCAAGTTTTACTTCAAAGTTTTTTAATTACGTATATCTCTTCAGCCAATTATCAGAAACTGTTCTTATTTGGTATGGGAGTACCTAGAAGGGTTCTCTTCCATTCTACATCCATGGACTCCTGGGTCATGCCCCGGGGCTAGAGGGAAAAATCTAGGACGCCTCAATAAAGTAGTGTATTGCAGTTTCTTTATACAAACAACTTCGTAATAAAGAAGGATAGGCATCAGATATGTTTATCACATCAACATTTAGTGTAATAAGGTCAAGGTCATTGTTACCTAATTTTTATGCTTAAGAGATTTTGCCTTATATCTTGAAGACCATTTCATGGATTAATGTGATACTTGGGATACTGGTTCTGTGTGACACCTTGATTGACATCATAATAAATGTAGGTTACTTTGACCTATATTTCAAAGTCCAGTGATTTTGCCTCATACATGTACCTTGAATGTTATTTGATGTATAAATGTCATTTGGGATTATGATTCAGTATGATCTGAACAGTTGACCTAAATGCAAATGTAGGTCACTGTGAACTATATTTGATGGTCCAGTGATTTTATGTTACGTCTTGAAGACAACCTGATGTATGACTACCATAGTTTGGGATTATGGGTCAGTATGATACAGCATTTTACCTCAAAAGAAATGTAAGTCTTTGTGACCTGTATTTCATAGCCGGTGATTTTGTCTTATGTCTATCACTATTTGATGCCTAAGTGTCATACTTAACAGAAAATGACACAGTGTGTCCCTACTTTTGACCTCAAAGTAAATATAAATCGGCATATATTTCATGGTCTAGTGATTTGGCTTAATATCTTCAAGATTATTTAATGGATTAAAACCATAGTTGGTATATTGGATCAGTGTGACACATCAGATTGACCTCTTAAGTATATGTAGGTCAATTACCTATATTTTATTGTCCAGCGATTTTGCATCATTTCTTGACTATTTTAGAAAAGTTGTACTTGGGATAATAGATCAGTGTCACTCAGAGGTTGACCTTGTAAACTATATGTGGATCAGTGACCTATATTTCATGGTCCATTGATTTTGCCTTATATCATTGTCATTGACTTAAAAATATTTTATAATTAAGAAATGGTGCCTGTTGGGGGTATTTGTGACCCTCTGGCACTTGCTCTAGCTTTTTGAATATTTATTATTTATATACTTAATAGGGCATTCGAAATTGGAGAAAAACTATTTGTTTCCCCAAATTTATAATATATTTGCTAATTGTATTAGTATATTACTTATGCTAGGAACTGCTTTGAGTATCAGGACTTTATCAAGTGAGGAAGACTGCTCACTACAAGACTGTTGACTCAAGAATACCAAATAACTAAACTGGTGTCCACCCTCAAGAAGCTCTCTGGGTGGCATAATGACCTTATCAACCCTGCAATATGGCTGTTTCCAGACTTCTCTCTGTTGTTTCTGCCGCAGCCAAGCCATAAACAGACTATCTAAACCCACGACATTAATTCCTGTACTTTCCTAAATCTCTTCAAGCTGATAGTCATGGTGGGTGAAGCATGCTTACCAAGTAATTCTTACTGTTCATGGACGCCTGATTACACCCCATTCATTTTGGGTCCATGTCTGTCTGAACATTCCTAATTTTGCCTTTGTGTATGTCGACTTCTATGATTTTCCCAAACACCCTGATACACAGTGGGGGATCCAGGATGATTTCTGAGGGGTTCGATTTGATTAAATTACAGTACTGACTCTATGTATTCAGACAGACAGACCTAAGCAAACAGAGTAGACCCAGATCAGACGCCACAGAAATGGGGCATCTGATCAGGGTCTACACTGTTTGCCACTCATTCAGCAATTTTACACACACTCAAAGGCAGTAAAATAGACTTGTTGAAAAGAAGTATAAGGTAAAGAGCAGGGGTGTGAATACTTAAGGTAAATATGTTATTACAAATTTATCAGATTTTATCCAAAATTTCCCAAGAAAATGAAATTTTAAGTCAGAGGGAGGTTCAAATGAACCCCCTCTGAATCTGCCCCTCCAAGTGTCTTTTATAGTTCCAGATAAGAGGGGTATCCACATAAAATTTTATTTTTTTTTCTCCATGAAAACATGTTATGATGCAGAGGTGCTTCTAATGAGTACCCATAACAATGTTTTTGTGGAGAACAAAATAAAAACAGTAATTTTTGGCTGAAAAATAGTGCCTTATCTGGAGCTAGAAGTCTTCCAAAAATGATGAAAATTGCATTCTAACCCATTATAGTCGGAGACACGTAAAAGGGTAATTGGCAAACAGTGCAGACCCAGATCAGACACCGCAGTGAATAGTTTAGCCATTTTTCTCCAGGAATATGTAGATCTCATAGCCGGACATACCTAAAATTGAAATTGGACTCTTCCAATATATTGTTTGGGAGAGTCTATTCAGTATACAATGGGCTAAAGCTCCACTTTAATAAAGGCTCTGTATAATTGTGTAAATGGATATGTAGGTCTTGCCAATTACACAGTGTGGGTTGGGTAGAGGTGGAGATAGAATTAAGACAAAACTGTCTGGCAAGTTTATCATAATCAGTACCATATTTACCCTAAATGTTGGGACATCATAACTCCTTACCATATGTGATCTAAACTTTGACCAAATCCTGTTTCTAAAAACACTGGGCCCAGTGTTCAAAGCATCGTTAGCTTAACGAGCTTGTTAGTTGTCAAAATGTTAACTGTTCTAGCAAGTACAATACCAATTTAACGGGTATCTTTGCTGAAAAAATGTGAGTAGCTTTTGCAAATGCAAAAGCTACTCACATTTTTTCAGCAAAAATAAGAGCATATATGCCATATTTAATGACCAAAATTTTAACGATATGTTAACTAACGTCATTAATGTTGAACAACTGGGCCCTGCTGAATGAGGAGCTAACAGTGTAGATCCGATAGCTGCTGCATTCTGCAAAGTGTGACTTGGGTCTACACTGTTTGCTTGGGTCTGTCTGTCTAAATTATACTTGGGTAATATGGCAAAATAAAAGTGCAGAGTGCCGACATTATATATTTACCAAAAATATTCAGATAGACATGTCTTAACAATCTGTAAACAAGAATTCAACCTCTTTCTAAAGAAGAAAAAAAAAGTTTAATCTGGGTCTGCACTTTTTGCCATTGCGCCAAGAAGTATTAGATGTATCACATGGTAGTCATAGCCCCAGATAAGAGGCCGTATTAGGGGGTGTTCAGGTTTGGCGAAGGTGTCCGGTATCTTACGTCACTGGGGGTGCTCAACTGATATTGGCTTACAGTTGGGCAAGGCCTGCTATCCTTGTTGCAGGTAAGAGTAGAGAGGGCATGTTTATATTCTGTTTCTTCACTTTCATTCCTGTTCTTTTATCTCCTCTACTTTCTCTTTTCTCCTTTTTTCTGGGAGATGACACAAAATTATCCACAAGGGTTGACGTTAAACCCAACACAATCACAAAACATATGTTGGTGCCCATTAGAAGCACCACAGCGAGCAAACATATGTTGGTGCCCATTAGAAGCACCACAGCGAGGCACTTCTAATGAGTACCCACAACTCATGTTTTCATGAGAAAAAAAGTGTCTACTTTTCGGTTGGAAAAAAAAAAAAGAAAAAAGTGCCTTACCTGGAGCTATGGTTAGTCAAAATTTATGCACTTGTTTAACTTTCACGACAAGTACTATAAAGATGTTAGCCAACAAATCCACAGTCTAATTAGTGCCTTTTCTGTACCTTGATACCTGTACAGTATACAGTGATTCTGTAACGGTAAGCTGACAGCAAAAATTTTGATCAGACTTTGTCAGTCTGGAGCTTTGCTGTTGGCAAATGGGGAAGCTTATTTGTAGATTGATTTCTAGCTCACCTGTACAAAAGTACAGGTAGAGCAATAGCAGTCTCCATGGCGTCAGTGTCAGCATTGGTTAAACTTTTTGATGTAAGTTTTTAACCCTTCTCTTGCTGAACACGTCATGCCATGTCTTAGCAAACAGTGTAGATCCAGATCATTTGGCTTCTGAAGAAGCCAACTGATCTGGATCTGCACTGTTTGTCATTATATATGTGAATTTCTATCAAAAACCTGGATCAAGTAATCTGATTGGCTGAAAATTTGAAAAGGATATGTCATTTTAATTTTAATTTATTCAGCATGACAAGGGTTAAAAGTCTATGTCTCGTGAACCTCTGGATGGAAGTAGTGCATACTTGTTCTGATGTTAGATACTGGTCCGAAGTTTTATGCTGTATCATCCGGACCGAAGTTTTATGCTGTACCATCTGACAAGTGACCATGAGGTCAAGGTGACAGAAAAATTATGTTAAAGTTTTTGGTTAAAGTTCTAAAGGCAAAATGGGATACAGGTGAGCTTGGCTCTCCAGCTACAGCTCTTGATATGTTGCACTCATATACTGATTCATGTACCGGTACTTCTAATTTGGGCTATATTCATTACTTTGTGATTTTGTTGTTTTTGTTATTGTTAGCATTAAATGTAATGGTATGAAATTTATCATTAAAATTACAGAATTTAGTTTCTGTTAGTCCCTTCAAAGTATTAGGCAAACAGTTGATGTCACAACAAGGCCCCATACCACTCAATTGGAAAGCTAGTCACCAAACCACACTTTGGGAAAACTAGCACCAAACAACATGGTGGGATTTCTGAGTTTCTGGAATAAATTTGAACAGATTTGGCATTTGCTATATTCATAAAAACATTTATTTTAGGTTACTGTAATCATACTAAATGCAATTATTGGAAAGATGATTGTAACCCATATCCTTACCATCATATCTGGTTCCTCAAATATAATGTATAAATGTAAAGATGGTTACACTTACCACGCTATAGGCAGATTCAGCAGATGACAAATTGGTGATATTTTTCTCATTTTTCCTAGAGAATAGGATCTGACACTTGAAGCAAATTGTCTCTTAAGGAGACAATTTGCATGAAGTGTCAGATCCTATTTTCTAAGAAAAATAAGAAAAAAAAAAAAATCTCAAAATGTTGTCTGCTGAAATTTTTACCCAGCATGCTAAGCCTTATGTTGAAAAAAACTCATATTTAGTGTTTTTGGTCTTAAAGAAAAATGCAAGTTGTTGCTTTTCCCATCTTTTATTAATTTCCTGTATACAGATCAATTGTAGAATCAAAGTAACCATTGTAAATATTTAAAATATTGCAAATAATTGCTAACCAATATATAAAACAACTGCAAATAATCACTGACCCAAATAAACTAAGAAAAAGCTGTCTAAAATACATTAATATATCATAGCTCCAGATACAAGGATTATCCAGATAAATATTTTTCTTATTTCTCCACAAAAACATATATTGTGGTTACTCATTAGAAACTTGTCACTGAGGCACTTTCAACGAGTAACCACATTTTCCACACAAAAAAACATGCTGTGGGTACTCATAAGAAGTGCCTCATTGAGGTGCTTCTAATGAGTACCCACAGTGTATGGTTTTATGGCGAAATAAGAGAAAAATCCCAACAATTTTTGGATGAAAAAAGCACCTTATCTGGAGTTATGTATAACTGTTATACCACTCTAGAGACTATAGTCACACAACTGTAGTCACAAGTTCTTTGGCTGCAAGTCTGTACGTAAGAAGATGTACAATAAGCTATAATGGGTGTGTCGCATGACCAAGAAATGCCACAACAACAGTACCCAGCAACTACATACAGAGCAGAAACCCATACAGTAAAAACCCACACAACAAAAACACACATAGTAGAAACCCAAATACACTACAACCTCTTTATAACGGTTCATTATAACACAGTTTTGGATATAACACGGTTCAAAGATGGATCCCAAAAAAATGTATAGATTATATTGAAAATGACCATAAATAGTCATTTTTCAATATAATCTATACATTTTTGTTTGGATATAACATGGTTGTTTAACTTACAAGGTTCATGCTATAGACCTCAACAACAGTGTTATAAAGTGGTTGTGGTGTATTGGCATTATTCTGACGGCATCATTTCATGACAGCAAGAAAGACACCTCATACATAAATGACAGATCAAGTTAAGCTTGTGCATTTGCACAGACTGATCATGAGCTATACCATTAACATAAAAGTTTAATAATCATAAGAGCTACAATGTATCTTTGGACACAGTGATAACTCATAGCCTTGATCCTTGGCTGTCCTACCCAAGATCCTTGGCTATCCTACCTAAGATCCTTGACTGTCTTAACCAAGATCCTTGGCTATCCTACCTAAGATCCTTGGCAGTCCTAGCCAAGATCCTTGGCTATCTTACCTAAGATCTTTGGCTGTCCTAGCCAAGATCCTTGGCTATCCTACCATGGATCCTTGGCTATCCATAGAGTACTCAGCGAAGAACTCTGCTCAGACTGCATAGATCAACACACTGATATGTCTTCACTGGGGCATGTCCAATCCCGTATTCAGATTACAGCAGATCACAGATTTCAGATTGTGTACTTTTTGTCTACCTCTTTATAAAGGCATATGTTGTGGGTACCCATTTGAAATGCATCAACTTGTCAATGCAATTCAAATGAGTACCCACAACATATGTTTTTATAAAGAAAATCAGAAAAAAAATTGCATAAACATCATCAAATAAGTCCTTTGCTGATCTTTTTTTGTGTACCCTTAGCAGGCAGATACATATTTTACCACAAGTTTTCCCAGAAATTTTGAAAAACCTAAGCGCACAGTGCAGTAATTAGGCTGAATGTGGTATATATATATATATATATATATATATATATATATATATATATATATATATATATATACAAAGCAGAAATTTTTATGATACAGCTCTGATCTGTTTGATCTGTTCTGAAGACCTTTTTAAAGCTACTGTATCTATGCTAAATATTGGGACAGACAGGCTGGAGAAAACAGAGACGACTCAGATCAGATGTAGAATGTGATGTCTGATCAGGGTCTACACTGTTTTTCTCTCATCCCGCAATTTCTAGGCACATGATCAGGTTTATCAAAGTTTAGGACATCTATGGTAAGGTCCTGGAATGAAGGTAAACATTTTAAAGTTAATACAGTTAATAATATACAGGGCCCAGTTGTTCAAAGCATCGTTAGCTTAACGAGCTCGTTAAGGGTCATTTCGTTAACTGTTTTAGCGGATTCAGTATACAATATTCTGAAATTTTTTGCTGAAAAAATGTGAGTAGCTTTTGCAGTGCAAAAGCTACTCACATTTTTTCAGCAAAAAATTTCAGCATATTTGCATATCACTCGATGTAAATTTTAACGAATTGTTAACTAACGATGTCATTAGCTTTGAACAACTGGGCCCAGGTGTATGTAGTTTGAAGGTCACAAATTAAGTTTGAGTTATGTTATGATACAAGGGATTTATATAATTCTACAGGGATTCTTGAATAGATAAAAGACACAATTTGAGACAATCTTGGGAAACTGATATAGCTTTGGGGGGAGGCAACTCTGTCTCAGTTGTTTTTGTCTTCCTCCTGAAAAGGGGGTCTGCTCTGAAAGAAAAGAATTTGGTCTCCTTAGGAGCATATGTTTTTGTTACAGAGAGACACCTTTTTTGGAAAGCAAAGAGGAAGACAAAAAAAGTTGTCTCCCATGTAAGAAATGGTGGAAACTATCCAGTCTATCCATTCCTCTGAAGACATGGCCAGCAAAGATTCAGGTCAGCTTTTGCATCCTTTGAAGATCAGTCATCCCTGCATAGCTTCAGATTAGAGGGGGTATCCAGATAATATTTTTGTTATTCCTGTATGAAAACAAGTGGGTACTCATTAGAAGTGCCTCGGTATCACCACAGCATATGTTTTTGTATAGAAATAAAGAAAAATTTCAAAATTTTTTGGATGAAAAAAGTGCCTTATCTGTAGCTATGTTCTCTGTCTGCCTGAAGAAATCATATTCCAATTATTCTCATGTGGGAAAGCCAAGTTCTGCTTATGGGTGGTCGGGTGGTTTTTCTCCGGGTTCTCCGGTTTTCGACCACCAATGATGAACGATTGGCTGGATATAAGTGAAATATTCTTGAAAGGGCCGTAAAATCCAAATAAAAAAAAAAAAAAATATTCTAATAATTCTCATGGGAATTTCCATTTCTAGTGATGATGTTTAACTTTGAACTGAGTCAGCTTACATCTAACCTTTGAAAGCTCAGTTCATAGTAAGACACCATGGCCTCAATATCTTGCCCCTTCTCTCTGAACACTGGCGAACACATCTCAAAGAATATATACAAACACATCTCAAAGAATACATACAAACTGGAAGTTCTTAGTACAACAGTAACACTAGAACTAAATAAATTTATGCATCATTTTTAGATACCCATCAGGCAGTCAAATTGTCATGTTGAAATACCAGGAAAAGTATGGTTAAGAGATTTAAAAAGTGTTGGAATATTTTGAGTAAATATAGTATAATGAAAGGCATAGACCATGATCAGATAGCATGGCAGCACCAGCTGACCTGGGTCTACACTGTTTAAATGTACAAGGCTTCTCCCAACTCAAATAAATGCTGATCTTTTGGCAGAAAATGAACACAAATGGTAGTCCCTACATTTTACTTTTAACTGTAATTTTCTGTGAAAAGGAAGTTTTTTCCCCAGCTCCGAGTGTCACTGGATCAACAACACTGCCTGCTTCAACACAAACCATTGTCTTGTATTCCTCATCACCAAAATCTGACATTCCTTTAGCTTTCTCCGACCAGGGATTCCAAACAACTGCAATACATACACACAGCTCAGAATAAGATAGGATAGTCATAATATTTGTCTTAATTATTCTATGAAAACGTAAGTTGTGGGTTTTCATTAGAAGTGACTCGAGGAGGCACTGCTAATGAGTACCGGTAACATGTCTTCATGGATGGATGGATGGATATTTTGTTTATAGACGCTCAACCCTAAAAGGGCATATAGCGTCTAATAAGTTTTATGTTATATGATGATTTTATTTAATGAGAAATTTAAAAATATCTAGGATTGATGTGTTTATTTTAAAGAGATAAAGTATCAATGATTTTAAGTTATTAAAAATACTGATCATATTTTATTAAAAAGTCCGATCTCTTTAAGAAAGTCGAGTATTTTCTGAGTTGGCATATCAAAAAGTTCCTTTATAGTTTTTATATTAAAATACTTTGTGCGAATGTGATTAAATTCAGCACAAGTGATAAGAAAATGTTTGACTGTGAAAGGTTCATTACAAGGAATGCAGAATGGAGCTTGTTCATTGTTTAAAATATAAGAATGAGTAATTCTAGTGTGTCCAAGTCTACATCTCGTGATTTTTGTTTGTTCTTTTCTGCTGAGATTAGAGAATGTGCATTTGCTGTTAAAATTTGGTTTGATTTCATTTAATTTATTATAAGTTTGTGTTTCCCAAACAGACTGACATTTGTTGTTGATGTATTGACAGACGTTTGATTTAAAGTCGGAGTGAGGAATTTTGAAATTGGTTATTACTAAGGATAATGCAGATTTGGCTTCTGAATCTGCTAATTCATTTCCACGAATATTAACGTGGCTGGGAAGCCAACAAAATACAATTTCTTTTGAAGCGGAAAGATAATAATATTTTTTAAGAATTTGCTGAATTAATGGGTTTCTATGGTGTAAATCTTTAAGAGATTTTAATACAGAAAGAGAATCTGAATAAATGATAAACTGTTTTTCAGACTGATCTCTGATATGGTAAAGTGCAATATCAATTGCCTTGGCTTCGGCGGTAAAAATGGAGCTATTATCAGGTAATCTGATACTGTCAGTAAAATTTGGACTAATAACAGAACAAGCAACTTTCTCATCTTGTTTCGAACCATCTGTATAAATTGACAGGTAATGTTTATAATTTGATTTGATTTCTAAAAATTCATTCTTAAAAATATGCGACTCGACTTCTGTTTTTTTATTTTTATGAAGGTCTAAAATAATCTTTGGAGGGTTTAACGTCCATGGCTCTTTTGATGGAAAAGAAAAATGCTGAACATTTTTAATATTGATATTGGCCTCTTCAAGTAACGGTTGTATTCTCAGGCCAAGGGGTTTAATAGCTGTTGGTTTATTATTGTAAAATCTTTCATATTTAGGGTTAAAAACACAATCATGAGCTGAATTACGTGGATTGGCGGCTAATTTAGTAACATATTGAAGAGACAATTTCTCTCTTCTTATATACAATGATGGTTCATTTGATTCAGCGTATAAACTTTCGACGGGGGAAGTACGAAAAGCCCCTAGAGCCAGACGTAAACCTTGGTGATGAATAGTATCCAAAGATTTCAAATAAGATTTTCTAGCGGATCCATAAACTATGGATCCATAATCCAGTTTAGATCGAATTAAAGATCTATAAAGATTTAAAAGAACAGTACGATCTCCTCCCCAGTCGGAACTGGAGAGAACTTTAAGAATATCAAGTGCTTTAAGACATTTAGCTTTTAAAGCTTTGATGTGTGGTATAAAAGATAATTTGTTATCGAACAAAAGACCTAGGAATTTTGCTTCACTGACGACTGGAATAGGACTACCGTATATGGTAAGATGAGGATCTAAATGTAGCTGACGTATTTGACAAAAATGAACGCACTGAGTTTTTGTTTTTGAAAATTTGAAACCATTTTCTGTTGCCCAATCTTCTATATTGTTTAAACATCGTAGTTTGAATTCAATGGTTTCCATATTTTTCGATCTAATAAATATTCCAAAATCGTCAACAAAAAGTGAACAATCAAGGTCTTTCACACATTTAACAATATCGTTAATTTTAATGCCAAACAAGGCAGGTGATAAAATGCTTCCCTGTGGTACACCTTGTTCTTGTTTAAATATGTCCGATAACGTATTACCTATTCGAACATTAAATGTTCGATCTGATAAAAAATTTTGAATAAAAAGTGGTAATCGGCCTTTAAGGCCTAATTTATGTAAATCTTTCATGATGCCATGTTTCCATGTAGTATCGTAAGCTTTTTCAAGATCAAAAAATACAGCTACGACATGTTCTTTTTTAATAAAGGCATCACGAATAAAGGATTCCAAACGAATCAAATGATCGTTTGTACAGTTATTTTTTCTGAATCCAGCTTGATATTTTGTTATAAGCTGGTTTGATTCCAAGAACCAAACCAGCCTATCATTAATCATTCTCTCCATTGTTTTACATAAACAACTTGTCAAAGCAATAGGTCTGTAGTTAGTAGCTTCAGTATGATCTTTATTTGGTTTTGGTATAGGTATAATCGTTGCTTTACTCCAGTCTTTTGGAAATTTTCCAGTGATCCAAATATCATTTAAAATATTTAATAAAGTTTTTAAAGCGTTATCGGGTAAATGTTTAAGAATTTGATAATGAATGTCATCAGGACCAGCAGCTGTATCATGAGATTTATGAAGAGCATCTTATAATTCTGAAGCTATGAATGGTTCATTATATTTTTCATGATTTAGTGACGTAAAATTTAGATGCTCTTTCTCTCGTTCCTGTTTTATGTTTTGAAAGGTTTCGGAATAGTTTGCACTAGAAGAGTTTTTCTGAAAATTCTCTCCTAGTGCATTGGAAATATCTTTAGTCGTTGAGCATATATTTCCATTTGATTTAATATGGACATGCTTGTTATTTTTATTTTTGCCAGTAATTTTTCGAATCATGTCCCATATCTTCTTTGCTGGAGTTCTAGAATTAAGTTTGGAGACGTATTGCTGCCAAGATGTTCTTTTAGCCGTTTTTATTGTCTTGCGAGCTTTTGCTCGCATTTGTTTGGCATGGATAAGATTTTCTTTTGTTGGCTGCCTATTGAACTTTCGTAAGGCAGATTTTCTTTTATTTATTGAATTTTTAACTTCTTTATTAAACCAAGGTCTATTTCTTTTTGAACGTGTCGAGGACTTTGGAATACATTTTTCGGCTATATGAATTAATGTATCAGTAAAAGCTTGTATATCATCTGCTGTTTTAAACATTTCAGGATTTAATTTTTCATTACATAGCTCCATAAAATTCTCCCAGTTTGCTTTATTCAAATTCCATCGGGAATGATGGTCTTCATTTGTCGATTCAATTTCTTCAATTTTAATTGGAAAATGATCGCTCCCATGAAGGTCATCTAAAACTGACCAATCAAAATCTAAGTAAATATTTGGAGAGCATATAGACAAATCTAAAGCAAAATAATTTCTTGTAGGAGAATGAAGATAAGTTGGTTGTTTATCGTTAAATAAACATAAATCATTTTCTGCAATAAAATTTTCTATTATTTCTCCTTTGTCATTTGTATCCAGACAACCCCATAGTTTGCTGTGACTATTAAAGTCACCTAATAATAAATAAGGACGAGGTAACTGGTTTATAAGATTTTCTAAATCGTGTTTAGAAAATTTACAGTGTGGAGGAAGATATAGAGAACAAATTGTTATGGATTTAGACAGAGTGACATTTACAGCAACAGCTTGTAAATTACTATTTATATCTATCTGTCTATGAGGAACATTTGATTTTACAAGGATAGATGAACCTCCTGAGGCTTTCTGATTTTCAGTTGCGATATGATTATATAAACTATAATTTTTAAAATTAATATTATCTGTATTTTTTAAAAAGGTTTCCTGGAGACAAAAGACAGTCGGAGAAAGTAGTGTTGTTAAGATTAAAATTTCGTTATAATTTGCTTTTAGTCCTCGACAGTTCCACTGAATAATTGATTTTTTATCCATGATAAATGGAGAGATGATTTGAAAATAAGGAACTTAATCCTTTTGTTTTCTCTGAGACTGCGAGAACATGGAGGAGTCAGTCTCTAACTCCATGTTCTCAAGGGAATCGAACCAATTGACCAACTTGATCGGATCGGCCGACGCCCCTTTACTATATGGATTTGGTTCTTTATCTTTATCTTTTTCTTTTCCATTTTTTCCTTTCTGGTCAGCTGTCCTGGACCTGGATCTCTGTTGTGATCCACTTGTTTTAGTCGGCTGTGTTTGTGAACTGTTTTGAGATTTTGTTGGTGGTCTAGACTGATGAGTAGATGTAGGTTTAGGTTTAGGTTTTAGAGTAGGAGTAATAACTTTTGAATTTGCTTTGATGACAGAATCTTTTTCGTTAAACTGGGTAGAACTTTCTTTGGTTTCAGGTTTAGTGTTTAGGGATTGAACAACTTTTGCAAAGGTGATTTCAGGTTGATTTTCTTGTATTTTTTTGGCTTCCAAATAAGTAATTTTTTGTGTAACTTTAATTTTCATTATTTCTTTCTCTTTTTTCCAAATTTCACACTGATTTGATTTTGATTGATGGTTTTTGTGACAGTTCACACACTTGGCTTCATTTTTACAAGCATTTGTAGAGTGATCAAAGTCACCCATACCACATTTTTCACATACTGATCCAGGTAATTCAGGACAGCCGTTTTCATGATGTCCAAACCTCTGACAGTTGAAACACCGCAGAGGATTTGGAATGTAGACTTCAACCGGTATAATTCGGTAAAAGATTTTTAGTGATTTCGGTAAAGCTGTGGTGTTGAAAGTTAGTAAAAGTGTATTTGTTTCTATAAAGTTTCCATCTTTTTTAATTTTAAAACGTTTGCAAGCTGTTACTCCTTGTGTGTTAAGATATTCTGTGATATTTTCTTCAGTTTCATGTTTTAGCATCCTGTCACGGATAATACCTTTGCAACTATTGAGTGTTTTATGTTCCGTGACAGAGACATTAATGTTAAAGAATTTTGTAATTTTCAAGAGATTATCAGTTTGAGATTTTCTGTTAGTTTCGACCAAAAGAGTTCCATTTTTTAATTTTTTTACATTTTTTGGAGTGCCTATTAAAGATTCTATTTGCTTTTCTATGATGAAAGGAGACAGTGAAGTAATTGGTTTGTCTTCCTTACTCGAAATCACTAAAAATTTAGCGAAGTTCTCATTAGCTTTGAATGTAAATGTAGTCGGTTGCGTGTCGTCCTCCGAAGAGTCGAACGCCAGAAATCGTTTTCGAGATGCCATGGTGATGAAATTTTTGATTCGATAGCTATGCGCCCCACCCTCCATGGAGCCCTACAAGGGGACGTTTAACAGAAATGGATCTCCTATTTCTAACGTCAAGGCTACATTGCTATTATACTCGGTGTCAAGATCAGAGTCTTCAGCTCAGCCTCATGCTTAGATGATTTCCCACCTATTCATCTAAATTTCCATAGAAAAATTTTATGAACAGTTGAGTTCATCCCCCTATCCACAGCCTCCACTCACAGAGGTTTCCGCCAAAGCCCCAATACAAGCCCACCAATTGACCCTTCAGCCGCCGCCCATTGAAACTCACTTTAAGTTAGAGGAACATGAGAAAAATAAGCCCGGTTTGGTACCATAAAGATACGTATGAAAGAGAGAAAGAAGCTAAGAACAAGTTGTGCGCTTCTAGAGCTTGGCACGACTGAGCCGATTGATCCAGGCCGGATCTAACCCAGACCGCTCTTCTATCTGAAATAAGGGCCAAAATGATGTGTTGAAAAGCTGGAGATCCCTGGGCTTTCCTCAATCATCAGGTTCCCCTCTCCCAGCATACGAGACGCCACCCACGGCAAACAGGTGGTTCCTGTTTTAATAGGGGATTACACCCCATCCACTACAGAAGGAAAGTGATCTGTAAATTTTATTCCCTACAGACAAGGGAGGCCGAAAACGTCTGGGAAATTGAAAGGTTATTTTTAACGTTAGGAGATCCATATTTAAAATAAATAGTTTATTATAGAAAGAAGGATTCATTTTGGATTCATTTTTTAAGAGAATGAAACAAACAAGCTGTGTTAGATGATATGTAGCTTTCAAATGATATGTAGCTTTCATACCTTGAAAAACGTTCAGTTTTTTTATCTAACAATATTAGATGCATCTTATTTTTTAATGTGGAGAATGCTAGAGTTCGGAAAAATGACACAAACACAAGACAAACACATATGTTAAATACAGATGAGGTTATAATCTTCGTCCCATGTGCGACCCACGGGCACAGGATGATACACAAACAAATGAAGCATGTTAGTAACATGAGATAGGAAAGGTTTAAAAGGATAGATCTCGCGAAATTTGTTTTTCCAATTTAAGATGCATTTCAATAAATGTAATTTTATAGTCTGGAATTATACCGGTTGAACGGACGGTTGCTCTGTTATGTTAGGGGTTTTACCCAACTGCCACAGAAGCGGAAGGCAGCCACCTATTTCGAGGGCCGGGGTGGTCACGGGCGGGTCTTCATGGAGAAATAAGAAAAATATCACTACCGGTATTTTTGGGCTGGAAAAAGTGCCTTATCTGGAGTGACAGAAGAAATACAGGTGTTGAGAACTAGTCAAATGTCATACCTTTGTATGAAGTTAATGTGGAAATCCAGTCTAAAACATCAGTTTATGTGACATGTTCAGTAAAATTTTGCTATTAAGATGACTCAAAATTAAGACCACTCCGCTTATTAACCCTTGTCCTGCTGAGCCCAGATATATCCTACCTTTGCAAACAGTGTAGATCCAGATCTTAAGAAGCCAATTGATCTGGATCTGCACTGTTTGCCATTCAGTATGTGAATTTATATCAGCAATCTTGATCAAGTAATCTGATTGGCTGAAAATTTGAAAAGGGTGTGGCATTTTAATTTATTCAGCAGGACAAGGGTTAAGAAAAGCTTTTGCCAGTCCCGAACAGTATCTTTGTTATCATTCCATATTCAATATTGTGACCACCCCACTAATAAGACCATTTTTAGGCAGTCTGCTAATAAGACCGTTTTTAGGCAGTCCTAAAGGTGGTCTTAAAAGCGGAAGTTTACTGTATTTGAAAAAAATAAGTATTTCCAAAAATAGGTTTCACTAATTATTTTGATAGACACGCCTTGGCAAACAAGTACTACAGACCCCGAGCAATTTGCTCTTATTAGGGTCAGCCATTTAGCCATCATTTCTTCACCCAGAAGGCATCATTAAACGAAGGGGATACACTTTCAGGAGAAGCAACTGTTACCTGACATGGTTCTACTCTAAAAGGAGGGAATTTGCTCCCCAGTAGACCCTTTTCACACCTGGGGAACAAATTCAGCAGAAATTGATAATTGAATCAGCAGAAGGGAGAGAATGACTGCAGATCATTTCATGATTAATCTTTACGAAAGAATGTTGTTGAACCTGTGACCTGATCACCTGAAGCAGAAGTATTGGCGATACACTGATATAATTTTCTCCAGTTCTCCACAATCCCCCGCTGGGTCCAGCAACATTTTTCGTGAAGACTGATCATGAAATATATTCTATGGTCATTGTCTCCTTCCGCTGATTCAAGAAGGGCAGTTGTCAGTTTCTGGTGAAAGAATGTGCACAAGTACTGGTTAACTGCTTAGAGGACTAAGCCTGCCTTGGAAAAGTGTGAAGGTGACCAGCTCGACATGACCTTAAAAGTGTTGACTGGGCTGTTAAACGCCAAAACCAACCAACCAAGCAATGCACAAAGACGTGGCTACTCATTAAAGCTGTCATTGTGCATTGGTTAACCAGAACTTAGAATATTATATCAGCAGTATCCCTATGTCACTCCTGCTTGCTGAAGCAGTCGCGAGAATAAAAATCCCTTGCTGTATATAATAAATGAAAATTATATACTTATCATCAAATAAAAATGGCTATTTAAAGTAGCATTTGGTGATAATTCTGAGATAATTTCTTTATCTCTCCATACAAACATTGGTACTCACTGCAATATAGCCCTTCTGCAAAATTTCTTGTTAGATTTTTCAAAGATCTTCCGTTTAATTGCTGGGGCAACCAGAATTCTGTATGGATTCCTTATCTTTGAAAATTTCCAGTCAGTACCACCCAAGGATGACTCCAGCGAAATTTGGCAGAATTGATGGCCAGACGGTTTAGGAGAAATGCTAAACATTCACAGATAGGCAAGGCTGGATGATAGACAATTAACCCATTAGAATAGTTCGTCTTATGCATGACATGCTTAGATGGTGATTTATTGATGTTTTGTCTCTTTTGAGTCTCTTCTTACATTATTAACCTATACCACTCTCTGGGCAAATTCAGCAGAGGACAAATTAATATTTTTCCTAGTTTTCCCAGAAAACAGATTTGACATTTCCTGCAAATTGTGTCCTTTGACATTTCCTGCAAATTGTGTCCATTATTTGCATGAAATGTCAAATCCTTTTTCTTGGGGAAAAAATAAGAAAAAATATTTCAAAATGTCATCTACTAAAAATTTTACCCAGTGAGCTAAGCATTAAGTCATATTTAGATAATGAAGGGCTCTGTGAAATAGTACCATACAGTCATGAGTTGAGCTCCACCTTGTGAACCAAAGGCAGAAGAGTTCACTACTCAGCAAACTGAATTCAGATTTGCTCACATGAGCCCAAAAAATTTGAAAATAATAATTGAAAAGAAAAAAATTAAACAAACCTATATCTTTGAAGTTGTTAGTTACCAGTTCAGCACAACCGTCACCTGATCCAACAGAAGACACTGTTACTGTTCCACTACAGTCTTTATATATCCTGGTAAAAATCATAATACACTGGAATCTCTTTAAGATGGTTCATTATAAGACAGTTTTGGATACAAGACAATTTAAAGGTAAACCCCAAAAGTGCTGTATCTAAACAAAAATGTATAGATTATATAGAAAATTGACTATTTTCTAATGATCTATACATTTTTGTTTGGATACAAAACAAAAATGTATTGACTGTTTCAAGTTATTCAATCTAAGTATATCTGGCAGAGAACTTCTTGATCGTACCTTGTATAAAGAAAAATGGCCAGTTATGGTCATATTTTTTCTATACAATCTATATATTCTTGTTTGGATACAATACAGTTGTTTAGCTTACACAGTTTTTGCTTTAGATCCCAGCAATAGAAGTTATAAAAAAGTTGTGGTGTATAAGCAGTATTCAAGGGGAACAGATACACATTCAAGGGTTGCAACACAGAGCAGTACATATTATTTCAAGGTTACAGTCCACCAAATATTAACACTTATGCCCCTTTGAAAATTTCTGTAAACTTTTCCTTTCAAGGACAGGATTGGTACTGACCCAATTAACTTCTGAAAAAAATCTGATTTATTTTTTACTTATGGGCCTTTGAAAATTTTAGCATACAGTCCACCAAATATTAGCAGAGTTATGCCCCTTTGAAAATTTCTGTAAATTTTTGGTGTCTGGCTAACTTCTACAGTTTACATCCCATCAAGCTAAAACTTTGTAAATAGTTATACCGTGATGTGAAGCAGTGCATATTATTTTGAGGTTACAGTACACCAAATATTGTCAGAGTTATGCCCCTCTGAAAATTTCTGAAACTTTTCGTTTCTGGGTAACTGGTCCTACAGTTTACATTTGATCAAGCTGAAACTTGTTATATAGTTAGACCATGATGAGAAGCAACATATATTATTTCGAGGTTACAGTTCACCAAATATTAGCAGAGTTATGCCCCTTTGAAAATTTCTGTAATTTGATCAAGCTAAAACTTGATCTATAGTTAGACCACGGTGTGGCGCAGCAAATATTGTTTTGAGGTTAGAGTCCACCAAATATTAGCAGAGTTATACCCCTTTGAAAATTTTGCTTTGGATTCAAGCAATAGTGTTATAAAGAAGTTGTGGTGTATAAGCAGTATTCAAGGGGAACAAATACACATTCAAGGGTTGCAACACAGAGCAGCACATATTTCGAGGTTACAGTCCACCAAATATTAGCAGAGTTATGTCCCTTCGAAAATTTCTGTAATTTTTTCATTTCGGGCTAACTCCTCTAACAGTTTACATCCGATCAAGCTGAAACTTCATAAATAGTTAAATGATGATGGGGAGCAGCGCATATTATTTCAAGGTTACAGTACACCAAATATTGGCAGAGTTATGCCCCTTTGAAAATTTCTGTAAACTTTTCGTTTCGGGCTAACTCCTCCTACAGTTTACATCCGATCAAGCTGGAACTTGATTTATTGTGATTTATTGACCATGATGTGGAGCAGCGCATATTGTTTTGAGGCTACAGTCCACCAAATATTAGCAGAGTTATGTCCCTTTGAAACTTCCTGTAAACTTTTCGTTTCCGGCTTACTCCTATAGTTTACATCCAATCAAGCGGAAACTTTGTAAATAGTTACACCATGTAGAACAGCACATTGTTTAGAGGTACAGTTCACCAAATATCAGCAGAGTTATGTCCCTTTGAAAAATTTTGGTACTTTTTTTGTTTCCAATTAACTCCACTAACAGTTTACATCCAGAGCACTGAATTATACAGAAGTCAGTATAAGTGCTACATTTTATAACTTGCCACAGGCTCTGCTTGCAGAGCTCTTGTTGTATCTTTACTGTTGAGCTGACTAAATTCTAGCCAATTTTGTTCATCCTGTATGGATACAGAGTAGTTAGTCTACGGATCAAGTAGCTTTTGTGTCTCTTTCCTTGCCTTTTACTCCAACTTGGGCTATGATTGATAACGGCAAGTGTGATATCAAAATGATGACTTGCTGAACTGAACTGAATGGCTACAGAGGTTTTTGGTTTTCCAGTCAGATCTGTGGAGCTTTATTTTAGACTTACTTACTGCTTTTCTAGTTTCACAAACATACCTTTTGTGACAGATAATACAGCTTATCAGATATACAACAACTTCTGTGTTGCACAAAGCATTCTGTTTAAGCTTTTTATCACTACCTGGAATTGTGGGAATGTCAGATATGTAGCTGCCTATTATCTGCACACTTTTTAAAAAAATCAATGGGTATATTTTGCATGCATCCAACCATCCACCAGTCACGCTCTCTCCTCTACAACCACTCAGCAGAATTTAACCAAACTTTCTACATGACTTCCCCGCATGATAAGGGTGTGCGAGAGCCACATAATTTTTCACTTCTCTGCTTAATGGTGAAAGCATGGGGATTTGTGATGGCTTGCCATCTACTGCGCAATCAAGTTTAATCTTAAGTTCACAACAAGGTACAATGTACTTTGTGTTGTTTGTTTTAAGGTTATATGGCCCAGTCAACCTATTATGGTTATGGTCCTGCCCAGTGCAATCAGTTTACCTAACCAGAATTTTTCCAAGGCAGGCTTAGTCCTCTAAGCTATTAACCAGTACTTGCGCACATTCTTTTGCCAGAAACTGACGATTGCCCTTCTTGACTCAATAGGAGGGAGAGAATGACCATAAAAATATTTCATGATCAATCTCCAAGAACAAATAATGCCAGACTCCTGTGCAGATTGAACTTGCAACCTGATTACCAGTCAGACATGCATCCAACTGAGCCACTGAGGCCAGCCCACAACAGGGTACCAGACACTGGAGATGTGCAGGCTGTTCTGGTACTTTGCTCTTCACATATTGGCTAAGGTTCCTTTCTGTGATTCACATCACGAAAACATGCCTGTATAATGCTGACCCTCTTAAACCCCACTTTTATATAGTACAACTGGGGTTTACAGGGTATACATTATTTTTCTTATTTCTGCTTAAAAACAATGATTGTGGGTATTTGTTAGAACCGCCTTGCTGAGGCAGTTCTAACAAGTACCCACAATCTATGTTTTTGAGCAGAAATATGAAAAATATCAAATTTTCATTTTTTGGTGTTAAAATTTTCAGTATATTTGAATAGGCTTGTTTTCGTAATCAGCTTGCCTAAAAAACTAGGCAAATGTTTTTTTTTTTATTTTTGTTTTTTTTTTGTTGTTGTTTCTTTGTTTTTGTGTGTTTTTATTTTTCATTCTCTTTCAGGCAATGCTTACCTGTCATAATTTTTTTCCAGAATTACTTTTTCTCTGTCCTCCTTATATTCACCTGGATCAACCTGAGAGACAAAATAACAAACTGAGCCAAGTTACAAAAATGCCCTCCTAACACCATACAATATTACATAGCTACAGATAAGAGGGGTTATCCACATAATATTTTTCTTATTTCTCAACAAAAACATCTGTTGTGTGTACTCATTAGAAGGGCCTCTGTACCCACAACATATGTTTTCGTCAAGAAATAAGAAAATACATGTATCAATATTTTTTGGTTGAAAACAAAACAAGCAAATTCCATGGGGAATTTATGTCTCCCGCCTTATTTTTATTTGAGGTGTTAAAAATGGTAAAGTTAACCAGAGGACCATTGGTCCTGTATCAATTACCTAAGTTTTGTTTGTGTTGAGGTTTTACGGCCCAGTCAACCCAATTGGGTCATGTCGAGCGAGGTCAGTTTACCTAACCACACGTTTACTGGGCAGGCTTAGTCCTCTAAGCGGTTAACCAGTATTGTGCACATTCTTTCGCCAGAAACTGACAACTGCCCTTCTTGAATCAGCGGAAGGGAGAGAATGACCGTAGAAAATATTTCATGATCAATCTCCACGAAAGAATGTTGCCGACCTCGGCGGGGGTTGAACCCGCGACCTCCTGGTCTCCAGTCGGACGGCGCATCCAACTGAGCCACCGAGGCCCAATTACCTAAGTGTTGAAGCAGGAAACCAGTGATAAAAAATAATTTCAAGATTCTGAAAAAAAAAACACAAACATATCTTCAGACCATCCTTAAAGCACCTGTAAAGTTTCAAAGGATCGGCTTAAAACTGTGGTAGGAGTTACGGGGTCAAGGTACCTACTCCCTATATGCTTCTGTAGTATTAGAACTCAAAAAATGTCTAAGTTAAAAATGCAGAAAAAGTGGTAAAAAATTAATTCAGGATTCTGAAAAAACCACATGCATATCTTCAGGCCATCCTAAAAGCCCTTGTAAAGTTTCAAAAGGATTGAACAAAGACTGTGGGAGGAGTTAAGGGGACAAGGTACCTGCACCCTATACACTTCTGTAATATTAGAACTCGTAAAATGTCTAAGTTAAAAATGCGGAAAGTAATAAAAAAATATTTCAGGATTCTGAAAAATCCACCTGCATATTTTCAGGCCATCCTAAAAGCCCACATAAAGTTTCAAAAGGATCGATCAAAAACAGTGGGAGGTGTTAAGGGGACAAGGTACCTACTCCCTATAGACTTTTGTAATATTAGAACTCAAAAAATGTCTAAGTTCAAAACGTGTAAAAAGTGATAAAAAATAATTTCAGGATTCTGAAAAAACCACATGCATATCTTCAGACCATCCTTTAAGCACCTGTAAAGTTTCAAAAGGATCGGCCAAAAACTGTGGGAGGAGTTAAGGGGACAAGGTACCTGCTCCCTATATACTTCTTAGTATTAGAACTCAAAAAATGTCTAAGTTAAAAATGCAGAAAAAGTGATCAAAAATTATTTCAGGATTCTGAAAAAACCACATGCATATCTTCAGGCCATCCTAAAAGCCCATGTAAAGTTTCAAAAGGATCGGCCAAAAACTGTGGGAGGAGTTAAGGGCACAAGGTACCTACTCCCTATACGCTTCTGTAATATTAGAACTCAAAAAATGTCTATGTTCAAAATGTCTAAAAAGTAATAAATATTAATTTCAGGATTCTGAAAAAACCACATGCATATCTTCAGACCATCCTTAAAACACCTGTAAAGTTTCAAAAGAATCGGCAAAAAACTGTGGGAAGAGTTAAGGGGACAAGGTACCTGCTCCCTATACACTTCTGTAGTATTAGAACTCAAAAAATGTCTCAGCTAAAAATGCGGAAAAAGTAATAAAAAATTATTTTAGGATTCTAAAAAAAGCACATGCATATCTTCAGGCCATCCTAAAAGCCCATGTAAAGTTTCAAAAGGATCGGCCAAAAACTGTGGGAGGAGTTAAGGGGACAAGGTACCTACTAACTATAGACTTCTGTAATATTAGAACTCAAAAAATGCCTAAGTTAAAAATGCGGAAAAAGTGATAAAAGATTATTTCAGGATTCTGAAAAATACACATGCACATCTTCAGACCATCCTTAAAACACCTGTACAGTTTCAAAAGGATCGGACAAAAACTGTGGGAGGAGTTAAGGGGACAAAGTACCTACTAAAAACTCGGAACCACGCACCACGCGCCACGCACCATGCGCCACGCACCACGTCCCACGGAAACAGTGTCCCTCCACTTTTCTTCGAAAAGGCGGGGGACAAAAAAAAAGCACCTTATCTGTAGCTCTGCAATAATAAGGAAGGTATAAACCACTCCCACAGCACCAGGTAAGGTACTTTTTTCAATTTTAAAGTACTGGGCCCAGCTGTTCAAAGCACTATTAGCTTAACAACCTCGTTAGTCAAAATGTAAACTGTTCTAGTAAATACAATATCTAATTCACAGGTATTTTTGCTGAAAAAAATATGAGTAGCTTTTGCAAATGCAAAACCTACCAACATGTTTTCAGCAAATATATTTGAGTATTTGCCATATTTAATGATCAAAATTTTAACAATATGTTAACTAACGACATCGTTAGATTTTGAACAACTGGACCCTGATAATTTTCTTACTTCTTCATAGAAAACTAATGGGAAAACACGCCTATTCAAACATATTGAAAATTTTACAACCAAAAACGGAAAATTTTCAGATAAAAAATTCTGATATTTTTCATATTTCTTCTCAAAACATAGATTGTGGGTACTCAAGAGAACCCCCTTGGGGAGGTCATTCAAACGAGTACCCATAATCTATGTTTTTTTAGCAAAATAAGAAAAATAATGTATACCACTGTAAACCCCAGTTTTACTATATAAAAGTGGGGTTTATGGGGACCAAACTTATATAGGCATGTTTTCGTTATAATATGTTGTGATATTCATTAGAAGTGCTTCACCGAGGCACTTCTAATGAGTACCCATAACATATATTTTCCTGGAGAAAAAAGAAAATTATTACCCGACACTTCCTCTTATCTAGAGCTATGGCTGCCACAACTAAAGTGGACTCTCATTATCTCAAACTCCAAGGGACCAGAATTTTCAGTGAGATAACATTAGTTTCAGACAAACAGGAGTTGAAATGTAAAGATCACAAAGCAAAACCAAACCGACATTGTTCAAAATTTAGTTTGACTTAAGCAGTAATTTGAGTTATCAGTGTTTGAGATAATGAGAATCAACTGTATTGCTGTGTTTGCATGCTAAATTCAGTTTGAGCTGACTCCAAGATGAACAGCAGAATGATCATGTCAGGAAAGAAGTCCAGATATAGCCTGCCTATTCAAACACACTCATCAGGGGATGCAAGTCTGTTAAAACTGTTTTGCCTCCCTTCTGAAAAGAGTTCTACTCTAAAAGGAAAGAATTTGCTCCCCTTGGGAGCAAATTCTATCCTTTTAGAGTAGATCCCTTTTCAGAAGGAGCTTTGTGTGCAGGAAAGCCAATGGAAGTCACAAAAGCTATCTGCCTTTTAAAAATTGGCAGAAATTCTACCTAGAATATGCTGTCCCCTTAGATTCTCTTCTGTTTACCTGAATACCTCATTTGAAAAGTGGACCAAGACCTCTAATGAGACCGATGCCCGTGAGGAAATGAATTTTTGCATTTTGCAAACTGACATTTGCTACACCCTAACAAACCACACCTGTCAGATATTAAAATAATTTGGTGTTTTACTTCTCATTCAACATCATTTAAGTAGTATGGTGATATTGAAAGGCTCCAGATATGTGCAAGGAAGTGCTGTGAAGTCATGAGATGAACTCTGTCTCTAGTGGCATTTGTTTCTTCATTGTTTGTGTATCTGTGGTTTTATACGTAGTGTTTGTATTGTCATTATGTGTTCCTCATGTTTCCTTTTGGTGCCTTGGGAGGGCTATGCTTCAGGTTTGTGGCATTTCCTGGTATCTGCCCTTATATTTTGAACCCAGGTCATTGTGATGCTAAGTCAGAAGCACTAACTGCTTGGTCACTTTGAGATATTTAGATTATTATATAGGCTGTCTGAAATAAAAGAAAATTTTGATGCATTTAAAATATTAAAGACATACAATTAAAGATAATTTTTTGAATAAATAGAGACGAGTGAAAAAAGTGGTTTTCTTCAACGACCATACTGATTTTCGTAAAGCAACCTTGAATACCTTGTCTTCAAATGAGAGTCCTTTCAGTCCAGATATTGTTGTTGCAGAGATGTCAGGAACATGGAAGTAGGTGTGCATCAGTGTGGTAAACTCAAAACTTGTTGATCCTGAAATTGCAGAAATGAAAAATCTTTACGGCTTGTAAGCTGAAGAAGTTATAATTCAAACATTACCAAAAGCAAATAACCATATCTACCCTAATAATTTCAACAGACAGGCCCAAGCAAAATGTGTAGATCCAGCTCAAGCTGATCTTAAATTGCAGAAATAAAAACCTTTATGGCTTGTTAGATAAAGAAGTTAAAATCCAAACATTACCTAGCAAATTGTTTCATTTACCCTAATAATTTGGACAGACCAAGATTCAACCAGTGCTAATCAGGTACATCACCGGATAGTCAAATGGATGTACAATGTTTATGATGATTATGATCACGAGTTAAGGTACAGTAAATATCCTAAAATTTCAAAAACTTTATTCCATACTTTATTTTACCTAATTTTTACTGTTTGTGCAGTTGTTTATCCAAACAGTGTAGACCTTGATCAGACTGCTTCTTCAGGAGCAGTCTGATGTGGGTCTGCACTATTTGTATATGCAGTTTTATCAGACACTAAGGTGTATGAAATTTTTAGACGTTTACCATATGCAAATATTTAGAGTGTTTATATGAGGATGGGATCAAAAGTAATGCCATTGGCTATTGTTCACTGCTATTGTTAGCGCAAGTATAAAATTCAGCCTTTGCACATGTTCCCCATTGTCATAGCTTTCAACTGATGTATAAACTATACAAGTAGACACAATATCTTGCTCAAAATTTACATTTGCACAAACCCTACTGGTAGGTGGTCAGGCAAAATGGTTGGGAAAAGTGTTAAAAATGCAAACCAAATCACGGCTTACATTAAAACTCTTGCTTTACTCTGCAGAGGTTCAAAGGACATTTATGCCACCATATGTGCTGTTTATGGTAGTAATGACATCCTTTTCCACAGTTTGCAGATGTGTTAGGAAATTTAGTGCAGGCATTGAGTCTGTTAAAAATGTACCTAAATCTAGTCAAATCTGCAAGTAATCCAAGGTTTGTTGAAAAAATCAAACAAATAGTAAAATCTGATGCAAGATATACTTCTCAGCAGACTACAGACATGGTTGGAATTTCAAAAGCATCTGTATTGCACATTCTGCAAAATATAATGACACTGAAGAAGAAAAGTGCTGGGTGGGTCCCGCATTTGCTCACGGAGGAGAAAAAATGCACGAGTGTTAAGATGGCGTGCAAATATTTGACAATAGTTCCGAGATGCGATCAGAAAAAAATTTATGAATGTAGTGACAGGTGATGAGTCTTGGATACATTTCTCTGAACGTAGACGAAAAATTAGTAATCGAGTATAGCTCACCAAAGATGCCAGAAGGCCTTGTATTGCCAAAAGGATTGCCAGAAGGCCTTGTATTGCCAAAAGGATTGCAAGTGTGAAGACGGTTATGTATGCTATAGTTTTTGCTACTAAAGAACTAGCTATCCAAGTCCCTGTACACAAAGGCAAGTTGATGAATGCTAGGTTTTATAAGAAAAAAAAGCTTGTCAAATTCTTCCAGAAACGTTGACCAAAGACGGGTATCTGAAGCATGTATTTGTTACATGACAACACCTCAAGTCTAAAGGCTAGAAATGTGACATCCTTTCTGAACAGGGGGTCTATGTTCTAGAACATCCGCCCTTTTCTCCTGATCTAGCCCCCTGTGACTTTTTTCTGTTCACTCATCTCATAAAAAAACCTTGCTGGCAGAAAATATCCACCCAGCAAAAAGTTGGAAGCTGCCATATTTAACCCTTCTCTTGTTAAACACGACATGCCCTGTCTTAGCAAACAGTGTCAATCCAGATCAGTTGGCTTCTGAAGAAGCCAATGATCTGGATCTGCACTGTTTGTCATTAAATATGTGAATTTCTATCAAAAACCCGGATCAAGTAATCTGATTGGCTGTACCTGATTGGGCATGGCATCTTAATTTATTAATCATTACAAGGGTTAACCTCTTTAGAGATATACCTGAAAAGGACTATGAGAAAGCTTTCAAGGATTGGATTAAAGACTGAGACTTTGTGTATCTGTCAAAGGAAAGTACTTTGAAGGTTTGAAATAAAGGTTTCTGTAATCCAACCTTTAGTTGTCATTTAACAGCATTGGTTGCATTACTTTTGATCCCATCCTCGTAGTAATAAACAGAAGTAAAAATGAACTGTATTATATACTTATTAGTAATACTGCATTAAAACAGTTAAGTTTCTACAGACTGATCCAAAACGCTGGATGAGCTGAGAATTTCATTTTTTCCAGTTTCATATCACCCTCTCAAATGAGGCTTGTTTATGCTGATGTCATAATGTTAAGGCATTCCCACATCTTAAACTGCACCAAATGGACATAATATTCTGGTGAAATAAAATTGCTTAACTCTTTAGAAATTCAAAATTGTAACAGCTCTTATGTTTTCACAATCCTTAATTTCTACCGTAGTATAGTATACCTGTATTTTGAACATTCAAAGATAAGCTAAGAGAATCCAGTCCTAGACACACCTCATACACCAGTTTAAATCTGCAACCAAAGAAGAACAGAAATGTACATTGTCAGAAAAAAAGTGGGCTCCTCATATATGCAAACAGAGAAGAACCAGATCAGTGTATCACAGCTCCAGATAAAGATTTTTTTATTAACCCTTGTCCTGCTGAACCCGATATGCCCTGCCTTTGCAAACAGTGTAGATCCAGATCAGTTGGCTTCTGAAGAAGCCAACTGATCTGGATCTACACTGTTTGCCATTAAGTATATGAATTTATATAAACAATCTGGATCAAGTAATCTGATTGGCTGAAAATTTGAAGTGGGTGTGGCTTCTTAATTTATTCAGCATGACTAGGGTTAAGACCACCTTTGGTTCTGCCTAAAAGTGGTCTTAACTTTAACTTTCTTTACTTCTCTTTACATTCACCCTTCTCTTTTGTTGTTTGCTTCAATTAAATTGTATGTTATATAGCACATAAAATGATGCCATTTAGCATATGAAATGTTACAGCTTTGTAGTATGAATGTCTTCATTCTTCAAATATGCTTCGTATATCATGCGCCAATTTTCGTACTTGTAAATTGCTTGGATTTTGTTGTTTGCTATGTGCTGCGTTGTAACAACCCTGTGCTGTCTGTCATTTATATGTTGTATATCCTCATAGTCCTAAAGGGCTACTGGAACTGAACTTACTTACTTATTAGTGTGTGTATGTGTGTGTGTGTGTGTGGGGGGGGGGGGGGGGGGGGGGGGGGGGGGGGAGGGAAGGAAGGAAGAGGGGCCTTAATATTGAATGTATAACATTATACAAAAAATATGTTGTGGGTACTCATTAGAAGCGCATCAGTGAGGTGCTTCTAATGAGAACCCACAACATATTTTTTGTGCAGAAATAAAAGCAATACTATCCCTTTTATCTGGAGCTATATATAACAAAGAAAGCCCATTTGGGACTGACAAAAACTGGTAATAATAGTTGAGTGGTCTTATTTTCCAAGTGGTCTTAATGGCGGAATTTTTCTGTATTTAATTTTTCCTTATTTCCATAAAAGCTAGCATTGTGGGTACGCATTAGAAGGATACACCCTTTTATCTAGAGCTAAGTCAAATATTTTTATGGTACGGCTCACATTACCTGTTATCCCACATTTTTCTAGTTTCATCATCATCTGTGAGAGAGAAACTTGCTTTAACATCTCCATTTGCCAACTACAATTTAAAAAAAAAGAAAAAAAAAAAAAAAAAGAATGAACTATAACACGAGAATAGGCTCTTACTGCATTTGTGATCAGTGAAATCCCAGATTTGTCACAGCTAAAGATAAGAGGGGGTATAAGGAGACTACTTTTGTTATTTCTGCATGAAAACATATAGTTGAACCTCAATAGCTCAAACACTGATAGGGCATTTACCATGGCTGATTCGAACTCGTTTTTTAGTCTCTATGAAATTCTTCCGATAGCTTCAGAAAACAAAGGATTTTCCTCTTTTATCATGAAATTGTATGTTGTGTGTACTCATTAGAATAGCCTCATTGAGGCAATTCTAATAAGTACACTCAACATATCATTATGGTATAGAAGATCGAATAGGCTTTCCTATATTATCACCATTTGCTTCCTGACCCGGAACCATGATTGACCATCAGTGGATCAAACTGCCCGTGTCTCGAACAAGTTACCATGGTCCAAAAGATGTTCGAGCCATTGAGGTTTGCTGTACCGGTACATTGTGGGTACTCATAAGAAGTGCCTTGGCAAAGCATTTCTAATGGGGTATCCACAACATACAGTCGACTCTCATTATCTCGACCTCGCTTATCTCGAATAACCTCTTATCGCGAAGTGAAAATCTGGTCCCTGCTAGTTTAAACATTAAAAATCTAACAACAGGTAACAAAATATTGTGGAAAAGAGGAGCAATTTCTCCTCTTTTCCACAATATTTTCACTATATTTCTAATTTCCAGAGTGAAATTACATATTCATTTGTGAAATGTGGTTGTTCGATTTTTTCCTCAATTCTGGAAAACTGCTATATCGAGGTACGGATATCTCGAAGTATTTCAGAGAATCCCTTGGACTTTGAGATAACGAGAGTCAATTGTATGTTTTTGTGCAGAAATAAGAAACGTATCAATAATATTTGGTAAAAAAAAAAGCACTTTATCGGGAGCTATGTGATCAGCCTGCATCATTGCAGTCTGATCAGGTCATTTGTTCCAAGCTAACAGAACAACAGGCTACTGTAGAATATACTAACAAACATAGAAAGCCCTGATATGATTGTATGGACTTCATATTATAAGGATTAAAATCTAAAGAAAAAAAATATTACAGTATTTTACCTAAGCATTCAAACAGACAGGCCTGAGTAAACAGTGCAGACCCAGATGAGGATCTGCATCATCTGCCATTTTTAGACATACTTTATTCAAAAGGTAGTTAAATGGATTTGTCCAAAATTTAGGGCAAGTATGGTAACGAGCTGTGGTAAGTAAATATTTAGGGTAAATATGTGCAAGTGTCTATGACCTTGTCCAAACTATCTAGAGGCACTCTTCATAAAAATCTAACATAATGTCAAACAATGCACTGACAGATCATGAAGAAACCACTGTTGTGAGCCATTCTTTCTGTTTTAACCCTTAACGCTTAGCACTCTTGGTAATGTTTTCAGCAGACAACATATTGAAATATTTTTCTTATTTTTTCCAGAAAACAGGACTGACATTTTGTGGTTAATCTGCACTTGTGCACATTCTTTTGCCAGAAGCTGACAACTGCCCTCCTTGAATCGTGGAAGGAAGAGAATGACGTAGGAAAATATTTTATGATCAATCTGAATTATCTCCAAGAAAGAATGTTGCCGCACCCGGTGGGCACCGAACCTGTGACCTCCTGATCACCAGTTGGACTTGCATCTGACTGAGCCACTGAGCCTGACATTTAACCAATGATTCAGGCAAATTAATTGTTCATACCCTCCTTATCTACATCGTAACATGGATATAACACTCATATATTTTTCCCCTTTGAGCTGCTCAATTTATGGTAAAATAAAAAGTCTTACATTTTCTGGAGTCTGTTCAACTGACCACCTCTTTATCCTAGCAAACCCATGCTGCGGTCCCAGGCTCCAAGGTCCAAAGCAAGCTGTAAACATAAAACATAGGCACAACAATTATACAGTCATCATAATTTCTGGTGCATTTTCTGTTTACAGAAAATGCACCAGAAATTATGATGACTGTACAACTACATTTAGATCATTATATTCTGTGTTATTGATGCCTCTATATAAAATCAATACTGTAAACATGTTCAGAAATAATTGGAAAAGTAAGTTATAATTACATGGTTATTTGCACAGTTTGTTTAATGGAGTGGGTATTGTAAAAAGAGTTTTACTCTGCATAAGAGTTAATAAACCTGTTTATCATTATGTTTGAATCTGTACTGAGTACACCCAGATAATACTCATAAGATCTTTTTAGTCTGAGTTGGAGTTTTACAGCCTAGTCAACACTGTTAAGGTCATGTTGAGCTGGTCAGTTAACCTACTTCAACTTTTCCTCGTTAGGCTTAAACCTCTAAGTGGTTAACCAGTACTTATGCACATACTTTTGCCTGAAACTGACAGTTGCCTAGTTGAATCAGCAGAAAGAGGAGAATGACCACAAAAATAATTTCCTGTTCCATCTTCATGTATGTGGCTGAGCTGGCATTTGAACTTGTGACCCTGGATCTGCAGTCGGACATGCTACCAATTGCACAATGGAGCCCGGCACTCATAAGAGCCGGTATAAACACGTACATATGACAGAAATAGCCAGACATGCAAATAATGAATATAGACATATAATTTTAGCAAAGAAATACATTTGTTGCATCATATATAGGTTGCTTTTATTGAAAAACAGAATACCAAAAGCATTGGACAAAACTGAAAACATAATGGTTGATGTCAAAAGAAAACAAAAAATGCAGTCTTAAGCTTGTTAAACTTTGCTTATGAAGGCAAGCTAATAAGATACACAGGACTGTCAGGTGTATAGTATAAAAATAGCATTAACAAAGACTTACGAAAAACTAGTGGTATTCCACCTCTTATCGCTTTCTTGTTATCAAACACAGCCTGCTTACTGAAAAATATTGACCAATGATTAATACACACATTCGGGAAATGAATACACCTTCATGGAGAAATAACTCTGACATGAAAGTATCTACCTTTCCACTTTTGGATGTTTCTCTTTACTCTTTCGATGCCAAATTTCAGACGACAATTGTTGTCTGTTTTTTTTTTAAAACAAACTATCGCTTGGAAAGAAGTTTACATGTAAAGTTGAAAGACTGAATGTCAAACAGCGTACATCCAGATGAGACGGCTCAATGAGCCCTCTCATCTGGATCTATGCTGTTTGCAAAAGCCTATTATTATCACCTGTGGCAGTGAAAGAGTGAAAGAATTTGCTCCCTCTGGGGCAGAAAAAAGGACAGACAGACACTGAAAGGTATACAAACAGTATACAAATATTACATTATACCCTGTCACTATGATGTGGAGGGCTATAGAAAGGGGGAAACAGTACATACTTTCTTTCTTCAAACATGTATCACTGGGCAACCAGCTGCTCATAGGATTTTCTGGAAAAACCTAGAAAATATCTGCTGCACATGGAAACCAGTATTACATTTCAAAAGCATAGACTCTCTCGAAACAGAACATATGTATTTAAAAGTGTTTCTTTTTTTTTTTTTTTTTTTTGATACACTATTACCTCTTTATTACACGGTTCATTATAACATGGTTTTGGATAAAACACGGTTTGAAGATGGATCCCAAAAATGTATAGATTATATTGAAAAATGACCATAAATGGTCATTTTTCAAAGTAATCTATACATTTTTGTTCGGTTGTTTAACTAACACGGTTTATGCTATGGATCCCAACAATAGTGTTATAAAGAGGTTATGGTGTAATATAATTAAGAAATAGATCAGCTCTAGCAGTGATTTGTTGAGTAATAAATCACTGTTTAGAGGTCAGTTGTAAAGTAGATCAAATCACGAGCGCAGAGCGCGAGTGATTTATCTTCTTACAACTGATCGACAAACTGTGATTTATTACTCAACAAATCACGCACAAGAACTGATCTATTTCGATTCTAACACATAGAAAACGACGAAAAGGTAATTGTATCCTTTAGATTTTTCAAACTTTCCGCCATCGAATAAAGAAATCCCGCCAAAAGTTTTGACTGTAACGCTGACGTTTACATGCATTTCTTACGTTGCTGAAGTGAGAAAGACGACGTTACACAGTCTAGCGTCGTAGAAACTAAGACTGACGTCAGCAGCGTGTCGAAATGACGTCGGAAAGGCGCCAGATAGCGTCGCGCGTTTCCGCCCAGTGATTTATTGCATAATATATCACTGAGTTTAACCATTGGCTATATAGGCGAGGAGTGTTAGAATGTCTTTTTTTTTTATCAGAACTTAAACCTCAAAAAACATCTTTGCAAGATGAAACAAAATAATGTGAGCTGTGACATGAGAAAAGATGTCTTCAGGATACATACGAACAGTATAAAGAACCAGATTAGCCAGCAGAGATATATTGTCTGGTCGGGAACTTCGCTATACTTTGTTATGTTCTACAGTGCTTATTGATTCTATAAGCAGACAGTGAAGGTCCTGATCAGACTGTGCACATATGCAGTCTGATCTGGTCATTCGCTGTCCACATATACCGGAAAACACGTTTTTGCATGGTGCTGCCCATGCAAGCTATGAATTTTGAATCTGTTCAAAGAAACCCATAGCCCAGAAACGTACTGTTATTGTAAAAGAGGTCAACCCAATATATATCTAACCCTTGTCGTGGTGAATAAATTGCCAAGCCTTTTTCAAATTTTCAGCCAATCAGATCACTTGATTCAGATAGTTGATATCATTTCACATACTGAATGGCAAACAGTGCAGATTCAGATCAGTTGGCTTCTTAGAAGCCAACTGATCTGGATCTACACTGTTTGCAAAGGCAGTATATATCTGGGCTCAGCAGGACAAGGGTTAATTAAAATTAATGTCATACTCTCTAAACAACTTCATTGAGCTAATGAGCAAATGGATACTCTGTTTTCCCATATAAGTTTCTAGGGGTGGATTCAGAGGGGGTTTGGTGGGTTTAACTAATCCCCTTGACTCAAAATGTCATTTGCATGGGAAATTTTCAATCAATTTGATAAATTTTGGAGTATTTACCCTAAATATTCACTCCCCTTACTCTTTACCTTATACTACTCTTCAACAAGTCAATTTTACTACCTATGAATGTGCGTAAAATTGCTGGGTGAGTGGCAAAAATTGTGTAGACCCTGAACAAATACCACATTCTTTGGGGTCTGATCTGGGTCCACAGTGTTTGCTCAGATCTGTTTGTCCAAATCCGTAAAGTATGGATGGTAATTTGATCAAAACATCCTTAGAAATCATCTTGGATCTGTCCCTGGTTTCCCTACCTGCAGAACAATATCTCTTGTCCTCTGTTGTTCCAGGATATAATTGTCGCACCTGAAAATTAAAAAAACAAATATTCAACTTGGATTTGGAAAGCAGTGAGGGTACAGACCTGTCGATTTCTAGTCAGGATCTTTGCTGATAGCATTTACATTCTAGTAGTAATTTCTATATACAGTCAAATTTTAATGGCTCAAACATTTTTGGGACCACGGAAATACGTTTTAGACATGGGTAGTTCAAGCCACTGAGGGTTAATCACAGCGCCGGGTCAGTAGGTAAATGGGATTAATGTAGGGATGTCTTTTCAAGCTTCTATAAAATAATGGTATGTTGAGTGTCCTCATTAGAATTGCTTTGATGAGGTGATTCTAATGAGTATACACAACATACATTTTCATGATAAATTAAGAAAATGTCCTTAAACTATTCCTAATTATTTGTTTTCTTATGCTATCTAAAGAGTTTTCTATAACTCAAAAATTAGTTTGAATCAGCCATGGTGAAGAAGCCATTAGTGTCATTAAAGTCCTTGCCAAGCTATATATATAGAGCAAGCATTTCGATTACATCTATACCCTGTTACATATTTTGATGACAGATGACATTACTTATGATCTACAGCAGCCAAAAATCTAAAACAAAACATGCAGCACTGGATAAGAGTATCCAGATAGATTCTTATTTCTCCATGAAAATTCAGTAAGGCAATACCACTGAGTACCCCAAATATAGGTTTTCATGGAGAAATAAAAAAGTCAATAATGGTTGGGAGTGGGATCTTATCCAGAGCTATGCAAAGAAATTTTGAACTATGTGAAGAAGTCTATATTATGAAGTATAGAGCTGTGCAAAGAAGTCTAGAGCTACACAAAGAAGTTTAAAGCTATGTAAAGAAGTCTAGAGCTACGTTAAGAAGTATAGAGCTATGTAAAGATGTCAAAAGCTATGTAAAGAAGTCTAGGGCCATGTAAAGAAACCTAGAGCTAGGTAAAAAAGTCTAGAGCTATGTAAAGTAGTCTAAAGCTATGTAAAGGTGTCTAAAGCTATGTGAAGAAGTCTGAAGCCATGTCAAGAAGTCTAGAGCTATGTAAAGAAGTCTAGAGCAATGTCAAGAAGTCTAGAGCTATGTAAAAATGTCTAGAGCTATGTAAAGCTGTCTTAAGCTATGTAAAGAAGTCTGGAGCCACGTAAAGAAGTCTAGTGCTCTGTAAAGATGTCTAAAACTATGTAAAGAAGCCTAGAGTTGTGTAAAGAAGCTATGTAAAGGAATCTAGAGCTATCTAACAAAGTCCAGATCTTTATAAAGATATCTAGAGCTATGCAAAGATGGCTAGAGCTACAAAAAGAAGTTCAGGGTTATGCAAAGAGGTCTATAGGTATGCAAAGGTGTCTAAAGCTATGTTAAGAAATCCAGAGCTATACCAAGAAGCCTAGAGCTATGTAACGAAGCCTAGAGTTTTTCAAAGATGTCTAGAGCTATGTAAAGAAGTCTAGAGCTATGTAAAAATATCTAGAACAATGTACAGAAATCTAGAGGTTTATAACAATTAGTGCTATGTAAAGATGGCTACAGCTATGTGAAGAAGTCTAGAGCCATGTTAAGAAGTTTAGAGCTATGTAAAGAAGTCTACAGCTATGCAAAGATATCTAGAACAATGTCAAGAAATCTAGAGGTTTATAATGATTAGTGCTATGTAAGAAGTCTACAGCTACATAAAGATATCTAGAACAATGTAAAGAAGTCTAGAGGTTTATAACAATTAAAGCTATGTAAAGATAGCTAGAGCTAGGTTAAGATGTCTAGCTCTATGTTAAGAAGTCTAGAGCTATGTAAAGGCATCCAGAGCTATGTAAAAAGTCTTGAGCTATGTAAATATGTCTACAGCCATGCAAAGGTGTCTTGAGCTATGTAAAGATATCTAGAGCTGTGTTAAGAAGTCTTAGAGGTTTATGTAAAAAAGTCCAGAGCTATGTTTAAATGTCTAGAGCTCTGTAAATAAGTCTAGCACTATGTAAAGGAGTCTAGAGCACTGTAAAGAAGTCTTGAGCTATATAAATAAGTCTAGAGCTATGAAAAGCTGTCTAGGGCTATGTTAAGAAGTCTAGAGCTATGTAAAAACAGTCTGTATCTATGTAAAGCCTAAAGAAGTCTAGAACTATGTAAAGAAGTCTGGAGCCATGTAAAGATGTTTAGAGATATGTAAAGAGATCTAAAGCTATGTAAAGAAGTCTAGAGCTATGTTAAGAAGTCTAGAGCTATGTAAAGATGTCTAGAGGTACGTCAAGAAGTCTAGAGCTATGTAAGGAAAATCTATGGCAAGAAGTCTATATCTATGCAAAGATGTCTGGAGCTATGTAAAGAAGTCTATAGCTATGCAAAGAAATCTTACCATGAAGATGCACTGTCAGTTTACTACTACTGTCACCATCTTCCCTTGAAAGAATTACTAGATCTTTAGCTTCTGCCATGATAGCTGAAAAAACAAAACATGTTACTGTAATTTTCCTACACATTCAGTTGCTTTAACTCTTAACCATACTCATCCTAAAATTTGAACAATTCCATCCCTTAAGTCAGCGCCTCAGTGAGGCACTTTTAATAAGTAATACAATATGTTTTTGTGGAGAAATATGAAAAATAGTAATATTGTTTGGATGCAAAATGCACCTTATCTTGAGCTATGACTATCATGTCAGTTTTGAAAGTAGTGTTGGGAATCAGCTAGAATTTCACAGTCAATCATTAGTTTTATAGAACCGACTGATCATCAACTAATAGTTGACTAGTAGAAAATATATTCATTCTTATTGTAGCCTTCTTCCAGGTACTTATTCATACCTCCTGATAAGAGGATATCCACATAAAACATAATACCTCAATGAGGCACTTCTAATGAGTACCCACAACATGTTTTCATATACAGTAAATTTCCTAAAATTTCGAACACTTTATTCCATACTCTTTTGGCTTAAATTTTGCTTTTTATGCAGCAGTTTCTTTAAATATTTAGTGGAATGGCAAACAGTGTAGACCCTGATCAGACTGCTCCTTCAGGAGCAGTCTGATCAGGGTCTACACTGTTTGCATATGTCATTTTGTCAGACGCTTTAATGTTTGAATTTTTAGGACATTTACCGTACATAGAAATAAGAAAACTATCTGGAGCTATGCTTATTTCAAGCTATTTTTGTCAACTTTCTTCACCTTCACTCAACGCACAACTAAAACGACACAAAATCAACAGCTCAAAATTAGTACTTCATTTTTTACAACTTTCCTATTAAAATAAAAAGCAAGATAAAATATGTTCCTAAAAATATAATTTTTCTGTTAGTTGACTATGAAAATTCTTTCTGATCATCAGTCACAAAAGGCAAAAGTGACTGATGATCAACTATAATCAATCATTGGGACAACACCAGTTGAAAGCCTGAGTGGGATGAACACCAGAAGCAAGTGGGGACAGTGTGAGCAAGATGACATAACTGACTTTTTCTGAACCCTTATACATTGGTCAGCTTTTCTTGGACAAGACTGGCACTCCTCATAAAATAAAATTTTCTGTCTGGTTCATCTGTGATCATTTGAGAAATGATGCCGCTAAACTTTGTGGCATGCAGTTAGGACTGGATTTTCATCAAGATGCTTGAACTGAAAGCCTGTTGCTTTGATGCAGTTCCTATTGTCTGAACAGACACCATTATGAAAACAAGCTTATTCAAATATACTGGAAATTTTACCATCGAAAAACGAACATTTTCAGATAAAAAAATCTGATATTTTTCATATTTCTGCTCAAAACATAGATTATGGGTACTCGTTAGAACCGCCTCAGCTGAAATAAGCAAAATAATGTATACCCCTGTAAACCTCAGTTTTTTCTATATAAATGTGGGGTTTAAGGGGGTCAAAATTATATAGGCGTGTTTTCGATGATGTGGTATTCTCCCCACATACATGTCTACTACTACATATACTGTATTTGTCCTAATTACTGCACTGTGCACTTGTTTTTTTTTGTTTTGTTTTTTCTTCAAAATTACTCAAAAACCTTGTAGTAAAATATCCATCTATTAAGGGAACACTTTAAAGAAGGATCAGCAGAAGGTTTCATAGGGGCATATTTAATAATGCTTATGCAATTTTGTTTATGATTTTCATAAAAGCATAATTATATTGTTGGTACTCATCTGAATTGCCTCAACTTGTCAAGGCAATTCAGATGAATACCAACAATAATATACATTATTTTGAAGTAGGTATGTATATGGACTGTAATCTGAAGACTATGAAGTTGCTCGACTGTGTGCTTATCTGTTATAGGGATATGTGCAGTAGCTAGGTTGAATATGGCATTCTCCCTTCTAATTAAACATTTCTGTTTTCAAAGAACATACTCTTAAAGTACTCGGGTATGCTCCAAGTTCCGGTGGGTCATTTCAACTGGGCACTAAATGTAAAAGGTGAAAAAATTCCCCACCAGGGGTCGAAGCAAGACCTGCCTACATCATGACTGTAGTAAATCTTTTTTCTTTCTTATGTAACACGTACATAATGTTAGGGGAATGTCTATAGGATTAGCCATCAAGCCACTCGAGAGACAGGCATACATTCTAATTCATCACTATGAGCCATGCCTTGCGGAAATGTGTCTTCAGGCATATGCTGACAGTGAATTCCTTGATCAGAATGCATATCTTTACAGTCTGATCAGGGGTCTTCACTCTCTGCTAACTGAATCATTGGATATACTATGTATGAATGGACAGCAAATGCCCATATGATACTTTGCACATGTGCAGGATGATCTGAAGCTGCACGTTGGACGGCACTTTTTCACTCGACATGGCCCCAATATAAAATTTTGGTACTGTAAATGTTTTAAGGATAATCTGCCGGCTGACCAAACATGGCGGCGGAATATGCCACCTGTACATGTCATCATAAAATATCAACAAAAATCACAAATGAAATGCGTGTCTCACAAATTGAACTGATAACTCAAATGTCAGGATATACCAAGTGGTTATTAATACATAAAAATGCATTTTATAAGTATGAAAAAACTTACGTTCTAACTTGCGTAATTTTGAGACAAAATATTTCCTGTTTCTTTTCCATGAATACATAAAGTACTTATGTCATTTTTTTTTACAATGTTCCATCTAGGGCAACCGGAAAATATAATATCCAAATTCATTCAAATAAAGACACACTTTGGCTTCCAAGAAGGCTATCAAACAGCTCTAAACAATGTACATTGACCATACATATATAATGTACTTAGCTGTCTCCCTTGCACGTGCAGATAGAATACAAACCGGTATCCAGTCCGTTATATACATGAAAGGACAAGATTTTAGTTTTGTGTATCAGTTTGGGTACCTGCAGACATAGGCATATTGTGTTTTTATTTGAAAGCTTTTGGATATTTTAATTTCCGACTGCTCTAGACGGAACATTGTGAAACAAACTGACGTTAGTATTTTATGAATTTATGAAAAAGAAAAGGGAACTTTTGGCTCCCGAATTTGCACAAGTTAGAAGGTTAGTTTTTTCGTACTTATAAAATGCATTTTTATCTCTTGATAACCACTTGATATGCCTTGACATTTAAGTTATCAGTTGAATTTATGAGACACGCATTTTATTTGTGATTTTTGTTGATATTTTATGATGACGTGTACAGGTGGCAAATTTCGTAGCCATGTTTGGGTAGCCGGCAGATTATCCTTAACAGCCACTGACGGAGTCCTTTACAGATCTAAAGAAACCTAGTGAGAAGCGAAAAACATTTTTTTTTTTTTTAAATGAGGGGGCGGGATGAGGACAACAACTCATTTATGAACATGAAAGCTTGATGTAAATACGTGTTACGCAGAATATTGGAGTATAAAATGGGAAATATACTCTGAGTACTGACTGTTGATTCAATACAAGATTTTTTTTTCGTGAAAGTACAAACGTGTCAAGGCTGAAAAATCTGGGGATGTTTTCACTTTTTATGTGGCTGTCCACATTGTCAACAGCAGTGAAACCAGGTACCAGTAAAATTGGGAAATCCAGGATTGGTTTTCTGCCATTCCGAACAAAATTTCGAAGACGGAGAACCAGCGCTCAGTTATGGACGTTGACAAAAGAGAAAACGATAGGGGCAAAATATTACTTGCTTGTACGGGAAGCGTAGCTTCTATAAAGATTCCACTCATTGTTGACGAATTACTTAAACTTAAGGTATCAAACAGTTTGTTGTCAACTTGATGCGGTGTCCTGTTTAGATGATTATGGTTCGAGAAATCTTCGTCCAAAAACAAAAATCCAGCTAGACGATTCGTACTCGCAACAATTAAGTATTTATTTATCAGATCAAATAAAGCACTTCCTAAATGATAAGCCTATGTGTTAGCAGCAACTATAGAAGGAAGAAAACCACTCCAAAGGAAAATGGTCCAGGAAGAAAAAGAATACATGGTGTGTGTGTGTCGGGGCGGGGGGGGGGGGGGGGGGAGGGAGGAGGGGGGGGGGGGGGGGGAAGAAGAAAGAGGTTGAGTGTTTAGGGTGTGTGTTGGTGGAGGGTGGGGGGTGTTTAATTTTTTTTATCAAACTACTGTACTTATTCCATGTATTTGAAAGGCAGGACTAAACAAACAATGTAGACCCTGATCAAATGTCTACAGAACGTGGCAACTGATCAGGGTTTACACTGATACAGCCACTCATACAGCAATTTTACACACATTCATAAATCGTAAAATAGACTTGTGGAACAGTACATATACCTGTAACAGGTGAAAAAATTCTAATCACCAATGCCGCTGCCGGGGATCGAACCCGGGCCGTCTGCGTGACAGGCCAACACTCTACCGCATCGCTATAAAAGCCGGCTTGTACCGCAAGGCAGTACAAGTGTATTATATACCTATCACTACTACATATTCCCCCTCCATTTTTAGATTCGTCCGCAAATCTCAATTTGAGCAACAACTCAATACCAGGCCACCAAGCCTATAGTGGGCCACCAAGCCCATCAAATGGGGTTATTTACGTTGGGTGCCAGATGTAACAGGTGAAAAAATTCTAATCACCTATTCCGCAGCCGAGTATCGAACCCGGGCCGTCTGCGTGACAGGCCAACACTCTACCACGTCGCTATAAAAGCCGGCTTGTACCGCAAGGCAGTACAAGTGTATCATATACCTATCACTACTACATTTGGCGCCCAACGTAAATAACCCCATTTGATGGGCTTGGTGGCCCACTAGGCTTGGTGGCCTGGTATTGAGTTGTTGCTCAAATTGAGTCTCATTCCACGTGAATCTGGGACTCTTAGAAATTCAGGGACGAATTTCAAGTTGGAGGGGGAGAATGTCACCGGGTATAGGTTTATAACACACTTGTACTGCCTTGCGGTACAAGCCGGCTTTTATAGCGACGCGGTTAGAGTGTAGGACTTTGAGTCAAGCGGACCGGGTTCGATCCCCGGTCGCGGCATTGGTGATTAGAATTTTTTCACCTGTTACATACCCTGTAAGAAGTAAGGGAGGTTTGAATAGGATAAATACTTTTCATCCAACATTTCCTATCGAAATCAAATTTTGAATCAGATGACCTCCCAAAACCCCTTCTCAATCTGCCCCTGATACTTCAAGGCATTGTGAAAGACATATATCTTGTATACTATGAATCATATAATGCCCTAGTTTGTTCCAATCCTGATGCAGGGGTTGAATACTTGACTGTCTCTGGTCTGGATTTTAAGGAGGAAAACAAGAGAAGCCTGCTCCCACAGGGCTTCCAGTGTTGGCCACTACAATTCATCCAGCATCTCGCCAACATGACTGGTGTTTCACCAACACCTGCAAGTCCAGTAGGCAGCAGCCAGCAGTTCTTTGTACCTCCTCAATTTAGCCAATTAAAACTTAAGTGTATGGATTCCAAACTAGAGCTGTGTACTCAGACACAAATCTGGGTGCCACATTTTTAGTTATCTCCCCTGCTAGTATTTGGTAATAGAAACTTCTGTGATTGCCTTTACTCCAACACCCTTTGAGATATATTGATAATGCTAAGTAGGATTATACATTAAGTTGAGAAGGTAGGTCACATACAAGAACTACAACTCTGGATGTTGCAGTTTTTGAGTTAACTCCCTTGAATTCCATCTTTGGATGCACAAGCATTAGTATGCAATTGCCTTGGTTTCTCTTGGGCTAGAGAAAGATTCCGACACAAAATCAAGATTCTTTGTAGAAATATTTGAGACATGGTGAACCCATTCCAGCTGGCCTCGGTGGCTCAGTTGGATGTGTGTCTAACTGGTGGTCACAAGATTGCGGGTTAGGCCCCTACTGGGTTGGCAATATTCTTTTGTGGAGATCAATCATGAAATATTTTCTACGGTCATTCTCTCCCTTCTGCTGATTCAAGAAAGGCAGTAGTCAGTTTTTGGCAAAAGAATGTGCACAATCCCAGTTAACCGTTTAGAGGAACAAGTCTTCCTAGTAAAAGTGTGGTTAGGTAAACTGACCCTGCTAGACATAACCCCATTGGGTTGACTGGGCCGTAAAACTTCAACACACACACACACACACACACACACACACACACACACACACACACACACACACACACACACACACACACACACACAAAAACAAAAGAACCTAATCCAAACAGTAATACCCAGGTATCTACAGACTGAGCCTGTTCTAAAGTTTGATTGTGCAATACATATTTATGTTTGATTTGTTTGGAGGGAGTGAACTATATTACTCTCATGGAATGACAATTTGGCAACATTAAATTTCATTTGCCAATTGGCTTATACATGTAAATGCTGTTAAAGCAAGGCTGTAATTCATAATATCCTGCAGTGCAGTCTTGTTCACAAGTGAAATTCCTATAAATAGCAGTCATCTGTGAACAGACATACTAAACCTTAAGTTATCCTTGAGGTCATTGATAAAAATAAGAACAAGGACAAGCCCAAGAACAGATCCTTCCATGACTCCAGATCAGACTAGGACTGTGTCTGACATTTGGCCATCTAACACTACACACCAAGCTCCATAGCATAGCCAGTAGCATGACTGAGTCACAAGCTCAAACCCAGCTTGGCCACAACTTAATTACATGGAGGTTGATCATCAAGTCATTTCTACTGTCATTCTCCTGCCACTGATTCAAGAAGGGCAGTTGTCATTGGCAATAGTATGTGCACAAAGTACTGGTTAACTTCTTAGAGGACTAAAATTGCACAGGAAAGATTGGTCATTTTTCTATATAATCTATACATTTTGTTTGGATACAACATATTTGAATCCACCTTTAAACAGTCATTTATCTGAAATCATCTTATAATGACCCATCTTATAAGAGGTATTTCCATTGAACTTTCTTTTTTTTTTCAGTTTGAGGTGAGAGTTGTGTCTACAGAAAAGGCTCTGCATTTCTTTGACAGAAAAGCAATATCAACAGTGCAGTTGTTGGAAGACAGTCATGAGTGGGAGGTATGTATATGATTTTTTATACATATATATGGCTGTAGATGTATAGTTATTTTGCAGAGAAAAAATTTAGTTTAACATTAATTTCAAGAGATTCCATAAGAGTCTTGGAGCCATATACACCTTAAAATTAAAGCTTCTCCTAATTTGAATGTCAATAAGTCAGAATTTCTTGCTGATGAGACTTGTGCAAAAAAAAAAAAAAACATAAAAAAAAAAAACAAAAAAAAAACTATATTGATAATTTAGTGTTTAAATGATTATGTGTATATAGCAAACCAGTTTGTCAGACAGGCCTGATCAAACAGAGTAGACACAGGTCAGATGCTACAAATCATAGTATCTGATCAGGATCTGCACTGTTTGCCACATGAATAGGTAGTAACATGGACTTGTTCAAATTTTAAGAGCTTGAGGTGCTTAAATGTTAACCCTTAAACCGCCAATCACAACAATTGTCATCTGCTTTGTCATCTGCTTGTGATTTTAAAAGGTATTTTTGCAAACTGTGTGGACCCAAATCAGACTGCTCCTCTAGGAGCAGTCTGATCAGGGTCCACACTGTTTGCCTGTATGCAAAAATAGGTTTGAAAAGTTTGCAAGAATGTTCAGCAGACGACATAAACAGACAACATTTTCAGATGCAGGTTTTCTTGGCATTTTAAGATTTATGGTAAATTGATTCATGCAACACTGTATGGTGCCATGTTCATGGAGAGTTTAACACTTAACATGCTGGGTAAAATTCTCAGCAAACAACATTTTGAAATAGTTTCTTTTTTTTTCCAGAAAATAGCCGTTGACCTTTCATGCAGATTGTCTCCTTTGGAGACCATTTGCATGAAAGGTCAAAGGAGACTTAAACACTTAGCATGCTAGATAAAAGTTTCAGCAGATGATATTTAGAAGTAGTTTTCTTCTTAATTTTTTCCCAGAAAATAGCCTTTGACCTTTCATGCAAATCATCTCTTTTGGAGACAGTTTGCATGAAAGGTCAACAATTATTTTCTGAAAAAAAAGATAAGTCAAGAAAATCACCAATTTGTGGTCTGCTGAATTACCCAGAGAATGGCAATGGTTAAAATCTTTATGGTAGAGAGGCTGAATTCTCTAATGGAAGTCTTATTTTTTCATATTTTCCAAGAGAATAGGGCTTTGCATAGACAATTCACATATAATGCCATGCCCTATAATCTTATTCTTATAATCTTATTAATCAGAATATTATTTGAAAATATTGCTTGCTAAAACACTAATACTTAAATTGGGTATTTTAACCCTTAGCTATGCAAAATTATAGCAGATGGCAGGCATTCTATTTTTTTTTATTATTTTTTTTTTCAAATAAATTAAGATGACACTCATGTGAATGCTCTGCTAGGCAGATGATTCACATCTAATATCAAACCTTATTTTCTCTAAAATATAGAAAAAAAAATAATAATAAATAAAATAAAATAAAAAGGTTGTCCACTGCATTTATGATAATTAGATCTTAACGTATTAAGACTGAATACATAGTTCAGATGTCTGTATTTTACAGAGCTGGGATAAGATAGGAGACCCTGTGTTACATATTGAGCTGAGAAAGTGGGCAGACATGATGGTTATTGCACCACTTGATGCTAACACTATGGCTAAAATAGTGAATGGATTATGCGATAATTTGTTGGTAGGTGTCAGTCTTTTACTTATGTTGTCATGTACCCTATTTACCCATATTACATTGGGACACCATTAACTCCTTACCATACTTGTCCAAATTTTTTCAGCAATTCCACCTGTTAACTCTGGTCCTGCTGACCCCAAATATGCCCTGCCCTTGCAAACTGTAGATCCAGATCAGTTCAGAAGCCAACTGATCTGGATCTGCACTGTTTGATATTAATTATGTGAAATTGTGTCAACAACCTGGATCAAGTAATCTGATTGGCTGAAAATTAGAAGTGGGCATGGCAGCAATTCCACCTGTTAATATGTCTAAAACAGTATACACTTTTCAGTAAATCTTCCTGTTGGCTGAAAATCTACCAAGCGTATCCAGCCCCCTTAAGGGGCCCAAATATTTTAGGTGATTATAGTATATATCCCTTTGATGCATAGAAAGATGCATCAATGGTATAAAAGGTTGCATCAGTCATATAGAAAGTTGCATCAAGTGTCATATAAAAGCATATGACCAATGGTGTTTAGCTTCTATATTGTTGAGTAAAGCCATTAAATTCCTTTGAAGCGCTTCACTAAAATAGGCCTATGAATTTATCTTAACATAACTGCTGGCATCTAAAGCAAAATCAGTGTTGGCTAAAAAACTGTGTTGTATCCAAACAAAAATGTCTAGATTATATTAAAAAAATAAAAACCCCAAAATGGCCAATTTTTTCATTGTAATCTCCAAACAAATATGTATAGATTATATAGAAGAATGACCATAAATTGTCATTTTTCTATAGAGAGTAATCTATGCATTTTGATTTGGCTACAACATTCTTGGAATCCAGTTTTAAACCATGTTGTAATGAACTGTGTTATAATGACCTGTGTTGTAAAGGGGCTTCTGTAATAATGAAACATGTTGTAAAGAGGTTCCTTTTATAATGAACCAAGTTGCAAAGAGGTTCCAGTTATTAAGAACAGTGTTGTAAAGAGGTTCTTGTTATAATGAAGCATTTTTGTAAAGAGGTATCTGGTATAATGAAGTGTTGTTAAGAGGTTCTTGTTGTAATGAACATTGTTATAAGAAAATTCCTATTATAATGACCTGTGTTGTAAAGAGGTTCCTGTTATAATGCACTGTGTTATAAAAAGGTTACTAATATAATGAACCATGTTAAAAAGAGATTCCTGTTATATTGCAACATGTTATAAAAAGGTTTATGCTATAATGAACTTTGTTGTAAAGAGGTTCCTGGCATAATGAACCATGTTATAACGAGGTTACTAATATAATAAATCATGTTTAAAAGACCTTCCTGTTATATTGAAATGTGTTATAAAGAAGTTCATGTTATACAAATCAAGTTGTAAAGAGGTTCCTGTTATAATGAACCATGTTATACTGAAGTTTGTGTTTATTTACAGACTTGTATAGTAAGAGCCTGGGATGTCACTAAACCACTGCTATTTGCTCCAGCTATGAATACATTCATGTGGGATCATCCAATTACAGGAGTTCAAATAGAGAAATTGAAACAGTTTGGTTATAAAGAACTGCCTCCAGTTGTGAAGAAACTGGCATGTGGAGACTTTGGTAATATATAGGATCTTACATTCATAGTCAGTTCATATGAAATTCATGAAACAAGCCTGGTGTGAGATATGCCATGCGTGCAGCAAGCCAGCTACCTGGAAGGGGGGCCACTGATGCGGATGTTGCCCCTGTACCTGCACATTAATAAAAAAATTTGATGATGATGATGAAGCCTTTGATGAGTTTCTTAAATTTCATATGAAATAATCACAAATGTAAGATTCTGTTTATTATAGGACTTTTAAACTGTATTTTATGGCCATAGAAGTTAATACAATCTTCCACAGGAGACATAAGATTGTCATGGACAGCATGATGATGTTGCACGTCTGTAACTAAGACCTATAGTTATAGTATATATAGTTATATAGTAATGTGTGGTCATATCATTTTTATGACATGACATTATTCTCTGAATAATAGTGGTCATATGATGTGCAACACACAATTTGCAGACAATGCAGGCCCAGATCCCCACCCAGATCAGCCTGTGCATTAGTGCTGGCTGATCTGGGCCTTCTAGTCCGTTTACAGAATCAATGAATACTTTAGTACCGGTATATATAGACGAACAGAAAATGCTCAGATACGACTGCACGGCTGCACATGCTGATCTGGATATTTGCTGTTCTTATATGACATAAGAACCATTTCCCATGTTGTACATCATATGATAAATAGAGATTATTATGTGGCAATTTTCATATCATACCCCTCGGGCTGATATGGGTGTCTCTGGTTGATATGGGGTATGATATGAAAATTGCCATATCATAATCTATTTATCATACATTTTTCTTTCTGACAAGTTTGCCTATTTGATATCGTATGTGGAGTCAAAGGCAAGATCCCCGAGTGCTCTGAATGTGGTGATATGGGTTTTTTGCACGAGCATAATAAGCCGCATCACTCACGTGACCTGGTGTTTTGGCCGGGCCGTGACCCATTATCACACCTTTTGCGCTCAACAAGAGTGATATTTGCTTGAAAGCCATGTTAGTATCACATATGCAAAATGAAGATATTTTCTAGTAAATGTTTGAAAATATAATACAATATATATTATTATATACCTATCAGTGAGATTGCTTTCAAACAGTTAAGTTTTCTCAGTTTGATCTGAAAAGCCAGATCTGTTGAGATCGAGTCTTGATATTTACAGATCCATATCTCACCCACTCCAGCAAGGCTTATTTATGTTGAGGTCATGATCTCATGGCAGCAGTCTCATAAGTTTCCCATATCTAAAACTGCTCCAAAGGACCATCTTTTTTTGACAAAATAAATTTACAAGCTATATATACAAATAAAACGGCTGTGTATAATTGCAAATAATATTTATTTAGATTTTGCATATTTAATTAAGGCTTTATGATATCATAAAGCATCATTAAATATTCAAAATGGCGGCACCCATAAAAGCTGTTTTGATATCTTCAGACCTTGACAAATTACTTATTTTTAATCTGATTTTGATCAGATTTGCATAAAAATGTAAGGTTTGACAAAATTGTACATCTCAGATACACTCTTCACTAACATTGCTTTTTCCTTTTACTAACCCACCGTTGTTGCCACTACTTTTCATTTGCAGGCCTTTGTGGTTCATTTGGATGCGCGGCTGACTGGTGATCAGGAGGTTGCGGGTTCGACCCCTGCCAGGTCGGCAATATTCTTTCGTGAAGATTAATCATGAAATATTTTCTGAGGTCATTCTCTCCCTTCCGCTGATTCCAGAAGAGCAGTTGTCAATTTCTGGCAAAAGAATATGCACAATTATTGGTTAACTACTTAGAGGACAAGGCCTGCCCAGTAAAAGTGTGGTTCAGTAAACTGACCCCGCTCGACATAACCCCATTGGGTTGACTGGGCCGTAAAACCTCAACACAAGCAAACAAATGTCTCCCATAAAACATGTATGCTTTTATTGAAATATTATTCTGAGACAAGTCCCTTTTTGCATGTTGTCTCATTGTCTGTCTGTTTTTCAGGAACAGGAGCCATGGCAGAAGTGAGCACAATCGTCTCAGCTATTGTACAGGAATACAGTCAAAGACAAGTATCAGATAAAACTTGAAATCAAATGGGACCATCTGTGGAAAGGCTCTCCTTGACCCTTTTACCCCTAAATTTCAGAAATGGGCTCTTCTATCTCTGACTTTGGACACATTCATTGTTGGAAAGAGGGGTTTGAGTAAAAAATCAATAACAGAATCGCAAACAGTGAAGATTCTGATGAGATGGCTCATAACAAGCCATCTCATCTGGACCTGCACTGTTTGCAAAGGTATCTGTATTGGTCTGCAGGGTTGAAAAGGTTTGCAGGGTTGAAAAGGTTAAAAACAATAAACATGGGATCGGAAAAAGACGAACAGACAAAAAGTGTGCACATGCATACAGTGCTGCTCACATGCGTGCACCTTAAGGGTTCTATAAGCATAGTTGCACGTGCTGTTTGCATGTGCTAAGTGGAATTGATATACCTTCAAAGGAAATAACAGTTACATGAAAGTCAGGATTAAAAAATGTCAGGGAAATTTATTTTTTTTCCTAGTTCTGGAAATTGTTTGGGAATTCTGTGATGTGTCAGGGGAAAAATGAAATTTTGCAAAAATGTCGTAGAAATGTCAGAGAATTTTACATTTCAGCCTGATGAAGCTAGGATGTTTGAGCCTGATGTATTCATTCTTGCTAAATACATAAAATTTGCAGCTCTGATATTGTGAGGGAAAATTGAATTTACGTCATGTAAGTGTCAGTTATTTTGGTCAATCCTAAATGTGTGAACCCTGAAAGTGTGCATGTACATGTATCTCCCTTTTCAAAGGAGATGCTATCTTTTGGAGAAATACTTTCTTTTAAGAAAAGCTACCCTTTTTTAAAGGATTCAAGTACATGTAGTAGACTAAATCTGTCTCCTTGTAAAAAGAAGGTACAAAAGATTCAGATGTTCTTAAGGTGGTACTAAAGTCAGCGGGTGATTTTTCAAAAAATCTAACTTTTGTTCTAATATGTTTTATTTGAAAGTAGGATCTGTGGCGAATAAGAAAATGATCAAAAAAATATAGGTCACTGTTTAAAATTTTGCGGCAGTGCCCAAAAACGAGGGCTGGTCACGTGCACAAATTTTGATTATTTTATTACATGAAAAAAAATCAAGTTTTCCTTTAATTAAGCCTCAGATAAAAATAAAGTTGGTAATATTTTGGGTTTGAAGCTTATATCAGATCTTTGATCATATTTCAATAAAGCAAACCAGAAATATCAACAAGTTGATCACATTTAAGAAAAAAAAATGGGTTCTTTTGGCTCTTACCCAGGGTGCATATAATACAGCCGACAGATACAAAAATAATTCAGAACATAATAATTAGGAAAAAAATGTATCTCTAAAATCTAACTTTTTCTTATACTCCTTCCAATGATAGAACTTATTATTATATATCAAAAACTGAAAAGAAATTGAAAGGTCACTGTTCAAAATTTTAAGTTATTTTTGTTTTGGAATTACCTCCCTTGACCAGAAAAAAAAAAAAAAGCACAAAATCACAGATTTTAAGCATGAGTGGCCCTATAGCCTTCATGTACCATATAATTTTTATCCAACTGAATCAAGTATTAGATAATCAAAAGGACTAGGTTCAACTCTTAAATCAGCCATATTGTATTACACATACAACAGTTATAGCCCCTGAAATAGTGAAAAATCACTAATTTTAAGATAAAGTGTACACCAGTCATTATTTATTATCTGATTTGTACCAACTTGATATATAAAGTATTCAAGTATTATTTGATTTCATCAAACTACACCAAGTATTAAATAATCAAAAGATCAGGTTTCATATATTGAACCAGCCATACTGTATAACATTTATAAGAGTTACAGCCCTGGAAACTATGAAAAACTTCTAATTTTAACAAACATGTAATGTATATACTGAAGTCATTATTTGTTATCTAATTTGAATCAAATTTGTAAGAAAATGTTAGACAGGCCAAAGTCCTTGTATTTTTCTTAAACCTACCATAACAAATTAACCTTGGAAGGGTTATGACCCCTGAAATAAGAAAACAAAAATTCTCAGTGTTTAAGCTTTTGTAGAGCCTTCTATTGATCATCTGAATTTTGCAAAAGTAGGAAAAAAATGTAGATGACCACAAGATTCTGTGTCATTTCTCAAAATACTCGAGTCACATGATGCATGCCATGGTTAATCCCCACTTGAAACCGTAAAATAATCGTTTTAAAATCATAATTACAAGTTCTCTGTTACCACATGAAGGTACACATTATAAGGCAAAATTTCATAACTTTATTTTGCACTGAATATCATTTTTATCTTAATTATTTGGATAGACAGGTCTGTGCAAACAGTGTAGGTCCAAATCAGATGCTGCAGAATTCCAAGTAGAACACATTTCATATAGGCATGTTTACGTAAGGTGTATATGTGAACATCGGAGGAAACAAACTGCTGTTTCTTAAGAATCAGTATATACTGGATAGTTTCTGTGTTAGAAGTGCCTTGTCAAAGAAACTTCTAAATACTAAACAACATATATTTGTAGAAATAATAATAATAAATTATCAAAATAAGCCTCTCATCTAGAGCATTTAAATGTAGGTAGTTCTGTTCATTTTTCATTTGATAATGCATCCATTTAAAGATTATGCCCATTGTATTCTAAAAATTAAATGCTTTGTGTCCAACAGAGTAGTGAGCCTAATTAATCTTTAAAGAAGTATATTTGTAGCTAAACTGAGGTTACACCAGAGAAAACATTTTAGCCATTACTTAAAAATGCACAATTCTGGGCAGTACCACCAAAAAGTATTGACTTTCTTATTTCTGCATGAAAACATGTTTTTGGTACACTTCAGATGTATCATGATAGCTGTGTTTTAATATACATATTTTGGCATATTTCCATTATAGATAAACAGTCATTTTGAAGAAAAAACAAACAGTATAGACCCTGATCAGACACTGCATTCTGCTGCATCTGATCTGGGTCTGCACTATTTGCATATAACCCTTTTGGGGGTCCCCAGACTAAAATGTGTTAAAGGGAATGGATACACCCGATTTATTTTCCACTTTTCTTAAGGGAGACAACTAATGTGATTGCTTTTTTGCTTTTCTGCACACCAAAGCCCTTCTGAAAAGGGATCTACTCTAAAAGGGAAGAATTTGCTCCCATGGGGAGCAAATTCTTTCCTTTTAGAATAGACCCCTTTTCAGAAGGGACACAAAACCATTTTGAAAGAGTTACTTTTCCTGAAAGTATATCCAGTCCCTGTAAAGCTCACTTTTTAGTTAGAGAAGCTCACTCATGAACAGCAAACTCAGATCACATGACTCTGCCTGAAGTCAGTGGTATCAATTCAGAAGTGTTAAAAACATGACAACCCTGATCTATGTGGAAAAGCGTGCTAGTCCAAGTGTTTGTATTGTTTTCATTAGATGTAACAACAAATTTCCAGAAGATTGGCTGATCCAGGATGATTTCTGAGGGGGTTTGATTTGATCAAAATACCGCACATATTCAGATAGACAGACCTTAGGAAGCAGTGTAGACCCAGATCAGATGCTTCAGAATGCAGTACTTATCAGCAACTCATCCAGCAGCAGTTTTACACACAGAGGTAGTAAAATTGACTTGTTCAAAAGAAGTTTTAGGTAAAGAGTAAAGGGTGTGAACATTTAGGGTAAACACAGTATCCCAAATCTTTTAGATTTATCCAAAATTTCCCATGAAATTTTGAGTCAAAGCAGGGCTTGACTGAAACACCCCCCCTTCCCCCCCCACCCCCCCACCCTCTGAATTCGCCCCTGTGTTAAGATTTTAAGATCTAGTTTATACAGAATGCGGCCATAGTGCATAACTTTCAACAGGCAGCATGTCAAAATATCTTTCCCAAGTTATTTTTCAGAATATGGGGTTTTATATATCACACTAAACTGTCTACGTTGATGTTGTTCACTTTTGCGTAAGATGCACATCATGGTAAGAGGAATCTAATATCAAATGCGAACAGGAAAAGTCCAGCTAAGCATGCCCATCAATGCAGTCCGACCTGAGCATTCTCAGTTCATCGACACATACTATAGTATCCATTGATTCTGTAAACAGGCAACGAATGTCATAATCAGCCTGTAGGAATGTGCAGGCTGACCTGGGCCTGCATTATCCAAAAATTGTATAAGGGCCTTTTTCTTGTGTTGAACATCACATGCTTTTTTTTTCGGTTTATATAAAATAAAGGATTAAGTCTAGACTGCTGACAGGTTTTGTTATACGTCATAAAACAAGTTCAGTTTGTATTTTTGTTGGTTCAAATTAACACCGGGTAAATATGAGACATTTTTCTTATTTTTCTAAGACATGTTGAAATGTTTTGTTCTGTTGAGCTCATTAAAATTATTTCATTATGTTTGATGGAAACAGTGTCCAAAAGACATCAATAGAATGTGATGTGAACCCAGTTTTTAGGGAAAATATTTTTAAATGTCACCTTCTGATCTCTAGCTTACAGGACAAATAAAAGTATGAGTTGTTGACATTGTGTAGTATTTTCATTTATTACAAACAAATGAACCATATATACCTATATAATTTTGGCCCCCCTTAAACCCCACTTTTATATAGTAAAACTGAGGTTTACAGGGGTATACATTATTTTTCTTATTTCTGCTCAAAAACATAGATTGTGGGTACTCAATAGAACCACCTCAGCAAGGTTGTTCTAACAAGTACCCACAATCAGAATTTTTATCTGAAAACTTTCAGTTTTGGCTGGTGAAATTTTCAATATATATAGGTGTGCTTTTGAAATGCAATAGAAAAATATTAGTCAAATCCAACGCATATTTAAAAAAAAGTGATATTTTCACAACTGAAATATAAAAAAAAAGAATACTTTCACTTGTGAAATAGTACGTTTTAGAACTACTTTTTTTTTCTTTACATTTAATGTTTACGTTTTGTTTTCATGTATTTGTCCCCCCAACATTAGTCGAAGGGGGCTATTAAAATGGGTTTGTCCGTCCGTCCGTAGACACAGTGAGATGGGTAGTCCTTTTACAGTTTTTTTTACCGATCTTTTTGAAACTTTGCAAGTGTTTTTGTCATGGTCTGAAGATGTGCATCTGGTTTTGGGGTTATCCTCCCTTTATTTTTTTATCAACTTTTTCCACTGTTTCAACTTAGTTTTTTTTTTCAGGTCAGATTATTATTAGAATAGATACCTTTTGGGCGCAACTCCTCCTAGAGTTTTCCACCAATCATTTTGAAACTATGCATACTTGTTCTACATGGTCTGTAGATGTGCATGTGGTTTTGGGGTTATCCTCCCATTATTTTTTATCAACTTTTTCTACTTTTTTGACTTAGTTTTTTCCAGGTTTGATTAGCAATAGAATAAATACCTTGTGGGCACAACTCCTCCTAGAGTTTTCCACAGATCATTTTGAAACTATTCATACTTGTTCTACATAGTCTGAAGATATGCATGTGATTTTGGGGTTATCCTCCTATTATTTTTTTTCAACTTTTTCCACTTTTTTGACTTAGTGGTTTCCAGGTCCGATTAGTATTAGAGTAGGTATCTTATGAGCGCAACTCCTCCTAGACTTTTCCACTGATCATTTAGAAACTATGCATATTTGTTCTACATGGTCTGAAGATGTGCATGTGGTTTTGGGGTTATCCTACCATTATCTTTTTTCAACGTTTTGCTTTTTTCATTTTACTTTTTGTCGCACCTGCTTTAGCATGGGTGACTTAGGCCTGCAAGTTTCCATCAGTTTGTCCGTCCATCCGTTCATCTTTCCGTCAACATTTACCCTGGGTGTCTTGTGAGCGCAACTCCTCTTACAGTTTTGTACCGATCATTTTGAAACTTTCCATGTGTTTTCTTCATGGTATGAAGATGTGAATATGTTTTGGATATAATTGCTAGATTATTTTTTGTCACTTTTTCCATATTGTGAACTTAGTCATTTTTCACCTCAATATATAGACAGTGGGTACCTCTTTTGAGCGCAACTCCTCTTACAGTTCTATACTGATTGTTTTGAAACTTTGCATGTGTTTTCTTCTTGGTATGAGGATGTGCACTTGGTTTGGGTATAAGTTAAGAACATTTTTTGTCACCTTTTCCACATTGTGAACTTAGTCATTTTTCACCCTCAATATATAGACAATGGGTACCTCTTGTGAGTGCAACTCCTCTAACAGTTTTGTACTGATCGTTTTGAAACTTTGCATATGTTTTCTTCATGGTATGAGGATATACCTGTTGTTTGGGTATAATTGTTAGAATATGTTTTGTCACTTTTTCCACATTGGGAACTTAGTCATTTTTCACCCTCATTATATAGACAATAGGGACCTCTTGTGTGAGCGCAACTCCTCTTACAGTTTTGTACTGATCATTTTGAAACTTTGCATGTGTTTTCTTTATTGTATGAAGATGTGCATGTGGTTTGGATATAATTGTTAGATTATTTTGTCACTTTTCCACATTGTTCACTTAGTCCCTTTTCACCCTCAATATATAGTCAGTGGGTACCTCTTGTGAGCGCAACTCCTCTTACAATATTATACCGATTGTTTGAAACTTTGCATGTGTTTTCTGGTTTGGGTATAATTATTAGAACATTTTTTGGTCTTTTTTTCACATTGTGAACTTAGTCATTTTTTTTACCCTCAATATACAGACAATGGGTACCTCTTGTAAGCGCTTACAGTTTTGTACCGATCATTTTGAAACTTTCATATGTTTTCTTCATGATATGAGGATGTGCATGTGGTTTGGGCATAGTTGTTAAAACATTTTTTATCACTTTTTCCATATTAGGAATTTTCACCCTCAATATATAGACATGGGTACCTCTTGTGAGCGCATCTCCTCTTACAGTTTTGTACTGATTGTTTTGAAACTTTAAAGATGTTTTCTTCATGGTATGAGGATGTGCATGTAGTTTGGATATAATTGTTAGATTATTTTTGTCACTTTTTCCACATTGTGAACTTAGTTATTTTTCACCCTTTATATATAAACAGTTGGTACCTCTTGTGAGTGCAACTCCTCTTACATTTTTGTACCGATTATTATGAAACTTTGCATGCGTTTTCTTCATGGTATGAGGATGTGCATATAATTTGGATATAATTGTTAGATAATTTTTTGTCACTTTGTCCACATTGTGAACTCCGACATTTTTCATCCTTTATATATAAACAGTTGGTACCTCTTGGGAGCGCAACTCCTCTTACAGTTTTGTACGGATTATTATGAAACTTTGCATGCGTTTTCTTTATGGTATGAGGATGTGCATGTGGTTCGGATGTAATTGTTAGATGAATTTTTTTTTTTCCACATTGTGAACTTAGTCGTTTTTCACCCTCAATATATAGACAGAAGGTATCTCATGAGCACAGTTCCTCATACAATTTTATATTAATCTTTTTGGAACTTTGCACATGTTTTCTCCATAGTCTGAAGATGTGCATATGCTTTTCATATAATCCTTGCCTTATTTTTTGTCACTTTTTTATACTTTTTGAACTTTGTCATTTACTGACCTCAGATGTATAGACAGTGGGTACATTGTGATTGCAACTTCTCGTACAATTTTAAACTGGTTGTTTTGAAACTTTGCACATGTTTTCTCCCAGGTCTGCAGAAGTGGTTTGGATATTATTTTTTAATTTATTTTTGTCTTTTTTTCCACTTTAACTTTGTCATTTTCTTAACCTCAGATTTTATGAAAGTGTACAGACTGTGGGTACTTTTTGAGCTCTTTCCACATTCTGAATTCCACATTGTGAACGTAGTCATTTTTCACCCTCAATATATAGACAGTGTGTACCTCGTGAGCAGAACTCCTCATACAATTTTATACTAATCTTTTTGAAAATTTTCACGTTTTCTCCATAGTCTGAAGATGTGCATCTGCTTTTCATATAATCCGTATCTTAATTTTTGTCACTTTTCCAACTAAGCACTATTTCATAACCACATCCTGATTGTGGCTCCTGTGACTTTTGCCCCAGCAGGTGCGACGCCGCCTTCCGCGGAATTCTAATTTCAAAATGATTTCACGGATATGTTCCTCTTATCCCCCTTTATAAAAATTGCCAAAATGATTCTGCTATGCTGAACAAATGGTCACCAGAGCTAAAAATAGAAAAAAACCCTTTCACATCAATCTCCGTGGCCAGTGGCCGGATTTCAAAATAATTTCACATCAATGTTCCTCTTATGCCCCATTACCAAAATTGCTATAATGGTTCTGCTCTGCTGAACAAATGGTTACCAGAGCTAAAAATAGAAACAAAACCTTTAAAGGACAGGATAAGTAGCTGTCCCAATTAACTTCTGAAAAAAGTCTGATTTTTTTTTTTTTTTTACTTATGGCCCTTTGAAAATTTCAGCATACAGTCCACCAAATATTAGCAGAGTTAAGCCCCTTTGAAAATTTCTGTAAATTTTTTGTTTCTGGCTATCTTCTCCTAGGTCACTGGACAATTCGGCCCATAACAAAATCGGCACATGACAAAATCGGCCCATAACCTTTTCGGCCCATACAAAATCGGTCCATAGCAATTTTGGCCCACAGTATAATTGATGGTATAATTGCTTTGTTTGCATATAATTGGTATGTTTGTACGGCCAAATCAGTAGTCTGTTTCTAAAAGACAAACTTACTAATTAAAGTAAATGGTCGATTAACTTTTACCTGTAATTGTTATTTTTCATTTTATGAGGTCGAAAAGGAGATAAAATGTAAAAAAAAAAAAAAAAAAAAAAAAATAGAAATTAATATAATCAATATAATTAGTATATAATCTCGGACCCATCAATGGGTCCGAGATTTAATATAATTTTTTCAATTAATTAAAATCATATAAGCTGAAAATGCTATCTTTAGTATTTTGAAAATGCTTATCGGTTATTTTCTTTGATCGTTCTCATTGTAGACATGAGTTAGAAAAGTGACATGTAGCGTTGTTTACAGCCACATTGGGCTTATTGTACACTGCTTTTCTTGTTTCTGAGCACTACCATTTCTTATGGAATACGATGTGGTACCTCCGTAGGATGCTGCTCGACAGTACTGAAACACAAAGAAAATAAGTCAAACAGGGCCCAGCAATTTCTACAATTTACCCAGCAATGATTGATCAGCCTACGCATCCGCACATTATGATCATGGCCGCTGCGCTGTGACACATTTTTCGTAGTTACAATGCACAGTGCAGATGCGCAGGCTGATACGAGTGTATGCTGGGCTCACATATTTAGACATTGATGTGCCCCTGCCCAATAATATTCCGAGCAAGAAACGAATAATGAATAAAACAGGAAAATAGCCTTGAAGAGACAAAAAATTACGGGTAATTGGCACGTGTCCTAATAAAGGACTCAAATTTGAGTAGTATGATAATCGATCTGTTTGTAAACATCACGGCACATGTCTACAAACGTACCAACGTAATATAATTATTGATACATTGCTTATCGGCGTGTGCAAATAAATAAATAAATAAATAAATAAATACCTTTCTGTTATCTCCATATCTTCCTCTCTTCGCTCGAGACCCATAATGGAGGAAACATCATCTTCCAAAGTGGCGGGAGTTGGAATGCCCAGATCCTGAAACAAAAATAAAAAAAAGTTCACATCGGTTTCAAACCAATACTTAACACCAAAAATTTATATTATGTATATGTTTAAATATAACAGCACTATGGCAAGCCATTTTACTATTTATTATGCAAAATAGATATCTTATATACTATATCAGATATCTTATATACTATATCAGATATCTTATATAGGATATAAGATATCCTATTTAGGATATAAGATATCTGTTTTACTAATTCAGATATCTTATATACTATAATAGATATCTTATATAGGATATAAGATATCTTATTTACTATATTAGATATCTTATTTGATTCAGCATATTAGATATCTTATATGCTATATAAGATATCTTATTTAATAAATAAGATATCTGATATACTAATTAAGATATCTGATATACTAAATAAGATATCTGATATAGCTAATTAAGATTCAAAAAAGCTTTTTTTTTTATTTATACAATGTTTGAAGCGAATAGATAATTAGCTACAATAGCTAGTCTACCTTGTGGTACTCTATCAGAAAATGTTCTTTTTTTTAAAAAATACCAAGTTTCTAAATGTTAAACATATCAACTGTACCTGATCTCGATCGCTACGTCTACAAGCGTCACATTTCCACTCAAAACCGACACCATCTCTTTGTCATTTGGTCATCTGCAGGTATGTCTTCTGATCAATACCTGAAAACAATATTAACAAACGATTATTATATTCCCTCGAAATTAAGAATCAAGCATGAGGAAAGAAAGAAAGAAAGAAAGAAAATAAATAGAAAAGAAAGAAAGAAAATATACCCAAATGAGTACCCCAAATTTTTCGAAGAAAAAAAAATCATCTAAAACAACAGTCTTTACGGCTTGAGAATTTAAATTAAATTTATCAGATAGACGTGTTTTCGAAAAGAAAAAACTGTCAGACAGACAAACAGTTAGACAGACGGGCGGCAAGACATTCTTTCGGAGAAAGAAAGAAAAAAAGAAAGAAAGAGAGAAGGAAAGAAAGAAAGAAAGAGCATCAACTTATAGAATAATCTGAAAAAATGAACAAATAAAATATTTATTACACTATTCAAAATAAATAAATAAACACCTGTTTTACACAGCCTATGTTGCCATCTTTCACAACCGTCGCATTGCAGAGAGTGTTGTCTCCTTTTAACTTCCTTATTACACGAAATACACAAAGAAACATCCATGACGTACAAATGTATCGTTTTGGTGTTAGACGGAAAGACGGGCATTTATATTCAAAGATGATGCCGAAAAAATATCACTCTAGAAAGAGTGACAGTTGACATTAGTTGGCAGTGGACACGTCGGCTTTTGTTTGTGAGTGGCACTGGCACTTGATTAGAACAGGGATGCCCCTGATTGGAACTGCTTGGGTAGTACGTGATGTTGCCACTAATTACACATAATTAATTAGGCAATGTCAAATAGATCACTACTCAGTTTCTGATCTAAAAAATACAATTACAAAGTTCATAAATATCTTTTTCTTTCTGAATTAACATACCCTCGATAATGTGTTTTTTTTTGTTTTTTTTTTATTTCATATAACTTTTTCATAACAAAAGTTCATAACGAGAAAACTCATAAGTGAGGGAGGTAATTATTGCAAATGATATAAGAGTAAAGGCCGAGCGGTAAAAAGGGATATAGAAATATATTCATTCTTTTTTTTTTTTTTTTTTTTCATTATTACTTTCACTAACCATCTTCTTGTATTTCCGCTGATATGTGGCCCTATACAAGCCTCATTATCACTTATGGGCCGAAATTGCTATGGGCCGATTTTGACATGGGCCGATTTTGTCATGGGCCGATTTTGTTATGGGCCGAATTGACCCGGAACCTTCTCCTACAGTTTACATCGCATCAAGCTGAAACTTCGTAAATAGTTATACCATGATGTGGAGCAGTGCATATTATTTCGAGGTTACAGTACACCAAATATCGGCAGAGTAAAGCCCCTTTGAAAATTTCTGAAACTTTTCGTTATTGGGTAACTCCTCCTACAGTTTACATCCGATCAAGCAGAAACTTGACTTGTAGTTAGACCATGACGTGGAGCAGCGCATATTGTTTTGAGATTACAGTCCACCAAATATTAGCAGAGTAATGTCCCTTTAAAAATTTCTGTAAACTTTTCGTTTCCGGCTTACTCCTATAGGTCACATCCGATCAAGCTGAAACTTTGTAAATAGTTACACCATGATGTGGAGCAGCGCATATTGTTTCGAGGTTACAGTTCACCAAATATCAGCAGAGTTATGCCCCTTTGAAAATTTTGGTATTTTTTTTGTTTCCAGTTAACTCCACTTATAGTTTACATCCGGAGCACTGAATTATACAGGAGTCAATATATATGTGCTACACCTGAGTAATTGCCACAGGCGTATAATGCCTCCGCTGCGGAGCTTTTGTTAAACTAATTCATTATACTCAGAAAATATACATATATATATATATATATATATATATATATATATATATATATATATATATATATATATATATATATATATATATATATATATATATAAGTAATTTTCGCTAGATATATTGATCAAATCAGTCTAGAAGATAACATTTTGAATGGGAAGAAAAATTCACCAACCAACATTTTTAGGTTGCCAGTACAAAAGTACAGGAAGAACTATTACACTACCCCTGGTGTCGTCAGCGGCGTTAACAAAAATAAACATTTATGTTTTATGTCAAAATCAAAGACCCTATATTTTCTAAATCCTCAGATGGATTTAATCTATGTATGGTATGATCATAGATATTGGATCAAAATTTCATTGACCATTATCCACACCCCTGCTCATGACCTAGAGATCAAGGTCAGTCACGGACTTAGAAATTTTTATGTTAAAATTTGCGTCAAAGTTTTTTAGATCTGATAGACAAGCGTGTTCAGGTGAGCTGTCCTGTTTACTGTTTAGCGACAGGCCTTGTTCATATTTTTGTCTGTACTCACAAAAGATCATATGATATCAAGAAAACTATCTGTCAGCCAAACAAGTTGCAAGGTAATAACGATATCATTATAAGGCTGCTGGCTGACTAGACATATGGGAATGGGAAAGTCCCAGACCAATTTGTGCAGCCACAAGTCCAGTTTGCGCAGACACATGTCGGAACAAGATCCTGGCTATTAGTCCTTTATTGTCTATAAGGTCCCTATATATTGTGTAGGTGAACAGCGAAGATCCAGACCAGACTGCGCGGACACGCAGGCTGGTCTGCATCTTTGCTGTTTGCACATGTTCTACTCATCACGAAAACATGCCTATATAATTTTGACCCCCTTAAACCCCACTTTTATGTTATAAAACTGGGGTTTGCAGGGGTAAACATTACTTTTTATATTTCTACTCAAAAACATAGATTGTGGGTACTCATTAGAACCGCCTCGTCGAGGCGGTTCTAACGAGTACCCACAATCTATGTTTTGAGCAGAAATATGAAAAATATCAGAATTTTTATCTGAAAATGTTCATTTTTTGGTGGTAAAATTTTCAGTATATTTGAATAGGCTTGTTTTCGTTATGTAATCCCCTTTCTTAGCTGCCGGCCCATATATATCGGTATAGGGTTTAACTTCCTGGTCTTCAAAGAAGCGTACATTTACTTATGTAGCCGTGTTCAAGTCGCAAACAACTGGTTAAGGTGTAAGATTATATTTTGTCAGTCCTTTGGAGTAGTGCTGCAACAACTAGGGTGAGGCTTTACAATTTGGGCCAAATTCCAGACTTTGATTTGAATAAGGGATAGTAACACTGGGGGATGAGTTAAACTCTGTGTGTGTGTGTGTGTGTGTGTGTGTGTGTGTGTGTGTGTATTAGTGTGTGCTATCATCTAAAATAGAGTTGTATCATGATAATTTTTTTTTGGTGGGGTTTTGGCATTTGTGGTTGTTCACAACCTTTCAGATATTCAGCCAGTTAAATCTCACTAGTTGTAAACTTATAATGGCATACATATATATACTGACCCATACTGACATATAAACCAGGCCTTTTCCTTTCATAATCGAATACTCGAGACCAGGTTGGTTAACAACTAGGTGCTCTTGCAACAAATCGTCGCTCCAGATAAGGTGTTTTTTCAGCAAAAAAAGTACTGATGTTTTTCTTATTTCTCAACAGAAACAGCTATTGAGTACCAATGTTTGATTTTTATTTTTATTTTTTATTTTATTTTATTTTTTTTTGTTTTGTTATTTTTTTTTTTTTTTTTTTTTTTTTTGAGAAATGCGAAAAATATTTACTTGATACTCCTTCTACCTGGAGCTATGAACAAATGTCTGAACTCTTTCCTTGGACCATATTTCACTATGTTATCGTACTCAAATTTCCTCAGACTTTGGTAGATAAATGTTGTCTGTTTATAGGTGTGTCAGGAACACCGATTCAGGTCATCACAAACTATTTCAACCTGGAGCAGGCACCAGACTGGCATCTATACCAGTACCATGTGGACTTCAATCCCACCAGTGGAAAGCAAGAGAATGAGAATTGCCCTTCTTTGCTCTCATGACGACCTTATTGGGAAGACCAAGGCTTTTGATGGCATGGTCTTATTCTTACCTATAAAGCTGCAGAATCAGATACCTGATTTACCTTAAATACTGTAACACTTCCCTACCATGCTTCTAAAGTTTCGCAACTACATTTTACTATCTGTTGATGAATCTAAAAATCAGCTGGATGAGTGAAAATGATGTAGACCCTAATCAGATGTCTCATTCTTTGGGGTCTGATCTGGGTCTACATTGCTTGCCAAAGCCTGTCTGTCCCAGTACTTTGGGTTATTAACTTCATATGGTAGTAACTTTCAAACTTCAAGATATCACAAGGCTGGAACAATATACAGAATATTACAGTGACGAGGTACTATAAAAAAAAAAAAAAAAAAAAAAAAAAAAACAGTTTCCACGATCATATCAGACATCTTCACAAGGCTGAAACATTGTTGACTGGACCATTAAAACTTAACCTTTACCACTCTCTTGCCCAATTCAGCAGATGACACATTTATGATATTTTCTTATTTTTCATGGAAAACAGGTTTTGACAGTTCATGCAAATTGTCTCCAATAGAGACAATTTGCATAAAATGTCAAATCCTGTTTCCTGGGAAAAAGAAGGAAAAATGTTTCACAATGTCTGCTGAAAATTTTACCCAGAGTGCTAAGCGTTTAAACAGAGAATAAAAAATGCAAACAAAAAAAAATAAAAATAAAACGAGGTATATCCACGCGCATTTAAAGAAGAAGAAGAAGAAAAAACAAAACAAAACAAAACAAAACAAAAAAAAAAAAAAAAAAAAAACAGCAAAACATTGGCTAATAATTAGAAATCTTGAATTATTGAGGTGTTGTTGCATGATAGCTCCAGATAAGTATTGATGTTTTTATGCCATCGCCTATTCAAAGAATGGCGGAAAGGAATTAAGTTTTACTCTAATCCGAGCTGCCTTCTGATATTTACTGTTTGGCGGCTTTAGCGTCAGAGGACGTCAGTATGTCAAAACTCTAAAATTGTGTTTGTTCAATGGGTGCTCGTATTCCAGCCGTTACTGTCCCGTTGACATAAAGTTTCTGCCAGTGAAGTAACCTTACGCCAATAGGAAAAGAATAATAATTATACCTGGCAACGCACTTAAACAACTTCCAAAGTCATAGAATAAGGTGTTATGGTTACTTTCTCAATGACATCTAAATTTCGAATTGCACACTATATTAATGTTGACCTCAAATATTCACGCGACCTCTGCATGACGTATTGTGGTGCAGATACAAATTTTTACTTTCCACCTGATACAAGTAGTAGAATTTTGTCGCACCTGCTTTAACATGGACGACTTAGGCGTGCAAGTTTCCGTCCGTCCGTCCGTTCGTCTTTCCGTCAACATTTACCCTGGGTGTCTTGTGAACTCAACTCCTCTTACAGTTTTGTACCGATCATTTTGAAACTTTGCATGTGTTTTCTTCAAGGTTTGAAGATGTGCATGTACTTTGGATGTAATTGTTAGATTTTTTTTCTTCACTTTTTCCACATTGTGAACTTAGTCATTTTTCACCCTCAATAATATATAGACAGTGGGTACTTCGGCAGCACAACTCCTCGTACAATTTTTTACTAATCTTTTTGGAACTTTGCACATGTTTTTTTCCATAGTCTGAAGATGGATATAATTGTTAGAATATTTTAATCACTTTTTCCACATTGTGAACTTAGTAATTTTTCACCTCAATATATAGACAGTGGGTACCTCTTGTGAGCGCAACTACTCTTGCAGTTTTATACTGATTGTTTTGAAACTTTGCATGTGTTTTCTTCATGTTATGAGGATATGCATGTGGTTGGGTATAATTGTTAGAACATTTTTGTCGCTTTTTCCATATTGTGAACTTAGTCATTTTCACCTCAGTATATAGACAATGGGTACCTCTTGTGAGCGCAAGTCCTATCGCAGTTTTGTACCGATCGTTTTGAAACTTTGCGTATGTTTACTTCATGGTATGAGGATGTGCACGTGATTTGGATATAATTGTTAGATTATTTTTTGTCACTTTTTTTTCCACATTGCGAACTTAGTCAACTCCTCTTACAGTTTTGTACCGATTATTATGAAACTTTGCTTGTGTTTTCTTCATGGTATGAGGATGTGCATGTGATTTGGACGTAATTGTTAATTTTTTTTTCTTCACTTTTTCCACATTGTGAACCTAGTCATTTTTCACCCTCAACAATATATAGACAGTGGGTACCTCGGCAGCACAACTCCTCATACAATTTTTACTAATCTTTTTGGAACTTTGCACATGTTTTTTTCCATAGTCTTAAGATGAGATGTGCATGTGCTTTTCATATAATCCTTGCCATATTTTTTGCACTTTTTTGTTCTTTTTGAACTTTGTCATTTACTGACCTCAGATGTATAGACAGTGGGTACCTTGTGATTGCAACTTCTCATACAATTTTAAACTGGTCTTTTTGAAACTTTGCACGTTTTCTCCCGGGTCTGCAGAAGTGCACGTGGTTCGGATATGATTTTTAAATTTTTTTGGTCCTTTTTTCCACTTGAACTTTGTCATTTTCTTTTCTATAGAAATTACATAGGTCAGACCAAGTATTGGCCGTATTCTTAATTTTAGGGTAAATGTTTGAAAACAAAACACAGAAACAGAAAAGACAAATGTTTGTGATAAGATATGATCAATTATAACAAAATATAGAGGATCTTACACGAGTGGTTATTTAATATGAAATTTATGAAAGGTAATTTAGGTATTTTGCGAGCCTTGGCGAGCAAAATACCGAAATTAACCAACGTGTTTCATAAATTTCATATTAAATGACCACGAATGTAAGATTCTGTTTATCACATGGCTTTTCCGATGACAAAAAAATGCACAAAATATATTTTTAAAGATAACGGCTTTCCATAGCTAAGCGGAACAACTCACTACCAAGGATTCAATAACGCTACGCAACAAAAATAGTTCGCATATTATTTTATAAGTACCGAAAATAACTAGAAACAGGATAGGCCTCGGTGGCTCAGTTGGATGCACCGTCCGACTGGAGACCAGGAGGTCGCGGGTTCAACCCCCGCCGAGGTCGGCAACATTCCTTCGTGGAGATTGATCATGAAATATTTTCTACGGTTATTCTCTCCCTTCCGCTGATTCAAGAAGGGCAGTTGTCAGTTTCTGGCGAAAGAATGTGCACAATACTGGTTAACCGCTTAGAGGACTAAACATGCCCAGTAAACGTGTGGTTAGGTAAACTGACCGCGCTCGACATGACCCCATTGGGTTGACTGGGCCGTAAAACCTCAACACAAACAAAGAAACAGGATAAATATGCCATTTATAGCGAACGAAGTGAGCTCTACGGTAGAGAATGTGATCAAGGAAAAGAAATATATAACGATATATACTTTCAGCAGTAATCGCTCTGACCAATTTTCTTCCGTTTTTTCTTCCCGGAAGTTGTCACCGGAAGTTGGCAGAACTAACTATTCACAAAATTTGGGTCTCACTAAGAAGCGACACGAAGTGACAAGAAAGGAGTGTTAATAAGTTGTCACCGGAAGTTAGAGGACTTGATTATGTGTCTCACTAATAAGCGTCACAAAGTGACCAAACGAGTGTCAATAAGTGTCACGAACATATTTTGCTGATTATTTTTATTATTTTATTATTGATTTTGTTTGTTTGTGTTGAGGTTTTACGGCCCAGTCAATCTAATGGGGTCATGTCGAGCGCGGTCAGTTTACCTAACCACACGTTTACTGGGCAGGCTTAGTCCTCTAAGCCGTTAACCAGTATTGTGCACATTCTTTCGCTTATTATTGATTTACATAATATTTTTATATATTGATATTCATTCTTTAATGATGCTGTGAAGGGCTTTTGAAGAGTGCAGATATAGGTCTGTGCTGTGCTCGCATTTAGGCTAAGTCTATTTTCATATTAGCGGGCACAGCTCACGACGCGCGAAGCGCGTCGCGAACGAAGTGAAGTCTACGGTAGAGAATATGATCAAGGAAAAGTAACATACAACGATATATACTTTCAGCAGAAATCGCTCTGACCAATTTTCTTCCTTTTATTTCCCGGAAGTTGTCACCTGAAGTTGGCAGAACTGACTATTCACAAAAATTTGGGTCTCACTAATAAGCGTCACGAAGTGACAAGAAAGGAGTGTCAATAAGTGTCACGCACATATTTTGCTGATTATTTTTATTATTTATTTTTGATTTACATATATTTTTTATATACTGAAATTCATTCTTTAATGATGCTGTGAAGGACTTTTAAAGAGACTACAGATGGGTCTGTGATGGCTCACATTTAGGCTAAGCCTATTTTCATATTTACTTCGTTAAACTGAAGGAAATAATGATGATTTGTATTTGAGCTAATAAATATTTCATTTGAATAAATCAATTCAAAACTAAACATTCCATTGAAAAATGTCTTTCAGCGAGTCAGTATGTCACTGAGAATCAGTAGGGAAATTCCCCACAGTCAACTGTCGTAACCTTGATCAATACAGTTTATACGGTGGTTGACACACTCCAGTAAATGACAGATTGCAAGACAATAAAAGATTTTAACTGTAGTTTGGATTTTAATTTGACACATTTATTGACTGTCTGAATCGTGTCATCCACCAGTGCTTATTTGGAGGAGGTGAGTTTTTTCATTGACGGTTCGACGATATCGATGTTGAAAGTGCCTCCAAATATGTTGCCGGAAACATCGAATTTTAACCACCATGAATATTTCTGGTAGCCGTGTTATTCACATTGTGATGGTTTTGTGTCTTCCCCCCTCCATCGGTCTAACATTTATCGGTCATCTCAAAATCATTTCAAAATTGAAGGCAGGATCTGTTCTAAATGTGAAAATTGTATCGGCGAACGCGGGCACCATCTTGGTTGCTATCTATTAGCGGATAGAATATGATGTCTATTAGCGGAGTAATACGAATATTAATGAGGGTAATTAGGCTAACCAATGGGAAGCATTGCAGGTGTAATTACACGTGTGGTTATATGATTTTTATGACATGGGTTATTTCACTGAATAACTTGACGGTGATAAATTTTCATTTTAAATAAAACTCCAAGCAAAAAACGTCCTTCCGAGTGATGTCGAAAGGACAGTAGCACAACGTTGCATTCACGTCGCTGCAACATCATGTGACGTTGTATAAACGTCATGTGCTCGCTGGGATGGTTTTGTCTTGAACTGTTGGAAATTATCAGAAAATTTAAATGTCAACTTTATTTAGAATAATTGAACTTGCACAAAATTGTCCGCTCAATCCACATCCAAGAATCAAAATATTAACTCTGGTCCTGCTGAACCCGGATATGCCCCTGTCTTTGCAAACAGTGTAGGACCAGATCAGTTGGCTTGAAGAAGCCAACCGATATAGATCTGCACTGTTTGTCATTCAGTATGTGAATTTATAACAACCTGGATCAAGCAATCTGATTGGCTGACAGAACTGGGCGTGGCATCTTAATTTATTCAGCACGACAAAGGTTCAATTCAGCATGCTTAAGGCTGGTCTTTGAAGTCCTGTTTTGTTTTAAATAAGCTTGCCATCAAATTCTGCTAACTGGGTAGGGATCGCCTGTTTTGAGTGCCCAATCGCATTGTCAGGGTAGAAGAGCATCTATACGCCAACTGCCATAAATTGTTCCACACCAACTTTTCTGACAAAATTGCATATGCAAACAGCGCAGGTGCAGGTAAGTAGTTTCTTTAAGGTGCAGTCTGACCATGATCTACGCTGTTTGCCATTCCTCAAAGTATTTTGTGAAATAAACACACGAAGAACAAACTATATTATGTATCTTATGGATAATGACCGAGACTTCCGGGGAAAATATAGTAAGTATTTCATAATATGAAATGAGGCCCTCTCAGGGGTTATGGGGAGCAGGGGAAAAATGTCATTTATTTCAGGGGAACGGGAACACAAGTCTAAAATGAAGGGAACAGGGGAACAAATGTAATTTTGTGGAGCAGGGAACATAGAAAAAAATTTTGATTTTAGCCGGGGAACAAGGGAAAATGCTGAAAAATTTCAAGGGAACAAGGGAACAGGTACCTCCACGCGGGAAGGCCTCTAAAATAATTCCTAGTGCGAAATTATCAATGTATAAATGACGTCATGTAACAACATTATATGACGTAACGTACGTTTGAAGCAAAATATGACGTCATTTAAGTAAATAGAATGACTAAAATTGATTTTTATGGTATATGTAATATAAAATTTAGTCCACAATTGTTTTAAAATACGGGAAATAACTCCCCAGGCTTTGAAAGTCCTGATAAAAACCTCGTGCTGAAGCACTCGGTTTTAATAGGACTTTCAGTGCCATAGGGAATTGTTTCCCGTATTTCAAAACAACTATGGACTAATATCTGTGTAAGCAAAAATATGGAATTAACCCGTCAGCCTGGAGACACCCAAAGGGAAATTGGCAAACAGTGCTGACCCAGATCAGATGCCACAGAATGTGGCATCTGGCATTCTGTGGCATCTGGCATCTGATCCGGGTCCATACTCTTTGCATTAAATACAGGAATTTCTATAAAACGTATTGATAATAAAAACTAACTAGACACCGGAAATAGACCGGTCCAAAGTGTTGTGGTAGAAGAGTCCACTCGACGTTAATGGGATAATGGGATAATTGTTTGAACGTTTCAGACATATTCCATATTTAGCGTCCGCAACGTGCTGAACGCTTAGCACTCTGGGTCAACTTTTCAGCAGACGACACTGAAATATTTTTCTTATTTTACCCAGAAAACAGGATTGACATTTCATGCCAATTGCCTCTACTGGCCTTCATCATCACCCTTTCCATTGTCTCCATATGACTTAAATAATGTTGAAAGGGACGTAAAACACTAAGCCATCATCTGGCGTTATTTAGTTCAATTCGACTACGAATACGCAACTACAGAGGAGGATATGGTACTGGGCCGCCCAGTGATGTTTGTCCGCCTTCTTAACAGGACGCATGTATTTGCTCAAGCCTATAGAAATTTTTAAAGTACTTATGTTATCCTTTAAATTATGTCTCGCGCTGAGAAAAGGTGGCTTCCGGGCATTTGCTGGCAGCAATGACCCAGATGAGAGTGCGCGGATCAGGGCCTTCGCTGCCCGCTTATAGAAGAATTGGGCACTGTGGAACAAATCGATGTATAGCAAATAAATTTATCAGATTGTGCGTTTTTGCTGGCTGGTCTAGATTTTTACTGTTCGCACATGCACCCCACCCGAAAAAACCCTTTTCTCATGGCTAAAGCGCTAAGCAAATTTGTAGTATACGACATTCTAGAATTTATTTATTTTATTTATTTATCTATTTTTTTTTTTTTTTGAGAAACAAGAATTGACATTCGCACGAAATGGCAAGGCTTATTTACTATGAAAAAAAAAAAAAAAAAAATAAACAAATAAAAGAATAATAATCCAAAGTGTCGTCTGCTGTAGTTCTGATTAGCGTTTCAAAGGGTAATGTATAGCCGATGTTATACTTCTCATTTATAAATGTTTGCCCAGTAATAATAAGTAAACATTCAGTAATTGTAGACTTCGTCACGCAAAAATGCCCGTATCGTAAATACCCAGATCAGTTTACTTATCAATGCAGTCTTATCAGGACGTTCGATGCTTTCTTATAAATACACTGGATGTTATAGGATCAAATAGCGAAATGCATAGACCTAGATCAGACAGGCCAGATTCACGGATCTGGGCAGTGGTTTTTCGATTATGTCGGAAGGCACCTTTATAAGCGATATTAGCTGGAAACCAGTCACTTTCTCATTACCATTGGTGTATATCCACCAGACGTCCCCAATATGTACTGTACCTACATACCTACAGACAACGTCATAACTGGTTCCGCTTACCCACCCCGGAAATTAATTAACCTTTATCACCCTCTGGGCTAATTCAGCAGACTGCAAATGGATGATATTTTTCTTATTTGTTTTCCCAGAAAATAGGCCTTGACATTTTGTCTACCCAGGGGATCAGACTGCCTAATAAGCCTCCACCTTCAGGAATTCGATAGAAAACTGGTACTGTATATTGGGCACCTTAGAAAGATTATGTAAAGAAATCAGATGTAATTTTTAATTCGCATCTAAGAGATTTTAGACAAAAAAATTGTGGCCCGTGAGTAGGAAATTAGACAACAGATTTTCAAAATTGTTTAGCCTCCTCCCCACCCCCACCCCCCACACCTCAGTCCCATACCCCTACCCTCCACCGGGTTAAAACATTTATTGGTGCATTAGAGTCATTCATTTCACATGGACTGGCTCATTAAATAAATATCATATTCTGTGTACACGCATGCTGAGTCTGTGACAAGTCCGCTTAGCCATACGTTAGTAAATATCATTATTTGTTTTACCCTGACCTTGCTTTAGTAATTCGACATAGTTTCTTTTTTAAGTTTACTGTATTTATTTTCTTCGAATTTTAGAATCATGAAGCTATACTTATGTTCAATCTACAATTTAACAATTCGTAGGACAGAAAGTACCTATTTCACGCTCAGTTAAAAAAAGTGTACCAATGGCACAGATTTTATCCGGTCACACGTATTGGCACATAATTTATCTGCTGCCATGCACAAATAGCATGCAGTGCCAATATTGATCGTGTCAAATGTGGTTTTACTTATATCCTTTGACAAAAAATCCACAGCTGACAATGTTTTGGCAAAGATATTATCAGCTTACTTCTTCTGTAATTTAAACTTAACAAATGACCCCTTCAATGACTATAAATATGTAACCAAGGCACAGAATACCGTCACTCGTAGCTGAGTCCGTTTGCTTTTTTCTTTTATTCATACTATGAAGATACAGTCTACCGGCATACATAGAACTGTTTTAAAAAGTTTTGATATGCTAATGTTCCGTAGGTAGAGACAGTGATCTAACTGTTAAACGAAATCTAAAGGAATAACGAACCTTCTACGAGGGTCGTGCAAAAAGTTCTGTCATTAATAGGCTTCCTTAGTTTTATCCCAGGTATATTTTAAAAAGGCTTCACTGCACTTGAATGGTGTGTTGAATAGCTAATGATACCCCTTTATTTCGTGCAAATTGCTTTCCAACTGACCGAGTCATTTCAAATTGAAATAGATGCAGTCATATACACTGACCAATTTACTTGTTACATTGGAACATGGACCAGAAGACTGAAATTCGTATCTATATTAAATGCCGCATTAGGCTTAATAAAGATTCAAAGCAGATATTTAATGAATTGTGTGGTATATATGGACCTAAGACCATTTCAGTGCGCGCAGTTTTTAGGTGGGTTAAAGCTTTCAAAGCTGGGAAATTTTCTGTTGAAGATGATACCCGTCCTGGAAGGCCTAAAACCTCAGTTACCAAGGCTGTTGTAAAGATTGTGGTCGAACAGGATGCGCAATCGTCTGTCAAAGATATAGCTAGTTGTACTGGCATATCAGAAGGCAGTGTGCAAACAATTCTGAAAAAAAAACGTTTGGACCTGAGAAAGGTTTACGCTAGGTGGGTACCTCATTTGCTCACTGAGGAGCAAAAGACACAACGCCTTAAATGTGCCTGGGAACTTTTGAAAACATACAAAGGCTGTAACAGTCAGGTTATCTAACTTGCTAACAGGTAATGAAACCTGGGTGCACATGTTTGAGCCACAAAGAAGGGCTGATAATAAGCAATGGAAGCGAAAAGATAAAAAAACGCCCATGTATTGCCAAGAGAACCATAAGTTCGAAAAAGATGTTGTACGCAGTTTTCTTTTATTCAAGTGGGTCAGTCGTTCAAGTGCCTTTTCCATCTGGTCATACAGTCACTGGCCGATTCTACAAGAATTCTGTACTGAAGAAACTGAAAGAGTTTTACAATAAGAAACGACCAAGCAAAGGATGGTCAGGAGTCCACCTTTTACATTACAACGCCTCCTCTCATAAGTGTGAGGTTGTTAAGTCTTTTTTGGCATCTGAAAAGGTGAAAGGTTTAAACCATCCACCTTATTCACCTAACCTGAGACCCTGTGACATTTTTTTATTTCCAAGGCTTAAGAAAATGTTTTCTGGAAATAAGTAGAAGTTCTCTTGGCAGCGCTATTTATCAGTGTCTCCAACAGATACCAAATGAAGACTTATTTATATGCTTTTCGCGACTGGGTAAAAAGGTTACAAAAATGTGTTTCAGTAAAGGGAGAATACTTTGAAGGTTTGTAATAAAATATGTTTGATAAAACGTGGCACTGAAGTAATCCGAACCCAGTGACAAAACTTTTTGCAGGATCCTCGTAACATGAGCACACTTACCAGATTTTCTCCTTTGGTACGGATAGCATCGTCATTTGGCACAAATAGCATCAAGCAACCCTATTTGGAACAAGTAGCATCGGATACGGTTAGGCACCGTGCATATAAAGAAGTCTAGAGCCATGTCAAGAAGTATAGAGCTATGTAAAGAAGTCTAGAGCTATGTTAAGCTGTCTTAAGCTATGTAAAGAAGTCTGGAGCCATGTAAAGAAGCTATGCAATGAAGTCTAGAGCTTTGTAAAGATGTCTAGAGGTATGTTAAGATGGCTAGAGCCACAAAAAGAAGTTGAGGGATATGTAAAGAAGTCTAGAGGTATGCGAAGAAGTCTAAAGCTATGTAAAAAATCTAGCGCTATGCCAAGAAGTCTAGAGCTATGTAACGAAATCTTGAGCTTTACAAGGATGTCTAGAGCTATGTAAAGAAGTCAAGAGCTTTGTAAAGAAGTCTAGAGCTATGCAAAGAAGTCTAGAGCTATGTAAAGAAGTCTAGAGCTATGCAAAGAATTCTAGGGTCTTGTGAAGAATGTAAAGATGGCTAGAGCTACGTAAAGAAGTCTAGAGACCTGTTAAGAAGTCTAGAGTTATGTAAAGAAGTCTACAGCTGTGTAAAGGTATCTAGAACAATGTTAAGAAATCTAGAGGTTTATAACAATTAGAGCTATGTAAAGATAGCTAGAGCTACTGAAGACGTCTAGAGCTATGTTAAGAAGTCTAGAGCTATGTAAAGGAGTCTAGCGCTATGTAAACAAAGCCATTCTGGGGTTGTCGAAGATGAGAAGCATTTAGGTTTTAATTGTAATTTGTATGGTTCTCTTCGGCAGCCATTTTTTAACTTATGTTAACAAAATATATCAAAACTTTTCAAAATCATCACAGGCTGACCAATTCATTTGGCTAATGAATAATGAATCAGAGGAAGTAATTTCCTTGTTTTCTAAATATATATATGACTGTTTTAAACATTGAAACACCAAGGCTTAATCACAAATTGTACTTCACAACATCCATATAGAGTTTATAAATAGGTATATGTTACTAATTTTTACTTGTGTATACAAAATTACGTATCACCAAAGGTTTCTTCACTTTTCTCCAACTTCCTTCTGTTACGGCATTTTTTTTAATCAACTTGCTTTTATATTGCTGCGTTGGGTGTTCTTTGTGTTGACAAGTCTGTGCCAATAGTAACCATGTTAAAACCTACTTCATATAGTAAAAAGGGGGTTTATGTGTGTAATGTTCTTAAATATTGCAGCTGTTGAAGACCAGTGAAAAAGACGTCTTGCTACATCTACAGTTTAATCTATTATAAAAACATACATGCTCAGAACAACCATCCAGTATATATCAACGTCAAGGCTAATTAAGACATACAAACGAGCCTGGTTGATGTCGTATACTCTCACATACAGCTCTTAACAATACATTACATTCCCTTCCTTCCTTTAAAAATGAAAATTAATCTTTAATTAAAAACGTTAAATGAATTTAACTTGTTAGAAAATACTCTACACTTTATTATAACTGCCCATATTAGAAGAGTAAGTATGGTAATGAGTACCTCCAACACTATTCTTGTATATCAAGTTCTTCTGTCAAGATAAAACATGAAGCAAAATAAACTTGAAACTGAAGCAGGGCAGAATGTCCATTTATCCTTTTTTATGTGATAAATGGAACTTATTAAACTGTCAAGAATGCAACACTTTCACACACATATATACATTCCAGTGTCACTGCTTATTTAAGCATTATTTCAGCATGATATTTATTACTGATTTTAATCTGGTTCATTAAGACTTCTCACATGGGAAATGTGTCTGTAAAATAATTGGTTTGTCTGTGATCTGAGTTTTACACGAGGCCCATATTGTCCTACTACAGTATACCAGTCATTTTCCGATTTTCCAGGGTTGTGTTTCTGTCCCAATCAAAATCGTTTATACGCCTTCTTAGCACGTTGTCTGCGTTTCTCTTCATTACAGATTTCTGCTTTGCGTCCGTTTAGCGTAACCTGTCTGGGCTGTTCCCTTATCAAATAAGGGGAGCTTATTTGTCACCTTCCTGTTAAAAAGTAACTGACATGGAGGGACGTTCGTAATACACTGAGGTGTGGTACGATAGTTCAGTAGGTATATTTCTGTTTTCCAGTTTTTTTTCATAAGGCAAGCTGACTGAATTGCTTTTTTTCAAACTTTTATTGAAACCATCTACTAATCCGTTGGCTATGGGTCAATAAGGTATTACTTTTCTACGTTTTATTGCATTTTCAGTTAAGAAATGTTCAAACTCTTCTGATACAAATTGTCTTCCATTATCTGAAACCAATTCATTTGGATATCCACGAATTACGAAGATCTTGATCAGTCTGTTAATGATTGTACTTGACGTTATGGATTGTAAAATCTCAGCTTCTGGGTACCGTGAAAAATAATCCACTAAAACCGGACAAAATTGTCCACCATGAAATGGTCCGGTCTTGTCAATTCCTATTTTTTCCCATGGTTGGTTTGGTAATTCAGTAATCTGTATTGGTGGTGGTTTAGCTAGATGTGACAATCTTTGACATACACCACAGTTTGATATTAGTCTCTCTACATCGTTGGATATTCCTGCCCTCCATATTTTTCGTGTAGCAAGGCTTTAGAACCATAAATACCTTGATGTGTTTCATGTAAAATGGACAATACACATTCCTGTAATTTATCAGTTTGCCTCCGTGCAGTAGCAAATTCCCATGTACTTACAGTTCTGAACGTATCTTAAAGTAGGGTGACAGAGTTTTGTCATGTGCTGGTCATTTATTAGTTTTCAAACACTGTCAGATTTCACTGAATAGTTCACCCTTTGATGATTCTGACTCAATTTCATGCAAGGTCATTTGCCTTTGGCACTGAATGCTCAGCCACAAAATTTATATATTATTCAGCTTCTTCACTCAAATAATCACTTTGATTGTCTTTGATTGGTGATCTGCTCAATACATCAGATGCATTTAGTGTTCCAGGCAGATATTCTACTGTAAACGTATGGCTGTAAACGTAATATTTCTGTATCCCCGCAGGTGGTTCATGAGAAGGTTAAAAGATGCTGATGGTTATGGTCTGTTAACACAGTAAAGTTAATTCCATACAAGTAGACATGGAATCGTTCTATACTCCAAGTCACTCCTAATGTTTCACGTTCGATCTGTGAATATCTTCTCTCAACCGCGTTTAACGTGGGGTTGGTGTAGACCACTGGCCTAAAATTACCATTTTGTTTCTGTTCAAGAATGACACAAACGCTACGGGACTTGCATCAACGATAAGCCTAATTTCTGCATTAGGTTCGCAATATGACATCACTTCGGCACTTACTGATGCTTCTTTGAGAGTCTTATACGCATTTTCCTGTTCTGTTTCCTAGCGAAGTTCTTCATGTTTTCGTGTTAACTTCCTCAATGGCTCACTGATTGTTGCAAAATTTGGCACAAATTTTGAACAGAATGAAACAAGTCCTAGATAAGATTTAACTTCTTTTACATTTTAGGCTTTATCTGTTTGAAGTACTGCCTGAATTTTACTGTCTTGAGGTTTTAGTCCTTCAGATGTCAAACTGTGTCCCATGAAAGATAAACTTTTGGTACTGAAAACACATTTTTCTGCATTTAGGTTAGATTTTTGTCTGTGAGTCTCTGTAATACTTTTCGTAATATTTTGTCATGCTCAGTCTGCGTTTTCGCGAAGATGATGATGTCATCAGATATGTTCTTACATCCTTGAATGTCCTGTAAAATTTGCTGTATAATCCTCTGATAAATTTCAGGAGCACACGAAATTCCAAAATTTAGCCTGCGAAATCGGTATATTCCGTCATACGTCACAGAATTTGTAACGTCACGAGAGCTTGGTTCTATCGCTTTCTGATAGAAACCTTGTCTGAGGTCTAGTTAACTAAAGAGCTTAGCTCCATTCATTTCCTCGAGTCTTTCGTCAATATTTGGAAGTGGAAAGCGTTCTCTCTGAACTGCTGTGTTAGCATATCAACACAGATGCGAATGTCATAATTCGACTTCGGAACTACTACGAGAAGAGAAAGCCATGATGTGGGACCATCTACTTTTTCAATAATGAAGGCGCTCATGCAGTTTATGTTTCACTTGTTCTCGCATTTTGAACGGCATTTTCCTAACGGGCTGCGCTATCGGTTGTACATTTCTATGAATATGTAATTTCAGTTGAAAATCCTTTAATTTTCCGAGCCCTTTAAAACGATCTTTAAATTCATGTAGTAGTGAATCAATATTGCCGTGATTAGTTTTCTGACCCTCCATACTATTTACACAGAGGTTTTAGATTCCAAGATCCACAGCACATTTAAAACCAATTATTGGCTTGCACCGACCACCAATTATGTGAAAAATTAATTTATGTGCTTTTCCATTTACATTTACATTTAAACCTGATACACCAAGAAGCTGAAGTGGTATTTTAGAAGCATAAGGATAAATTTTTGCATTTGATTTTTCCACTTTGGTAAATTGTGTTTTCACTGAATTAATGTATTTTTATCCATGCAATTTACAGAAGCACCTGAATCAATAAACACTTGCACTGATTTACCTTCAATCAAAATTTCCACCTTATTAGAATCACAATTTGATACATAGAATACATTGCCTACACTATTTATCTCCTCATTGTCACTAATATTTCTATCATAATTTTCTGTATTTTCTTTTTCATCCACAAAATTTACTTTTTGCTTTACTTTAGACCTACACATGTGCCCATTTCGCGACCTTAGATAGCGAAATCCAGAATGACCTTCATATCCACAGCGAAACAAATTAATTTTGGCCTCCTAGCTGATCATGGTTGTGTACGCGGGTGATACTGCTTCTTTCTAGGTTTATTTTTCTCAACTTTGTAGGCATAATATTCTTTTTCCTGTGCTGACGCTCCTTGCGGATTCTTCCTTTGTAGATCAATTTTGTTGCAGTGTAGATCTGCAAGTTCTGACGCTCGTGATATTTCCTGGATCTTGGTTAGAGTTGGACTTTTCTCCTACAGAATGTTTTTCCTGAGCTCGTTTGACTGACAACTATCTACTAGTTGATCTCTTATTATGTCATCGACAGTGTCCTGGGCATAGTCACAAGAGACAGCCATTTTTTTAAAGTCTTATCATATATATGTCCATGTTTTCCTCTTTTTCTTGCTTGCAAGATCTGAACGCATGTCTCTCATATGCAATGTTCTTTTGCGGATTGAAATATTCCGTTAGCTTTTCTTTAACCTGCGTATAATATTGTTCTTGATAATTTCCTGCAAATGTCTCGAAAATGTCTTGCACTTCTTCTCCTGCCAGGCGCAGTAACATCGCTTTCTTCTGTTCATCTTTTTTAACACCACTTGCACCGATTTAATAGTCAAATCTTTAAAGGTAAAGTTCCCAAGACTTTGCTAAGTTGGTATTTTCACCTATGACCTTAAAAGGGGGTGGCGCTGGCATGTCCAAATTTGACGCCATAATTCACGAACTTTGGAAGCTTAGAAAATGTCACCAAAATCCAAACTCCAAAACCCGTGGAGAATAGATGTCTGTAACACTTTGAACAATAATCTGCAAAAATGCTGTTCCTTTGAACAATTATCCCCTGTTAATTAAAGTGTTCCTTTGAACATTTATTAAAACAACAATTCCTTTGAACTGGGCTATAATTCCATAGTTCCTTTTCATTTAAAATCCAATCGGCCTCGTTGCCAAAATAATATAATGTTCTTAAATATTGCAGCTATTGAAGACCAGTAAAAAGACACCTGGCTACATCTACTGTTTAATCTATTCTAAAAGCATACATGCTCAGAACAACCATCCAGTATATATCAATGTCAAAGCGAATTAAAGTTAAGACCTACAAGGGAACCTGGCTGATGTCGTATACTCTTACATACAGCTCTTAACAATACATTACAATGAGGTTATGCATTATTGCTACTTCATAGGCGTGTCAGCGCAACGAGTTTCTGATAATGTCATAATATCACGTCTAATGTATTTTGCTGCCTGTTGTTTTCATTATTTTATATGCTAGAGATGGCCCATGATTTGATAAATAAAAGTATTCTATTCCATTTTGTTCTATTCTATTCTATTCTGTAAAGAAGTCTTGAGCTATGGAAGGTAGAGCTATGAAAAGACGTCTAGAGCTATGTAAAGATATCTAGAGCTATGTTAAGAAGTCTTGAGCTATATGTAAGTAAAGTAGTCCAGAGCTATGTTTAGATGTCTTAAGCTCTGTAAATAAGTCTAGAGCTATGAAAAGGAGTCTAGAGCTCTGTAAAGAAGTCTTAAACTATGTAAAGAAGTCTGGAGCTATGTTAAGAAGTCTAGAGCTATGTAAAAATGTCTAGAGCTATGTAAAAAGTCTAGAACTATGCAAAGACTCGAGAAGTCTAAACTATGTAAAAAAGTCTGGAGCCATGTAAAGATGTCTAGAGATATGTAGAGATCTAGAGCTATGTAAAGAAGTCTAGAGCTGTGTTAAGAAGTCTAGAGCTATGTAAATAAATCTAAAGCTGTTTCAAGAAGTCTTGAGCTATGTCAAGAAATCTAGAGCTATGTAAAGAAGTCTAGAGTTATGCAAAGAAATCTTACCATGAAAATGCACTGTCAGTTTACTGTTAATGTCATAATCTTCCCTTGAAAGAATTACTAGATCTTTAGCTTGCTTCTGCCATGATAGCTGAAAACCGAAACATGTTACTGTAATTATCCTACACATTCAGTTGCTTTAACTCTTAACCATACCCATCCCAAAACTTGAACCATTCCATCTGACTATCTGATTGAGGGTATTAATAAGTGCTGAAGCACGGGCGGATCCAGAGGGGGTTCGATCTCATAATTTCACTTTCATGAGAAATTTTAGAAACAAAGTTTGATACATTTTGGATACTGTATTTGTCCTAAATATTTACACCCTTTAAGTCAGTGCCTCGGTGAGGCATTACTAATAAGTACACAGCATGTGTTTTGCAGAGAAATAAGAAAAACAGCAATACTGTTTGGATAGAAAATGCACCTTATTTGAAGCTATGACCATCATGCTGCCAGTGTTGAAAGGAATGTTGGGAATTGGCCGAAATTTCACAGTCGATCATCAGTTTTGTAAAACTGACTGATCATCAACTAATAATGGACTAGTAGAAAATATTCATTCTTATTTTAGCTTTCTTCCAGGTATTTATTCGTATCTCGAGATAAGAGGATAGCCACATCCCAGCTAGCATTCTACGTAAATCTACATCAGGCCGTCATCGGCCCGTCAGCTACCCTGACGGGCCGATGACGGCCCGATATAGATTAACGTAGAATGCTGACTGGGATAATACATAATACCTACATGAGGCACTTCTAATGAGTACCCACAATATATGTTTTCATGGAGAAATGAGAAAAAATATCAGTAATGTTTGTTCGAAAAATTGCCTTATCTGGAGCTATGCTTATTTCAGGCTATTTTGTCAAATTTCTTCACCTTTACTCACAACACATCTAAAACGACCTAAACAGACAGCTTAGTACTTCATTTTTTACAACTTGCCTATTAGAATAAAAAGTGGGGAAAATGTTCCTTAAAATAGGATTTTTCTATTAGTTGACTACGAAAATTCTTTCTGATCATCAGTCACAAGAGGCAAAAGTGACTGATGATCGATTATAACCAATCATCGGGACAACACTAGTTGAAAGCGTGTGTGGGATGAACATCGGGAGAAAGCAGGGACTCCTCATAAAATAAAATTTTCTGTCTTGGTCATGTAATATCTGATCACTTGAGAAATGATGTCAGAAAACTTGTGGCATACAGTAAGGGCTGGCTTTTCATCAGGATGTTTGGACTGGAAGACTGTTGCTTTGATACAGTTCTTCTTGTCTGAATATACCTTGTCCAAGCAAATGGTGAATATTAAATGCAAGATATTTACTCTTTTGCTGTGAATCCATAAATATTGTCATCGAGTGTACTGAAAACATCAGTATTTGCACGAGTGAAAATTTGATTGTTTTCATTACACGAGATGAAAAGTTTTTATGGTATTCACTGTAAAAGAGTAAATTTTCTTTAGTCTGTACAGAGGCAAAACTCCACCTGAACAGTATCTTTTGGGTACATCGAATTACTGGAGCACACCGAAACACCTGAACACACTTGTAACTACCGGAACACACTTTCATTTTTTTTTTTTTATTATTTATGTTCACTTTTATGACTTAACTGCTGTTTGTTTGTGTGTAGGATGATCTTAGTATACAATTTTATCTTTACCACTCATTGATATAATTCAGCTGATGACAAAATGATATGGACGGGGGCGGGTATTTTACTGATTTTAAGCTTAATTGAATTATCTTAAACATACATAATTGTTAAAAGTAAAACATTAGAAAGTGAAACACTACATAACTATTGACAAAAAGTACCAGAATGAAAGTACCGCCTCGGAACGTCCAGTAATGAATTACTGGGTGCGGGGGACGTGTGTGTGTGTGTGTGTGTGGGGGGGGGGGGGGGGGGGGTTGCGGGGGGGGGGCGGAGGCTTAAGCTAGCTTTACGAGATCCCAACCCTCGCCCTCAGCTTCCATAGTGGTAAAATAAATATATTTGTTCGGTCCGTGTAGAGATGTGGAGGTCGTCTCACTCATCCATTAAACATAACGGGCAACAAACAAATCACAGATAAATCCTATAATGAAGCACAACTGATAATTTTCTGTGTGGGAAAACTGTTATGTTTTGATTCTCAAGTCCTTTGATAAGATGATCTCTGATTTTTAAGACAGTATATGTTATGCCACTAGGATCAGTTTCATTGTGGATGCTGACCATATTTGTAATGGTGTAAAACCACAGTAATTTGTATTCATTTGTTTGTACAGGGCATTTAAGTGTCTAACAAAGATTTTCGGCATAGGGCTAAACATCATTTTCAGCGGCATTTGACATGTAAGTACCGCCTGCACTATCATACAAGTTGACAACATCATCGTCGCAGTTGAATTTCGAGGAACAAATCCGGTGCAGACCTACATCATTAGGATGGGTATCAACAATCTGTACAATTGGATTACTTCAACGTACATGTAGGTATCTATGAATGTAACGTCACGTTATCCATAAGGTCACGTTATTCAGATTTTGATATTACTCCTAGTTTTTCATATCGTAAGTGGCGTCCGTAATTTAAATAACGGTCCGTGCTTTGTCAAGTCCGTGAATAAGAGGTCTGTGGTTTGTCAATTTCGTGAATTTTAGGTTCGTGGTTTGTCATTCGAATCTCAGGTTTTGAGGAAACCACGAAAAAGATGACTGTTCTCACGGACCCCCAAGTATTGGACTATGCTTATCAAAAATATAAAAAGACGATGCAGATTTACATGGTATTCTTGAGTTTTGATTTCAGTAATTAATACGACTGTTTTTATGCCAATGTGGGTCAGTTTAGGCCCGGACCCAGGCCCACCACATTTTTTTTGCTTGACCAGTTTAGGACCGGCTCAAAGCGCACCTCCTTGTGATATCTGTTTTCCATATGGCTCCTATACAGGCCCTTACGCAGACTTTTGAAATGGAGGGTGCAAATCTTTGGCAATTATGTTAAAGGGATGCAAATGCTAAGGAAATACGGATTTGGGGGCAAAAATTAGGGGTGTAAAGTGAGTTTGGGGTAAAAATCTGCATGAATATTGCATAGTCATGTTTGAATTTAATTATAGCGTTGGGGATATTATTTTTTTTTATTTAGGGGAGGGAATAGTTTGCTTGGGGAAGTGAGTGGGGGGAAAGGGGAAGGAAGTGGGGGAAAAGGGGGAGGGAAGTAGGGGTAAGATGGAAGGAAGTGGGGAATACCTACCCGCTGACTACCCCCTTATCTAAAGAAACTCGCCGAGAAGCGAAAAACATTTTTTAATGGGGGGGCGGGGATGAAGACAACAACTCGTTTCTGAACATAAAAGCTTGATATAACACGTGTTACTCGGAATATTGGAGTAAAAAAATGGGAAATATACTCTGAGTACTGACTGTATTCTTTGCAAATTGCAGCACAAACGTGTCAAGAGTCAAGGCTGGGGATATTTTCGCGTTTTATATGGCGATCCACATATTAATTGCAGCAAAACCAGGTACCAGTAAAATTGGGAAATCCGGGATTGTTGTCGTGTTGTTGGGATCCAACCTGTTAAAGGCTCAACAGATTGGTGTCCAGCTCTTCCGAACAAAATTTCGAAGACGGGGAACCAGCGCTCAGTTCTGGACGTTATGGATCTTGACAAAAGAGAAAACGAGAGGGGCAAAATATTACTTGCTTGTACAGGAAGCGTAGCTTCTATAAGGGTTCCTCTCATTGTTGATGAATTACTCAAACTCAAGGTATCAAACAGTTTGTTGTCAACTTGATGCTGTTTCCTTTTTAACTCTTTTGTTGCCTAATTTGAGACGACTTTTTTTTTTTTTTTTACAAAATATCGCTTCGAAAGACGTTTGTATGTAAAGTTGAAAGACTGAATGTCAAACAGCGTAGACCCTGATGAGGCGTCTCATCTGGATCTATGCTGTTTACAAAAACCTATTATTATCGCCTGTAGCAGTGAAAGAGTTAAGGATAATCTGCCGACTGCCCAAACATGGCGGCGGAATTTGCCACCTCTACACGTCATCATAAAATATCAATAAAAATCACAAATGAAATGCGTGTCTCACAAATTCAGTTGATAACTTAAATGTCAAGGCATATCAAGTGGTTATCAAGAGATAAAAATGCATTTTATAAGTAGATCTATGAAAAACTAACCTTCTAATTTGTGCAAATTCGGGACCAAAAAGTTCTCTTTTCTTTTTCATTAATTCAAATAATACTAACGTCAGTTTGTTTTACAATGTGCCATTTAGAGCAGCCGGAAATTAAAATATTCAAAAATTAAAAATTTTCAAAAACAAAAAAAGAAAGAAAAAAAAAAAAAAAAAACAACAAAACACACACACACACACACACACACACACACACACACACACACCACAATTTTTCTATGTCCGTAGGTACCGATACTGATACACAAAACTGAAATCTTGTCCTTTCATGTATATAACGGACTGGATACTGGTTTGTATTCTATCGGCACGTGCAAGGGGAACAGCTATATATGTACGGTCAGTGTACATTGTTTAGAGCTGTTTGAGTAGCCTTCTTGGTAGCCAAAGTATGTCTTTATTTGAATGAATTTGAATATTAGTTTCCTTTTCTTTTTCATGAATTCATTCAAAAAATACTAACGTCAGTTTGTTTTAAATGTGCCGTGTAGAGCAGCCGGAAATTAAAATGTTCAAAAACTTTAAAATAGAAACACAATTTTTCTATGTCCGTAGGTACCCAAACTGATACACAAAACTAAAATCTTGTCCTACAAATCATCCAGTATCTCACCAACATGACTGGTGTTTCACAAACACCTGCAAGTCCAATATGCAGCATCTAGCAGTTCTCTGTACCTCCTAAATTTAGCCATATAAAATTTAAGTATTTCGATTCCAAACTGGAGCTGATTATTTAAACACATTTGTAGTTATCTCTCCTGAGAGTATTTGATAATAGAAACCTTTGTGATCACTGTTACTCCAACGCCCTTTGAGATATATTGATAATGCTGAGTAGAATATAATCCTAAGGTTGAGAAGGTGGGTAACATACAAGAACTACAACTCTGGATGCGGAGGTATTTGAGTGAACTTTCCTGAATTCTTCTTTGGATGCACAAGCATTTTTTATGCATCTGCCTTAGTTTCTCTTTGTGCTTGAGAAAGATTCCAACTCAAAACCAAGAGTCTTTGTGGAAATATTTGAGACATGAATAACCCAATCCAGCCGGCCTTGGTGGCTCAGTTGGCTGTACGTACCACTGGTGATCAGGAGGCTGCAGGTTCGGCTCTCGCTCAGTTGGCAACATTCTTTTGTGGAGTTCTGATTGTGAAATATTTTCTACGGTCATTCTCTCCCTTCTGCTGATTCAAGAAGGGCAGTTGTCAGTTTCTGGCAAAAGAATGTGTAGAATACGGTTAACCACCTAGAGGACCAAACCTGTCCAGTAAAAGTGTGGTAAGGTAAACTGACTGCACTTGACATGACCCCAGTGGGGTGACTTGGTCATAAAACCTCAACACACAAACAAAAAAGAACCCAATCTAAATAGTAATTTAATGCCCAGGTATCTGTGGACTGAACCTGTTCTGTAGTTGGATTGTGCAATACATATTCATGTTTGATTTGCTTGGAGGGAGCGTGCCATGCTACTCTCATGGAATGACAATTTCACACTGGTAAATCAAAAAGCACTGGTGGTAGCTGCAACGCTCCGGTCGGCGTTTTAACGCACTGGAATGGGCGAAAAATGGCGGAAAAGGTAACCAAAAGATATACTTGTTCTAGTTATAACTTTTATCTGAGCTTATTTCGGTTTTATTTTTAAGGGCACTGGGCGCACGGAACACCGAAAAGACTTCAATTTATGATTATGTAAGGCATTTGGAGATTTATTTTATCGTTCAGTCGGCAAATCGGCTGCAAGTTTAGCACGTGTCCTTGCGATGTCATGGTTTCACCTGTAATTTCATAAAATGCTTCTAAAACAAGCATTTTCGACATATATGAACAGACATACTGAAGACCTTAAGTTATCGCGGAGGTCATTGATAAAAATAAGAACAATGACAAGCCCAAGAACAGATCCTTCAGTGACTCTAGATCAGACTGGGACTGTGTCTGACATTTGACCATCTAAGACTACACAACAGGCTTCATAGCATAGCCAGTAGCATGTCTCAGTCGAAAGCTCAAATCCCAGCTTGGCCCCATAACTTACATAGATATTGATCATCAAATCACTGCTACTGTCAGTATACATTGTTTAGAGCTGTTTGGGTAGCATTCTTGGTAGCCAAAGTGTGTCTTTATTTGAATGAATTTGGATATAAGTTCCCTTTCCTTTTTTATGAATTCAAAAACTACTAAAAACTACTAACGTCAGTTTGGTTTACAATGTGCCGTGTAGAGAGCCGGAAATTAAAATATTCAAAAACTTTCAAATTAAAATACAATTTTTCTATGTCCGTAGGTACCCAAACTGATACACAAAACTAAAATCTTGTCCTACAATTCATCAAGCAACTCAACAACATGACTGGTGTTTCACCAATACCTGCAAGTCCAGTAGGCAGCATCCAGCAGTTCTCAATTTAGCCATGTAAAATTTAAGTGTTTGAATTCCAAACTGGAGCTGTGTACTCAAACACATTTGCAGTTATCTCTCCTGGCAGTATTTAGTAATAGAAACATTTGTGATCACTGTTACTCCAACACCCTGTGAAATATATTGATAATGCCGAGTAGGATATAATCCTAAGGTTGAGAAGGTGGGTCACACAAGAACAACAACTCTGGATGTTGTGGTATTTGAGTTAACTCCCCTGAATTCTTCTTTGGATGCACAAGCATTTTTTATGTATCTGCCTTAGTTTCTCTCTGTTCTTGAGAAAGATTCCAACTCAAAACCAAGAGTTTTTGTGGAAATATTTGAGACATGAAGAACCCAATCCAGCCGGCCTTGGTGGCTCAGTTGGCTGTGCGTACCACTGGTGCTCAGGAGGTTGCAGGTTCGGCTCTCGCTGAGTTGGCAACATTCTTCTTTTGTGGAGTTCTGATTGTGAAATATTTTTTACGGTCATTCTCTCCCTTCTGCTGATTGTCAGTTTCTGGTAAAAGAATGTGCAGAATACCGGCTAACCGCCCAGAGGACCAAACCTGTCCAGTAAAAGTGTGGTAAGGTAAACTGACTGCACTTGACATGACCACAGTGGGTCCTAGAGGACCAAACCTGCCAAATAAAAGTGTGGTAAGGTAAACTGCACTTGACATGACCTCTGAGGGTTGACTTGGCCATAAAATCTCAAAACACAAACACAAAAAAGAACCCAGTCTAAATAGTAATTTAATAGCCTACCAAGGTATCTGTGGACTGAACTTGTTCTATAGTTTGATTGTGCAATACATATTCATGTTTGATCTGCGTGGAGGGAGTGTGCCATGCCGCTCTCATGGAATGGCAGTTTGGCATCATTAAATTCCATTTGCCAATTGGTTTTATAAATGCTATTAAAGCAAGGTTATAATCCAGATCCTTCTATCATATCCTGCAGTGCAGTCTTGTTACCAAGTGAATTTTAACTTCCTATAAAGAGCAGTCATCTGTGAACAGACATACTAAAGACCTTAATTAATCGCGGAGGTCATTGATAAAAATAAGATCAATGACAAGCCCAGAATAGATCCTTCAGTGACTCTAGATCAGACTGGGACTGTGTCTGACATTTGGCCATCTAAGACTACACACTAGGCTTCATAGCATAGCCAGTAGCATGTCTCAAATCCCAGCTTAGCCCCATAACTTACATAACTTACATGTAGACTGATCATCAAATCACTTCTACGGTCATTCTCCTTCCACTGATTCGACAACGGCAGTTGTAACTGGCAAAGTATGTGCACAAAGTACTGGTTGACTACTTAGAGGACTAAGCTTGCACGGGAAAGATTGAGTAGGTTAGCTAGCCAGCTCAACATGGCCATTTTCAATGTTGACTGGGCTTCAAAACAAACTCAAATAGAAAAATCTAAGACTTCATGTTGAGAGCGTCCAGATTACAAGAAGCTAATCCGCTTATGGGTGATTCTCAAATCCCACAACACTCAAAACATCTGGTGGCCATGTCTGATGTCATATTGAATCTATCAAGTGATAACAAATTTAATAGTAGTAGACTTAATTTGGTCTCACTCTAATCCCTACCAAGTGATGCCTTGCCCCAAAGGAGTCTGCTTCCAAAAATAGCCATGTTTGGTGTCAGACTGAATTACGAGTAGCCGATGTTAACTAAAACAATGGCTGACTTCAGAGACAATATGAATGAAATGTCAAGTCTTATCTTCTGCAAAAACAATGAGAAAAATATATTTCAGATGTTGTTTGCTTTTATTTATAATCAGTAGGATAGATTTTGAGGTTTCAACTTTAGAACCTGTCCAATGTACTTGCATAAATTTAGCCTCTGCCCCTTACCAGTGGGTGATTTAATAAATCAAAAGGTTTCATTAATTAGTTCTTAGGCTTTAAAAGCAACTGTAAAAAGAAATACTTCATTTCGTCAGAATTGAGGCAATTCTTACTTCTGAGTACTTCACCACTTTATACAGTAAAAATGGGAAAATTGGAGAAACAGGGTGGGAAGGGGGAATGGGGTTGAAATTATGAGGAAGTTCATATGATGTGTTCATATTCCTGGGTGTGACCTAGTTTCCTTTTACACCAGAAGCTCTTTACATAACACTATTGCAGCAAAAGCTGTGTTAGCTAACCAGACATGTTGTATCCTAACTAAACCGTATAGATTATATAGAAAAATGACCACAAGTGGTCATTTTTCTATATAATCTATATATTTTGTTTGGATACAACATATTTGAATCCACCTTTAAACAGTCATTTATCTGAAATAATCTTATAAGGAACCATCTTATAAGAGGTACGAGTAATTCCAGTGAACTTTCTTTTTTTCAGTTTGAGGTGAGAATTGTGTCTACAGAAAAGGCTCTGCATTTCTTTGATAGAGAAGCAATATCAACAATACAGTTATTTGAAGACAAACATGAGTGGGAGGTATATGTGTTCTATATATGGCTACAGATGCATAGTTAATTTTGCTGAGAAAATAATAGTTTAACTTTAATTTCAAGAGATTCCACAAAAGGAAGTCTTGGAGCCGTATCATCTTAAAATACAGCTTCTCCTAATTTGAATGTCCTTAATTCAGAATTTTTTGCTGATGAGACTTGTGCAAAAAATCTACCGATAACTTAGTGATTTAAATGATCACATGTACAGTCGAACTTCGTCGGCTCGAACATCTTTGGGACCAAGGAAATTTGTTCGAGATATTGGTAGTTAGAGCCACTGAGGGTTGCGATTACCTCGCTTGGGGAAGAGAGAGCTAATCTTAGTGCTTTTCGTACGTTTATTCGAATTGTGCTTGTTTGGATTTGTCGGTTTCCTCTTCCTCTTGGGGTCTGGGAAGGGCTGCAGTTTGTGATTGTGGCACTCACTGGACTTTTCTCTTACCTTTTTTTAATCATTATTCGCAAGGGAGACAAATTGGAATGACATATGGAGGTCTTTCCGATCTTCTTTAAAATAATGGTATGTTGAGTGTACTCATTAGAATTGCCTAAATGATAAATGTTTATTTCTTGGGCTATCAAGAATTTCCTAGGGACTAAAAAACGAGTTTGTATTAGCCGTGGTAAACGAGCCATCAATGTTCGAGTCTTTGAGGTCTTACTCTATATAGCAAACCAGTGTATATAACAAACCACTGCAAGTCACGGGGTCCGCACTGTTTGCCACTCATCTAACAGTTTTCAGACACATGAATAGGTTGTAAAATGTTCAAATTTTAAGAGCTTGAGCATTCACAAAAAAGATGATAAGTCACTGCCATCAAGTTACCGCCCATTCATTCTCTTAAGCCAAATCGGAAAGACATTGGAACGATGCGTTCACAAACATATGTATAATTATGTGTTAGAACGTCAAATTATCATTCCGTTCCAATCTGGATTTGTACCGGGTGACTCAACTACATATCAGCTACTTCATACATACCACACCTTCTGTAACGCAGTACACGACGGTAAAGAAAAAAGAGCAGTATTCTGCGACATCAGTAAATCCTTCGATAGGGTCTGGCACAGGGGTCTCTTACACAAATTATCCGGGATAGGATGCTCGGATAGGTTTGTCAAATGGTTCTCGAGGTATCTATCCGGACGCAAGCAGCGCGTCGTACTTAAAGGACAAGCATCTGATTTGGCCCCTGTTGAAGCCGGGGTTCCTCAGGGGTCTATCCTGGGACCCTTAATTGTTTGATGTACATAAATGATATAGTGAAAAATATTGGCTGTTCTATACAGTTATTAGCAGACGATACAAGTCTGTACAAAAAAGTAGAGTCTGCCCAGATAGCTGCAAATCTTATCAATACCGATCTTGATACCATCAGCACCTGGGCAGCTAACTGGTTAGTTAACTTTCATGAACGAAAAACTTTCTCAATGGTTCTATCACGTAAACTACTTCCCGAACAGCATCCACTGTTATTCATGAATAACATAATGCTACCCGAAACAGATAGCCATAAACACCTTGGTCTCATCGTGTCCAAGTCATGCACGTGGTCCAATCATATCCAGGAAATCGCATCGAAAGTCTGGTTACGATTGAACCTCATGCAAACACTGAAATTTAGAGTTAGCAGAAACTCATTAGAACAAATTTATGTAAGTTTCATAAGGCCATTGCTCGAATATTGTGATCTCGTCTGGGATAACTGCTCAGCTGAAAATAAGAAACAACTCGAATCGTTCTACATAGAAGCAGCGAGAAACATAACGCGCCACAAGACTTTGCGGCATCGAGAAACTATTTGCAGAATTAGGCAGGGAATCTCTTCAAAGCCGTAGAAACAAGCACAAATGACAATTTTCTTTAAGATTTTGAATGAATTTACTCCCAATTATCTCGTGGGTCTTGTTCCTCCTTTGATACAAGAGACTACTAGATACAATCTTTGAAATTCAAACGGCATCCCGAACTTTTCACGCTAATTCTTACCTGTTTTTTAACTCTTGTTTTCCCGGCAACAATTCGTGCATGGAATAACTTGTCTGATGACGCAAAAGAAACTACCTCTATTGCGTCATTTAAACTTCGTTTGAATAGAAACATATCAAAACCGCCAATTTTCTATAATACCGGCTCACGAAAAGGCCAGATACTACATCACACCGGTTACCGCGGTACAACGAACGCGACTGGATACAACGAACGCAGTTTAAATTTCTTTGACGGGAAAAAAGTGTATGTTCAATGTTTCCTTATTTTGACGGAAATATTACGAGTTTCGTTTTCTGGTGGTTATGGGATTACAAGAGGTATTGTTTTTATTGGTTTGTCCAAATTATAAGTTATTACACGGTCAGAGAAGGAACAGCAAAGCTACAAATTATGCAACAATACGCAAAACAACAAAACTTCTCGTTTTAAGGACCTGTCAATTAAAAATAAATTGCATTTACTCGGCCATTCTAGAGTTTTTCATGTCTCCAGGTATCAAAGCAAAATTTACTATTTTTAATAATTCATAAAAACTTTTAGAATAAGAATTGTATCGATTTTTCCTGGCCCACTATCTTGAAATACGCAGTGTGGGGAATCCACGTGACCAAATGACTAAGTGCACGGAGTTTGTTACTATTTTTAGCTCCGCATCAGGTAGGATTCTTTTTAGAATATCTCGATTTATACCTGATGTAATTTGTTCAAATAAGCGCAGAGTACGCGGAAAATCAAGCTCTTTCTGGTGGTGTAAGCGCTATTCTGCAATCTGGTCTGATTCTCGAGAACATTCGGAGACTGTTTTTCGTCAAAATTCCTGTATATTATCCCGGTAGCCCAGATTAACAGCAAAAACATTCTTCGAATGTTCTCGAGAATTAGATCAGATCGAAGAATAGCGCTAACACCGCCAGAAAGAGCTTGATTTTCCGCGTACTCTGCGCTTTATTTGAACAAATTCCATGTGGTATAAATAGAGATATTCTAAAAATTCCTACCTTATACGGGGCTAAAAATAGTAACAAACTCCGCGTGTACCTAGTCATTTGGTCACGTGGATTCCCCACACTGATACGGGTACAACGTACCACGGATCATGTATTGTGTCTGGGTACACTAAACACGGGAAAGACGGTACAACAAACACATATATAGAAACCCCAAATTTGGACGTGTTTCTTTTTCTTCCATTATCATGATTACAAGCGCCAGTTTTCAAGAATTAGCCGAGAAAACCGGCATGTATCTGCCCCTAAAGTTGTAAAATTGCAGCATCAACTGATGCGCTTGCCATTCCGAAATTAGAAAGTGTTTTGAGTTGTAACAGATGTTCGCTGACATTTTGTGTAGCTGAGTGCCAGAGCATATAGTTTATGACATGTAGAAAACTTCTTCATGCATCAGATGCACAATAAGCACTCGCTCTGACCAATAAGTTTGCATGCGGCATACAAAATAATCTGCCCATGTACATGTACATGTAAACTATAGAAATGTACATTTAGTTTAATATCCCCGTTTTAACAAATAGTTTATTATTTCATCTGTCACAAGCAAATGCGAGAGCGACATTTCAAAAGCATATGTAGTTACCCCAGACAATGAGTTCTACTAACTGAGCAAAAATAACTTCATTGACACACTATTTGGTCTCATAGTGTAATCACAAGAATCTGCAAAATAATTTGTCAGTACAGTAGTGACTGAAGATACTTTGTGCATCCACATAGTCTGTTTACATTCTGCGAGCAACTTAAGACATTCATTATATCTATACGGGAACCAATGACCTTGGCCTGAGTGCGTGGATTCGAGTCTTTCCTGGACACGCATATTTATTGAAGGAATTTTTTTTTTCGCCTTTTCTACTAGTTCGTGCACATCAGGTGAGGAAATCCTAGTTTTAACCCTGGGATAGAAACTTTTATCCTACCCTGGTTATCCTGCAAAGGGATTGTATAAAAGTAAAAAATTAATGACATTAATGACGTTTCCACTGACATTGGCTCAGAAATGGGACTGTTCGCCTGTTTGCTAATGTTAAATTAGAGATGCAGATGACTCATTGAAACTTCAGAATGATATCGATACATGTAGATTAGGATATTTGGTCAGAAATTGGGGTATAAGATTTCAACCCGTTAAGTAGAGTATTATGCAGATAACTAGCAGACGAACCAATAAAATTGAAGCTTCTTTGTGAATTCCGTTAAATACCTTAGCGTCACAATTACACATGACCTGAGATGGAATACATATATATGTAATTAGCAACATGTGAACTAAGGCAAATAGAACACTTGGTTTCCTGAGGCGAAATCTTAATCAGTATCTTCAGGATGCAAGAGAAACAGCATATAAAGGACCTGTTTGCTCATTCTTTGAATACGGTACTTGTGCCACGGAGTGGTCCCTGAAGAAGAAATTGGAAAATTTCAGAATAGAGCTGCTAGATGTGTAACTAGCAATTACTGTTTTGAAACTTGAGCATGACACGAATACTAGAAAAATCAATATGGAATCACTCAAGAAAAGGAGGAGAGACAGACGACCTTATGTAACAGACGACCTTATTCCCCCATTTAAGCACTCCAGAAATCATCATTCACATGTTTCTCAGACCTCTATTGCAAGAACTGACAACTGAAAAAAATCCTTCTTCCCTCGGACCATTAAAGACTGGAGTACCCTCCCCAATTCGATATTATCCTTAGCTGACGGTACAGTGGATGGTGTAACTAAGTTTACCTCTTTGGTGAGAGTTAGGGACTACCTCCCCACATCACAGGTCCTTGTAAATGAATATCATTTGACGTGTCGCCAGTTACAATTCTAATTCTGGATACAAGTGAGCACTTCGTAATTCAAAGATTACCCTATTAAATTAAGAAACAATGTCAATCATATGTACAGAAGCCATAATAATGGGAACCAGAAAGGCATTAAAGAGTATATAACAGTCAAGTAGATCGTTTGGAATTTCAAAACTGCATCATTTATCGGGACTTCACAGGCGGATTAAAGAGTTTTGTCTCAGTGCATGAAGATTATTATCCGTGTTTGTTGTTCCCAAACTGTGCTAATTAACCGCGTTATGGTGTATCGTAACCCGTGATAAGTTGTACCCTAAAAATCAATCAAGCTTTGAACCATTCCCGGATTCAGTGGACATTGACACTACCTAGGGCTCAAAGAAAATGCATCAATGGAGACTCTTGAGTCGCAACAATATATAAATCACAAAAAGCATTTGCACAAAAGATACGAAATGGTCAGAAAATATTGACCGAAATGTGCTGGGGTGGTGAAAACACGCTTGACAAAAGAAAAAATGTTTTCATTTTCGTTTGTCATCAACAGATTTCTCTGCAGCTGTAAACGGTAATACCGCTTTCCTGCAGCTATTAGGAATATGGCTAAAATAAATTATTTTCTTACCAAACATTTTCTTGTGACGTCATCATTTTCAACTGCGTTTGTTGTACCCAGTCGCGTTCATTGTATCGCGGTAACCGAAGAATGCGAATGGAGTGCAGCTCGCTCTACTCCCATCTCTTCAGGAAGAATATCATGGCCGATCCTTCTTGCCTGTGTGGAGCTTTTGAAAGCCCACATCACTTCTTCTTCCACTGCCCTTGTATGCGGCCGCAAGAAGAAGGTACTTACCCGATAACATAAACGCTTACATATCTCATGATTTTCTTTTCGGCATTGACAACAAAACGCAAGGAGAAAATGAAGCTCTTTTTGGTCAAGTGCAAGAGTTCATTGATAATTCTGGACGGTTTACCTGATGAAATCGAGACTAGTACCGAACTATCGCCTCCAAATCTCTTGGAAATAACTTTTATATACATGTATTAGGAAACGCTGTTGCCATAAGTACACATAACACGACTCCTCTGTCTGTCTGTCTGTCTGTCTCTCTCTCTCTTTCTGTTTGACACAGCCATTCATCTTTATATACTGTATGTTCCACAATGACGCAGGAGATGATTTTATTAAGCTTTGGCTTACCGTCAGATCCTGCACCATGTGTTTGTACCTCCTACTATTGTTATATTCTTGTCAAATAAAATATTGTTTAAACCAAAGAAGACTTTAACGCTTAGCATGCTGGGTAAAATTTTTAGCAGACAACATTTTGAAATAGTTTTCTTATTTTTTTTCCAGAAATTAGTCTTTGACCTTTCGTGCAAATTGTCTCCTGGAGACAATTTGCATGAAAGATCAAAGACTATTCCTGAAAAAAAATGTTATCAATTGTTGGTATGCTGACTTTGCTCAGAGTGTGGTAAAGGTTAAAATCTTTGAGGTAGAAAGGCTGAACTTTCTAGTGGAGGTCCTATTTGTTCATAGCAGACGACATTCTAATTTCTATTATTATCTTTTTTTTTCAGATAAAATAAGACTTTGCATTTCATGTAAATCATCTGCTAGGCAGACAACTCATATTAAATGTCAAACCTTATTTTCTCTGAAAAATACAAAACAAAAGTATAAAATCAAGTTGTATATTGCAGTTATGATTAGGCCAAATAAAAATATATTTGTGTTTCAGGTTTCCTAACCCTACCTAGGTGTGCTCCAACCCTAAACATTTTATTAAGAAATTTGGCAAAACACAATAAAAATACTGAAAAAATGACAAAAATATGTAGAATACTTATAAAATGTTTGAATGAAATAAAATGTTAATGCCGACCTACCATATCTAACTTTTTTAGGCTGAAACCGGAAACACGTATGCATTTTATCTTTGCCTCAGCTCCTTAAGTGTTAAGTGTGAATACATAGTTCAGGTGTTTGTATTTTGTCAGAGCTGGGGTAAGATTGGAGACCCTGTGTTACATATTGAGCTGAGAAAGTGGGCAGACATGATGGTAATTGCACCACTTGATGCAAACACTATGGCTAAAATAGCCAATGGATTATGTGATAATTTGTTGGTAAGTTGCAGCCTTTTACTTATGCTGTCATGTACCCTATTTATCCACATTACATGTACATTGTGACACCTTTAACTCCTTACCATACTTGTCCATTTTTTTTTCAGCAATTCCACCTATTAACTCTAGTCCTGCTGATCCCGAATATGTCCTAGCTTTGCAAAATGTGTAGATCCGGATCAGTCGGCTTCTTCAGAAGCCAACTGATCTGGATCTGTACTGTTTATCCTTAATTATATGAAATTGTATCAACAACCTGGATCAAGTAATCTGATTGGCTGAAAATTAGAAGTGGGCATGGCATTTTAATTTATTCAGCAATTACACTTGTCAAAAACAGTTTACACTATTCATTAAATCCACCTATTGGCTGAAAATCTATCCTGTATCCAGCCCTTAAGGTGCCCAAATATTTTAGGTAATTAATGTATATATCCTTTGGATGCATAGAAAGATGCATCAATGGTATATCAAGTTGTATCAATGGTATATAAAGTTGCATCAAGGGTCATATAAAAGTATATGACCAATGGTGTTTAGCTTCTATACTTTTCAGTAAAGCCATAAAATTCCTTTGAAAATAAGTCAATTACAACATATATCTTAACATAACTGCTGGCATCTAAAGCAAAATCAAGGTTAGCCTAACAGCTGTGTTGTATCCAAACATAAAATATATTAGACAACTATCCTCAAATGGCCTTTTTCATTATAATCTTCAAACAAAAATGTGTATAGATTATATAAAAGAATGACCATAAATTGTAATTTTTTCGGTAATCTATGCGTTTTTGTTTGGCTGCAGCATTCTTGGAATCAACCCTGTTATATATATATATATATATATATATATATATCTATATATATATATATATATATATATATATATATATATGTGTGTGTGTGTGTGTGTGTGTGTGTGTGTGTGTGTGTGTTGTAACAAACTGATCCTGTTATAATGAATTGTGTTGTAAAGAGGTTCTTGTTATAAACAACAGGTTCCTGTTATAATGAACCATGTTATAAAGATGTTCCTGTTATAATGAACCATGTCATAAAGAGGCTCGTGTTAATTTACAGACCATTATAGTAAGAGCCTGGGATGTGACTAAGCCACTGCTATTTGCTCCAGCTATGAATACATTAATGTGGGATCATCCAATTACAGGAGTTCATATAGAGAAACTCAGACAGTTTGGTTATAAAGAACTGCCTCCAATTGAGAAGAAATTGGCCTGTGGAGACTTTGGTAAGATATATATAGACGAGCTTACATTCGTGGTCTTTTTATATGAATTACATGAAACAAGTGTTTGGCCAGTTTCATAAATTTCATATGAATTGACCACAAATGTAAGATTCTGTTTTATTATATGACTTGTAATCTGTATTTTTTGGTTGTAAAATTTAAACCTTTTTTTTCCACAGAAGACATAAAATTGTCATGGATAGTGTGATGATGTTGCACTTCTGTAACCAAGACTGTGTTATGAAATGTGTGGTCATATCATTTTTACGACAATACATTATCCACTGAATAATAGTGTTGACACGCTGACATCAATGGCTCGGTTGGATGCGCTCTGACTGGTTATCAAGAGGTTGCGGGTTCGACTCCGCCGGATCAGCAGCATTCTTTCGTGGAGATTTGACCATGAAATATTTTCTGCGGTCATTCTTTCCCTTTCACTGATTGAAGAAGGGCATTTTTCAGTTTCTGGCGAAAGAATGTGCACAATACTGGTTAACCGCTTAGAGGACTAAGCCTGCCCAGTAAAAGTGTGGTTAGGTAAACTGACCGCGCTAGCATGACCCTAATGAGTTGACTGGGCCATAAAACCTTAACACAAATGATGAACAACACACATTTTGCGGACATTGCAGGTCCAGATTCCTGCCAAGAGCAGCCGGCACATTAGCGCAGGCTGACCTGGGCCTTCATTATAAGGATCAAACATGGTTTTTTACACATTAACATTCACCAGGTCCCGTGGGAGGTGTTGAAAACCGAGGCCGAAGGCCGCGGTTTTCAACACCTCCCAAGGGATCTGGCGAATGTTAATGCATTGAAAAACCATGTTCGATCGCTATTTTTGCATAAAACACTGAAAACATTTGCTACATTTCGCGTTATTTCTTGCACTTATTTTGTTTCGCCTTTTCACAGATGTCTGGCGAATTTCCACGGATTATGCTCGTTCTAGGGCCGGGCTGTATACATCTTGTAACGGCAGCAAATCTGTGGCCCCGGTACAATCATATTGAAAGTTGCGTAGCCGTGCATTAACAGCGCGTGAATTGCCGTGTTAGTACACGGGTTTTCGCCGGTTAAAGCACGGCTGTTATTAATGTGCGACACTGATTTTTATGCAATAATGTCCATTTAAAGAATCAGTGGATACTGTAGTACCGGTATATATCAGCGGACAGAGAATGCTCAGATCAGACTTCATGGCTGCAAATGCTGATCTTGGTCTTCGCTGTTCGCATATGACATAAGAGTCTTTTTCCCATGTTGTACATCATATGATAATATATATTATTGTATACCTATAAGTGATATTGCTTCCAAACAATAAGTTTAAGGAGAAGAACTAAATAAGTAGTCATACTTTCGTTCTGATCCTATTTCTTATGTGCTACAATGTATAGTGTTATGTAATATTTGGATAATAAAATATGTTTAAACCAACAATAAGTTTTTACAGTTCGGTCTGAAAAGCCAGATGTGTTGAGAGTCTTGATATTTACAGATTCATATCTCATCCTCTTCAAGGAGGCTTATTTATGTTGACGGCATGATCTCAAGGCACCACTCTCATAATTCTCCCATGTTTAAAACTACACCAACGACCATCTTTTTTTGACAAAATAAAATTACAAGCTATAAATACAAATGAAAAGGTTAAGTAGTGTTGCAAATCTTATTTATTTAGATTTTGCGTATTTAATTAAGGCTTCATGACATCATAAAGCATCATTAAATATTCAAAATGGCGGCACTCATAAAAGCTGTTTTGATATCTTCAGACCTTGACAAATTACTTATTTTTAATCTGATTTTGATCAAATTTGCATAAAAATGTAAGGTTTGTCAAAATTGTACATCTGAGATACACTCTTCTCTAACATTGCTTTTCCCTTTTACTAATCCACTGTTGTTGCCACTACTTTTCATTTGAGGCATGGCAGAAATGAGCACAATCGTCTCAGCTATTGTACAGGAATACAGTCAAAGAAAATGATAGATAAAGCTTTGAAATCGAATTAGATCATCCGTGGAAACTCTCCTTAAGCCAATCACCCCAAAGTTTCAGAAATGGGCTCTTCCATCTGTGACTTTGGACACATCCATTGTTGCAAAAGGGGGTTTGAGTAAAATAACAATAACAGAATCTCAAACAGTGAAGATGCTGATGAGACAACTCGTTACGAGCCGTCTCATCTGTATCTGCACTGTTTGGAAAAGTGTTTTGCTTTTTGGTTGGAGAAGCTCACTAATTAACAGCAAAGACTCAGATCACATGACTCTGTGAAGTCAGTGGTGTCAGTTCAGAAGTATTAAAAACTAACCCTGATCTGTGTAGAAAGGCGGACTAGTCAAAATGTTTGTATTGTTTACATTGGCTCTAACAACAAATCTCAAGAGGGGATCTAAGGGGCAGATCCAGGATGATTTCTGAGGGGGTTCAAATTACCGCACATATTGATAAACAGGCTTAGGAAGCAGTGTAAACCCAGATCAGATGCTGTAGAATGCGGTTTCTGATCAAATTGAAAATTGAAGGGCAGTTTTGCCCATGGACCCTTCCAGATTTATCCGTGATCTTTCTAAAAATACATTTTTAAATATACTGAACATAACAGTATTTTTCACCTATTAAAGACACTTATATTTTGAAACAGTTAGCGGACTAGTTTTTGACAGTGATATTTCAGTTGTGATGCTACGTTGATATTTCATTGCCAATGTGCAAAACTGTGCATTAGACAGAATGTTAGATTTGCATCTCTTCCTCTTAGGGGTTCTATAATGTAAAAAGAAAATTCGATTTTTGTTTTGAATACGACTTTTATTTCATTTCATGCAACAACAAAAAATATTCATATATAATCGATGAAATAAAAGTCATATTACGACAAAAGTTTGAATATCCTCTGTATATTTCCTAGCATATAGGAGTTGACATCTCATGCACATTGTGATTTCAGCAGGGGCTAATAGGATGAAATGTCACATGCAGGAACAATCCTGTTTGTACAACGTCACATTAATGTCGATGCAACGTTATATGGAGTTTATTTGTTTGTTTTGATCGATTACGGAGAAATAATTCACTAGTGTTCTGAGGCTTGCATGTAAAAAACAAGTGAGCGAATCAAACGAGTTTTTTTTACACGAAAGCCTTAGAGCACGCGTGAATTATTTCTCCGTAATTGATCAAAACAACCAAATAAACTATTTATTACATTTTCATTAATGTTTTACCTTTGAGTTTTCACATCTAGCCGTTATGATTTCCTACCAAAATAGTTCCAGTCAGTGCATGAATTTCAAGAGGTGTGGTTTAGTTTGTATGGAATCGTCCTAGAGCCAGGTGAAAAAAAATATTTAAGTTCTACGTAGGAGATAATAAGTCCTACGTAGGAGATAATAAGTCCTATGTAGGGGATAATAACTCCTACGTAGGAGATAATGTCCTACGTAGGACTTAGTAACTACTACGTAGGAGATAATAAGTCCTACGTAGGAGATAATAAGTCCTACATAGGAGTTAGTAACTAGTAACTCCTACGTAGATAATAAGTCCTATGTAGCAGATAATAAGTCTTACGTAGGGGTTACTAACTCCTACGCAGAAGATAATAACTCCTACGTAGGAAATAATAAGTCCTACGTAGAAGATAATAAGTCCTACGTAGGAGTTAGTAACGTAGGAGATAGTATGTAGTTATAAATAATTCAATACGATTTTGAAATGAAGATCAATAGTTTAACCTAAGAAAACAAAACTTATTGATTAATTAAATATTTAATATATTTAGTGAACGATAATTCAGGATCTTCTCTCTCTCTCACACACACACACACACACACACACACGAAAGGGTTTGGCATTTCATGGAAAGTGTCTGTTGGAAACAATGTGCATGAAATGTCAGATCCTATTTTCTGGGTAAAATAAGACAAATATCACCAATTTATCGTCTGCTGAATTAGCCCAGAGAGTGGTAAAAGTTAAGGGTTAAACTATTTTACCCCAAATATTAGTTTGAAAGTTCATGCAGACTGTCTCTGTTGGAGACACTTTGCATGATCTTTCAAATCCTACTTTCTGGGAAAATGACGAATATCACCAGTTTGTCCTTGCTGCATAAATGTTGCCTTGCAATCATTTTTCAGTTAACCAATCAAACTTAAGAAACAGATTAAAGAAGTGCCATGACCTGTCTCAGATATAGGACACTTGTGTCAGATTATGAAAAAGGGAGATTGTGTATTATGCAAACACGAAATACCCAGATCAGACAGCACATCTGCACATTCTGACCAGGATTTTCACTACTTATCAATGTATTCTACAGTAACCAGTGTTTCTTTGGGTACACAATTAAAGATGCCGATTTGTCTGCTCGGATTCTTAGATCGTTGCCGTAATGGTCCTTTTCAAATGTTGGTGTTCCTTTGATGTTTTGACTACTTTGTTTTTATTGCATGGGTTATAGATCAAACTATCTCTGGTTCTCAGCTGTATTATGTCAAGTAGATAAATGAAACCAGGAGGTACAGGTTGTATTTAACCGGTTCACACTTCATGGAAATTCTGCCTCTATGTGACTCCGTTGCCTGGCAGCGTTAAAAATGTAGATACAGATACTGGAAATATACAATTGATGTTATTAAACTTGTGTTATGTATGTTTGAACAACCTTTTTAAAATGAAACAATGTACTAATAAAAGTAAAAATAGAATGTCTTGTTGATATTTTCTCGGACCCATCAATACGTCTATACAGTACTAACTTTTCATGACGGTTGATGTATTGTTCACAAATAACACTTATATATGTGGTTATTTATTGCGGATAATTATCACTTTCTACTCGATTGATTTTCGCAAATTCCAGACGAAAACCTGATAACCGGTAAAATCATAGCCACGACATCATCATATCGATAAAATAGGTATTTAGTACTATGCTTACCAGTCCGGGTATTGATGGGTCCGAGATATTTTGTAGAACTTTGAGGTGTCTACAAGTACAATAAGAAACAATGATGGTTGAGTCTTTTCAAATGAAAATGGACTTTATGAATTATGCGACCACTGTAGACCCAGATTAGTCTGTACGCCGGCTTAATGATCAGAGTCTACACTGCACGCGAATAGAGCTTGCACATTCTATCAGCGAAAAAAAATGTATGCACATGCTGATCTGGAACTACAATTGTTGCACATATTATTAAATCCGGTTTTTATTATTTGGAGAGACTCTTGTTATTTCTGTGTTGGGTAGTTAGTAAATATGGATAAAATGTCGTTTCCTTGAGTTATTACTGTTACTACCCTATGTTTCTAGACAGAGAGGCATGTGCTTACAGTGTAGACCCGGATCAGATGTCACGTAACACATTGTGTAATCAGGGTCTACACTGTTCTACACTTAGCCAGCAATGTTTAGATAAATCAGTGGGTACTATAATGCCCTAGTAAAAAAATATAGGGCAAGTGTGGTAAAGGGTCGTTTGTTTTTGAAACAAGTACTTTTGCTTTAGGCCAATGTTTGAAAAGGTATGAACAATTTATTGAATCTGACAGATGGTGGTTAGAGAAGAAAGTGATTTATTTAACCAAAGTATTTAACCAAAGTATTCTGATAGACACGCCTTAACAAACAGCAGTCGCGGCCCCTGATCAGACATTACATTACAGAGCATTAATGTCTGCACACTGTTTGTCACTCAAAGAAAAAACAAAAACAAAACAAAACAAACAAAAAAAAAAAAAAAACAAAAAAACAAAACAAAAAAAAAAAAAAAAAAAAAAAAAAACACCAAAAAAAAAGCACGTACGAGTATAAGCCATGTCAACAGGTAGTAACACGGACTTAATCAAATTTCAGTTTGATAGATTTAAGGTGTTTAATAATTAGCAATATTATAGCCCTATGTACACATGCAGCAAAAACTGTTAGAGCACCACGTAACTCTTAAAAACAAAACATTTTGAACATGACCAACATAATATTTATTCTTCGGAATTCAAATGTACAGTTAAATCACTATTGCTATTACCAGTTGTTTAAATAAATAAATATAAATAAATACATAATAATCAATTGAATAGATATATTGTATGGAATGAAGTATGACGAACATAAGATTGTTTTTCTCCGCATTGTAATGCGGTTACTATATATAACACCATTGTAGGAGAAAGTAAGTTCTGCGTAGGACTTATTATCTCCTACGTAGCTGTTAGTAACTCCTACATAGGACTTATTATCTCCTACGTATGCTACGTAGGAGATAGTTACTCCTACGTAGGAGAAAATAAGTCCTACGTAGGAGTTACTAACACCTACGTAGGAGATAATGTCCTACGTAGGAGTTACTAACACGTGTTAGTAACTCCTACGTAGGACTTATTATCTCCTACGTAGGAGTAACTATCTCCTACGTAGCCTACGTAGGAGGTAATAAGTCCTACGTAGGAGTTACTAACACCTACGTAGGTGTTAGTAACCTACGTAGGACTTATTATCTCCTACGTAGGATTTATTAACTCCTACGTAGGACATTATCTCCTAAGTAGGAGTTACTATCTCCTACGTGGGACTTATCATATCCTACGTAGGAGTTATAGTAACCTACGAAGGACTTATTATCTCCTACGTAGGATTTATTAATTCCTACGTAGGACTTATTATCTCCTACGTAGGAGCTACTATCTCCTACGTGGGACTTATTATATCCTACGTAGGAGTTATAGTAACTCCTACGTAGGACTTACTAACGCCTACGTAGGACTTATTATCTCCTACGTAAGAGTTACTATCTCCTACGTAGGACATTATCTCCTACGTAGGAGTAACTAGGCGTTAGTAAGTCCTACGTAGGAATAACTAACTCCTATGTAGGACTTATTATCTCCTACGTAGGGGTTACTATCTCTTACGTAGGACTTAAATATTACTCACCTGGCTTTAGGACGCTTCCATAAGTTTGAAAATCAGTCGCCATCTTATTTCCACTTTAATGCAAAAATCATCCTTTGCTTGAAATACAGACACAACAATGTCACAAAAGTTAAACTGGATTATAAAGAAAATCATACTTTATATTTGCGTCGCAGGTCTTTCCTCAAAAACGCCATCTAGACGTGAAAGTTGCAGTCTGATCTCCATGATTTTATCAAATTTTCCACGAAGCGTCAACAATTGTTATTGTTGTTACCAAAAACGTCAGCAACGTCAAAACGTTCGAAATGAAATAATTCACTCAGTGAATTATCGATTATAATTCACTGAGAAATCTCTGTAAATCACTGCTGAAAAATGTAATAAGTGATGTATAAACTTCATGTGCCTGACACAACGTCGCATTAATGTCGATGCAGCATCCTGACATTGCATTGATGTAAATTTGACGTATAAACATCCTGTCCATAGCACAACGTCGCATTAACGTTAATTACTATTTATTACATTTTCAGCAGTGAATTACTGAGATTTATCAGTGAATTATAATCTATAATTCACCGAGTGAATAATTTCATTTCGAACGTTTTGACGTCATTATTGCTAGGCGACGTTGCTGACGTTGTTGGTAACAATAAAAAATAGTTGACGTTTCGCTGAAAATTTGATAAAATCATGGAAATCAGACTGCAATTTACGTCCAGTTGGCGTTTTTGAGGAAAGACCTGCAACACAAATATAAAGCATGATTTTCTTGATAATCCAGTTCAACCTCCGTGACTTTTTGTGTCTGTATTTCAAGCATAGGATGATTTTTGCATTAAAGTGAAAACAAGATGGCGACTGATTTTCAAACTAAACCACACCTCTTGAAATTTATGCACTGACTGGAACTATTTTGGTAGGCTAAATGTGAACATTCAAAGATAAAACATCGATGAAAACGTAATAAACAGTTGTTTTGTTGTTTTGATCGATTATGGAGAAATAATTCACTCGTGTTCTAAGGTGTGCTTGTAAAAACCTTGTTCGCTTCGCTCACTCGTTTTTTACGCGCAAGCCTTAGAACACTAGCGAATTATTTCTCCGTAATCGATCAAAACAACCAAATAAACTCTATAACTTCATGTCGTTGCATCAATGTTAATGTGATTTATCACATGACCGTCAAGTTGTTCAGTGAAATAACCCTTGTCATAAAAATCATATGATCACACGTGTAATAACACCTGCAAGGCTTCCCATTGGTTAGGCTAATTAAACTCATTATAGTCGTATTACTCCGCTTATTGATAGCAACCAAGATGGTGTCCGCGTCCGCCGATTATACAATTCTCACTTTTGAAACAGATCCTGTCTTCAATTTTGAGTCGAACGATAATGTTCAGATCGATGGAAATGGAAGACACAACACAATTACAGTGTGAATAATACGGCTACCAGAAATATTCATGGTGGTTTAAATTCGATCTTTTCCGGTGTAGCGTGAGATTTGTCAGACCATGAGAGCTGTCAGACCGGAAGTCTGAAACCGGAGGTACCTAACGGAACTCACGCTGCGTGTATAAGATCTTTCAGGTCATGAGAAATGTCAGTAATTCTTACGAGTTAATTAAGAATACCAAAGCAAACAAAGAAGGATTTAAGCGAATCGTTTTCAGTGAAAAAAAAAATGTTACTAAAAATAAAATCCAAATAACCCCAACGGCCCAACATGCGCATAAAGTAAATATAAACAGACCTCGTCTTCGGCATTTCTGTTATAACATCAAATTTAAATTCATTATTCTACACCGAAAAAAAAACCATAAATATAAATTAATAAAACGGTCCCCTCTGTTCGTATATGACATTCAGGTCTTACTGAATCCTAGATAACATCACGAAAACATGCCTCATATCAAGGACGTAAATAACACAATTTTATACGTCTTTGCTCATTATAATTTTGGCCCCCTTAAACCCCACTTTTATATAGTAAAACTGGGGTTTACAGGGGTATACATTATTTTTCTTATTTCTGGTCAAAAGCATAGATTGTGGGTACTTGTTCGAACTGCCTCATCGAGGCGGTTCTAACCGGGTACCCACAATCAATGTTTTGAGTAGAAATATGAAAAATATCAGATATTTTTATCTGAAAATTTTCAGTTTTTGGTGGTGAAATTTTCAGTATATTTGAATAGGTGTTTTTTCATAATGAATTAGAAGATAGAGTTAACTGCTGGTGTATCCACAGAACTCGGCCAAAATACAAATCACGAGTACATCAATGTAGTCTTATCAATAAATACTGTTGATGGACTGATCAATTTTATCGAAGCACCAGTTATTCTATAGATGCTAAAATAAAACTGTTTTATCAGTTTATGTACTTTTAATAATGTACCAATAAATATAGTAGTAGACCAACAATATGTCAATCCATCAACATCACACATGCCATAAGCTGTGGACTAAAGTCTGTGAGATAAGTTAAAAATTTAAGGGGAATTTGACAAAATTCTGTGAGATTAGCTTGAACATCACTTTAGAGATCCCCCAATATAGTCTGAAGTCTTTATTTTCATGTAAGAAGCTTGTGAAAACCACCAGTGTTTGATTTATGTTTGTTTCTTCATAAAATCTGTTGTAAAATGGTCTGAAAATTCTGTGAGATTTGAATTCTTTATGGGAATTCTCGGGACCGCAGTTTCGGTTGCCTCGTTTTGACTTTGTTCTAGATACCCTAGATACGATGAAAACAAATGACCGCCGTGCATTACCTATAATGAATCATACGTAAACAAATCTTTCACTTGCTAAATTCGGCTCACACTCATGTCCGGGATGTTCGGGATGTAATGTCCGGGATGTATAGGGAATGGTGCGTTGCACTTAATATCTCGACTTGTAGTGGTCAGAATTTTATAAAATTGGTATCATTTGAAAATTTGAACTCCATTCTTAAATATTATTAAAAAATATTTCCAAATTTTACCCCTTTGAGGTCGATTTTGGACTTTGAAATATCCGGGATGTTCGGGATGTAATGTTCGGGATGTATGGGGTAGTGGCGCGTTGCCCTTAATATCTCAACTTGTAGCGGTCAGAATTTTAAAAAAATTAGTATCTTTTAAAAATTTAAGTCCATACTAAAAGAATATAAAAATATTTTCCAAGTTTTATCCCTTTGAGGTCTATTTTGGACTTTGAAACGTCCGGGATGTTCGGGATGTAATGTCCGGGATGTATGGGATAGTGGTGCGTTGTCCTTAATATCTCAATATTTGATGGTCAGAATTTAATAAAATTAATATCGTTTGATAAAATAAGCTCCATTCTAAACGATTGTTAAAATATTTTCCAGTTTTCACCCCATTGAGGTCGAATTTGGACTTTAAGAGTGTCACGATTTGTAAAGTTGCAAGTATCAAGTTAAAATTGTCGAGTATCAAGTTAAATTGGTCGAGTATCGAGTTGAATTGGTCCAGTATCAAGTTAAAATTGTCGAGTATCGAGTTAAAATTGTCGAGTATCGAGTTGAAATTGTTGAGTATCTAGTTAAGTTGGTCGAGTATCGAGTTAAAATTGTCGAGTATCGAGTTGAATTGATCGAGTATCAAGTTAAAATTGTCGAGTATCGAGTTAAAAATGTTGAGTGTCGAGTTAAAATTGTCGAGTATCGAGTTAAAATTGTCGAGTATCGAGTTAAGTTTGTCGAGTATCAAGTTAAAATTGTCGAGTATCGAGTTAAGTTTGTCGAGTATCAAGTTAAAATTGTCGAGTATCGAGTTAAAACAGTCAAGTATCGAGTTAAAATTGTCGAGTATCGAGTTAAGTTTAGATTGTGGAGCCTTGAGTCACAAATGTAATATATCAAGTTTAGGTACCTAATGAGCATGAATTTACATGGTTTAACATATTTCAGCAGCATGACAGTGAGCAGTCTTATTTTAATATTTAATCAGCAATATCTATAATTCAGTCACCTGAACCTATTTTGTGTTTGTATTGTCCTAAAATATGTCATCAATTTTTCAACAAGCTAATGTTGCTGATGTAGGGCAGATGAAAGTGGTCTAAGCCTCTCAAACCAAATATTTATGCTTGCAGTCAAATCTACAGTGGGATTCCATTATTTCTGATTTATTGCCTGTTACATGGCAAATATTAGTCTGCTGCAGCAGGGGGCTTATTAATAGGTTTTAATACTGATCACCTTTGGGGCTTAACAGTTATGGCTATTTTATATGAAAGATTCACTCATCAGCTGATCATTGTTGGAATGTGGTGAGAACACAGTAAATATTCCACAGAAAAAAAAAATAGGAAGAGCAGGTGAATTTTATTTTTGAGCAAGCTCATGACAAAAATGGCCTGTATGACTTGAGAAGACAAAGATCAGCCTAGGCATGAAGAGGCTTTGGGTCCTAAGCTATCCAGAGAGTTGGCGTGAAGACTCTGATTAGACCGGGCGCACAGGACATTTGTTGGTTTTGTTGTGTGCTGGTGTAACAAAGTAAAGTGACCCCCCCCCCCCATAGAATAACAACCCCAAGGTCATTATTCTATAGAAAAAAGGACCCCTTTTCTAAAAAATACTGACTGCCCTTACAAAAATAATGACCCCCTTGATGATATCCCATAGAATAACCACCAGGACCATAGAATAACTCCTTCTGTATAAAATAATGACTCCCATTTTAATGACCTCTCAATGAGATTTGTCAAATATTGCCCCCCACCAAGAGCTCATCACATAAGCTGTCATAAGCTCCTTGCCCCATCTAATCAGGCATCAGAATCTGTCTGTTTACACCATATGTCTCAGTCACAGGACAGAATTTTTTCTTTTGTTTTTTTTTTTTGGTTTTAACCATTTTTTTTCACAGCATATAGATAAGTCTTCAAAATAAAAATAGTCTTGTACGACGAGGTATTTTGGAAACCTTAACAAAATGTACAAAGGTACAAAAATAGTAGAAAGCATACCAATGTATGTCTAACCAACAAATTTCTCAAATGCATCGTCCAGATTTCGAGCTCTTGTTGCAGGATTACTCTTACACGATCTTGTTTACCTGGAAAATTCGCCCCGAAACTTGTTGCAGGATTACTCTTATTTGAAGCAGTGTCTTCATGCCCAAATAACAAAGTTAAAAGAGCGAATCAGTCTTTTATCAATTCTACAGCCATAGTGGTGCGACATAAAATTATGAAGGGTTGATGCCATCAGGGCTATCTGTTCCCAAACACCAGCCGAGCTGCTTTCTATCTTTGTGTGTGTGTGTGTGTGTGTGTGTGTGTGTGTGTGTTTTTTAAGCTAACTTTGTTCAATATTTTAATAAGTGTCAAGCTGAAATTCATGAAATACGAACATTTACTTCAGGTTACTAGTATTACTATTTTTTATTTATTTATTTTTTATCATTATTATTATTATTATATTTTTTTTTTGATGGGGTAGGCTTTATTTTCTTCTTCGCATCATCATTTAACTTCGCAAAGAGAAGTCGTATACCGATAATAAAAATAGTATGACCTGGGTCACTTTGTAGCTCACTTGAGCACAGAGTGCTCATGTGAGCTATTCTGACAGGCAGATGATCCGGCATCCATCTTATGTTATCTGTCGTCCGTCTGTCTGTCAACATTCGACATCTCCTCCTAAACCACTGGGCCAATTTTTACCACACTTCACAGGAATGTTTCTTAGGAGGTAATGATTGAAAATACTTCAAAGATATGGAATCCAAGCAGAACTTTAGTTGCCGTGGCAACCACATGGGGAAATCTTAGAAAATCTTCGTGTCAGAAACCCCTGCCTGATTTTGAAATAATTTGGCAAAAATGTTTCTTGCATGGTCGCCATGGGCGGGGCAAATTTTTCATATAAGCCTGTGTAAGGAACTTCAAAAGTCTGTTCCTATGCAACATATGGCCAGAATCTAAAATTGTCAGTAATTGGACCTTAACAAAAAGAACTAAAACAAGCTTGATTAGCATAAAAACATGGCGGCCATTGGTGGGGCTAATTTTCCATATAAGCCAATATAGGTCTATACAAAGTTCTGTAAAAGCCACCATGCTGCAATTGCAAGCAAAGCGATACCCCCCTCCCTTCCCCGACCCCATCAAAATATTTTGTGATATTCTGCCAGAATGCCATAGTTCTATTGAATTACAGATTGTGTCATGGCATTAGAACTGCCTTGGTTAGGCGATTCTAATGCAATGTCATAGCATATATTTCAGTCTAGCTGCATGAAAAACTAGCTCATATTATCATCAGATAATAGATAATCCCTATAATGTTTCCTGTATCATTTGAAACAGAGCCCCATGTGGTGGGGCTAAAGCGACAAAGCCTACCTTCACCCCTCCTGAATATTATACTTCCTTTTCTGGACTGTGCATCTCCTGTGAGAAGGTACTTCCATAATAAAGTCAGTGTGGCGTGAAAATACAGAGAACATGTTCTTTTATATGAATAGCTCAACGTGGTAGTGATATTATAGCTTCCTATAAATGATGCATAGGCAGATCCAAATCATTGGTCCTAGTGCTCAATGTTTCGGCTGATCAAACATGGTACATACCTTGACCTAGTGTGAAAAACAGGCCTAGGATAATATGAAGTTATGTGCACCAGTTTTGTCCTGGTGTATGAAAGATATGTGGTGGTGGGGTGGGGGGTGGGGGTGCGGGGTTGCTCAGAGATGATGTACAGTCCAACCTGTATTAAGCAAGCACTTAGGAACAAGCAAGTGCTTGCTTTATTTAAGACAGATGCATACTTAATACAGGTGCAGTTTAATGTAATTGCTTTTTTTATGGAACTGAAAGTGTGCTTGCTTAATACAGGTTGCTTGCTTAATAGAGGTGACCAATATGACAGGTTTCACTGTACCTAGTTTGAGTGATATGTATTGTGCATGCTATCAGAAGGTATATATGTAACAACTAGATCCTGGAGTGAGACATACGCAGGCTGGTCAAAAACTGAGCATAGTTTTATGAGCCAAACTTGAGCATGTTTTCTGAAAATTTTCAAATACTAGCTGACAAATTCCATCCTAAACATTGCATAATTGCTCCCTTCCAGAGTAATAAATTGCCCTCAGTGGAGTTGTGCAGATGTGTCAGAGAGCAATTTATCAAACATCTGGCTTAACTCGATATTCGACTATTTTAACTCGATACTCGACAATTTTAACTCGATACTCGACTATTTTGTCTTGAAACTTGACAATTTTAACTTGATACTCGACAAACTTAACTCGATACTCGACATTTTTAACTGCACAATACATTAACCTATAGATAATGTGCTATATTCTATTCTGCCCATACCTTCCTCAGAAAAAATGACAGGAACGTCATCCCATACAGTCTTAAATCCAAAAGTCTCTCAGGCAGTAGTCACCTGTGTGACGTCACTCCCGATCTTTTATTCACATGTCAGTTTCTTTTCTGTATCTAACAAAGAAAGTAAACAGGGATTTTTTATCTGGGTGAAAAAAAATTGTATTTTCTTCCTTTTCCTCTGGTTGAAATTTAATTCTTTGTTCTTTCTCATGATCCATATCATACCTTTCACTGTTCCTGCTAAATTTGTTTAAATCTAACCGTTCGATTTCTTGAAATTATTCTTCACTCATTCGTCGTAATGAGTTTTTGCGACTTCCATGACTATTCATCGCGGTAATTGTGGTCATAAAATGGATAATCATGAAATGTATCAATTGTTCTCATTGTTCCAGGGAATCTACTTGCTCCACGTGTAGCAGCTGGTCTAATTCCATCTGCATGGAACGTGCAAAAGAGAACTTACTCTTCCAGAAAGAGAGTCATGTCCAACAGAAGTAGTCTCTAGATGTGTCTGTTTCATCAGACGAAAGGAAAGAAATATGGGAACACTGCCCCTTATGGCCCTGCTGCCCGGGGTAAGACCCATATTGGTGGCATGTTTCATCAGACGAAAGGAAAGAAACATGGAAATACTGCCCCTTATGGCCCTGCTGCCCGGGGTAAGACCCATATTGGTGGCAACTCCCTGGGTACTTGTACCCAAGGGACTACAAGTCCACCGGCCATTGGCTAATGGTCACTGGTCACCGGGCATCCGATGACCGACCAACCATCATACATGTGATATTTTCTGGGACACAAAGTGGGAGATCTGCAATTTTTAGGAGGGAGATCCTGGTCTAAAAGAGGGAGATTCTTTTGCATCCCAAAATATTCACTTTAGTAACAAAATCATTGGTGACTTTGATCACTGAATAATGTTAGTTTCTTTGTATAACGTGTTCATCCTTCAATTGTCCACATATGACTGAAATACTGTTGAAAGGCTATAACCATAAATAATATTCACCCTATTATGAGCCATGTTCATCCTTTCATTGTCTTGTTCATTTGTCAATGTATGATTAAATACTGTTGAAAGGCTATAAATCATATTCACCCTTTCATATTGGTATACTTTTTGCAGCTCCTGTCTTTGCTGCACCTTTTTTTTTCTTTTTTATTATTATTATTATTTTTTTTTTATGTAACAGCCTCACTGAGAGGACACCAATTCTTCACCAACAAAAGTACCTTGCTAGCTGCTTATGCCACTGACAAAAACAGTGAACAACACACCCGGGCTGACGCAATCCTCGCAGTCAATTGAGAAACTATAATTTTTAAAACTGATTCCAAAGAGCCCAAAAACAAATCGGAATTCTGTTTTTTAAGCGCAGACTGATTAAGGTCTGTTTTTCACACAGGTTATAAGGTACAGTTTGCCTTGTTGCTATCCAGTAAAATTCTACAGGTGGTACTTCAACCAAAAATAAAAAAAAAGGTAACTTACCGATTCTCAAAAAAAAAAAAAAAAAAAAAAAAAAAAAAAAAAATACCGGTAGGTGTCACATCCGCTTATTCTGATCAGGACTTGCGCAGTTTACTTGACAGAGTTTGCAGGACCTAGAAACAGAGTGCCTTCACAAACATTTAATGCGCAGGCTGGTCTTGGTCATCTGTATTTTGCACAGGTTATAAGTTACAATTTTCCTTGTTGCTTTCCAAGAAATTTGTGCAGGTGTTCATTAAATACTAACACCAAAAAAGGTATCTTACCCATTCTAAAAAAAAAAAGCCAAAAATAGGGCAGGGTGTTACATCCGCTGATTCCAAATCTGTTTTACTTTTGAAAACTTCACTTTAACTCGATACTCAACCATTTAACTCGATACTCGACAATTTTAACTTGATACTCGATCAATTCAACTTGATACTCGGCAATTTTAACTCGATACTCGACTAACACTTAACTCGATACTTGACAATTTTAACTTTATACTTGACCAATTCAACTCGATACTCGACAATTTTAACTCGATACTCGACCAACTTAACTCGATACTCGACAATTTTAACTTGATACTCGACCAATTTAACTCGATACTCGACAATTTTAACTCGATACTCGACCAACTTAACTCGATACTCGACAATTTTAACTTGATACTCGACCAATTCAACTCGATACTTGACAATTTTAACTCGATACTCGACCAACTTAACTCGATACTCGACAATTTTAACTTGATACTCGACCAATTCAACTTGATACTCAACAATTTTAACTCGATACTCGACCAACTTAACTCGATACTCGACAATTTTAACTTGATACTCGACCAATTCAACTCGACAGTTTTAACTTGATACTCAACTTTTACAACTCGATACTTGACACTCGACAAAAAGAAACCCTCGGACTTTAAAATGTCCGGGACGTTCGGGATGTAAAGTCCGGGATGTACATGTATAAGTAGCGGTGTGTTGTCCTTAATACTCAACTTTTGGCGGTTAGAATTTAATAAATTTATCTTATTTAAAAAAAAAGAAACAATAAGCTCCATTCTAAAGGATTATTAAAACATATATTCCATTTTTCTACCCCGATGAGGTCGATTTTGAACTTTAATATGCCCGGGATGTTTGGGATGTAATGTCCGGGATGTATGGGGTAGTGGTGCGTTGTCCTTAATATATCAACTTTTGGTGGTCTGAATTTAATAAAATTGGTATCATTTAAAAATTTAAGCTCATTCTAAAAGATTATTAAAAACATTTTTCAATTTTACCCGTTTGAGGTCGATTTTGGACTGCAATCTCCGGGATGTTCGGGGTGTAATGTCCGGGAGGTATAGGTAGTGGTCCTTAATATCTCAACTTTTGGTGGTCAAAATTTATTAAAATTTATATCATTTGAAAACTTTACCGCCATTTTAAAAGATTTTTTAAAATTTTTCCAAGTTTTACCCTTTGAAGTCGATTTCAGACCTTTATAACTCTAGATAAATAAAATATGTTTGAAGCAAAATCTGAGCAATATTATAATTTTAAGCGTTTAGCATATCCGAGATTATTCGGGATTGAAAACTTGAATTACAACCCTCTTTTCCCCTTTATTTAGATGAGTAAGATTTGCCGAGTGTCCTCATAACATGGATCCGTTAACGTTGTGTGCATACGTTTTCATTTATGCATTTACATGGTATCTGATAAGTTCAACAACAGTATGTCTACGCTGTCAAACTTAACACGCCGAAATATTATTAAATGGCATTACGAAAACACGCCTATTTAAATATATAGTAAATTTTACCGCCGCAAAAATGAAAGTTCTCAGATGAAAATTTGTGATAATTTTCTAATTTCTGCTCAAAAAATACATTGTGGAGACTCTATCCAGTACCCACAATTTATGTTTTAAAGCAGAACTAATACCGAAAAATGTTTGTTTATTCAGGTTAGGCTGAGTAATTTTACGGTTCATTAATTTTCTAACGATATTTAACAATTTGTTAAGCATTAACTCATAATAATTTGACGTTTGTCGCACGCCATGTATTGACTAATGCGTTTAACCGATTGTATTCGGGAAACCCCTAAAAGGGTAATTGGCAAACAGTGCAGACCCAGATCAGACGCCGCAGAACGCGGCGTATGATCAGGGTCTTCACTGTTTGCAAATGCTTCAGCCATTTTTCTCTAGGAATATCGAAATTTCACAGCCTCACCTACCCAAAATTGAAATTGGACTCTTCCACTATATAGTGTGGGAAAGTTCATTCAGTCTACAATGGGTTAATTGCATGTCACTCCAAAACACAATCATCTTTTCGATAGTTACAGATTTTTACTTGTTAATAGGAAATTTACAGCAAACGATTTGAATATATATATATATATATATATATATATATATATATATATATATATATATATATATATCGATTTTGCACGTATCATAGATTTAGCGGTTTAATGTAAGGGCATGCACAGTTGAAGAATCATACTTCAATAGGTGTTCGAGTAATGCCCCTTCAATAGCTTGTAAATGTTAAAAAAAGTTGGATTTTGGTCAGACTACAGTATGATCTTGGTCTGCACTGTAGGGATCAAACATGTTTTTTTTTATGCATTAACATTCGCCAGGTCCCGAGGGAGGTGTTGAAAACCGAGGCCGGAGGCCACGGTTTTCAACACCTCCCTAGGGACTTGGCGAATGTTAATGCATTGCAAAACCATGTTCGATCGCTATTTTTGCAAAAAAACAAAAAACAAAAAAAAAAACAAATAACAAACTGAAAACATTTGCTGTATTTCGCGTTATTTCTTGCACTACTTTGTTTCGCCTTTTCACCGAGGTAGGGTAGTACACATCTCGTAACGGTAGCAAATCTGTGGCCCCGGTACGATCATATTGAAAGTTGCGTAGCCGTGCATTAACAGCGTGTGAATTGCATGTTAATACACGGCTTTTCGCCGGTTAATGCACGGCTGTTAATAACGTGCGATACTGCTTTTTTATGCAATAATATTAGATAGATATGTTTTCCAAGAACACTACTGATGTAAAAAAAAAAAAAAAAAAAAAAAAACACAGAAAAAAACGACTGTCATCGTGAATAGAGGGTGTTTACAGCATAATTGCTGTGAAACATATTTTCTCAACGTTGAATCAACGTCAATGTTTATTCGGCGTTGTTTCAACGTTGTGTGTCTGCTCGATGAAGGTTTCTGAGACAACAGGACAAGTCCTGTTTTTTTTTCCTCTGGAGAGAGGTTTAATTTTGCCAACGAGGCTAAGTCACATAAATGAGAAAAAAAAAGTGGTTTATATTACACATGCGAAAATACTGATGTTTCACAGCAATTATGCTGTAAAACACCCTCCATTTACGGACGCGGAGCAGCAGACACGCCGTACCGTCGGGGAACAACAGACACAACAGTCGGTCGGAAAGCAACAGACACGCCGGCGTTAGTCAATTATTTTCCATCATGTCAAATTCAAGGATGTCAGTTAGAGTGATTTGTGGCGAACGGCGTTGCCCATCCAACAAGATTATCTTAATGATTAATGATCGAGTTGCAGTTTGTAATCTTGTTAATTAAGTTGGCTTTGCCATAATTTGGGACTTGGATTACGTGCTATAATAAATAAATAAATAAATAAATAAATAAATAAATAAATAAATATGTGGACCGATTCTGCAAAATCAATGCTGAACGCTTAAAATTATCATATTTGCTCAGATTTTATTTTAAATATATTTTATTAATCTAGTTTAAAGTTAATAGCAATACACAAAGCATTGCATTTTGATAATGAAGGAAAGTTACTTAAGAAATTGTCGTTCCCACCTGCCCGCAACTCCGGATCATCTAGAAGTAGACATCAATGAGGTAATAATAATAATAGTAATAATAATGATAATAATAATAATGATGATGATGATAATAGGGGATGGTCGGGTGTGGCGAAGGTGTCGTGTATCTTACGTCACCGGGGCGCTCAACTGATATTGGCTTACATTCGGGCAAGGCCTGCTATGCTTGTAGCAGGTAAGAGTAGAGGGGGTGGGGGCATGTTTTTATTTCTTCTTTTTCTTCACTTTCATTGCTGTTCTTCTTTCTTCCCTGTCCCTCTCTTTTATCTCCTCTACTATCTCTATTTTCTCCCTTTGTCTGGGAGACGACGCAAAATGACCCACAAGGTTGACGCGTCGTTAACCCCCCTCCCCCACCCCCCGAAAAAAAAAAAAATAAAAAATAAAAAAAATATATATAAAAAAAAAAAATAAAATAAAAAAAGATAATAATAATAATACTAATGATAATTTTCTTTTAGAATGGAACACAAAAGTTTTGAACAAAACAACTTTTATTAAACTCTGACCATAACATGTTGAGATATAGTCTCAACGTAACAACTGAGAAGAACATACTATGGATACCATAGAAGTGCCTTCAGTATGTGCCTTAGCACTCAACAATCTGCCGATTGTTGTACGGCCGATTTGGCGTTTGACGGAAGGGAAGCATATTGTCAAGTTAAAAATAACTTGGCAGCTTCCCAGAACTCAAACTAACCAACACAGGTATACTGCGAAGAAACCTGCCGATGGTGTGACTGGTGGTGTGACCAAGATGGCTGACAAGATGGCGGAAAAGAAGATGGCGGCGCCCACGCGAAAGATGGAGGATGATGAACTCAACGTGGCGGTGTGTTCCACACCGTCAACACCTCAGCACTCCATGGCGTCGTCAGAGGGACCTAGTACTACCCACTCTTCAGTCGATACCACGACTGACCACTCTCCGGAAGGGGAGTGGAAGGAAGTGGTATCAAGAAAGACGAAGAAAAAAACTATCCATGTCTCCACCGAAGTCTCCACCAGTCAAGACGAAGAAAGAAGACCCCAATGTGAGACCAGGGAGGAAGACTCCACCACCACCGCCCAAGAAGCCCAGGGTGAGGTCGCCTCTCAAGGAACAGGGCAGGGAGAAGTTGATTGCCGGTGACGGAAGACAGTATCCACTTCACGAGAAGTATGACCTGGATGAAGTGGTTACTGACCAGCAGCCGAACAAGACAATTTACATCATTATCAGGGCCTATCGACAACTTCGAGAAGAAGAGAAGTTCAACGTTGACCTGCCGGCCTACTTTATTCGCTTCCTCGGGACGTCCGAATGGTACTTGGCAAAGGGGCCCACGTCCAAGTACTACCATGCAACCAACTATAACGATATCGAGGAGCGATTCAAGCGGGCCGATCCAGTTGACAACGCCATCCGATGGTACGACGACCTGGACCACTCTTGTCAAGGTACTGATCCGGCTGCTGCGCAGGTCCTGAAGATCACTTCTACCTGCCCTTCCTGCTAGCGACTCGGCCCTTTTCAGGGCCCCTGACATTTTGAGCAAGTGTGAGATTACATTGAGCATTAGTAATACACACGTTTTGAAGCTCTTTTCTTTTGATCGAACATTCGAAATTATGTAACTTACAGACCTTGACCTTTTTGCATAGCAGCCGATATCGTCCGATCAGGCGAGGTAGTACACGCATGAATTATGCGTGCACACCGTTTCAAGCCAAGGTCAGGGTAAAACTAATCCAGATTTTTTCTGGCGCTGCCTCTACGTGCCTCTGGTGCCTGGCAGCGTTAAAAATCTGAAAATGAATGAATGAATGAATGTTGAGATATCAAGGGCATCACACCACTACCCATACATCGGACATAACATTTCGAACATCCCGGCCATTTCAAAGTCTGAAATTGACTACAAAGGGGTATAAAATGAAAAACATTTTAAACACTGGAAAATATTTTTAACAATCTTTTAGAATGGAGATTAAATTTTCAAATGGTATAATTTTTTGTTAAATTCTGACCACAAAAGTTGAGATATTAAGAACAACGAACCACTACCTATACATACACATCCCGAACATCCCGGACATTTCAAAGTTCGAAATCGACTTTAAAGGGGTAAAAATTGGAAAATATTTTATAACCTTTTAGAATGGAGCTTAAATTTTTAAATTGTATAAACTTTATAAAATTCTGACTCGGACCTAATATTGGTTCCAAGATTCTGACTACCAAAAATTGAGATATTAATGATTACCTATACATCCCAGACATTACATCCCGAACATCCCGGACATTTCAAAGTTCGAAATCGACTTCAAAGCGGTAAAAATTGGAAAATATTTTAACAATATTTTAGAATGGAGCTAAAATTTTTAAATGGTATAAATTTTATTTAATTATGACTTTTAAAAGTTGAGATATTAAGGACAACGCACCACTACCTATATACATCCCGGACATTGCATCCCGAACATCCCGGACATTTCAAAGTCCGAAATCGACCTCAAAGGGGTAAAAATTGGAAAATATTGATATGATCTGCACTTGTCTGAACTTAGGATACGCCTATTTATAGCACTGGTCAAACTATCTGTAGCCTTTTATTATTATAAAGTCTTTTAATACACTTTTCTGTAGACTGTCAACATGTCAGGGAGGCTGCCCCTTATGATAGTTCTTACCTTACTCCTAGGCATGTTGTGAATTATCTCCACATATTGCAAGTTTTATTGTTGTACAACGTTTTCATTTTTCAAGCATGTCATTTTACTTTCATTTTGAAGGAAGGTGACGTCATAGTTGCATTGTGGGATTTGTGAGCGTACAGAATGTAAACAAACAAATCGATTACCAGCAGCTGTCAAACTCGAGAATTCAACTTTAAAAAAGAATTTATCGCTAGACGTCATTCTGTTTTTATAACTATTGTAAAATCATTTAGTAAATGCATCCCTTGATTCATTGCCCCATAGTAAATGTAGGCAGAGTTTTATTGGTTTTGATAGATAAAACCGTGTTTTAATGCAGTGACCCTTGGTTTCGTATGATGATTCTACGGCTTGTAGGACGTCGTGCAAGTTTTCCCGCATATTCTTTCATGTAGGATCGCGCGCATATACATGGCAACTGTGTATGATGCGATCCTGCAATTGCAGAAGGGTAGGATGTAGGATCGTAGAGTATATCAGAAAACGGCATGTTCCTGCGGGGACTTCACTTTTTACAACGGAAAACTCTATGCATCAGCATAGTCTTAAAAACGTTACAGATTTCATTTGAATCTTTAACTAGGTAACTTTCTATAACTACCTAAGATCTTATTTGGGTAAATAATTTTCTTATTGTGTGTTTTTTGCACTAGAAATTGTTTTTCTATTAGATCTTAATTCGGAAATTAATCAGAAATTGTATTGCTGCTTTGGCTAAGCACAGTAACAAACAGAAGACGTATCTAGCAAGATTGAATTATACTTGAGACTCTTAAAGGCTGTTGTTTTAGTTTAATGTCCTAAACTTCATGCTTAAACTTATTTATGTCCTTATATTGTGATCACTGCCATTCCAAGCTCAAATACTCACTGTGAACCTATGACATGGGTTTTAATATTAGTAAGGCATTAGCGTGTTCCCTTGGACATACGGGATTTACTTGCACAGATCAAATATCGCTTGCGATCCTCATGTGATACTTTGTCTTGCCTTCTGACAATATAAGCCGTTCATTTAAAACCTTTGCATGTGCAGATATATAGAGAAAATGTAACACGTGATTTTTTATGTTTATTTTTCATTAAATTCTGAAATTTCTGTCACTCTTCATGTTGTAATTGTCTTCCCAAATGAATTATAACAAGCATTAACTTTCGTAAAATTTCAGTTGAAGTCCATCCTTTTCTTGAACACTCTTATCCCGAGACGTATTCTTGGGCAATATATTGTTTGCAAACAGAGCTAACTGGCCAGCCTGCGCACAGCACCGTCATTCCAAGCCACGAAAGGTAATCACGAAGATAAGGTAGGTAACTCGCAACAATATTTTTTTTATTAATCTTTTAGAATGGAGCTTAAATTTTCAAATGATACCAATATTATTAAATTTTGACCATCACAAATCCAGATATTAAGGGCAACGCACCACTATCCCAACATCCCGGACATTACACCCCGAACATCCCGGACATTAGTGTGCACCGCTAAATTCATTCAACCTGTTATCTAAAATATTTATTTTTATGCAAATGGCATTGTTTAATACTGTTGTTTTAATACATTTTGCGCCATGTTGGAGGAAAATAGTGTTTTATTCATGCATATTCAGATTCAGCCAGCTGCCTGTTTAATAGAATATATTAATGTGCGGGTTAGTTTTTTTTTTTTTTTTTTTTTTTTTTTTTTTTTTTGCACGGATCTATACTGAAAGGAAAAAGAAACGCAGGGTAAATTTTATTCCTAAATTTCATTCAAGTTTGAAAAAGTTTGTTAAATATTTTACTATGGTTAGCTACCAATGAACTTCAATAACTCGAGACTTGTTGATCACAAACCAATGAAATTTTGAACTTTTGTTCCATACATGTACCGTTTTGTAATCATAGTAAAATATTGCGTTTCTTTTTCCTTTCAGTATATTTTTCTGACATATCATTATGTTTTATTTAAAACAAAATCAGTACATAATTATATTACCATTGATTTGATCAATAAATCGGTAGTCAATAAACTGACCTAGACTAAAGAAGTTGGAATGGACAGGATTGATGAAGCAGGTAGAAAGTGGGTGTATGAAAGAAAAAAAGTGGTATAAGAGAAAGGAGAGAAAGGAGAGGGGATATGAGAAAGGAGGTTGGGTAGGAAACGGGAGAAGAGGAGCTGGAGAAAGGAGGAAGAGCAATGGAAGAAGCACAAAAAAGATGGGAGAAAGGAGATGTCCCACTGGCTATATTGTTAAGTTCAACATCAGAAGGTTTGTTTAGTTTGGTAGCTACGTCGATCAGCTAAGTTTGGCATCATGAGAGAAATGTCGATTGGCTAAAGCTGTTATGTTGAACACCGGTTGGTGTGTTAAGTTCGTATCTTTGTCGGCTGCTTTTGGTAACTTGGGAGGAATGTCGAACGACCAAATATTATCAAAATATGTCTAAGGGTATCAAAGTTATGGAGCGAGGCGGTTCTAACGAGTACCCACATTCTATGTTTTGAGTAGAAATACGAAAAATATCAGAATTTTTATCTGAAAAACTTTCAGTTTTTGGTGGTGAAATTTTCAATATATTTGAATAGGCATGTTTTCGTTATGATGCATTTCATAAGGACTCGGTAGTACTCCCCGGTCTCTTTGGATCAGCATTTTAATTATACAGAAATTATATGATTTTGGTTTTATTTTAGTGGATGATCAAACAAATATTTAGTCACTGGAGACTGGAGCCAGTCTAGGTGGGTCATAATGTATATTATGGTAATACATGTGGTTTATACATGGCTGCTTGAACTTGAAATAAGTATATGGTTTACTTATTTCAGTTGAACACAAAATAGAAACAGTCAGCTCAAAATAGAACAGGTAGAAACTGGCTGCAGCATTTATCATCTGAAGGGAAGTTAAATGAGTGATATGAACTCCTTAGACGTCCCTGCAGGAATCACATATGCTACAGACCAACCCGTCCAAAGAGGAATGGTGCGGGAGGAAAATGAAGTTTTTAAAAGTAAAACATATTTTAACTAGCAATACTTAACCTATAGATAATGTGCTATTCTATTCTGTATTTCAAACCTTCCACAGAAAAAACGACAGTTCAGTCGTCTTAAAAGGTCTTAATCCAGAAGGTCCCTTAGGCAGTTACCTGAGTGGCGTCATTCTTCCCGCTGTTATGATTACGTGTCAGTTTTTTTAGGTATAACTCCCCATAACTGAACTACGCGGGGCTATAGAGGGGATTCTCTTATCTATAGGTTAAGTATTGCTAGTTAAAATATGTTTACTTTTAAAAAACTTCATTTTAACTACACAATACATTAGCCTATAGATAATGTGCCAGAATTTACAGATTAGGAGGGAGGAGCTCTCCTAGTTCTAACAGGTACTTATTCATTGCTCCAGATCAATAAGAGGGGTGTCCAGATAATATTTTTTTTTTTCTTATTTCTCCATGGAAGCATATAATATTGTGGGTACTCATTAGAAGTGCCTCTGCGAGGTGCTTCAAATGAGTACCTACAATATCAGTATTTTTGGGTTGACTTTTTAAGGCTATTTTATCAAATCTTTTCATTTTTATTGACCACAAATGTAGAATGAGCCAAACAGACAGCTTTGAACTTCATTTCTTGATGACTTGCCTATAAAAATAAAAGGTGAGAAAATATGTTTAAAAAACAAAAGAATTTTCCAATTAGTTGACTATAAAAGATCTTTCCGATCATCAGTCAAATGGGGCAAAAATGATTTATGATCGATTATAATTGATCATCACTGGCAAGACTACTAGACAGGTGCTGAACCTATTGGGCTACCCGGGCGGTCCTGTTCTGTCCATGTACTCGAGCCACCACACTCCTTATAACATTTAGGATTCAGGTATCACCCTGACGTCCTGAAGGTATCTGGTCTGCAACCTCCGATTGCCTGCATTTGACACACTACCTGTTTACTAAATCTGACATTGAAACTGAACAGGAGAGGAAAAAATGACTGCCGGGGCTGGGACTCACCAATGACCCCGTAACACTAGTCAGGTGCTCTATATAAAAATGTATATTGTACAGGGATGCCATGGAATATTATTTTAACTGCATAATACATTAACCTATAAATAATGTAATATTCTATTCTGTATTTTAACCTTCCACAGAAAAAACAACAGTTCAATTAGTAATATTTTACTCGAAATGTGTAGTTATAAACTATTCCATGATTAGTAGGTTTGTATAATAAACTCCCCAATTTTGTCTTATGGGGGGAGTTTTAAGCATTAGTGGAGTCAGATTTGCTATATCATAGCTATCTCATAAAAGAAGTTATATACCTTCGAATTCTGACTAAGAATTATCTGGGAATTAGATCCATGATATATAATACTTAGATTTGGAAATAGAATCGATTCTAGCCAGTTCTTTCTAAGTCAGTTAGATCCTATTGATATTGTAAGATCTTCTTCTAAACGATAGGAGGCTGCTATACAGTATACCTTCGAATTCTGACTAAGAATTATCTAGGAGTTAGATCCATGATATATAATACTTAGATCTGGAAGTAGAATCGATTCTAGCCAGTTCTTTCTAAGTCAGTTAGATCCTATTGATATTGTAAGATCTTCTTCTAAACGATAGGAGGCTGCTATACTGTATACCTTCGAATTCTGACTAAGAATTATCTAGGAGTTAGATCCATGATATATAATACTTAGATCTGGAAATAGAATCGATTCTAGCCAGTTCTTTCTAAGTCAGTTAGATCCTATTGATATTGTAAGATCTTCTTCTAAAAGTTAGGAGGTGCTATACAGTATGCTATGTTATCAGCCTTTCCTCTTACTAAAAAGTTTTATGCTACCAAACTCTATGTGATGATGTTTGCAGTCCTTCATATTCGTTGTTAATTTTTACACAGGATACGAAACGTTTCCTAAATCTCCTCAGGTAGAAGTTTAGTATTAAAATCTATTCATATTATCCATCTTCATGCGCAGAAGAAAACAAGTTTCTTTCTAGTATCATTGCCGTGACTAAGATACGTTAACACAGTCAGTCTGGTCATAGATAAAATATAAAATTATCAATCATATGTTCGCTATTATTGATGGATAAACTAAGTATTTGGCAGGAATTACATTAGTTCATTTATCCAGATTGTTATCATTCCCTTTAACTCGAAAGATAAAAGGAAATAATTTATAAAGTCTTACGGTCATTTAACATTTATGATCAGATCGGTCCAATTGATCAGATTTTAATTATTTCATATTTATAAATAGTTTAGCTACTTACTAATACGATAATCTTTACATGTGTAGGATTTATATGAAATTTTCGAGAGATGTAGGTTATCTATAGGAAACTCATCCGAGAGACATTTTATTTATTGAATACCTCATCTCTCAAAAATAGACAGCTATCTGTCGGGACATCTGTTTGACAAGTTTGGATCAAACACATTGTCAAACAATATTTTTAAAATTGCATTTTAAAGAACAAATATTGAGGTTATGTCTCAATGGCATTTCTTTTTTGGGGGGGGGCCAACTCTGCAGCTTGAGAAATTGACAGCCCCAGAGCCTACTATTAACATATAAGGTATTAACACCTTAAAGATATGTTATTGGTGAATCTAGATCATTCTAACTCTTATATATAGAAATAGAATGTATCTGATTCCTTAGAGTTTCCTGAGTCTTAATCTAGAGGTATAGGGATTCTATATATTATCTGTTAGAAACCTGCAATCCCCTGCTTGTAAGTCAGGTGCTCTACCAACTGAGCTTACCAGGCTGATGTACAGTCTTGTACGATCCGATTTCCCCCAGCAACCCTACGCTTAACATAAATTTTGTAAATGTTTTAAAAAAACATTTGCCTAGTTATCCTTTAAGTAGATAGTCAATTAACACATTTTTATTTTGTTCTACTATTGGATGGAACATACTTTTCAACATCTGCTTAAATGCTCCTTGTAAGGAATTTAAACAAAGTGCTTGTTTTCAACCATTAATCGATCACTAATTTGTGTATCCGATTTAGTCAGTTTCGGGTAAGGTGTTTATACACTAAAGTGTATGAAGGTGTGTAGATATCGATGCAATGTATGTAAAAGAATCTGATACACGTGACAGACCACTGAAGCGAAAATATGCGCCTCGTCATAAGATAACCTGCTTTATGTCATATGCGAACAACAAAGACACATAGTTTGTGCATTTGCCCAGTCTGATCAGCACCATTGTTGTTCGCTGTCTAGACAGTATAATACCTATCAAAACGTTCAAAAATAGCTAATCCGGCGCTGTGGCTGAGTTAGCCAGTCTATGGCTGAGTAGGCAGGTCTGAATCTTACTTGGTTGAAAACCTCGGAGACAGGTTTTCTCGTGTCGTCGCTTATATTATCTGCACTTTGACAAAGTACGGGGAGACTTTTTAGGGGATTCACACGGCGCTAAACACCTACAATTGAATTAATTAACAATGAAAACACATAATTCACTGCAAGCTTATTTCATTTCTGGGCTTCAGAAGGGGGTAAAGTAGGACCTTATGCGCACACACCTTGCAACTTCTTAAACCTCACTGAAATATTTTACAATGGAAAGATTAATAAATCAAGAAAATAGGAGCTAACGGTAAATCTTGGAGTAAGGCTGATGTACATGCCGAAAAAACGTTATGTCATAAATTATGCGATTTTGGTTTAAAGGGCCAATTTTAAGGTCTTTGTGAGCCTGTCCCTTTGTGGCGAATGTCTTTATATTGAATTATTTTTCTCTGTAACACATAATACATGTTAATAAAATAAAATATAGAGGCTGTAGCATTACCCAAGGTATTTTTTATAGATCCCTCATTCATTATTCTGAACTAGAAAAACTATTCGGAACTGGCCAAATCAGTGGTGTACTTTAAACAAGATGTGAATTTTTAGTTATCTTAGTAAATGATGTCATTTCTGGTTCTTGTGTCACCGAATCTTCGGCAAATAAACAGCAAGTAAAGTCATTTCTGACATTTATTTTATCTCGTTTAGTGAACTGATTGATTGTGTTGGGGTTTAACGACACGTGAACCCTTGTGGGTCGTTTTGTGTCGTCTCCCAGAAAAAGGGAGGAAAGAGAAAGAAGAGATAGCAGAGGAGAGCCTCAGGAACCGCATCTAACCTCGCCAGTAGAATAGCTGCGTCCAACGTTTTTTGATGACGAATAAGAATAAGAATTATGTCCGTGAGATGTCTCCAAAATACGTGCCGGTGGACTGTCTTGTCGGTGAACTGTCTCAGTCTAGTCTTGGCAATCACAACAATAGCTTACCTTCTGCTGTCAAAAATCACAAGTAAGTGTTCCAAGTCAGTACTTTCAACGATTTTTCATCCATTATAATAAACATTTTTGCCTGTACAAGTTGTCATGCGTCAAACCCGAAGTTGTGTGCGTTCAGAAAATATAGTTATGCAAGTGACGAAACCTAATACTGTACGAACATCGCAAGCGATGCAACGCATCATCAACGATTTTACAAATTCCATTCCTTTTTATGCAGCCGTCTGATTATAAACTAAATAAGAAAAACAAAAATACATTTCTGTAGGTATCAAACCATAAGCTGGTAAGTAAACAGTTACACACGACGAATATGGATGCACGTTTTCGTTCTTCACGCCGTATGTCTACAGGTCAACGGAATTAAAAATAATACAGGTGTTCATGCAAGACAAATACCTCCATAATTCATCTGGGTATTCTAAATTCAAAGGCAGCAAGGAGAAAAGAAAAAAAATACTTTACAGAACACAGCAAAATAGGAAATCAATATTGGGCTTGGACCCAATATACACGTACTGGACTAGTAACTGCGGTACAGGTATTGTATTTATTGGAAATATGTTGTCGTGGCTGGGTTTTCATAATTTTGTATTATGAAGTTTAAATGCTCATATTTCAGTTATTTCTCCAAATATCTTAGATTTGTTTTCAAAAAGCAATAGTTCAATATATTACCTTTAAGACTGCAGCATTATATTTAAGGAAAAACCAACAGTTTTTATAAACATCAACAAGAAACCTAGGTACCCATTTTAGCTATTTTCGGCACTTTTAGCAGAAAGTCATCAGAAATTCACCCAAAATGATGTTATAACTTCAATTTCATTAATTGTGACTTAACATTTTTCAACCAAACCTATTAAAAACAATTAATTAAAACTTGTTATTATCCAAAATCATTTTTAATGACAATAGTGCTGTAAAATAGCGCTAAAATCAAGCCACGACAACATATTTTGGCAGTTTCGTTAGTGGCAAGTCCCGGTATTATTAGGTCCGAGTATTGGGGTAAAAAATTCTGACAATCCTCACGCATTGCCCCCTCCCCTCCTTTCTCCTCAACAATATCCGCTTCCGTTGCTCATGCGTTCTGAAACATCTCATGGTCTTTCATCTCACATTACACCGGCACCATATTTGATCATATTTGTAGGCACTTTCAATGTTGTCAAACAGTCTATAAAAAATTTTCACCTCCTCAAATATTGGAGGATAACATGACTCTGACAGTCAATAAATTTGTCAAATTAAAATCCAAGCTGCAGTTAAAACGTTTTATATCCTTGAAAATCTGTCATTTACTCGAGTGTGTCAACCATCACAAACCACCGTATAAACTGTATTGATCAAGGTCAATGACCTTTAAATACGACAACTGACCGTGGGGGATTTTCCTACTGATTCTCAGTGACGTATTGACTCGCTGAATGACGTTGTTCAATGGAATATTTAGTTTGGAACTGATTTATTCAAATGAATATTTATTAGCTCAAATAAAAATCATCATTATTTCCTACAGTCTAACGAAGTAATAAATGGCATATTTATCTTGTTTCTAGTTATTTTCGGTACTTGTCAAATAATATGCGAACTATATTTGTTGCATAGTACTATTGAATCCTTGGTTGTGAGTTGTTCCGCTAAGCTATGGAGAGCCGTTATCTTTATATATTTTGTGTGCATTTTTTTTTTTGTCATCGGAAGGGCCATGTGATAAACAGAATCCTACATTCGTGGTCATTTAATATGAAATTTATGAAACGAGTTTGGGTAATTTTGGTATTTTGCGAACCTTAAATGACCACTCATGTAAGATCCTCTATGTATGAAGATCGACATATGCTTAGCACAACGTCGCATTAACTTCGAAGCATCGTCATATCGTTGTATCGACGTTAATGTGACGTATAAACGTCGTATTAACGTCGATGCAACGTCATGTCTTTTTTTTTAGAATAACTGAGCTAGCACAAGATTGTCTGCTCAATCCACAGCTATCAATCGAAATATTAACCCTGGTCCTGCTGTGCCCGGTTATGCCCTGCCTCTGCAAACAGTGTAGATCCAGATGTTGGCTTGAAGAAGCTGTCATTCTGTATGTGAATTTGTAACAACCTGAATCAAACAATCTGATTGGCTGACAGAAGTGGACGTGGCATCTTAATTTATTCAACATGACAAGGGCTAAATTCAGGCTGTTTAAGGCTGGTCTTTGAAGTCCTGTTTTGTTTTAAATAAGCTTGCCATCAAGTAAGCAGATCTTTTCTTTGTTTTTATTTTTGTCGCAAACTGGGCAGGGGTCGCCTGTTTTGAGTGCCCAATCACATTGTCAGATTAGAAGATCATATATACACCAATTGTCCAAAATTGTTCCACATCACAGAAACACGCCTATATAATTTTGACTTCCTTAAACCCCACTGTTATTTAGTTAAACTGGGGTTTACAGGGGTATCTATTATTTTTCTTGTTTTGCTAAAAACATAGATTGTGGGTACTCGTTAGAACCGCCTTGGCAAGGCGGTTCTAACGAGAACCCACAAGAAATATTTTGAGCAGGAATATAAAAATATCGGACTTTTTTTTATCGGAAAATTTTCCTTTTCGGTTGTAAAATTTTCAATATATTTGAATAGGCGTGTTTTCGTTATGGCATCAACTTTTCTGACAACACTGTATATGCAAACAGCGCAAGTCCCGGTAATTGGCTTTCTTAAGGTGCAGTCTGACCAGGATCTACACTGTTTGCCGTCCCTCAAAGTATTTTGTGAAACAAACACACTAAGAACACATTATATGTACATAGGGTTTTATGGCACACTAGCAAAGCACAACCCCTCAGAACGGAAACTTCAGCTCAGCTTTCATTTGGGATGAATAAAAAATATTGCTAGCATATATATATGTCCTCTGTGCTGAATTTTTAACATTGGTTGCATTGATGGTTTGCATTGTTATGATTGTAATCCGGTATTTCCCCTAACCCAATTGCATACTAATTTGATTTTAAAGCATTCGTGGGCGTTATGTTAAACAGAAGTGCCTAACTATAGCTGAGGACATTGCCTGTGGACAGGGTGCAGTGGCGGATTCAAAGGCGAGTCGGAGGGTTCGATCGAATCTCCCTTTGACTCGAAATTTCATTCACATTGGAAATTTTTGATAAATTTGATAGATTTTGGACACTTTTCCTTCTACTTCTCTTCAAAAAGTCAACAAATTTTACTACTGTAAATGTTTGTAAAATTGCTGGGTGAGTGAGTGGCAAACAGTGTCCTGCGGCGTCTTATCTGGGTCAACACTGTTTGCTCAGGCTTGTCTGTCCGAATACGTAGAGTAAGTACGGTAATATGATTAAATCAAACTCCCTCAGAGATTCTCCTGGATCAGCACCTGTAGGGGCATTCAATGCCAAGATAAGTACTTACTTTTTAAAATATTTTTGAACTAAACATTTGTTTTACGAGGTGAAACATACATCTATTTCCAATTTCGCTGCTCTCGTCACTCATAAAACATCTCGTCACTCATAACCGCACGCGCTGCTCATTCTGTCCTATAATTTTAGCTTTTTTCCGTTTTTTGTTGGTTGCATTGATGGTTTGCATTGTTATGATTGTAATACGTATGCCAAATGACGGCGTCTGTCCAATTCAAGTTGTTACACAAGATGCAGATATGACTGAAAACATTAATTTTAATGGGTAAATCGTCCAAAATGGCACCAAATTCAGAGCGATTGTCGCCAGAATGAAACAAAGTCCAGAAACCGTATCTATATTTTGACGTAAATTTTGGTGCTGCGTTGTAGGGAATTTAATTCTCTGATTTTTAAAATAACGCCCTCCTAGACGACAAAAGCCCCAGATTGTCGACAACCCACCTGAAATAGCCACCTTTTTAGCTCGCGCTACTCATGTCCGGATATTCGCATCACTTATTTCTTTGCATAACAATTGGCCATGAGTGACGAGATTACTACTCGTGTTATATATAATGTCACATAACCAACGTTTGAAGCAAAAATTAAGTAGAATGACTAAAAGTCATTTTTTATGGTATTTCGGGTATAAACTTTAGTCCACGGTTGTTTAAAAATACGGGAAATAATTACCACGGGCATTGAAAGTCCTGATAAAAACCTCGTGCTGAAGCACTCGGTTTTAATCGGACTTTCAATGCCATAGGGAATTATTTGCCCTACTGGACTAATCTCTGTGTAAGCAAAAATATGGAGATGATCCATTTTAGTCTGGGGACAACCAAACGGTAATTGGCAAACAGCGCAGAATGTGGCATCTGATCAGAGTCTACGAGCCTATACTGTTTGCATTTAATACAGGAATTTCTATAAAACGTATTGATAATAAAAACTAACCAGACACCCAGCTATTGGAAATAGGCCGGTCCAAAGTGTTAGAAGAGTCCACTCGGCGTAAATGGGATAGTGGGATAATTGTTTAAAAGTTTCAGACATATTCGCAAGGTGCTGACCGCTTAGCACTGGGTAGAATTTTCAACAGACGACACTTATTTTCTTATTTTCCCAAGTAAACATGCCAGTTGCCTCTACTGGCCTTCATTATCACCCTTTCCATCGTCTCCATATGACGTAAATAATGTTGAAACGGACGTAAAACACTAAGCCGTCATCTGGGGTTATTTAGTTAAATTTGACTGGTACGAATACGCAACTACAGAGAAGGAATTGGTACTGGGCCGCCCACTTACGTTTGTCCGCCTTCTTAACAGGACGCATCTATTTGCTCAAGCCTATAGAAGTCTTTAAAGTACTTATTTTCTCGTTTAAATTTTGCCTTGCCCTGAAGAAAGGTGGCTTTGGGGCTTATGCGGGGAGAAAAGACCCAGATCAGAATGCGCGCATGCGCATTCTGGTCTGGTCTTCGCTTCCCGCTTATAGAATAATTGGGCACTGTGGAACAAATCGATGTATAGCAAATAAATTTATCAGATTGTGCGGTTTTCCTGGCTGGTCTTGATTTTTACTGTTCGCACATGCACCCCTTCCCCCCAAAACACCCTTTTCTCATGACTATGTCTAATTTCGGATTAAACCTTTTTACTAAAGCACTAAGCAAATTTGTAGCATACGACATTCTTGAATTTATTTTATTTAATATTATTATTATTATTATTATTGAGAAATAAGAATTGACATTCGCATGAAATGCCAAGACTTATTTACTGTGATAAAAAAAAAGAAAAGAAAAATACTTCAAAATGTCGTCTGCTGTAGTTGTGATTACCGTTTCAAAGGGTAATGTATACCCAATACCAGAAGTGGATGTTATACTTCTCATTCATAAATGCTTGTCATAAATGTTTGCCCAGTAATAATAAGTAAACGTTCAGTGATAGTAAGTAAACGTTCAAATGTAGAGTACGTCAAGCAAAAATGCACGTATCGCAAATACCAAGATCAGTTTGCTTATCGATGCAGTCTTATCAGGACGTTCGATCCTTGCCTATAAAAAAAAACTGGATGTTGTAGGATCAAATAGCGAAAAGCATAGACCTATATCAGACAGGGCAGATTCACGGATCTCGGCAGTGGTTTTTCGATTATGTCCGAGCGATCTTAGCTGGAAACGAGTCACTTTCTCATTACCATTGGTGTAAATTTACCAGACGTCCCCAACAAGTACTGTATTTACAGACAACGTCATAACTAGTTCCGCTTGCCCACCCCAGAAGTTAATTGACCTTTACCACTCTCTTGGCTAATTCAGCAGACGGCAAATTGATGATATTTTTCTTATTTTTTTCCCAAGAGAAAGGCCTTGACATTTCATGCAAATTGTCTCCTTAGGAGACAATTTGCATGAAATGTCAAATCCTATTTTCTTGGAAAATAATAAAACAATAAAAATGTCGTCTGCTGATTTTTTTACCCAGCATGCTATCGTTAAGATGCAAATTGCAGGTATATATATGTTTGGGGAAAACGTTTTGGTCATCATTATTATCTGGGACAAGATACTATTTTCAAGAATACTGAAACTGATAAAATATTTAGCATTTATTAATCATAAGATTGTTTAGTAAAATTAATACTTGAATTACATTTTCATTAAAATATATATTTCATTTAAGAAGGACAAGCTGGATACTACAATATATCTTCTTGAAAGGTATTTATTAAAGATCGCTTGTTTCAAATATTTCCAGATCTACTGCGGTGGAAGCAGCCAGGCGTCCAGGCAGTCAGGGGTGCGTTCAGTAAAGCAACTGCTTTTCGGAAATTGTTTTGTGCCTTCTTAACGGTTAATTGTAACCCTGTACCTTCAGTTAGACAGAGAAGCTATTATTGTCGTTGACGAGACTTGCTGTTAGATCGAATAAATATATTATCAATAATTATTAGATTTATAAAGGATCGAATAAATACATGAAATATCAGCATGAATATTTCCGTATTTTTTTTTACCACCAATCATAGATAAATTTTATTCGTATAAGCCGCCATTTCGGTTGCACCAAAAGACATCAAGGTATTGTTCGCGGACACTTACTACCATCCGCCGAAAACTGTCACAGCTGAATGAAAAGTTTGCTATAGTTCACGAACGTCCGTGAACGCTTTACTTTACCGAATGCAAATCGCGTGCGGACATCTTGCCCTCTGGATAACTGCTCCTGTTGGCGGTCATGATTCATGATTTAGACAACGAACTGTAGAACGAAGAATTAAAAAAAACAAAAAAAAAAACAACAAAAAAACAACAAAAAAAAAAAACAAACAAAAAAACAAAAAAAAAACAAGGACAACAAAAAAAACAACAAATAACAAAAACAAAACAAAGAAACAAAAGAAAAACGAAGAAATTAAAAATTCAGTGTAAACTTAGGAAGAATCTCTCTTCGTTGACATAACATTTACTTTACAGGTCCGTTTGTGGACCAAAGTCTGTCGATATCAGCATAAAAGAGCCAAGTTTTGAGCAGGAGGCATCAGTCTATGTCGAGCAGAAGCTATGCAAGGGATTCGATGATGCCAAAAATCTATTTTCTGTGTTTCAATGCCGCGAGGAAACATTATCGGAGCCAATATCTGATGTAAAGAAAAGTGAATCGAACACGCCCGGCATGTAAGTTTAAACTTTTAGGCTAGGAAGTATGATGATAAATTATTTCTGACGTTTTTACCCTTAAAGCGCTAAGCACAGCTGCAGATGATACTTTCAAATTTATTCAAGCGAAAATGTGCCTTCGAACATGCGAAAAAAGCGCGGATTAATATCATCCTGTGCATGCGCAACGTATCATCCGGGCCTTTGCTCTCCATTCATACATTTGCTAGTAGCCAATGATTCTGTTAGCGGACAGTGAAGGCCCAGATCAGACTGCGCGGATGCGCAGTCTGATCTGGGCCTTTGCTGTCCGCATATGCCCGAAGACACGTTTTCACATGGCATTCATACTTTTCGCAAACGAAAACATTTTGCTGAATCTGGTCACTGGTTACTAATTCGTGTACTGGTTACTAACACCTGCTTGTTACTGATTCGATTCACTGGTTACTGATTCCAGTTATTGGTACTGATTCGGGTTACTAGTCTCTGGTTCGTTTACTGGCTACTAGTTCGTTTACTGTTTACTGATTTGTTTACGTGTTATTTTTGCGTTTACTATTTACTGATTCGTTAACTGGTTACTGATTCGAATTTCTAGTATGGGCTACTGATTCGAATTACTAGTTACTGATTCGGGTTACTAGTTTCCGGTTTGTTTACTGCTTACTGATTCGTTTACTGGTTTGTGATTCGTTTATTGGTTACTGATTCGACTTACGGGCATAGTAGATACTGGTTACTGATTCTTATTATTGGTTACTGATTCGTTTACTGATTACTGATTCGATTTACTTGTTACTGGTTATTGATTTGAAATATGTTTACTGCAGCGGATTAATACTCTCTGGTTTATTTACTGGTTATAAGTCCATTTACTGGTTGTTGATTTTTTTACTGGTTACTGAATCGAGTTATTAGTTACTGATTCGGGGTATGCTAGTTACTTGGTTACTGACTCGAATTACTAGTTTCTGAGTCGGGTTACTAGTTACTAATTCATTTACTGGTTACTGATTCGATTTACTAGTAACTGAACGAACCAGTGACTAGTAACTCGAATCAGTAACCAGTAATTCGAATCAGTAAGCAGTAACTAGAATACCCCGAATCAGTAACTAGTAAGTCGAATGAGAAACCAGTATTTCGAATCAGTAACCAGTAACTAGTATATCCAGAATCAGGAACTAGTAAGTCAAATCAGCATCCAGTAAACAAATTACTAACTAGTAAACGAATCAGTAACTAGTAAATGAAACAGTACCAGTAATTCGAATCTGTAACCAGTAAACGAATCAGTAACCAGTAAACGAATCAGTAACTAATAACAAGTAATCAGCTTCAGCAAGTCAATGGAGAATTTTGATATTAACTACGAAGACTTTTCTTTTACAAAAAGGCTGTAAGCAGACATTGAAAGTTGTTTTGGATCATTTTTCTTGATCATCAAGATATTTTTCGTTTGCCAACCAAAGTAGGATTAACCTACGAAATTGGCTTGCAACCTTACAAGTTCTTGTTTGTCAGCTTTCACCATGTTTATTTTCCAGTTTTCTTAATTGCACTTAACGCTTAACAAGCTGGTTAAAAAATCAGCAGACGACAATTTGAAATATTTTTGTTGGTTTTCCTAGAAATTGGGCTGTGTCATTTCATGCAAGTTGTCTACCTCGCACAAAATATCAAAGCTAATTTTCTGCGAAAAATAAGAAAAAAATGATATCCATTTGTCTTCTGCTGAAATTGCCCAGAAAGAGGTAAAAGTTAAAAAAAAAAAAAAAAAAAAAACTTAGAGAGCCCCAAAACACACTAAAGGGCCACAACGTCAGAAAACGTCCATTCGGACTGTGCGCCCAGTGAGGATTCAGATCAGCCTGTGCGTTCGCACAGTCTGATCAGAATCCTCACTGGGCGCATTTTTAATAGGCAAGGGTGCAAAATGTTCCTCATGCGGAAAACGAAGGATCAGACTGCATGGATGCGCAGGCTGATTTGCGTCTACGTTGGGCGCACATGTCAGACGGTACGTTTTTTGACGTTGCAGATTATTAATGATCTCTTGCTGAAATTTAATACTGTCAAAGAGCAGTCTCTATTGTATCTTTAAGTAGAGTTGATCTTACACACCAGAGAAGCTTTATTAAGAAAAATAGTAGCAAGGAAGTTCAGAGAGAACGTAAACACTGTACTGTTATTGAAGTATTAGATAAAGCGTTTAGGAATGTGCTACTGAACAGGACAATAGCTCACAGACTGATAAAGGTGCGTGTGCATGTTACTTATGCGAAACTAAGTAAGTAAGTAAGTAAGTGACTGACTGACTGACTGACTAACTAACTAACTAACTAACTATCAAGATATGGTTGTTTCATTTTATCTTCTCGACCCAACATACATTTAAGTAATTACTTAAAGATTTTTAAGTTTTATTTAATTAAATGTGTTTGTTTTATTTCATTTTTTGAGCAAACATACGTTAAAATAATTACTTGAAAAATTTAAACTTTTTATCTACCAAATATGATTGTTTTATTTCATTTTGACCAAACAAACGTTAAAGTAATAACTTAAGTTTCTAATTTTTTATCTAAGTGTGTATGATTGCTTTATTTCATATTTTGATCAAACAGACATTAAGAAGTTACTTTAAGTTCTAAAGATTTTATCCCACTAAATATGATTGCTTTATTTCATTTTTTTTTTTGACTAAACATACGCTAAAGTAATTACTTAAAATTCTAAAGATTTTTTATCTAACACTATGATTATTTTCTTTTTGTTTTGACCAGCAGATGTTAAAGTAATTACTTAAAAGTTTTCAAGTTTTTATCTAACTAAATATGATTGTTTTATCTCTTTAACCAGACACATTCAAGTACTTAAACTTTTCTAACTGACACTGAAAAAGGAAATGGGCTTTTTGAATGATTTCCAATTCAGAAATTACATCACGAAAACATACCTATATAATTTTGACCCCTTTAAACCCTACTTTTGTATAGTAAAAGTGGGGTTTACAGGGGTATACATTATTTTTCCTATTTCCGCTCAAAAACATAGATTGTGTGTACTCGTTAGAACCGCCTCGCCGAGGCGGTTCTAACGAGTACCACAATCTATGTTTTGAGCAGAAATATGAAAAATATCAGACTTTTTAATCTGAAAATGTTCAGTTTTTGGAGGTGAAATTTTCTGTATATTTGAATAGGCGTGTTTTCGTAATTGTTTTATTAAGTCTTTTCATACACATCTATGCGGTTTGCGAGGCTGTTTACGCCCCCCACCTTCCCCCTCTTCCCATAGTGAAGATTTTTTTTTTATTATTATTTCCTTTTAGATCATTGAGCCAATTCTAGTTATTTTGAAAATCGAGTACCGCTTAAGCCGGTGCTAGGGAGTATATGCAGTTCCACAAATTACATTGTTGCATATGAAGAGACTTAATAAAACCGAATCTTCGATTTTCGTTCTTTTGTGTGTTCTTTGTTTCCAAAGGCAACCGTTTTGATTTTTATTTTTCTTCATTGCAGCTGGTGTTTAGTGCCCTATGGCGGCCGTAAAACGTCTTCCTATACTTCACTATAGTGCAGATTTATTATTTTTTTTTTTTTTTTATTTTTTTTTATTTTTTTTATTATTACTATTATTTCCTTTGAGATCATTGGGCCCATTCTGGTTATTTTGAAAATAGAATACCGCTATCATCACGAAAACCTAACAATATAATTTTGAACCCCTTAAACCTCATTTTATACAGTAAAACTGGGGTTTACAGGGTATACATTATTGTTCTTATTTCTGCTCAAAAACATAGATTGAGGATACTCGTTAGAACCGCCTCGCCGAGGCGGTTCTAACGTGTACCCACAATCTATGTTTTGAGCAGAAATATGAAAAAATATCCGAGTTTTTTGTCTGAAAATTTTTGTTTTTTTTTTAGGAGGTGAAATTTTCTATGTATTTGAATAGGCATGTTTTTGTAATGGAAGAGTCTTCATATTTTTGTTCTTTTGTGTGTTCTTTGTTTCCAAAGTCAATCTTTTATATTTTTCGTAAGCCGTATTTGATTTTCCAGTAACCAGAATCATGAGATTGGGCTCAGTGAGCCCAAAGAAAATAAAGATATAATCTGCCTATGATGAAATATGGAGAGACACATTACGACCGCCACACGGCACTGAACACCAGGTGCAGTGAAGTAAATTGAAAAGTTTAGGAAACGGAGGCTTGGTTTTATTAAGTCTCTTTGTATGCAGCATTGTTATTTGCGAGAATGCAAAGATGATAAGTGGGTCACAACGTATCAGACTGCCTTTTGACATGTGCGCCCAGCGACGACTCAGATCAGCAGCCTTTTCTTCGTATTCTGCGGATAGCTGAAAAATCCAGGGCCCGGTTGTTCAAAGCGTCGTTAGCTTAACGAGCTCGTTAAGGGTCATTTCGTTAACTGTTTTAGCGGATTCAATATACAATATTCTGATATTTTTTGCTGAAAAAATGTGAGTAGCTTTTGCACTGCAAAAGCTACTCACATTTTTTCAGCAAAAAATTTCAGCATATTTGTGTATCACTCGATTTAAATTTTAACGAATCGTTAACTAACGACACCGTTAGCTTTGAACAACTGGGCCCAGGCTTTTACAGACGGACAGAGAAGACTCTGATCAGTCTGTGCGAATGCACAGGCTGAAATAAGCGTGAATTTGGTAACTTATTCCCGTTACGCTATTCGATATTCAATAACAAATAAGTAGTACGTTACTTATTCCTTATTCAAAAGTTATGCCAAGTACAGATATCATTTGTCTTATATTTCTGAATAGGAAATGACTAAACAGTTACTTATTCGCTATTCGATATTCAATCACGAATAGGTAATACGTTACTTATTCGTTATTCAAAACTTACGCCAAGTACAGATAACATTTATCTTTGTTTTTCTTTTCTTTTTCTTTTTTTAAATCAAGAAATAAATAACCAGTTACTAATTCGCTATTCGACATCCAATCGCGAATAAGGAATACGTAACTTATTCGTTTATTCAAAGGTTTCGCCAAGCACAAATAAATATCAATATTTTGAATGAAAAAAATAAACAGATACTTATTCGTTAATGGTGTGTGTTAAAATAAAAACTAAACTAAACTTAATGTGAAAGATGCGTACGTCTGGTCTATACACATGCTGCTTAAATGGTAAGTTTACCTACAATCGATTAAGTCTAACTGAATAGCAAAGTTTCTGAAAAGTCTACCCGCTATACGCTTGTATGTCTAGTGCATATTTCCAGTAACTAACATTACATTAACGTCCTCACAAAAGTCGTGAATCAGAGGTAAACAAAACGTCACAATACATGCACTATTTCTGCTTGTTAAATGTTTCTGTATTTAATCATTTTCAATCTTCAGAAGCTATTTTTTACTATTTCTATTGTGATCAGAGTCTTCGCTATTACCTTGAACGTTTAAAGCAATTTAATGGTGAAACATGATGCAACAATGACCAGACGACCCGAATACAAATATAAAAAAGCCGCTAGTGCACTGTTCAAATATGATACATTAGACGTCATTTTACCAATGACTAGTTTCTTATTCCTTATTGGAAATTGATTATACACAATAGTATCATATGAGCAGCGTGGCAAGAAAACCTGCTCTTTGAAGCGCGACTAGCAAATGCTCAGCGCAGTCTGTGCATCCGTGAGGTGGAATCAGAGTCTTCTCTGCCCTAAGGAGAACTGTCAAAGACATAGGCCAAGTAAGAGCGACATACCTAATAAGGGAGCTTAGATGAGCAGTCTAATCTAAGTTATCTGCGCTAGTAGTCTCGGAGTCGGGTTTTCGCGTGACACGACTAATATGGTGTGCGACTTGAATAAAGAAGTTTATACTCTATGCAAACAAGGATCACAGGACGTGTGCAAATAAGAAAGGTTAATAAGACTCCATGCATTCGCGCATTTTCACCATGGCTTTCGCTGTTCACATGCTTGATAGATTGAACTCTTGGAAGCACATGGAAATGAAGAATAAATTTGAACCGACGGGTTCGCCTTAAAGGTATCACTGCTCTTATAAGGGATCCTTTTTTTTCCACGACACAGCTTAGTGATAACGATAAAGTAATATAAAAATGACACGGTTTTATGGAACCCCTGCTTAAGAAACTACTAAAATTAATGTATTAACGTTTTTAGCTCAACAAAAGGCTCAAGATGAGCTTTTTGACCGGTCTTCGTCCGCCGTCCGTCGTGCGTCGTCCGTCTGTCAACAATTTACTTAAAAGACATCTCCTCCTGAAATGGGGAATGGATTTTGAAATAATTTTACAGGAATGTTCCTTGGGTGACCCTCTACCAAAATTGCCTAAACAGTTCCGCTCCGCTAAACAAAATGGCCGTCAGAGCTAAAAATAGAAAACATTTAAACGACATCTCTTCCCAATGGCCCGATTTCAAAATAATTTCAAAGAAATGTTCCTCTCATGCCATTTTACCAAAATTGCCTAAATGGTTCCGCACCGCTAAAAAAAATGGCCACCAGAGCTAAAAATAGAAAAACCTTTAAACGACATCTCCTCCCAGGCCAGTGGCCTGATTTCAAAATAATTTCACAGAAATGTTTCTTCCATGCCCCTTTACAAAATTTGCCCAAATGGTTTCGCTCCACTAAACAAAATGGCCACCAGAGCTAAAAATAGAAAACACATTTAAACGACATCTCACAGGCCAATGGCCCGATTTCAAAATAATTTCACAGAAATGTTCCTCTCATATCCTTTTACCAAAATTGCTAAAATGGTTCCGCTCCGCAAAACAAAATGGCCGCCAGAGCTAAAAATAGAAAAAAAAAAAAAAAAAAAAAAAAAAAAAAAAACACATTTTAAACGACATCTTCTAGGCCAAGGGCCCGATTTCAAAATAATTTCACTGAAGTGTTTCTCTAATGCCGCTTTACCAAAATTACAAAAAAGGGTTGGCTCCGCTGAACAAAATGGCCGCCAGAGCTAAAAATAGAAAAAGAACGTAGACTGCCATGCGTCTGTCAACAATTTACTTAAGAGACATCTTCTCCTAAACCGGTTAATGGATTTTAAAATAATTTTACAGGAATATACAATGAGTGGCCTTCTACCAAAATTGCTAAAATGGTCCTGCTAGGTTGAACAAAGTGGCCGCCAGAGCTAAAAATCGAAAAAGAGCGTAGACTGCCATGCGTCTGTCAACAATTTACTTAAGAGACATCTTCTCCTAAACCGGTTAATGGATTTTAAAATAATTTTACAGGAATGTTCCATGAGTGGCCTTCTACCAAAATTGCTAAAATGGTCCTGCTAGGTTGAACAAAGTGGCCGCCAGAGCTAAAAATCGAAAAAGAGCGTAGACTGCCATGCGTCTGTCAACAATTTACTTAAGAGACATCTTCTCCTAAACCGGTTAATGGATTTTAAAATAATTTTACAGGAATGTTCCATGAGTGGCCTTCTACCAAAATTGCTAAAATGGTCCTGCTAGGTTGAACAAAGTGGCCGCCAGAACTAAAAATCGAAAAAAAAAAACAAAAAAACAAACAAAAAAAAACAAAAAACAAAACAAAAAAAACAAACAAAAAAAAACAAACAAAAAAAAAAACAAAAAAAAAAACAAAAAAAAAAAAAAAAAAAAAAAAAAAAACACTTTTAAAGGACATCTCCTAATGGCCCGATTTCAAAACAATTTCACAGAAATGTTCCTCTAATGCCCTTTACCAAAATTGCTAAAGAGGTTTTGCTCCGCTAGGGAGTTTTCAAAGAAATGAAATTTTATGAGTATAGAGGACACATATAAAACAATTGGCAGGAAAATTTAAAAGAAATTCGTCGTGAAAGTTTTGAGGAAAGTATTATAGAAAAAGGGTCACTTTTGCATACAAACGACTGTATTGAGACGGGTACCCAAGTTCGAGCTCCTGGGTACCACAGGTAGGGAGTTTTAAAAGAGATGCAACGTAATTGAGTATAGAGGACGCTTACAAAGCAACTAGCAAGAAACCTTTAAAAGAAATTCGTCGGGAAAATTTTGGGAAATGTTTCATAGAAAAAGGGTCACTTTTGCATACAAACGACTATATTGGGACGCGTACCTAAGTTCGAGCTCCTGGGTACCCCAGCTAGGGAGATTTCAAAGGGATGAAACTTGGTGGGTATAGAGGACGTATAGAAAGCAACTAACTAGAAACGTTTAAAGAAAATTCGTCGGAAAAATTTGAGAAAAATCTCGTAGGCAACAAAGGGCACATGCTCTTCATTGGCGGTGGGGTACCCAAGTTCGAGCTTCTGGATCCCTCAACTAGGGAAATTTCAAAGTGATGAAACTTTGTGAATATAGAGGACACATATAGAGCAACTGGCAGGAAAATTATTGAAAGAAATTAGTCCGGAAAATTTTGAGAAAAGTATCTTAGAAAAAGGGTCACTTGCATACAAACGACTATATTTTGACAGATACGCAAGTTAGAGCTCCTGGGTACCCCAGCTAGAGAGTTTTCAAAGAGATAAAACCTGCTGAGTATAGTGGACGTATACAGAGCAACTAGTAAGAAACTTTTAAAAGAAATTCGTCGGGAAAATTTTGAGAAAAATCTCCTAGATTACAAAGGTCACATGCTCTTCATCGGCGGTGGGGTACCCAAGCTCGGGTTCCAGGGTACCCGAGCTAGTGAGCTTCCAAAGATATGAATCTTTGTGAGTATAGAGAACACATATAGAGCAACGCGCAGAAACATTTTAACAGAAAGTCGTCGGGAAAATTTTGAGAAAAATTTCGTACAATACAAAGGCCACATGCTCTTCATTGGCGGTGTGGTACCCAAGTTCGAGCTCCTAGGTACCCCTGCTAGGGTGCTTTCAGAGGGGTGAAACTTAGTGAGTATAGAGGACGTATACAGAACAACTAGCAGGAAACTTTTGAAAGAAATTCGTCCGGAAAATCTTGAAAAAAGTCTCGTATACTACAAAAAGGTACATGCTCTTCATCGGCGGTGCGGTACCCAAGTTCGAGCTCCTAGGTACCCCTGCTAGGGTGCTTTCAGAGGGGTGAAACTTAGTGAGTATAGAGGACGTATACAATACAACTAGCAGGAAACTTTTGAAAGAAATTCGTCCGGAAAATCTTGAAAAAAGTCTCGTATACTACAAAAAGGTACATGCTCTTCATCGGCGGTGCGGTACCCAAGTTCGAGCTCCTAGGTACCCCTGCTAGGGTGCTTTCAGAGGGGTGAAACTTAGTGAGTATAGAGGACGTATACAGAACAACTAGCAGGAAACTTTTGAAAGAAATTCGTCCGGAAAATCTTGAAAAAAGTCTCGTATACTACAAAAAGGTACATGCTCTTCATCGGCGGTGCGGTACCCAAGTTCGAGCTCCTGGGTACCCCAGCTATGGAGTTGTTAAAGAGATGAAACTTTGTGAGTGTAGAGAACACATATAGAGCAATTGGCAGGAAAGGTTTCAAAGAAATTCGTCGGGAAAATTTTGAAAAAAGTATCGTAGAAAAAGGGTCACTTTTGCATACAAACGACTATATTGAGACGGGTATCGAAGTTCGAGCTCCTGGTACCCAAGCTATGGAGATTTTAAAGAGATGAAACTTGGTGAGTATAGAGCACGTATACAGAGCAACTAGCGGGAAACATGTAAAAGACATTCGTCGGGAAGAATTTGAGAAAAAGTATCGTAGACAAAAAGGGCACATGCTCGCCAATGGCGTTGGGATACCCAAGTTCGAACTCCTGGGTACCCCAGCTAGGGAGTTTTCAAAGAAAGGAAACTTTGTGAGTATAGAGGACACATATAGCGAAACTTTCAGGGAAATATTTAAAGAAATTTGCCCTGAAGAGTTTGAGAAAAGTATCTTAGACAACATAGGGCACATGCTCTTCATTGGCGGTGGAGTACCCAAATTAGAACTACTGGGTATCCCAGCTAGGGAATTTTCAAAGAGATGAAACTAGGTGAGAACACATGTAAAGCAACTAGCAGAAAAAAAAAAGTGAAAGAAATTCGTCGGAAAAAGTTTGAGAGAAACGTATCTTAGAAAAAGGGTCACTTTTGCATACAAACAACTATACTGAGACGGGTAGCCAAGTTCTAGATCCTGGGTATGCCAGCTAGGGAGTTTTCAAAGAGACGAAACTTAGTGAGTATAGAGGACGTATAAAGAGCAACAAGCAGGAATCTTTTAAAAGAAATTCGTCGGGAAATTCTTTAGAAAAGTCTCGTAGACTACAAAAGGGCACATGCTCTTCATTGGCGGTGCGGTACCCAAGTGCGAGCTCCTGGGTACCCCAGCTATGGAGTTCACAAAGAGATGAATCTTTGTGAGTATGGAGGACACATAGAGCAACTGGCAAGAAAATCTTTTAAGAAATTCGTCCGGAAAAGATTTAAAAAAGTATCGTAGAAAAAAGGATCATTTTTGTATACAAACGACTATATTGAGACGGGTACCCAAGGTCGAGCTCCTGAGTACCCCAGCTAGGGAGTTTTAAAAGAGTTGAAACTTCTTGAGTATAGAGGACGACGTATACAGAGCAACAAACAGGAAGATTTTAAAAGAAATTCGTCGGGAAAAGTTTGAGAAAAGTCTCGTAGACTACCAAGGGCACATGCTCTTCATTGGCGGTGGAGAACCCACTTTCAAGCTCCTGGGTACCCCAACTAGGGAGTTTTCAAAGAGATGAAACATTGTGAGTATAGAGGACACATATAGAGCAACTGGCAGGAAAAATTTAAAAGAAACTCGTCCGGAAAAGTTTGAGAATAGTGTCGTAGAAAAAGGCTCACTTTTGCATACAAACGACTGTATTGAGACGGGTACCCAAGTTCGAGCGCCTGGGTACCCAAGCTAGGGAGTTTTTAAAGAGATGAAACTTCGTGAGTATAGAGGGCGACGTATACAGAGCAATTAGCAGAAAATTTTTAAAAGAAATTCGTCGGGAAAAATTAGATAAAAGTCTCGTAGACTACCAAGGGCACATGCTCTTCCTGGGCGGTTGGGTACCAAAGTTCGAGCTCCTGGGTTACCAAGCTAGGGAGTTTCCAAAGAGATGAAACTTTGTGAGTATAGAGGACAGATACAGATCAACTGAGACGAAATTTTAAAAGAAATTCTTCTGGAAAAGTTTGAGAAAAGTATCGTTGACTATAAAGAGCACATACACTTCATTGGCGGAGGAATACCCAAGTTTGAGCTCCTGCTTACCCCAGCTAGGGAGGATTCAAAGAAATTAAACTTCGAGAGTAAAGAGGACACATACAGAGCAACTGGCAGGAAAATTCTAAAGGAAATTCATCGGAAAATTTTGAGATAAATATCGTAGACTAAAAAGGGCTCATGCTCTTCATTGACTGTGTGGTACCAAAGTTCGAGCTCCTGGGTACCCAAACTAGGGTGATTTCAAAAAGATGAAATTTGTGAGTATAGAGAACACATATAGAACAACTGGTAGGAAAAGTTGAAAAGAAATTCGTCTGGAAAATTTTGATAAAATGCTCGTAGACCACAAAGTGCACATGCTCCTCATTGGCGGTGGGATACCCAAGTTCGAGCTCCTGGTTGCACCAACTAGGGAGTTTTCAAAGAAATAAAGTTTTGTGAGGATAGAGGACACATATAGTGCAACTGGTAGGAAAATTAAAAAAACAATCGTCGGGAAAATGTTGAGAAAAGTATCGGAGACTACAAAGGGCACATGCTCTTCATTTGCGGTGTGGTACCCATGTTCGAGCTCCTAGATACCCAAGCTAGGGAGTTTTTAAAAAAATGAAACTTTGTGAGTATAGAGAAAACATATAGAGCAACTGGTAGGAATATTTTGAAAGAAATTCGTTCGGGGAATTTTGAGAAAATGATCTTAGAAAAAGGGTCACTTGTGCATACAAACGACTATATTGAGACGGGTATCCAAGTTCGCGATCCTTTGTACCCAAGCTGGGAAGTTTTCAAAGGGGTGAAACTTGGTGAGTATAGAGGACGTGTACAGAGCAACTAGCAGGAAACTTTAAAGAGAAGTTCGTCGGGAAAATTTTGAGGAAACTCTCGTAGACTACACAGGGAACATGCTCTTCATTGGCGGTGGGGTACCCAAGTTCGAGCTCCTGGTTACCCAAGCTAGGGAGTTTTCAAAGAGATGAATCTTTGTGAGTATAGAGACCACATATAGAGCAACTGGTAGGAAAATTTTAAAAGAAAATTGTCGGGAAAGTTTTGAGAAAAGTTTCGTAGAAAAAGGGCCACTTTTGCATACAAACGACTATATTGAGACAGTTACCGAAGTTCGAGCTCCTAGTTATCCCAGCTAGGGAGTTTTCAAAGAGATGAAACTTAGTGAGTATAGAAGACGTATACAGAGCAACTAGCAGGAAACTTTTAAAAGAAAGTCGTCGCGAAAATTTTGAGAAACCTCTCGTAGAGTACAAAAGGCACATGCTCTTCATTTGCGGGGGGTGGGGGGGGGGGGGGCGGGGGGCGTGGGGGGGGGGGAGTTTCCGATCGAGCTCCTGGGTACCCCGGCTAGTGAGTTTTCAAAGAGATGACACTTTGTGAGTACAGAGGACACATATAGAGCAACGCAGGAACGTTTTAAAGTAATTCGTCTGGAAAATTTTGAGAAAATGTCGTAGACTACAAAGGGTACATGCTCTTCATTGGCGGTGGAGTACCCAAAGTCGAGCTCCTGGTTATACCAGCTATGGAGTTTTGGAAGAGACGAAGCTTTGTGAGTAGAGAGGACACATACAGAGCGACTGGCAGGAAAACTCTGATGGGAAATTCGTAGGAAAAAAATTTGAGAAAAGTATCGTAGACTACAAAGGGCACAAGCTCTTCATTGGCGGTGTGGTGCCCAAGTTCGAGCTCCTAGCTACCCAAGCTAGGGAGTTTTCAAAGAGATGAAATTTTGTGAGTATAGTGGACACATATAGAGCAACTGGCAGGAAAATTTGAAAAGAAATTTGTCGGAGAAATTTTGAAAAAAAGTATCGTAGAAAAAGGGACACTTTTGCATACAAACGACTATATAGAGACGGTTACCTGTGTATCCCAGCTGGGTAGATTTCAAAGGGATGAAACTTTGCGGGTATAAAAGGACACATATAGAGCAACTGCAGGAAAATATACTCACCAAGTTTCATCTGTGTGAAAACTCCCTAGCCGGGACGCCTAAGGCCTCGAACTAGGCTAACCCCACCTCCAATCAATAGCCACGCGCCCTTTTATTCTAGTCAATTTTTCTCAAAATTTTCTCGACGAATTTCTTTTAAAATTTTGTTGCTAGTTCCTCTGTATATGTCCTCTATACTCATAAAATTTCATTGTTTGAAAATTCCCTAGCTGGGGATCCCAGGAGCTTGAACTTGGATGTCAGTCTCAATATAGTCATTTGTATGCATAAGTGACCTTTTTTCTAAAACAAATTCTCATTTTTTTCCAGACGAATTTCTTTTAAAATGTTCCTGCTACTTGCTCTTCTTACGTCTTCCGTACTCACAAAGTTTCATCTGTATGAAAACTCCCTATGTGGGGCGCTTAAGGACTCGAACTAGGGTAACCCCACCGCCAATCAATAGCCATGTGCCCTTTTTTTCTAATCAATTGTTCTCAAAATTTTCCCGAAGAATTTCCTTTAAAACTTTCCTGCTAGTTTCTCTGTATATGTCCTCTATACTCACCAAATTTCATCTATTTGAAAACTCGTAGCTGGGGATCCCAGGAGCTCGACTTTGGATATCCGTCTCAATATGGCTTAATCTTTTCTAAACTGTCATTTTAGTTACTATTTGTGTTGTTGTTTATGTTTTTACAAATGTTTTGATTTGGTGTTTTGTTTCCTATCCTTGAAAATACTGTAAGGTGTTTCTTTTTAATATCTGAGGGGGAAGGCACAATGCGAGAAAAAGAGATCAGCTCTATTTCAGACGTCCGTAAAGTGACTTTATAATATTAGTTAAAATGTTATTTAGTCCACGTATTAATTATATTTCTTTTGTTTTTATTCTTATTCTATATACTTTTTTTTATAATAAACATGGATCTTCTTATCTTCTGTCATAGATTATAAAGTACAAAAAGCACATTAAAACATTAACGTTCGGAGCCACATTTCAAATTACAGTTGACTTCTGTTTTTTAACAAACTATCGACTGGAAAAAGAAAGTTTATTTGTAAAGCTGAAATAGCGTAGATCCTGATGAGATGTTTCAATGTAGCCGTCTCATCTGGATCCTGGCTGTTTGCCAAAACCTATTATCATCGCCTATGGCAATGGAAATAGTTTATCAAGTGGGAGTTCCATAAAACTGTGACATTTTCATATAACATTATAATTATCACTGAGCTCCGTGGTGAAAAAAAGGATCCCTTATATGTAAGATCAATGATCATTTTAAAGCGATCTTCAATTTATTCTTCATTTCCTGGTGCTTCCATGCGGTCACTCTATCCAGCATGTGAACAGCGAAATCCCTTGTGAAACTACGCGAAGGCGCAATCTTATGAACCTTTAATATTTGCAAGAATCCTATGAACCTTGTTTTCGTACAGTATAAGAAGCCTTAATTCAGGTCGCACCCCAGCCGTGGCACGAGAAAATCCGACTTCGAGATGATGCAAGCGCAGATGATTCAGATTAGCCTGCTCAGCAAAGCTCGCTTATTAGACAGCGACAGCTCTCCTAAGAACAGAGAAAACGCTGACCCGCCCTTGCGGATGCATAACTTGCTCTGAGATATTCCTAGTCGCTCTTCAAATAGCAAATTTTCTTGCCACGCTGCTCATATGATACTATTGTATAGTCTGGTAAGTTAACTATTTCGAATAAGGAATAAGAATTTAGTCATTGGTAAAATGACATTTTGGCCGCACGAGCACCTTTCTTTATATTTGTATATGGGTCGTCTGTATTGGCATTGTTGCATCAAACTACAACCTAGACAGACTTACCCGATGGCTTACCCTTAAATGACTAAAAGCTCAAAAGGTGAACAGTGATCACAATAGAAATAGTAAGAAATAGAGTCTGAGGATTGAAGATGATTAGATACAGAAACATTTAATAACCAAAAATGGTGCATGTGTTGTGAAATTCTGTTTAGCCTTGATTCACCACTGTTTTAGGGTAAAGGGAGAAACAGGGGATTTGTGAGGACGTTAACGCAATGTTATTTACTGGGTAATCTGCACTAAGCATATAGCCGTTATTCTGCAATGGACTTTTCAGACTTAATCGACCGTAGATAAAGTTACTATTTGAGCAGCGTGTATAGCACAGTCGTAGGCATCTTTCACATTTAGTCTAGTTTTTATTTTTACCCATTCGAATAACGAATTAGTAACTCTATTTTTTATATTTTTTTATGTTCATATAATTTAACAACTTTTGAGGCAGTCTGTACATAATACAAACCTAGATACTTTTTACTTTTGATTAAGTATTTATGCCAGTCGAATAATGAATGAGTAACAGTTTATTTAATTTTTCATTCAACGTATTGCGCCACTTTTATCTGTGCTTGCGACACTTTTGAATGACGAATCAGTGACGTATTATTTATTCGCGATTAAATGTCGAATAACGAATAAGTAACTGTTTATTTATTTCCCATTCAAAATATTAGACAAATGATATCTGTACTTGGCATAACTTTTGAATAACGAATAAGTAACGTATTACTTATTCGTTATTGAATATCGAATAGCGAAACGGGAATAAGTTACTAACTTGACACTTATCACAAAGTGGCCTAAATTCCCAACATTTAGCATGAAATATCTCGCGATGTAGATGATCTACATGCATGCAAATGTGATAAATCAGTTATACCATGGTTCTGCGCATGTACGTGCGATAATACACTCACTCACGCTCGTGCATTATCGCATCGTACATGCACACGTATATCTACGACTTAACCAATGGATGTTCCATTGTCTCTATGTAAATAAAACTAAAGTTAATTCTCAATAACCGAAAATTATACCATAGCTGGACCATGGGATAATTTTCAGTTTTGAAAGTTATCCATTGGTTTATTTATAGAACTCACAGGTGTACTTTAGAATGACTGTCAACCCATTAGTGCGCCTTAACCTTTATCACTCTCTGGGCTAATTCCTCAAATTATGACAAATTGATGACCTTTCCCAAAAAACAGTTTGTTGTTTTCTGGGAAAAATAAGAAAAATATTTGAATTTTGCACCCAGAGCGCTAAGCATCAATTTTCAGCAGACATTTTGAAATATTTTCTTATTTTTCAAGGAACCAGGATTTGACATTTCATGCGAATTGTCTCCAAGTATCAATTGTTTTCTGGAAAAAATAAACGTATCATCAACATGTTGTCTGCTGAAATTGCCCAGAGAGTGCTAAACATCAATTTTCAGCTGATGACATTTTGAAATAGTTTTCTTACTTTTCCCAGGAAACTGGAATTGATATTTCATGAAAACTGTCTCTAATAGAGAAAGTTTGCATGAAATGTCAAAATCTGTTGGCTGGAAAAAATAAGAAAAGTATCATCAAAAATAGTGTCTGCTGAAATTGCCCAGAAAGTGGTAAAGGTTAGAGGAACTTCAAAATCACTTCTGCACTGAGCAACTTTCTATTTAAAAATGACACATTCAATTTTTTGTTGAATAAAACACATAAAACCAGACAGTCTGTCTGGAGTATATTATACTGACCAAAGCTACAGCTGACCAACCAGACTGCACCAAAATTTGACCAAATTAAGATGCTGATGCAGTTTCTTTTCATTGAAACGATTGCAACCAATCAGATTTTAGCTGTAGTGCCTCAGTGAGTTTAATTAAAAAAGGCGGGGTGTTACATCATTTTAAGTGCACAAGGTCAATAAGTCCAGCATTGCATCAGACCAGGTGTTACCACTTTACCGCAAAAATATAAATAAATAAAAATAAAAAAAGTAGAAAAGGATATACTAAAAAGTTTTAAAAGTTTAATTTTTGTAAGAAAAAAAAATAGTCCCATACATTGGTTTAAACAGATAAACCATGTTATTGTCTCGGTTTTGGGAATACTGCAAATTATATCATAATTTGGTGACTTCACGATCTGACCCAAACTCGGCTCCGCCTCTTTTGGGGTCAGACAGTGAAAAGTCACCAAACTATGGTACAGTCATTTGGCTAGTTCCGGGTAAGGTTATGCTTCATAACGATTTCCAAATAACTTGCTTATCAAAACTTGATTTTGTTTGGCTGATACAGAGTACTATCCTTTCTTGATAAACCAAACCAAAGATTTTGTCATTTGCCTTTGGTTATCTGCCCTTGCGATAACTGTGAATTACACCACTGATTTGGCTAGTTCCGAATAGTTTTGCTAGTTCCGAATAATGATAAGGGATCTGTAAAAAATCCCTCAGATAATGCAACAGCCTCTTTATATAACTTTATTAACCTGTATTATGTGTTAAGGAGAAAATTAATTCAATTTAAAGACATTCGTCACAAAGGGACAGGTTCACAAATACCTTAAAACCGGCCCTTTAAACCAGAATCGCATAATTCATGGCATAACGATTTTCCGGGATGTACACCCTCCTTACTGCAAGATTTAGCACCTATTTTCTGGATTTAAAAATCTTTCCAATATAAAAATATTTTAGTGAGGTTTAAGGAGTTGAGAGTATGCGCATAAGGTCCTATTTTCCCCTTCTAAAGCCCGAAAATAAAATAAGCTTGCAGTAAAATTATGTGTTAATTAATCCATTGTAGCTGGTATTGAGCGCAGTGTGATGCCCCTACAAAGTCCCCCCGTAAGATAATATATGAGACAACACGAGAAAACCTGTCTTCGAGGTTTTCAACCAAGTAAGACTCAGATCCGCCAACTCGGCCGTAGACTGGCTAACTCAGCCACTGCGCCGGATTAGCTAGTCTTGAAAGTTGTGATAGGTAGTATACTGACTAGACAACGAACAACAACGGTGCTGATCAGACTGCGCAGATGCACAAACTATGTGTCTGTTGTTCGCATATGTCATAAAGCAGATTATCTCATGACGAGGCTCATATTTTCGTTTCAATCGTCTGTCACGTTACATACACTACATCGATATGTACACACCTTTAAACACAGTGTGTAAACACCTTACCCGGAACTGACTGAATCGGATGCACAAATTAGCGATCGATTAATGGTTGAAAACAAGCACTTTGTTTAAAATCCTTGCAGGGAGCATTTACGCAGATGTTGAAAAGTATGTTCCTCCCAATAGTTTAACAAAAAAAAAAATGTTTTAATTGACTGTCTACTTGAGGATATCTAGGCGAATGCTATTTTAATGATTTACAAAGTTTATTTTATGCGTAGGGTTGCTAGGGGAAATCGGATCTTATCGATCAATAAGGTTATATACATTGCGAAAACACGCCTATTCAAAGATATAGAAAATTTCATCTCCAAAAACTGAAAATTTTCAGATAAAAAACTCCGATATTTTTCATATTTCTGCTCAAAACATAGATTGTGGGTACTCGTTAGAACCGCCTCGTCGAGTACTCACAATCTATGTTTTGGACAGAAATAAGAAAAATAATGTATACCCCTGTAAACCCCAGTTTTACTATATAAAAGTGGGGTTTAAGGGGGTCAAAATTATATAGGCATGTTTACGTGATGTTTCCTATATTTATTTTCTGAAAGAAGAATAAATGAACGACAGAACCATACCAAATTTTCCTTTTTAAATTTGACCACTGTCGTGTATTTGATGACGATTTTTCACTTATTCGGAACTAGATAAAACCCGGAACTAGCCAAAAAAACTGTATAATTTACAGTATACCCAAAACCTCGACACTAATCATGGTTTATCTATAACTTATCAGGCAGAACTTGTTTTTCGCTGACCACACTTGTTTAAAGGAACATTTTCAGTCACGTTGTGGTTCAAGTAATTATCGAAAACTTGGCACACCGGTCTACTTATAAAATCCGACTAATTCTAAAATCAAATAAAATATTGAAAACCGTAAAAGTTGACAAATAATTTTACAGTTGCAAGTCTTCTTTAATCTTTGCCATTCTCAGGGCTAATCGGTGATAGTTTTCTTATTTTTTACAGAAAACAGAAATTGACGTTTCATGCAAGTTGCCTCCATTGAAAAGTCTAGTCATGTTTTCTGAGAAAAATAAGAAAATATTACAATCTGTCGCCTGTGGAAAATTTTATCCAGATGGCCAAGCGTTAAATTTTCTTTCTCATATCAAAACTTTAATTTCCGTATATATGCTAAGTATTTGGACAGACAGATCAGAGCAAACAGTGTAGATTTAGATCACACGCCGCATTGTTTGCCACTCATCGAGCAATTTTGGACACAAGAGCAGGTACCAAGATTGAATTGTACAAATCATTACGAAAACACGCCTATTCGACTATATTGAAAATTTTACCACCAAAAACTAAAAGTTTTCAGATAAAAAGAATCTGATATTTTTCATATTTCTGCTCAAAACATAGATTGTTGGTACTCGTTAGAACCGCCTCGTCGAGGCGGTTCTAATCTATGTTTTGAGCAGAAATAAGAAAAATAATGTATACCCCTGTAAACCCCAGTTCTGCTATTTAAAAGTGGGGTTTAAGGGGGCCAAAATTATAGACATGTTTTCGTGAGGTATTAGGAGAGGTATGGTAAAATCTAAAGGTTTAGGGTAAATACGATCGTATTTCACACCAATCCATTCGTGACAAAAAGAATGAAAATGGAAAAGATCAATATGAAAAAGAAAGAAAATGCAAAAAAAAAAACCCAAAAAACACAAACAAACAAAAAAAAAAAAAAAAAAAAAAAAAAAAACACACACACAAAAAAAAAAACACAAAAAAAACAACAACAAAAAAACAAAACAACAACAAAAAACAAAAACGAAACAAACAAACTCAGCAAAGACCATCACGAAAAACATACTTATACAATTCTGACCCCCTTAAAGCCATACTTTTATATAATAAAACTGGGGTTTACAGTGGTATACATTATTTTTCTTATTTCTGCTCAAAAACATAGATTGTGAATATTCATTAGAACCGCTTCGGCGAAGCGGTTCTAACGAGTATCCACAATCTATGTTTTGAGCAGAAATATGAAATACATCAGAATTTTTATCTGAAAACTTTCAGTTTTTGGTGAACTTTTCAATATATTTGAATGGGCGTGTTTTCATAATGATTCCATTCAAGTCTGGAGACTCCCAAAAGGGAAATTGGCAACCAGTGTAGACCCAGATCAGGGTCTTATCTGTTTGCAAATAGCTTAGCCATTTTTCTCTAAGAATTTCTGATCAAATAGCCTTATATACCTAAATTTGAAATTCGACTCTTCCAATATATAGTGTGGGAGGACTTTATTCAGACTAAAATGATTAATATTCTAGCACGGATCAAGTCATAGCTGTAGATAGAAAAAATTCATCCACACTGTATACTGGAAGTCCATTTTCAATTTTAGGTATGCCAGGCTATGTGATTTAGATATTCCTAGAGAAAAAATGGCTAAACTGTTTGCAAATAGTGGAAACCCTGATAAGACTAAAATGGGTAAGATTTATATTAGCGCATCACGAAAACATATCTATATAATTTTGACCTCCTTAAACCCCTTTTTTATGTAGTAAAACTGGGGTTCACAGGGGTACACATTATTTTTCTTATTTCTGTTCAAAAAACATAAATTGTGGATACGCGTTAGAAACACCTCGGTGAGGCGGTTCTAACGAATACCCACAATCTATGTTTTGAGCAGAAATATGAAAATTATAAAAATTTTTATCTGAAAACTTTCAGTTTCTGGTGGTGAAATTTTCAATATATTTGAGTAGGCGTTTTTTTTATAATGGAATTAAGAAAAAAAAAAAAGATACACGAGTATGTACCATTTTGGTTTTATAAAGAGATGTGTGAATTGGTACACTTTTAAGGGACACAACTCTCATCTGAAAAGAGAGGTTTACTCTAAACGGCGGAAAATTCCTTCTTTCATTTTAAATAAATCCCTTTTCAGAAGGGACTTAATGCGTAGAATAGAAAACCGGGTCACAAAAATTGTCTCCCTAGTCAAAAAATGGCGAAAAAAAATACTATGTGTTTAAAGGCTCCATATTCTTCAAAAACAGACATTTTATTATCCAAAAAAGGTTTAATATATTGTATTAACGCAATCATAAAATGTGGCACCTGACAGCCTCTAAAATTTCAGTTAATGTCTCGTTCTTGAAATGAAATGATTTTTATCGGATCTCTGAATTAATTTTGCCAATATTAATTCAGAGATACGATAAAAATCATTTTAGTTTTGACCCAGATCAAAAACGAGAGACTGTCTGAAATTTTACAGGCTGTCAGGTGCCACATTGTATTAATACCATATATCAATTTATTAAAGCTTTCTTGGATAAATAATGTCTATTTTTTTACGAATATAGAGCCTTTAATTTGGTTTCTGTTTGCAGAGATGAAGAAAACGTTGAAATGGAGGTTGATCAGAATGATATACAAGATCTCTGTCGTCTTGATCATCTAACTCAAGATGTTATTATTGATTGCTTGAGGAAGAGATTTGAAAATGAAAAGTTTTACGTGAGTAGGTTCCATACGAAAAGGGCCTTTTTGCAATTTGCGGACAACGCAGGCCCTAATCATCCTGCGCATTCGCGCAGGCTGATCAGGACATTCTTTGTCCGCTTACAGAATAAATGGATACAGTAATATATGTCGACGAACAGAGAATGTCCAGATCAGACTGAACGCACATCTCGACCTTCGCTGTTCACAAATGACATAAGGACCTTTTTCAAATATTACGCATCAATTATATTTGAAGTAATAATAATAGTAGTTGTAGTAGTAGTAGTAGTAATAATAATAATAATAATAATAATAATACTTAAGAAAACTTTCAGGGTAGGCAGCTTTATAAAAAGAAATACATCCCCCCCCACCCCACCCTCAATTCTTTCCTTTTAGAGATGATCCTTTTTCAGAAGAGACTAAGCGCCAGGCTAAGTAAAATACCCAACGATTGTCATCATATTTTCGACTCAAAATATTTGATCCTCTTTTAATCCTGGTTCTGCTGTTGGACCCCGGATATGCACTGTCTTTGCAGAAGCCAACTGATCTGGATCTGCACTGTTTGTCATTTATTATGTGAATTTGTATCAACAACCTAGATCAAGCAAACTAATTGGCTCATAGTTAGAAGTGGGCATGGCATCTTAATTTATTAAGGATGACATGGGTTAATTCTATTGTATCTGGAAACATTCAGTCACCTATGTATTATTTCAATATTTATAATGCATTATTTCAATATTTGATTTTATTTATAATGCATTATTTTAATATTTACAATGCATTATTTCAATATTTATAAAGAAGAATTTCAATATTTATAATGCATTATTTTATTATATTTTAATGCATTATTTTAATATTTATGATGAATTATTTCAATATTTATAATCATTGGTTTGGTTTGTTTTCAGACATACATTGGAGATGTGCTAGTTGCAGTCAATCCATGCAAACAGCTTCCAATTTATGGTTCCAAGGTACCTTTATCAGGGGCGAATCTAGAATTATTTCTGAGCGGGTCCGATTTGATCAAAGTACCGTACTTACTCTATGTATTTGGACAGACAGGCTTGAGCAAACAGAGTAGACCAAGATCAGACGCCGCGAAACGCGGCGTCTGATCAGTGTCTACACTGTTTGCCACTCACCCAGCGATTTTAGACACATTTACAGGTAGTAAAATTGACTTGTTGAAGAGAAGTATAAAATTAAAAAAGTAAGAGGTGTGACTATTTTGGGTAAATACGGTAACCCAAATTTATCCAAACTTTCCCATGAAAATGAAATTTTGAGTCAAAGGCGGGTTCGATTGAACCCCCTGAACCCGCGCGGAATCCGCCCTGTATATGAATCGTAAACACGAGACAATGGCCTTTAATCCAAGATATAAGATTATTAGTCTGCACATCCGCACAGTCTGATTAGAGTCTTCTATGTTTACCTTTAAAGACTTTAGATTGTTGGCTGTGTGGTACTCCAAGCATCTTGTTTTCCGGAACCATATTTACTTCATATATATAATACCTGTAGTATACAAATATTTCAAATTCCTTGTGTTACTAAGTCTTGTGATTTACATTTTACATTCAGAATGGTGGCATCTGCGATCAGTTTCTTAGTTTGATTTTTTTTTCTGGAAAAGCAATCTTTTGTTTGTGTCCTATCCTAGTCCCGTTGATTGAAGAACTTCTCATCACGAAAACGCGCTTGTATAATTTTGACCCCCTTTAAACCCACTTTTATATAGTAAAACTGGGATTTACAGGGGTATACATTATTTTTCTTATTTTGTTAAAAATATAGATTATGAATACTCATTAGAGGCGGTTCTAATGAGTACCCACAATCTATGTTTTGAGCAAAAATATGAAAAATATCAGAATATTTTATCTGAAAATTTTCTTTTTTTTTTTTTTTTTTGCTTGTAAAAAATATAGGCGTGTTTTCATAATGTAATCTCCGCTTAGACATTGATATTCCTTTTTTTTTATTTGATGATAGGGATTGGGTTGGCTAAGAGTTTTTGCAAAAAGTCTTTCTAAACGCCATGGTATGCATAATATGTTTTGCTTTTTTTCCATGTAAGAAACACGAGGAATATAAAAACCTACGATCAAGACATGAAAAACCACCTCACATTTATTGGACAGCCGACCACGCTTTTAGAAGTCTCGTAGAGTCTCGTATGCCAAGATGTATCGTTGTGAGCGGAGTTTCCGGCGCAGGAAAAACAGAGAGTACAAAGTATATTTTAAAGCATATTCTACAACAAGGGAAATGTTCTGTGCCAAATTTGGTCGATAAATTACGAAAGGTAAATTTTAACGAGCTTAAAAGAAAAAACAAAGTTGGTCAAGAGTGTATCTGACGTGCAAGACTGAAGAGATCAAACGTGCTTTCGTGGGCGCCACAATTTTTAATATTCAAGACTGACGCCATACAGCCTTAATTAAATAGCAACACCATTACGAAAACACACCTATTCAAATAAATAGAAAATTTCACCTCCCAAAACTGAAAATTTTCAGATAAAAAACCCTGATATTTTTCATATTTCTGCTCAAAACATAGATTGTGGTACTTATTAGAACCGCCTCGCCGAGGCGGTTCTAACGAGTACTCACAATTTATGTTTTCGAGCAAAAATAAGAAAAAAGAGTTTATACCCCTGTAAAGCCCAGTTTCACTCTATAATAGTGGGGTTTAAGGGGGTCAAAATGCTTTCGTGATGTCTTAATAAATAATATTTGTGGCAATTTTAACCTCTATATTTATGTATATAGTTTTTTGTTTTTGCTTGAAAACCGCACTGTTTTTTGTTGTTGTTTTTTTTTGTCAGAAAGAACATTGTATTTAACATTTTGAAATAATTAGACCTCTAAATATTAAAATGGCAATGCCCTTGATATCTGTTTTAAAAATCTTTTGCTTTCTTAGCTTTTATCTGATTTTCTTCAAATTTACACCCAAATACATGATTTTAATGATCTTTAACCCGGATACATTCTTCAGCAATCTTGTCTTTCCCTTTAAAGGGAATGAATATACTTGGTAGAATTTCCTTCAGTTTACAAGGGAGATCACCCTTGTGACTTCCTGTTTGCTTTCCTGCACATCAAGTCCATTCTGAAATAGGGTCTACTCTCAACGGAAAGCATTTGCTCATAAGTGAAGTAAATTCTTTCCTTTTATAGCAGGAACCTTTTCAGAAGGAGGGCTAAACAATTATGACAGAAGTGTCTGCCCTGCATGTGTATCAGTTTTCCTTGAGTTTAGTTATTAGGATATTTATGAGACAAGTTCACGTTTTTTTGAGGCAGATTATTTGAAATCCAAAAATTTTTATCTTCTTTATGCGAAATTCTTAACCAGTATGCTAGTTTGTATCGTATCGTATTAAAATTCTTCGTCTCATCACGAAAATACGCCTATAGAATTTTGACCTCCTTAAACCCCACTTTAATATAGTACAACTGTGGTTTACAGGGGTATACATTATTTTTCTTATTTTGCTAAAACATAGATTGTGGGTACTCATTAGAACCACCTCGCCAAGGAGGTTCTAACGAGTATCCACAATGTATGTTTTGAGCAGAAATATAAAAAATATCAAATTTTTTTTTATCTGAAAATTTCACTTTTTTGGTTGAAAAATTTTCAATATATTTGAATAGGCGTGTTTTCGTAATGTTGTTTACATTGAGCTGCAACGTCGGAAAAATTACCTTCGAACATGTGCGCCCAGCCAAAATTCAGATCAACCTGTGTATTCACGCAGTCTGGAAATGTCACTGGGCACCTTTTGTATAGCTAAATATACAGTTTCTTCATGTGGACAACGAAGACTCTGATCAGACTGCGCGGATGCTCAGGCTGATTTGAGTCTTCATTGGGAGCACATGTCCGAAGGTACGTTTTCTGACTTTGCGAATTATTTATCTTCTGCGCATAAGGGAGGTTGTGAGGAAAAAAAGATGCGCATGCGTGTTAACTACTACAACTACAAAATAGTTTATTCACCCACTAGCAGTACAGTGCTTCTCGCCCTACAATACTATTTAACGGCAGTACGAGAAGTTGATAGTTGAAAAGCCATCTGCAGTAATATTTTGGTAAAATGGATATACATCGGACAGACTAGGAGAAAGTGATACTCATCTTCAACAACATTTGCATTGCAAAATTGACACCGGCTAAGGCTACTCTCTATGCCGCTACACCTTCCCTATTCTATTATGAGCTTGTATGCTGCAGTCCTAAATCTGCTGAGTGAAATTTTATGGTTTTCAATAAATACTGTTTAACATTAATTGCATTTGCAGTTTGATTTGTGTTATTAACGTTTAGGATGCTGGGTAAAATTTTCAGCAGACAAAAAAAAAAAAAAAAAAAAAAAAAAAAAATCATATTTTTTCCAGAAAACGTTTTGACCTGTCATGCAACTGGAGGCAATTTGTATGAAAGGTCGAAACCTATTTGAAGACAATTTGTATGAAATGTCAAAACCTGTTTCCTGGAAAAACTAAAACCAGTGTCATCAGCTTGCCGTCTGCTTAATTTGCCCAGTGAGCGGTGGATGTTAGCCATGATAATGGGGTTTATTATCAACATTTTGTATACATATATGAGTTGTCATAGGAAGTCTCTTGAAAGTTTTATATAATGTGCAACGTGGGAAAAATGCCCTTGTGTCATATACGAACAGGGAAGGTGTAGATGAGCTCGCACATCCGTGGTCTGATCTAGGCATTCTCTGTTCATCGACATATACTACAGTATCAATTGATTCTCTAAGCGGGCAACGAAGGCCCTGATCCTTCGCAGAGGTTGATCAGCATCTGCGCTGTCCGCTTATTGCGTAAGGACCCTTTTCGTGCGTTGCGCATCATATGGCTAGCAAAGACAGGCATCGGTTTGGGTGGAAATTCTCTTTTAAAAATGTCAACAGTGAAACCGCCATGCTGTGAACATGGTAAAGCAGGCTATACGCACCATTTTCTTCTATAGGTGAATCCATTGTTAGAACTATTTGGAAATGCGGCTACCACACTGAACCAGAACTCTAGCAGGTTTGGCAAATTTGTGGAACTTCATTATCAAGACGATGGACATCTCACCGGGGGTAAGCTAACATTCCAAACAGTGATCTGTGAGACAATATAAGAAATTGATCTTTTAAGGGAAAACAGCATTGGTAAAAAATGTATCTGAGATGAACGATCTTGACAAACCATGCATTCTGGACCAAATTTTATCAAATTGGATAAAAAAAAAAAAAAAAAAAAAACAAATAAGAAAGTTATATTGACATTTAAAAATTCTAAAAGCACTGTTAAGAACGCCACCATTTTGACAATTTAATGATTTTAATTTATCAAATAAAAGTTTCAAGATGACAGAAAACGTGCATTGTTTCAATTAAAATCAATGATTGTCCACGGAGGAAGCTATAGGTGGTCCCGGTGTTAGTCTTACTCTTTGTTGCTTTGTGGTTTATTCTACGAGGCGATTTGTTGTATGTCTTACCATGTGTCATTTTGTTCTTGTGTTTTCAGTCCTTTTAGTATTGCGATTACCTCGCTTGGGGTAGAGAGAGCTAATCTTAGTGATTTTCGTACGTTTGTTCGATTTGTGCTTGTTTGGATTTGTCGGTTTCCTCTTCCTCTTGGTGTCTGGGAAGGGCTGCGGTTTGTGATTGTGGCACTCCCTGGACTTTTCTCTTACCTTTTTTTTCTATATACACAGTTATAGGGTTAAAATATTGTTGCGAAAACATTCAAGTTTTGCAGAATTAATTAAGGCTTTATGATGTCGTCATGAATTCTCATTAAATATTAAAAATGGCGACATCTATAAAAACAATTTTGACACCTTTAAACCTCGATAACTTTCTGATTTTTCTTCTGATTTTGATCAAAATATGCACCAAAATGCATGTCTTGAAATGAAATGATTTGTATCATATCTCTGAATTAATGTTGCCAACATTAATTCAGGGATACGATAAAAATCATTTCATTTTTGATCTAGTTCAAAACCGAAATTAGCTGAAACTTTACACGCTCTCAGATGCCACATTTTATAATTGTTTTAATACCATATATTAATTTATTAAACCTTTTTGGTCAAAAAATGTCCATTTTTGAGTAATGTGGAGCCTTTAAATGAGACAAGACATATTTGAACAGCAAGGCTTGAACGACCAGTGTTACGTCTTCTCAAAAGTGATTGTTCTAAGGTGGCTGCACGCATCATGAAAACATACATATATAATTTTGACCCCCTTAAACCCCACTTTTATATAGTAAAACTGGGGTTTACAGGGGTATACATTATGTTTCTTATTTCTGCTCAAAAACATAGATTGTGGGTACTCGTTAGAACCGCCTCGGCGAGGCGGTTCTAACGAGTACCCACAATCTATGTTTTTGAGCAGAAATAAGAAAAATATCATTTTTTTTTATCTGAAAGCTTTCAGGTTTTTTTTGGTGGTGAAAATTTCAAGATATTTGAATAGGCGTGTTTTCGTAATGCGTAAGTATTATATTGCGTCCGTAACACACCTCTACGTACTTAATTTTAGTGAAGTCTTTTCCCAACTGCCATGTTACTTAATAAAAATCTAAAAGGTTGCCTTTGGAAATAAAGTAAACACAAAAGGACGAAAATCGGGGACTGGAGGTTTATTTAAATGTCTTAATATGCAACAATGTAGTTTGCGAAACTGCATACACCCTTCTAGCACCGTGTCAAGCGATATTCGATTTTCGAGTTAACTAGAAATGGCTGAATCATCCCAAAGGAAATAAATAAATATATTCTGTCCTATGGTGAAGTACATGAAGACGTTTTACGGCCACCACACGGCTCTCAAGACTAGCTGCAGTGAAGTAAAATAAAAATTTCAAAAGTTGCTGTTGGCAACAAAAAATACACAAACGGACAAAACTCGGAGATTCGATTTGATTAAATCTGTTCTTGTCGATTCGATAACGGTGTATGTTTGTGTTCAGTAGGCTCATTTGCATTTATTTAGAAATCAATCAAGGGCTAGGAGGCGTAGTCAGGGTTACACGTTATAATACTATTATGAACAGTCTCAGTTAAACCAAACCAGCAATTTTCATTTATTGGATTTTCGCTTCCAAAGGATCTTTTTTCAGCGCTTAATCCTTGACATGTAGAATAAATTAAGATGCTACGTCTCTTTCTGATTTTCAGCCAGTCAGATTACAGATCAGGTTGCTGATACAAATTCACTTACTTTATGACAAACAGTGCAGATCCAGATTAGTTGGCTTCTTCAGAATCTGGATAAACCCTGTTTGCAAAGGCAGAGCATATCCGGGTTCAGCAGGACCAGGGTTAAGCCGAAACCTTTCGTCAAAGAATTCTAATAAAATTGGAGCCTGGTTTTATCTTTCAGCTTGTATCCAATGCTATATGCTGGAGAAGTCACGTGTTGTCTGTCATAATAAGAAGGAGAAGAATTTCCACGTTTTCTATTCTATCTTAGCTGGCTTGTCCAGTGACGATCTAATACTGCTGCACCTCGACGAGACTTTAGGGGATTTCAGGTATATCTTGGAACAAACTTGATGACTAGTTCTTAAAGGCAATGGATACACTTTTAGGAGGCAACTCTGTTAATATGTATTTTTCTCCCTTCTAAAAAGCGGTCTTCTCTAAAGGAAAAAAAAATCTCCCAGTAGGAGAAAATTCTTTCATATTAGAGTAGGCCACTTTTCATAAATCGCTTGGTGTGCAGAAAAACAAGGGAAAATCACAAATTTGTCTCCTTTGCGGAGATGTATCCAGATGTGTCCAGCTCCCTTAAGTGTCCTGACACGATTGAATCTACTAAAATCATAGCAATGTATTTCTGAGAGAGAGAGAGAGAGAGAGAGAGAGGCATAGACAGACATAGTTTCTAAACATAATCGAAAGTTCGATGGCAAATAATGTGCTGATGGTTAGTGCTTGAGTGAAAGCCACTTTGTTTCATATAATGCAATTATAACTTGAGTGAGTAGTAATTAGTTCCGTACACGCAATTATTAATTGTGTGAATGCTACGTCGTCTCGTAACGCAATTATTACTTGAGTGAATGCTACTTCGTATCATAAACGCAATCATTATTTTAATGAATGCTAATTCGTTTCATACACGCGATTATTATCGTAGTTAAGTGGATGCTACTTCGTTCTACATAAGCAGTTATTACCAGAGTGAATGCTACATTGTTACCGACACACAATTATTACTTGAGTGATTACTACTTCGATATCATACAGGCAATTATTATTTGAGTGAATGATACTTCGTTTTGAACACGCAATTATTGAATGAATGCTACCATAGAAGCAGTTATTACTTGAATGAATGCTACTTTGTTCCCTACACGCAATTATTACTTGAGTGAATGCTAGTTTGTTCCCTACATGAGTGAATGCTAGTTTGTTCCCTTCGCGCAATTATTACTTGAATTAATGCTAGTTTGATCCCTACATGCAATTATTACTTCAGTGAATGCTAGTTTGTTCCCTACACGCAATTGTTACTTGAGTGAATGCTAGTTTGTTCCCTAAGCAAAATTATTACTCGAATGAATGCTAGTTTGATCCCTACAATTATTACGTCAGTGAATGCTAGTTTGTTCCCTACACGCAATTATTACTTGTGTGAATGCTAGTTTGTTCTATAGACGTGCCTTTTGATACTCTATTTATCAATTTACAGAACTACATTTAAATGATAAAAATGCAAATATATTGTTAGCTACCAAATATAGTTTCAATATATACAGTTTCATATGTGAACCAAAACGTACCTTCTGACATGTGCGGCCAACGAAGATCAGCTTGCGCGTCCGCGCAATAGAATCAGAGTCTACATTGTCCGCATGAAGAAACTGCATTCTGGGCTATCCAAAATGCGCCCAATGAAACTTCTGATCAGATTGTGCTGTGCAAATGCACAGGCTGATCTGAATCTTTGTTGGGCGCACATGTCCGAAGGTACATTTTCTGACTTGAAGCTCATGTAAGTTTGTTACATTGTTAGGATTCTTACCGGGTCAAGTTTCTACAACGATAGTTTGTTCAGAGATGCTGATGAGAGACAGGAGTATAGACTCAAATATGACGAAGCCGTAGAAACCTTGCACTCTGTAGGGTTTACTGAGACGGTACGACATTTTCATAAGTAACTTTAACACTAAACAAGCATTTAAAAACATGACATTCTAAATATATATGTTTTAATTTTTTTTCGAGAAAATTGAGTTTGATCTTTTACGCGAATCATCCGTCTACCAGTTGATTAACAAGTCTTATTTTCTTGAAAAAAAAAAATTCGATGTAGTCTGCTGCTGTCGTTACTTGTATTCCAAATTTATCATTGTATGACTTTCTTTGGGTTTAAAAGATTATTTGCAAAGTTAATTTCAGGGTATATCTAATAAGTCGACACTCGTTATCTCGAAATCGCTTATCTCGAATAACCGCATATCTCGAAGTAAAAATATGGTCCCTGTTTTCTACATGGAATTTTAGCAACAAGTAACAAAATATTGCGGAAAAGAGGAGAAATTGCTCCAAAGGAGCAATTTGTCTTCTTTTCCACAATATTTTCAATGTATCTCTAACTTCAGGAGTCAAATTGCATATTCATTTGTGAAATTTGGTTGCTTGATGTATTTTTCCTCAAATCTGCAAATCTGATATGTCGAAGTATGGATGTCTCGAAGTATATTAGAGAGTCCATTGGACTTCGAGATAACGAGAGTCGACTGTATCTGTAATTGCAATATCTAATGTTTCGTGTTCGAATGGGTAGTAAGTCATTGAAAGTTTAGGGAAGCAGGGCGCAAATGAGGTGCTGAGGACAGGAATTAGTCACGGAGATAATTTCATGCTACATTCTATTCTTACTGGACAATAGTAGATGAGATTGTTTTTTAAACTTAACTTGAAACAGTAAACCTTTTCTGTTCTCTTATTTATGTTCCACCAAACGACAAATGTATGCCAAAACTTGTAGAAAGACATCTGTTTACAATGTATTTTGTCATTCTATGGCTAACTTTGAATTTGAGACCAGATTAGAAAGCCAAAGAATTTTGTGAAAGTTGAATCGAACCAAATGCTATAATCGGAAGCTATATAAAAGTTCTTAGGAACTCGGGCTGCGTTCAGTAAAGCCGAACACTCTCGAATGTTTTTCACAAACTATCTTTTGGACGATTTCAAACAACCTGTCCCATGCAGCCTCAGATTAAAGAGTAGCTGTTAGTCTCGCTTACGCGACTTGATTTTTTGTCGAATAAATTATATTATTTATTATCAGTTTTATATAGGATCGAATAAATAATATCACAGTTGTAAACATTCCTATATTACGGGTTGCAAACAAGCGTACATAAATTTCATTTGCGTAGACCGTCATTTTAGTTATGCAAATAGACAACCTAAATTAAGTTCGCGGATACTCGTTATCGTACGCCGAAAACTATCACGGTTGAACGGAAAGTTTGCAATCCTTCGCGAAAGACCATGAACGTTTCGGTTTATTGAACGCAGGCGTTCAATAAACCGAAACGTTCATGGTCTTTCACTTTAGTGGAATGGATACACTTTGTTGGGAAATAACTGTTTTATCTCCCTTCTGAAAAAGTAAATGAAAAATTATCTCCCAGGAGGAACGATTTTTTTCCTTTTACAGTTGACCTCTTTTTCAGAAGGGGATTTGTATGCAGGAACACAGACGGAATGCCACAAAATTCGTCTCTTGTAAAGCTGGCGAAACAAAACTACTACAGCCGGACCTCAATAACTCGAACATCTTTGGGACCATAGAAAATTGTTCGAGACATGGTTGTTCGAATCACTGAAGTTCAATCATAGTGCCAGGTCAGGAAGCAAATGACGATAATTTAGGGATTTTCTTTTGAATTTCTATATAATAATGGTATATTGTGAGTACTCATGAGAATCGCCTCACCAAGGCAATTCTAATGAGTACACACAACATTCAATTTCATGAGAAAATAAGATAATTTCCCTTAAATTTTGTTTTTGTGAGCTATCAGAAGAATTTCATAGGGACTCAAAAACGAGTTCGAATTAGCCATGGTAAACGAGCCATCGGTGTTCGAGCTATTGAGGTTCGACTGTACTAAGTGTATCCGGTCCTTTTCATTTACATTGTGTTTTCTCAGGACATAGAAGACCTCCACAAAGTATTGGCCGCCATACTACTGATCTCAAATATAGCATTTATAGAGGACGAAGAGGCAGGACTTATTATCAAAGATAATCATATGTCAATATACTTAAAACCAGGTGAGTATATATGAGCCGGACAGAGGTAGGGTATGTTTGTGCGGGATGGAAACGTTCTGAGCAAAGTTGACCTGAAGCCATGTAAACTTCCAAACGACAAGTGTGTTGTTCTCTGTCTGACCAGGGGCTTCTTGGCTAGTCATTTTAATAAGTGTTCAAATATTGTAATTTAAAGATGATTCAATACACCTGAAAGATTTTGACGCCATTCTTCAAAGGGAGTTGCCTCCTTGGAATTTGAACTTTTTCCAAATAGGGGACTGAAAGAATTTGTAAATTCTTTCCTTTGATAGAAGCCTCAGTTAGAAGACAGGTTAATATTTTATTTTTATGTCTGCTGCCAGAGTCATCTCCCTTGCAGGTGTATCCATTCCATTTGAATACTGTTACTGGATGGGCGTAGACAATCTTAGAGGTTGTCATTGTTCCGGAAGCACTTTATAAAAGGCCATGGAATGGCCCAATGCTATTTTCCATGTACTGCTCAACATTACACTGTAACTAAGTATTAGCTTTTACAAAAGAGCTTGGTCTGCGCTTTGCAATCTTTATTCCTGTACAAGTATTAGCTTTCAGAAAAAGCTTGCCTACGCTTAGCACACATTGGCCTACGCTTAGCACACAGGACTCGGATATTATATGGCGCACGTTGGTAGAGTACACTTGCATAAAAGTTTCTATTATTGTAATTTGCTATCAATATATTGTAATTGATATGCGATTTACTGCACGTTTGATTATTTACCCAAACATGGTTGACAGCTATTTTTCACAATAATTCCACGACGATGGGTTGAGTCTTAGACTCTATGACGGTGCCGCCCTAAGCCTTACATTAGAAGGTTCATGCCTGATGTTACGTCTGTATGTTAAATATGAAATATAGAGAATATCAGACTCGGTTTAAAAACAAAACATTTGTATATGTTAATCCTTGAGCACATGATACGAACACCATCCGTATATGGTGATCCTTTGGGTGCGTTATATGAAATTATCTGACACAGGGTCCTTTGAAAATACACAGCAATAGGAAATATAGAAATAGGAGTCTTGGTTTGTAAACCGTCTGTATCTGTTCATCCTTGAGGAACGGGACACGAAAACCATCAGTATATGATGACCCCTTGAGGCGCATTTTCACAATGCCAGACAGGACTCGCAAAACACAAAACTAGGACGAGAAACAGGACAAACACGCAACAAAGCCCTGAAGTCACAAGGCCTCACAAAGAGCAAACAACACCAGAACCACCACTTAAGAGCGGTCATTAATAAACTACTATCAGGTTTTAAATTGATTCTACTGACACCAAGATCCTACCCTAAGTTCAAATGTAAGCATATATTCAAAACAAAACTGTTTGGTTCGCGTAGAGGCTCCCTAACTCAATCAGTGAGCCGTCACAGAAAACAACAACAACAACAAAAAAAAAATAAATAAATAAAAAATAAAAAAAAAATAATAAAAAAAAGAACGTAAACCAAATTAAGTCACTGATACAACAAAGATGAGGGCTCGTGGCAATTCAGACACTGGCGACAAGAACTAAAGAAAAACACAGGTTCAAACACGGAGAGTCCAAACAAAGATATAACATCAAGCATCAATTCTTTAACGAACTTTATCGTGCCTCTTGATAATTTGAGCACGTTATACGAAAACTACTTTTATCAAGTGAGCTGTTGAGACACGTTATACGAAGACTACCATTCGGAATGCTGGCAGAAAAGACTAAGGCCAGTAGTTGCAAATCCACATGGAATTATCAAGGCCATTGAACTTAGATTTGTGTAGTCTAGAAAGTCACGATGTAGAGAAGCATCCGTGTGGCCGAGTGGTTTGTGCTCCCGACTTCGGATCACGAGGCCCCAGGCTTGCACCGCTGGAGGCAAAATTCAGCACAAGATGGTACGGTGCTCCTTTCATTATCACCGTCTCATCGTCTCGACATAAATAATTTGAAAGGAACATAAATTAGCAACTCATCATCATCATTACGAAAACACGCCTATTCAAATATATAGAAAATTTTACAACCAAAAAAGGAAAAATTTCAGATAAAAAATTCTGATATTTTTCATATTTCTGCTCAAAACATAGATTATAGGGACTAGTTAGAACCGCCTCGGCGAGGCGGTTCTAACGAGTACCCACAATCTATGTCTTTTTAGCAAAGTAAGAAAAATAATGTATACCCTTGTAAACCCCAGTTTTACTGTATAAAAGTGGGGTTTAAGGGGGTCTTAATTACATAGGCGTGTTTTCGTGATGTGATATAGAGAAGGATGTTAAAAGAAAACTTATAGACAGTATTATTGTTGTACAGGCTTCTCTTGGAACTCGCTGTCCGCATTCGACTTCGTGGTGTTGCTTTTCTCAAAAAAATCTTATTTTATTTGAGTTAAACGTGAGAAAGCGGGCCTTATTGAATATGCGGACAGTGAATGCCCAGAACATCCTACAAGTCTTACTAGGGCTTGTGTGGTATACTAACATAATTAGGTGGTAATGGTCGATCTCTGAATCCTCTTTAACCCGCCATTATCGATGAGGTTTTGTCTCACCTAAGCCCATATATTGTGTATGCCAGAACGCGAAATCAAAGGTCAGACTGTGCGGATACACATATTTATCTGGACTTCATTTATAGCATATGCATAAAAGTGTATTTTGGCTTGTTTGAGCTCATTATATTTTGTTTCATCATAGCACTAGAGCTGCTGGGGCTTCAGAATGGAGAAGAATTTGTGAGGGCACTTCAAACCAACATCCGCTACACAGAAAAAGGTAAGAAATTGTTGAAAACTAACGTTTACTCAAAAATTCAGTTTAAGCGGGATGAGTGCGATATGTGACGTTTGTTTTGTCATTATTTGTTCCTCATCTCTGCTTCCTCGGTGGCTTATGAAGACTGTGCTTCGTGATTGTAGCGATTCCTGGGTATCTTCACTTATTTGTCTGCACACTAATCTGAAAGGAGGCATAGTTAGGTTGCATTGAAAGGAGTCTCAATACCTTTGACATCAGATAACATCTAGACCATTTTGCACATGCGCTTTGTCCTTTGCTTTTGGTCAGATAGGTTCTACAGAATCTAGACGACGGGTGTAGGCCCTGATCAGAACCCAAGTAGTCTGGTACGATACTTCGCTATTTTTATATAGTACTTAGGGTTCCTTTCTGTGTAATAATGCTAATTTTTGCAGGTGAAGAAATAGCATCATCAAAGACCTTATTCAAAGCTATTGAAGATCGAGATGCTTTAGTCAAACATATATACAGCTCTGTCTTCAGTTTAATCGTCAAACAGATCAACAAAACTTTAGGACAGTTTAGCTCTGAAAGGTCAGGGTAAGTATATTGTTGTCTCGTACGTGTTTTCAGTTTTTTCGCAAGTTGCCTTCAAGTCAGAAAAAGGTAAGAGAAAAGTCCAGGGAGTGCCACAATCACAAACGGCAGCCCTCCCAAACCCGAAGAGGGAGAGAAAACCGACAAATCAGAACAAGCACAAATCGAACAAACGTACGAAAAGCACTAAGATTAGCTCTCTCTTCCCCAAGCAAGGTAATCGCAATACTAAAAGGACTGAAAAACACAAGAACAAAATGACACACGGAAAGACATACAACACATCGCCTCGTAGAATAAACCACAAAGCAACAAAGAGTAAGACTAACACCGGGACCACCGCCTTAGAACGGTCAGTAGAGTAAACCACCGAGGGTGGGGTGGGGGGGGGGGGGTGTTTAAAGCACTTTTACAGCTAGCTAGCTTCACTTCTTGGCACACCATGTAAAACCTCTCCTAAGAAGTCTTTTACAAAGGTCAAACTACATCATCAAATATTGACTGTTGCATAATAAAGAATAATATGCTGTTCGCTAATATTTTCGAGCTACCGCGTTTAACCTAAATATACAAACAGATAAGCCTAAGCAAACAGTGAAGTTCAAGACAGTCGCCTCACAACACTATCTTTAACTCGTCCAGCAGTTTTAGAATATCGAAAGGATAATAACCTGCACTTGTTCAAGTTCTAGAACAAGTATGGTAGGGAGTTTAAGGTTGATACCTGAGCTACTTTAGATGTAACAACAATCTCAGGCGCGTCAGTTTTGTTCAAAACTCATTTTCCCAAACTGCTATTTTCCAAATTATGTTCTCCGTAAAATTTATTAGAATAAGCGTCCTTATACTCAAAATATTACAAAAATAGTTTATGTTCTCAATGAGGGTCTGAAGAATCATCACATTCACAGTGAAAACATAATGCACACACTTACCATAAAAACTATAAAACTACATGTACGAATATAGCACAGAGCTTTAAAAGCCTTTAGATTATAATCACTTTCTAATTGATTACAAAATTGTCTCCATTGACCTCACTTGGCTGCGTAGTCTAGTTAACAAAGTATCTGTATAGACACTATTTCTACTCATAATACTTTATTACCTCTTCCTCTGTAGCATTTTATAGCAAACTAAGGGCAGATAAGATTTATAACAAAAAAGTAAGGTTATATTCAAAGTAGCTCAGGCATCAAAATTTAAGTTATCCGATTATTAAGAGTATTTATGGGTCTTTTTTTAACACATATTATTTTTGTCAAGAGTATATCAATTCCAACTAAATTATTTATATATTTAACCCTGATAAAATTGCATGTCGTTACTTGACAGGACATCAACGACGGCTATAGGTATACTAGATATATCGGGTTTGGAGAACCTGGAAACTTCCAAGAACAGTTTCGAACAACTTCTGATCAACATAACCAATGAGACTCTACATCAGTTTTTCTTGGAGCACATGTTTCAGATAGAACGAGAAGAGTATTACAAAGAGGGTGTAGCTTATACGGCTATACACTACACTGACAACAGGGAGACTCTGGATATTCTTATTAAGGTATGAACAAGCAGAGTATTACAGAAAGGGTGTGTCTTTTTGGGCCATTAACTACACTGACGACAGAGAGACTCTGGATATTCTTATTAAGGTATGAACAAGAAGAGAGTATTACAAAGAGGGTGTAGCTTATACGGCCATACACTGCACTGACAACAGGGAGACTCTGGATATTCCCATTAAGGTATGAACAAGAAGAGTATTATAAAGAGGGTGTAGCTTATACGGCTATACACTACACTGATAACAAGGAGACTCTGGATATTCCCATTAAGGTATGAACAAGAAGAATATTATAAAGAGGGTGTAGCTTATACGGCCATACACTACACTGATAACAAGGAGACTCTGGATATTCCCATTAAGGTATGAACAAGAAGAGTATTATAAAGAGGGTGTAGCTTATACGGCTATACACTACACTGATAACAAGGAGACTCTGGATATTCCCATTAAGGTATGAACAAGAAGAGTATTATAAAGAGGGTGTAGCTTATACGGCCATACACTACACTGACAACATAGAGACTCTGAATATTCTTATTAAGGTATGAACAAGAAGAGAGTATTACAAAGAGGGTGTAGCTTATACGGCCATACACTACACTGACAACATAGAGACTCTGAATATTCTTATTAAGGTATGAACAAGAAGAGCTCAGTAAGCATTCTTTATAAATCTATAGCGGGCCAACGGCCCCACTATAGATTTTCTAAAGCATGCTAGCTGGGAGTACCATAAAGAGGGTAGAGTGTTCGCTTGAATCGATAATTTGAAACTGATTACATACAAAGCCTATTCGAAACTCAGGATTATGAATTTTTACGTATTTCATGAATCCGTCAGTTATCATAAAACCACTAGACAAAGTCACCAGTAGGTCACAGCTATGTCCACGACCGGCACCATCATTGACAGCATCAGTCATTTTCCAATGATTTTGACATTTCATTTTAGGTAACACCTTAAGGTAAAAATGTAATCTACATGCAGCAATGAGTAAAATATCAATTAAATCCATGAACAAGCCTTGATAACATAACGTCTTAAAACCTCGATGCAAGACCTTTGACGCAGATGTTCTCGAACGCTACGAAAAGACAAACTAACGTACATACGTACTTATGAATGAACAGACGAATAAATGGAAAAGCGAAAACTATATTCCCCTGGGTATATACAAGTATGCCTGAGGTATAATGAAGGAAGTTACTCAGGAAATGCCACTATCACGCAGTACAGCCGTTTGGAGACACTGTAATAAGAAGAGATGAGAAACACACAATAAAAAGACACAACGGCAATGTTGCAATAACATTCAATGTACTGTAAACGCTCGTTACAACGTCAGCATTTGTTCCAAAACATGTTGCCATTTAAGTGAATTTGCTGTTGTACAGATATGTAAGAAAGGTCTTGATTTGTTCATATTTCCTCATAGAACATATGTTTTGGATATTTGTAAGAATCGCCTCATTAAGGCGATTCTAACAAATACCCTAAACGTATGTTTCTTTAAAATATTAAATACAATATTCTTGCATAATTTGTGTCTAATTGTTACCGCTTAAGCGAAGATTTCGTGACAGTCAAATTGTCATTATAACGAATTTTGTCGTTGTATCGAGTGTTTGTACAAAGAGGGCAGACTGTACAAACAAAGAACTGCAACAGCGAAATGATGAAAATATCAATAGTTTTGCTTAAAAACAAAGTCTTCAGAGCTACGCCTAAGAATCTGCAAGTTACCAAACGTGTGTATATATAACGGTAAAAACATCAAGTGAAGGCAAAGGTCCATGTTAGACTGTGTTACTCCTTAAAGAGCCAAGAAAAATTATAGAAGGCGACATTCTTTCTTAAAATGACTTTAGGAAAAAAAGAAACCTTGGCATTTCATGTGAATTGTTGCTAGGAGCAAAAAAACAATTTTGACAGAGTTATCACCATTGAAAGCATATCAGTTACCCTTAAAAAATGCATTACGGAGACACATTTTGTTTTCAGGAACATGTTGGGATTATACCATCCTTAGAAGAGACAATGAAAATACATAAAACAGAGAACGATTTCATTGGTCGATTAAACGATCAGCTCTCTGAATCGCCACGATATAAGAAGAAATCGTCAAAGCGTCCACTGTTTGGAGTTGTACATTTCGCTGGAGAGGTAATGGATTCTTAAATAATTGTAATATTTCTAACTATTTGTATAAAAGCTAAAATTGATATATGTTTGAAGAGCAGCATGAAAAATAAATATTAAAACTTTCCTGGGCAGGATCTCGCAGAGTCGGTCTTTTGTTTATTGAATGTTTTTGAAGATGCGAGACAGACATTTCTAGCTCGTGAAGGACCTGATGTTATATATTGTGCAGCGAAATATGCTAATCAGAATCAGTGAAATATTTCAAACAACAGTTATAGAAATTTTGAGGTGTCCTAACTTTCGATGTACAGTACAATAGCTATATTCATGGGTAGGCGTAAAACTGACTGTTATTGATAGTGGCTGTAGAGTCTTAGTATATAGTAACACCGCATTAGGGGAGCATTAGGGCAAAGGATTTATTTACATGGTAATGTCTTTTATTGAGAATTATTCCATAAAAAGCAGTGCCACACGTTATTAACGAGTGGCGAAATTATCAAACGGATTAACTGTGACACATATAATAAATGACTACGCATTGCCATTACACGTTGCTCTTGATAATGTTAAACGTATTCTTTATGAAAAAGATTCCGAAAATTGGAGCAAATCTTTAACTGAGTCGGACAAGCTATGAACGTATAGAAAATATAAATCAGTCTTAAGAAAAGAGTGGTATTGTGATTTACCGTTACCGGGAGACCACCGCCGCATTCTTTTTAAATTGCGATCGTGTAGTTTGCCCTTATTTGTAGAAACCGGTCGTTATACAAAACCAAAGACTCCGTTAAATGAACGGTTATGTAAATTTTGTGACCCCTCAACAGTTGAAGATGAGATACATTTCTCACTTGATTGTGAACTTTATTCTGACATAAGGCACATTCTGTTCCGAAAAGCAACATATTTTAACGAAAGTTTTAAAATGTTAAATTCAGGGGAAAAACTTACATTCATAATGCAACATAAGGATTTACAATTTACCTTAGGTTCAACCCTCAGTAAAATGTTCATGAGAAGGAAGACATTCCTATGATATGCTCAACATTATATATATGTATATATGCATATATAAGTGTATATGTGTGTGTATGTATATGTAGGTGTGTATAAGTGTGTGCATGGGTGCGTGTGCGTGAGAGCGCACGCGCGCACGCGCACACACGCACACTGGCAACAAATTACACAGCTTTTAAATATAAGAAATATTATAATTGTAAAATGTTCATGAGCAGGAATACATTTATATGTATATGTATGCGTGTTTGTGTATATAAATGTGTGTATGTGTGTGCGCGCGCGCAGTTGCGCACATACGTGCGTGCACACGCGCACACACACACACACACACACACACGGATGACATAAAATCATAGCTCTTAAATACAACAGACTTCATTATTGTGAAATGTTCATGAGAGGGAGGACATTTCTATGATATGCTTTACACTATATGTGTATGTGTGTGTGCGTGTATGTGTGTGCGCGCGCAAGCGCATACACGCACACACACGCGCACATGTTGGTAACATAAAGTCGCAAAATCACAGCTCTCAAAATAATTGATTTTATCATAAATGCTAGGCAGCCCAGGGAACATTTGCGGAGGGGTTGGTAAAGGGACGTGACCACGGTGGTGTTTTAAAGCAGGCATAGCTAACCTGGTCTACATTTGTTCTCTGTGATGTTGCATTTTGTTGTTTTATACTGCTTTTAGTGTCTTATAAGTCGGACTCGGCTAGATATCAATATTAATCTTTTATGCTATTTTAAAATGTATATATATTGTAAATATATTGATATATGACACTTTAATAAACAAATTACTCACTCACTCATTAACAGCCGTGCATTAACCGGCGAAAAACCGTGTATTAACACGGCATTTCACGCTCTGTTAACGCATGCTAAGCGTTAAGTCAGGTTTTCTACAATCTGTTCTCAACTAGAGAAAGTGCTCTGTTTGTAAGCTATGCAAAAAAAAAAAAAGGTAAGAGAAAAGTCCAGTGTTCCGCGAAAATAGCCATTTTTAATTTTTCAAGATTTTTATTATACACGCGAAGGCGCATGTCCTTTCCAGATGCACATGTGAAGGCGCATGTCCTATCCGGATGTACATGTAAAGGTGCATGTCCTATTCGGATGCGCATATTATAATCAAAGCGTGGACAGTTGGCATATACCCTAAGCCAGGTATTTGATGACACAGCTTATCTAACCTGTTTATGTCTAGTGGCTTCTTCCGATTTAGAAGTTAGTCTTATCTTGGTAGTAGTAAAATAGATGTTTTAAAATCCTGTGTTTTTCTTGCAGTTTAATGATAAACAATAACAACAGAAAGTATTGCCATTGTCCCTACTTTAAGCGTATCATGTAGAATTCGGAACATACCATTCTTTTCTACTTACACGATTATATTGGAGCTCTTAAAAGCGTTATTTATTTGAAGAGACTTTATTACATGATGTCCTGTTTGCTTATCGCGCGGTGAGAAAATTTTAAGCATAAATATATAGATTTAGATTTGCGCTTGTTTGGTTTTGTCTGTTTCTTCTTCCTCTTGGTGTCTGGGAAGGGCTGCGGTTTGTGATTGTGGCACTCCCTGGACTTTTCTCTGACCTTTTTATCCCCCGACCGATAGGTTCAGGGGATATAGCGATCAGCATGGCGTCCGTCCGTCCGTAGACTAATCCTTGTTATTTCCAAAACTTTGATACCCTTAGACGTGTTTAGATAATATGTAGTAGGAATGTAGAGGCGGGACCAGTAGGCCTATCGCGTGCAAGAGATACGACTCTCACTGTCTTCGTTATGTAGTTATCTCCCCTGAGGCCGAAATCTAGTACAGGCCATAACTCCCATACTATTTGAGATAATCTGAAAATGTTTGGTAAGGTAAAGAGGAGGACCAGTAGGCGTGTCGCGTTTAAGAGAGACAACTCTCACTTTATTCATTATGTAATTATCTCCCCTGAAGCAGAAACTGTAGACTCATCCTTGTGCGCTCCATAACTTTGATACCGTTAGACATATTTCGATAATATATGGTAAGAATATAGAGGTGGACGAGTAGGCGTGTCGCGTGCAAGAGGGACTACTCTTACTGTCATCTTTAAGTAGTTATCTCCCCTGAAGCCGAAATCTTGTGCAGGCCATAACTCCCATACTGTTTGAGATAATTGGATAATATTTGGTATGGATTAAGAGGAGAATAAGTAGGTGTATTGCGTGCAAGAGAGACGACTGACATCATTTTTTATGTAGTTATCTCCCCTGAAGCAGAAATTGTAGACTCATCCTTGTGCGCTCCATAACTTTCATACCCTTAGATATATTTTGGTAATATTTGCTGGGAATGAAGAGGAGGACCAGTAGGCGTGTCATGTGCAAGAGAGACAACTCTCACTGTCTTCGTTATGTAGTTATCTCCCCTGAAATCGAAATTTTTGCAGGCCATAACTCCCATATTGTTTGAGATAATTTGATAATATTTGGTAGGGATGAAGAGGAGGACCAATAGGCATGTCTTGTGCAGAAGTGACAACTCTCTTCATTATGTAGTTATTTCCCCTGAAGCAGAAATTGTACTCATCATTGTTCATTCCATGACTGATACCCTTAGGCATATTTTAGTAATATTTAGTAGGAATGAAGAGGATGACAAGTAGGCAAGTCACATGCAAGAGAGACGACTCTCACTTTCTTTGTTGAGTAGTTATTTCCCCTTTAAGCCGAAATTTTGTGCAGGCAATAACTCCAATACTGTTTGAGGTAATATGGTAATGTTTGAGAGAAATAAAGAAAAGGACCAGTAGGCAAATCTTGTGCAGGAGAGACAACTCTCACTTTCTTCGTTATGTAGTTATCTACCCTGAAGCCAAAATATTGTGCGCTCCATAACTTTGATACCCTTAGACATATTTTGATATTGTTTGGTAGAAATGACCAGTAGGCCTGTCGTGTGCAAGAGAGACAACTCTCACTTTCTTCGTTATTTAGTTATCTTCCCTGAAGCCAAAATATTGTGCAGACCATAACTCCGCGTTATCATAATAGAAATGAAGAGGAGGACTAGTAGGCGTGTATTCTTTTATTATGTACTTATCTCACCTGAAGCCAAAATTTTGTGCGCTCCATAACTTTGATACCCTTAGACATATTTTGATAATGTTTGGTAGAGGCATTGGTAACGACCAGTAGTTGTGTCACATGCAAGAGAGACAACCTCTGCTGTGGTCGTTTTCTAATTACCTCTACTGAATGAATTTCTAAGCCAAATTCTTGAGTATGTGGTTTGAAATACTTTGTTAATGTTTGATAGAGGCATAGATAAGGACCAGTAGGCATGTCGTGTTCAAGTTTACTCTCACTTTCTCCATTATGTACTTAGCTCCTCTGGTGCCGAAATCTTGTGCAGGCCATAACTTCTATACTGTTCGAGATAACTTGATGATTTTGGTAGGAACATATATCAGGTCAAGAAGGTGTGTAGCATTCAAGAAGGACAACTTATACTCTGTTGATTTTTTACCCAAATAAACATACAGCAAGTTCATTTACCTTTACAAAGCATTTATATTTGCTGTTATTTCTATGTACACTCACAAATTCAAAGTATTTGCAAACATTGTGTACCCTGTACAAATTATCACATCAGAAGTAACTATTAGATGGTTTTGATAAAAAAAAATAAATAAAAATAAAAGAACACGCAAAAATAATATCATTAACAGTACACCTCTGATGGCTTTTTTTATATATATTATTCTTATTTACTGTTTACCTTGTTTACTTCTAATGCAGATCGTATATGATGCAACAGGTTTTATCGGCAAAAACTCGGACACCTGTACCTTTAGCTTGAAACGTAGCATCAAATCAAGCCAAAATCTATTTTTAGACAGGTAAGTTCACCAATTAACCCTTTTATGCCTAGCGTCCCATAAAAGAGGCATTGGCAAATAGTGTAGACCCAGATCAGCCCCCGCTAAACGCGGCGTCTGATTAAGGGCTACACTGTTTGCAATAGCATTAGAAAGTTTCAGTAATAAAAACAACTATCACGATATCTGTATGACACCCCTTTGTCTGTAGATTGAACCCTCCCAAAGTTCATGATGGGAGAGTTTATTAAAACTTTTCAAGCGTAAATGTGTTAATTTTTACTCTATTTAATGAGTCACGGCAGGCGATAATTGTCTTCGGGCTGTACAGACAATATATGCCTAGATCAGTACAATATCATCCTCTTCTGTCCGCTTAAAGAATCATTACCTAATGTACAATATATTATTGTACAAGGAAGACCCTAACAGACTTGTGTGGATGCACAGACCGATCTGAATCTTCGCATTTCCCATACGTTCCTGGACGCAGTTTCTTTTGACGTGGCCCAAATTATGTTTAATCCTTTGCTCTTTAATGTTGCAAAACGAATTCAAATACATGTAAACATAAGTGATGCAAACTTTTCATAAGATCTCAAAGACAAACAATACTTTTTATATACTAGACAGTCTGCTTGATATGACAGTGTGAGAAAGGATATTTTATTACTTTAAGCGGTATTGGTTTAACCTGTATTTTAATATGCTTCAAATTCAAGTATACACGGTTTCATAGATATGCATTTTCAAGGACTGAAAGCAAGCAAAGACTTGATCTGTGTCATCTCCCGAGGATCTTAATACAGTCGAACCTCGTTATCTCGAACTCGCTTATTTCGAATTACCGCTTATCTCGAAGAGAAAATCTGGTCCCTGTTTTAACATGAAACTATGACAACAGGTAACAAAATAATGTGGAAAAGAGGAGAAATTGCTCCTAAGGAGCAATTTCTCCTCTTTTCCACATTATTTTATATATATATTTCTAACTTCAGGAGTCAAATTACATATTCATTTGTTATATGTGGTTGTTCAATTTATTGTTTTCCTCACTCTCTCAACTCTGATATGTCGAGGTACGGATATCTCGAAGTGTTTCAGTGAGTCCCTTGGAATTCGAGATAACGAGAGTCGACTGTATATATTGTGATCTTGTAAGCCTTTCTTATATATAATTTATTTTTTTTTCTCCAGGTATCGAGGTGACAAGTTTGAAACCCTGTCAAGAATGACCGCAAGGCGAGCTATATCGAAGTAAGACACTTGATTCCAGATAACATGTAAACATGACATGTACATTTTCGCTCAAACACACAACGTCGCAACAACATTGCATTGTAGCGGCGTTGATATGACTCTGTTGCGATCTGTTTTATTTGGACGGTTACATATGGCATATATTGCTTTAGTCTTCTTTTTATGGAAGAAACCTATAAAGTAGTCGTTAATACCAATGATAACAATTTTAATCAGATAGAAGCACAAAAATTTCAAATATCAGTTAAAAGTGTCGATGAATTGGGACTTTCAACGTCATAAGTTTACTTAAGTCTATCATGTGAACTTCCACGGTAATTTCTTTCCAGCCAATACCCACGATTCCCACATTTAACTGTCGTGTTTAAAACCTCAGAAATTATTTTTGAGACTGTTTTATTCATTAAACGAGCCACTATAAAGAGGCGGAGCCTGACAGCGCAAACGCATATGTGAAAATAGTTATTTTTAATCTGTGATTATAAATTAACTCTTTCGGTGACAAATTCCAGACTATATTTGTCGTTTTGTAAACAAACTATCGATTAAAAGAAGTTTATATGTAAAGTTGAATGGCTGAATGTCAAAGAGGCTAGATCCTGACGAGATGGCTCATTATGAGCAGTCTCATCTGGATCTACGCTGTTTGCAAAAGCATATTATTATCGACTATGGCAATGAAAGAGCAAATATCACTTGAAAATGTTTTTCTTTTGCTTCAAGTAAAACCTTTATAGATTTTATTGGCTTCAATGCGGCTGCTGTTAAGTGCCATATGACGTCAGTAAAAGTCTCCCCATACTCAAGGAGTTTATACATTTATTTTCCTTGGGACCATTGGCCCTATTCTGATATTTTGGAAAATCGAATCCGCTTAAACCAGCGCTAAGGGGTTTATGCATTCTTGCAAACTACATTGCTGTCATCTGAAGAGTCACAATGAAACGATCACTCCGACTTGTGTTCTTTAACCCATTTATGCTGAGTAAACTCTTCTCTCTAAACTCTTTCGACCTGTCCATTTTCAGCTCAAGGTATGTCTAGCTATGTTTTATATAAATTTTTGTTATTAATGGAAACAATGTAGACACTGATCAGACGCCGCATTTTGCGGCATCTGATCTCTGTCTCCCACTGTTTGCCAATGTCCCTTTAATGGGACGCTAGACATAAATGGGTTAATGCGTTTTTTGTTTCCAACCTTGATATATTTTATTTGACATCAAGTCTTATTTTCTGGAAAAATGAAAAAAATATCGCTAATTTTCCTGATTTATCCTATAGAGTGCTTAAGCTTAAAATATATATCCAGGGAATACGTGATATATACAGAAATTGCAACTGAGGCACAGAATTCGAGAATGCCGGCATTTAGAAATCATACAAGCCACAGAAAAACAGGTTATCCAGAGATCGTTAATGAGTTTGCCAGTAAATTATCCAATTAGTTAAAACGGTCTTTTTTTTTGTCGATTTAAAGATTTACTCGCTATTACTTTGACCGCATCTTTGTAACAGTTACAGTATTATGATCACTTTTAGTACTTCAGTAGACTTTATTTTTCTGTAGATTGTTTTACACTTAACAATATATTTAAAAACAACTGTTGCTGTTTAAGAAAATGTTATGTTTCTGCATCTGCAGCGATGCTCCTCCCCCCTCAGAAAACAAACATGGGCGAAGCAGGCTCCAAGAATTCGTGTCCACCGACTTTAAGGTAGGTATGAACAGATTTGTACATGCTATCCGGAAATAATTTTATTTTATATAGTTCAAATCATTAGCAGTGAAAGCAATTTAGCAATACGAATTTTACGACAAAACAGTAAAAAACTAAATAAAAAAAGTGAAAACATGATAACAGTATACAATGTATATATTAAACTTTAAAGTTGGTAACAATTGCTGTATAAAGGTATTTTCGTTGAACGCTACATTAATAAAATTTAAATATATGATGTTGGCTGACAAATGATTCCGATCATTTTCTATTTTATTCTGTGTTAACTAGAAAGCCGCCAGAAATAAAATGGACAATATTGGAGTTATTTCATTTTCTACAGTGTTCATTAAGACTGGAAGTGATGATTTTATGTTGATTTGTTTCAGAATGCACATGACGGTTTGCAGAACCAAGTTTTTACACACCAATTGGCAACAATATCGCCTGAATTGTGCACAAGTTTTTCTTCTACTGTTCAATTGCCACAGTCTGGTTTATTAGTTAATCATTAGGTCAAAGTCGCAAGCGCTTTCATTTAGTTAATGGCAAAATGTGTCTTGCAAAAAGGGCTAAGGGAAAAGCAATAGTATCACTATGTATTCTTGTTAAAGCGATTCTAAATATCATTTTTGACCAGAGTATACATACACCAACATTTCCTTAAGGTCTTTGTCCATCTGATTATTATTGTACAGCCAAACCAAAGCGCGCGTTATACGAACCAACCAATTGTTCACGATATGAAACCCACAACCTATTGCCTCCGAAACAAACTCTGTTCCAAAACTGAACGTTTTTGAGTCGATTGTTTATCAATAGACCCAACGTTACTAAAGAATCTGAGTCATATTGCTGTTGTCCACGTAACTATTGCTGACCAATAAAGTTAATCTACGTAAATAGCATTTGGACGAAATCCACGTCACGGTTATTTATAGCCGCGCTATTATTCTTGTCGCTCTGACGTCAGAGTACTGCGTAAAGAGGCTTATCTGTAAACCCTGGAATGGGCTTAGTGCTTGGACATTGGGAAACAGTGCAGACGCCGATAAGACGCCGCAGAACACGGCATCTGATCAGGATCGGCACTGTTTGCTTAAATACGAGCGTAACAGAAAGTTAAGAGCTAAATGACACAGTATTAAGTCCCCATTCAAGACCATTTTGCCAGCCTACACTCAGAAGCAATCGACCCACCAGCGCTGTCAGTGCTTTGATTATATTAAGTGGCTTTATTGTTATACACGCGTAAAACGGTTTTTATCGTCATTTAATCTACAATACAATCTTGTTAATTTTAGAGTTCCCTAAAACGACTGGATGGAAAACTTCATGGGATGAAACCATTGTTTGTGAGGTAAGATTCAGAGGGATGGCTACGAGATAGATAGCATGCTTATTATTCTTTTTTGTAACGCATTTAAATGTCAAAGGCTATGACTACGGAAAATTCGTCTATCGTGTGAAACTAACGGTAAAGTGTCGCGTCATGCTGTGTATTTGTTGTATCACGTCAAGATTTTCTTATCTATAATCATGTCTACATACCTCTAGGTTCTGAAATATGCATGAAGTCCGCAATATTGAATGCTGACAAAGCCTCAGTATTGAAGAACATCAAAAATTTGACACTAAAGACAGCCGTTGCAAGTCCATAAAATCATATGCAAACCTATCAAGGACTAAATTAAAAACACTTTTTATACTAAACCAATATGTCATCTTGGTCTGTGTCGGTAACGTATAAATAGGTTCAAAAATGAGTTAATCTTGCGAGGAATAAAAACACAAATACAAGGAACTGAAAATTGCTGAAATGTTTGTCATCTTTTCTGGGCCAGACTTGCTAGTTTCGGCCAATTAGACCTCACCAGTGTCCTTAATGTAAAATTTTCAAAAAGTCGAAAAATTGTGGTGAAACGCAAGCGATTACACGTCAAGTACATCCTGGTGAAGCTAACAAACATTGTTTTACAGCTGACATTTATATGTCCGCTTTAAAATTAGACATGGTTTCAAACAAGCTTTTTACATCCTAAAGTGCATATATGACTATTTGGAATGAAAGTCTGAAACAGAAAGATTATTACATATAATTGATAATTATATGTAATTGATAATATTTTTTAAAGCGCTAACCAGACTTTTAGCAGACGACAGTCAGAGTATTCGCATGAAATGTCATTTTATTTTCTCTGAAAAATAAAACTAGTATTTCAAAATGTCGTCTGCAATAGTTGTGATTAGCGTTTTGAGGGCCAATATGTGACAAGGAAGGCGGCCCCTTATTGTATATGCTGACGAGTTTTCTTCGCTTGCACTGCACTGTCGGCTACATCGATCAACGTTTTCTAATTGCCTCATATATCGGAGAGATCATATGGACCTCGGCAAACAAAAAGGCGTTTTCGAGCATATGAAACAAATGCCCAGATTCAGATAATCCAGCACAACCGCTCAGACTCTTCAGTGGCTTCGCAATATCTACAATATCCATTTATCCTGTGAGGGACAGCATAGGAGGTACTTATCAGACTGTGTGGATGCTCAACCTGATATGGACCATCACCTTTAACATATGCCCGAAGGCACGTTTGCATTTGGTGGGGCCCGTATTACTACAGACGTGAATACAAATTTTCTGTCTGAATATGGTGGTCCATATTATCCTAAACAGATTGTAGCATGCATATTTGCTTTCATACATGCCATGCTATGGTGTCAGAACAAAAATAAATTTTATTTCAATTTCCTTTTTTTAGTCGAATGTTTTCTTACTAAAATATGTGTGATAAAGATATATTCAAGTAAATATGCGAAATCAAGGTGACGAAATAGGTTATTTGCTTTATTGTAAAACTGGTTTCTTTCTTCAGTGATTTGTATCGCAAAACATATTGGTTACTCAACATTAAAAGGAAAAAGAATCATTCTTCTTCGCAGACTTTAAGATTATTTTAATGAAAGAGAATAGATATTTTATGTACGACTACTGTTGGGTTTAAATGTAATTTGGACAAAAATAACAGAAACTCATGCAACAAAATGTCACACTACCTCCAATAAGTGACAGCATATACAATAGTGTCCTATTTTCTTCATACATTTTACACAAGTTTGGGAGTCCACGACATTTTGATTGGAAGTTTTTGAAATGCCTTCTTGCCTAACATTATTGTTTGTTATAGCATTATCGTCTGTCTATATATCACCACTTTTAAAACATATTGGACAATTCCGACAGTCATGCACGAAGAAACCATTGACGGTATTCAGACATAAATTGGTTAAAATGTGCAAGCAACTTTCTCACATATGACTGAGATCGACTTGTTGAAACACTTTGATGATACGTCGGTGATCTGTTAGCCCATTAAAGCTTAAGACAACGCTGTAGCAACACACTATTTTCCACGAACGTATCGTTTCAGGTGCATTAAACCGAACAAAACACTGAGCCCACGGAATTTTGACAGAGCGTATGTTGAAACACAATTGTTATACAGTGGCCTGCTTGATGTAGCAGTTGTTAGGAAAGAAGGATATCCGGCTAGGTTCGGCTTCGATGAGTTCATTCAGAGGTAAGCTAAATGATATACAGTTGACTCTCGTTATCTCGACCTCGCTTATCTCGAATAACCGCTTATCTCGAAGTAAAAATCTGGTCCCTGCCTATACATGAAAACCTAACAACAGATGGAAAATATTGTAGAAAAGAGGAGAAATTGCTCCTAAGGAGCAATTTCTCCTCTTTTCCACAATATTTTCAATATATCTCTAACTTCTTCAAAAGTCCAATTACCTATCAGTTTGTTAAATGTGGTTAATCAAATTATTTTTTCCTCAATTCTGCAAACCTGATATGTCGAACTACGGATATCTCGAAGTATTTCAGAGAGTCCCTTGGAATTCGAGATAACGAGAGTCGACTGTATGTATACCCTCTCTCTTTCTCTCTCTTGTAAACTTCGGGTTCACCGAGATTCTACTGGTGTATTTGATGTGACTTTTACTGACCGTGCCAAGGAGGTTCCTTTGTTGCCGTTCTTTGTGCGTCGATTGTTTCATATCTGGCATTTTTTGTCATTGTTTGTTCCTCATCGCTCCTTGCTTTTTTTGCATTTCCTTTCCGTTTGTCCGTTCGCGTTTCGTTTGTTTGTTCTAAAGTCGACTAAATAATGTTTTCACATAATTGACTAAAAATATGAAGGTTGACCTTGGAAACAAAGAATATATAAAAAAGAAAATCAGAATCACGGTTTCATCGAGACTCTTCATTGGCAGCACTGCAGCTTGCAAGTTGATAATGTTGCTGCAAACAATTAGCTGAACCCCTTATTCGTGATGTAGGAAGGCTGTGTTCTGTGATTGTGACGTTTGCTGGGTATTTCCATTTCAATGTTTGTTTCTTGCCGTATTTCGTTTATCAAAACTGTCCCATAAACCTTTCTTTTTTCCGAACTGCATTAGACAATTCTTACGGACAGTTGCAAAATATTGCGAAGTGGGAATCCCTTTGGAAATGCAGAACAAATTAAAACAGTAAACTAATAGACTCGGTTTGATTGAGTCTGTGCATGAGAAAAAATGAAAGGGAATCAGATTTCCTCATGACCCCCATCGTAGCAGACTGGAACGGATCTCTTATTTTCACGTTGACTGTATGAGCACAATAGTCCCAGTGGACCAGAAACTTTAACAATATCAACATTATATCGAAGTACGGGGTTATGTTTTACTATCTACATACAAACACTTAATGACAGCTGCATTGATCATAAGTATTCTGAAGAAGGCATTTGGAAATATAGAACAAAATAAAAACAGAAACTAGCAGACTGGGTTTGATAGAGTGAGTTCTTGAGGAATAATGAAAGAAATGCTAAATCTCTCACGCATCCCTCACGCTCCTAAGCGGGTTCTAGCAGACTCTGTTTTCGCCATGTATGAGCCCTATATGCTCAAAGGACTAGTATATCGAATTACGGAGCGATGTTTTACACTGACAAATATGTTGATTTAACGCAACAAATAGTATGGGTCATACAACAATAGTAAATGTTTGCATCCTGATTGCAAATCTTAGTTTAGTTTTAACACATTTTAGCCGCGTTATGGGAAACGAACAGTTAAAGCATATGCTTAGCAAAGGTATGGCGAACCTATGCATCCACGTTGTCCTACCAGAAACCTATGCTGTCCACTCGCTTAGCGGCAGGCCAAGGGGGAAACTTCAGCCGAAGAACTAGACACGTGGATTTACTATGGGGTGTGTGCACTGAAAGCTTGATCGATGGAAAGTCCAAAGGACATTTTTTTCTCGCGACGCGACTCATTTTATTCATTTTCCACGCTCGTCTGTACATGGAAATCTGTTTACAACGTTAAAAGAGACCAATGAAAGAAAACCATTTGCGAGCAAACTGCTTAGGTTCCCATGAGTCTGCGCGGATGCGTATGCTCGCCTGAACCTTTGCAATAAGCCTATGCTATAACTGCTTTTTTCCACGATGTTGCTCATTTTTCTGGTGCATTTCAGGATAATGTTGACTGATGTTGAAAAAGCAATTATTGGTGTTATTTTACAAAGTACAAAGAGCTGAGTCTAATCAAAGACAAGTATTGATCAATGCATAGTAAATCAACATAGACCGAAAGCTGAATATGCATCCTTTTTGTCTGTTCAGAGCCCTCGCTGTTCTTCTGGCAGAAACATTGATCCCTGTAGACTGTATGGACAAAAACTGACTGCAAGGGTTCGCTGGCTTTCATAAGAGTTTCATAATAACGTTTGTACGATTTTCTGGGCTAATACACGTCGTTGTATTTGTTTTAAGATTCCTTGAACTGGTTGAAGACGTAAGCCCTAATCTACCAAATAAGGAGAAAATAGAAAGTATTCTGCAGAGAGCTAACATTGATGACTATCAGATAGGTGTTAGAAAGGTAACAATAATATGAGTATCATCTTTCAAGCAGTCCAATTAACCACTCCTCGATGTTTTTTTTTTCGTCTGTTATGTAATTGTACAACTGTTACGTTTGTAGAGCAAACAGACACAATCAAACTCTGCATCTTCGTTCATATTGACATAGCAGATATCGTGATGCATATTGAATTCCAGCTTAAAAGTACTATCGATATAGCAATGAGTCTGTGTGTATGTGTGTTGTGTGCTTATGTGCGCATACGTGTGCTTTTTGCAGTTATCTCTTTATATCAGACAAGGTACAAAGACAAGAAAGACATATGACTGAACGTTTGAAACAGCACATATCATGGTTGAAAGAATTACATTTAAATTGGCTGAAACATTTTACATGCACTTTAAATACAACGGAAAATCTGTTTCTGTGTCGCTTATATCATGCGAAATATGCTATATTCCCTCTGAGGTGTCCATATTTTATTATGTCGAATTCATCCATCGGGTGAAAGTCATTAAATAAAAGTTTTCTTGAAGTTAATTATTCATATACATACATACATACATACATACATACATACATTCGCAAATACCTATTTCAAAAAGATTAAAATATTTGCTGTGTGGATACAGTTTCTATATCAATGTTAGGATTAAGTTAAAAGGCGCATCAACTATATGTACAAACTAAAGCTTTAAACCACTTAGACGAGAAGGAAATTTTGAGAGAGGAAAGAAAGTATGCGTGAGTGAAGATAAAGAAACAATATTCAGTTTCTATGTCATTTCTATATCCAAATAAATATATCAATAGCAGCTGCTTAATACATCTGTTTTGCATTTGTGAATGGTAACGGAAACTTTAACGGAAAACCCTTTGATTTAATTTGTTAAACCGTTGAGTCTGATATCTGACACTCAGATTACTTATTCGGAAAACACATATTTAATATTTTTAAACATATCTGAATTTCTTTTTCAGGTTTTCATGAAAGATTACCACGTTGAAATTTTGGACGCAAGGATAGATAGAAAGGTAGAGTTACCACGTAGTATTGGAATTTCTGAGAGATTGATAATAAATAAAAACATATTCGTACCAAGTTTAAAGTACTGAACGCACGAAAACCTATTTTATCTTGTTTTTTTTTTTTTTTCAATGCTTTTGTACCCAATTTTTTAAACATATCGAAGTGACATAGTCCGTCGATGGCAAACAGAAATAAAATTAAATATATTACATGTAGATGGCGCATCTTAATATGCTTACAAGTCTATTAGGTTTAGCATGAATGTCCTGCAGCAAACTGCCTGCGTGCACAGTTTTAATCCATTTGCTGTTAATTTTGCTTCCCTCATTAATTCCCCGACGGTGAGTCGTGCCTCAAACTTGATGACAACTTCTTCCTCAATCTGTTTCAGAAGGCTGACGCTTGAATATTGCTGTCTATGGTTGTGTTGTCGTGATCCATATCATGGCTTTCATTTTTGCTGGTTGTTCCCCGACGTTATTCAAAGGGGACTATCAAAATGGGTTTGTCCATCCGTCCGTCTTTCCGTCCGTCCGTAGACACCATGAGATAGGTAGCTTGTGTACGCAACTCCGCTTACAGTTTTTAACCCATCTTTTTTGAAACTTTGCAGGTGTTTTTGTCATGGTCTGAAGATGTGCATCTGCGTTTGGGGTTACCCTGCCATTATTCTTTATAAACCTCCACTTTTTCGACATAATTTTTTCCAGGTCAGATGACTATTAGAATAGGTACCTTGAAGGCGCTACTCCTCCTAGAGTTTTCCAGCGATCATTTTGAGACTATGTATAGTTGTTCTACCTGGTCTGTAGATGTGCATGTAGTCTATGGGTTATCCTCCGATTACTTTTTACCTACTTTTTCTACTTTTTCGACTCAGTTTTTTTCGGGGTCGCTTAGTATTAGAATAGATACCTTATTGGAGCAACGGATCGTGGAGTTTTCCACAGATCATTTTGAAACTATGCTTGCTTGTTCTACATAGTCTGAAATTTTGCATGTGGTTTGGGGTTATCCACCCGTTACTTTTGATCAGTTGTTTTCATTTTTCTACATAGTTTTTTTTTCAGGTTCGATTAGTATTAGAATAGGTTCCTTGTGGGGGCAACACCTCCTACACTTTTCCACTGATCATTTGGAATTTATGCATACTTATTCTACATGTAGTGAAGATGTGCATGTGGTTTGGGGGTTATTCTGCCGTTATACGTTTTTAACGTTTTGCACTTTTTCAACTTAATGTTTTAGTTGTGACGCAATGACAAGGGTAGCTTGTGGTCGCTACTTCTCTTCCAGTTTTATACCAAACTTTTTGAAACTTTGCGAGTGTTTTTTCATGGTCTGAAGCTGTGCGTGTGGTTTTAGGTTAACCTCCCATCATTTTTTATTAATTTTTCCCATTTTTCGACGTTGTTTTTCAGGTCTGATTAGTCCTAGAATGACACCATGTGGGCGCAATTCATTCTACAGTTTTCTACCAATCATTTTTTAAACTATACGTACTTGTTCTACATGGTCTGAAGATGTGCCTGTGGTTTTTGGGTTATGCTCCCAGTACTTTTAATTATTTTTTTTTCTACTTTTTGAGTTAGCTTTTTAGGGAGAATGTTTTAATTTCTTCTGTTTCTTCACTTTTATTAATTTTCCTCTTTCTCTTCTGTCCCTCTCTTTTATCTCCTCTACTATCTCTGCTATCTCTTCTCCATTTCTCTGGGCGATGACACAAAATGCCCCAAGGGATGACGTGTCGTTAAAAGCCAACGCAATCAGTCAAATTCAGGTCTAGTTAGTATTAGAACAGATGTAGGCGCACCTTCTTCTAGAATTTTCTACCGATCATTTCAAACCTATGCATATTTGTTCTACACTGTCTGAAGCTGTGCATGTGGTTTTAGGGTTTCCTATTATACAGATTTAAAACTCACAACCCTTTACTAACAAGGCCATGACGTCGGGGGACGCTTGCCCGGACTTTTATTTCACTTTGCCATTGGGCCCTTCCTATTCTTTCCTTGCGTCTTTGTGGTTATTTATGTTTTACTATAATGTTTCAACGATGAGGTAGAGAACCCTATGTAGACCCAACATTCATTTTTAATTTTGAGCTGCATTAGAATTAAGGGCGAGGTTGTGGTCGAGTAAAATTAGTTTATGTCCCCAGTAGTTGTCTCTTCTGACAGTTCCAAGGCCGTTCTTCTGTTGCTGTTTTACTTTGTTTGTATGTCGGCTATTCTAACTTTGTCGTTGTGTTATTTTATTGTATGTTCCTTATCTCTTCTTTTTCGGTACCTCGGGAAGGCTGTACTTTGTGATTTTAACCTTTTCCGGGGTAACGATGTTTTTACTTTAATGTACATCCCAATGAGTGTACATTGTGAAGCAATAGTTAGGTATTTGCTTATTTTTAAATCTTACTTAAAATTTAAGACGCTACTGATGTTGCATCTTCTCTTCATTTTGTCCGTTCTTGTTCTGTTGTTGTGCAACTGTAATATCGTTTCGTGTGATTCTAACCTTGTTCAGTGTAATAAGAGGTTTGTATTATGTAAATTGTGGACTTTCCAGAGTATCCCGATATATATATTATGTGTTAAGCTGTTATTTCTATCTGCATTTAACATAACATGAATCTGTTTGAGTGGTTTATAACTTATTTTCTCCATAAATCTGACATAAAACACCAAAATAACTAACTATGACAGCAACTTATGAGATATACCAATATTAAAAGCCTGGTCCTTTTGAAGGATAGTTTGGTGTAAATCGTGAAGGAACAGGAGTTTGATTCGGAAGTAGTTGTTTTGAAGATTCCTGCAAAAATAATGCACATTCATTGAACATAATTTGTTAAATGGAGCATTAACAAGACTGCGTTGCATGAGACATAGTGTTAAATTTAGGTGAAGGTACCCATGAAATACTCCAATCACGAAGCACCGCGTTCCCGATGCACTAAAACAAGGTGCGATAAGGGATGAAGAAGATACAATGACAAAACACACGTCATAACGTCATATGTGAAACCAGGAACACACGAACTAAAAACTGCAACAATGGAACCGCCTTAGAACGACCAGTTAAAAAAATATTGAGGCGTGGGGGAGGGGGCAGGGCTTAAAACAGTTTTAAGTGCGCAAAACCTCGCCCTTAATTCTAAATTAAGTTCCAAATTACAAACAATTGTTCACTCAGTATCTTCTTATTGCTGTACGGTAATTAAAACGAGTTAACTTTGCATGCAGATACGAATTAGAGAAGAAAGACAAAGAAGGAAGGAAGAAGCTGCAAGACTGAACGACCTGAAAGAAAAAGAGCGCTTATGTACCACTTCATCCACTCATTCTGAGACGTCTTCTGCATACTCCTCAGGATCGTCTGTGACATCGTCACCACCTACTGTACGAAGAAAGAACTTTCCAGATAATGTGCATATTCAGTTTAAGGACAGTGAAGACCAGACAAATGACGATTATAGTCAGAAGGACGTAAGCACGGACAATGAGGCAATATTTCCTACCGGAATGTAAGATCAAGTGTCAACTGTTTCTTTAGACTGAAGGGATATAATTTTGAGAAAGGAAGGAATATGGGGGAGTTTAATCCATTTATGGCACATGTTTCAGCTTGTATATTGCAGGCCACTTTTAAAAGTGGAGTGAAGTTGCCCACCGTCAAATAATTTACATATAATCAGATATGTATCTTAAGGGGACTTAGTAACGCTACCGCCATTTGTACAATGGAGACAACTTTTGCGGCTTCCTAGTTGCTTTCCTGCACAAAAAATAAACATCTTATGGAAAGGGATGTAATGTCGTTCCTTTTAGAGTAAACTCATTTTCAGAAGAGCGACAAACCAGTTTTGACAAAGTTCCCACCTAAAAATTTATTCATTCACCTGAAGCAAACCTCGGTGTGAGTATAGTAAACCAAAAGAACGCTTCAGCCCATTTAGGTACTTAAACCCTGGTTTGTTCCTAGATTCGATCCTATTTTAGAAAACTGTATTTTAGGAATATATATTAATGCAACTGTAATAAATCCATCGAAGTGCTGCATCTGTCTGAAATAAATAAACCAACCTATAAACACACACACACACACACACACACACACATGCACCATAGATAGTAATTTTAGGGGATGAACACTATACTCCATAAGGTTACTTTTATTATAGTAAGCATCCTAACTACGTGATGTTTATTTTATAGGGCTTACGACATGTTTCGACAAACAGAGAGAGAACAAGAAAATTCAAACCTGTGTGAAACAAGAGTTCTGCAAGCATGTAGAATGATAATTTATGCCCTGTTGTTTGTACTTGTCTTGGCTTCCGGAGTATGGGCAAAAATGTGTCTCTTTACACTAATGGATAAATATAATGAGGTTAGTAAATTGTTTGTTATACGATAAACTGCATGCTAAGCAGGGTATGGTTTACCCAGTCAGTGTTAACAGTTTTGCTTAGAAGGGCCATTCCTTTTGAATTTATTAATCTTCACTACAGCTGCCGTTTTAAACCGTTAAATGTCTCCTCGAGCTTCACGATTGCGAGGTTTATATTTTTTAGATTCCTTGTTATCTTACAGCTCATTCCAGTATTTTAGAAAAATTATATGAGGGTTGATGTTGATGCCTTTATGGTCGGAACAAGCTAATCCGGCCCAGAATAAATCGACACTTCAGCTGTTTTTGTTTGTGTCTGAGTATTCATTGCTATCAAGGATCATTTCATTTTGAATCTTTATCGTCAGTAAAGTAAATAAGAGAACTTAGGAACTGATATAATCAGATTCTCAATAAGCCCCCAACACCAACAAGGGAAAGACAGACAAATACTATAAAGCAGCCACAAAATGAACAGATGGCAAGCAGAGTTGGTAACTCTTTCCCAAAAAGGTGGGAACTACCGTAAGTTGTCTTGTTGTTTGGAAACGACACCCCGTGGCAAAAGGATATCCAGGAAGAGCCACAATCACAATGACACAACGAAGAAGAGCAAACAAACTGTGACGGATAGCACAGATTTAAAAATCAACGAAAAGCAAAGCAATTAGCTTCCCCTTCCCCAACGAGATGATTACAATGCCAGACAGGACCCACTGAACACAACAATATGACAACCGATTCTGCTTTTTTTGTTTCATTTGCGCGTTCCTTTCATCCAAAGGAACTATCCTCTCAAAAGATATATATTCATAACTACAGCTGTTGTCCTTATCAGCTGTAACTAGCCAGTGTCGGTAGACCCTTTTCAGAATGAAGGCAAAGTAGTTTTAACAGTTGCTGCCTTTGAAAATATATCAGTCTCCCTTAAGGTGAATGAATACACTTTCAAGAGAGGCAATGCTTCCCTTCTGAAAAGAGGTTAACTCTAAAAGGAAACAATATGGAGCTAATTATTTCCTTTTAGAGTAGAATCGTTTTCAGAGGGGGGCAGTAAAGCAAAGCGAAAGTCACTAAAAGTTGTCTTTCTTGTCGGAGATGGCGAATAAATCTGCCAAGTGTATCCATTCCCGTAATCACCTCTACATGCTTTTAATTTCAGGAAACTGGATCTAAGAAGAATGAATACGCAAACAAACTAATGGTTATTTTACTCTTTGGTCCGACAGTTACTTTTGTATTCTCACTCTTCAAACTCCTTTTTGGTCACACGGAAGCCCTCAATAAGGGAGCCCTTCTTGCGGTAATATTTTAACCCTTTCAACCCTGTTTATGAAGTGGACTCTTCAGTCATTAATTTTAAACACATCCATTGTTACCAATTAGGGTGTCTGCCATAAATCAAGCACAGAATAGCTGACAAACATATTGATCCATTTTATAGTTTTTTTTTAAATAGAAAACAAATGATCCATCAACAAGTGCTTTTTTACCATTAGTATGTCATATATGTTGATTTTGATATTCTGCATGTTTATATAATATGTTCAAGTTCAAGTGAGATTGTTGTATCTACTCAGAATCTGCTAACGAGGAAACGGATTCGATAAGCTTAAAGCTCCCATCCAGGCCCTCTTTCTGTCATTGTATGTACATTACTCAGCTGTATATCCTTATGTTTAAAAAAGAGTTCCTTATGTTTAATAGAGAAAAAAATACAGTTCAAACTTAGTGATCACGTGTTGAGGTATTAATTTAAGTTTATATTATATTTATTTTAAACTGCTAACTAAACTACTGGTTTGGCTATAAAGTCATATGACTATACAGCATATTGTCATATCACCATTTCAAAATACATTGTTATACAGCTATATGGTTCATAACCAAGCCCCCAACGAGCCAGGGCTCTTGCTGTAGATATTGTCTTGTTGTTTCACAGTTTGGTTTAATCTAATGGATGCACTGAATTCTAGGATGTAAAATTCTATTACCAAATAATGTTACGAGTATTACATGTACCCAAATAATGTTACTAGTATTACATGTACCAGATTATGTTGGTATTAATGTTTCTACATCGAGATATATTTTATTGTTTTGTTTGATTATAGTCATATAAAGACTGCAAATAAGCGTCAGTAAAAGCAATTGCAGACATATTTTGAACTATGTTCTTAAAAATTGAGCTATGTGCTTTTCAGTGCACTGATATAGACATGAAATAAATAGTCGTTTTTGTTTTTTTCTTTCACAGTTGATTGTTTCTGAGATATGCTCAGCTTGCGGCTACAGTCTTCTTATGTTCAAAGTGCTTCCACAAATTGATATATTCCGCCGATGTGTCGTTATGATGAACGTTATTCTCATACCAACGTTTTTGAACTTTATAGACAACATAAAACAGCCAGATGAAGAGAAAGTATTTAAAGTTGCCAAATTGGTAACAGCTGCAATGGCTTTTCTTGTGCAGGGAGGTGTGAGTTTTGGAATATATTTCTTAGGTTTCTTTGAAAACGGAGAAACTGTTTTAGGGAACAGAGGATTTGAAACTTGGATTCTGCCTGTATCATTGTTTCTGATTTCGATCACATGGTGGGAAAATTTTATTCACAGGAATGTTGGTATTGTTCCCATAGATATCTGTGGCTTTCTGAAACAGATGAGAAAAGCACGAACATATTCCAGTGCAGTTTTGATGCTAATAAGAATTGTAACAGTTGTAGTATGTACTAGAACTTTTGTTGAAGGATACGAGTTTGTATTGACCTTTTCAACAGATCCTCAAGTCAGCAGTCCCCGCTATGGCAATCTGACAATGAATGATTCCATCTTGTCAAATTTTACTTTAAATAGTGAAAACAACACATCCCAGAAGGATGTAAATGATATGGATACAGACACCTCGGATGCTTTTAATGTATCTCGTATGCAAGAAAATATGACAGAACAATATAATGCTACCGAATTGTCACATTATAGTAGTAATGAAGCAATAGCAGATTTCTGGAATCAACATTTCTGGACTATAAATGTTGCAGTTGCAAGCATGATGTGTTCATATGCTGCAACACTGGCTTGCAAACTTTATATGCAAAGACTAGCGTTTGCTCTTCCACTTGTGCTAATCAGCCCTTTAACTATAGCTATTATTGTCCTGGAATGCAACAACATTTTACCATTTGATGGACTTTTATTAATTTCTTCTACGCATCCATGTGCCATGGACTTGGGGAGTTTGACTATTCCAATGACCAGTGCTGCTCTGCTATTTATTAACATTATGTTGCTCACATATTACCTGTGGTGTCCGAAAACGGAACGAATGGCCAAACTAGAAAGGTAGGTAATGTAGGTAGGTAATGCATTTCTATATTTACTGTGTATGTTTATTCAATTTGTGTTCCTTATGTACCAGTGTTTCCATTCTTTTCATTAATTGGGCCGCGTCAAGCGAAAAACTGCGTTCAAACAGGCGCAAAATGCGCAGATTCAGATCATCCTGCGCATGCCCAAAGTATCATCCGGGCCTTTGCTCTCCATTCATACATTCTGTGGTATCCAATAATTCTGTTAGCGGTCAGTGAATGCCTTGACCGGACTGTGTGGATGCACAGAATTATCAGAGATTCGCTGTCGAAAACACGTTTTGATGACGCAGTCCACTTTTCAAATAAATCGTCCTTTTGTGAACATACTGGTTTTCATCAATATGTTTGTCAGCTATTCTTTTTGCCAAGTGGATTAAGGGCTAACATATCTTCTTTGATACGCATATTCCAGTGCATACAGTAACGTTAAACACGATTGTCACTTAACTTGACTTGAACTGGAAATGATAATAACTGTACACTTACTTACAGTTTAGGTGGTTCAGTGCAGATTATATTTCATTTCCTTTGGGATCATTGGGTCCATTGTGGTATATTTGAAAATGGAGTTCTGCTCATGTATACGCTAGAGGGCGTATGCAGTGTTGCAAACTTTATTACTGCTTGTGAAGAGTCTCAGTAAAACCGAAACTCTCATTCTTTGTTTCCAAAGGTAATTTTTTAACGTTTATTCTAAGACTAGTATACCTCCAAATAAAGACTTTTTCTCCGACCAAAAGGTATTCATATTTTTCTTACTTTTCCACAGAAAAACATGTTATGTGTACTTAGCAGCGCCTCTATGAGTACCCACAACATATGTTTACGGAATGTCTCAAAAGCAACATGGTGTCAGACTATTGTTTCAAAGAATAAATACTTTAGATGTTTCACAGATGAGGAAGAGGACCCCTTATGCGGGTCGAACTTGTAACTTGTAGCTGCATCAGAAATAACGGCGACGTTTCGCGCGGTAAAACTGGTTTAAACACCCTCCCCTAGTAGTTTTTGTTCTGACCACTCAAAGGCGGTTCCTGTATTGTAGTTCTTCTTTGTTTGTACATCGGCGGTTTCATATGTGGTGTTTATTTTGTACGAATCTTCATCTCCCCTTCTTTTGATGCCTCATGAACGCTGTCGATCGTGGTTGTGGCATTGTCTGGATATCTTTATTTACAATTTTGCGAATAAGCATGATTTATTTTCAACAATTTTGTAGAAATGTGTTTTTTTTAATTACATAATTTTAAAAAGACACGGATGCATCATATTAATAAAAACAGAGACACTTTCTGATTCAATAAAAATCTATAAAATTTGCCCATTGGAAACAAAAAAAAACAAAAAAACAAAAACGAACAAACAAAAAAAAAAAAAAAAAAACAACAAAAAAACATAAAAGAATGTAAATCGAAATCTCGGTTTTACATTTCAATTTACAGCAATATATTTTGCAAGGCTACATATGCCCCTACTCTCGCAAGCACTGGTCTAAGCGGAACTCGGTTTACCAAGATACCAGATGTTTTGAGAAGTTCAGGGTGGCGATATACTGAGATCATCCCTCATACACAACATACATTAACGAAACAGACAAAAAAAGCCTTTTCTTAACCAAGGAGGACAACTGGACACTGGAAATGAACTTTTAAATTTATGTGTAAAGAATGACTTTTCCAAACAGCGGAAATGAACTCAGTTATAACTATATTATCCATGTATGAATAAATATGTAGACGATGGTCGTAAGAGGTAATTAGTGAGGAACACACACACACACACACACACACACACACATACACACACACACACACACAAACGCGCGCGCGCGCGCGTGCGCCCGTGTTCTATGCATATGAAACACGAAGGAAGCTAAGGATCCATTTGCTGTTCATCTGAAGTGGTTTTCATGACAGTACTGGTATGTCGACTGAAGTCTATTTCACTGAACTGGTACATTTAATTGAAATTTATTTTCTGTCATGGAAGATATTTTAAACCTGGTCCTCCTGAACCCAGATATGCTCCATCTTTGCAAACAGTGCAGATCTTCTAAGAAGCCAACCGATCTGGATCGAACACTGTTTGTCATTTAGTATGCAAAATTATATCAACACCCTGAATCAAGTAACCTGATTGACTGACAATTAGAAGTGAGTGTGGCATTTTAATTTATCAGCATAACAAGGGTTAACATTGCTCCTCTCCGAGTCGGAAGGAGTTTTCTTTCTGTTGTGATATTACTTACCATATATGCATGGTTTTACAATCATTACAGAATGTTTATAGAACCTGCCAGAGACGCAGTATTTGTTGACATTAACCTTCTTCTAAGACGAAAGAATGATATGTATGTTGATACAGAAGACACCGAAGACGCATGTAACAGTACCAATAAAGTGCCAATGGTTTATGTTTGTGCAACGATGTGGCACGAGACTGAGACAGAGATGAAACAATTGCTGAAGTCCTTATTTAGGTATAATTAGATTTGTTAATCATTTTAATAGAAAGGTAGGTAATGATCAGGAATCGATACAATTACCTAACACCTTCCGTCCAAGACACCAAAGGGAAAGAAGGACGCACTTAAAGCTACGGCACCACAATGAAAACACTGCAAACAGAAAGCTAAAAGAACAGTTTCTTTCCCAAAAATTGGCCTAACGGCTATCCAAAATAAAATATTTCACCAGGACATACTTACAATGACATCAATTTCTGAAATGTACTCTTCCGGTTTTAAATTTGGACAATTCCATTGTCGTAAGTAGGAATGTCAGTCAGAAATAAAAAACATGAATGACAAATAGTGTATATCCTGATGAGATGGCTCATTACGATCTACACTGTTTGCATTATATGTTTTCATCTACCGGGCTGAAACGGTTAAACCTGTTTCATTAAAGAATTACAATAAGAGAAAAATCTAGCTTCGGGCACGTGTGCCGAGCAAAAACTCAGATCAGTGTGCATTTAGACTTGTCATAGTCACCGTCGGGCGTTCTACATGGCCAAGAAACTAATATTTTCTCAGGCGGACTGCACACGCCTTAAGGTACATTTAATTCAACAACTAAATATCGCATTTAAATTCAGAAAGAAATTATGCCATAGTTGAAATGGGATATGATTTAGGTCAAGACAATGAATATAAAGTGATTTAGACATTAACGATGATTTAAACAGATTTGAAACAGAATTTTACGCATTCTCTCTAGTAGCGATTGACTGTGAGCATAGTTTAAATTTTGATTAATGACTGATAGAAACATCCACTAGAAATCTTATTTGATATAAATATTTAGAAAGTTTTGTTTTGCGAATTCATTTGTTCTTGTTAGATAGCTTGTAAGGTTAACGGTTATCATTGCCTTTTACACTTGATAGATTGGATTTCCACTGTGCAACGGCCAGACTGGCGGAGACAAAGTTCAAAGTAGAAGACCCGGATAAATTTCAAACTGAAAGTATGACATGGTGACTTTTCTTGTATAATACAAAACAGACATCAGTATTGTATAGAATAGAACAGAATAATATTTATTGGAAAACCTACATTTACAGAAGGTTTTTTTCTATTCACACGAATTATTTGGTATAAGCATTTAACATAATAGACATGAGAAAAACAAATACAATAGATATACTACCTTAATCCCAACGCCTCTAGAATAAATTTACAATTAAGCTTTGTATCAACAGCAAAGTAATTAAAACATGCCTATGATTGTAATCAGTATTGAGGGACATACTAAGTTTGGTCCGGTTAAGCTATATTTTAGTGTTTATTCGATTATGCTTAACCCATTTATGCCGAGTGCACTCTTCTACCTTAACTAGTTGGACAGGCCCATTGCCAATAAAAAGGACGTCTGCTTAATTTTCATGATTACCATGCTAAGATATAGAATTTCCTGTATTTAATGCAAGCGGTTTAGAAACTGATCAGAAGCAGCGTTCTGCCGCATCTGATCTGGTTCTACACTGTTTGCAATTTCCCCTTTATTGGCCGCTAGGCATAAATTGGTCAATGTCTTTTTGTATAAAGTAAATAAGTTAACTCAGCGGGTGGGGTGGGAGGGGGAGGAGGGGTGCTTAAGCTAGCTTTACGGGATCCCAATCCTCGCCCTCAGCTTCCTTTGTGGTAAAAACATATTATTTATTCGTTCCGCGTTGAGGTCTTTATCTCGTCAATGAATCATTACGGTCAACAAATAAATCACACATAAGGCCTATACTGAAACAACAGCCATTATTCAACGTTGCAGAATGACGTCACGTTAGGTTTAACACATATGGTAATGAACCAGTCGGAACAATAATGAAATTCTAATAGAGATAATATCTTAAACATTTTGTTTTCGATCCAGCAGTATGATTATTCTGAATCTTGAAACAGCCTACTGAAAGAGACATCCTTGAAGCCTTTAATAACATCAGTAATTAACCATTTCATCACCGAGTTTCCGAAGTAGACTCTTCTGTCTTTGGATTTGGACATGTCCATTGATGAAAATAGGGGGTTTACACTAAAACCAGAAACATAATCGCAAACAGTGTAGGTCTTGATGAGACGGGTCGTATAAGCCAGCCATCTGATCTGGATCTACACTGTCTGCCATTATGTTTAGGTTTGCAAGGGTTAATGTTGCAGTGCTGTGAGAGTTATTCAGTAATGAGCACTATCTTTTGTAGTTCACATTATTTTTGATGATGCCTTCGAACTTGACGAAAAAACAAAACAGTTCGTGCCGAATATGTTTGTCAAGAGAATGATTGGATGCGTCGGTGATGCTGCAAGGTAGACATATTATTTTGTTTTGTGCTTTTGTTTTGTCTAGTGTTCCAAATTACCTAAATACATATGCTGACAATTCCAGTCTGGCTATTCCTGGACATCTTCTATAATATTTTGTATGCTTTGTGTGCTGATTTATAAATAATATTAGAGAACGTCTATGCGGAACGAAAAAAAATAGTAAACTGGACCTGTACCAGTATTATGGACGAGGTTTGATAGCCATAAATATAGTAAAGAACAGGCCCAGGAAGAGCCAGACTTACAGAATGTAGCCTAACAATGACACGAAGAGGAAGAGCAAACAAACCAAGACAAGTAAAACACAAGCCACAGTCAAAGAAAGGCAAAAGCAACCAGCTCCAAGGTAATCACAATGCTTAACACAAAAATAAGCCAATGAACAGGACAAATTACATTACGAAAACACGCCTGTTCAAATATATTGAAAATTTTACCACCAAAATATGAAATTTTCAGATAAAAAAATTCTGATATTTTTTATATTTCTACTCAAAACATAGATTGTGGGTACTCGTCGGAACAATAATGTATACACGTGTAAACCCCAGTTTTACTCTTTTAAAGTGGGGTTTAAGGGGGTCAAAATTATATAGGCATGTTTTCGTGATGAAAAAAGCTCGCAGCCAAAAGGCACACAAAGAACAAACAATACAATGTAAACAAACGGAATTAATTAACATATGATATATCAATACGCAGTTGTAGTTGCTACTAGTGAAGTTTCTGTGAATAAAGACGTACCTCACGTCTGCTTTGGCTTCTGCCAAAAATCTTACAAGGTCTCTAAATCTGTCATTTTAGTGCCTTTGGAGCTTTGATTTATTTTACATTTCCCTAGTTATTCGAGTTTTAGTGAAAAGTAAATATTGGAACGCAGGAACTGATACAAGCAGATCCAAACATCAAAGGGAATGACAGACAAATACAACAAAGCAGCCATAAAATGAACAGATGTCAAATAGAGTTGGCAACTCTTTCTCAAAAAGGTGGGAACTTTGTTATCCCACCTTAACTGGATACATAATCAACGTACATAATTGTTAAAAAAACATAAGAAGTGAAACACTACATAGCAATTAACAAAAGGTACCACAATGAAAGTACCGCCTTAATAAATTACTGTGGGCCTGGTAAAGTGTACAAAATAGATATACTGCAAGTATATGATCATTAAACACTTACATCATATATTGCGGCTTATGACATGTAGTATAATCTCTACTATCAGCATATGCCTACATTATCAAGTCTTGCCACGATGAATAAATGAAGATACCACGCCCAATCTAATTTTTAGCCAATCAGATTATTTGATCCAAGTTTTTGATATCAAATCTCACACTTAATGAGAAACAATGCAGAGCTAGATCATTGGCAGAACCAACTGATCTTGATCTACACTGTTTACACTGTCGGGACATATACGAGCTCAGCAGGACTATGGTTAATAATTCAAACTTATTTTTAAAACAGTAAAATAACACATTCCTTTCTAGATCCGTTCTGCATGCTGAAATGGATTGGGGTTTGACCCCGAGCAAGAAAACTACGGCATATGGCGGCGAGTTAAAATGGACGCTTCCTGGGGGCACAGCTATGGTCATTCACTTGAAAGATAAAAACAAAGTCAGACACAGGAAACGATGGTCTCAGGTAAATGCATTCCAAATGCAAATTTGTAAATTTCCGAGCCTCCGATTTTCGCTCATTTGTTTCCAAAGGCAATCTTTTGGATTTCTATTTTACTTCACTACAGCTGTTGTTAAGTGTCGTGTGGCGGGCGTAAAACGTTTCCCCGTACTTCACCATAGTGCAGATTTTATTTTATTTCCTTTGGGATCATAGAGGCTATTCTAGTTGTTGAAAATTGAATACCGCTTAATCAGGTTAATGCTACTCATTAAATAAAAAGTGGTTTCAGAGAAGAAGGTTTTTTTTTTTAAGTTATTTTAGTTTATTTAAGTTTATAAGGGGGCGTATGCAGCTTGGCAAACTACATTGTTAGATATGAGGAAACTTAATAAAACCGAATCTCCGATGTTCGTTCTTTTGTGTGGTCTTTATTTTCAAAGAAAACCTTTATTAACTATATTCCTCTTTACCCATTTATGCCGAGTAGACTCTTCTATAGTAAGTAAGTGTATTTTGTAGGCAATGATCTGTGAGTGTGACAATTTCTGAACACCTTCTATATTATTTACCATTATCACAGAAAATAAGGCATAGCATTTGTTTTGAATTGCCAATTTAATTGAAATGCAGTCTTATTTTCTGGGAAGAATAAGATAAATATCTTTTAAACTTTTTCTGCTTTTATTTATAATCAGTCAGGTGCGTCTGATGTGTATGCCAACAATACATGTTTCTGTGAAGAAACAAGATTATGTGAAGAAACAAGAAGAACATCATTATTTTTGGTTGAAGAAAGCACCTAACTTGGAGCTATGGTATCTAGTATAGGATTTTTTTCCAGATATTATACATGTACTACTTGCTTGGATATAAAAGTTTCGGGTCGAAGAAAGCTTCTACAGTGCTAGAACCACTACAGAAGAAAACATTTCAGAACAGACCACGTCGGGGAATGTCACTTCTTAACAACCTTAAACCTGAAGACATTGAAAAGGTATGAATCTTGTCGGTAACTTTTAAAAATGAAATCTCATTGAAAATAGCGAGATGGAATCCTTACATCGCACGATTGCCAGGCGGCTCAGGGAGATTGGGCCTTATGATTGAGGCCTTCCCTAGATAAATTTATTTATATGTTTGTGGTCAGTGTATCGATGTGTGCGACGTCGATGCAACGTCACGATATTGCATCGGCGTCAATGCAACGTTGTAGAAACGTCATGTGCCGCTTTATCGACGTCGATGAACGTCGATGCAACGTCATGTCGTTGCAGCGATATCGATAAAACGTTGTTTAAACGCATGTGACCGCTGGGTAGTTACAAACAACGTCATGACGCTGCATCGACGTCGACGCGACTTTGTATTGGGAGCCTTTATGCGAACCGAATTTTTATGTATTTCTGTATTAAGAGTAGCATCAGGAACCAGGGTGAAGTTGGCTGGCCGTTAAAGTGCTTTAAACCCCCGGTGATTTATTCTACTGACCGTTCTAAGGCGGTGGTCCCAGTGTTAGTCTTACTCTTTGTTGCTTTGTGGTTTATTCTACGAGGCGATTTGTTTTAAGTATTGCCTTGTGTTGTTTTGTTCTTGTATTTTTCAGTCCTTTTAGCATTGCGATTATCTCGCTTGGGGAAGAGAGCGAGCTAATCTCACTTGGGGAAGAGAGCGAGTTAATCTTAGTGCTTTTCGTACGTTTGTGCGATTTGCGCTTGTTTGGCTTTGTCTGTTTTCTCTTCCTCCTTGTGTCTAGGATGGGCTGCGGCTTGTGATTATGGCACTTCCTGGACTTTTCTCTTACCTGTTTTGTATAAACGTCATGTGACCACTGGGTAGTCTTTTCTTTCGGTACCTCGGGAAGACTGTGTTTCATGATTGCAAGCTTTTCTAGGCAACTTCATTTATGGTTTTTCGATGCATATGCGGGCAGCGGTGGCCATGATCAGCCTGTGCAGGATCTGAATTGGGAATGCGTTTAAACACACTAGTTTCCTTGGGAGGCCAGAATTCGTGGTGTTATTTAACTTCAACACACTGATTCATGTATATATAACATTCCCAAATGAACCTTTGCAGATAGTGTTGTCGCATATCAGAGGCCGTTTTGCGATAAGATCATGGCTGTTTGTTATGGTATTAACAGTCTAAAACGTCAGAAACAATTAAATGTAATTTCCATATAAACATTTTAAGAGGGCTGGATACATTGTTGATGGTTCGCCATTGTTTTACAAGTAAGTTACTTTTTGTGAGTTTCTGGTTGCTTTCTTTTACATTGTACCCTTCTGAAATCCTTTGAAATCCTTTTTCCAGAACGTATGAAAAACAATTGAGTGTATCTTATCCCATTAAATCGGCATGCAATGCGGAACGTGTCTTCGGGCATATGCGGACAGCGAAGGCCCAGATCAGACTGCGCTTCCGCCGTCAGTGTCTGCTTACAGAATTATTTAATACTACTGAATGTATGAATAGAGAGTAAAGGCCCGGATGATACTTTGCGCATGCGCAGGATGATCAGAATATGCATTTTTGTGCATGTTCGAAGGCATTTTTTTCGCTTGACGAGGCACAATTGATGGTTGACCATACCGATCTGCCGGATGGAAGATCACTGAAGACCCCTTCGTTATTCATGGATTGATTGATTGCTATGTCTCGGGACTGGATACCTTTTCGCGCGTGTGTGTGTGTGTGTGTGGGGGGGGGGGGGGGGAGGGGGGGTGGGGGGGGGGGGGGGGAGGAAAGAGGGTCTCTCTTAAAATTGGGATATTCTCTAATTTTTTTTTACCTTCGGAGTAGACCCGTTTCAGAAGGGGCTTTGTGTGCAGGAGAGCAAACAGGAATTCACAAAATTTGTCTCAGCTGCAAATAATGGCGGAAAATCTGTCAAGTATATGTTAAGTCCCCTTAAGCCGGTGGAGTTGTTTCCTTGAAAGATTCTCTCGAAAACACGTGTCGCAACGTGATAAAAGGTACCAGGACATACAAGCCCAGGGAGGAACTAGCTCAACATTTCCCCGCGGTCTGATCAGTTACTTCGCTAGGCTGTTTAGGATAATTGAAGATACAAAGCGAAGACTCTAATCTGACTATGCGGTTATACATGCTATTCTGAGCCTTCGATAGACGCGATTGTCATGCGGTATTTTTCCTCACTCTCCAGCTCAGATTGTGGACAAATGTACTGTAGGATTGACCGTTTTTAACCACAAAGTAAACGAAAATACCCAGGAAAGACCACACGCATAAAGCACATATTTCATAGGGCATCAAAAGAAAAGGCGATGATAAATAATATCAATGAAAACAACAGCAATAACCGACATAAACATAAAGATGGACAGCAACCAGTTTAGCGCGTTGGAATGGCAAGGTAAAATACTGGGGCTTAAATAAGCTTTACTCTGTTGAAACCTCGCCCTTATTTCTGACGCTGTGTTCGGTCCGCGTAGGGGTCGTTGTTTTATCAGTGAAACATTATTAGCAAAACACATATACTCATAAACATTATGATAAAATAAAGTAGTTGGCTAAGTGGAGATCTAAAGCCAGAACAAAATAAAACCTCAAGCTGGAGGTCGAAGGACTCTTCGTTCCGTTATATTGTACAAAGTTACTCTAAGCAAAAGTCAAATGTCCAGATCAGAATTTGTAGATGTGAAGGAGTCAAATGGTACGAAATTAAAGTGTGAAACACCCACTTAAATATCCGAAACAAAGCATAGATTCAAAACAAGACGTTCACTGTTTATATATGTGCTAAAGCTAAGTTGTTGTTTTTACTTTCTATAGGCCGAAAATACTTTTATTCTTGCTCTTGATGGTGACGTGGACTTCCAGCCCAAGTCTGTGTTGATGTTAATTGACAGAATGAAAAAGAACAAAATGGTTGGCGCTGTATGCGGCAGAATACATCCAATTGGCGCAGGTGGTTAAAATAATTCTTAGGAAGTTAGCGGCAAGTGATTAAGACCTGTAGGTCCTAAAGCGCGAATGAACCTTCGGCGCATGCGCAGAGAGCCTAGGCCTAGAGCAGACTGCGCTGTCCGCTACCAGAATTATTGAGTACTATAGAATGTATCTATAAAGAGCAAAGGCCCGGATGAGATCTTGCGCATGCGCAGGATGATGTAAATTTGCACGTCGCATGCTCAAAGGCAGTTTTTCGCTTAACGCCGCCCACGTCGCTTAATGTATGGCGTTAAGTCGAATGGATACAACTTCAGTGAGGCAACTATGCGATAATTGCTGTTGGCTTACCTCTGAAGAGTGGTCTACTCCATACGGAATACAAATGCTCCCATTAGGAGGAAATCTTTCTTTTTTTGAGTAGACGGTACTTGTTGCTTGAAAGCAACAGGAAATCAAAAACTTTGTCTCTGTTGCAAAACAAATATAGCAGAACATCTTGCAGGTGTATCCAGGTCCCCTTGAATTGACATCATAATTGTGTTTTAACCCTTAAAGCGCCAAGAAAAACTGCATCTGAAAATGTCGTCTGCTTATGTCGTCTGCTGCATCTTCTTGCAAACTTTTCAAACTTAAATTTTGCATATAGGCAAACAGTGTGGACCAAGATCAGACTGCTCCTAAAAGGAGCAGTCTGATCTGGGTCCACACTGTTTGCAACAATGACTTTTAAAGTAACCGGCAGAAGACAAAGCAGGTGACAATAGTTGTGATTGGCGCTTTAAGGGTTAACACATAATGAAAACACACATATATAGGCTATGTTTTGCTTTGTTGTTTTTATATAATGATCCAATTACGAAAATGTATATGTTGCTAGAACATTTAAGAAGTTCTGGTAATTTACAGAGAACAGCAAGCATATAAAGTGTCATTTATAAAACAAACTGTCAAAAGGTACAGTATATGCTAAAATTAGAAAAGAAACAAACAAGAGTTACACAAGAAATGTACCTCTAGGGTTTCTAATTTCAGCATGTAAAATATTTTGCATTAAGTTTTAGCATGTTTTATTATGTAATTTCAGCATGTTTATGATGTAATGTAGTTTTAAGAAAACAGAGTACTCGTTTCATCATTATTTGTTGCAAAAGGACATGCCCCTATGTCTACCAGTGGGGTAAAGAGACTATGATACCTTCACAGAGGACGGCCTTCCCAAAGCAACGGTTAAAGTTTAATTGCTTGAATACAGAATTCTCGAATACAGAACAAACAGTCATCATGTAGGAAGGCCTGAGCCTCTGACATCACAACAGGCCTCGAATAGCGCTGTTTACTAGCGTTATGCTGTTTGTTTTGCCACGCGCTTCAGTTGTTGATTTATTTTGCTTTCAGGACCAATGGTCTGGTACCAACAATTCGAATATGCTGTTGGACATTGGCTGCAAAAAGCATCTGAGCATGTATTCGGGTGTGTTTTATGTTGTCCTGGATGTTTCTCTCTGTTTCGCGCCAGTGCATTGATGGACGATAACGTAATGGCAACATATACCAAACAGCCGACAGAAGCTAAACATTATCTACAGTTTGAGCAAGGTACGCAATAATTACTTGACTTTAATTCATATTGACATATTTACAGTATCAATGCATTTACATCACGAAAACATGCCTTTAGAATTTTGACCCCCTTAAACCCCACTTTTGTATAGTAAAACTGGGGTTTACAGGGGTATACATTATTTTTCTTATGCTGCTAAAAAACATAGATTGTGGGTACACGTTAGAACCGCCTCGCCGAGGCGGTTCTAACGAGTACCCACAGTCTATGGTTTGAGGAGAAATATGAAAAATATCAGAGTGTTTTATCTGAAAATTTTCATTTTTTGTGGTGAAATTTTCAGTATATTTGAATAGGCGTGTTTTCGTAATGCAGAAAAAACAAACAAAACTATAGTTAACTATTGGGACGTAATGTAGTTCATTCTTCACTGAATACATTGACTAACACGACGTCACGTGATTATTAAGTGACGTCAAAATAAACAATGGTTCTCTCCAGGATGATCGGGCGATGGTGCCGTTATTTGGCTGTTCCGCGGTAAATAGGAAAACTGCATACAATCGGTTTGTTGTTTCAATTTGAACCCTCGAACCAAGTGTTTCGTCAGTTGATGGAAAATAAAATAAAATTAAGTAATAAAGGCAATTTATTTAACGTTCACTGAAGTATGAACAACATTTGGTCGTGAGCAAAGTTTACATGAGCCCTTCCGCGGTTGACTTAGTTTGCTCATGACCCGATATTGTTCATACTTCCATGAACGTTAAAAAATTACCCTGTTTTCTTTAATAACTTCAAGTTACTCTGAAATTTACGACTGGCGTATGGCAAGAGAGCTTATTTACACGTACTTGGCTTTCTTCCGCTCAAAAGAAACCCTTTCGTTGGATTACGATGTCTCCGGCCACAGACAGCAATAGGCAGTCGCCAACCTCCCGAAACAGAATGGGAAAGGAGCCTTCTATCGTTCTTTTCCGACACACAGTCGTGCAATTAAGAGGGAAGCAAAGTTACCAACTATAAGTGGTTTAACAACCACGCATGCAGTTTGCCGCACAAAAGCATGTTTTAGCCTACTGTTTTGTAACGATTGATACACAGCATTTACGTGTTGATTGTGTCGTAAATAACCGTTCCTGATAAGTGGTAAATTGTTTTTATGTTGTAAAATAAATGTCTTTCACGTGGTTTAAATGAAATTGAAATTTTATGGAGGCTAAGCGTCCGGTAACTGTAACAATGCGAAAACGTTTAGATAGTGACATATATAATTTTGGTCAGTGAAGAGCTTGCAGTCTGTTTTACATTCAATAATTTTACTACATTTTATCCGATAAAAATACTTGGCTGTCGACTCAACCCTTTCAGCCCCGTTAGCCAAGGCGAGGCGGTTCTAACGAGTACCCACAATTTATGTTTTTGAGTAGAAATAAGAAAAATAATGTATACCCCAGTAAACCCCAGTTTTACTATATAAAAGTGGAGTTCGAGGGGGTCAAAACTATATAGGTGTGTTTTCGTGATGCTGAGACCGGTGATGCAATTGTTAATTTTCACACAGGAAAGGAAAGCCAAACATAACAACTTCACATGTAGGAATTTAACCCTTTTGGTCCTGTAGACATTTTCAAACAGTGTTGATCCAGATGAAGTGGCAGAACGAGCCATCTCATTATAATCTACATTGTTTGCCACTTTGTTCTCAATTTCTGACTGACAGGCTTACTTGAAACAATAGATATATTCAAACTTCAATGATGGAATAGGTCTTGCCAGAAATCAGGGGTGAAAAGGTTTTCTTTGAATTGATTTTCACTTTATTTAATGTGTTCGATGCTTTCAAGGGTCCATTCTCTTAGAATTTATTGACTGTTGATAGGTGAAGACAGATGGCTCTGCACACTTCTGTTGCAACAAGGCTACAAAATAGATTACTGTGCCGGCGCAGATGCTTATACGTACGCGCCAGAAACATTCAAGGAGTTCTTTCAGCAACGACGAAGGTGGGCACCATCAACAATGGCGAATCTGATGGACCTCCTATCATCATGGGACACTACAGTTAAACTAAATCCCAATATAAGTACTGCCTATATGTTCTACCAATTCATTCTCCTTATATCAGGCTTGCTGGCTCCTGGCACAGTCACGCTTATGATTGCTGGTTCCTACAGTACCGTTTTGGGTATCAATATGTGGTACTCTTTTCTCTTGGCTATTGCTCCGGTAATCGTGCTCATCGTCATCTGTTTTGAATGTGACACGGAGAACCAGCTCAAAGCTGCAGGATTGTTGAGCTCAATCTATACAATAGTCATGGTAATAGTCACAGTTGGTACTGTACTAAATATAGCTAATGATGACATTTTGTCTCCAAATGCTATATTTATCGCTGGGCTTGCTGTGATTTTTATTGTGTCTGGGATCTGGCATCCAAAAGAAATTGGTTGCATGGTCCACTGTATTTTATATTTTGTAACAGTGCCATCTACATTTGTGTTTCTAACGGTGTATTATCTGTGTAATTTACACAATGTTTCCTGGGGAACAAGAGAAGTAGTTACAAAACCAGAAAAGTCACACAGTACCACCGAACCTAAAGAAGAGAGAAAAAAGTCAAAAGGATGGATTCGCAGAATATTTGGTTCCATTAAATTGTCGGCTTTGTTGAAGGACATTCAGGCTGTGATAAACCAAATATCAAATAAAGAACGGAATGCAGAATGCATGGACAATTTGATACCTGAAGAGATAATAGTTGAAAATAGCAAAAAGGAAACAAACAGGATGTCGTTTAGAAAATATAAAGGTGACTGTAGGGAACCGTTGGATCCTGATCACTGGATGAGTGTACAATTCCTTGATAAGTCACCTGTAACTTATTGTTCTGAAGCTGATAAACTGTTTTGGAAAGATCTAATTAATAAATACATTTACCCCCTAAAGGAAGACAAGGAACATGAACGAATAAAGAAAGATTTGATTGGTTTAAGAAATAATGTGGTGTTTGGATTCTTCCAGTTAAACTTAATGTTCAGCATAGCCTTACTACAAATGCAAATAAACGAGGACAACTTAAAGGGAATATACATTGCTGGAAAATATGAACCTGTATCGGTTGCGTTTCTATGTGTCTTTGCCTCCATTCTTTTTGTTCAGTTCCTAGGAATGCTGTTACATCGCTGGAGTACCTTTCAACACTTAGTAGCCAGTACAAAAATAGAGTTATTCAGCTCTCATTTTGACAAAGACTCCTTGTTTAATGAAGCATTAAAAGAAACACAGAAATTAACAACAATCGATCCGGAGCCTGATTATTTTGACGAAACTGAAATACCTGCAGATTATGAGTCTGGATCAGAGCTAGAACCGGATTATTCGGATGCAGAGATGGATGACCGTAAAGCTACACCTGTTAAGAACGTGTATGATCGTATGTTTAGGCCTAATTTTTACAATGTTAGGCAAACTTATGTACACCATTTGAAAAGCCATGAACGTCGTTTCTCCAATCGCAGGCTTGATGGCGATATTAGAGATTATAGGGGTAATCGAGGCAGTGGAAGCCGAAGCATGCTGTATTATAGAACATTAAGTAGAAAGCATGGAAAACATCTGGCACTTAACAGACATTACGTCTAAACAGTTTACAGCTATAGTTAAACTAAATGTTTACCCAAAAGAGACAAATCACCTATATTGGCTTCACTTTCGCAGACATATACTAAGATTGGTTTAACAAACGAGCCGCGACTGCAAACGTACCGTTTGACATGTGCACAACGAAACAGGAAATCAGTCTGCGCACCCGTGCAGTCTGGCCCGGGGGTTATAAAACTTTTTTCATGCTCAACTCAACTAAGCATAAAATTTCACTTGGCCATAAAAATAACAATACAAAAATTTAAAACTTTTTTTCATACTCAGCTCAGCTGAGCTTGCTCAGCTGAGTTGAGCATGAAAGAAGTTTCAAAGTTTTGTCAGTATTTTAAGATTTATAAACAAAACAAATTTCATGCTCAGCTGAGTTGAATATGAAAAAAAAGTTTTAAAACCTCGGGCCTGGCCACAGTCTTCTTTGTCCGAAAGTACGTTTTCTCACTTTGTGACTGAAATGTTATAGTAAAAATTACACGCTACTAAATTATTTGTTGAAAATGCTATGCTTAACAGTGTCATTTGATGGAACTTGTCTCAACCCAGTGTTGATGTGCATAAAAATAATCATATGATACACAAAATACGTTTGACATATGAATAAAAGCTTATATCAGAACCCCCCTCCCCCTCCCCCACCCCCGGTTAATGAATATCTCGTTAGTTTTCGGAGACTCATGCCTGAATAAATAGTGTAGACTTAGATTAGACACCGTGACTTTTACCGCCCGTTCAAATGTATTTTAACATATTTACAGCTAGAAAAATGCCTTTTCTTTCAAATTTTGGAAAATAAAGGTAAGGGGGTGGCTGTGGAAATATAATGCCCGACTTGTCCAACTTGTCCTATTTTCCTGAGGAGAAGTAATTTATTTCAGTTTACTTGTCCTGGGACAAGGACTTCATTGCCCTAGCTAAGAGGAGTACCCAGATTATAAGACATGTACAGTCAAACTTCAGTGGCTCGAACATCTTTGGGACCGTGAAAATTTTTGTTCGAGACAGGGGTAGTTCGAGCCACTGCGGGTTAACTGTGGCGCCTGGTCAGGTAGCAAATAACGATAATTTAGGAAAATATATCCGATTTTCTACACAGTAATTTTATGTTGAGTGTACTCATTAGAATCGCCTCGATGAGGTGATTCTAATGAGTACATAACACATACACTTTCATGATAAAATAAGAAAAATTCCATGAATATTTGTTTTCTTGAGCTATCGGAAGAATTTCGCAGGGACTCAAGAACGAGTTCGAATTATCCATTGTAAACGAGCCTTCGGTGTTCGAGCTATTGAGGTTTGACTGATTATTATTTTTATTTCTCAAAGAAAACATGTTGTTGGTAGTCATCAGCAGCGCCTTACCGAGGCGCTTCTAATGAGTAATCGCAACAGATGTTTTCAACTAGGAATAAAAAAAATGTCAATTTTCGGGCTAGTAAATCTTCGTTGGACAAGTGGATTTTGACCATTTATTTGTCCGTGGACAAGTAATAAAATTTCATTAATTCCACAACCCTGGTAAGGAGATAAGATGTCACAATGCTTAGGGTAAATACGTTAAGATTATTTAAGGGGAATAAATACACTTTTAAGGGATGAATTTTTGTCAAAAACTGTTTTGTATTCTTTCTGAAAATATGTATACTATATAAGGAAAGAATTTACGACTTCCCTGGGGTTCCAAATCTTACCTTTATAAATAGGCCCTTTTGAAAAGGGACTCGATGTGCAGAACACAAATAGGAAGTCGCAAATATTTTCTTTCTCGGAAAACGACAGAAACCACCCCCCCCCAAAAAAAACCTAAAAAAAAAACAAAAAAAAAAAAACAAAAAAAAACGATCAGGGCCGTTCAAAGCTAACGACGTCATTAAAATTTACATCGAGTGATACGCAAATATGCTGAAATTTTTTGCTGAAAAAATGTGAGTAGCTTTTGCAGTGCAAAAGCTACTCACATTTTTTCAGCAAAAAATATAAGAATATTGTATATTGAATCCGCTAAAACAGATAACGAAATGACCCTTAACGAGCTCGTTAAGCTAACGACGCTTTGAACAACTGGGCCCAGGTGTATTAACGTTTAGATGTTTGTCAGTTGCAAGCTACAGAAGGCCAGTTTGATAGATTCTAAAATGAATGATTCTTGAGAGCAATAACATTACGAAAACAAGCCTATTCAAATATATAGAAAAAACTCACCTCCTAAAACTGAAAATTTTCAGATAAAAGATAAAAGAAACTGATATTTTTTTCATATTTCTGCTCAAAACATAGATTGTGGTACTCGTTAGAACCGCCTCGGCGAGGCGGTTCTAACGAGTACCCACAATCTATGTTTTTGAGCAGAAATAAGAAAAATAATGTATACCCCTGTAAACCCCAATTTTACTATATATAAATGGGGTTTAAGGGGCTCAAAATTACATAGGCATGTTTTCGTGATGCACACTCACAAAACTGAAAACGGCTGAAGTGTCATGTTGTCTGGATCAGACTATCTAGTTATTGGCCAATTAATACTGAAATAAATTTTCAAAAATCCCGGAATGGGCTGTTATCATAAAATATCAGAAAACATAACGTGAAGTACCGGGGGACGTTTTACGACCGCCCACGTCTCTAACACCAGGCATCTCAAAGGAATGCACACACTTACAAAACTAAAAATAGCTTAACTGTCAAGTTTTCTGGGCCGGACTAGGTAGTCTTATAGTTATAAAAGCGGGGAATAAAAACTTTGAATCCCCTTCCCCTCCTTACTTATCGTGTAAATAGGGTTGTATATGGTATATAGGGGTAAACATTAAAACAATTAGAAAACTATTTTAATTTTGAAATCTGATTTCAATTTTGTTCTGTTATTTCTGTCAATCCATTTTACTGCATAAATATACTTTATGTACTAAGTAGTCATATTCTTCACATGTTCTTCATATCATATAATAATGAACTTGTCATGGCTTATGTAGCTCTGGATAAAGAGGTATAAGGATAAATAGTTGTTTTATTTGTCCACGAAAGTATAAGTTGTGGGTACGCATTAGAAGTGTCTTGCAAAGTAGTGTTGGGAATATGCCAGAATTTCATAATCGATCGTCGGTTTTGTAAAACCGACTGAATATCGATTAATAATAGACTTGTAGAAAATATATTCATTCTAAATTTAGCTCTCTTCCAGGTTCTTATTCATAGCTCCAGATCAATAAGAGTGGTATCCAGATAATAGTTTTCTTATTTCTCCGTGTAAACATATGATGTGAGTATTCATTAGAAGCGCATCTGCAAGGCGCGTCTACTGAGTACCCACAACATATGTTTTCATGGAGAAATAAGACAACTATAAGTACTTTTGGATTGACTTATTTAGAGTTATTTTATCAAATTTCTTCATTTTTATTCACGACAAATCTAGAACGATCGAAATTGACAGCTTTGAATCTCATTTCTTATAACTTGCCTATAAAAATAAAAAGTAAGAAAAATATGCTTCTAAAAATAGAATTTTCCGACAATTCGACTATAAAAAAATCCTTCCTATCATCAATCACAAGAGGCAAAAGTGATTGATGATGGATTATAATCGATAATCAGTGGCAACTCTATTGCGATGCACAGTTCTCCTAAGGCACCAAGAGAAGGAAAGATGACGCAAAAACAATTCAACATCACGAAAACACGCCTATATAATTTAGACCCCCTTAAACCCCACTTTTATATAGTAAAACTGAGGTTTACATGGGTATACATTATTTTTCTTATTTCTGCGCAAAAAAACATAGATTGTGGGTACTCGTTAGAACCGCCTCACCGAGGCGGTTCTAACGAGTACCCACAATCAGTTTTGAGCAGAAATACGCAAAATATCGCAGTTTTTTTATCAGAAAATATTCAGTTTTTAGGTGAAATTTTCAATATATTTGAATAGGCGTGTTTTCGTAATGACAACCGTCGCATTTGAAACCACCGGCGCACGAACAAAGAAAAACTGCAACAGTTGAGATTCAGATGAAATTGTCAAGAAGTTCTTGAATAATCGCTTAAGAATGTATACTCCTGCATACTCCTGTTTTCTTCAGATGTTATGGGTGAACATGGGAGTATATTTATTTCATAGATGTTATATACTACTACTACTGCTACTACTTCTACTACTACTAATACTCATCATTTATGTTGTTAGTATCGATTAAATTATTAGTATCATTATTATCATTCTTATTCTTATATTCTATAGACATTTTTTATAAAATAATAATAATAATAATAATAATAATAATAGTAATTAAATAATAGTAATAATAATAATGATGATGATAATATTAAATGTTGTTAGTATTAATTATTAATATTATTACTTATTTATTTATCTTTATTATTATTATTATTAGTAGTAGTAGTAGTAGTACAAAAAGTAATAATGCGGAACGAATGAAGAAATTGAATGCTCCAAATATATTTGTAAACATCGAAAAATGCAAGAACGCGGAAATAATGCATTCGAAGTGTCACTTAGTTTCCCGGAAGTTATTAATCAAACACAAGTTCGTGTACGTTGCACACATTTGACAAGATGTCTACCAAAGCAGCGTAGGCACCTAGGTGGGCGAAAGTTTAGATTGAAACTTTCCGTTGATTTTTTAATACTTAGTCCTTAAAGTGCCAATCACATTGCAGAAGACGACATTTTGATTTTTTGTCGTCTGTTACAATTTCGCATGACACTTTAAAGGCTAAACGACGAGGGTTATCCGATACATAGAGAGAACTGTTTGTTTTCACATGAACACTGTCTTGTGACTGAGATATATATCATCGTTAATAAGGTATATATCTAATCACTTTGTAGAGCATATTTCATTAAGCTTCCCCGATAACTACTTTGCCTATGGTTCAAATCGTAGATAAACTGCTATATCCGTGGCTGTGATATTCGTCCTAGAAACACATCACGAAAACGCCTATATAATGTTGACTCCCTTAAACCCCACTTTATATAGTAAAACTGGGGTTTTCAGGGGTATACATTATTTGTTTTATTTCTGCTCAAAACATAGATTGTGGGTACTTGTTAGAACCGCCTCGCCGAGGCGGTTCTAACGAGTATCCTCAATCTATGTTTTGAGCAGAAATATGAAAACTATCAGTTATCTGAAAATTTTCAGTTTTTCCTGGTAAAATTTTCAGTATATTTGAATAGACATGCATACAGTAGAATTAGCCAGGAGTACTCGTCTTTGTTTATTACAGTGATTAATTTGAGTTTTATGTTTTCGCTTTGATGCAATGACTGAGTTGGGATCCTTTATGCGAACCGTATTTTATGTATTTCTTTATTAAGAGTAGCATCGGGACCCAGGGTGAAGTTAGCTAGCTGTAAAAGTGCTTTAAATCCCCCGGTGGTTTGCTCTACCGACCGTTCTAAGGTGGTGGTCCCGGTGTTAGTCTTACTCTTTGTTGCTTTGTAGTTTATTCTACGAGGCGATTTGTTGTATGTCGTTCCGTGTGTCATTTTGTTCTTGTGTTTTTCAGTCCTGTTAGTATTGCGATTACCTCGCTTGGGGAAGAGAGAGATAATCTTAGTGCTTTTCGTACGTTTGTTTGATTTGTGCTTGTTTAGATTTGTCGGTTTTTCTCTTGGGGTCTGGGAAGGGCTGCGGTTTGTGATTGCGGCACTCCCTGGACTTTTCTCTTACCTTTTATGCTTTCATTATGACCTCACATAGAGAAACTGTGGCCTGATATTCATGCAGATGACGGTCGCCCAATTTATTTGTTTTGTGTTTGGTTCAGTTTCCCTTTTATTTTTGACTTGACTTAACTGTGATATGTAGCTCTTTTTGATTCATGGATAGTTGCCTAGTAACCTTGTGTTTACAGGATTTTCAATCTCACGTACTATCCTTGGCTTACTGTTGCTAAGCAACCACAACCACATTCGGCAAATGTTTTATCGAAGTGTGCATTTTAACGTGCATCATTTATTTAATCATTGGAAGCAAAGTGGCAGAGTTGTGAAATAAATGACCAATTTATTCAAAATCCCACCCCATCTCCAATTCATATATCCGTTTCATGTTCATATTTCAAATTTTCATACTGAAATTCCCAGCTACGTCACGATTTTGCATCTAAAATCAGTGCTATTTTCACAAACCATTCAAAATATGGTGAATAAGAAAGTTATGTGTCTTTTAAATTTGTAAATAAGCGTCAGTAACCATGACACCGCTTTAAGAAGCCCGATCAGGGTCATTTTGTTCACGTTCTTTCGTTAACAAACAAACGAAAGTCTTCAGTCAGATAAAGTTGTGGATCCTTTGCTGTTTGCACAACAATATTTTCCACGTAGTATAGACCCAGAACAGACGCTGCAGAATGCTATTGCTAAGATGCATACACTCCACAAAACATATGTATTCACGACATTTGTTTTGAATTAAGAAAAAATATCATTAGTTTTTATGTTTTGAATCCTTGCTTACCTAGCTAGGAACCATACATTTTACATAGCTGTGTGACCGTAATGTCTATTTTGAATGGTTAGTTTATTTGTAAACATTGACAACATATTAATCATTCAGATAATAAGTGTAAAGACTGGCACAAATCGATCCATTTTACCAAAGTGTATTTATTTCAAACGATAACAGTTACTGTCGAAGATATGCAGATTAACAATAACACTTATTGTCGCAGATATGCAGATTTGTTGGTTACTGAAAGCTGACTGAATGATAAACAGATGTAAAAAGAATAATATATTCCATTATTGATAGGCACAATAAGATAGGCTATTATGCTCCAATATACGTCTGTCCAATTACCATAACAGACTGAGTTACCTTACCTTGGTTAAAGAACTCTCAGCATAGATGACAGAGGATGCATTGCTGATAATTCTAGAAAATTTATATGTTTTCTTATTTCTCCATAAAAAGCATATGTTGTGGGCACTCATCAGAAGCGCCTTGCCAAGGCGCTTCTAATGAGCGCCCACAACATGATACAATTAAGAACTAGAGAACAATATCCTAGCATTATCGTCAAATTTGGCTCCTTAACAAGTCCTTCGGGTATGACTGCGGCTACCGACCTTGCATTTCTTTTCAGACCGATGGATTTCGCTTGTCTAGGCTGCTATGTTATTAAGATTTTAAACAGCAATTAACAGTCATAATTAATCGCTTGTTAAAGTATTTGTCGAACTAAAATGTTGATAAATGTATAAATAAAATAAACCAATCTTTGATTATTTTGTGCCAACCAGTGTCTGCTTACTTGCTATAGTCTTTATTAGTCCTTGCTTATTTAGGTCATATAAGTACCTCCTTATTTACTATAATCATAGTGTCTACTTATCTGCTAAATCCATAATCAATACTTATTTACTATAATCATAGTGTCTACTTATCTGCTAAATCCATAATCAATACTTGCTTAATTTTATGCATTCCAGTGCCTATTTATTTGCTGTTTTCATAAGCGGTCCTTGCTTATTTTCTATCATACCAGTAGCTGCTTATTTTCTGTAACTATAACTAATCCTTGCCTATTTTCTGTCACACCAGTGTCTGCTTACTTATCGTATTCATAATTAATCCCTTGGTATTTTCTATCATGTCACTGGCTGCTTATTCGCTATATTCACAATCAGTGCTTGCGTATTTTCTACCTTACCACAGCATGTGTAGTTGCTATATTCATCGGCAATCTTTGCTTATATTTGTCATTCCAGTGCCTGCTTATTTGTTGTAATCATAAGCGATCCTTGTTTTTTTTTTCTATCATACCAGCGCCTTCTTACATGCCTTAATATAATCAAGCAGTCATACCATTGCCTGCTTACTTGCTATATTCATGAGTAATCCTTGCTTAACATCTGTCATTCCAGTTCCTGATTATTTGCTGTATTCATAATACTCCTCGCTTTTCTCTGCCGTAATTAGTCAGTCAGTCACACTTCATGTACTCATATCAATTCTTGCTTATTTTATGTCATACCTATGCCTCCTTACAGACTGTAAATCAATCAGGCATATAAGGGCCTTCTTATTTGCTTGTTTATGACATACCAATGCCCGCTTAATTGCTGTATTTACAAGCAGTCTTTGCTTATTCTCTTTCATACTACTTTTATATTCATAATCAATCCTAGCTTATTTTTGTCAGTGCCCGTTTATTTTCTGTAATCATAATCGATCCTTGCTAATTTTCTGTCATAACAATGCCCGCTTAATTCCTGTAGTAGTAATCATTCCTTGCTTATTTTCTGCTATACTAGTGCCCGTCCGCTTATTTTGCTGTTAATCCTTGCTTATTTTCTGTCATACCATTGCCTCCTAATTTGCTGTATTCATATTTAAACCATGCTTATTTTCTGTCATACCTGTGCCCGCGTATTTGCTGTATTCGTAAGCAGTCTTTGCTTATTTTCTATCATACCAGTGCCCGTTTATTTGCTATATTCACAATCAATCCTTTCTTATACCAGTTCCCGCGTATTTGTTGTATTCATAATCAATCCTTGCTCTTTTTCTGTCATACCTCTGCTCGCGTATTTGCTGTATTCACAATCAGTCTTTGCTTATTTTCTGTCATAACAGTGCCCATTTATTTGACGTATTCGTAATCAATCCTTGCTTATTTGCAGCCATATCACTGCCCGTTTATTTGCTGTATTCATAATCAATCCTTACTTATTTTCTAACATACCAGTGTCTATTTCCTGGCTGTAATCATAATCAGTCCCATATTATTTTGTATCAAACCAGTGAATGCTAAACTTTGGTGTATTCATTATAAATGCTTGATTATTTGCTGTCTAACCAGTGTTTGTTTCTGTCATAACAGTGCCCATTTATTTGACGTATTCGTAATCAATCCTTGCTTATTTGCAGCCATATCACTGCCCGTTTATTTGCTGTATTCATAATCAATCCTTACTTATTTTCTAACATACCAGTGTCTATTTCCTGGCTGTAATCATAATCAGTCCCATATTATTTTGTATCAAACCAGTGAATGCTAAACTTTGGTGTATTCATTATAAATGCTTGATTATTTGCTGTCTAACCAGTGTTTGCCTACTCTCTGTAATCATAATCAATCCTTGCTTGTTTTCTGTCGAAACCAGAGACTGCTTACTCTCTATAATCATACTCAATTCTTGTTTATTTCCTGTCTAATCAGTGCCTGATTACTCACTGTAATCATTATCAGTCCCAGATTATTTTCTCCCAAACCAGTGACTGCTTACTCGCTGTAATTATAATTGCTCCCTGATTTTTTTTGTCAAACCAGTGACTTCTTACTCGCTGAATTCATAATCAATCCATGATTATTTGCTGTCTAACCAGTGTCTGCTTACTCTTTGTAATTATAATTAATCTTTGCTTATTTTCTGTTTTATAAGTGGCTGCTTACCTGCTTAACTCCTGGCATACCAAGGTCTGCTAACTCGCTGTAATCATAATTAATCCTTGATTATTTGTTGTCTAACCACTGTCTGCTTACAAGCTGTAATCATAATCAATCATTGCTTATTTTCTGTCACACCAGTGACTGATTACTCGCTGTACTCATAATTAATCCTTGCTTATTTTCTGTCGTACAGGTGCCCGCTTATTTGCTGTAGTCATAGTCAGTTCTTGTTTATTTTCTGTCATACCAGTGCCCACTTGTTAGCTATATTCGTTATCAACCCTTGCTTATGTTCTGTCATACCAGTTCCCGCTTATTTGTTGTAGTCATTATCGAGCATTGTCTTTTTCTGTCATACCAGTGTCTGCGTATTTGCTATATTCATAATCAACTCTTACTAATTTTCTGTCATACCAGTGCTCGCTTATTTGCTGTATCCATAAACTGTCTGTGCTTATTTTCTGTCATACCAGTGCCTGCTTATTTGCCATATTCGTAATCGGTCCTTGCTTATGTTCAGTCATAACAGTGCCCGCTTATTTGTTGTAGTCACAATTAGTCCTTGCTTATAGTCTGTCATACTGGTGCCTGTTTAAATGCTTTATTCATAATCAATCCTTACTTACCTGTGCCTGCTTATTTGCTGTATTCATAAGCAGTCTTTGTTTATTTGTTGTAATACCAGTGCTCCCTTATTTGCTGTATTCACAATCAGTCCTTGATTTTTTTTCTGCCATACCAGTGTGCGGTTATTTAATGTATTCATAATTAATCCTTGCTTATTTGCTGTCATACAGTGGCGATTGCGTTTTTCTTGTCCACGGAAACGCATGCGAAACGCTTTTTAACGATTAGGAAACGCAGCGTTTGGACCACGCTTAAACGATCGTTTACGGTTTTAGCCAATCAGAGCATCGTTTCTGAAACGTTTCAAGCGTTTCGAATATTAGCCAATCAAATTAGCGTTCGGAAAAAGCTGTCATGGAAACCCTGTCTGGTTGCAAACGTTTCATCTTTTGCATCTTTAGTCAATCAAAACCCCGTGGACAAGTTATTTAAGATTTTTTTTTTTTTTTTTTTTTTTTCAGTTTCACTTAATTATAATAACTATTCAAGTCACGGTTTTTTAGATGAAACATTCACTATATTACCGTATACGGGAGTTCCCCTTTCAAGATTCAAGACTGCGTGTTCGTAATATTTTGCCTCAGTGAGACAATTCTAATAAATATCCATAACAAAATTATTTTAGTGGAGAAATGAAGACTCATATTAATTATCATCAAATACTCTAAGCTACATGAATCTGGAGTAATTAATGTGTATAATATCATGATATTTTCTAATTTCATTTACATGTTTTATTTATTTATTATACCATCTCATTTTGTTCTAAATTTAATCTTTTGATCTTTCAAATGTAACATAATATTAGCTAGCCTATGTATTGCTTAAAGAGGATGAGATACAGGAAATGCTCATTCCATGTACTGTTTATTGGAAATTTAATGACATGCAGGTGCACCTCCAAGGCTTTTTCGGCTTATTTCTGATTGGATGAGAAAAAACACACGAAGTATTAACGGATTTATTGCTTGTTTATTTGTAATTTAGACAACACCAGACATAATGGAAGTCATTTTATTCTTCATTTATATTTGGATAGAAATTTCATAAGTGTATTTTTGTTAATTTCTTTAATTTGGGATGAAATTTCAAAGTATCTTTTTTTGTAAAAAAAGAAAAAATCAATTTTAATTTATTAATTTCCAGAAAAAATTTTAATTCGGAATTTATATAATATCCAAAGATATTATTTTTCTTTCTTTCTTTCTTTCTTATCCATAATCAAACACGTATTGAGATTTTGATGCTTAAATCAAGTTGACAGTGGCTAGGGAATATATCTATCACTCTGTGTGGATCGCACAGGTTTCAGCTATAAATATGATTGATTTTAAGCTTTCATTGTCATTCATGTAAATAATAATAAAAATAATAATAACAATTAAGTATGATAAGCAGGTATTCATTTGTTTTGGACTACAACGTATCTGAATAACTTCGTTTGTAACATTACCTTCAGTAGCATTTGTTTTATTTACCCCATTTTAAAACTTTTTATATCTACATAGATGTTGTCTTTTACACATATGTGTCCTAAATGGTTTCTCCAATATCTCATTTATTAGCATTTTTCAAACGAAAATTTTTGATAGTTTAAAATGTCGTCTGCTGAAAATATTACCCAGAGTGCTAAGCGTTGAAATAAATTGACTGCAAAGGATTATTTTGCATTTCATTCTGACTTTCCAAATGTGTTAAAAGAAATATACTTTCTTCTTAATATTTTCAGTGTTCTATTTATATATATATATATATATATATATATATATATATATATATATATATATATATATATATATATATATATATATATATATATATATATATATATATAATCCTGTGAAGTCCTATTATAGTATCTGATATGACATGTCATTCACCTGATAAGACGTGCCAATCGTTTGATAATACCTATCATTCATTTCATTTCAGACTATCCTAAATCTACTGGCCGGTGAAATCCATAGCTGAAAAGCTTTGCAGTCCACAGAAAAACAATCAAAGCAAAGCTCAAATATTCCTATGGTGATTTTAAATTATTTTGTTCAATTTTAAATTTTCACTGTAAAAATGAAAAATAACCTTGACGCCATGTGAGTCACTGGAATAAACAAAGGTTGAAAGAAGTTAACAACATATTGAAAGATTTGGGACATCGACAACGCATTTGTTTTTTTTTTTTTTTTTTTTTTTTTTTTTTGTTTTTTGTGTGTGTGTGTGTGTGTGTGTGTGTGTGTGTGTGTGTGTGTGTGTGTAAACCTACAAATAAATACAGTTACGGGGCATTAGTTATACCATGGTTCCTGCGCATGTACGATGTGATAATGCACAAGCGTGTTAGTATAAACTGATTTAACACATTTTAAGTAGATCATCCTTTTCCCCAGATATTTTATGCTGGATGTTAGGAAGTTTGGCCACTATATGATAAATATAGGGCATCCGCGCATTCTGATCTGGTTTGTTTCTGCTCATCTGTACAATGTCTTACTCGATACGATTTGCCAGTAGTTTGGCACATCATATTCTAACATTTAACTTATTGTAGACTGAATGAACTCACCCACACTATATATTGGAAGATTCTAATTTCGATTTTAGGTATGCCAGGCTATATTATTTAATTATTCAGAGAAACACATGGTTGAACTAATTGCCAACAGTGGAGACCCTGATCAGACGCCGCGTTCTGCGGCGTCTGATCTGGGTCTCCTCTGTTTGCCAATTACCGTTTTAAGGGTTTGTGGACTATAATGGGCTTTAAATGAGAAATTCTAAATTAGTCTAATATTTAAGTATAGCTTGCATTATGCAAACTCCATGCATTTTGATCTGATTCGTTGCAGTTCGTCTGTACATTGTTTTCTGCTGTTTTTTTTTTATTTATTCGATATGATCTGCTGTTACTCCAGTGCATTGTCTTCTAACATTTAAGTATAGCTTGCAGTATGAAAAATTCTAGATTAGAATGTGCATCCGCGCATTCTGATCTGGGTAAATGCTACTCGTCCACACATTTGTTGCATTTGGTGGATCTGTTAATCCAGCACGTCGTCTTCTAATATTTAACAGCTTTGCATTATCATACCAAAAATGTTTTCATAGTGGAATATACACTTTCACGAAAGCCCTCCAGCAAGTTATTCGCCGACTGACCACATAATTGTTCCGATGTGCACAGTGCATCGTATTTGAAAAATAATGGTCCAAACAAGTAAAAATGAACCTTTTTACATTTTATAAATCTGATCAGTCTGTGTATAAGTTGGATACTGTGCAATTCATGTATCACAGTATTTTATACTATTAATACCTAATCAGTGAACTGAGTGGACACCATTATGCACTAGACTGCGTCACGCACTCTGATCTGAGTAATGCATATGCTCAGAGGGAGATTTCACTTGGTAAAGATCTAATAAAAAGATTAATATTGACGATACTTGATTCTAGCAATATATTTCAGTAATGCAGATCATCTGTTCCAGCACTATTTGTTTAAAGTCAGTGCACATTTCATTTAAAAAAAAATAATATTACTCAAAGCAATAATAGCAATTCACAGGTTTGACGTAGTTCAGTTTGGTTCAGAATGAAAATCTTTGATCTTGATCACGCTGCGACGGTGATCTGGTTGAATATATATTTGAGCCCCTTCAAAAAGTAATGAGAAACGACCTTATGGTATTTGAGACCCCCTTAGACCAAGATAAACCGGAATTTCCGCGCATTCTGATCTTCTGAATCTACACATATCGCCAACAAAATGCAGCATGTCAACGATTCGTTGTCCAGTTGAACCTTTATCACTCTCTGGGCTAACTCAGCAGATGATCAATTCATGAACTGTTTTCTTATTTTCTCCCATACAAGTTTTGACATTTCACGCAAATTACTGATCTCGACTGAAGACAATTTGCATAGGAAGTCATATCCTGTGGAGATAATATGTATGAAATGCCGGCACCTTTTTCAAGGTAACAGAAGAAAAATACTTCAAAATGTCATCTGCTGAAAATTTTATACAGTGTTCTTATAAGCCTTAAAACATTTATCTGTCAAAACAAGTTGATTGTGGTGTGAAAATAATACTGGGCTTCACAAAATATAATAATTCTTTTGAAAATAGAAAATTATCTCAATAAAACAATAAAATATGTTTTTGCAAAAAAGTAATAAAAAAAATACAGAAAATGACAAAAAAAAAAAAAAAAAAAAACAACCCGTAGATAAATATTATCTATTTGTAAAAAAAAAAAAAAAAAAATGTGGTTTTAATATGATTCAATAAATGAGAGAGAAAGAAACCCAAAAAACTTCAAAATGTCATCTGCTTAAAATTTTATACCGACCACTACGCGCTAAAACATTTAATTGTCAAAAGAAAATGATTATCATGATTGTAGTGTGAAATATTAGACTTCACAAAATATAATAATCAATCACGTTAATTCATTTGAAAATACGAAATTATCTCAATTATAATTATTTTATAAAAAAAAAAAAAGAAAGAAAATACAATAAAATAAATACAATTTTTATACGTAAACTCATATTACTTTAGTTGTAAAGACATGATTTAATACGGTCCAACAGGTATTTATTATTCGATTGGTCTATACATACAAACGGTTCCAAACGGTCATATGATTGGCCGAAACGGAAAACAGCTTTTCGATAAGGCCAGATGATTGGCCGAAACGGTGAAAAGCGTTTCGATAAACGTTCGTAGCTCTTCAGTGCGCATGTACAAATTTAGCGTTTGCATGAAACGCTTTGCTCTGTAATTTGATTGGCCGAAACGATATGAAACGCTAGAAACGTTGTCGAAACGCAAACGTTATACAACGATTTCAAAACGCACTCCAAAGGCGTAAACGGACAAGAAAAACGCTATCGTCCCTGTATCAGTGTCCGCTTATTTGCTGTATTCATTGTCAATCCTTGCTTATTTCCTGGCATACCAGTGTCTGCCTACTCGCTGTAACCTTACTTAATCCATGGTAATTTTCTGTCAAACCAGTGAATGCTTACATGCTGTTATCCTAACCAATCCTTGATTATTTTATGTCAAACCGGTGACTGACTCTGTGTAACCATAATCAATCCTTGGTTATTTGCTCTCTAACCAATTTCTGTTTAATTGCTGTAATCATAATCAATGCTTGCTTATTTTCTGTCTTACCAGTCGCTGCTTACTTGCTGTATTCATAATCAATCCTTGCTTATTTTTTTGTCATACCAATGACTGCTTACTCTCTTTCAATATAATCAATCCTGGATTATTTACTGTCTAACCAGTGATTGCTTACTCGCTGTAATCATTATAAATTCTTGCTTATTTGCTGTCGTACCAGTGTCTGCTTACTCGCTGTAAGCATAATCAATCCTTGGTTACTTTCTGTCATACCAGTGGCTTACGTACGTTTGTTCGATTTGTGCTTGTTTGGATTTGTCGGTTTCCTCTTCCTCTTGGTGTCTGGGAAGGGCTGCGGTTTGTGATTGTGGCACTCCCTGGACTTTTCTCTTACCTTTTTGCTTTTTTTTTTACATAAATTTGCGCTGTCTTTGGTCTCTTAAATTATGTATAGTTATTATAGAAATTAAACAAAGCAATGGACATAGTTCGTATGGAGAAGTTAAACAATACTCGTATATTTTAAGCGACCTGAAGGACCGCAAAATTATTGCATTTATTTTTTGTGGGATAAACATACAATTTTAACTTATACCTGAACCTTAGTCAACTTACTGAATTAATAAGTTACGAAATTTAATCGTAGGAATTAAACCACACTTCCTGTTGGTTGCACGGTATTCTTAGATAAGATTAATTTATTCGTACAATCTAAATTGTGTGACGGAATTAATATAGGTGGTACAGCAGATACTTTAAGCAATTAGATTATAAATGAATTAAAAATGAAAACTAGCCTCTTACTGGTGGAAAAAAGTTGCTGTAAATTGTTTAATATCTCCAGATGAAATATAACTTAATACATATCTTGTAGGACTGCATCGTACTTTTCACCCACGATACAGCTTAAAATAATACAAGTGGTTCAGCAGTAAATTTATGCAATCAAATTTATAAATTAAAAGTGAAAACTGGCATCTGAAATATGATTAAAGTTGTTGTAAATTGTTTAAACCATAACTAATACATATCCTATAGGAGACAGGAGACAACCTACATCATATTTTTCACCCGTGATACAGCTAAAATCTCAAACTGACAACCACTTAAGTGCGGTGTATCTGCTATGTCATAGTATCTATACACATAACTGAAACATTAATCTCAAAGCAAAAACACACTTCGTTATATATGCGAAATACATAGGTCCAGACCAGACTGCGCACTCGCGCAGTCTGATCAGGACCTGCACATTTGGCGAACCACTAATTAGTTTTCAGAATATGTGTAGATTCGCAGGTCAATCTGGGTGTGTGCAGTTCGCAGAGAGATAAGGTGCCTTGTTCAGTGACTCGCATATAGGAAGTGATTCTGATATGGACCGAGCCATGCAAAAACGTGTCTTCGACCATATGCGGACAGCGAATGCCCAGATCAGCCTGCACATCTGTGCAGTTGGATCAGGGCCTTCATAGTCTGCTAACAAAATCAATGGATACTACAGAATGCATGACTAGAGAGCAAAGGCCCAGATGATACTTTGTGCATGCGCAGGATGATCAGAATCTGCGCAGTTTGCGCATGTTCGATGGCACATTTTCGCCTGACGAAGTCCATATATAGTTATGAATCATGTGTGGTTATAGATAATGGTATTTTCTTCCCCAGTCTCTTTGTTCTAAAAATGTCGTAGCCTGTCAACTATGAATCAGCAGATTATAAAAAAAATTGCCGTCAACTTTAAATAACCTTTCCGTTCCTTCACATTACGAAAACATGCCCATTCAAATATATTGAAAATTTTACAACCAAAAAGGGAAAAAAAAAAAAAAAAAAAACAGATAAAAAATTCTGATATTTTTCACATTTCTACTCAAAACAGAGATTGTGGGTACTCGTTAGAACCGCCTCGGTTACTATACTATATAAAAGTGGGGTTTAAGGGGGTCAAAATTATACAGGCGTGTTTTCGTGATGAGTTATGTGCTGAGAAATGGGAAACAGCAGTCAGTTGACTCCCCTGAATATTCTTTGTAAACAGCTAGGCTCAATTCATTGGATTCTTCTGTTTTTATCATTACCATCTCTATGAAGAATAGCTGCACTTTCCTGAGATATATAATTCAAACATGGTCATATGCAGCCAAAGCTTTCAACATAAAGTAGAAACATTTTCTGTGCAAATAGAATACGCAGTATTAATAAGCCTTTCATATGCATGAGGAAATTTTTAAAGTTAACTCAGCTAAACTCTACTGAGGACCTATGATCTAAACAGAATATTCCAACTAGAAAGACCTAGTTTGCATTTGGTCTACCTCGCACTTTACCAATCAAGGGAGATAATAGAAATACTACTGATATCACCTATTATTACGGCCAAAGAAGCAAGCCAATGTTGTTAAAATCTATAAAGTTGGTCCTTACAAACAAAGAAACATAGAAGAACGAAAATCGCGGTCTCAGTGAAAACAATAATAATTGAGACCCTTCATATGAGAGCATTGTACCCTGCTGGGCTTCATGCATCCCCTAGCAGATACGAGAATCGTCTCAATGATTCCAAGGAAACAAAAAAAATAAAAACAGCACAATGGTGAAGTACTAAGAAACATTTTACGACCGACACACAGCATTAACACCAGCTGCAGTAGAGTCAAAAAACAAAAGGAAAAAAAAAAAAAAAAAAAAGAAAGAACAGATCTGTAGAAATATAAGTGATTATAACGCCCGCGCCATGCAGAAGCGTGCCTTTGGGCATTTGCGGATAGCGAAGGCCCACATCAGCCTATGCATCCACGCAGGCTGATCAGGGCATTCACTGTACGCTAATAAAAAAAAATATAGGACACGATAAAATGTATCAGTGGAGAGCAATGATGAGAATTTGCGCACGCGCTGGATGAATCTGAATCTGTGCATTTTGCGCATGTTCGAAAACACCTAAAGTTTTCGCTTGGCGCAGACTTTTTTTTTTTTTTTTTTTTTTTAAATCTTTCGGAATTTTATGTACAATGTTATAAAAACATGCCCAGATAAAATGGCTGTACTCATCTGGCTAGAAGGAATGCCCGCCCACTCGAACCAAAACCACCTCTTTCTCAGATATAACTCCCAGAGGCGGGACAAAAACAAATTTGACAAAGTTGCCTCCCCTAAAATTGTATCCATCCAACTTATTCCTGAAGGTTGGTTGTGCTTGTCGGGCAATCCCAGTGCGAATACACAGACCTACAATCCCAGTGCGAATTCACAAACAGGTCTATAATCTCGGTGTGAATAAACAAACAGGCCTACAATCCCAAAATAAATACACAGTACACAAACAGGCCTATAATTTCAGTGCGAATACACTTTCAGGCCTACAATCACAGTGCAAATACACAAACAAGCATACAATCCCAGTGCAAATACACAGACACGCCTACAATCCATGTGTCAACGCACAAACAAACAGGTCTACAATCCCAGTGCCAATACACAAACAGGCCTACAGTCTAAGTGCAAATATACAAGCTGGCCTACAATCCCAGTGCAAATACACAGTTAGGTCTACAATGCCAGTGCAAATACATAAACAGGCCTATAATCCCAGTGTGAATACCCAAACGGGCCTCCAATCCCAGTGCTAATATACAAACAAGCATACAATTGCAGCGCGAATACACAAACAGGCCTACAATACCAGTGCAAATACACATTTAGGCCTACAATGCCAGGGCAAATACACAAACAGGCGTACAATCCCAGTGCAAATATGCAAACAAGTCTACAAGCCCAGTGCAAATACACAAACAAGCCTACAATCCCACTGTAAATGCACAAATAGGCCTATAATCCAAGTGCGAATACACAAACAGACCTACAATCCCAGCGCGAATACACAAACATGCCTACAATCCCAGTGCAAATACAAAAAAACAGGCTTACATTCTAAGTGCAAATACACAAACAGGCTTACAATCCCAGTGAAAATACACAATTAGACCTACAATCGCAGTGCAAATACACGAACACAGGCCTACAACCCCAGTGCAATACACAAACAGGTAAATAAAACAAACGGGCAAACTCTGCTTTTGACACCTTTTAGAAAGTCTTTTTTTTTTTGCCATGATTAAATGCAAAACCTTTTGTCTTAACTACATATGACAAAGAGTTCCATTCCTTTCATTAGTTTTAAAAAATCAAAGAGTTTCGTTTTGTCCCATAGCAAACATGGCTACAAATCGCGCAAAAATGATAGGGTAGGTAGACTAGTGGCTGATTTTCAAAATGTTCCTCTTGTTCAAATTGTCTGAATTTTTCACACTATTCTTTTGAAACATCAATAATTAAAAATCTGCAAAGAAATGTAAAAAAGGACTATTTTCTTAGATACAAATTACAAAACAAATCACTTAAGTATAGAAATTGCATACATCAGCCCAATTTTTGGCCGTAACTTTTTTAGAGTAAATGTTTGAGAACAAAACACAGAAACAGGAAAGACAACTGGTTTCTGTTAAGATATGGTCAATCAAACAAAATAGTTCCACTTAAAATAAAACGCCAAGCAAAAACCGTCTTTCTAAGTGATTTTGAAAGAACAAATTTGCATTTTGCACACACACACACACACACACACACACACACACACACACACACCACACACACACACACACACACACACACACACAGAGTCGAACTTTAATAGCTGGAACATCTTTGGGACCATGAAAATTTATTCTACATATTAGTAGTTCGAGGCACTGGGGATTAATCATAGCGCCAAGGCGGGAGGCAAATGGGGATAATTTAGGGATGTCTTTTCAATCATCTTTTAACTAATGTTATGTTCAGTGCACTCATCTAGGCGATTCTAATGAGCACACAACACACATTTTCGCGATAAAATAAGAAGAAATCACCTAAAATATCCCCGAATATTTGTTTTCTTGAGCTATCAGAAGAATTGCCTACGAGTATGAACTCAAACGAATTCGAATCAGCAATCGGATTTCGAGTCCTTGAGCTTTATTGTACCAAACCAGTGTAGCTGAATTATGGTGGATTTTGTGGAGAAACCGAAACAAGCCTTAATGTCAGGAAACGTACCTTCTGACAGTTACGCCTAACGAAGTCTAAAATCAGCCTGCGAATCGGCGCAGTCTGACCAGAGCCTTCATTGTCCTCATGAAGAAACTTTGAATCCTTGGCTATCCAAAATGTTCCAAGATGCTGATCAGGCTGTGCGAATGCGCAAGCTGATCATGATCAGACTGTGCGAATGCGCAGGCTGATCTGAATCTTCACCCGGTACCATGTCCGATTGTACGGTTTCTGACGTTGTGGCTAAAACAATATAAGAAGAAGATAGTGTAGCATTGAAAAAACTTAACTCGCTTAAAAAAAGGCTTTAATCAGCCGAAACGTTGAGATTTGATAGTGAAATAAACTGTGCAAACATATAAAACAATTTGATATCGTAATTACCCTAAAATATTGGGACACCTTATATCCTGACGATACTAGTCCTAAACTTTGAACATCTCCAATGTGCTTCCTGTCGATGTGCTTAAACGCAGCTGGATGAAGGGAAAACAGTGTAGACCCTAATATGACATTCTACAACCTCTAATGTGAGTCTAAATTGTTTGCTCAGACCTGTATGTCCCAGTGATTAGGGTAAATTTTCTTTGCCTATATTATTTTATGAGCCTCAAGAAAACGTCAGAAAACGTACCTTTTAGATATGTGCAACCAGCAAGGATTCAGATCAGCCTGCGCATTCGCGCAGTCTGATCAGAATCTTCACTGGGCACATATTGGATAGCGAAGGATGCAAAGTTTCTTGATGCGGACAACAAAGACTATGATCAGACTGCGCGGATTCGTAGGCTGATTTGAGTCTTCGTTGGGTACACACGGAGACTGGTTTCTTTTTCCCTGTAAACATATTTTGTCATGGAAAGGCTATTCTTACCGCTGACTCACGGACGTCAATGTGTCAAAGCGCAGACCTTCTGGTGTGAAAAAGAAACATTTTTGCAGTGGTCACTGACAATGTTGTTTATATACATATCATGATAGATTTTTATGCGAACTGCAAACCATACGATATTTTCAGTATGTAGTTCGTTGACCCAAACGTCGTGTGTGTGTGTGTGTGTGTGTGTGTGTGTGTGTGTGTGTGTGTGTGTGTGTGTGTGTGTGTGTGTAAATATTATATGATAAAGTACCCGCACCTCGTATTATTCATTTTACATTTTGTTTTCATGTATAAATAGAAATATCTATCTACTGGCGTATCGCAGCATTTGGGTAATCAATTACATAAAAAAAATATGTCTTGGTCATTAGTCTTATCACTGATAAGAGACTGGGTACAATAAAATCTAGTATACTGTCAATGAATGATAGACAAGTAGAGGCACAGTAGGGGAATTATGTACTGGCTTATCTATCTGACCCATGGGGAATATCCCCTCCAAAATATTCATTTCCCCTCAGAAGGTCTCTTTACCACCCCCTGCAGAGATCTCATGATCACCTCTTTATGACACGTCTTTGATCCCTCCGTAGTGCCTAGGTAGGTGCAATAAAAATAAAAACATTAGTGAGTGGTACCACTTTTGGTTTCATTTTAGCTTGGCTTTAAAAACTAACGATTTTAGCACATATTCAAATCCAGCCTGGACCTAATCAATATCAATGTATATCCATTTATTTGTTCTCGAGATATTGCTCGGAAACAAAATCTTGACGACAATCGAGGGCTAATGAAGTTAATAAGAGTTAATGAAAATTCCCCATGTACACTCCCAAACCAACAAGAAAATTCGTAAAAATACTCAAATCAGAGAGCGGAAATGATGCTGACAGACGGATGGATGGACGGACGGACGGACGGACGATCATAAAAAGGGCACTTAAAAGAAATTTAAGCTTTTCAAAAATATTTAAGGCTATTTTGATCACTCTAACACAGTATAATAAATGTCTTATGAAGCGAGTTTTCCCCAGTTCTCAGCATTTCGCTATCTCGACGGGCACTGTTGCATTGACGTCAGAGGTATAGAGTGCATTTCTTTTACTTGAAACGGGATTGTGAAACCTGAATTCAGGAATCAGGAACATTACAGCTTCTTTGAAAAATAATGTTTCAAAAGTGCGTTTTGTAACTGCTAGTGTAGTCTGATGCGAATCTTTGAATGCTTACAGTCACTAGAACCCTTTTCAGCAACAACAACGCTGTTGGTCGTTTATTGGACAGCTCCTATAAGACAGCACGCTTATCTTAAGGTGTAGGACAGTCCGATGTGTGCCATTACGAAAGCACACTTTGACCTTACTGTTGTCCATCATGATGCATCTCATGATACCGTGGTTCCCGATTAGATGAATAAATAGATTATTCTTAACCCTTGCCGTGCTGAATAAATGAAGGTGCCACACCCACTTCTAATTTTCAGCCAATCAGATCACTTGATGCAGGTTGTAGAAACAAATTCGTATTCTGATTGACAACAATGTAGATACAGATCAGCTGGCTTCTTCAGAAGCCAACTGATCTGGATCTATACTGTTTGCAAGGCAGGATATATCCGGGTTCAGCAGGACGAGACTTAATCAAACTGGCGATGCACAGGCTACATGGTCTCTGCGGGGGCTGTGGCGATCAGTGTGGAACTGGTCACTGTTCAGATACCTGGGACTGCTGTTGACATCACGCAAACATACCTATATAATTTTGACCCCCTTAAACCCCACTTTCATATAGTAAAACTGGGGTTTACAGGGGTATACATTATTTTTCTTATTTCTGCTCAAAAACATAGATTGTGGGTACTCGTTAGAACCGCCTCGCCGAGGCGGTTCTAACGAGTACCCACAATCTATGTTTTGAGCAGAAATATGAAAAATATCAGAATTTTTATCTTAAAATTTATATATTTTTGGTGATAAAATTTTCAATATATTCAAATAGGCGTGTTTTCGTAATGAGATTGTGACGATTGTGGCATAGCTGATAGGTATTGTGGCAGTTGATGTGGCTGGTGTGCCATACGTCGTGGTATGTTATGTGGCGGTTGTGACATCCACTGAGGCGAAGTAAGAAAATATGTGTGCTTAGTGAAATATAATAGAACAAAAAAATAGGAAGGGTAGGTAGGGGTTATTATTTTTTCTTACATTTTTTTTATAAATAATTATACCATAACTACCAAATATATTTGGACTCCGCACCCTAATTTACATAAAACCGTACTTAGTCTGTTTGATTACTCTTTGATGTGTCTAGAAAGTACGATAGAATGACAAACAGTGTAGACCTGGACCTTGGTCTACACTGTTTACTCAAACATATTTGTCCAAATATCTAGCGTAAATGTTTTATCTCAGTAAAACCTTGTTTATTAGTAAACATGAAAAAAAAGCTAGGTCTCACCAAATAATTAGGTAGGATAGGGTTTTCCTAAACACACACACACACACGCACGCACGAACGCACACACATCTTTTTTTTGTTTGGCCTGATAAGTAGGACGTAGATGCGGCGGCGAAGGTGATGGATATCATGGCCGTTGCGGCGAATGCTGTATAGAATAACCGAACTATTGTGGCTTTTGCCATCGCTTATATGGTAGCCGCGTTATGCAAATCTGTCAATTGCAAATATGAACTCCGCGTACATGTACCCAGTTCAGGACATGCAGTATGGCCTTGTCATGAATACATTTTAATTTAAAGTTTTTCCAATAGAAAGTTTAATATAAAACTGGAGACGAAATTCGTCGATTTAAATTTGACGCCGACAGAGTGAAATCGCAATATATGAAGCAAAACGAAGAAAAAAATAATAATAAAACGACAAAAATCTACATGTAAATGTAAATGTGGATGTCAGAAAGCAAAACCTTGTGTGAATCATAAAAAAAAAGTTTAACAGCTGACGAGTTTGAAGGCTCATTAATGCCAGTACAAATCATTATATATGTTGTAATTTTAGATCACGTCCTGTTGGCTGTCATTTTAAACAGATTTCATTATGACGTGTGAATTTAACCATACGCTTTTTTTTTATACTTTTACACCTGACACCGTAACTCTTAAAGCGTAAATCAGAATTGTAGCAGACGACATCCTAAAATATTTTTTTTTCTCTATAAAAATAAGGCTTGACTTTCCACGCAAACACGCACGCACACATCTTTTTTGTTTGGCCTGATATGCAGAACGAAGATGCGGCGGCGAAGGTGATGGAAAAAGTCAGAAAAATATACACACATGGATATCATAAAGTCAGAAAACTCATGATACACACAAAACTGTCGTCTACTTCCGTTATAACTGGCGCTTCAATTGAGTAATAATATGGCTTGAAGAAATCGCAGCCGAGATAAAAAAAAAAAGATATATATATATATATATATATATATATATATATATATATATATATATATATATATATATAATATATATATATAGTAAAAAATCAAATAAGAGACATTGAACTGAAGTAGTCCAGTTTTTGTTGTTAAATTTTCATAAGCGCTTTCACAGCTAATGCTGATCTTCAGACAAACATATCGAAACAACAATAAATGATGACGTTTAAACTTAACGCAGTTGCTGCGTTGCATTTAAACCTCATTATTTATTGTACGAACGGCAAACGCTGTATGCAGAATACATTTGCTGTCCCAAAACACAGTTTGCCATAATATTCTAGCAAATTCTAGCCGCTTTGAACACTTTAGCTTCAGACTACCATTGATTTTCCCTTATACATTTTATACAATTTTGCAAATACTTGTCTGACAGCTGACCCATTACGAGCAAAAGAATGGTAGACTTTGTTTGTTACATGTTTTGAACTTATACCTCTTTGAAGACACTGACACAAACCCTGTAAGTGGTAGCGGCAGGTGTAAGGGCAAATCAAACCCCTGAAGATGTTCTACTTTTATATTCAAAGCAACATCTCCCCCCTCCCCCTCCCCCCCCCCCCCCCAACAAAAAATATACACGATTGCTAATATCTACTGCAGAATTGCCTGAATTACACATTTTGGCATGAAGGCAGGTAACCACTGTTCCCCCCCACCCCCTCCACCCCCCCGACACACACACACACACACAAATTTAGAAACTGCCCAGCGTGCACATGACGTTAATACAACGTCGCCGCAACGTCGATGCAACGTCATGACGTTGCATCGACGTTGAGCCGACATTGTATAAATGTCATGTGCCCGCTGGGTGGGGGAAAAAAACTATTTCATATGAAACTATATTGGTACGGTACTATGTTTTTAGCAGTCCGAGTTTGGTCCATATTGACCGCCTGTGCTTCCACTCTATTGCTCTATTGATTGTTGTTTACTTTCCGGATCTTTGTGGTAAAGCCAAATTTGAGCCAGAACATCAGCAAAAACTCAAGCGAGCCTGCGCATAAGCGCAATCTCGTCAGAGCCTTAGCTGTTCGCAGATATGTAGAAGTGACCTTGAGAAAGCCTCAGGCAAACAACGCATGCCTAAATATGTGAGTGTGCATGCGCATGCGTATTTGAAGAACCATAAAACGGAAAACCATATGGTCCCTTTTTCGTGTGCCGGCATAATCCATTACATGTTGCTAATCTTCAGTGAGATGCTTCATGGATCAAGTGCACATAGTTTGCTCAGGCATGTCTATCTTGAGGTAAATGCGGTTTCTATATGGGTAGAGGAAATTGTATTTTAGATTACCTTGTATATCTGAAAAAAAAAATATCAATGCTGGAAAAGTTACATCAATTAGCTTAAGTATGAGTAATAAAAAAGGAAAGAAGAAAAATGTATGTACCTGTTTTTTTTTTTTTTTTTTTTTTTTTTTTTTTTTTTTTTTTTGGCCCTCTCGTCTCTCCTTTTTGATGTCTTTAAGGTCTGTGTGAACAGATATTGTTTTCTGATTATTGTATAGCATTGCGAGTGCTGGAACTTTAGTATTGGGTATGTTCTCATAAGACTCACCATGTCGAGACGATCCTATTGAGTTCACTCAACATAAGATTATTTAACGAGTGCCCGCAATCTATGTATTGAGCAGAAATATGAAAGTTGTCAGTTTTTGGGGGATGAAATTTTCTGTATATTAGAGCAGGCGTGTTTTCGTAATGCATGTCTGAATCATCCTCATTCGCCTCCAGACCTGGCGCTATGATTAACACTCAATGGCCCGAAATACCAATGTCTAGAACAAACCGTGTTTCCAAAGATGTTCGAGCCATTGAAGCTCGATTGTACTCAACACTAAAAAGTCAGGGTTATCTTAACCTTTCCAAGCACTTCGATAAATTGTATTCACCCGGGAGGGAGTACCACAGCCTAAAGCAATGTAACACACCTAAAAACGTGTAAATTACATAACCAAACAAATACAGTCGAAACTCGTTATCTCGAACTCGCTTATTTCGAATTACCGCTTATCTCGAAGTGAAAATCTGGTCCCTGTTTTAACATGTAACTATGACAACAGGTAACAAAATAATGTGGGAAAGAGGAGAAATTGCTCCTCAGGAGCAATTTCTCCTCTTTTCCACATTATTTTATATACATATTTCTAACTTCAGTAGTAAAATTACATATTCATTTGTTAAATGTGGTTGTTCAATTTATTGTTTTCCTCACTCCCTCAACTCTGATATGTCGAAGTACGGATATCTCAAAGTGTTTCAGTGAGTCCCTTGGAATTCGAGATAACGGGAGTCGACTGTACTGATTACGCGATCAAGTGCATCCAAAAGGTACCGGTATTCATTTAAAATCAAAGCGGCAAAGGCAATGAAATAACAGATTTCTTCAGAAATTCATGAAAATCTGAACTCTAGAAAACATTGTATCGACTGATATGACTCCTTCAGTGGACTCCACAGAGATAACCTGACTAGTCAACATCTAAATCAGTTCGAGACTTATCATAATCCAAGTTAGTCAAGATTCAGATAGAGCACAAAGAAGATTTTAATTACTTATCTTAAAACGTAGCGGACGCTATATAAAATGTTTTGGTGAGAAATTAATTCTCAGTTTCCTTTTCAGACTTCTTACTTGACGAGCTTACGATCCTGTTGTTTTCCTAGAAGTTTTGCAGTCACAGACTTTCTTGAAAGTCTGGGAATTGGTCGCCATATTGGATTATGATTCTGCGACCTTTAATATATTTGGATTTCTAACCGTAGACTTTTTGTCAGCCAGCATCGCTTATCAAAGTGTCATTGATAGAAAGGAAGGCAATGATCAGGAATCAATACAATTACCTAACACCTTTCGCCCAAGACACCAAAGGGAAAGAAGGACGCACTAAAAGCAACGGCACCACAATCAAAACACTACAAGCAGAAAGCCAAAAGGAAAGTTTGTTTCCCCCCAAAAAATGGCAAAACGGCTATTCAAAATAAAAATTTCACCGGGACATGCAATGACAAAAATAGTAACCGCAGCAGAAGCACCGCTTTGGAACGGTCAGTAAAGACCAAACTGAGGGGCTTAAATAGATTTTACGTGACCAAAGCCCTCGCCCTTAGTTCTGCGTGGTATGAACAAGAAATTTGTTCAGTCCGCGTGAAGGGTGGGTTTCTGACTCATCAGTGCAGCATCTCCGAGAACATAAAAAGCAAACGAAAACAGAGATGAAACAACGATAAGGACTCGACAGCAAGAAATAACTGAAATGCTGAAGCAAAAGAAAACCAACAGTTAGACTCCGGTAGGCCCGACCAGAGCCAGAAGGAGTTGACCACAGACTCTTTCAAGCTTTTAGTACATTGTATTTCGGCAAATATACACCAGCGAAAGGAACGAATAAAAAAAGAAAAACAATTTAAACCATGAGTGAAGACAACTTTAAAAGAGACAACAACTTCCGCTACACGACAAGCTAAAAGAAGAAATGAAAACATTGAACGAAAAATCTGCCACCCTAACTATGGACAGCGGATCACACAGAAACAGATCAAATGGTCAGTACCAGAGAAGACATCAGAACTCCCTCTCCATATAAGACTTACTGGGAAAACAAATCAGGCTACAACAACTACGGGCAATACCAGCAATAGGGGCAGGGTTACAAAAAGGGGGTGGCAGCAAAAAACAATAAAAAAAAAACAAACAAACAATTAGTGTGAGTAAAAACGCACTTTCACTTAAAAACACCAAACAAATCTTTTTCGCGGGAAAAAACATCATTGAATGTTTACGAATGGCAAAAAAATATTAGTGACAAATGGGTCCTTAGAACTCCATGTGGCTATTCGACGGAACTCAGGCATTATCCAAATCAGAAATACACATCCCACCCCTTCAAATTAAATTCAGTGACTTAGCACAAGTACAAATCAAGGATCAAACAGTGCAAAGATTTCTTGAATGCAATATCATTGAAAGGGTTGATCAATAAGACCCAGATGAATACATTTCTAACATTTTCACGCGACCCAATGAAGAAGGGAGAATTATGGTAATACTAATTCTGAAACATTTCAATGAGAAATATGTAGACCACATTTATTTTAAGATGGAATCTCTAAAATCAGCAATTGATATAATGCGACCAAAATGCAACTTTGGATCAGTTAATTTTTCAGAGGCCTTCTATTCTATTCCCAAAAAATATGAAGATAGAAAGGTCTTTCAATTTTATTTGATAACATAAAGTACCAATTTACATCTTTAGTGATGGGTTTAGGTGCATCATCACCCAGGGTTTTACAAAAGTTTTAAAATCGGTCTTTGTTAGTTTACGTGCAAAAATATTTTATTAGTACGGCCTATTCAGATGACAGCTGCCTACAAGGTTCTACTTTCAAAGAATGTTAACTAAATATTATCTCCACAATACGACTGATTGACTCAACAGGGCTAACATTGCATTTAGAAAAAAAAAATATCATTATTGATTCCCACAAAACAAATAGTTTTGATTCCCACAAAACAAATAGACAAAACAAATATTTTTTCTACGGTTTCTGCAATGTTCAGATACAATGACAGTAAGATTAACTGTTGATAGAGTTGAAGAGCTGTTAAAATGCTGCATACTTATTCAAAACAAGCATAGTTGTTCTATTAGACAATTTGCTAGATTGATAAGGAAAATTGTGGCATCTGAACCAGGTGTTGAATATACGCCTCTTTATTACAAGCCTCTTGAAAGAGTGAAAGATCACCAGTTTCAAATCAGTGAAGAGAATTTTGATCGCTTTATTAAAGTTTCACCTGAAATCAAATCACGCATTCAGTCATGGATTAATTCTCTGCCTAATGCTTTCAGAATGGTTATACGAGGCTTACCACAACTTCTTATTTACACTGATGCATCATTACAGGGTTGGGGCCTTCAATAAGATTTCAGGTGACAAGACTGGAGGACAGTGGTCTGTCAATGAGCAAACATTACTCATTAAAATTCTGGAACTTAAGGCTTGCCAGTTAGTACTGTTTTCTTTTTGTAAAGAGTTGTCCAATATTCATCTTCATGTGTTCATGGACAATACTATATCAGTGCAGCCCATTTACAGGGAAAATTTAACCATGAAGATGATGCACTTTCTAGAGTGTTCAGTGATGACTTTGAATCGTCATTGACACCGGTTGTGACCAGTTGCTGATTCATTATCCAGATATGTCAGTGGGTTTGTTTGTATCAAAGCTGAATTTTAAACTAAAAAAAAAAAACAAAACAAAAAAACAACAAAAAAAAAACAAAAAAAAAAAAAAAAAAAAAAAAAAACAAATGTATCGCGTAGACTTGAACCACATCCTTTAGCTATTGATGCTTTTTCCATCGTTTGTAATGAAACATTTTATTACATTCTTACTCCTTTCAGTCTTATGCCAAAAGGCCTTCAAAAGATGGTACCAGATGCAACAGAAGCAGAGTTCATCGCGCCCTTATGGCCAACCCAGGCATGGTGGGCGTCTCCTCTTCAAATAGCATATGGGCCATACCTGTTGTTGCCTAATAAATAAAAACTTGCGTGGATCGACACATATAAGCGTTTTATAGACCTTGCAAGGTTTTTAGGGGAAGCCAAAGCTAACGAGAGGTACGCCTTCATTTGCAGAAATTTCGCTTGTTGTAACAACGAAGGCGTGTTGAAATCATATATGTTAATTAGTTTCATTTGTTTACATTTTCCTCGTGCATATGCATTCGTCACTTAAACTAGGCATTTTTATTCCTGATCTTTTTTATATTTATCCAACACTGTATTAAAAATACGAGATATGCTAAATATGATTTCGATGAAATCTGTATGTGTAAATACCGCAAAACATGAGTATAGGTTGCACAGGATCAGAGGTGGTGAAAGCCACTAGCACAGGAAAAGTTGATGGTAACGAACAATGGCATTTAGAATAGATACTTTATTTACAGGTCAGAGGCATTCGCGATCACATTCTTTTCTTTTAGAGTGGACTTTTTTGAGAATGGAAGCAAAATAATTTTGACAGAGTTATCTCCGGAGATTAAAAACTTTTGCTCTCCCTAAGGTCGCTTAAATTATATTTTTAATTGCTCTAGATAAAACTATAACTAGTACTTTTTTTTTTTTGTTTTACATGGAAATAGCGCGTTGATTCATGGCCTTGAGATTAATTATCACTCACAGTTTACAAATAATAGCCAAGAAGCAAACATGATCCTATGTGTTTTATTTGCTAACTACACGACCTTCATGACAAATGTGACAGTCAATGAAAAAAAAGTGAACATAAATGATGTACATTACAAGAAAATAGCTCTTACGCCATTCGACGGCGTGAGGTCCATACTAGCCACCGCATTCGCGCAGTCTGATCATTGCATTCGCTGCCCGCTTTGCAGAATCTTTTTCGATACTATAGAATAAATTGAAGAACAGCGAAGGACCATATCAGACTGCGCGAATGCGCAGTCTGATCTGGGCCTTCGGTGTTAGCATATAGCATGATGACGGTTTCCCTGCGCTTGTGTTTCTTTACGAACACATCAAACAGGAAAACAAATAAATAAATAAAAAATAAGAGAAAAAAACTTATTAAAAGCCTTTCTTTGGTGATTAAACCGAATCATGAGAAAACGCTATTTTCATACTGAAAATTGTCAATGATTAGAGCCGCATGCGTACGGCGTACGCGCTTATTCTAGTCAAGTAACACAAACCTATACAAGACAATTTTTGTCAGGGTGAATTGCGATTTATATGACAAGACTGCGCATGTGCAGTATAGCGTTGGCATGAGCAGTTTGCATAAGCTATAAGGTCTACGGTTTTCTCGCGAACACAACGGATTACAAAAAAAAAAAAAAAAAAAAAAAAAAAAATGACTGATGAGCTGGTATCCCTTTTCATGAGCGCTTTGACGAGCTTTTGATTTTCTTATAATTATGGGGCGTGTCATGCGAAAACGTGTCTTCGAGCATATGCGGACAGCAAAGGTCCAGATCAGCCTGTGCATTCGTGCATTGATCAGGGCCTACACTCTCCGCTAACACAACCATTGGATAGTATGGAATGTATCAATGAAGGGCAGGTCTGGATGATACCTTGCGCATGCGCAGGATGATGTGAATCCGCACATTTTGCGCATGCTCGAAGGCTCTTTTTCGTTTGACGCGGACCATATGAAGTAAAGGGTAACCAAGCTGTATATACAAATGCATATATTAAAGAGAAAACAAGGAAACATAGCACTTTATCTATTATGTTATACATGTGAGAAAATAGGATTTTATACACGTACAAGTTCAAATTTAAAGTAAGTTTTACTATTTTCTAGCTCATATTATATTCTGATATTTTGTTTACATGTGGATGTATGAAAACACGCGCTTAGTTTTTATACATGACTCGGCTACTCGTATGTATGTATTTATTATCTCGCGAAATTAAACAATATATTTCAAGCTACCAAAAGGAGCACACAATTATGTTGTTTATATTTTTTTAGGTAAACTCTAATTTATTTACAGCTAAGTCAACTTATTCAATCGATAAACTATCCACGCCCCTCCCCACGTCCCCCACGCCAAGAGAGAGAGAGAGAGAGAGAGAGAGAGAGAGAGAGAGAGAGAGAGAGAGAGAGAGAGAGAACAAACATATTGCATCACACTTGTTTTTGACTGCATTGTTGTCTTAGGCGAGATTAAACATTACGAAAACACGCCTATTCAAATATATTGAAAATTTCACCACCAAAAACTGAAAGTTTTCAGACAAAAAATTCTGATATTTTTCCTATTTCTGCTCAAAACATAGATTGTGTGTACTCGTTAGAACCGCCTCGGCGAGGCGGTTCTAACGAGTACCCACAATCTATGTTTTTGAGCAGAAATAACAAAAATAATGTACACACCTGTAAACCCCAGTTTTACTATATAAAAGAGGGGTTTAAGGGGGTCAAAATTATATAGGTATGTTTTCTTGATGACAATATTATATGATAGAAATGGTACAGTTGGTTGGTATACAATAAGTATGAGTTTGAAGTGAAAATCAAGCATTCGATTGGTGGAAAAAGTTGGCAGAGGTGTAAGCAATGTTTAACCAGGAATCAAATATTTCATGTATGTTCTTTGACAATTGCAGAAAATCTTCGTGTCTCTGCTACAAATTAGCAACTCGATGTTCTTGCATAAATATAACATAGTTGGGCCGCGCGAAACGAAAAGGGGTCTTTGAACATGCACAAAGTGCACGGATTTCGTTTCATCACACGCATGGGCAAAGTCTCATCCGGGCATTTGCTCTCCATTCATACATTCTGTAGTATCCAATGGCTTTGTTCGCGGACAGTAAAGGCCCTGATCAGACTAACGGATGCGCAGGCTGATCCGGGCCCGCCATCCGCATATGCATCGCATGGCGTGGCCAAGTTATTCTTAGCCTAGCTCGAATAATGTAAAATTTATTTTTATTTATTTTGACTAGACACATCCAATCCCTTGGTATTTATGTATATTTGTTTTTGTCAAATATATGTATTTATGTCATAAAATTTGAATAAATAAAAAATAATGTAAAATTAACGGATACATGTACTTAGGATCAAAGTCCTGCACTGCTCCATCATTCAATGAATTGTCTATTAACGCTTAGCCCTCTAAGTAAAAGACATTTTGAAATATATTTCTTTTTTTTTTTCCAGAAATTGCAGCCCTGCAAACATAATATGTAGGGAAAATATAGGTATGCAAGGGCATAATCTCAGTGGCTAGAACATCTTTGGGACTATAGGAATGTATTCGAGACACGGGTAGTTCGAGCCACTGAGGGTTAATCGTGGCGCCAGATCAGTAATTTAGGGAAGTCTTTTTGATTTTCTGTACAATAATGGTATATTCTGTGAACTCATTAGAATCGCCTCGATGAGGCGATTCTAATGAGTAAACACAACATACAGTTTCATGTTAAAATAAGAAAATTTCCCTAAATACTTGTTTTTTGAGCTATCGGAAGAAGGGACAAAAAAAAAAACGAGTTCGAATTAGCCACCGTAAACGAGTCATCGGTGTTCGAGTTGTATTGAGCGAGTTTAAAAATAAATGGTTCGCTTGTTGAATATGATTTCAGTTTCTTTAGTTATCTCTATCAATCTTTTATACAACATAAATATGTCTAATGTACGTAATAGCCAAAATTTCCGCTTTTGTTCTCTTAAGAATTGTTTTTTTTATTTGATTCTTTTTTCTCGTTTCATCAAGCCATTAATGAAAAACAAATAAACATAAAAAAAGACGAAGGACACTTGTACTTTTTTTTGATCAAGCCATTAATGAAAAACAAATAAACATAAAAAAGACGAAGGACACTTGTACTTTTTTTTTGATTAATTGTGCATTGATTCTTTTAATTGATTGTCATAAATTCGCCTTCGGAAATGGTTAAAGCATCGTATTTTTGCCTTTAAAGCGGAAAATCAGTGCGCAGCAAGAGTGTTTAATTTGGTTCGAGGTTTTTGACTGCCGTAAAAAGCCAAGACAGTGACAAACAATAAAACGTGTCTTTGACGACCTTTCAAATTTCATTGACTGATAAGAGATTAAAATAATAGTAGCAGAATTAAGAACCAAAAACGTTCAAGATGTATGCATGGTGGCATATTTCTGCTACGAGACAGCTAGATAACTATCGCGGTAATTAAAAAAAAAATGTCGCGATAGTTTTAAGCTTTCTGAAAACTTTAACTAGATAGTTTTAAGTTTCCTGGAAATATTATTGCGATAATTTATTTCCTCGATATTTCGGCACTTTATATTTTTGATACCTATATTCAGACGTCTGTATTTTGGAATAACTTTGTTATTATTGTGTCTGTCAGGACTCAGGAGGCATAACCACTGCACCACTACGCTTGTTATAAAACAAGTTTTATGGAACAGTCTTATGCTTGATTTCTCTAAATGAGGATAGGGTATATTTTTGGTGTACTAGCACTCTCATTATATATAAGGAATTCTCTGGATCCACAGGATACTGAAGCGTGGAAATTTTATTACAATTTAAGATTTAAACAAACTTCAACAAAGAATTCTGGCCAGGATCATTACTGATGCAAGTACTTCAGAAAAAAAAAATGAATAGGGAGAAATATGAAATACCACTGGGCTGAGTGAGGTTCGAACCCTCGCCGGCACCGACAGCATTGTTCCATGAAACTTGTTTTGTAACAAGCGTAGTGGTGCAGTAGTTATGTTTCCTGACTGAAGGGCTTGGCGTTGCCGTCGAGCTGGCGTGGGTTCGAAATAAGCCCAGTGCCTTTTCATATTTCTTCAGATAAATATAAAAAGTTTGTTGCAGATGCGATTTACTTATTTTAGTTTTATTATTATTATTTTTTTTTGCATTATTTAATTAGGTGTTTATGATGTCACTAACTTACAAATATGGCGGCTTTCATGTCATCAGTTTCTAGATTTTAAAAGTCCAATAACTTCCTTATTTCCCAACCGATTTTCGACTTTTTTCAGCAAACTGCTAAGCTTTGTAGGCTTTTAATTATTTCTAGTATGCTTATTTTTGATGCATAATTTCCTTTAACGTAATGGTTGTTGATAGATGTGTTTGCTGATAATATGTACCATGTAAATATGGATATAACAGTTGAATGTGGTTACAATTAACAACACAATTTTATATCACGAAATACATCACAAACCTCACCGAAACAGTATCAATCATAATTTTTTGTAGAACACCAAACGTAAATGAATAATTTCAACCACAAAGTAACCCAATGATACCATATTTACCCTAAACATCCATACAGACAGGTCTGTGCAAACAGTTTAGACCCAGATCAGACGCCACAGAACGTGGCGTCTGATCAGGGCCTACACTATTTGCCACTCATCCAGCAGTTTTTAGAAGCATTAACATGTAGTCAAAATGACTAGCTCAAATTTTAGAATTAGTATGGTAAGAGATATCTATATAATTAGGGTTTGTACGGTAAACCATAAATAATGTAGATAAAAGTAGAAGAGAGCAATTAATGTAGTAATACAGAATTTAATGCCTTTGTTTGCAAATGGACTTGCTCATTCGAAACGTTGGCTTTATGTCGTTTGCGGTCAGAGCTCTATTAGGTGGTCTCTTCAGAATTGCTAGAATCCACATTCGCGCAGGCTGATCTGCGCCATCGTTGTCCGCTTATAGAATCAATGGATACTGTAGTATATGTCGACATACACTCTCCCTTTCGCTGATTCAAGAAGGGCAGTTGTCAGTTTCTGTGCATAAGTACTGATTAACCCCTTAGAGGACTGAGCCTGCGCAAGAAGAGTGGTTAGGTAAACTTACCTGCTCGACATAACCTCAACAGTGTTGACTGGGTCGTTAAACTCCAAACCAACAAAAATTTCGATATATAAGGAAAACTGCAAGGATGCGCACGCTCATCTAGACCTTCGCTGTTCGCATATGGCATAAGGGCCTTTTTCCCACTTTGCTCATCAACTATTACCCGAAAACACCATTTCCTCTGACGTGACTCAATTGATAATTCATCTGCAAAAGCTAAAACAAGTAGAATGTCAATGGCTCGAACATTTTGGGACCATGGGACTTTGTTCTTTACATGGGTACATGTAGTTCGAGCCACTGTGGGTTCCCAGTTAGCATTCTACATAAATCTGTAGCGGGCCGTTATCGGCCCGTTAGCAGACGGGCCGATAACGGCCCGCTATAGATTTATGTAGAATGCTGACTGGGTTAATCGTAGCACAAGGTAGGAGGTTAATGGATATGATTTAGGAATGCCGTTTCCATTTTCTATAAAGTAAATAATAGAATGTTGAATGTGCTCATTAGAATAATTTCGATGAGGCGATTCCGATGAGTACATACAACATCTTCGATGAGTACATACAACATCTTAGTGCATTTCGTACATTTGTTCGATTTGTGCTTGGTTGGTTTTGTCGGTTTCCTCTTTCTCTTGGTGTCTGGGAACGGCTGCGGTTTGTGATTGTGGCACTCCCTGGACTTTTCTCTTACTTTTTTTTTTATACATTTACATGATGAAATAAGAAAATGTCCCTAAAATATCCCTAAATATTTGTTTTCTTGAGCTATCGGAAGAATTTCCTAGGAAGTGAAAAAACATGTGCCCATCAACGAGCCATCGGTGTTCGAGTCATTCATCACGAAAATATATCTATATAATTTTGACCCTCTTAAACACCAGTTCTATAAAGTAAAACTGGGGTTTACAGGGGTATATACTGAAAGGAAAAAGAAACGCAGGGTAAATTTTATTCCTAAATTTCATTCAAGTTTGAAAAAGTTTGTTAAATAATTTACTATGATTACAAAACGGTACATGTATGGAACAAAAGTTCCAAATTTCATTGGTTTGTGATCAACAAGTCTCGAGTTATTGAAGTTCATTGGTCGCTACCCCCCAAATCTTGAAATCAAAATCAAACGGAAAATCAATATCGGGTGTGCTCCGCTCTTGCTGCCGTTGCTGCCCTAATTCTCCTTTGGATAGAGTTAACCAAAGCATTGACAGCTCGCATCGGGATGTTATTCCATTCATCGATCAACGCATTCCTTAGTTGTGCGAGAGTTGCGGGGGGATTTCGGCGCTTCCTAACCCTTCTGTCCAGCTCATCCCACATGTGCTCTATTGGGGTCAAATCTGGACTGTACGGTGGCCATGCTAGTGGTGCGATGTTATTGTTTGCCAGGAAATCCTGCCAAACTCGGGCAACATGTGGTCGGGCATTGTCCTGCTGCAGAATCAGATTACGTTGTTGCACAAGCGGGACTGCAACAGGACGCAAGATCTCATCCCTATACCTTACTGCGGTCATATTGCCCGCAACAATAATCAACTGTGATTTTATCCCGTGAGCAATGCCTCCCCAGACCATAACGGAGCCACCCCAAAACCGATCCCGTTCGACAACACAGGCGTCGGCAAAGCGTTCTCCGCGACGTCGGTACACACGACGTCGACCATCTGCGTCATAAAACCTCATTAAATATTCAAAATGCTGGCACCCATAAAAGCAATTTTGAAGACTTCAAATTCCGATAACTACCTTATTTTACATCCGATTTTGATCAGGGCCCAGTTGTTTAAAACTAACGATGTCGTTAGTTAACGTGTCGTTAAAACTTTGTTCATTAACCCATTGTAGTCTGGAAAGCCCTAGAAGGGTAACTGGCAAACAGTGCATACCCACATCTGACGCCGCAGAATGTGGCATCTGATCAGGGTCTCCACTGTTTGCAAATAGTTCAACCATTTTTCTCTCAGAATATCTAAATCACATAGCCTGGCATACCTAAAATTGAAATCAAAATGTTACAATATATATAGTGGGGGAGTTCATTCAGTCTACAATGGGTTAAATATGGCATATATGCTAATATTTTTGAAAACAAAAGCTACTCACATTTTTTTCCAGCAAAAATACCTGTGAATTAGATATTGTACTTACTAGAACAGTTAATATTTTGACCACTAACGAGCTCGTTAAGCTAACGATGCTTTGAACAACTGGGCCCTGTTTTGAATCTACTCTACAAGGAAGGAGAAATTTTGCTTCCAAGTTATTCTAAAAGGCGCGAATTCGCTTCTTTTTAGCGTAGATCTCTTTGCAGAACGGGACTGGTATGCAGGAAAGCAAACAGGAAGTCACAAAAATGTCTGCCTTGTGAATCAAAGCACAGATAGCATTGCTGACTCGATTGCTTCTTAAGACTGTTTCATTTAATCCTTAACTTCCTGTAATTTTAGCAAACTTTGCAGATCCTGACCAAACACGGCGTTCTGCGGCGTTTGGCCTGGGTCTGCACTGGTTGTCAATGCCCCAACTCTAAGCCCAGTCCAGGTTTTACAGATAATAATAATAATAATAATAATAATAATAATAATAATAATAATAATAGTTCATCTGTCATTACTGACAATGACCAATCTTAATCACACGCGAAAAATGCTACTGTTTGTGTGTTCTAAGATGGCTGATTAGACTAATTCTAGCCATTGACAGTATGTTCTAGATGGATCAACAGAGATCAGAGCAAGACAGTTCTGTTGGTGATGCCTTAGCTCTGGCTTTGCGCTGTGCACGTTTCTGCTCGGCTTCGCTGATTCTTTTTGCCTCATATTCACTAGCACCTCTTCTGATGAGGCCTCGCCACTTTGCGGTCCTGTGCGATTTGTTCCCACGACTCTGTTGGTATGTTGAAGTCCTTGAGGGAGGCTTTGAGGGTGTCTTTGTATCGCTCTTTTAACAACCATGGGAGCGTTTGCCTATTTCTAATTCTCCATAGAGGATTTTCTTTGGCAAATGTTCCTCAGGCATCCTGGTAACATGGCCTGTCCATCTTAACTGTGTCAGTTTCAGAAGAGTATGAACACTCTGCATCCCTGCCCTTTTTAGGACTTCTGTGTCTGGAATCCTGTCTTGCCACTTGGTCTTTAGAAGTTTTCTAAGACAGCTTGTATGGAAGTGGTTCAGTCTTTTGGCTTGTCGTTGGTAAACTGTCTACGTTCGCATGCATACAATAGTGTTGGCAGCACCACAGCTCTGTAGACTTTCAGCTTTGTGTCAAGCCTGATTCCACTGTGATCCCAAACACTACCACGTAGTCGGCCTAATGCTGCACTAGCTTTGGCAATCCTGGCATTGACTTCATCACCAATGCGCACGACTCTTTACAATGTGCTTCCAAGGTAGGTGAACTTGTCTACCACTTGCAATCTTTGACCTTTCACTTTAATGGCGGGCTCCTTGTAAGGCTTGCCAGGTGCTAGTTGATAAACCACTTCGGTCTATTTGATGCTGATTGTGTGGTCATAGCTGTCACAGTAGTCAGATACTTGATCTACATCATTTTGCATCTTCTGTTGGAGCACCCTTTGCCATGTCATCAGCAAAGAGAAACTCGTCTAGTACTGTTTGCACCTTGGATTTGGCTTGCAAACTTCTTAAGTTGAAAAGCTTCCCAGCGATACCTAATAGGTATACCATTGTCACCATCCTGGAAAGCATCTCTAAGCATGGCAGAGAACATCATGCTGAACTGAGTAGGAGCTAGTACACAGCCTTGCTTGACACCATTTGTCACAGGGAATGGATCAGAAAACTCATCATCATATTGCACCTGAGCAAGCATACCATCTTTGAACTGCCTCACCATTGCTATGAACTTGGTCGGACAGCCAAACTTCGCCAATTTTCCAAAGACCCTCACGACCGACTGTGTCAAATGCTTTGGTAAGGTCAACAAAGGTCATGTAGAGGTCAAAGTTCTGTTCTTGTCATTTCTCTTGAAGCTGCTTACCCCTTGTTTTGCTGTGAAGATCATGTCAATTGTTCCTCTGTCCTTTCTGAATCCACACTGGCTTTCTGGTAGAAGCCCTGACTGTTCAAAGTGTTCATTCAGTCGGTTATGTAGAACGCTTGCAAGGACCTTCCCAGCAATTGACAATAAAGAGATGCCATAATGATTATCACACAACTTAGGATTCCCTTTCAGTTTGAATAGGTGGATAATTGATGCATCCTTGAATTCTTGAGGGATGGCTTCTTTTTTCCACATAATGTGAAATAACTCTGTCATCTTCTTTGCAACTGGAGTACCTCCTGCTTTGTAGAGACGGTTGGGAACTCGTCAAGCAACAGATTACATTCCACCTGTGGTAGTCTGTTGATAGCGTCATCATTGATAGATGCTGGCCGATTAAGAACACTATCAAAGTGCTCAGCCCATCTTTTCAAGATAGCCTCTTTGTCAGTCAGAAGACTAGTTGCACTGAGAAGAGGGGTGGAGCCTATTTGTCAGTCAGAAGACTAGTTGCACTGGGAAGAAGGGTGGTTCCTGAGCTCTGGGGGCCATTAACCGTCTTTCGCGCGTCAAAGAACATCTTCATATCCTTTCTATCTGCAAAGGACTGCATTGCATCAGCCTTACTGCTCAGCCAAGAGTCTTGCATATCTCTGAGCCTAGTCTGGACTGTCTTGCACATATTTGAATATGCCGCCTTAAGGGATACTGAGCTGGTACCACTAAGGTATGTTGTGTTTTTGGTGTTTCTCTTTAAAGAGTCCCTGGATTTTGTCATTCTCGTCAAGGCAGTCTTGGTGTTTACGAGATACTGGTCCTAGGGAACCCATTGCTGAAGAGTGGATGGTGCCTCTGAAGACTGTCCAGTTCTCTTCTGGATCATCTGAACGGAGTTCCAATGCATCTAATCGGCTGCAGATATCATTGATGAAGGCTTGCCTGTTGCTGTCATGTTTCAGCTTGGAGACATCCAGTTTTACAGATAACCCTCTTAACACAGCATTTTGACGTCACAGCGACAACAATATCGCGGCTATAAATAACCGTTACCTGCATTTCCTTTGTCAATGATAAACACATGGACATCAACCTTAACGAAATTTTGGTGTAGTATACTTTGGGTCCAATCGACCCAAAAAATGGCGTAGAAGTGCCAAGTACTAAATGTATCTAGTCCCGGTATATAATTCAATATTGATTTCTTCCAACCCTCGGAGAATATTAAAAGGATTTTGACCAGACTGCACTGATGTTCAGGCTGCTTACGGTCTATGGAGTCTGAGCAGTTAATATAAATTAGGCCAAGTACACTTGTTAAGAGATAGCAGTAGCTTTTTCTGTTATCTCTCTTGATAGGTAAAGCGCAAGGTAAACCTTGCCAAATACCAGCTAGGTTATTCCAACTGGAATGTTCTGTTTTTGTCAGGTCATCAGTGGAATTTAACAGATCTTTTAATTTTAGTTTTGTTTCATATTCACATGAAATATTTTTAAGCATTAAACATTTTATTTTATAGAACAGACAATGTATGCTTGCTTTTATAATTAGCATTCCATTATGTATAGCTTTGTTGTTCTTGAGACACCAAATTTAAACATGGTTAGGAGCCAATAATAAAGCTTTTAAAAATCAAAACGAAATACATTGTGAGAAATACATATGCCAGTGTCCCAGCATTAAGCCCTATCCAGGTTTTACAGATAACCCTCTTAACACTACTCTGACGTCACAGCTTTACTGCTTGTCGATAAGGCCTGTGTGCGATTCTTAAACCCTTTCCAACCAGAGTTTCTGAAGTGGACTGTCCCTTCCTTGAACTTGGAAATATATTGATGCAAAAAGGGTCTAAGATCAAACACAGAATGGCAAACAGTATAGATCCTGATGAGACGGCTCGTTATAAGCCGTCTCATCAGGATCTACACTGTTTGCATAGGGATCTGCTTTGGTCGAAAGGGATAAAAGGGGTAAGAGGACAGTATGCACTTGATACTAGTAGACTATACGCCATTACTGCCCAGGGAGACAACATTTGTGAGTTTCTGTCTGCTTTCATGCGAACCAATTCATTGTTTAAGGGAACAGAATATACGTGGTAGATTTTCTGCAAAAAGGCGGCAAGTTTAGTGACTTTCTCTTTGCTTTTTTGCACTCAAAGCCCTTTTTCAAAAGGGATCTACTTTGAAAAGAACGAAGTTGCACCCGAAGGGAGCAAAGTCTTTTCTTTTACAGTAGACCTCTTTTCAGAAGGGGGTGGGGAGGGCGGAGGGGGCAGATCAGTTTAGTTATAGTTCCCTTCATTGAAAGTGTATCTGATTCCTTTTAAGCGCGCAGCGCCCCCACCCACTGATCGAACTAAATAGATGCTCAATCTGAGCTGGAAATTCGGTGTCCGCATGCCAAAGACAAATTTACCTCAATGTGCTGCGCAGATTTGTTATTAATGAGCGCTCTTAAATTTATTGCCACCACACATTTGTTTTTGTTGTTTAAAATCCCGTGTTGGGTAATAAAAGCTTTACTTATTATAAATTTGCATACTAAGTATTTTCCACACTTTCCATGATTCGGTCCATTCCGGAAGTTTAAAGCGTATTTTCTCGTAGCTGTTTAAGGTTACCTATTATCTATTCATCATAACAGAGCCTCGCAACCGGAAAAGCGGGGTGTCGGGATCTGTGATCACGAAATCCCTAAATTGCCAGATCAGCCTGCTTATCTGCACAATGTGTTAACGATATTTCTTTGATATCCACATATGAGCCAGGGCATAGCATTTCCTACAATATTGCACGTGCGCCTAGTGAAGACTCAGATCAGCCTGCATACCTGCGTAGTCTGATCGGAGTCTTCGAAGGGCACTCCGTGGGTAGCCAAGGATGCAAAGCGTCTTCAGGCGACCAGCGAAAGCCCTGATCAGATCCCCAATCCTTCGCCGGGCGCATATGCGGTCGTAGGCTCATTGGATAGAGTACACATTGAATTTATAGCCGTAACTGGATGAGTGGCTGACAATAACCTTATCGGCAAACGCTACAGGGTTCCCTTCTCATGGCGTAAACCAACCTATGGAATAATCAGAAAAAAATACCCCAGAATTTATAATATCACCAAATACTCCTTAACAACTCGTCTGGTACATATTGCCACAAGCCGGCCTCGGTGGCTCAGTTGGATGCGCCGTCCGACTGGAGACCAGGAGGTCGCGGGTTCAACCCCCGCCGAGGTCAGCAACATTCTGTCGTGGAGATTGATCATGAAATATTTTCTACGGTCATTCTCTCCCTTCCGCTGATTCAAGAAGGGCAGTTGTCAGTTTCTGGCGAAAGAATGTGCACACTACTGGTTAACCGCTTCGAGGACTAAGCCTGCCCAGTAAACGTGTGGTTAGGTAAACTGACCGCGCTCGACATGACCCCATTGGGTTGACTGGGCCGTAAAACCTCAACACAAACAAACAAACATATTTCCACAAGCCTGTCCTTGTTGATTACAAGGAAGTACTATTTACTGTTGTTTTATATATATATATCACATTTAGTCTAATATTCAGCACTGGCGGAAGGAGTTGTCAAGATGTGTACGAGCGAACCTGTCAGAACTGAACACTTAATGCCGTGTACTAAACTGAACCCGTGCTCAGTTTTGCAATCAATCCTCAGAGTTAAGGCGTGTATTAAAATGTTTGCGTTCTGACCGGGACGCGTTTAATAATGCACATTCCCTGGATGCATTAATTTTTGAAGTCGGTTTTTAGATTATAATTACTTTCTCACCTTTGAAATAGCATTGTTTTCTTGCATTATTAACGTACTTGAAGTTTCTTACCGTTCTTACTTTCTTTCATTCCTTATTTCCTTAATATGACGTTTTGGCTCTGAGTTATACGAGGGTCCTGCAAAACGTTTTGTCACTGGGTTCGGATTACTTCAGTGCTACGTTTTATCTAACATATTTTTATTACAAACTTCAAAGTATTCCCCTTTACTGAAACATATTTTTGTAACCTTTTTACCCAGTCGCGAAAAGCAGATAAATAGTCTTCTTTTGGTATCTGTTGGAGACACTGATAAATAGCACTGCCAAGAGAACTTCTAGACGTATAATTATTTCCAGAAAGTATTTTCTTCAGCCTTGGAAATAAAGAAAGGTCTCAGGGACTCAGGTCAGGTGAATAAGGTGGATGGTTTAAAACTTTCACCTTTTCAGAAGCCAAAAAAGACTTAACTACCTCACACTTATGAAAGGAGGCGTTGTCATGTAAAAGGTGGACTCCTGAAAATCATTTGCTTGGTCGTTTCTTATTGTAAAACTCTTTCACTTTCTTCAGTACAGAATTCTTGTAGAATCGGCCAGTGACTGTATGACCAGACGGACAAGGCACTGGAACGACTAGCCCACTTGAATTAAAGAAAATTGTGTACAACATCTTTTTCGAACTTATGGTTCTCTTGGCAAAACATGAGCGTTTTTTTATCTTTTCGCTTCCATTGCTTATTATCAGCCCTTCCTTGTGGCTCAAACATGTGCACCCAGGTTTCATCACCTGTTAGCAAGTTAAAAATAATCCGACTATTACAGCCTTTGTATGTTTTCAAAAGTTCCCGGGCACATTTAAGGCGTTGTGTCTTTTGCTCCTCAGTGAGCAAATGAGGTACCTGCCTAGCGCAAACCTTTCTCAGGTCCAAGCGCTTTTTCAGAATTGTTTGCACACTGCCTTCTGATATGCTAGTACAACTAGCTATATCTTTGACAGACAATCGCGCATCCTGTTCGACCACAATCTATATAGCAGAGATGTTAGCCTTGGTAACTGAGGTTTTAGGCCTTCCAGGACGGGTATCATCTTCAACAGGAAATTTTCCAGCTTTAAAAGCTTTAACTCACCTAAAAACTGTGCGCATTGAAATGGTCTGAGGTCCATATATACCACACAATTTATTAAATATCTGCTTTGAATCTATATTAAGCCTAATGGGCATTTAATATAGCTACGAATTTCAATTTTCTGGTCCATGTTCCATTGTAACAAGTGAATTGGTCAGTGTATATGACTGCATCTATTTCAATTTGAAATAACTCGGTCAGTTGGAAAGCAATTTGCACGAAATAAACGGGTATGGTTAGCTATTCAACACACCATTCAAGTGCAGAGAAGCATTTTAAAATATACCTGGGATAAAACTAAGGAAGCCTATTAGTGACAGAACTTTTTGCAGGACCCTCGTAATGTCTGACTCGCAATCGAGTAGTAATGAGTTCGAGCTCTGTGACAGGTGCTGAATAAAGGACCCTAAACACTTGACCAGGGCCTACACTGTATACGTAAAATACAGCATTCTTTATTCTTTTTTTCTGAAAAGAAAACAAGGATAAACAAACTAAAGACGCCCCTAAAACCTGAAATGAACCTGACCAGTCTATAGTAAAACCTCAGTGACTCGAACACCGATGATTCATTTATCGTGGGTCATTCTAACACGTTTTTGAGTCCCGGGAAAATTCTTCCGACAAGTAAAAGAAACAAACATCTAGGAATATTTAAGGATTTTTTTTTCTAATTTTATCATAAAATGTATGTTGTGTGTGTTCTCATAACAATCATCCCAATCGAAGCAATTCTAACGAGTACAATCAACATCCCATTATTTTATAGTAGATCGAAAATACATCCATATATTATTCCTGTTTGTCTCCTAACGTGGAGCTATGATAAACCCTTATTGGGTCGAACCACCTATATCTACAACTTTCCATGATCCAAACGATGTTCGAGCCATTGAGGTTCGACTGTATAATGAAGAAGATTTTATTTGTATAAGTCGATTAAGCCGAAAGATCGACGATAAAGAATGCCGGACACATGCAACTGATTATGTCTACCAGGCATAGTTATATTTATTTCGAATAATATGAATTTAATAGGTGCTACCTATATCCGTGCGTCAAAATTATCACCACATGCTTCGTAGGTGGTTAAGCCAGATCTAACTGAATTTGATTTCAGGCCACGCTTGACTTCTAATCCACTGCATGAAGTGTGATATATTGCCCAAGTCAACGATATTTCAGTAGTTCAGATATTGCCTCGAAATTTGTGGGACTTTTACCCGACCCGATCCTGCTAAGTTACTAGCAGCTCTGCCATGGAGGCTTTAGGCAGCCTATATATTTCGCGGGCCCCGATGGGCGTGGGCTATGCTTTCCGAATACCGAAAACTAGTGTATGCCGATGCTAGGTACAGCGACAATATACTAAAAAAGGCCGCGATCGCAAATTTTGTAGTCTGACGTCATAAGTCTCGTGATTCAACCCTTGCAATCGGAATACTTGGCGTTATTGGCTGTTTTGTTGCTATTATCGACACGGCCGCCGTGTCAATAGCCTCTGACAAATCGCGGAACGCTTACTGTTTTTCAGGATAAGCACCGAACCACCTACGCGTTTCTTGGACCATCACATTTTTGGTCACACACATCACTGGTCACATAGGTAGTCTATAGTAGTGCGTCTGCACGCCCAACCGCTACGCGGTTCGGGGAACTGCTACGCACTTAAAATAAATGTGAGAACGCTGTTCAATCAAATTTATGAATAGACAGCCATTTTGACAGTGATAGGCAATGTCAATTGCTCATATTTAGACCACGACAGGTCACGCCTGTTGGAATCAGACAATACTTTAGCTAAAAAGGACTGGATAAACTTGGTAGACATCCACTATTTTTACAAAGGAGACGACTTTATTGAGTTCCTGTTTGCTTTCCTGCACACCAACCTCCTTCTGAAAAGGGTTCTCCCCAAAAAGGAAAGAATATGCTCCCTTTCTTTCGTTTTAGAGCAGAATCCGTTTTAGAAAGGGAGGGTGGGGGCGGGGCGCAATTTTCACAGATCTGCCTCCATTGTTAGTGTATCAATTCTCCTTATGTTACTGAAATGAGGCATTTAAAGTAAACTGAAGTGAACGCTCTTGTGTTAGTCCAGTAGACGTTACCAAACTTTATTTGTTTCATTCATTGTTGGTAACTAGCTTTGGTTGCATTGTGATCATCTCGTTGGGGAAGAGGAGGCTGGTTGCTTTCCTCTTCTTTCCTTTGTGGCACATATGCTGCCTGTCGTGTTTGTTTACGTTTTCTCTTGCTGTCATTGATAGGCTATGTTCTTTGACAGTGGTTCTTCCTGGTTATCTTCTGTACTATTTTTTCATGTGAAAATGTAAACTTTGCTTTGCAAATGTCATTGCTTACAGCTACAGTCGACCTTAAAGGCATAGCTAAAATGAGACTAAACATCACGAAAACACGCCTATATAATTTTGACCCCCTTAAACCCCACTTTTATATAATAAAACTGGGGTTTACGGGGGTATACATTATTTTTCTTATTTTGTTGAAAAACATAGATTGTGGGTACTCGTTAGAACCGCCTCGATGAGGCGGTTCTAACGAGTGCCCACAATCTATGTTTTGAGCAGGAATATGAAAAATATCAGAATTTTTTATTTGAAAATTTTCCCTTTTTTGGTTGTAAAATTCTCAATATATTTGAATAGGCGTGTTTTCGTAATGAAGTGGTACCACTTACTAATGATTTTATTGCTCCTATCTAGGGGCTATACAAGAGACATCAAAGGTGCATCATACAGAGGTGATTATAAGATTTCAGCAGGGTGTTGTACGGAGGTCTTTTTAGGGGTAATAAATAATTTGGAGGGGATATTACCTATGAATCAAATAAATAATACGCTGCTGGCCAGCTGTAGTTTACCACCCCCCCCCCCTCACCCCCTTGGGTGAATTTTAAGACCATTTTCTTCGTAAAGCCTACTATCTTGCGAGTATTTGGCAGCATGTTAGCCATCTGGCGATGGGCGTTACTTAGTAATAGCATGTTACATTCGATATCCCTCCAAAACGTATTATACTATAGGAAACTATTAAACCTGTGAGAATTGGAACAAAAGTAATTATATGTTCCAATTAAATATACGAACTTACAGAACAGCCCACCAGCTGCAAAATGTAATATTTTAAAATTCTTTTTGACCTTATATGGCTTTACGCATGTTACATTTTCTACTGTACCATTCTGAATTGAGTATTTTAGCTCATATAGTTCATTTGCATTGATTGTACGCTGCCCCTGTGACTTTAGCTTTGCAATTTAAGATAAGGTATTTAGATACCCTTTCAAAAACTGCCAACGTAATCTCTCTAGCTTTTATACTTTGTCAGTTATTGGGTTTTAAGCAAAGTCACCCCACTGTGAAATGTAATGTTGAAAAATAATCATTTTCACATATAATCACATCAAATGCAGCCTAGAAAATGCACAAATAATGTGCATTCTTAATATAGCATTATATCTTAGTTATGTGAGATAGATAGGCGCATTAAAATCTGTCCCTGCCAGATCATAAAGCCTATAGTAATGTAGGTAACACCTAAAATATCTACATACTGTGGACTTTGATGGTTTTCTGTATGGTATTCTGCATTAGTATTTAGTGCCTCTGTTTTTTGTTATTTAGAAGTTTTTGTAAGCTTTTTCAAAAAATGCAGATTTAATGCCGCTGTTCTTTGTCAGTTACATATAGTCACTACTGATAACAATAATTGCTATCTGATTCAAGACCAGTTTTGAATAATTGCTGAATGATGTCTTGAAGTTTTCAAAGTATGGCAAATGTTTATAATTTATGTTTAAATAAAATATCTACAGACAAATTATATGTCAGACCCTCACATGGCGTTGCTTAATAATGTATGAATGGTAACATATGTAACGTTAATGTCTTAATTTTAAGGGATTCTGTTTCTGTAAAGATCTTTACCTGTACCTTTAAATTTTGAATTTATACTCAGTTTTAGAATAATAATTTACAGAATAAGATGATAGAAATGACACTTTTGCCTTATTCATTGTGTTACATTATTAGGCGTGTTACATTATCAGGCGTGTTACGTAGACAACTCAATTATATGCACTCTAACTTACTAATGTATATGAACTCAAGAATTTCATTAGTACATTAAGAAGATACAAATTATAGCTACACTAATGTTGTTTATTGTTTTTGTTTATGACCTTCAAATTTTATTTAAAAACATAGCACAATATGCAGATTCAATTTTTTTCTGTTACTTGTTTAATGTATGTAATATAAAACATTATTTCTGATTAAACAATATTGATACAAGCATATTCTCATGCCAAGAAGTGCATATATTTAATATCAGAGTGGTATTTTAATGTAGTCCCAATTAAAACAAAATATTCACTTTTTTTGTGCGCTCAACGAATATCTAAGGAACTGAGCTTTCTTCGTGCAGACTGCAAAGACCAATCACACTGAGCGGAAAATCAGACTGACCCGTGTCTTCGCCAGGTGCACAAGACAATTGTTAGTTTTGTCATGCTGTGGCTAAAATACATTAAGATAACACAGAATTAATTATATAACATTTTGCCTTACGGTAATATGATTTTTGCCCAAAACAGTGTTGCTCTTAGAAAACAGAAAACAATAATCCTTTAAGATAAGTGTGTAAGATTAGGCAAATTTAGAAACATGCATAACACAATGAAATTAAATATATATTAGAGCAGTTCAGTGACTTCAACGTCGTTAGATATTAACTCCACTCTAATGTTGAAAACAAAAATGGTATGCAATTTTCATCTGTTTCATGCGTATATTTGTACATTTTTCTATTATAACATAAACTACCGATACTTAGCTAAAGCTCATGAACAAAAAGAAAGAAAAAAATAATAAATAAATAAAAAAAACTAGAGGCCTGTATTAGGCTGATCATCATATATGATATATTACATTGTGCCATGTTGGCCATCTTGGATATCAGATCAGATAGCCTTTAGCAATTTAGAATCTGATGTTGTTTGAAGAGTTTCAAGATTGCCACCATGGGTGCAATCTTGGATATTGGAACTGAACGATTTAGCAATTTTGAATCTCCATGTCATACCGATACCTACCTTCAAGTTTCAGCGCAATATGACTTACTGTATTGGAGGAGATGTGGTTTGAAGAATTTCCAGATGCCTGCTATCTTGGACATTAGAACAGAATAATTTTGGCAATTCTGAATTTCCATAACACCCCAATGCCTCCCGTCAAGTTTAAGCTCAATCATACTTACCGTTCGGGAGCAGATGTGATTTGAAGATTTTCAAGATGGCTGCCATAGTGGCCATTTTGGATCCCAGAATGGAACCATTTAAGAAATTATCTCCCTGCTGCCGGGATGCCTTCTACCAAGTTTCCGCTCCATCCGACTTACTGTTCGGGAGCAGATAACAACTGAAAATTTTCAACATGGCCGCCATGGCTGCCAACGTGGATACGATTCTGATGGAGATGTTTAAAATGTGAACAGTTACTGACAGACATACGGATGAGGGCTGGACCATGGTCAACAGACCATAGCATAAGCTCCATGTGAGCTAACAACAGAAGATCTTCAAAAATGCTGCTGCGGCAGCCAATGTGGATATCGTAACAAACTGTTTTTAGCAATTCTGAATCTTCATCTCACCCCAGTCCTCCCACCAAGTTTTGGCTCAATCTGATTTACCATTAGGGAGCAAGCGAGGTTTGAAAATTTTCAAGATTGCCACCTTAGGACCATCTCAGATATCGGACCAGAACAATTTCTGCCAACTCTATGTCATCGATGCTGCTAATCAAGCTTTGGCTCAATCCGCATTACGGTTTGGGAGGAGAATTTCAATCTTAGATGTCGGAATAGAAGTTCTGAATCTCCATGTCTCCCCAATGCCTCCCACCAAGTTTCAGCTCAATCTGACATACCATTTGGGAGCAGATGTCGTTTCAAGATTTTCTTGTATATCAGAACGGAATGATTTTAGCCATTCTGAATCTCTATGTTGCTCCGATGGCTCCCATCAAATTTCAGCTTAATCCGACACGGTTTGGGAGGAGATGTCGTCTGAAGATTTTCAAGATGGACGACATGGCGACCATCTTGGATATCGGAATGGAATGATTTTAACAATTCTAAACCTCCACCATGTTTGGGCTCAATCTGACTTAGGGTTCCGGGGCAGATGTGGTTTCAAGATTTTCAAGATGGCCACCCAGGCAGCCATCTTGTATAGCCAAACGTAACAATTTTAGCAATTCTGAATCTCTATGTCCCTCTGATGCTTCCCATCAAGTTTCTGCTCAATCCAACTTAGGGTTTGGAAGGATATGTCGCTTGAAGAATTTCAAGATAGCCGCCATGGTGGTCATCTTAGATATCGGAATGAAACAATTTTATCAATTCTGAATCTCTACGTCACTGTGATATCGCCAATCAAGTTTCGGCTCAATCCGACTTATGGTTTGGGAGGAGATGTCGTTTGAAGAATTTCAAGATGGCCGCCATGGCGGCCACCTTGGATATCGGAATGAAACGATTTTAGCAATTCTGAATTTCTATGTCACTGTGATGCCTCCCATCAAGTTTCAGCTCAATCCGACTTACGGTTTGGGAGGAGATGTAGTTTGAAGAATTTTAAGATGGCCGCCATAGCGGCCATCTCGGACATCGAAACGGAACGATTTTAGCAATTCTGAATCTCTATGTCGCTCCAATGCCTCCCATCAAGTTTCGACTCAATCTGACTTATGGTTTGGGAGGAGATGTCGTTTGAAGAATTTCAAGATGGCCAATGGCGGCCATCTTGGATATCGGAATATAACTATTTTAACAATTCTGAATCTCTATGTCACTGTTAGCCCCCCATCAAGTTTTGGCTCAATCCGACTTACGGTTTGGAAGGATATGTTTGAAGAATTGGCGGCCATTTTGGATATCGGAACGGAACGATTTTAACAATTCTGAAACTCTATGTCGCTACAATGCCTCCCATTAAGTTTAGGATCAATCTGTTTCATAGTTGGGAAGAGATTTCGCGGCTATCTTGGATATCGGAACGGAACGATTTTAGCAATTCTGACTCTCCATGATGCCATAATGCCTCCCACCAAGTTTCAGCTCAATCCGACTTACGCGTCTGGAGGAGATGTCGAAAATGAGAAAAGCTAATGACGGACGGACGACGGACAACAGGCCACGGCATAAGCTGATCTAGCAAAGCTCCAGGTGAGCTAAAAAAAAAAAACAGAGATCAATATATTGGATATAATATATAATTAGCTGTAGTCAGCATTACATATTTACATATGACTTTAAAATTAACTCTATGAAAGGACCTAGAAAAGTTATTCTTAGTGTCAGAATATGCATTCTGAGTAGCAGAAGTTGTATTCTAAGCACGAGAGTATACCTCAAATATGTAAATTTGAAGACTGAGCAGTGTCTGGGCAGATGGAAAATAGCTTTAAAGAACACAGGACTTTAATAATGGTAAGGAAAATTCATTGTTTTGTCTTATTTTGGTAGGGTCTGTCTTTAGAAGCACAATAAAAGTTGTAAAAAGTCTAAGCGGAGATATGAAAGAAGTCTGATGAAGAATAGCAGTTAAAGTTGTGTTACATAGGTTACTAGACATGTTAGGCAAATGACAATATCTTATAATGGCATTTTATATGGTACTAAACTATTCACCTTAACAGAATCAATGACCTCAAGCAGGTACTCGGTCTTTGTCATGTCTGAATTTGTTTGTGTTGAGGTTTTAGGGCCCAGTCAACCCAATGGGGTCATGTCGAGCGCGGTCAGTTTACCTAACCACACGTTTACTGGGCAGGCTTAGTCCTCTAAGCGGTTAACCAGTATTGTGCACATCTTTCGCCAGAAACTGACAACTGCCCTTCTTGAATCAGCGGAAGGGAGAGAATGACCGTAGAAAATATTTCATGATCAATCTCCACGAAAGAATGTTGCCGACCTCGGCGGGGGTTGAACCCGCGACCTCCTGGTCTCCAGTCGGACGGCGCATCCTACTGAGCCACCGAGGCCGGCTGTCATGTCTGAAATTGCAATGAGAATAAAATACCTTATCGTATCTTGGTATCAGAATAATCTAGTAATAAGTGGTATATCAGAGGTAGGGACCGAAGGTTATTTATATCTCATTATAGTTTCTTGGCAGCTAAATCTAATTTGGACTTTGCCGTAAGGCATATAAGGCATCATTTAAACATGAAAAACAAAATGTATTATGTCCATTCTGTTTCAACTATAATGATACATCCTTATCCTAATGGTATCAACATGTAATAAGGAGGATTGATTAATGCTTATGTTAATTTTTATACCTCTGGTAGGGTGGTAGTAAGGGTCTCCTGTACTTATAGCAGGTAGGAGAAAACGCGCGCGCGCGCGTGCGTGCGCGCGCGTGTGTGTGTGTGTGTGTGCGTGGGGGGGGGGGGGGGGGGACATGTAAGTATTTCTTCTTTTTGTACAAAGCCATCCGCGTATACCTCACCCTTTCCTAATTCTCTCTTTCCTCTCGTTTACTAGCTATTCGGTCCCTTTTGTCCATTTCTCTGGGAGACGACAAAAAATGAAACACAAGCTTTTCAAAATGTCTTCAAATATATATGCGTTGTTTTGTTTTTATTATTCATTTACAGTATTAATATTGAATTTGGAATTATAAGAAAGAAACCATTTTCGACCAGCAAAAGGTGCACTTACAAATGTAATAGCAGAGATCTATCCATAATTTCGAGTGGTGTTAATAGTGGAATTTTAATGTATATACTTAACTGATTAGACATCGAATATATTTTGATTTTAATATGCATATCATTGGCAGCAGTCTTTATAAATCAATCAAACATTCTAAAAATGACAGTTATTACTGTTTTATTTGAAATCATCAATTTTGTATGCATTAGAAATAGGACTTTGTCATGAGTTTTCGTGAGTGTCAATGGATTTTCGTGGCATACGCGAACAGCGAAGGCCAGATTAGACTGCGCTGGTGCGCAGTCTGATCAGGGCCTTCGTTGTCCGATTACAGTATCATAGCATACTGAAGGTCAAATCGATATAGCAAAGAAACTTTTAAGATCATGTGGCTTCGCTGACTGACCTTGACCTTTACTGTTTGCATATGCCCAAAAGACACATTTTCTCATGTAGTGGCTCATTTGCATATGTAAATTAATTAAAATATGGAAAATTAAAGCCTTTGGGCTCAACAGAGTGGATTTTACCACGCACAAAAGTTTAAAAGGTTCTTAACTAGGGGATCGTATGGAATACATATCAACTTTTTGTAAACATAACATATTTGAGCAGCAAAGAATCGAAGCATTCGCCAACTGCTTATAAATCAAAGAACAGACTAGGATGCATTGTTAAAAATTGAAAGTCATGATGAGACCGCGCAGAGGCGTTCACTTCTTTTGTCACTTTTCTTTTGCCTTTTGCGCGCACCCTTCTATCCCTGAGTTTCTGAAGTGGACTATTCCCTTTGAATAAAGTCAGAACCATTGTTCGAAATAGGGGTCCCGGTCAAAATCAAAACAGAATGGGAGACCGTGTTGATCCAGATGAGACGGATCATTTTGAGCCGTTTCACCTGGATCTACACTGTTTGCAAAAAGAATGTTTTAGTCTGCAGAGCTGAAAAGGTTAAGTACTCAATAATGCTGGTTCATAAATGTGACAAGGAAAAATTTGATTCGCATAAGTATAAAATTGCAACCCATGGTATACATCACGAAAACACACCTATATAATGTTGACCCCCTTCAACCCCACTTTTATATAGCAAAACTGGGGTTTACAGGGGTATACATCAATTTTCTTATTTCTGCTCAAAAACATAGATTGTGGGTACTCGTTAGAACCGCCTCGCCGAGGCGGTTCTAACGAGTACCCACAATCTATGTTTTGAGCAGAAATTTGAAAAAAAATATTAGAATTTTTATCTAAAAATTTTCATTTTTTGGTGGTAAAATTTTCATTAGATTTGAATAGGCTTGTTTTCGTAATGTATGATTAAAATATAAGGATTTTATGATTTATATTCAGAACAGTGTCAAGCCAGCAATATATTATGCATTGTATATATTTTGATTTTGACGACATTTTATATCAGCTTAACTTGAATACCGTATTACCATAAGTATTGGGACACCTTAACTCCTTACCATACTGTATTTATCATTATTATTATTATTTTTTGTTTTGTTTTGAAAACTGACCTGTTTAACTATGACCAGTACATGTTTATTATACGTTGTGAAAGATGTGAAACTGTATAGTTTGTTTATTATATGTTATGAAAGACGTGAAACTGTACAGTTTAAGTCTGAATCGAATTTCTTGTCCTAAAATTTGAAAACAAGTATATTTTAACTACCTATTGATGTGTCTAAAATAGTGCTGAATGAGTGGCAAACAGTTCAGACCCTGATCAAACGTCGCGTTCTGGGACTTCTGGTATGTGTCTCCACTGTTTGCTCAGTCCTGTCTGTCCCAATATCTAAGACTATTACGGTATTAACCATTGCCATGTCGAATAAATTAAGATGGCACGCCCAATTTTAATTGTCAGTCAATCAGATAACTTAATTCAGTATGTTGATACAAATTCACATACTGAATGACAAACAGTACAGATCCAGATCAGCTGCTTTCTGAAGAAGTCATCTGATCTGGAACTACACTATTTGCAAAGGCAGGGCGTATCCGGGTTCAGCAGGAACAGGCTTAACAAATAAGGACTTAATATTCAGAACACTGTCAAGCAGCCAATATGTGCATAGAATTTGTTTTAACCCATATCTTGCTGAACACGACGTGCCCTGTCTTAGCAAAACAGTGTAGATCCAGATCAGTTGGCTTCTGAAGAAGCCAACTGATATGGATCTGCACTGTTTGTCATTAAGCATATGCATCTATATAAAAAACCTGGATCAGGTAATCTAATTGGCAGAAAATTAGAAGTGCGCGTGGCATATTAATATATTCAGGATGTACCCGGTAGATTGTGTGCCATTTTAGACAAGGGAGACAACTTTTGTGACTTCATATTTGTTATACTGTACATCAAAGTAAATAAGTAAACTCACCAGTAAGCATTCTACATAAATCTACAGCGGGCTGTTATCGGCCCATCAGGGTAGCTGACGGGCCGATAACGGCCCGCTATAGATTTATAAAGAATGCTAACTGGGGCTGGGAACTGATAAATTCAGATCAACATCAACTTCTAAACAGCAAAGGGAATGACAGACAATTACAATTAAACAGACACAAAAGGAACAGATGACAGGTAGAGTTGGCAGTCCTTTACCGAAAAGGTGGTAACTCTGTTACCCAAAATTAACCGAATATATCTTTAACTTTGTAACACATAATTGTTAAAAGAAAACCATTTGTTAGTGTAACACTACAGAACATTTAACAAAAAGTACCGCATTGGAACGGCCAGTAATAAATTAGGGGGGGGGGGGGGGGTGGGGCGGGGGGGCGGGGGAAGGGGGGGGGGAAGAGGGCGCGGCTAAGCTAGCTTTACGGGCTCCCCCCTGACCTCAGCTTCCATTGTGGTAATGAACATATATTTGTTCGGCCTTCGTGGAATTCTCATAACTCATTTATGAATTATTACGATCAAACCTTAAACCTTTCTGAAAAGAGGTCTACTCTAAAAAGGTTTGCCTCCATTAAGAGCAAATCTACATCCTTGTCATGCTGGATAAATTAAGATGCCACGCCCACTGCCACGCCCACTTATCATTTTCAGCCAATCATATCCGGGTTGTTGACAGAAATTTAAAAACTGAATTTGCAAACAGTGCAGATCCAGATCAGTTGGTTTCTTCAGGAGCCAGCTCATCTGGGTCTTCACTGTTTGCAAAGGCAGAGCGTATCCGGGTTCAGCAGGGACAAGAATTAAGCTCCTTTTTGGAAGGAGACAAAAACGGTTTTGGCAGCGTTTGCTTCCCCTGAAAGTGTATCAAGAAGGGTGGTAAAGAAAGGAAAAAGTTTAACCCTTTTTGCCCTGCAGACCAAAAGATCCTTTTTGCAAACAGTGTAGATCCTGATGAGACGGCTCATCATGAGCCGTCTCATCAGGATCTACACTGTTTGCCATTCTGTGTTGTATTTTGACTGAGACCCCTATTTAGAATAATGGTTCTGGCCAGAATCAAAGATGGAAGAGTCCACTTCAGAAACTAAGGGATGAAAGGTTAACGGACTGAGCATAGCATTAGTACTTCCTCTCCTGCATTCGGTGGAATCGACCTATAGGGATCAGGGTATCAAAGGTGGTGAGGACTGGAACCAGCAAACAGTATACGGAAAACAAGGGATATATCTAATGAAAAGCTTGACTATGATTGGCCAATAATGGACGAGACAGTGTGAATTTACAGCAAAAATATATTTCATTCAATTGCAGACCAATTTAAATTTGTCAATGGTATTTTAGTGTGCTATTGTTGAAAGATTTGACCTGGTAAATCTTCTTTTTTCCTTTTATTTTTTTTTTATTTTTTTTTTTTATTGCCAAAATGAGGCACACGTGTTCAAAGGTAAAAAAAAACAAAACAAAACAAAAAAAAAAAAACAACAACAAAAAAAAACAAACAATAACCCCGCCCCCCCCCCCCCCCCCCAAAAAAAAACAAAAAAACATGTCGACAGACCCCCTTCGTTTTGTATAATGTATTTTGTCAATCTAAGGTTAACCTTTAATTTGAGACCAAATTTAAAAGTCAATGGATATTGTGTGAGTCATAATTTAGCTAAATGCTGTAACGGAAGCCTGTAGTTAGGCTCCTGGTCCATGTATGCCACACAGCCCATCCAAATTAATTGAGCCAGCGCACGACAAAACCTACAATAAGATTTGTGCGACCAGCGAAGACTTAGATCAGCCTGCATTATCTGCGCAGTCTGACCAGAGTTTTTGCTGATAGCATGTGCCTTCTTCTCATGTGCCTCCGGGCTATTCAGAGAGGAATGAACGAGAGCCCTTGCCATCCTGGGTGGATGTAAAGGCTGATCTTTGCTGGTCACACAGTAGACTGGCTCCAGTCTCCAGTGACCAAATATTTATTCTAATAATCCTGTTTGATAATCCACTATAATAAAACCAAAATAATATCATAACTATAAAGGCTGGTCACACAGTGACCAGCCTTTATAGTCATGATATTAGTTTGACGTTGTTTTAGTATATTATCAAACAAGATAAAAAATAAATATTTAGTCACTGAAGACTGGAGCCAGTCTAGTCACACAGGTCTTATTGTAGGTTTTGTCATGCGCTGGCTCAATTATTTCAGTTTGTTTATCAAGGGGACTGGATACACTTGGTGGATTTTCCGCCATATTTTAAAAGGGAGACAACTTTTGTGACTTCCTGTTTGCTTACCTGCACACCATGGTCCTTCTACAACAGAATCTACTGAACCCCTTGAGAGCAATTTCTCTCCTTTTAAATTAGATTCCTTTTCAGAAGGAAACAAAGCAGTTTGTACAGAGTTACTACTCTGAAAATGTACATATTTCATAGCAACAGATAAGGCGCTTTTTTCATCCGAAAAATGTTGATAACTTTCTTATTTCTCCATGAAAACATATGTTGTGGGTACTCATTAGAAGCGCCTCGCCGAGGCGCTTCTAATGAGTACCCACAACATATATTTTTGTGGAGAAATAAGAAAAATATTATTTGGATACCCCTCTTATCTGTAGCTATGATATTTCTCTTGGCCCCAGAGATACAAACTACAGTCGAACTTCAATGGCTTGAACATCTTTGGGACCATAGAAATTTGTTCTAGACATGGGTTGTACAGGCCACTGAGGCGTAATCATACTGGCAGGTCAGGAGGTAAATTGCGATAATTATTGGTTATGTTGTGTGTACTCATTAGAATTGCATCAATGAGGAGATTCTAATGAGTACACACAACATATACTTTCATGATGAAATAAGAAATCTTCTATAAAAACTCTTAAAATTTATTTTCTTGAGCTATCGTAAGAATTTCCCAGGGAGACAAAAAAGAGTTCGAACCAGCCACACTGAACGAGTCATCGGTGTTCGAGTTACTGAAGTTTCACTTTTCTCATTTCTCCATGTATACTCATTTCTCCATGTTTAAAATTCTGGTCACCTGATGCATTTACTAGTTCTTACAAGTTCGGACCTTTTCGCGTGCTACTTGGAACTAATTCACCCATTTTAATCTGGAGACCACAATAATGGTAATTGGCAAACAGTGCAGACCCAGATCAGACGCCGCATTCTGCGACGTCTGATCAAGGTCTCAACTGCTTACAAATGGTTTAGCATTTTTTTTTCTTGGAATATCTAAATCACACAGCCTGAAATACCTTAAGTTGAAATCCGATTCTTCCAATATATAGTGTGGGGAGTTCATTCAATCTGAAATAAATTAGTCGCATTTACAGCATTGAATTATTTACTTGAAGTAGCAATCCGTGTATTTCTGTACAATAACGCAAAAAGCATATTTTCAGCATCGGGAACTTCAAATATTGACAATATCTACGCTCCAACTATTTGTTAATTGTAAAACAGATACCTTTAATGAGAGAAAATCAACTTGTCATAAAACTGTATTCCTTAATATAATTAACAAACAGAGCTACAGTGTGGCAATTAATATTATGCATACAAACTTGGTATGAAACAAGGCCAGGTACTAATATTGTCATTATTATAATTTCACGTTCAATTTGATGTCAGTTAACATTCTTTACAACCACTTAATGACATTATGAATTGATTTATTATGTCTTTTACAGAGAAACATCCTCAGTCTACGGTTGGAGGTCAAATGATATTGGTGGTGAATGGCTGTACCAGAGAAAATGAAAATCATGAAATTCATCACTAGAAAACGGATTTAATGCACAGTGCTCTGGGTAAAATTTTCAGCGGACGACATATTGAAACTTTTTTCTTATTTTCCATAAAACAGGATTTGACAGTTCATGCAAATTGTCTCCACTATGGACAATTTGCATGAAATTTCAAATCCTGTTTTCTTGAAAAAAATAAGAAAAAATATCACCAATTTCGCGTCTGCTGAATTAGCCAAGAGAGTGGTATAAGTTAATATAAACGCATCAGGATATAAATGGTTAACGTTATTAAAGTATTTATAATCATAACTCAATTATTATATTAACTGAACTATTTACATTTATTAACAATGTCCCAAAGTTCCATGATCGTATGTGCTGAGTGTAAGAATATGAATTCAATCTATTTTGTGATAAGTATAGTTTTGCTGTGGACTCAACACACTGTTAAAGGGCAGGGGCGAATGCTGATGCCGCCTGGGCGCTCGTCCATGTGGAGAATGGGATATGATACACCGATGAATCACAACGACAACGTTCTTAATTGTGGTGGAACTTTGGTAAGTACATTTCGCTAAAGTACAGTTGACTCGCGTTATCTCGTCCTTGCTTATCTCGAATACCTGCTTATCTCGAAGTGAAAATCTGGTCTCTGCTTAAACATGAAAATTTAATAACAGGTAACAAAATATTGTGGAAAAGAGGAGAAATTGCTCCTAAGGAGCAATTTCTCCTCTTTTCCACAATATTTTCAATATATCTCTAACTTCAGGAGTCAAATTACATATACATTTGCTAAATGTGGTTGTTCGATTTGTTTTTCCTCGGTTCTGCAAATCTGATATGTAGAGGTACGGATATCTCGAAGTATTTCAGAGAGTCCCTTGGAATTCGAGATAACGAGAGTCGATGATAAAACTTCTATAACCTCTGTGCTGGATTTCCTTAATTGCTCTCACGATTGCGTCTCGTACTTTTAGGAGACATTGGTTTATTGGGATAAACTTGACAGATAATTCGAAGAACTAATGCCACAAAAAGTAGATGGTAATGAGCCATCTGGCCTGAAACTACGTTGTCTACCGAGTAAATCGTTTCATTACCAAAGCTACTGTATAAAGTTGTAAAGAATCTTTTGCTATTGTACGGCTTTGTGGACAGGAACCACAAGTGTGAGTATCATACCGGCCAATATATCAACTGGCCGGTCACGTTACGTTGTCTACTCTTGTGGCACGACGAGACAGCGTTCTAAAGGAAAACTTTCTTTGCTCTCCTAGGAATTACAAACTATATTTCTGCAGAAATTACCAAAATAGCTCCAGATATATTATACAGTTACTGCTCCTAAATATAACAGGTATGTCTCCTAAATTGATTTTTTAAATTCTGTTCTATGGTCTAATATGCTGTGTACTAGCTGGATTATTTCATGGCTAGAGTATAGTCAAAACTGCTGGCACTCTATGCTGTGGACGAACTCATGCACTACAGCACCTCGTGCCCATGGTTTTTACTATACGCCAAACAGCCATGAAACAACTGTAAAATAATATCACAAAATGATTAGCTAATACTGTGTGTCAATCTCATTTTATTTAAATATTTCTTTTTGTTTCTCTTTTTATCAGTATCGATACACTAAAGCCAATGGAAAGTGTGGGACATGTGGTGACCCATGGGACTTAGGACCCCGTGAAAACGAAGCTGGTGGAATTTTTGCTAGTGGTATTGTTACCGGTGTATATACTCCCGGTTCAACCATTGATGTTGTCATTGATGACGTTATCGCCAGTGGCGGTTATTTTGAATTCCGTTTATGTGATAATAAACAGTTTGCTTTACCTGATACTCCAGAATGTTTTGAGAATGGATTGTTACCTGTTAAAAATTCAGCTAGCAGGTTCTTTAGTATGAAGAATGGTGAAAACAGATTAAAGTTGATTCTTCCAGCAAACTTGACGTGTGAACACTGCGTTCTCCAGTGGAAATATAGAACAGGTAAAACATTATTTTTTTAATTATTTACCGTAGTCGACCTAATTACCGCATCATGTCCATAGGGTTTCCAAAATTACTTGGAAACCGCATTACGAAAACATGCCTATTCAAATATAATGAAAATTTGGCCACCAAAAAATGAAAATTTTCAGATGAAAAAATCTGATATTATTCATATTTCTGCTCAAAACATAAATTGTTGGTATTCGTTAGAACCGCCGCGACGAGGCGGTTCTAACGAGTTCCCACAATCTGGTATTTGAGCAGAAATAAGAAAAATAATGTATACCCCTTTAAATCCCAGTTTTACTATATAAAAGTGGGGTTTAAGGGGGTCAAAATTATATAGGCGTGTTTTCGTGATGATATAGTATAATATTCACCCAGTATGTGCACACTTAATTCTTGTCATGCTGAATAAATTAAGATGCCACGCCCACTTCTACTTGTCAGCCAATCAAATTACTTATTCCAGGTTGTGGATACAAACTCACATACTTATTGATAATCAGTGCTGATCCAGATCAGTTGGAAGCCATCTGATCTAGATCTACACTGTTTGCAAAGGCAAGGTTATATCTGGGTTTACGAGGATGAGAGTTAAAAAGGAACGGTCAGCAGAGGATTTCGTGAGAGGAGAACTTAATGAATCTTATGTGATATTTATTTTTCTGATTTCCTTTATAACAGTATGTTGTGTGAACCCATAACATATGTTTCTACTGAGAACTGGATGGATGTAATGGCAATAATCGGGAGACTCGGAAATTACTGATTGTGCGCTTATAATGGCAAGTGCGGTAATTACGTCGATACACCATTCGCTTTCTAAATGGGTCAAGTAAAACAAATACAGTCGACTCTCGTTATCTCGAATTCCAAGGGACTCACTGAAACACTTCGAGATATCCGTACCTCGACATATCAGAGTTGAGAGAGTGAGGAAAACAATAAATTGAACAATTACATTTAACAAATGAATATGTAATTTGACTCCTGAAGTTAGAAATATATATATAAAATAATGTGGAAAAGAGGAGAAATTGCTTCTTAGGAGCAATTTCTCCTCTTTTCCACATTATTTTGTCACCTGTTGTCATAGTTTCATGTTAAAACAGGGACCAGATTTTCACTTCGAGATAAGCGGTAATTCGAAATAAGCGAGTTTGAGATAACGAGGTTCAACTGTATATCATTAAGATTATACGCACTAGTACAGTCACATCACAATATCTGTCAGCACTAGATCTATTATGCATTGTGTCTTATAACTCTATAAGCCTATAGCGAAGGACATGTGCAGATTGTGAGAAAATGCACCGAAAACGTCTAATTTATTTATACATTATTTTAGGAGGTGTACACATTTAGCTAAAACCGCCATTCTTCCAAGTGGTCCTCTGAGACATGATATATAAAACTAAAACACAATATACATAGTTGACAAATGTACACATTGATTGGTAAATAGCTAGGATGCATTAAACTCATGAGTGTTCTTATGCTTGACGTCGATCTAAAGATATCAATTTTGTGTTAGGTATAACAGTTAAAGTCCTTCTTCATGGAAAAAAAAATATTTTCTTATTTCACACACCGCGAAAAAATTGCAGTTTGCATAACGAATAAAAATCCACCACGAAAACACGACTATATAATTCTGACCCCCTTAAACCCCACTTTTATTTAGTAAACTGTGGTTTACAGGGGTATACATTATTTTTCTTATTTCTGCTCAAAAACGTAGATTATGGGTACTCATTAGAACCGCATCGTCGAGGCGGTTCTAACGAGTACCAACAATCTATGTTTTGAGCAGAAATATGAAAAATAGAATTTTCGACCGGAAAATTTAAACTATTTGGTGGTAAAATTTTCAGTATATTTGAATAGGCTTGTTTTCGTAATGTAAAAGGTTGCATTTGGAAACAAAGAACGCACAAAAGAACGAAAATCGGAGACACGGTTTTATTAGGTCTTTCCATATTCAGCAATGTACTTTGTGAATTGTTTGTGTTGAAGTTTTACGGCCCAGTCAACCCAATGGGGTCATGTCGAGTGTGGTCAGTTTACCTAACCACACGTTTACTGGGCAGGATTAGTCCTCTAAAGCGGTTAACCAGTATGTTGCACATTCTTTCGCCAGAAACTGACAACTGCCCTTCTTGAATCAGCGGAAGGGAGAGAATGACTGTAGAAAATATTTCATGATCAATCTCTACGAAAGAATGTTGCCGACCTCGGCGGGGGTTGAACCCGCGACCTCCTGGTCTCCAGTCGGACGGCGCATCCAACTGAGCCACCGAGGCCGGCTGTACTTTGTGAAGCAGCATACGCCCACTAGCATCGGCTTAAGAACTTTATAGAATCTGGAATAGTATTAAAGCATTTTTTTTACTGTCACTGTTTTGTGTACTTAGCAACAATAGTTCTAAAATCTCCATTTCTAGAAGTTCTGTTCAATAAGCAACACTGTTCACGTTCTTTTCTTCTTATGGCATATAAGCCATAATGTAAGAAACTAAACCTTGTACATGTATGTCAAGCAAAGTAAATATCTAAAAGGCTGCCTTTGAAAACAAAGAATACACAATACAACGAAAATCGGAAATCTTGATTTTATTGAGTCGAACTATGCTTATTTTACGACAGTAATCTGACCAACAACGAGTGGATACGAAAGTTTTCGCGGTCATTTTATTTTCGCGATTTGTTACTGAGCGTGTATTCAACATGCACGCGAACGCTTTCCAGGAATGTAGGATAATATCTGAGGGGCTTCGATTTGGTCAAATTACCGTACTTTCTCAACGTATTCGAATCGACGGACCAGAGCAAAGAATGTGGACCTAGGTCAGACGCCGCGATTTGCGGCGTCTGATCTGGGTCTACAGTTTTTGCTCTGGTCTGTCTGCACTGTTCACTACTCACCCAGCAATTTTACACTCATGCACAGGTGGGAAAAATGGGACTTGTTGAAGAGAAGAATATGGTAAAGATTAAGGGGTTTGAATATTTAGGGTAAATACGGTATCCCAAATTTATCAAATTTATCCAAAATTTCCCATAAAAATGAAATTTTGAGTTAAAGAGGGGCTCGACTGACCGCCCTTCCCCCCCCCCGCCCCCCGTCTCCCACCCCACCTCATCCTCACCGAGCCCTCTGAATCCACCTCTGGTTTCTACTACATTTACATGTTAAAAGAACACCTGTGACATCTGCTGTCCAAATTAAAATAGCTTCCGTCATTATAACTGCATGTACGCGCATATTTCTGGATTTTCTACAGTTGCTAAGACCGTTAAATGCACGATTCGATTATGCGGTGGACAGTCTTATTATCCGACGATGGACAGTTCCATAATCTGATTTTGTGGTGGACAGTCTCTTTATACCACCATAAATTGGACAGACCCATTATCAGATTATGTGGTGGACAGTTTCTAAGGCTGGCTAAGAAATGATAATCGATTATCAGTCCTGCCATTGTGATCGATAATCGATTAGTAATCACTAAATATTTGGTCATAATTTTACCTGTCTGAGCATGACTCTTACCATATGTTATACTTTATTGTATGTATTTGGTTAGACAGGCATAAGCAAACATTGTAAACACAGATGAGACGCCGCAAACGCGGCGTCTCATCAAGGTCTACACTGTTTGCCACTCAGTCAGCTATTTTTAGACACAACAGTGGATAGTAAATTGTACTTGTTCAAATTTTAGGTTAAGTATGGTAAGGAGTTGAGGTGTCTGAATACCTAGGATAACTATGTTAAAGTAACAAACACAGAAATCGAATGACCATTAGTAGCAAATCAGTAATGATAATCATTTTTGTGGAATTTATCGATCAGTTAATCGATTATCCGATTAATTGTGCCAGCCTGAACAGTTTCTCTACTAGACTATAAGTAAGAAGTCCCATAAACGGGTTCTGCGATGGTAGTGTCATTGTACGATTATAATGGGATTCTGCCAGTCTTATAGTCTTATAATCTCGTGGAGATGGACAGTCTCACAACTGCATTATATGCCCATAGTGGGTCTCTGCCGTGCACAATCTCGAAATCTGATTATCGGATTATAAGGATCGACAGTCTCATTATCTGATTATATGATGACCAGTCTCATAATCGGATTATACGATCGCCAGCCCTATAATCTGATTCTGCCGTATACAGTCTTAAAATCGGACTCTATTGCGGACAGTATCTTAATTGGATACTGTCGTGGTCAGTCTTATAATCGTGAAAATGGTAGACAGTCTAATGATTAGATTATAGGATGGATAGTCCCATGTAAATCGGATTATACCATCGACAATACAATTGTCGGATTCCGCCGTGGACAATCTCATAATCGGATTCTATGATGGGATTCTGCCGTAGTCAGTCTCATAAACGAATTATACTAAGGACCGTCTCAGAATCGAATTATACAATCAACAGTCGCAATAAAGGATTCTGCCGTGGTCAGTGTCATAATCGGATTTTGTCACTGACATTCTGACATTTTGTCACTGACATTCTCATAATCAGATAATACGGTGGACAGTCTCATAATCGGATTATGTCGTTGTCAATCTCATAATCGGATTATACGGTGGACAGTGTAACGATCGGATTATACGACTGACAGTCGCACAAACGAATTATACGATCGACATTCCCATAATCGGATTTTAAGGGTAGACAGTCTAATAATCAGATTATACGATGGACAGTCTCACATTGGGATGATACTATCGACAGCCCCTAAATCGGATTGTGTCGTGGACATTCTCTTTATCGGATTATACTGTGGACAGTCCCATAATCCGATTATACCATTACGAAAACACGCCTTTTCAAATAATCTGAATATTTTACCACCAAAAAATGAAAATTTTCAGATAAAAAAATTCCTATATTTTACATATTTCTGCTCAAAAATATAGATCGTGGGTACTCGTTAGAACCGCCTCAATGAGGCGGTTCTAACGAGTACCCACAATCTATGTTTTTGAGCAGAAATAAGAAAAATAATGTATACCCCTGTAAACCCCAGTTTTACTACATAAAAGAGGGGTTTAAGGGGGTCAAAATTATATAGCCATGTTTTCGAGATGCGTTGGCAGTCACATAACTATTATGCAGTGGACAATCTAATTATTGAAATACAAGTTTATTAGTTTATAAGAGTCTCATCATGGTTAACATACATTTACATATGTACAACTAAACAAAGTTACTTTTAAAAATAAAAAAAAAAAAAAAAAAAAAAAAATAACCATGCCATTCTATAAAGAATTATAAGAGACTATCACAGCATTTTCTATACAATACATGCTAGGATCATGTGTACAACAATACGACAATGCATAAAATATTAAGATTGTCAGATTAATTACACTAATCATTCTTCGTTTGACGACACGATTACACGTATCGTCAACTAGACGGCGTCGCCGAGGGCAGAGGACATGTGGCAGACCCAATGTCTAGGCAGCATACCCCCTGCCCCTGCTGAGACGCCCGCTGACACACCCATCATGCGGTCGATCAATTAGGATGATGAAGAACCTAAAAGAAAAGATGTAATAAAAACATGCAACATGTAACATATGTACAGATAAACAAAATTGCTATTTAAAAGATTAACCATGCCATTCTATAAAGAATTATAATAGACTATCTTCGCATGTTCCGGACAATCCGTGCTAAGAGCATGTGTACAATAATTTACATCAATGCATAAAATATTAAGATTATTAGATTAAAATATATTAATCACCCTACACTTGACCACACGATACACGCATCGCCAATTAGACGGCGTCGCCGAGGGCAGAGGACATGTGGCAGACCAATGTCTAGACAGCATACCCCTCGCCCTGGTTGAAACGCCCGCTGATACGCCTACCATGCGGTCAATCGACTAGGATGATGTAGAACCTAAAAGAAAAAAAATATTATTTCATTATAAAACGTATTCAATAAAATTATGAAATGATCAATAAGACAACTTATAATAAAAAATTAATGATACAATAAAGAGTTGCGCGTCTGAATGATTTTAAAACAGGTTTAAGCACATAAACGAATCAAACTAGGATGGCTAAACAGTAACTTCATTTTCTCAATATCATTTAAAACGTTAAAATTACAGTTAGGCAGCAAGGAGTTTGCATTAGAAAATAAATTGTTCCTGAGATCACGATAGGTTTCACAGTGTAAAATTACATGCATTTCGTCTTCAACGGAGCTGCAAAAAGGGCATAATCGTTGATTCACATCGAGGTTTTCATACCGTCCTGTTTCGATTTTAATTGGCGCGACCCCGCAACGGAACTTTGCAAATGCTGAGCGATGCCTAACAGGAAGAAACAGCTTACAGTATTCTTCTACTTCATAACGAGACTTAAATAGTCTATAAGTTCTCAATTTGTTCCGACCATTACCAGAACGACCAGTGTCCCTGTGAATTTTAGAGCTCCAGTCTCGGACATGTATGTGCAGTAAACCTTCTTTTAATTTTGTCAATAAAGCATGTACGGAGAATGGCACATTAACGTCAACATAGCGGTCAAGACCGAGTTGCCTATACATTTCTTTAATAACAAATGTTTGGTTTTTGCAGTTTCTATTTGCCATACGATCTGCCCAGATAAAAACTTGTTTATTAATACGGTTTACTGTCATACGACTCATTCTGCCCCAGTAATTACCAATACAATTCCACTGTTTAATGAACGCGGGGTCCCAGCCCATATCACCTGAAACAGCTGCGGTGGACGTGTATTTCCCTACCCCAAGGAAGAATCTCATCGCCCTATTTTGTACCGCATTAATAACGAAAAGGACCTCGAACCCCAGATGGCTGCGCCATAACTAATCACTGGCCATACTAATGTGTCGTATAATTTACTAAAAACATCGTAAGACATGCCACCAATACATTTATATTTAGCGATCAAGAGGCCAAGAGCACGACTGGCACTCTGAGAAACACACTTTGCGGTAACATTATAATCCAAATATTCATTAAGCGTGATTCCCAGGTATGTATACCTGTCCATAATGGTGATATTATGGACACCGCCCTAGAATCGACCTAAAATCGACCCTAGAAACTGAGTTTGGTCGGAAATGGACGACATTGCTGTTTGCGTCATTAACAGACATTTTGTTTGTGGCGCACCACTCATTTAGTAGATCCAACATACATTGAAGATCATGGGCAGTTTCGCAATAAGGACAACGTCATCAGCATACATCAAGATACTGACGAGTTGATCATTTACTGGAACACCCTTGCCCAGTGTCTTTACCTTCAAAGCTAGGTCATTTATAAATAAATTAAAAAGAACAGGAGATAAGTTACAGTCCTGTCTCTAGCCGCACGAGACATCAAACCAGTCCGTTGTTAGATTATTAACTCTGACACAGCAAGAGACAGACGTATACAATGACTTAACAGCCCCCAGCAATTTGCCTCCGATGCCTACCCTTTTCGAGTTTTCCCCATAACAGGCCCCTATTAATACAATCATATGCCTTTCGGAAGTCAATGAATGCACAATACAATATGATGGACAGTGTCATGATCAGATAATGCGTTGGCTAGCCCCATTTTGTCACCTGTACCATAACTTAATGATAACTTCTATAAGTACAGTTTTAAGTACAACTGTCACGTCTGCTTACTTTCTAAATAACTATAGCTGGGAGAAATATTCGACGCTATACATTTACGTATGCAAGTGTATCAATCCTCTTTAAAGAATTTTGAAGATACTGTAGAATATATTGACGGGCAAATAAAATAAATTCTAAAAGGTTGCCTTTGAAAACAAAGAAAACAAAACAAACAAAAAAACAAACAAACAGGAGACTCGGTTTTAATAAGTCTCGTCATATGCAGCAATGTAGCTTGCGAGTCTGCATAAGCGGTACATGATTTTAAAGTAATCAGCAGGGGCTAAATGACCCAAAAGGAAATAAAAATATAATCTGCATTATGATGAAGTACGGGGAGACGTTTTACGGCCGCCACAGGGCACTTAACATCAGATGCGGTTAAGTAAAGTAAAATCTAAACAGTTGCCTTTGGGAACAAAAAAACACACAAAGGAACGAAATCCGGAGACTCGGTTTTATTATGACTCTTCACATGCAGCAATAAAAACTCAGAGAACATGGTATGGGTGCACAGTATAAGCTTGACATTTGCTGATCACAAATGCTTCATAGAACCATTTTCGCATGACGTGACTCCTAAAACAATGCATTTCTTTGTCGTTTTAAAATGACTGACAGCTAAGGCACATAAAACAATATGTCGCTGTCAATCGGTTAAAAACAATACTGCAAAATAATGCACATTGTGGAAAAAAGGCCTTTATGTCATATAATAACAGCGATGGTACAAATGAGCGTGCGCATCCATGCAGTCGAATATAGACAGCACCCTTTGATTATGTTAACACAATCTGATCAGGGCTTGAGTTGTCCACAAATTGCATATGAGCCCTTTCGTGTCTTGCGCATCAAACTGTGTTGTGCCAGAGAAAAGGGGTTTTCGGGATCATTATGCAAAAAGCTAAAGAGCTAGCTCACCCTTGCGGTCATTTGAGTGTATATGGTTCGAATCTGATCTCTTGCCTTTTTATCCTGTTAGATTTTGCTTTTTATATTATTTAACAACATAAAAAGTCAACTTATTTTTCCCCGTCTAACATACTTTAAAAAAACTGATATTTTCAGGATAGATATCTGCATACAAGATATCTATACATTGATATTTGCTGGATAGGTATCTATGCACAAGATGTCTATACACTTATATTGGCTGGATAGGTATCTATACATAATACATCTATACAATGATATTTGCAAGATAGGTATCTATACAAAAGATATCTATACCTAGATATCTGTAGGATAGGTATCTATACATAAAATACCTATGCACTTATATTGGCTGGATAGGTGTCTATATATAATACGTATATAAACAGTTATTTGCAAGACAGATATCTATACATAAGATATCTATACACAAATGTTTGCAGGATAGGTATGTATACATAATATATCTATACCCTGATATTTGCTGGGTAGGTATATACACATATCTATACACTGATATTTGCTTGGTAGGCAGCTATACACAAGATATATATACAGTTATTTGCCGGATAGGTATCTATACATAATAGTGAGCACAGCTCGCAACGCGCGAAGCGCGTCGCGAACGAAGTGAGCTCTACGGTAGAGAATATGGTCAAGGAAAAGTAACATACAACGATATATATACTTCCAGCAGAAATCGCTCTGACCAGTTTCTTCCTTTTTTCTTCCCGGAAGTTGTCACTGGAAGTTGGCAGGACTGGGGCGGACTTGATTATACCGCTAGACACAAAATTTGGGTCTCGCTAATAAGCGTCACGAAGTGACAAGAAACGAGTTTCAAGAAGTGTCACGAAGTGTCACGAACATATTTTTGCTGATTGTTTTTATTATTTATTATTTATCAATTTTTTATGTACTGATATTCATTCTTTAATGGTGCTGTGAAGGGCTTTTGAAGAGACTACAGATAGGTCTATGCTGTGCTCGCATTTAGGCTAAGCCTATTTTCATATTAAAGCTATGCATTGATATATGCTGGGTAGGTATCTATACACAATATATATACACATTGTTATTTGCCGGATAGGTATCTATACATAGTATACCTATGCATTGATATATGCTAGGCAGGTATCTATACACAAGATATGTATACACTGATATTTGCTGGATATGTATCTGTACACAAAAGATGATAAATATAGGGTTCTTATCTAGGCATTTATAGATTTTGTTTGAAAACTACATTAAATTCTATCAGAAAAAGATTTCATTTAATATTTTCAATTGTTTACAACCTCATTAAGTATAAAAAATGGGGATGCTTTTGATAATGGTTTTGAAATCATTATACGTCTTTATCTGCCTTGATTTTTATTCCGCTCTAAAGAAGCCAACTGATCTGAATCTGCACTGTTTACCATTTAGTATTTGAATTTATATCAACAATCTGGATCAAGGAATCTGATTGGCTGAGAATTATTAGTGGGCGGGGCATCTTAATTTATTCAGCATGACAAGGGTTAAAAATAGATAAACTGATTCTAAAAGAAATGATCACTGACAGCAGTGTCACACCCACAAAACTGAATATAAAAATTTATCATAGGTGTGATGGGTAGACAGAAAAATCCGTCCCGAGGATCACTGTCTGGCCGAGTGATGCCAGACTGTGATCGCGAGGGACGATTTTTCTATCTACCCCGCACACCCATGATAGATTCTTTTTCTTGCACACCTTTCATTTCTGAACGTAGATTTTTTAATAATGCAGTCACTTCGATTGCTGACGTCCGCCATATTGTAATGACATTACTGTGGCGTTTCATGACGTCATTACATTCAGTGACGTAAACCTTATCGATGATGCACGTGACGTACATTACAACCTGCGCATATCAAACATGTGAGAATTATCGATTTTTATCTTACCCTGGGTAGGATAATCTGGGTAGGAGAAGAATCTCTATTCCAAGGTTAAATCCAGAATTTCTTTATCTGGTTAACTACACTATAGTGTTGTACGGGGAGACGTTTTACGACCAGCACACCGAACTAATACCAGCTGTATTTCAGACAAATTTTTTTCTGAAACTCTGAGTTTTTATTTGTATTTTACTCATTGTTTTACTGTAACAATGTATTATATTTCAGCTGAACATTACGGTTGTGACAAACAAGATGGGAAGGAAAGATGCTGTTTTGGTTGTGGAGAAATACAAAATGAATATTATGCTTGTGCAGACATCGCCATTTTGCACGAAAAATCAAGTGCTTATAAGAGCCATAATAATAATAATGTATTGCGACATAACATAGAAAGTCACAAACTGACGCGAAAAAGAAGAGCGCCAATGCAAGAAGGCATTCAAATTATGGCGTCTGGTCCAATTTCCACTAACGCGTTACCATATACTCCTATACAAAACCGTAGAAGCAGCAGGCTTACCAAGAGCATGTTATCTATATTACCGGGTGACGTAAAATGGAGCTGGGGCGCATCACCAAAGCGGAACCAACGTGATCGGAAATTAGACCGAAGTAGAAATGGACAGGTGATTGGCTCAATTACTATACCACATAGAGTGATAGAGACTCGCAATCTTAACGGCCAGGTTGGTGACGAAATTATTATAAATAAGCCGAACAGTTTTACCGGAGTAAGTAGACCAGAGCCACCTTTGAGATCAATGATTAAGGTAGATCGACCCGTAGTGACTCAGATATTCCGCAGGGGAAATGGCCAGAAAATAAGATCGACACAAATGTTTAGATCAAGAGAACCAAGCAATGCACGACGTCTGTTCATAAGCCCTTTAAGTCCTACAGCCGATGCACTCATGATACGTTCATTAAATCGGAAAGTGATCTCCAGATACTCACCTTTGTCTGGATCGTGCAAAGCGATTGGTCCGTTCAGAACGACGGAAATGGACGATTGGTGCAACACTCAGTGCAGGGGAGGAAACTGTGTGATCAATGAGTGTTCGTGTAACGGTAAACGTAAGTAGAATAGATATCATTAATTATATCAGTTAAGGGGAATAGATACACTTGCAGGGGATTCAACTCAGGAAAAAATGTTTTTGCTCCCTCCTAGAAAGGGATCTACTCTAAAGGGAAAGAATCTGCTCCCCCATGGGAGCAATTTCTTTATTTTTATTAGACCCCATTTGATTGGTTTTGTTTGCATGCAACAAAACAAACAGGAAGTCACTAAAGTTGTCTCCCTTGTATAAAATGGTGGCAAATCTACATTTCTAGTCCTCTTAATAAGAAAAAAACTATTTAATTTCTGCCCAGAAATCTTCATTGAGACCTTCCCTTTCTTTTTCATTATTTTTTAAACTAATCTGGAGAGAATGATCGTGTGGAAGCTAAACAATTAGATAATGGAAAGCAGCATACTTGGTTTCATTGAGTCGTTTCATGAACAGTAATAAAATGTGCAACACTATTTAGGCCCTGGTTGAGCGAAGTTCTATTGCCAAATCAAAGTGAACTCAGGAATATATTCTGCCCGATAAATTACTGAGTTCACTTTGATGTATTTGAAGTACGGGGAGGCGTTTTACGGCCGTCACACAGCCCTTAACACAAGATGTAATAACGGTAAACAAATTCTGAAAGGAGGGACTCTTGGGCATAAAATCACATCCAGTACTGAATAAACATAGCAGATTCAGTTTGATAGAGCCTGTTCAAGAACGGTAATGTAACAGTGCTCCATCTTCATGGTCAATGGTTGAGCGATATTCTTTTTTCAAAATAAATCAAAACAAAACAAAACAAAAAAAAAAACAAGCCTGCTGTTTCTAGACTTTGTTTTGTTCTTTATTTCAAAATGATTTCCTTTTCGCTATTTAATTATTTCTATTATTTCAAATTGTTCACGTCTTTTTTTTTAAAGAGTACTGACCTTAATTGGACGACGTGTAGCTGACCTTTTTGTTCGCTATTTGTAAAGGTTTAGAGATGTTAGGCATTACACCATATATAGTCGTCTCTCATTATTAAAACTCAGAAAAGCAACAAAAATAGTGAAGTAACAACATTGAAAAGCTGATTTAAACGTGCAAAGTCCTAAAATTTCTAATAACGGTTATCCCTTTATACCCTATTTATATCCCCAGCCCCGGCAAACTGTGTTGTGGGGTATATTGTTTTCACGATGTCTGTCCGTATGTCCGTACGTCTGTCCGTTACGTTTTAATCATGGCGTTTGTGGGGGATGTGGGGTCGCGGGGTAGGGGGGGGGGGAGGGTGGAGGGAGGGTATCTTTTAAGCACTTCTTACTGACCTTTCTTGTTTCGCTATATATTGGGAAACATGGGGTACACATCTCATAGACTCGTTATGATAAATTATCTATAACTCCAACGGCTTTCAAATTACAGGCAAATCCGTGGATCCATGCGCAAACTGCCCATATGGGCAATGCGCAAACACGAAGATGGAGCTGAACAACATATATCCAGGGATCTTCAACAACTATTCCACATTTCTGGAGTGTAGCAACTATGACAGGATCTATGGTCTAGGAACTTATAAGGTATTGGCGGAAGGTCTACCGGAATGTGGCCATCCCCGCTTTAATCGCTTCAAGAGACAGATCACCATTCCGATAGATGAGGAGTATGGATGCTGTGGCACGTAGGTGGATTTTAAACTCATTAATACGTTAACACACACTGTAAAAATATTCCAGGAAAATAGTAAAACTGGGGGTTTGCGGAGGTGTACATTATTTTTCTTATTTTGTTAAAAACATGGATTGTGGGTACTTGTTAGAACCGCCTCGCTAAGGCGGTTCTAACGAGTACCCACAAACTATGTTTTGAACAGAAATATGAAAAAATATCAGAATTTTTATCTGAAAATTATCCTTTTTGGTTTGTAAAATTTTCAATATATTTGAATATGCAAAAAAAAAATATATATATATATATATATTCCAAGAAAGGTAATTGGAAAAACTTGAATGTGCATCATCGGTAACATATGAGTAGGAGGCTTAATACTTAACAAATACATGAACAAAAAGAAAAAAGAAAGGTAAAAAAGAGGTAACGGCAAGAATCCACGACATCAACCTGGACAAGTTTTTTTTTGTGTTTTTATGGAGATAAAAAAAAAAAAAAAAAAAAAAAAGATAAATAGAAGTCATAGAATTCTGATTAGCTTTACTGAACTGGTCAGCCCTGGTCACGCATTTTCTATCGAGTCGTGTTTTAGTAATGAATTTTAACCATATCATCGGAATAGCTCTATGTGGCATTCCAGGTGCTGTTATATCCAGTCAAGGCTGTCAGTGTGCATTTCTTTTCCATAAAACAAGCTTCAGTACTGCGGGTAAGAAATCGTTTAAAAGCATACGCGGACGGACACACAAACGAATTGAAGACGGGTGAAAAGTGAGCTCTATATATGGCATAGTACGGATGTGCGCGTCGAATGGTCCCTCTGTGTTCAGCGTTGTCAAGTATATACCTCCTACTCATATGTTATCGATGATGCACATTCAAGTATTTTTCCAATTACCTTTCTTGGTGCCATCTTTAGACTAGGAAATAATTGTCATAGGCTATCTATTGTATTACATGCACTATGTTGTATATTTTGTTTTTGTACATTGTGTATTATATAATGCGAGAGTTAATAAGGAAATAAATTACAAAAAAAGCAAATCACTCGCGAGAGTTTTTCAAGAACTATTTTGCATCTCCTGAACGGTCATTGTAAACCCGTCCTCTGTGACCTCAAGTTAGGGAGTATTCGTTGTTTTTTTTCATTGACTAGACTTGATATTAGATTGAATATTGAATAAATTATATAAATAATTATTTTTTTTATAAGGAATCGAATGTATAATATCAACCAAGTACCCAGCTACCATTCTACGTAAATCTACATCGGACCGTCATCGGCCCGTCAGCTACCCTGACGGGCCGATGACGGCCCGATATAGATTTACGTAGAATGCTGACTGGGTAAACATTTCAAAAATAAAAATGTATTCAAATATAAGTCCTAGTTATCTTTCCGCTCTTGTACCACCTTCTATCAGCGATATTTCTTCATATAACTTAAGAAATGCAAATAACTTGCAAACTGTTGAAACACGAACACGTCAATATTATAATTCTTTTCTCCTTTCTGTGATAAGAGAATGGAATGGTTTGTCGGAAGAAACAAGAAACGCCAGTTCAGTTAGTGTCTTCAAATCACGCCTTGACCAAAACGTAATTGTTCCACAAATACCTAAATACTTTTATATTGGCGATAGACGTCTGCAGATGTTGCATACACGTCTTCGAACAAACTGTAGTGCTTTAAATCAGGATCTTTTTCGTAAAAATATTTCTGACACTTCACAGTGCATTTGTGGCAGTACGGAAACCGCTGATCACTTTCTGTTAGAATGTCCCCTTTACCATGGACAAAGACAAGAACTTTTCCAGGTAATCTCACTCATTTGCCCAATTTCTGTTGACGTTCTATTGTTTGGCAACAGCACTGTAATTTATGAAAATAACGTAAAAATTTTCGAGGCAGTTCATAATTACATTAAAAAAAGTAAACGTTTTTAATCTTACCTTTTCATGGCACAGTTTTCCTCATTGTTGAGTGATGCGAATACAATGTATTATGATACCGGTGAAATAGGCCAGAGGAAGTATAAATACATTTAGTATACAGCAGGACAACAGGATTATAAAAGGATTATAGTGTATTTGGCCATTTTTTTTGTTCTCGCGGCGCAGAAGGCGGTCCCTACTCTTCTAACACACTTTGTTTCTCTTCTTTTGTCTTTCTTTCTGCTCTTTCGCTCCTCCACATGTCACTTCTTTCATTTTTTCCTCCTTATCATTGATTAAGTAGACTATTATTATGTTTTTCTTTTTTTCTTTTTTTTTCTGCTCTTCTTCATGTTTGTTATGTTTGAACATATAAGGTTCTACTTTCGCTATATAGTAATCTAATGTTATAATTAGTATATATTGGTAGATATGTCTGATGAATACGTTAACATATTTACAACCTTGTGCCGTTATCGGATATATTCAATTATATGCACGAGGAGAGGAACTTCATAAGCAATTTGCTTTCGTTCCAATCCTAGTATTTTGTATATTGTTATATTTATTGATGTGCCATTAACTCTGAATAAAATATGTTTAAACTAAACATTTCAATATTTTTACACAATTTTTATTCGCATAGGCCGCAATCTTTGTTGTGCCAAAAGACGGCTTGAGAATACCTTGGGGATATTCGTCACCGTCCACCGAAAACTGTCAAAACTCAATGGAAGGTTTGCTTTTGTTTGCGAGTAACAGCGACCGTCTCGATTAACTGAACGCAGCCCGGGTGAAACCAAATTGCATGTTTACTGTTTGCTCCAGATAAGAGGGGCTATCCACATGATATTTCGTTTATTTTTCAAGGAAAACGTATGTTGTGGTACTCATTAGAAGCGCCTCAGTGAGGCGCTTCTAGTGAGCACATTCAACATACGTTATTGTGCAGAAATAAGAAATATATTAGTACTTGTTAGTTGAAAAAAGCGCCTTATCTGGAGCTAAGGATTATGACAAGATCTTAAACATTTGTTAACATTATCGGGAACCGGGTACCGGCTTCCAAGATGGCCGCATAAACCACATGGTCCAATTTTTAAATGGCATCTTCCCCGAGCCTGTTGCAAAAATATTAGTGCAGATACTCAGGAAAGGTCACAATCACGAAGCACGACCTTCTCAAGGTACCGAAAGAAGGAGCGATGGGGAACAAACAATGACAAAACAAACAAAACATATGAAACCACAGACATACGAACAAAGAATAACTGCAATGGATAAACCCAGTAACCACCTTGGATCGGTCACCATAAAAAACTACTGGGGGTGGGGGGCGGCTTAAACCAGTTTTACTCGCCTGAATCCTCGCCCTAAATTCTGATGCAGCTCGGTCACCAATGGAGTCCTCTACCTCATCTGTGAAACACCAGTGACACACATATAATCACAAACACTGTGATGGAACAAAGCAAAGAGCCCAATGGCGATCTAAAGCCAGAACATAAAAAAGGACACAGGCAAGACAAATTTAACTTTGATTGCAGCTGAAGCACTCTGGGTGAAGATCTTTCATGTTTATACACACCTTGAGAACAGCCGGCCAATATGGCTGCCATGACATGTGATTGCATACAGAGTGTTCTTGCTATATCATCTTTAACCCTTAAACGACAGTTGTCGTCTGCTTTGTCATCTGCTTGTGATTTTAAAAGGTATTTTTGCAAACAGTGTGGACAAAGATCAGACTGCTCCTCTAGGTTTTCATGGTATTTTAAGGGTTAAAGCTTGCGGATCGAACATATATTTGTAATATGGAGCTGCATCAGAATTAAAAGGCGACGTTTCGCGCGAGTAAAACTAGTTTAAATCACCCCCCGACACCCCCCACCCTATTAAATTTCCTACTGACCTTTCCATGGCGCTTCCACTGTTGCAGTTCAGTTCTTTATTTGTGCGTCTGCGGTTTCAAATGTTACGTTTGTGTTGTCCTTATTTGTTTCTCATCTTTCCTTCTTCGGGTACCTCGGGAGGGTTGTGCTTTGTGATTGTGTCATTTCCTGGGTATTTCCACTTATATTTTTTGCAATATAGGGATCAAACATGGTTTTTCATGCATTAACATTCGTCAGGTACCGAGGGAGGTATTGAAAACCGAAGCCGGAGGCCGCGGTTTTCAGCACCTCCCTAGGGACCTGGCGAAAGTCAATGCATTGAAAAAACATGTTCCATCGCTATTATTGCATAAAAACTGAAAACATTTGCTCCGTTTCGCGTTCTTTCTCGCACTAATTTGTTTCGCCTTTTCACCGATGTCTCGCGAACGCAATTTCCACTGACTATGCTCGTTCTAGGGCCGGGCAGAACACATCTCGTAACGGCAGCAAATCTGTGGCCCCTATACGATCATATTGAAAGTTGAGTAGCCGTGCATTAACAGCATGTGAATTGCCTTGTTAATACACGGCTTTTCGCCGGTTAATGCACGGCTGTTAATAACTTGCGACACTGCTTTTATTAGTAACTGGCGTCCAGGACGGCCATATGGTCATATCTAGGAAATAAAATCTTTAAAGACTGCCACACATGTAAAGACAAAAAAAAAAAAAAAAAAAAAAAAAAAGAAAAAAAAAGAAAAGAAAATCGAAGTCTCCGGTTGAATTTAGACTCTTTATATGACAGCGCTAATGGTAATTTGCAGGGCTGCATAAGCCCCAAGTCCTCCCACTAGCGCCGGCTTAACCCTTTCATATCTGAAATTCTAAGGTAGACACTTCCATTTTTAATCTAGTTGGAACGATTCTTCCAAATAAGGGTCTCAGTTAAAAAATCAAAACAGAATGGCAAACAGTATAGATCCTGATGGGACTCATCAGGATCTTCAATTTGTTCAACAACATTGTTTTTGGTCTGCAGGGCTGAATGGGTGGAGCGGAACTCGACTTAAACAAAACTCTGTGGCTAATTAAGTTCAAAAGTCTCAGGATGCGTCACTAGGACAGGCGCGTTCGAATTTGCATATATTCATAGGAACGTATTTCCAATCTCGTTATCCCGAAATATACGATTGACTATCATTGTCACAAACACTGATAACTTAACATACTGCTTAAGTCAACTTAAACAAAGGACAATATTGGTTTTGTTTGCTGTATTTTCCTTACATTACAACTTCTTTGATCACAATCCAGTTATCTCAAACCAAACATTCTGGCCCCTTGGAGATTGAGATAACGAGAGTGCACTGTAGATACACTTTCAAGAGGAGCTAACAGTCAAAACTGATTGGCCGCCGTTCCGAAAAGGGATCTACTTTAAATGGAAGAATTTGTTCCCCTTGGGAGCATATTCTTGCCATTTACAGCAGATTCCTACAAAGTTAAGAAGGGGTTTGATGTGAAGGTAAGCAAACAGCAAGTCACAAAAGTTGTCTTCTTTCTAAAGAATACTGAGGACTCTCGTTATCTCGACCCCGCTTGTCTCGAATAACCGCTTATCTCGAAGTGAAAATCTGGTCCCTGTTCTAACATGGAAATCTTACAAAAGGTATCAAAATATTGTGGAAAAGAGGAGAAATTTCTCCTCTTTTCCAGTATATTTTCAATATATCTCTTAACTTCAGGAGTCAAATTACATATTAATTTGTTGAATGTGGTTGTTCGATTTATTGTTTTGCTCAATTCCGCAAATCTGATATGTCGAGGTACGGATATCTCGAAATATTCCAGAGTCCCTTGGACTTCGAGATAACGAGAGTCGACTGTAGCTGAAAGTCTACCGAGTGTGTACAGTCTTCTTAAATTCTTGATTTGCCTCCATTCTGAAAAAGGCTCTACTTTAAAAGCATAATTTACTCTCAAGGGGATTCGCTGAGCAAATTTGTACCTTTTAGAGTAGACCTCTTGAAACTTTAGAAGGGGTTGATGTGTAGAAAAGCAAACAGCAAGTCACACAAGTTGTCGCCTTCATTACGAAAACATGCCTATTCAAATATATAGAAAATTTCACCTCCAAAAACTGAAATTTTTCAGATAAAAACTCCTATATTTTTCATATTTCTGCTCAAAACATAGATTGTGGGTACTCGTTAGAACCGCCTCGCAGAGGCGGTTCTAACGAGTATCCACAATGTATGTTCGGAGCAGAAATAAGACAAATAATGTATACCCCCTGTAAACCCCAGTTTTACTATGTAAAAGTGGGGTTTAAGGGGGTAAAAAATATATAGGCATGTTTTCGTGATGTATAGAAATAGCTGAAAGCCTACAGGTATATCAACGCTCCTTAAATTTTCCTTAAACAAATAAATCTTTTTGTTTTCCTTTCAGCCGGCCACAGGTGATAATGCCACTGACAGTTAAGTCAGAGAAAAAATCCTACAATGTCGTACAACTACCGGAGGATAGGAACCAGTTTCTCGTTAGAGGGGTCTGTGGGTAAGATATTCTGAACTATTCTTTCAGTAGAAAATTAAAAAAAATACAGTCGATTTTCTTTACCTCAAACTCCAAGGAAGTGGAATGTTTGGTACGAGATAACATAGTTTGAGAGTTGAAATCTAAGGACATATAGCTAAACTAAAACAACATTGACTCAGATTTAATTTGACTTAAGCAGTAGTTTGAGTTATCATTATCTGAGATAACGTAACGAGTGTCAACTGCAGCTGACTCTCATTATCTCAAACACTGATAGCTAAAACTACTGTTCAGTCAAACTAAATAACGGAAAATATTGGTTTTAGTTTGCAGTATTTCATTACATTTCAGATTCTGTTATCTCGACCACTGTTATGTCAAACCAAACATTTTAGTCCCCAGGAGTTTGAGATAACGAGTCGACTATATATATTTCGCTTACATGGATGCTCCCTTACTCATTCAGTGAATCATCAAAGAAAAATATGTAAATCAAATGAAATCATTGTGATTAAACCTGATCCTGCTGATCTGGATATACCTTGCCTTCGCAAACAGTGTAGATCCAGATCAGCTGGCTTCAGAAGCCAACTGATCTGGCTCTGCACAACTTGTAATTAAATATGCGAAATTTAGATCAACGATCTGGATCAAGTAATCTGATTGGCTAAAAATTAGAAGTGGGCGTGGCAACTTTATTCAGCATGACAAGGGTTAAAAAAGGATGAGGTCTCGTGGCAAACAGTGACAGCCTGAGCTACAATAAAGCCGGTAGTAGAACCAGTGAAGGCCCAGTCAGGCATCAACTCTAATAAATCGCAACGTCAAAAAAAAAACAGTAAATGTACCATCGGATATGTGCGCCCAGCGAAGATTCAGATCAGCCCGCGCATTCGCGCGGTCTTATCAGAATCTTCAGTGGGCGCATTCTGGAAATCTAAGGATGCAAAATCTCTTTATGCGGACAACAAGGATTCTGACCATACTATGCACATTTGAGAAGGTGCATTTCCTGACGTTGCTACTGTAATGAAAGTTTTAGATCGACGCCTTAACCGTTATACTCTCATTATCTCCAAGTCCGAGGGACTACCTGTAATACTTCGAGATATCAGTATCTCGACATATCAGATTTACAGACTTGAGGAAGAAATAAATCAAACATCATTAACAAATGAAAATGTAATTTAACTCCTGAAGTTAGAGATATATTGAAAATGTTGTGGAAATGAGGAGAAATTTGGAGCAATTTCTCCTCTTTTCAACAATATTTTGTTACCTGATGTTAGATTTTCATGTTTAAACAGGGACCAGATTTTCACCTCGAGATAATCGGTTATTCGAGATAAGCGAAGTCGAGATAACGAGATTAGACTGTACATACATATCAGTTTGCAGTAAATATTGGCACTCTTTAACTACTTACCATATTTGTCGTAGACTGAACAAGTCCCATTATGAAAACACGTCTATTCAAATATTTAGAAAATTTCACCTCCAAAAAGTGAAAATTTTCAAATAAAAACTCCGATATTTTTTCATATTTCTGCTCAAAACATAGATTGTGGGTACTCGTTAGAACCGCCTCGACGAGGCAGTTCTAACGAGTACCCACAATCTATATTTTTGAACAGTAATAAGAAAATAATGTATACCCCTGTAAACCTCAGTTTTACTATATAAAAGTGGGGTTTGAGGGGGTCAGAATTATATAGGCATGTTTTCGTGATGATAGAACTCACTTACTTGTATATATAAAAACGTTGGATGAGAGTCAAAAGATGTAGACTTATCAGACACAAAAGTTTCGATGTCAGCAAAAATTACCCACCGTGGCCTAGTTTTCTGGCGGGTCAATTAGGATAAAGGTACGCGTGCACTGATAGAGTGTCTGTGGAAGCCGACACACTAGTCCAACCCCGTACACCAGACCAGGAGTAGATTTTCGTAAAAGTAGGTAGCTATGACTGTTATGTGAAGGGTCCCATGGTGGGACGAGAATATATACATTGATGAGGTTTGATGGAGATTGGGGAGTGTCGGGGAGGGGTACTGCCACCTGTGTAAGCCGAGGTACGAGTACTATCCCCAAAACAAAAACCTGACCACATGGAGACAGTCTAGCTTTGATGCAGGTCATCTGGCGTGGTGTGATGCAGGTACTGGGGAATAAGACAAAACAGAAGACAAAATAAAGGGACTTATTTCCCAGGTACCCACTGAGGGACACATGGAAGGGAAAAAAAACAGTGGGACAGCTGGTCTGTGTCGCTCACTGCATGCGAGCTTGACAGCAAATTGACGTAGGCTCCAGTCAGCATGTACATCCACGCAGTCTGATCAGTCTTTGTTGTCCGCTTGAAGACTATTTTTCATTATTAGCTATCCAAAATGCGGCTAATGAAGATATTCTGGCATTACAAAAACATGCCTGTTCAAATATAATTATAGAAAATTTCACCTCAAAATACTTGAAATTTTCAGATAAAAACTCTGATACTTTTCATAATTCTGCTCAAAACATAGATTGTGAGTACTTGTTAGAACCGCCTCGGCGAGGCGGTTCTAACGAGCACCACAATATATGTTTTCGAGAAGAATAAGAAAACTAACCCCTGTAAACCCCAGTTTTACACAAAAAAGTGGGGTTTAAGGGGGGTCAACATTACATAGGCATGTTTTCGTGATGGTCAGAGTGCGCGAATGCGCAGGCTGGTCTGAACCTTCGCTGGGCGCATATGTCCAGACATATGTTTACTGGCGTTGCGGCTCATATATCTGCAGACGAACGATCGCTCATGCACGTCCTTGTTGTATCTCTTATAGCCGACTTCATACAGCTTCCGTACTTTTCCGTCCAAATCACGTGGCGCTGTCATATGACTAAACCAGCCAATCAATCTCGGAATAAGAAATATGGCGGGCGCTTCAGTCTCAGCAACCAACTGTCAACCGATTTCACCAGATTAGGACATAAAAACAAAGGTTATTTCATTTAATTTGAAGGCTTCTGTAAATCTTTACATTGCAGGGTGTAGGCAATAACGCAAAAAAAAAAAAAAACACTTCGCTTCCGCGAGATTGCTCTCAAATACAGTTTGTGTTTTTATTCCGACTTTGTCAGTGAAGTTACTGTTCGGAAAGCGATCGATATATTTGGGACTTTCCGTTAAAAGTCGGAGTGAAATCGGAGTGAAATCGGCTATACCGTATCCTATTGTATGTACAGACGGTTAATAAAGCTACTATATGCTTTCAGTATTACCAAGAAAATGGTCTTTGTGCGGTGCAAAATCAGCAAATGTCAGGGTCAGTCTGGACCGTATGAAGCAAAAAAGTTCCTTCGAGCATGCGCAAAATGTGCAGAGTCACATCATCCTGCACAAGCGCAAAGTCTCCTCCAGGCCTTTGCTCACCATTTAAACGTTCTATAGTACCCAATGATTCTGTTCGCTATAGTACCCAATGATTCTGTTCGCTGTCCGCATATGCCCGAAGAAATGTATTCGCATGGCACGGTCCAGTGTGATTAAGACCTTATCATATTTGTGAATACAGTCGACTCTCGTTATCTCAAATTCCAAGGGGCCAGAATTTTTAGTTTGAAATAACAGTGTGTTGAATGGAAAGGAGTAGAACTGTAAGGAAACTATTGGAAACTAAACAAATATTGCCCTTTATTTAGTTTGATTAAAGCAGTAGTTTGAGTTTTCAGTGTTGGAGGTAATGAGGGTCAACTATATATTCTGCAGCAGCAAATGATTCTTTAAACTAACAGAAAAGACCCTGATTTGACTGCACCGAGTGCCTTCGCTGTCCGCGTACGCCCCCACCCCCCTTGGACCTTGTCTTTGTTTAGTTAAAGACCGTGCATGTTTCAGACAAAAGCTAAGCAAACACAAAACAGTTGACTTTTGTTATCATAGGCACTGATAACTCGAACTACTGCTTAATTCAAACTGAATAAAGGACAATAATGATTTAGTTTGCTATATGCTCTTCAAATTTCTCATAACTGTATCTCTTAAACCAAAATTTCTGATCCCTTAGAATTTGAGATATAGATAGTCGACAATATCTTATCTTTTCAGGCACAATTCCACCGTGTCCTGTCCCATGTGTGTTCCGGAGTACAACTTCCAGTGGGTACTTGTATATGACCCTTCATTAGACACTAATCCACCGGTTAATTTTGTACCGGTCAAATTTGCCCATTACTGCCGATGCGTCAATCCTGGATATAATTTGGGAAAATAATAAGGCTGGCACGATTAATTGGATACTCGATTAATTGATCGATAAATTCCACAAAAATGGCTATCATAACAGATTTGCTAACAATCGATCATTTGACTTCTGTGTTTGTTACTTTACCGTATTTACTCTTAGTATTCAGACACCTCAACTCCTTATCATACTATATCTAAAATTTGATCAAGTCTAAGTTACTACCCACTGTTGTGTCTGAAATAGCTGGGTGACTGACAAACAGTGTAGACCCTGATGAGATGCCGCGTCTCATCTGGGTCTACACTGTTTGCTCAGACCTGTCTGACAAAATACATGCAATAAAGTATATCATATGAAAGGGTCATGTTCAAACAGGTAAAATTATGATCAAATCTTCAGCGATTACTAATCGATTATTGATCACAATGGCAGGACTGATAATCGATTATCTTTTCAGCTCTGATTAGCCAGCCTTAGAAAATAAGTTACAGTGCCAGTCCGGCGTTACACATTTGGAATACATCGGCTTTTTTAAATGATAGCCGAATAACACCTAGCGAACATTTGCGGACAGCGAAGCCCAGATCAGCCTGCGCAGGCTGGTCAGGTTCTAAGGCTGCCCGCTCAGGAATTCATAAGGTATAATTGTAGAATATAACGATGTACACCAAAAAAGCCCTCATGAGACTGCCCTTATTCGAAACATAATCCGAGTATACGATCGAAGACACTTTCTTCTCTTGAGGCGGCGACGTGGACTGATAATCTTACTTGGGAGCAAATCCTTCCCTTTAAAAGTAGACCCGTATTCAAAAAACGAAGCAAATGAATTCGCTGAAAGTATTTCAATTCCTCATAAAATCTCTTATTTTCCCCAGAATACGGCATGATATTTCATGCAAATCATCTACATATGTCAGGCCTTATTTTCAAGGGAACACTAATCGAATTTCATCTGCTACTCTGCAGCATTTCAAGGGTCAAAGCTTCTGCGTTTCCAAAACTAATAGCCAGTGTTGAACATGACGAACGACAAAAACCCTCTAGAGTCTGTGCGGATACACATGATAATTTAAATATGTTTGACTCGACCCCTTTTATCATGCTGACCTTGACCTTGATGGCGTTCAAAAGACTATCCTGATATTACGACATATTTGCATACTAATTATATTTTATTTATTCGAGAAAACATTTCTGATTAGTTTTGCTTATGTAAATTAGGTATACATTTTAATCCTAAAAGCGCTGATCAAATTACAGCATACGACACTTTGACATACACATTTTATTTTCATTTTTTTTAGAAAATAAGGCTTGACATTTCATGTGAATCGTTCGCCTTGCAAGGCAGATGATCCACATGAAATATCAAACCTTGTTTTCTATGAAAAATAACAAAATCAATTTTAGAATGTTGGCTGATACAAAACTGCTCAGGGCTTTAAGGGTTAATTGCAAATGTAATGTTTGTATATAAAATATGTTTTTATGATATTGTTTGTTCATTGTCTATATATAACGCCATAACGTTTGCTGAAGTTTTAAATTGAGCTTCTCTGACTTTACGCCCTATAGCAACTTAAAAGCGCATATATCTCTGTATTGTTTTATGATAGATCATTGAACTTTTCAGGAATGATTCTATATGGACTGATTGTTCAGAATTTATGGGCCGCATCAAGCGAAATAATGCCTTCGAAAATACACAAAATGCGCAGATTCATGCGCAAAATATCATCCGGGCAATATCACTCTCCACTCGTATATTCTGTAGTATCCAATGATTCTGTTAGCGGACAGCGAAGGCCCTGATCAGACTGTGCGGATGCGCAGGCTGATCTGGGCATTCGCTGTCCGCCTATACAAAAAGGCATGTTTTCGCATGGTGAGACCGATATATCTCTGGAATAATTTCTGATAGAGCATTGAACTTTTCAGAAACGATCTACAGTCGAACCTCAATGGCTCGAACATCTTTGGGACCATGGAAATTCGTTCGAGACATGGGTAGTTCGAGCCACCGAGGGTTAATCATGGCACCAGTTCAGGAAGCAAATAGCGATAATTTAGGGAAATCTTTTCGATTTTCTACACAGTGTTTGTATGTTGAGTGTACTCATTATAATCGCCTCGATTCTAATGAGTACACACAACATACAATTTCGCGATAAAATAAGAAAATTTCCTAAAATATTTGTTGTCTTGAGCTATCGGAAGAATTTCGTAGGGACTCAAAAACGAGTTCGAATTAGCCATGGTAAACGAGCCATCGGTGTTCAAGCCATCGAGGTTCGACTGTATATGGGTTCAATTAACTACAAATTATCATAATTTGGTGTAATGTCCCTTTTATCAGACCGAAGCCCTTTCTTTCAATACATGTCCTTGCATTCCTTATTTCTTCACAAGTACATGCTGTGGGTTCTCATTTAAAGAGCGCCTCCGGGAGGAGCTTCTTATTAGTACCCACAACATATGCTTTCTTGGAAAATTAAGAAGAAATATTTGTCTGTGCACCCCTGCTATCCATTACGAATACACGCCTATACAAATATATCGAAAATTTCACCTCAAAAAAATGAAAATTTTCAGATAAAAACTCTGATATTTTTCATATTTCAGCTCAAAAAATAGATTGTGGGTACTCGATTTTCAGATAAAAACTCTGATATTTTTCATATTTCAGCTCAAAAAATAGATTGTGGGTACTCGTTAGAACCGCCTCTGTGAGGCGGTTACAACGAGTACCCACAATCAATGTTTTTGAGCAGAAATAAGAAAAATAATGTATACCCCCGTAAACCCCAGTTTTACTATATAAGAGTGGGGATTAAAGGGGTCAAAATTATATAAGCGTGTTTTCGTGATGCTACAAGCCGGACAATCACGTGTTTCACGATTGGTAATCACAAACATTTTGTTGCTGTTTTGTCTCCGATTCGGAGTCAAAGGAAACAAAGTTGTTTTTTTTTTTTTTTAGAAAAATCTTCTTTTCCAATTATAAAGTTAACTAATTGTGCTCCTTTTGTTGCAGATATGTTTCTTTTTTGTTATGAAAGAGATTTCACGAAGTATCTCTCACGGGAAAATCAGGCTGACATTATCGAGGCTTTCAATTCCACTTCAAGATGCCTTGATGATTTATCAAAATGTTGCGTTATTTACTTTGACCAAATGGTGGGCCGCATATACCCTACTGAACTCCAGTTAAATAAAGCCAATTCTTACCATACCGAGGCACCTTTTTTTAAAAATGAATCTATGTATGTTTCTATTAATGGTACAGTTTCCACCAAAATTAATGATAAACGGGACGATTTTGATTTTGATAAAGTTAATTTCTCTTTTCTGGATGACGATGTCCCCCGGCATACCTCATATGGGGTATACATATCTCAACACCAGAGCTTCTTCAAATCTTAGTGACTTTAACTGCCATAATAAAGCCCTAACTGCTAAACTTCTTAGGCAGGGCTATCGTTATTTTAAACTTCGCAAGGCGTTTTCGAAATTTTTCACAGACACAGTGCCTTGGTAGAAAAATATAACGTCGGTATGAAAACACTTCTGCAACAAGGTATATCGAAACTAGAATTTTACGGTGACTTAGAGTACAGATTTAGAAAAATTGTTAAAAAAATATAAATTTTCGGAGCAAAATATTTGATCGAAGGTGCGTTTTAAGATATATCTTTTCAAATATGGACCAAAAGTGAGATTTTGACTTTTTCTTTAAAACTGATTAGTGTCTTTACTTCATGGTTACGGCATTGCAGGTTGCATTGGTTTATTATTTTATTCAATAATTTGTTTGGTTAACTTAAGGGTGAATAAGTTTGTATATATTATTTCTTTTGTTTGGTCTTCAGTTGTAATGTTGAGTTTTTACCTTAAAACACTGTCAGTTTCAACAAATTCATCAAAGAAATTTGTCCAAATCTGACTGAAAATGATTCCAGTGCTACCATAGCAACGGAAGTTAATATCAAATTTTGAACAACTATTTTCTTAGTTAGGGGTGGAAGGGACCATTATTTGAAAGTTTCATCCAAATCTGAGGCGGTGCCAGGAACGGCTCTATGGATTTTCTTTGGTCCCATCAGAGAACTCGTCTTAAAAGAACTAATTTATTATGTTGACATTACAAAACTCATTCAAATACAAGGAACGGAAAAAAATTAATGTAAATATCAAACTCATTCAAATACAAGAAATTAAAAGAACTGATGTTATAAAACTCATTCAGGTACGATGAGTGTTCAAAAGAACTGCTTATTGTGTCGTTGCTCGATGTCCACGTGAAAAACAAATGAAAAATATACCTGTATAGCGCTATCCAATACCTATACAATGATGAGTACATGTGCCCTTAAATCTAATTGAAAGACAGATAATTTGTCATTTGAATTACACGCAATCGTTGACTGTTCATTACGAATACACGCCTATACAAATACATAGAAAATTTCACCTCCAAAAATGAAAAGTTTTCACATAAAAAACTCTGATATTTTTCATATTTCTGCTCAAAACATAGATTTTAGGTACTCGTTAGAACCGCCTCTGCTCAAAACATAGATTTTGGGTACTCGTTAGAACCGCCTCAGCGAGGCGGTTCTAACGAGTACCACAATCTATGTTTTGAGCAGAAATAAGAAAAATAATGTATACCCCTGTAAACCCCCGTTTTACTATATAAAAGTGGGGTTTAAGGGGGTCAAATTTATATAGTCGTGTTTTCGTGATGTGTAGTAAAAATAATTGGTAAAAGTGTTGCAAAGAAGGAGGAAATAACGGCCGACATAAAAGCTCGCTGTGGTATAAGTTGTTCTTGGAAACAAATATTTGCTGAAATTTCTGTTGTTTACGGATCTACTAATGTTTCTTATGAAATGGTGCGTAGATGGAAAAAGAAATTTGATTCTGGGCTGGAGTCGATCGAAATGCACCCAAATGAGGAAGACCAAAGTCTGCATCTTGTGATGAAATTGTATCAAAAGTAAACGAAATAGTTTAAAAAGATGCTAGCTATACAGTATGTGATATAGCACAAATGGCTGGCATCTCAATATAAAATAATCATTACATTCTAAAAAATATCTTGAATGTTAGGAAGATTTCTGCCAGCTGGGTGCGTCATTTGTTGACTGGTGGTCAAAGGAAGCAGAGAACTAGAGCTGGTGTTTGTAAAAAACTGTGCCCCCAACTGCCTGACTCTAACACTGCTTGCCCATAAAGGTAAGAACAGTACAAATATACGAGATTTCAATGTTATTTTATCAAAAGGGGAATAACTGTAAAATAGGAGATAATTCGGATAAGAAAAAATACGGGTCACCTATTTTTTTCATGAGGTATCAAAATATGAAATTCAAAACATTACCATACATGGTTCTAAACTTATGCTATACACAATAAAGCAACGACATTAAATGGCCTGGAATTGCGAAGGGCCATAACTCCAACAATATTTCACTTAATTGGTTCAGAATTTAATCAGGTGAATTACTCCTCAATCCCAATCAGTATACCAAATATTATGGCTGTGGCTTAAATACTGTTTGAATTATCTTGCTGACAAGGTCAAAATGCCTAGATCTACAAAGGGCCATAACTACGTCAATTTTCCATGGAATACCCTACAAATCAAATCAGGTAATCTCCACATCATCCCCAATCAACATATAATATTTCAAGTCCTTGGCTTAAGTACTTTTCAAGACATCTTGCTGACAAGGTCAAAATGCGCAGAACCGCAAAGGGCCGTAACTATATCAATTTTTTCCACGGAATTCTCTCAAAATCTAATCAGATAATCTACACATCATTCCCAAGCACTATATCGAATTTCAAGAACCCAGCTTAAATACTTTTCAAGCTATCTTGCTCACAAGATTTCATTCTGATTTTTAATGACAGATTTCTATCTGTCATTCCTTGCTGGCAGAAGCGTTCTCAAGTTGCTTCCGGCTCTCAAGTTGCTTCCGGCTTTCACTACCACTGAAATATGTGTCCGCTCAAAATGTAGTCCGATGCTATTAATATCTTTATAGCGCCGTGCAATTTTTAAAGCAGGCGACATTCAGAATTCTCCCTTATTTGCAGAGAAAACCAGACTAAGCATTTCATATGAATTGTTTGCCAACGGATGAATCGCATGAAATTCTCTGATATAATAAGACAAAAAATAAAATTGACATCTGCTACAGTCGTTGTATGCAGTCTAAGGGTTAACATATCAAAATACTTGTGTATCAATACGCCTGCGCTGGACTAAAGACGTGGCGCGAGAAACTAGACCGTAAGCCACTGTTACCAGCAATATAAACACTGTCTAATCAGCTATTACTCTCCAAATTAGATTCTGAAGATTTTTTATGCTTGATAATAAAAGAAAAAAAGGCTGTGCTCATAATCATGCTGCAAAGTGTTTTCTCCGATATTATCTGAGTGCGTTAGATATATAGGTTGTAAGGTTGATCTGCGCAATTTGTTGTTAGCTATTAATAGAACAGGCGCTGCCTCATAATCCGCGTGTCAAAAATTAGCAGATATTTTTTACCGTAAAACATAATTTCATGCAAATTGTCTCAAATGAGGAATCAGCTAGCATGAAATGTCAAATGCTGTCTCCTTGGGAAAATAAAGACAATATTTCAAAATATGGTATGATAAAACTTTTACACAGAGCACTTGCCCATTTGTCTGACGTGTGTAAAAAATTCAATACTGTCGGATTAAAGGGACAGGGCTTTAGTCAAACATTACAAGATGTAATCTCGCTGTTGTTGATTTGCTTAACATTAAAATATTTTATCTGCGGCATTTTAATAAAAAGGATGCTTGGGTTTAAAGTGTAACTATTTATCAGAAAAAAAGGAAAGTGTTGAAAATCTCTATTGCTACTTTGGTTATTTCCTCTTATTGAACGCTCGATTGTGAAAGTGAAAGTAGACAACAAGTTGGCTTCTTTAAAAAGAACCCAACGAAAGGTTCGCATCTTGTTTTAAATTTGCAGGTTTGCACAGCAAATTTAATGCCGTCATTTGCAACCATTTTTTAAGTACAGGTATTAAGTTATTGAAGAGAATTTATCACAATTTTAGCTCTTTATTGCATGTGATAACTGGCTTTTTGCAACATTTTGAGACAAAATATTTCTTTTGAAACTTCAAAACATCAAGTGGAACTTCATGGCACTATATATATATACCTCTGCAAGCATTTGATATCTGAATTTGTAGTACTACATTTTTAAACAAATGTGAAACCTTTTTATTGGACGGGTTTTCAAAAATCTGTCCTTTAAAATAGCGAACCCCGGCATGAATTTCTGATAGAATCTGTCATTTCAGTGCCTTTTGGCGCTTTGATTTTAATGGGGCATAAATCTAAAAAAACAAATATGCCGGTCAGCTATTTTATCATTGGGAACTCATATATAAAATTTCAAAACCCTAGCAGGGTTCTTAAGATATGGCATGCACAAAAAAAAGCAAAACGAACGGACAAACAGTCGGACGGACAAACGAAGGCAAAATAATATGCCCCATCAATTTCATTCGAAATTGGGGGCATAATCAGGTCATCTACTAATCGCTACCAATCTATGCATCGTTTCAAGGCTCCAGCTTCAATAGTTTTTGAGATCTTTTACTGACAAGGGAAACATGCAAACATCCAAATTTACAAAGGGCCATTACTTATGAAACATTTTTCAGAATTTACATAAAAGTTAATCAGGCCGTCTACTCATCATTACCAAGCAATTCACCAAGTTTCAAGTCTCTAGCTCTAACAGTTTTTTTTGAGATATTTTGCTGACAAGACAAAAATGCCCAAAATTACAAAGGGCCCATAACTCAAGAAGTAGTTTTCAAAATTTCTTCAAAAGTTAATCAGATCGTCTACTCATCACTACCAGTCTATTCATCAAGTTTCAAGGCTCTAGCTTCATTAGTTGTTGAGATATTTTGCTGACAAGATTGCATCCATATTTTTTTCAAAGGGCCATAACTCAAGAAAGGGGCATAATCCTGTCAAGAAAAAAATATATTTCACCTATTTTTTCATGAGGAATCCATATAAGAAATTTCAAAACGTTAGCATGTACGGTTCTACAGTTATGCTATGCATCAAAAAACGTGACGAACGGACGAACGGGCAGACGGACGGACGGTGGATGAACACCCTAGAAGCAATAATTCCCTCCAACTTCGAAGTTTGGGGCATAACTAAAATAGCCTAAAAAATTGTTCAAATATTTCCAAAATATGAGGATGGTTCGGATGGTTAGCAATAAAATATGGGCCACTAAAACCAGCAAAAGACCAGTAATTGCTGAACGCAAGGGAAGTGCGAAGAAGGTCTTGTATGCAATATTCTCTGGTGAAGGCATTGCAATATAGGTGCCAGTGAAAATGAGCAAAAGTGTTTCTGTAAAATACTACAAAGATGTGGTATAGAAGAAATAGAAGAAATTGAAAAAAAAAAAAAAAAAAAAAAAATATCAGAAACGGCGCCCAGTCACGGGTTTCAAGCATGTCCGACCTACATGATAAAGCTCCAGCCCAAACGTCTGCCCTTGTTACATTTTTTTGCAAAACGAGAAGGTAACAGTTTTACTACACCCTCCTTATTCACCAGACCTTGTCCCTTGTGACTTCTTCCCTTTTCCGAAATTGAAAATCTTTCTCGCTGGACGGAGATATCGGTCCAGACAGGCGCTTGGATCTGTCATATACCAGGACACCTAAATCAGCGTACCGTGACGCATTCCGGAAGTGGATTCATCGACGAAAATTATGCATTTCTAGTTATGGGGACTACTTTGAGGGCATGAAATAAAGAAATTTGTGATTACTAACATTTTGAACGATCCCCGTCACAATAAGCAATTCTTTTGGAACAACCCTCGCACAAGAAATTAAAATAACGAAAGGACAAACGTATGTATCAGCGAACCGCTGAATATTTATTACATAAGGCCCCTTTTCAGAAGTGAGGCACAAAAAACACAGACTTGCCTCCCTTGAAAGTTCAAAAGCTACTCGTAGTTATTTAATCATGTCCTGCTAGTATAAACATATTTTATTGCATCATTTCATGGCAATGGGGTCGGGCCACAAGTTCTACCAACATTAGTTACGGCCCTCCCCCTACAAAGTTTTATTACAACAATAACAGACACATGATAATGGCAAATTAAGAAACATTATCTAAATACTTGATATGGAGTGATTGTTTAACAAATTATGGATTCGAAAACAAATATACAATACATAATTTTTAAAAGATGATAGCTAATATGAGGTGATGAGAAAAGTAAAGTAAATAATTAATCAAAAAATGTAATAAGATAATGATGGAATGTCATGCTGGACTTAAGTTAGCAGCAAGCTAGTTGGTGAATCTTCTGGTATCCTTGATAAACGTGTGTACGGCTGTGAAAATAATAGTATTTTCTTCAGCTGTCAGACTTTCATCACCAAACAGGAGAGTATAAATATTTAATGGATAGAAATCCCTAGTAGCTCGCAAAAGTGCATCTCTCTCATTATTGTAATTTGGGCAATTAAAGAAATAATGATCTGCATCTTCGACCTCTTCAGAACAACTACAAGTAGGACTAGGTGACAAATGATTTATATATAAATCAGATAGTAAATTACTACAATTATTTCTAATTCTAGCATGTAAAACTGAGAGATATCTGCTACCAGTTCGATAGTATGTTGGAACACTTGAATTATTTTAAAGCTTTTTCAGCTGATACTTAAAACTTGCTAGGGATGGTGAATTACGTAGTTCTATATCAAGAGAATTCCATGCAGAAATAGATGATGGAATACATAATTTACGTGAAATTTCAGTCCTGCAGAGGGGAACAGTAATATTTTGTTGATTTCGTAGAGTATAGGTACTGATTCCTTCAACCGAAGGAGGAATCAGGTCAGATACGTATGTAGGAACAAGACCATTGATTGATTTGTACATGAAAATAAGTTTTTGCTGCCTGTGTCTTTCTGCAAGTGACACCCAACCGCATTCTCTATATAGATTGTCTAATGAAACCGATCTTGTTAAGCCTGTTACTATGCGGGCGGCTTCATTCTGAAGTTTTTGAAGAGAATTGATATCTTGTACTGTGCAGCCATCCCATACAACGCATGAATATTCGATAATTGGCAGTAAATATGATAAGTATATTTGGTTCAAAGCAACACGACTGAATGTAAATTTAAGTTTCCGTATTATACCAATAACTTTAGATGCACTTTTAATTATGTTTTCAATATGGCAGTGCCATTGTCCATTACTACTAAATGTAAGACCTAAATGTTTGTGTTCTGTTACGAATTTTATGGGTGTACCATCAAAAATTATGTTAGGAAAAGATTCAATAAATTTTAAAGTAAAAAACATTACTTCAGTTTTTAATGGGTTAAAATTTATTAACCACTGTGCTGCCCAACTTACTAGCATGCGTAAATCGTGATTGATAATACCTTCGATGTCTTTAATAGTAGCTGCAGAATAAAACAACGAGCTATCATCTGCAAATAACCTAGTAAGACTAAGAAGTGATTCAGCTATATCATTAATATACACTAAAAATAATAGAGGGCCTAGGACAGACCCTTGAGGAACCCCAGCTTCTACTTCATTAAGCTTGATGAGGTATTTCTTATGACCACCTTTTGCTTTCTACCACTCAAGTAGTCACTAATCCATTCAAGTAGGTCACCATCTATGCCATTTTGTTTTAATTTAATAATAAGTCCCTTGTGCCATACCCTGTCAAATGCTTTGGAAACATCTAAGAAAACCATACAAGAATATTGGTTGCTATCAAAAGTTTGACAAATATGATGATATATATCTATAAGTTGGAAAGTTGTAGAATGGTTGGGTAAAAACCCAGACTGATATTTGTAAAGTATATCATTTTCATGTAAAAAGTTATAGATATGTTTAAAAACTATTCTTTCTTGTAACTTACCAACATTACTTAATTGTGAAACAGGTCGAAAATTTGAAGGGTCAGAGTTGTCACCCTTTTTGGGTAAGGGTATAACATTAGAATGTTTATAAATATCTGCAAACTTGCCTTCCCTGAAAGATCTATTAAAAAGTATACTCAGAGGTACAGCTACTTCTTTTGCTACAGTTTTAAGCATTTTGTTACTTATTCCGTCAGGCCCTGTTGCCTTGTTCGGATTTAAAAGTTCGATGAGAGATGCAACTTCATGCTGTGTACATGTAATACTGGATAATCTATTTTGACTTTTATATTCGAAGGCAGGCAGCGCCACATTTTCATCATTAACAGTGGAGATCGACGTAAAATATTTATTTAACAATTCTGCTTTATCTTCAGATGAAAAACAAAATTCATTTTGACCAGTAACTGGAAATGAGTTCAGGGGTGGAATGGAAGAAGAGGTACAATTGCCTTTAACAAAGTGGCATATAACCTTCCAAAATTGTTTCTTATCGTTTGAGTGAAAATCAGAGATAGACAACTCCAAATTGTTATAAAACTGCTCTTTTGCGTGTCGCTTTAAATTGTTAACCTTATTTCGGTAAAACTTATATCTTGCTAAAATGTTTAGATTACTCGATTTCTTGAATTTCCGTTTTAGTCTATCTCTTTTTCTTGATAAGCGTCTTATTTCTGAATCATACCATGGTTTGTCGTCAGGTCTTATAAGTACATTTTTGATGGAACACTGGAATTAACAAAGTCAAGAAAAGTATCATTAAACTTAGAACACGCTTCATCTAGAGTTCCCTGCCTTAGACAAGTCCAATCAAAATTAGATAATTTTTGTTTTAATAATGTAAAATTTGCCTTTTTATATAAATAGATTAATCTACTGAAAGCTCCTTCGGTATCATATTGAAAAGGTAATGTTATATATGTTGCTTTATGATCACTGATGTTGTCTGGAACATCTAAAGTGCCAGAATCTAGAAATGGTAAGTCCTCTGTAATGATAATCGGATCAAGAATTGCTTGTTGTCGTATTGGTTCTGTTATTACATTAGTCATCGAGTTAATTAAAAGTACATCCTTTAGGTTATGAAAATTTGGATTTAGTAGATCTTCATTAAGGTCTCCAACAATTATCAGATTTTTTGAGTGTTCGAGAGCCTTTTCAATATTTAAATTAAAACTGTTAAAAAACTGAGCATCAGCTGTAGACGGACTATAAAATAAACCAATTAAAAACAACTCAGTTTTCACCTTAACTTCAACCCATAAAGACTCGTCACAAAAAATCTCAAGATCTGGTCTTCTCGCATGAAGTAAGCTTGAACTTAAATATGCCAACACTCCCCCTCCTTGGTTTTTTCTACCTTTTCTGTATGGTGCACTGTACAAATTCGAAAGAAAAAGCATTTCTGTAGGGACATTATTATCTAAGTGAGTCTCAGAAAAACATAAAATATTAAATTCGGAAAAATTATCGAATATAAAGTCTAATTTATTTCTAATGCTTCTGATATTCAAGTGCAAAATTGAAAGTTCATACCCATTTTCAGGACCCGGGTTACTTTCTATGTCACCAGCTTGAACAAGTAATAGAAACATGACAAAAAAGCATTGTGTATTATAAAAATTCAAAACCATGAGAAAATTTATGTGGTGACAAATGCATGAAAATAGCTTGTAAAATGTCATTATAAGTATAAACACAGAATACATATATAAGCTGATCGTAAATATTTTCTTGCTGCTTGAGATGGAGTGGTGAAACTGACCGATAGAGACCCTCCACTGATCAATGGAAATACCCATTGCACAGTGTAATAATCAAGATCTCAATTGTCCGTCTCACAACTGCATCTAACATTCGGCCAGCATGACAATGATAAATGAAAATAATTTGAGATAAATATAATAATGATGAATATACCAAGAAAAACGAAAAAATACGAGAAAACATGAACGTGACAGTTCTCTTTGGAAGTTACAGTGATAAGGTGTGAACTATAAATTCCACCATCTATTACACCATCTCGGACCATCTCGGACAATAAAACCATCATAATCAGCTGCAGTGAAGTAATTATAATTCAGATCAGTTATACAGCATTTTTTTTAAATACTTTTACTTACACCAGGTTTTAAGTGACAAAAAGACGTGCAATGATTACATGGATGGCAAACCAGATGACAATCTCAGCAGACCCCAGTCAGACTGCTCCTGTAAGAGATGTATGACTGGGGTTTGCAAAGTTGGTTGAGATTGTTCAAAAATCTATCTTACATTTGATTTATCCTAAGAAGCACAAATGACTGTAGTACTAGACAGCCAGGCAAACAATCAACATTGAATATTGAACAGTGCAGATCCCAGACACTGCTCCCACTTGAGCAGTCCGATTTGGGTCTTCAGAGCTTAAATATACATTACAGTCTATTACACACACACACACACACACACACACACACACACAACTAGAATCAAACATGTCAAAGGTCTAAATAGGAGTGGGTATCAGGTAAGTAATTCTCTCATTACTCGACGAAATCACATGCCACCGGCACCCACCAGAAGTGCTTCAACGAAGCTCCCCTAATGAGTACCACAAACACATCCTCGTCGAGAAATAAGAGAAATATAGATACGTTATAGTTGAAGAACGCACCTTATCCAAACCTATGTAGACTGCGATACCTTTTCTTCGAAAAAGTGGGTAAGAAAAATATACCTATCTATCAAACAAGTGATATGAAACAAAGATATGCATACTGACAGAATGGCAAACTAGATAGCAGACAATGCAGACCCCAGCCAGGCTGTTACATCTGGGGGTCTGGTCTGGGTCAGCAATGTCTGCTTATCAGAGCTCATTGATCTACATAGCACCATGTTTGCCATTATGGTAACATGATTTTATTTTATTTATTAATTTAAACAAAGTTTACAGACTTTATGCCTAGCACTCTAAAATAAAATAAAATTTTCAGCAGACGACACTGTAACACCCCTCCACAGATAGACAAGATCCAGCATTCCAGGCGAAAAAAAATAAAAATAAAATAAAAATATAAAAAAATGTATATATATAAATATAAATAAATAAATAAACAACTATTGAGAAAAAGCAATGCCAATCCATTGTCTGCTGAATTGATTAAGAGAGTCACAAAAGGGGGTATATATATATATATATATATATATATATATATATATATATATATATATATATATATATATATATATATATATATATATATATATATATATATATAACTACATACATACATACACACATACATATACATACACACACATACATATATACACATATATACATATATATACATATACACATACACGCATACACACACATATATATATATATATATACACATATACACACATACATATATATACATACATACACACACACATACATACGTACACACATATATATATATATATATATATATACATATATACATATATATATGCTGAACCCGGATATACGTTGTCTTTGCAAATATTGTAGATCCAGATCAGCTGGCTTCTGAAGAAGCCAACTGATCTGGATCTGCACTGTTTGTAATTTAGTATGTGAATTTGTATCAACAACCTGAATTATTTAATCTGATTGGCTGAAAATTATAAATGGGCGTGGCATCTAAATTTATTCAGCATGACATGGGTTAATCACATGAGCCGAAACGTCAGAAAACGTACCTTTGGACTTGTGTGCCCAGTGAAAATTCAGATCAGCCTTCAATATCACTCAGGAAGACGTTTTTGTTTGGTGAGTAATGTTAAATGAATATATTTTGTGCTAATGATCATATTTTATCAGACACCGTTTGCCTTTTCTGTCTCTGTGCTCTATTCTCAAATATTTATCTTAAAGGCTCCATATTCCATACATTTCAGTTAGTCTCTCCTTCTTGAACTGGATAAAAAAATGAAATGATTTTTTATGGTATCTCTCAATTAAAATTGTCAAAATTAATTCAGAGATACGATAAAAAATCATTTCATTTGGATCCAGTTCAAAAACGTGAGACTAACTGAAATTTTACACGCTGTCAGATGCCACATTTTAAGATCGTAGAAATACCATATATAAATTTATAAAACCTTTCTTGGATAAAAAAAAATGTCTATTTTTGAGGAATATGGAGCCTTTAAATCAGATTTTCGGCAATATCAAGAAGCTGGTCTGGCTTATGCAGTTTCTATTGTAAAGCGATGTTCTTTTAACTTTTGTCAAAGAAAACATTTCGTTTTAATGTTTCTTTGCAGGGGTTTAACTATTGATGTTTCGTGAAAATTACACTGGAACCTGCCTCCAGTTTATCTATCCTACCGATAACAGCATAATTTGCAGTAGTAAAAACTACCGAGGCTGGGGGTGGGAGTGTGGGGCGGGGAGGTTTTAAACCGATTTTACAGGTACAAAATTTTTACCCTAGAATCAAACATTGTACAGAATACAAAATGATTTATTTTATGAAAAACAAAATATGAAAAAATTCAAAATGTTGTCTATCGCGATTCGAATACAGCAGATTACGGGTTAATACTAAGCACGCTATTCAGCAGACGACAAAATGATATTTTCTTTTTTTCCCTGAATTAGTGATTGCATGCAAAATGGCACTTAGTTTTCAAAGAAAATAGATTTTGTCATTTTATGCGACTTGAGATATTTCACATGAAATGACAAATCCTACTTTCTTTGTAAAATAAGAAAACTATTTCAAAATTTCGTCTACTGATTTTTATCCAGCATGATCAAAGTTAACAGAATGACCATGATAAGCTAATAAAGGTCTGTACAACTGGGCCCACATGATGCTCGCACAGACACTAATCCTGACATGGATCTAATTCCGTAACTGCCTGGCCGCAAAGAGCTCAGTAGTTTAACGATTAGGCGTCCCCTTCAACAAAGCACGCGGGTCTGAAATAAAGAATTACAAAATTAATCTTTACATGTTTCTCTGGGCAAATTCAGCAGGCAACATATATATATATATATATATATTTTTTGTTCCACGAAACTAGGGTCTGACATTTAATTCAAGATGTCTCCTTAGAGACAATTTGAATGAAATGTCAAAGCCTATTTTCTGGAAAAAAAAACAACATATTTCAAAATGTCGACTGCTGAATTTTTTACCCAGCATGCTAAGCGTTAAATAAAGATACTTCCTAGCTGAATCACCATAAAATACATTACGAAAACACGCCTATATAATTTGACCCCCTTCAACCCCACTTTTATATAGTAAAACTGGGGTTTACAGGGGTACACATTATTTTTCTTATTTCTGCTCAAAAACATAGATTATGGGTACTCGTTAGAACCGCCTCGCCGAGGCGGTTCTAACGAGTACCCACAATCTATGTTTTGAGCAGAAATATGAAAAATATCAGAATTTTTATCTGAAAATTTTCCTTTTTTTGGTTGTAAAATTTTCAATATATTTGAATAGGCATGTTTTCGTAATGCATACTGTTAACGCATATATGTCGAGTCGACTCTTCTACATGAACTCTTTGGACAGATGGATTTCCAAAAGAAGGAGTGTCTGATCAGTTTTTATTATTATTATTCTCCATAAAATTAATCTGAATAGTGTTATAATACAATCTCACGACACTGTGCTCTTAATGAGTTCTGAAGAATCTACATATTGATTGTGAAAGAAATATACATGCTTAAATAAAAATAAAAATATACCACTGAAAGAACTTTAAAAGCCTTAAGATTATAATCACAACTGTGATAACATAATTAACTCCCTTGACTTAACTTAGCTATGTAGCCTAATTTACAAACTATCAATTAAGACAATATGTTCTCCCGTAATACATTTTCATCCTGTTCTCAGCAGTCTTGTATATTAAACTAAGGGAAGTTGAATTTCATTTAATAATTGATTTTTGATTCTGTTTCGTTTAATCGAGCCAAAGAACAAAAAAAAAAAAAAAAAAAAAAAAAAAAAAAAAACGAAGGAGGTTTGCATGATGCACAATAACGTCCTTCGTTTTTGTTTTCATTCATGGCTCGATTAAACGGAAAGAAAATCAATTCTCATAATTAATTTTCTGTTTGAATTTTTCATAAATTCGCTTTGGAAAATGGTAAAAGTATTGTATTTTGTCCTCTAACGCGACAGGTAGGTGCGCGTAAGAATATTCAGTTTGGTTCGGGGTTTTACCTGCCGGAAGACGCTTGACAGTAACAGGCGACAAAACGCTTCCTTGAGAATTTCCATAGGCTGACAAGTTAAACTAATGGTGGGAGAATTAAGAAAGAAATATTTAATTTTTTGTTTATTTATTTATTTATTTTTTTTTTTTTTTTGGATACTGAAGAAAAGACCATTAAAGCCAAACAATAAATATTTTCTCTTAGTTTTATTCATTCAATTTTGAGCGAGATTATCGGCGATTTGGCGTGACTCTGGTGTTAGGTTTTACCACAAGTAGTGCCCCTCAGCTGTTTTTGTTTCATCAGGAAATGAATGACACGTTTCCACCAAGCAGAAAGCAGAAAATGCATAAATGTAAACAGAAATTAATTATTTGGAAATAAATGAATAATTTACCAAAACTAATGAAATTCTCTTTCTGCCTAGTGGTTATAAAACATGACATATTTTAAAGGTTGATACCCATGCTATTTATGATATAATCTAGCTTTTTATCTGAAAATATGACTTGAGCCGGGGCACAGAACTTCCTACAAGACTGTACCTGCGCCAGCCAATCACAGCCTTCGCTGTCCGGCTGAAGACTATATGGATCCTTGGCTACCCACAGAGCGCCCTGCGAAGACTCTGATCAGACTGCATGGATGCGCAGTCTGATCTGAGTCCTCGCTAGGCACGCATACAATATTTAGGAAATGTTGTGCCCCTGCTCTTTTCTAAATGAAATTAACGGACCCTGCATTACTATAAAATGTTGCCTAGATCTGGATGATGTAGTAGTAGGGAAAAATAGCGTCTAATCCGGGTTTACACTGTTTGCTACTAAACCAACAGTTTTCAGACATATCAGCATGTACTTTGTTTGGGTTGGAGTTTTACGGTCTAGTCAACGCTGTTAATGTAGATTCGAGCCGGTCAATTAACCTACTCACATTTTTTCCTGGGTAAGCTTAATGATGCCTAATTGACCGAAACTGTCCAGTTCGGTCCAGAAAACTCGACACTTCAACTGCTTTCAGTTTTGTGTGAGTATGTCCGTTGCTCTCAAGGGTCAGTCCTTTTAGAATTTAGTAGTCCTGTAAGTGGTTAACAAGCACTTGTGCACATACAAATGGTACGTTCGCAAGCAAATGACAACTGTCCTTCTTGAACCAGCGGAAGGGAGTAGAATGACCGTATAAACTAGAGCTGTTCTTAACAAAAAACATATGTCTGCACCCCCCCACCCCCCCCCCCCCCTCCTCAAGGTGCAACTCACATACGTATAGAAAGTTTACTCATACTAATTGTTCATCATCACTGCTTTATATTTCTAAAGAGTTTCATGAAAATATCTTGAATGGTTTTCAAGCTATAGAGCGGATATGAAATTACAATTGTCGATTTTCAAAGGGGGGTGACTCCAAAAATGTATAGACAAGAATTACTGTTTTTGTGTTCTGCATGCAATCTGATGATTCTTTATATTTCTATGAAGTTTCATGTAAAATTTCTTGCACGGTTTTCAGGTTACTGAGCGGATATAAAATTACAATTGTCGAATTTCAAAGGAAGAATAACGCCAACTAGAGACCCAAGTAGGCCAGAAAGCGCTCACCTGGATTACGCTGATCATGCTATGTTACACTGTGCCATGGTGGCCATCTTAACTATCAGATCAGATTGCCTTTAGCTATCCAGAATCTGATGTTGTTCGAAGAGTTTCAAGATTGCCACCATGGTCGCCATCTTGGATATTGGAACTAAACGATTTATATCCAATATAACGTCTGTCTGAAAACACTTCTGCAACAAGGTATATTGGAACCAGAATTTTACGGTGACTTAGTGTACAGATTTAGAAAAGTCGTGGGAAAATCTAACTTTTCGGAGCAATTCAGAAAGTAACCGGTATAAAAGAATTGGCTATAGCCTGGGTATTATGTGCCAGACTGCATACTTAGTTATCAACCCAATCATTGTTGATAGTTATGATTCACTCTTTGATTGCACGACGGCGGTTCGGGCCTCAGACTCAATGACGGCCTCTTCGTAAAAAAATAAAGTGTGTTGGGGCTTGACGAATGCCGTGGTTCAACCTTTGGTTTTCATTTATTCTGGCACATGGTAGAATTAGCCATGAGAACTCGTCTTTGTTTTTCACTATGAATAATTTTATTTTTATGTTTTCGCTTTGAGGCATTGACTGAGTTGCGAACCGATTTTTTTTATGTATTTCTGTATTAAGAGTAGCATCGGGACCCAGAGTGAAGTTTGCTAGCTGTAAAAGTGCTTTAAACACCCCGGTGGTTTATTCCACTGACCGTTCTAAGGCGGTGGTCCCGGCGTTAGTCTTACTCGTTGTTGCTTTGTGGTTTATTCTACGAGGCGATTTGTTTTCCGTTTTGCCTGGTGTTATTTTGTTCTTGTGTTGTTCAGTCATTTGAGCATTGCGATTACCTCGCTAGGGGAAGAGAGAGCTTCGTACGTTTGTTTGATCTGCGCTTGTTTGGCTTTGTCTGTTTCTTCTTCCTCTAAGAAGGGCTGCGGCTTGTGATTGTCGCACTCCCTGGACTTTTCTCTTATCTTTTTTCCATGTAACCCCATGCCTCCCATCAAGTTTAAGCTCAATCAGACGTACCTTTCTGGAGCAGATGTGATTTGAAGATTTTCAAGATGGCTGCCATCTTGGATATCAGAACAGAACCATTATAGCAGTTCTAAATCTCCATGCTGCCCCGATGCCTTCCACCGAGTTTCCACTCCATCCGATTTACGGTTCGGGAGCAGATAACAATTAAGGACTTTCAAGATGGCCGCCATGGTTACCATTATGGATATGCTTCTGATTGAGATGTTGAAAAAGTGAAAAGATGTTGACGACAATCTTGCATGTCGGAATCGAACAAATTTAACAGTTCTGAATCTCGATGTTTCCCCAATGCCTCCCACCAAGTTTCAGCTTAATCGGAATTATTCTTGGAGAGCAGATGTCGTTTAAAGACTTTCAAGCTGGACACCATCACAGCCATCTTAGATATTGGAACAGAACGAATTTAACAATTCTAAATCTCTATGTCATCCCAATGCTTCCCACTATCTTTTGGGCTCAATCCGACATACCGTTCGGGAGCAGACGTGGCTTGAAAATTTTCAAGATGGCCACCATGGCGAATATCTTGGATATTGGAACGGAACGATTTAAGCAATTTTGAATCTCTATGTTGCTCCGATGCCTTCCACTAAGTTTAAGCCCTATCTGACTTACGGTTCGGGAGGAGATGTCATATGAAGAGTTTCAAGATGTCCCACATGCCTGCCATCTTGGATATTAGAACGGAATGATTTTAGCATTTCTAAATCTCCATGTGGCACCAATGCTTCCCACAAAGTTTGGGCTAAATCTGACAGGATTCGGGAGCAGATGTGGTTTAAAGATTTTCAAGATGGCCACTAGGCGGCCACCTTGGAAGGCAAAAGCACAAAAGGTCGGCTCAATCGGACTTACCGTTTGGGAGGAGTTGTCATTTGAAGAATTTCAAAATGGCCGCCATTGCCACCATCTTGGATGCCGAACGGAACGATGTTAGCAATTCTGAATCTCTATGTTGCTCTGATGCGTCCCATCAAGTTTCGACTCAATCCGACGTATGGTTTGGGAGGAGATGCTGTTTGACGAATTTCAGGATGGCCGCAATGGCGACCATCTTTGATATTAGAACGGAACCATTTTAGCAATTCTGAATGTCTATGTCACTCCAATGCCTCCCATCAAATTTCGGCTAAATCCGACTTAAAGTTTGGGAGATGTCGTTTGAGGAATTCCAAGATGGCCACCATGGCAGCCATCTTGGATATCGGAACAAAAGGATTTTAGAAAATGTGAATCTCTATGTCGCTCCGATGCTTCCCACCAAGTTTCCGCTCAATCTGACTTATGCTTTGGGCGATGTCGTTTGAAGGATTTCAAGATGGCCGCCATGGAGGCCATCTTGGATATCAGAGCAGAACCATTTTAGCAATTCTGAATCTCCATGTTGCCACAATGCCTCCCACTAAGTTTTAGCTCAATCCACTTATGGTTCTGGAGGAGATGTCAAAAATGTGAAAAGCTAACGACGGACGGACAATGGACGACAGACGACGGATAACAGGCCATGGCATATGCCGACCTAAGATCACCTGAGGTGGGCTAAAAATGTATAGACAAGAGTTATAGTTCTTGTGTTCTGCACGTCGTCTGATGATGCTTCATATTTCTATGAAGTTTCATGAAAATATCTTAAACACTTTTCAAGTAACAGAGCAGAAACAAAATTACCATTGTCGAATTTCAAAGGGCAATAACTCATAAAATGTATAGACAAGAGTCATGGGTCTTGTGTTCTGCACCTCGTTTGATGATGCTTTATATTTCTTTGAAAGTTCATGAAAAGATCTTGAACGGTTTTCAATTTACAGAGCGGACACAAAAATTGGCATTGTCAAATTTCAAAGGGAAATAACTCCAAAAAAATTAACGACAAGAGTAACAGTTCTTGTGGTCTGCATGTTATCTAATAATTTTTTATATGCTTAAAAACTTCACGAAAATATCTTGAACGGTTTTCAAGTTACAGAGGGGACACAAAATTACAATGATTGTAGAATTTCAAACGGGAATAACTTCAAAATGTTCCGACAACAGTTACGATTCTTGTTCTCTGCACGTCGTCTGATAATGCTTTATATTTCTATGAAGTTTCATTAAAATATCTTAAACGATTTTCGAATTATGGAGCAGACACAAAATTACCATTACCATTCAACGGGGAGTAACTCAAACAAGAGGCCTACGGGCCACGGATCGCTCACCTCAGTGACATAGCCACTGCAGATATGCAGATGTTATTCAACATTTTTCAAATCCTGTCATCGCAACTAATGAAAAGATCATCATTTAAGCAGTTCTTAATTTGAAGAAGAATATATATGGCATGACAGTCAATGAAGCGTGATCATTTGAACAAACTCTCAATCACATTTCAACAGTAGGATCAATGTGAAATTTGGTGGCAATTGGCTAAGTTGTTTCTGAAGAATCATGATTTTATACATGTAAACAGCACAATGGCAGGGTAACATAATAAACATAAACAAGATGGCAGCCATCTTGGATTTTCAATCAGAATGATTTTAGCTACTGTTGATCTACAAGTCACCTCGATACTTCCAATGAACTTTGAGTCAATTTCCCTTTCGGTTCCTGAAAAAAAGTTCAAAACAGATTTTCAAGATGGCTGCCATGGCCGCAATTCGGGATTTCCTATCGGAAGTATTTGAGCTATTTTTGATCTACAAGTCACCCTGATGCTTCCTACCAAGTTTCGAGTCAACTGACCTTTTCAGTTCAGAAGAAGAAGCGAAAAATAGATATTCAAGATGGCCGCCATCTTGGATTTCCGATTGGAATGATTTTAGCTATTTTTTGATCTAAAAATCATCCCGATGCTTCCTACCAATTTTCAAGTTAATTGGCCCTTTCGTTCAAGAAAAAAAGCGAAAAAAAAGAGTTTCAAGATGGCCGTCAATCCGAATAATTTAAGCTATTTTAAATCTACAAGTCACTCGAATGCTTCCTACCAAGTTTCGAGTCAATTGGCCTTTCAGTTCAGGAGAAGAAGCGAAAAATAGATTTTCAAGATGGCATCTTTGATTTTCGAAAGGGACGACTTTAGCTATTTTTGATCTACAGGTCACCCCGATGCTTCCTAATTAGTTTAAAGTCAATATGCCGTTCAGTTCAGGTGAAGTAGCGAAAAATATATTTTCAAGATGGCCGCCAGGGCGGCCATCATGGATTTCCTATCTAAACACTTCAGCCATTTTTATCTATAATTCATCCCGATGCTTCCTAACAAGTTTCAAGTCAAATGGCTTTTGGGTTTAGGAGAAGAAGCGAAAAATAGATATTCAAGATGGCCACCATAGCGGCCATCTTGGATTTCTGATCAGCACGATTTTAGCTATAGCGGCCATCCTGGATTAAGGATCAGAAAGATTTTAGCTATTTTTGATCTTCATGTCACCCTGATGCTTCCTACCAAGTATCGAGTCAATTGGCCCAGGGGTGTAGGAGGTTGGCTTTTTAAGCAATTGTTGACGCCGCATGACGCACGACGGACGACGCACGACGGACGACGGACATTGACTGACCACAATAGCTCACCATGAGCAGTTCGTGCTCAGGTGAGCTAAAAATGAGTAGACAAGAGTTACAGTTCTTGTTTTCTGCACGTCGTCTGATGATACTTTATATTTCTATGATGTTTCATGAAAATATCTTAAATGGTTTTTGAGTTATAGATCATTATCATTGTCGAATTTCAAAGGGGAATAACGCCGAACTATAAAGACAGGAGTTATGGTTGTGATGATGCTTTATATTTCTATAAACTTTCATGAAAATATCTTGAACGCGAATTTACCATTGTCGAATTTCAAAAGGGAATAACTCCAAATTTATATGAATAAGAGTTACCGTTCTTGTGTTGTGCACGTCGTCTGATGATGCTTTATATTTCAGTGAAATTTCATGAAAACATCTTCAAGGGTTTTTAATGCATAGTGCGGACACGAAATGACCATTGTCAAATTTCAAAGAGGAATAACTACAAAAATGTATGAACAAGAGTTACGGTTCTTTTGTTTTGTTCGTCGTCTGATGATGCTTTATATTTCTATGAAGTTTCATGACAGTATCTTGAACGGCTTTCAAGTTATAGAGCTGACATGAAATTACCATTCTCTAATTTCAAAGGGAAATAACTCCAATAGACCAGAGCTACGGTTCTTGTAGTCTGCACGTCGTCTGATGATGCTTTATATTTCTATGAAGTGACTTACAAATATCTTGGACCGTTTTCAAGTTATAAAGCGGACATGATTGCGTTACGGATGGACAGATGCACTGACAACCGAGGCAAAAACAATATGTCTACCCCTGTCTGGGGGAGACATAATGACTTAATGATCAATCTCTACGAAAGTTATGTGGTAGTGCTTGGAATCGAACCCCTGGATCTGCAGTCAGGCGCGTTAGTCTGCACTATGGAGCCCGGTAGAAATATGAAGTGACGAGTATTGTAAGCTGTCGGAAGGTGTCGGAAATATTTGGGTAAATATGATGTGAGCTGCGTCGCGAGGAAAAGGCTCTTCGGACTTTCCATCGAAACAATCTTTCAGTGCGCATGCCTGACCCCTATGCAAGGACACGCATCTAGTTCTTTGGCTGAAGTTTCCTCTTGGCATAGCGCTTATGTGAGCAAACAGCATAGGTTCTGGCGAGACTGTGCGGCTCGCCAGTAGTATAGGGTGCCTATACTACTCTCGCCTGAATCTTTGCTGTTCGCATATGCTAAAACAGCTCGTTTCCCATGACGCGGCTCGTATGTTGGTAATCAGTAACTCACTGTGTTTCAACGTCCTCTCCTATTCTGTAACTGTTCCAACCTGGAACACTATGCCACTTTACCTGGAAAGAAATTTATTCCCCTTCCATCTATAAAAACAACTTATATTATAAAAATATTTCATTGGCTGAGAGCTGTTTTCAGTCTAGTGAGTATACCTTATGTTCACCGGCTTGCGCGCACCTTCCAGTGAATTTCAATTTTTAGTGACATCGCCAGTAGTGACACCAACGTCTACGCGCGTATTTTTAACATTTATATTAATGGGGTCTGGCGTTGACCCTTATTGCCACAGTAATAAAGAGAAAAGACACACTATATAATAATAAAACAATTATTGACTATTAGGGTATTGGATATGACGTTGATATCGCCTCGGTCAATATTGGTAATTTCTGGTGGATATCATGTCATATCCAATACCTAAATAGTCAATAATTGTATCATATTACATGACGTTTGGTCAAAACATATTATTTCAAATTCATGTTTATGCAATAACACAATGACATATACTTAACATTTTCAACTATCTGTAGGCTAACTCATAAGATGAAAAATTGATACTTTTTCTTACTTCTCCCAGAAAACATGTTTTGAAATTTCATGCAAATTGACTCTACTGGAGACAATTTGCTATTTGCATAAAATGTCGAATTCTCTTTTCTCATAAGAACTCTGTGGAAACGCAGACTATTCTGAAACTATGCGGTTTTCTGAAAAAAAAATCTTCATTGAAGAAAAAGTATAAAACCACGCGGCAAGGAAATAACCCATGGTGTTCATTTGTTTTCAACAAAGACACAGACAGGAGCTCAGTGGTTCATTCATGTAAAATGACAGATAATGATTTTACTTTAACATACCTATAAAACAAGAAAAATGCCTAACGGTATTATGGACGGGTTTTTCCACTGTATTATAAAGGGAACATATTACTTCGAAAAAAAAAAGTTAACCAAAAGGTAAACCTCGGGCGACACCAGATGCCCGTCCGCCTGGACCGCTAATTTAAGGGACAGAATTTTGCCGTGAAAACCTCGTCAAAAATGTGTACACTACTTCTTAGCCACGGCTCAACATAAGCTAATGTTATACAAAAACTACATGTACTGAGAGTGGTCTAATCTCCTCAAAAACATGTTATGGGTGTTTTTGTGGAGGAATAGGAAAAGGGATACATTTATACCCTTTTATCTAGAGCTATGTAAACCATGGCATTTGAATAATATAATGTGGGTAATCAGGAAGAGCTTGGTTATCAATTAATCCTTACCATGCTGAATAAATTAAGATGCCACGCTCACTTTTACTTTTCAGCCAATCAGATTACTTGATCTTGGTTATCGATACAAATTCATATACTTAATGCCAAACAGTGAATATCCAGATTAGAAGCCAGTTGATCTGGATCTAAATCGTTTGCAAAAGCAGGGCATATCTGGGTTCTGCAGGACCAGGATTAAGCAATTTAGACTGAATTACGCAGCGAAACAGGTTTCAAGCAGTAATAAACAAATTGTAAAGCTGGTTTAAAACTGCAAAATTCTGAAAATCTGCCTAACAACATAGACCCTACACATCCTTGTTTTCACTATGGAGGTAACTTAGTCACCACTTACAACCTTACAACCTACGTTATAACGATAATGGGGATAAATGATTCACCAGTAACTAGTTTTTCGGAAATCTTGTAAAACAAACTATGATTTGATGAAATTCAGAACATATCACTTAGGACACCAGATTCACTAGTATATGGATTGTCTGTCTTTTTAAAACATCGGGCTTCTGGACTGCATTGGATATTCAGACACTTCGGCAATGTATGCTTATATTTTGTAACACTTAAAGTTTAAGGATAGTCTGTCGAAGTGTCCACAATTATTAAAATGTATATAGAGATTGCAGTTTGGGTGGCAGATAAAATTGAAATGTTTTATGCACAAAGTAATTTTTTCATGCATTTTGCACTCTTCGTGATTTTGCCATAAATCCGAACAAATAACAGTCGAAGTTATGTACATAGCACCTTGTTGATGACATAGGTATTGACCCTAATAATGGAGTGACGCATACCTGTACAAGGCCGGTTTCTGAGTCATAACGTATAACTGTTCCTATACCAAAAGGTCCAGCTTGATCATCAAAAGTCCAGTTCGTACCTGAAAAAGAACGTTTACTACTACTTTGCTTTCGACCTTTCAGAAAGCCATTTTATACAGAAGAAGTAAATTTGCACATTTTTATCATGAGTTCATGGAAAACCTTTTGTCGTAGCTACCTATGTTCGAAAAAAGTTTTATTCCATCCATTGCTTTTCAAAACATCGGATATTTTCATTTTTCTTGTGGCAAAAATGGCTGGATATTATGCAAAAATCGACATTTTCTCAAACTGACACAATAATGATGGGAAACATCAATATTGGCCCTAAATTTTCTTTCATCGTAAAAAGAACAAAGTACAGAAACAGAAAGACAAACAGTTTCTGATAAGATACGGTCCATCAGAACAAAATATTTTCATTTAGAATAAACGCCAAGTGAAAAAAAAACATCTTTCCAAAAGACGTCAAAAGCACAGTAATTTCAGGATTCATTAGAGTTTCCTTATTACATGCAGTAGGGCCACAAGAAAGCTTCTTGTACTGACGGGTGATAATTTGTTCGTATTAAATGACACACAGTCTGCTTTTGGCATCGTGCTTGTCAAGAAAGAAATAATCCTTGGGTTTGAATTTTGTCAAATAACTCAGACAATATTTATATTCATTACAATTTGTGCTCATTTTCGGCATGTGAAATTGATTCTGATAAGATTATGTCATACCTGAAATAATTATTTACAGCTGATTAATGATGTAAGGGTATTGGTTTTGATAAACCATTTGTCAACTTTTACAATGTTGCTACATGTGGAAAGTCTGAATAATTTTGAAATTAGTAGTATTGTAGAAACATAGTCAGTCTTAAAGAATCGTTTGTTTGTGTTTGGATTTCTGTTGCATCATGAGCACAAGATCAGGGAAAATTAACAAAAACGCCAGTTATTCCACAAAACTACAAATCGCTACAACTTACTTCTAAATTGAAGGTACTGTTAGCTTAAATTAATGCATTACGAAAACACGCCTATTCAAATATTTAGACATTTCACATCAAAAACTGAAAACTTCCAGATAAAAAACACTAATAATTTTCATATTTCTGTTCAAATTGATTGTGTTGGGGTTTAACGACACGTCAACCCTTGAGGGTCATTTTGTGTCGTCTCCCAGAGAAAGGGAGAAAAGAGATAAAGAGAGAGTAGAGGAGATGAAAGAGAGGGACAGGGAAGAAAGAGGAACAGGAATGAAAGTGAAGAAACAGAAGAAATAAAAACATTACCCCTCTACCCTTACCCACTACAAGGATAGCAGGCCTTGCCCAACTGTAAGCCAATATCAGTTGGACGCCCCAGTGATGTAAGATACACAGCACCTTCACACCACCCGACCACCCCATATTTCTGTTCAAAACATAGATTGTGAGTACTCGTTAGAACCGCCTCTACGAGGCGGTTCTAACGCGTATCCACAATCTATGTTTTGAGCAGAAATAGGAAATACAATGTACACCCCTGTAGACCCCAGTTTTACTAGGTAAAAGTGGGGTTAAGGAGGTCAAAATTATATAGGCATGTTTTCGTGATGGTTTATTTGTATACTCATATATGTTTTTACATCAAAATTACAAAAAATACACGTGACGATACTCAGAATATACCACAATCACGAAGCAGAGACTTCCCGATGCACTGAAATGAGATGAAAATGACAAAAACAAATGACACCACCGACACATGAACAATAAATAACTGCAACACAGGAACACTCTTTGAACGGTCAATAGTAAACCTACTTAGGGGGTGCTTAAACTAGTTTTACAATTAATACTGATTCAGCTTCAAATTACAAACGTGTTCGGTCCGCAAAGGGGTCCTCTAACTCATCAGTGAAACATCGCTGTGAAATAATCACAAACACTGTGAGGAAACAAAGCCAAGGGCTCAATGGCGATATAAAGGCAGAACCCAAGAAAACCACAAACCGGACCACGATGGACCCGACTACAGAGACTGACAGGCAGACACCACACCTTTTGAAACAAACTGAGAAGAAGCCGTCATATAGCCTGAGGAGGGACTCACCGTCGAGCAATTAATATAGGGAACAAACATGGTTTTTCATGCATTAACATTCGCCAGGTCCCGTGGGAGGTGTTGAAAACCGAGGCCGAAAGCCGCAAGCCGAAAGTCCCAAGGGACCTGGCGAATGTTTATGCATTGAAAAAACCATGTTAGATCGCTATTATTGCATAAAAACTGAAAACATTTGCTACATTTCACGTTATTTCTTGCACTAATTTTGTTTCGCCTTTTCACCGACGTCTCGCGAACGCAATTTCCACGGACTATGCTCGTTCTAGGGCCGGGCAGTACACATCTCGTAACGGCAGCAAATCTGGCCCCGTTACAATTGAAAGTTGCGTAGCCATGCATTAACATCGCGTGAATTGCCTTGTTAATACACCGCTTTTCGCCGGAAAATGCACGGCTGTTAATAACGTGCGACACTGCTTTTTATGCAATAATCATTTTTAATTGTTCTGAAAATAAGTTTTGCTAACATGCCTTCTGAATTTAAAAAAATGTCCCACAGAATTAAGCTTCCGACAGATCTTATTGTAGAAGCGTTTTCAAAGCAACATTATATTTGGATAGTAATTCAGAATGATGACCATAAAACTTTGAAAAGAATTACGTGGCTGATGATACCCGGTACCTCCGTTTAAGAAATTAAGCAACTGAAAAACTATTTTGATTATTAAAGCTACTGACCTGTCTAGATGCCAGTAATCATTATCAAAGTTTAGTAAGTTATCAAAATGTAAAGACATTGCATTGAATGCTTCAATAATACTGGCCTGATTTTCGTGCAAAAGGGTCAACGCAAAGCTGCTTTCCTAACAACCCAAAAACAAATCTGCAAAAAGCGAGGCACAATTTGTACTCATCGGTTAACAAAGAATTTGTAGGTATTAATTTAATATCTAACTGAATAAAGATATTATCAAGAAGACACGAAACACCCCACAACTTTCTGACAAGACCACAAAGTATAACGTTTATGATGCTCAGAAGTAAAAATCATGGTTCTCATTACAAGCAAAGTAAACAAGAGTTGTCAGAAGACAACGCAGCTCGTCGGAAAGGGCTGATCGGATAAGAAAACAATCTTTAAATATTAAAGTTTAAATGCAGCACTTAAGCATAGCAGAAATGACAGAGTAGGACCTGACTTTCATGTTGGAAGGATGTCAAACTGAGGGATGGGGTATATGCCATTGAAACATCTTCCCATAGGCTGGTGTGGATGAAATATGAAAGCTATATCTTATATACTTCAGCAGCCATGTACACTTTTCAAAATTTAAACACGGCTATAAATGACAAGTATGACCTGATCTTGACCTAGGCAGAAGGTCCAACTGAGGAAGGGGTGTGTACTATTGAAAGGTCTTACCCTAAGGTAGATGTGAGCCAAATATTAAAGCAGCATCTTGAATACTTTAGCAGTTACGAACACTTTTCAAAACATAAACGCAAAACTTAAACATGGGTTTAAATGACTAAGTATAACCTGACCTTGACCTAGGCAGAAGGTCAAACTGAGGAAAAGGTCTGAGCTATTGAAAGGTCTTACCCTACTATTGTGTGGGCCAAATATTAAAGCAGTATCTTGAATACTTCAGCAGTTACAAACACTTTTCAAAACTTAAACGCAGAACTCGAACATGGGTTCAAATGACAAAGTGTGACCTGACCTTGACCTAGCAGAAGGTTAAACTGAGACAGAGTTGTGTGCTACTGAAAGGTCTAACCCTAAGGCTGGTGTGGACCAAATATTAGAGCTCTATCTTGAACATTTCAGCAGTTATGTGCACTTCCTAAAACTTAAACGCAAAACTTAAACATGGGTGTAAAAGACAAAGTAAGAACTGACCTTGACCTACATAAAGAGTCTATTTAGGGGATGGGGGTGTATGGTACTGAAAGGTCTTACCCTAAAGTAGGGGTAGGCCAAATATGAAGGCAGTACCTTAAACAGTTAAAAAACTATGCACACATTTGAAAACTTAAGCATTGTGCTAAGGCGGACGCGGACGCCGACGCCAACGCCTGGGTGACAACATAAGCTCTCCAGGGACATAGTCCCGGCGAGCTAAAAAAATCTTTCTTATGACAGTTCTTCCAGTTAAACCAGAAGTTTATTATCAGTTTCAGCTCCAAAGTTATATAAAGCGTGGAAAATACAAACTAGACCAACAGAAATATCTAGATTTAAATTAATTTAAAACAACATCTGAATCTTTATAAATCAAAAAAGGCTGGTACCGGATCTTTCATATACCGTCCCACAGTATTTAACTACATGTTTTTAATAGCACTAAGACAAGACAATAATAATTTTGAGAATTCATTTGTAAGGCATGAACTACAGTTTGCGATAAAGTGTGCTTTACATCACAAGTAATGCGATGAAATACAACAATATACTAATTGGATTCAGAAGAGTCACACGACTTATTTAATTTGTATCCCTTGTTGCAATTATATGGGCTTCAACGTAAGAAAACGTACCTTCTTACATGTGTGTCTAAGGAAGATTCAAATCCGCCTGCGCATCCGCGCAGTCTGATCGGTGTCTTCGTTGTCCTCATTAGAAATTTTGCATCCTTGTGCCAAGTAAAGATTCTGATCAGCCTGCGCAGACGCGAAAACTGACCTGAATCATCACTGAGTGCATGTATCCGAAGCTACAGTTTCTGTCTGCAGCTTGAGCTATCAGTTTGAGACAACGAGACTCTACTGTATATTCACATTAAATGATGGTAATTTTTAACGTTCATTGAAGTATGAACAATATCGGGTCACAAGCAAAGTAAGTGGAACCAGAAGTTCATGTAAATTTTGCTCGTTGATCATACTTCAATAAACGTTAAACAAATTGCTTTTATTACTTGTATTATTTTTCATCCATTATTTGACGAAAAAATCCACTTCGGCAGCTAAAACTAAAACAAGAAAACAATGCAGGCAGTTTGCTTATTAACAGTGGAATAATGTCGTTGACGCCACAACGTCGCCATCTTCCAATCATATTGGAGAGAACCATGGTTTATTTTGACGTCACTTAAAGGCTCCATATTCCTCTAAAATAGCGATTTTATTATCCAAGAAAGGTTTAAATAATTGATATATAGTATTATTATGATCATAAAATGTGGCACCTGAAAGCCTATAACATTTCAGTTAGTCTCTCTTTCTTGAAATGTAATGATTTTTTATTGTATCTCTGAATTAATATTGCCAACATTAATTCAGATATACCATAAAAAATCATTTCATTTTTGATTCTGTTTAAAAATGAGAGGCTAGCTGAAATTGTACAGGCTGTCAGATGCCACATTTTATGATCGTATTAATACTATATATCAATTATTTGAACCTTTCGTGGATATAAAATGTCTTTTTGAGGCATATGGAGCCTTTAATGGTCATGTAACGTAGTCAATATATTCATTGAAGTATGAACAATATTATGTCCTAATATTAACTATAGTTTGTTTTTGTTTATGTAAATGCACTGAGAATGTACATATTTACCTTTAACAACGTAAACACCAATTGCGGTTTGCTCTTCTGGAGATATTGTCCGTGGTAGCTGTTCACTCATGTCTTGTATATTGCTATTGTGATACTGGTAACACGTGTTGGAATTATCCCAGACTACTTCAACTTGTTCTGAAACATTAAATACAGACGAACTTCAATGATTCGAACATCTTTGGGACCATGGAAATTTGTTCTGGACATGGTAGTTCGAGCCATTGGGAGTTAATCATAGTGCCAAGTCAGGGCGTAAATGGGGAACATTTAGGTATGTCTTTTCGATGTTCTATTAAATAATGGTTTGTTGCGTGTACTCATTAGAATCGCCTCGATGAGGCGATTCTACTTAGTATACACATCAAACATTTTCATAATAAAAATAAGACCATTTCCCTAAAATTTCCCTAAATATTTGTTTTCTAGAGCTATCGAAGAAATTAGGAACTCAAAAAAAAAAAAAAAAAAAAAAAAAAAAAAAAGTGTTCAAATCAGCCGCGATAAACGAGCTATCGGTGTCCGAGTCATTGGAGTTTTGTAGATTCTACCAGGAATAACCCTTGAGAGAAATGATTATCCAAGACAAGTTTCGAAAAGAAACGTGTGAAGAGTGGTCTCGGAAGATCGAAATCAAGATAGTTACAGTGTTAAGTAAAGGAAACGTCGCAATTTCTAAGATGGCCGTCTTGCGGCCATATTAGTCGACAGACTGGAATGGTTTTCGCGAACATATCTAGGGGTTGAGAGCAATCCATATGCAATGTTTCGACGGAATTCCTCTACTGGTTACGGAGTAGATGCGATAATGGGAAACGGCAGCCATATTTGTCGACGGACTGGAACCAAATTCGGATGTGCACAACTAGGTCACTAGGGGAACATCTCGGGCAAATTTCGAAAAAATCTGAAGAGTGGTCTCGGAGGAGATGCGATAACGAAATTGTAACAGTGTTAAGTAAATGGGGCATGGCAATTTCTAAGATGGCCATCTGGCAGCCATAACAGTCGTCGGACCGGAACTGTTTTCGAGGAGACACATCTAGGAGTTGAAAGGAATTCATATGCAAAGTTTCGACGAATTTTCTCCACTGGTTACGAAGAAGATGCGATAACGGCAAAAATCCAAGATGGCCGACGGTGGCCATATTTGTCGACTAACCGAATTCGAGAGTGCACAACTAGGTCACTAGGGAAACATCCTAGGAAAGTTTCGAAAAATCTGACCAGTGCAATAATGAGAAATTGTTTTACGGACGGACGCCGGACAGTCTCTCCTTTGGGTTAACTTCTGAGACTGCCGGGTATTTTCAAACTGGAAGTACACTGCAATCTCGATATAAAATTCATTATAAGGCCATTTCGGATATAAGGCGGTTTAAAGTATTGTATTGAAACATCTATAGATTATATAGAAAAATGAATTTATGGTAATTTTTCTATATAATCTTTACTTTTTTGTTTAGGAAAACATGGTTGTTTAACTAACATGGTGATTGCTTTAGATCCTACCAGTAGTGTTATAAAGAGGTTATGGTGTATAACTGAACATAAAATTTCATACGTTGCCATATTTGTTTTACCAATATGTAAATTGCTTCTTATTTAGGGTCTAAAACTAAATAACATTTAAATACTAAACAATACAGCCGTTCGAGCTAATTATCTTTATAAATAGCAGTGTATGTTTAAAAGTTGGATGTCCTGAATTCCAAGCATCAATATTTGGAAGTCCGACAGCATTATTTTCAGCTCTGACTCACGGACTTCCCTTAATGCAAGAGCTTACTAGCCTAAAAGGATTTGGCACGCACAAAACGGGTCGACACAAGGAGCGTCGCTGCCTTTCGGCAGATTCAGGTCATAATTCTTAGTTTGAAATATAGTCGAATGGCTTGATCATCGTTGGGATATGGAAAGATGTTCTAGACATAGGTAGTTCGAGCCATTCAGGGATAATCATATCGCCAAGCCAGAAGGCAAATGGGGGTAATTTAAGAACATCTTTTTGATCGTCTATAAAGATAATGGTATATTACTGTACTCATTAAAATCGCCCCGATGAGGCGATTCAAACGAGTACAAACAACAGACATTTTCATGTTAAAATAAGAAAATTCCCCTAAATGTCCCTAAATATTTGTTTTCTTGAGCTTTGTAAAAATTTCATACGGATCCGAAAAAGAGGGTGATCATTCTATCACTTTTTCAAAAATACAGTATTTATATATTTGGCCGCGCCACACGAAAATGTGTCTTCGGGTATATGCGGACAGTGAAGGCCCAGATCAGCCTGCAGATACGCGCAGTCTGATTAGGTCCTTCACTACCCGCTTACAGAATTATTGAGTACTGCTGAACAGAATGAAGGATAGCAAAGTTTCTGATCAGACTATATATCTCCGCTGGCTGATGTGGATATTTACTGTTTGCATTTACCCCGAAGACTCCTTTTGTCTTGTCGCGGCACCATTATCCTTTGTCAACCTAGGCATAATTTTGTTATGACTGTGTTTGGTTTGCAATTTTACTTTAAGGTGAATGGCTTTTCTTGGTACACTGTCTGCCAGTTTGGACATTTTTGCTGCTTTACCTGGGAGCAAATTATTTCCTTTTAGTAAAAAAAATCCTTTTCGTAAGGGGATTGGTGCGCAAAAAGAAACAGTTAGTCATAGATAGTGTCTCCATTGTGTAAAATGACGGAAAAATCTACCAAATGCATCCAGTCCAATTAATCATTTTCTCATTATAACCCCATTACAATCCATCCTGAGTACGGATCACAAAATTTCATCCTGAGAACGGATCACAAGAGTTCATCCCGAGTACGGCTCACAAAAATTCATTCTTAGAACGGACAACAATAAGTCCTCCAGAGCTGGATCACAACAAATATACCTGAGTATGGATCACACTAATTCATACTGAGTACGATCCACAATAAATATTCCGGAGTATGGATCACAATAATTCATCCTGAGAATGGATCATAATAATTCATCCTGAGTATGGATAAGAATAGTTTATATTGAGTACAGATCACAAAATTTCATCCTGATAACGAACCACAATAATTCATCCCGAGTATGGGTCACAACAATTCATCTTGGTATGGATCACAGTAGTTCATTCTGAGAACGGACCCACAAAAAATCATGCTGAGTAAGGATCACACTAGTTAATCCTAAGTACGGACTACATTATATCATCCTGAATACGGATCAAAATAGTTCATCATAAGAGTTCGTCCTGAGTATGGAACAAAATAGTTCATCCTGAGTACGGATCACAAAATTTCATCCTTCAAACGGATCACAATAGTTCATTCTGAGTACGGATCACATCATTTCATCCTCTGAACGGACAACAATAAATCATCCTGAGTATGGATCACAATAATTCATCCTGAGTATGAACCACGATAGTTCATCAAGAGTACGGATCACAATGGTTCATCCAGAGTACGGATCACAACAGTTCATCCTGAGTACGAATAATAAGAGTTTATCCTGGATACGGGTCACAATTATAGTACGTCATGAGTACGGACCTCAATAATGCATCCTGAGTACGGATCACAATACATCCTGGTATGGATCACAATAGTTCATTCTGAGTATGGACCCACAATAATTCATGCTCGGTACGGTTCACAATAATTCATTCTTAGTACGGACCACACTATTTCATCCTGAGTACAGATCACAATAGTTCATCTTGAGTACGGACCACAATACTGTGTTCGGACCACACTAGTTCATCCTGAGTACGGATCACACAAGTACATCCTGATTGCATATCACAATAGTTCGTCCTGAGTACAGTTTAAGTTGGCTAAATATTATGACGAACTGGTGCTTAGACAATTTACAAGACACACGAGCCACATCGAGTGAAAAAGGCTCTTCGGACTTCCTGTCGAATCACTTTCAGTGTGCAGGGCCTCTTAGGACAAATAAAAAAATATGTGTTTTCGGTTAACCCTACCCTGCCTAATTTTCCTCGTGAAACCTGTTTTTTTTCTCCTTCTCTCTAAATAATAAATAAATAAGGTGTTATTGGATAAAATATATATATGCTATTATATTTTACTTAATATTCGGACAAGTAGACCTGTGCAAACAGTGCAGACCTAGATCAAACTGTTCCTATAGGAGCAGTTTGATCGGGGTCTACATTGTTTGCCTTTCTATCAGTAATTTTAGAAACATCAAAGGACAAACTTCGTAAAATTTTATGTGAATTATGGTGCTAAGGTCAAATATATCTGGTAATTATTTTATAATACTACATACAAAAAAAATGAACAAAAAAAAAAGTTCCTACCTTCCCTATCTATTTTTTTCTAACATGTTACCCTAAACACACATATTTTTTTATTTGGTCTCAGCAAGACCACATGTCTGGTCCTTTGGATGAAGTTTCCCCTTTGCCTGCCACTTACGCGAGTGAAAAGCATAGATTCTGGCGAGACTGCGCGGATGCGCAGGCTTGTCTAAACCTCTGCTGTTCGAATACACTATTAGGGCTATTTTCCCCATGACGTGGCTCAATTACCTTCATCTTCGCGCACATGGTTCACCACTGTCCCCAGGGCATCCTTTTCAGGGTCCCCACCAATGGCTGACTGAAGTAGCGATCTCTTCGATTTTGCCATCACTCGCATCCCAATAGGCCATGGAGAGAGCTGGTTTTCATTTATTTCGTAGAAGTCTAACTCTACTTTATGAAAATCTTTCTCTGTTTGAGAGGCCTGCTGCAATAGCTTGAAACAGAAATTAGCATAAGATGATAAACATTCAACACTGTCATCCCTTTCAATAGCATCCGGTCATTTCGGGACAATCATGCCGTGCGACAAAACAGAGGCTTTGAGACAGATACTATCGGACGGATAAACGAGGCACAACGTGAGAAAACGTACCTTCTGACGTGTGCGCCCATAGAAGACCCATATCAGCCAGCCAGTCCGATCAGAGTCCTTGATAACAGCCCGCCTGCAGCAACTTTGCATCCTTAGCTGTTCAAAATACGCCCAGTAGAGGTTCTGATCAGACTGCGTAAATGCGCAGGCTGATCTGAATCTTCCCTGGGCGAACAAGTCCAAAGGTACGTTTTCTGTACTTGCGGTGCATATATCGTATAGGCCGTTTGCTAGCTATAAAAAACTGCCGTTTTGCTGATTATCTTATAAACGAAAGCATGTCAGTATACCATAAAAAGCATGCGAATTCAATTAAAATATAACTAATGCATTTTTTATAAAAAATACTTTCAGAGACTAAATTACGAGGGATGTTCGAAATGAATTGCTTACTGTCCTCTAGCTCGATATCCACGTGGGGCACGATAAAAACCAATACATACCTGTATAGGGTTATTCAATATCTACACAATGGGTATAAATGTACATGTTAGACTAAGTGTAAGACATAAAATTTGCCATTTGAATACACGCAGTCATTGACCACTGCAGTAAAAATGGTTGGTAGAAGCGTCGACAAAAAAGATGAAATACGGGCTTACATCAAAGCTCGCTCAAAACTTGGTTGTTCTTTGAAGAAGCTGATGACTGAAATTTCTACTGCTTTTGGACCTTCTTGTGTGTCTTATGACACAGTTCGGCGGTGGAAAAAGATATCTGAGTCTGGTGTAGAGTCCATCAAAATGCACCGAAATCAGGTAGGCCAAAATCTGCATCTCGTAAAGAAATCGTTTCCAAAATAAAGGAAATCATTGAAGGAGATGCCAGATTTACAGTTCGTGATATTGCACGAAAGGTAGGCATATCACTATCAACGGTTCACCTTATTTTGAAGAAAGCATTTGAAAGTCAGAAAGATTTCTGCTAGATGGATGCCACATCTGTTGACTGACGAGCAAAAGGGGCAACGGGTTAAAGTGGCCAAAAAGCTGCTTCAAATGTTTCCAAAATATGACAAAAAGCAGTTTGCCAATGTCGTCACAGGTGATGAAACCTGGGTCCATTGTTTTGAGCCCGTCAGAAAGGTTAGCAATAAGATCTAGGCCACTAAACACAGCAAACGCCCAATAATTGCCAAACGTTCTTTGAGTACAAAGAAGGTTTTGTATGCAATCTTCTTCTCTGGTGAAGGAGTCGCAATAAAAGTGCCAGTGAAAAAGGGCAAAAGCATCACCGGAAAGTACTACAAAGACGTAGTACTGAAGAAACTGAAAAAGTATTATCAGAAACGACGCCCTGCCACTGGTTTTAAACATGTCCGTCTTCTACATGACAATGCCCCAGCTCATACCTCCGCAATAGTTACGGCGTTTTTGAAGAAAGAAAAAGTAACTGTTTTGCCTCACCCCGCGTATTCCCCAGACCTTGCCCCATGTGATTTCTTTTTGTTTCCGAAATTGAAAGCATTCCTTGCTGGGCGGAAATACCAGTCCCGACAGGCACTTAGATCTGCCATTCATCAGTACCTTATTACTGTGCCCAAATCAGCGTACCGTGACGCCATCAAGAAGTGGATACATCGGCTGAAACTTTGCATTTCTAGCCACGGGGAGTGCTTCGAGGGCATGAAATGAGTACTTTTGGGCTAACATGAAATTTGAAGTCTCCAGATAGAAATAAGCAATTCATTTCGAACATCCCTCGTACTTTTATCAAAAAACAACACATACACCTGCTTATGTGATACTAGGTCCGGCTATTACAGGGAAATGTATATAACGGCCAGGGCTTAGTTGTTGAAAGCATCATTAGCTTAACGAGGTCCTTAACGACAACTCATTGACTGATGTAGCTAAGGTATTTTCAAATACATTGACACTTTTAATGCAAAAATTTGAGCTCAAAAGCTACTCACATTTTTCAGCAAAAGATATTGTATTTGCCGAATTTCACAACAGAAATTTTAACGTCACGTTAGCTAACAACTTTTTTAAGTATGAACAACCGGGCCCAGATAATTATCAATATTTATCTGTGCGCATGTTTGTGACCTTTATTTTGTACTAGTCTGCACAAAATTCTTGCTTACCATTGTACGTTACTAATTGTTCATCGAATATTAACCCTAGTCCTGCTGAATAAATTAAGATGCCACACCCATTTCTAATTTTCAGCTAATCAGATTACTTGATACAGGTTGTTGATATAAATTCACAAACTTAATGGCAAACAGTGCAGAGCCAGATCAGTTGGCTTCATCAGAAGCCAACTGATCTGGATCTACACTGTTTGCAAAGACAGGACATATCCGGGTTTAGCAGGACAAGCGTTAACATATTAACGTGATACCGACATGGTGGAACCATGCGGACTTCGACGCGATGTAACTTGCACATAATGCATAAACGCCTGATGGGCGCCTTAGGGATGAAATTTATCGCAGCTAACTGGGCGAAATTTTCTTGGCGCCCAGCCGAACCTTTACAAGCCTTGGGTGACAGTGAGGCCGCAAGCCTGTATCCCTGTAGTTATTTTATAAATTGCTAAACTGAAAATCCGGTTAAATAAATAAATAATATAAAAGAAAAAAAATAAATACGCATTTCGGGAAGTATGTCAGAAAACAATTAGGAAGAGTAGATAGTTTTTTTTTCACACTTGTTATGCAGAATTACTGTACAAATGTATTTTTGCCTCCCTTCTGAAATAGGATCTTCTCTAAAATGAAAGACTTTGCTTCTCTTCATTGCAAATTCTTACCATCACGAAAACATGCCTATATAATTTTGACCCCCCCCCCCTTAAACCCCGCTTTTATATAGTGAAACTATGGTTTACAGGAGTATATATTATTTTTCTTATTTCTGCTCAAAAACGTAGACTGTGGGTACTCGTTAGAGCCGCCTCGCCGAGGCGCTTCTAACGAGTACCCACAATCTATGTTTTGATCAGGACTATGATGAATATCAGAGTTTTTTATCTGAAAATTTTCAGTTTTTGGAAGTGAAAGTTTCTATACATTAGTAGGCGTGTTTTCGTACTACGTAATGCTTTTAAGGCAGATCCGATTTCAGACGGGAACTGGTTGGCAGGAAAGCCAAAAGAAGTAGAAAAAAATGCTTCCCTTGTTAAAATGACTGAAAATCTACCAAGTGTATCGTCCGCTTAATACCTGTTCTTTCTGGTATGTAACAATATCGCCCCTGTAGGACTGCAATGGAGCTGCTGTAACAGGAGTGACAGGTTGTTTGTCGTCATGGGAATGTGATGTCACTTGACCGTTGTAATAAGCTTCGTCATCTTTAATCAGTTGCTCCACAGTTTGAGAGGATTTTGCAGGGAAATAATACTGAATAGTCTTTATACACCTGTCTATAACATATTTTGTCCTGTTTTCAAACCACATTAGTTCTTCTGCTGTCAACTGCTCTTTTTGAAAAGCTGAACATTTTTCAAGTTCTTTAATCAGCACTTGGTGCATTGAATCTATTTCTGAAACAACGTCATCGCTGAACTTTTCTACGTTGACAAAAGGTTGTGCAGGTAATAGAGGCTCCACGCTGTTTATAATTTCCATATGTTTTGTGATTATTTTTTCTTCACTTAATGTTGTTATATCTTCATGTTTGGCTCTGTAAGCTTTTTCTTTGTTTCCCAAATGTATTCTCATATTTTGCCACAATTTAAACTTAAGCTTTGCAAGAACATGTTCTCTTGATACAGACTGCAAAGGGCCGTATCTGGACATTTCTGTGTACTGTTCTTTCGACATCTCTGTAATCTTCTTATTCTCTTCCATAATTTGTGCAACGAACTCTTTCATCTCAGCGCGAGTAACAGGTTTATCAGAGGACGATTCACTGCCAGTATCGTCTTTAGTTTGCCTACAAAATCAAAGAATACCATATTTACACTATGCCATGCTTAAGCAAACGGCAGATTCAGACCAAACGCCGCAGAATATGGCGTCTAGTCAGGGTCTGCACTATTTGCATTCAACCAACAGTTTTATAACATGTCAGAACTAAGTAAAATGGACTCGTTGAAATTTTAGAATAAGTATGGTAAGTTGCAAAGATGTCCAAATACTTAGAGTAAATACGGTAATCATGATAAATAAAACGTTGCTATAAATAGCAAACTAATGGAAGACAGCACAGTTAACTCCCCTAAGAACTCTCTGTAAACAACTAATTGGAGTTGTTTGCTTTTGATTTTAGCAGTCTCAGTTAACTATAGTTTCCTTTCCTTGAAAAATCTAATTTAACATGACCACATATCAATAAAGCTTCTAAACTATCAAAAAGACACATTTTCTGTACACCAAAATATAGAATTTAAATAAAATTAAAATTTAAAGCTAAAAATCAGTAAGATTCCACCAAGAATATAGGAAACAGACTTCTATTATTGGATAAAAAGCAGTGTCGCACGTTATTAACAGCCGTGCACTAACCGGCGAAAAACCGTGTATTAACAAGGCAATTCACGCGCTGTTAATGCACGGCTACGCAACTTTCAATATGATCGTACCGGGGCCACAGATTTGCTGCCGTTACGAGATGTGTACAGCCCGGCCCTAGAACGAGCATAGTCCATGGAAATTGCGTTCGCAAGAAATAACGCGAAATGTAGCAAATTTTTTCAGTTTTTATGCAATAATAGCGATCGAACATGGTTTTTCAATGCATTTACATTGGCCAGGTCCCTTGGGCGTGTTGAAACCGCAGCTTCCGGCCTCGATTTTCAACACCTCCCACGGGAACTGGCGAATGTTAATCCATTGAAAAACCATGTTTGATCCGTATATTGACGTCAACATGTTTTAGTATTAAAAATTGAGTGTACGGAGTAGACGGTGTATACATTGTAAGGTAAAAAGACTGCTTTGTTCTGCCAGAGGAGGTTCCTGGAGGAGAAATATTCCAGACAGTAAAAGATTCTGTAGGGAAGAATTTGGCTGTGTGGAATGCTACAAAGAGTCAGTCAGTCCTTCTAGTTTGTGATCCTGAATAGAAGGGGATTTTGAGATGTCACATGGCGTGCAATGTCATGTGTTTTCGAAGTGGTAAAGAGAACACGAAAATCCCAGGATCTGTTGCTGATTAGAGTGGTTATCACACCCCACTAAACCCTGCATCTGATTTTGGGACCATGGAACTGTAGCAGGTGAGAGACTTCTTAACTCTTAGTATTGTAGGGGTGTATTACCATATATGATAAAAACAATGGATTCCAGTGAGAACGACAAACTTAGTATTTGGTCTTTCTTGAGCCTTACATAGCAAGAGAGGTAGTAGAAAAACTACAGCTTTCTCTCACTGAAAGGCTGGTTTACATTTGTTATTGACAGACATCTGGCAACAGCGATTTTAACGTATAATCCCTATTGACAGACGCCTGTAAATATAAAAACATAAAACAAACACAAACACAAACAAACAAACAAAAAAAAACAACAACAAAAAACCCCCAAAAAACAACAACAACAAACAAACAAAAAAAACAGCAAAATATTATAAAAAGTCAACATGGTCCTTTCAACATAATAAAATCTAACAGGTGCAGTCATATGTGAGCTGGGGCACAGATTTTCCTACAAGACTGCATGTGCGCCCAGCGTAGATTCAGTCCAGTCTATGCATCCGCATAGTCTGATCAGAGTCTTCACTGTCCGCCTGAAGACGGGTTGGATCCTTGGCTACCCATAGAGTGTCCTGTGAAGACTGATCAGACCGTGCGGATGCGCAGGCTGATCGGAGTCTTCGCTGAGCGCTCATGCAATCTTGTAGGAAATACTGAGCCCTGGCTCATATGCAAGTTTTGATATGCTCTTGTTTGTTTGATCCAACTTACCAGATCATGTTGAAGCTTAATAAACATGGCTAGAAAAAAGATTGCAAATATAATGCTTTTGTATTATTTTTATTTCCTTGGGATCATATATCCCATTCTATTATTTTGCCAAATCGACTTCCGCTTAAGCCATTGCTGTGTGTGCGCGTGCGTGTGAAGGGAGTTGGGGAGGTTAAGTATGCAGCCATGCAAACTTTACTGCTCCTATATGAAAAGTCTTAATGAATCCAATACTCCAAGACTTTTCGTTCTTTTATGTATTCGGTATTTTCAAGGGCAACTATTTTTAGATACAGTTGACTCTCGTTATCTCGACCTCGAATAACTGCTTATCTCGAAGTGAAAATTTGGTCCCTGCTAAAACATGAAACTTTAATAACAGGTAACAAAATATTGTGGAAAAGAGGAGCAATTTCTCCTCTTTTCCACAATATTTTTAATATATCTCTAACTTCAAGAATCAGATTACATATACATTTGTTAAATGTGGTTGTTCGATTTATTTTTTCCTCGATTCTGCGAATCTGAAATGTCGAGGTACGGCTATCTCGAAGCATTTCAGAGAGTCCATTGCAATTCGAGATAACGAGAGTCGACTGTATTATTTTACGTTTCTGCAGCTGGTGACAAGTGCCGTGTGGCGGCCATACAACCCTTTCTGTACTTCATTATAGTGCAGTTTTTATACATACTTTCCTTGTTGCTCATTGTGCCGATTCTGATACAGTGAACCCTCGTTACAACGACATCATTTGTTCCCAAAGACGTTGCCATTAAAATGAATTTGCTATTGTAAAGATTCCTTAATGAGCAGATTGATATGTAAGAAAGGTCTTGTTTTGTTCTTATTTCCTCATAGAACACATGTTTTGACTGAGGCGATACTAACAAATATCCAAAACGTATGTTTCTATAAAGTATTGAATACAATATTCTTGCATAATTTGTGACTAATTGTAACCTCTTAAGCGAAGGTTTCAAGACAGTTAAACTGTCATTATAACGAATTTTGACGCTTGTATAAAGAGGGCTGTCTGTATCACGTAAAACTGACTTCGGCTTAAGCCGGTGTTGTGTGTACGCGAAGCCTTATAAACTACATAGCTGCCATATGATGAATCTCAACGAAACCGAGACTCAGAGCTTCGTTCTTTTATCTATTTGGTGTTTCCAAGGGTACATTTTTTAGATTTTATTTACGCATGCAATATTCAGAATAACGTTTTATCTAGAGGACTAGTAACCAGGGCCTAGTTGTTCAAAGCGTCGTTAGCTTAACGAGCTCGTTTAGGGTCATTTCGTTAATTGTTTAAGCGGATTCAATACACAATATTTTGATATTTTTTGCTGAAAAAATGTGAGTAAAAAAAGCTACTCACATTTTTTTCAGCAAAAAATTTCAGCATATTTGCGTATCACTCAATTAAAATTTTAACGAATTGTTAACTAACGACATCGTTACTTTTGAACAACTGGGCCCTGGCTGCGTCATGCGAAAATGTGTCTTCGGGAATGTGCAGAGAGCGAAGGCTCCGATCAGCCTACGCATCCGCGCAGTCTAATCAGGGCCTTCAGTGTCCGCAAGCACAATCATTGGATAATATAAAATGTACTGAATGAGACCTTGCGTATGCTAAGGAAGATGTGAATCCACACTTTCAGCGCATGCTCGAAGGCATTGTTTTCGCTTGACGCGGCCCAGTATTATTTACCTCGAATAATTCCAGTCATCAACCTGTTCTTGTGCCATCAGTTGTTCCCGCCAATTATCAAAAAATGTAACAGAACACTGAACTTGCTCCGCCAGCGGGACATTCACAGTACTAAACCTAAACATAGTGTTAAGCAAAATTTCAATTTCTGCCTTCTTTGTTTTCATTCGCTCTAGCTGTTGTCTTGACTCATTGCTAATCCACAGTTCAATACAACCTCCAGTTACTTTATGCAGCATCGCCCCGAAACTCTCATACAGTTGATTTATTATCTCTCTCAAGGTTAAGTAATTATCAACTTCTGATATTAATCTTTTAATCATTTCATTTTCAAAATGTGGTTTTTGCTCTCTTAACGCTGTGAACATTTCAACCTTTATTCTTGATCGGATTTCTTCTTTCTTGGTGTCCCAGCTGGACCACTGTACTTGCAGAAGAACGTCATCCGACTGAAGTTTCACTGTTAATAGAGCAAGGGGAGGTTACTCTGTCAAACCGTTTTACCTCCCTTCTAAAAAGTGGTCTGCTCTAAAAGATAAGAATTTGCTCCAGTTTGGGTGCAAATTCTTTCCTTTAAGTGTAGATCCCTTATCAGAAGGGATGGGGTGTGCTGGAAAGCAAATAGTAAGTCACAAAAATTGTCTCCCTTGTAAAGAATGACGCGAAATCTACCGAGTGTGTTCAGCCCCCTTAAGAATTTGAGTAAGCATCTTAGTAAGCATTTCTTTTAAATTTTTGATATGCTAAGTACAGATGACTCTCTTTATCTCAACAAGTGATACTACTGTTCAAGTCAAACTAAATACAAGGCGATATTGGTTTAGTTTGCTATATATTCCTGGCAGTTTAACTTTATCTCAACAAGTGATACTACTGTTCAAGTCAAACTAAATACAAGGCGATATTGGTTTAGTTTGCTATATATTCCTGGCAGTTTAACTCATTTTATCTTAAATTAGGGAGAATTGATACACTTTCAGGGGGAAGCAATCTGTAGAACTGGTTTACCTCCCTTCTGAGAAGGAACCGAACAATTTCGAAAAGTAGTCTGCTTTGAATGTATTAATTCCCTTAAAAGATCAGAATGTATGAGCTAAACTATTGTGATCTACGGAAATGTTTAACAGGCGTTTGTGTGTGTGAGGGATAGCCGGGGTGGGCGGGGAAGTTGGGGGGATTCGGACTTTATTTACCTTTCCTAGGAAAGGTAAATAAATTCTGAACCTCTCCCCGCCACACTACATCCACATAAAAATTAAGAGGCCCACGGGCAACGGCTCGCTCACCTGAGTGACACAGCCACTGCAGATATGCAGATGTTATGCAACATTTTTCCAATCCTATCATCGGAACTAATGAAAAGATCATCATTTGAGCAATTCTTAGTTTTGAAGAAGAATATATGGGCCTGACAATGGAGCGTTATTATTTAAACAAACTATCAATCACATTTCAACAGTAGGATCAATGTGAAATTTGGTGGAAATTGGCTAAGTGGTTTCTGGAAAATCATGATTTTATACATGTAAATACAGTGACAGGGAAATAAAATAAATATAATTAAGGTCGCGGCCATCTTAGATTTCCAATTAGAACGATTTTAGCTACTGTTGATCTACGAGTCATCTCCATACTTCCAATATAAATGTGTATGGCCCATACAAATGCATGGGGAGACGGCCTTAAAAAGGTCAAACGTCAACATAGGACCATCATTATAGCAATTTTGGTAGATCTCCTGTTCCCCCATAATTTGTGCAAAGATTAGGACCCAGGGCTTATTTGGTTCTGGAGAAGAAGATTTTTAAAGGTTTTTACCATATATGGGCATGGCAGCCATTTTGATCAATAGACCACGCCCATTTAAGCAATATTTCGTTCCCCTGCCCCAAGGAGGCTCCACATGAAATTTGAGCAACACTGGTCCAGAGGCTTCAGAGGAGAAGTCATTTGAAATTATCAACATGTTTTCCATACAAATGTATGGGGCCTTACAAATGCATACAGAAGCAAACCTGACCTCGCCGTAAAAAGGTCAAATGTCAATGCATGACCATCATTTTGGTATTTTTGGTAGATCTCCCGTTCCTGATGATTTGTGCAAAGATTCAGCCACAAGGCATCCTCGGTCCTGGAGAAGTAGATTTTTAAAGGTTTTTACCATATATGGGCATGGAAGCCATCTTGGTCAATGAACGGCAATTATTTAGCAACCTTTCATTCCCCTGCCACATGGTGGCTCCAATTAAGATTTGAGCAACACTGGCCCAGAGGCTCCAGAGGAGAAATCGTTTGAAATTATCTACAACCGCAAATGGACCGCAACCATTTTAGCAATCTTTCATTTCCCCGCCCCATGGGAGGCTCCAATAAAATTTGAGAAACATTGGCCCAGAGGCTCCTGAGGAGAAATCATTTAAAATTCTGAACACTTTTCCCATACAAATCCATAGGAAAGCAAACTTTACCTCACCGTAAAAAGGTCCAATGTCAATGTACGACCATTATTTGAGCTATTCATTACAAAAACGCACCTATTCAATTATACTGAACATTTTACAACCAAAAAAGGAATTGTTTTATGTAAAAAATTCTAATATTTTTCATATTCCTGCTCAAAACACAGATTGTGGGTACTCGATAGAACCAGGAGAGGCGGTTCTACTAAATACCCACAATCTATGTTTTTAAGCAAATAAGAAAAAATAATGTATACCACTGTAAACCCCAGTTTTACTGTATAAAAGTGGGGTTTAAGGGGGTCAAAATTATATAGGCATGTTTGCGTGATGTTCGGTAGACCTCCCGTCCCTGATAATTTATGCAAAGATTCAGCCACCAGGCATCCTCGGTCCTTGAGAAGAAGATTTTTAAAGTTTCTTACGATAACCGGGCATGGCGGCCATTTGGTCAATGGATGGCAAACAATTTAGCAATCTTTCATTACCCTCCGCCAGGGAGGCTCCAAATGAAATTTGAGCAACTGGCCCAGAGGAGAAGTCGTTTAAAATTATCAGTATTTTCCCATACAAATGCATAGGGAAGCAAACGTGACCGCGCCGTAAAAAAATCAACTGTCAATGTACGACCATCATTTTAGCAACTTTGGTAGATCTCCCGTCCCCGATAATTAATGCAAAGATTCAGTCATGGCATCCTCGGTTTTTACCATATATGGGAAGGCGGCCATCTTGGTCAATGGACAGCAACCATTTTAGTAATCTTTCATTTTCCTGCTCGGGGAGGCTCCAAATGAAATTTGAGCATTATTTGCCCAGAGGCTCCAGAGGAGAAGTCATTTGAAATTCTGAACATTTTCCCATACAAACTTGACCTCGCCGTAAAAAGGTAAATGCCAATGTACGATAAAATTTTAGCAATTTTGGTAGACCTCCCGTTCCCGATGACTTATGTAAAGATATAGTCACAAGGCATCCTCGGTTCTGGAGAAGAAGATTATTAAAGGTTTCTACCATATATGGGCATGGCGACCATCTTGGTCAACGGACCGCGACCATTTTAGCAATCTTTCATTCCCCCAACCTATGGAGGCTCCATATGAAATTTGAGCGAAATTGGCCCAGGGGTTTCAGAGGAGAAGTCGTTTGAAATTGTTAATGGACGGACGGAAGCACGAACGGATGGACGACGGACGAAAAGTGATCCTTAAAGCTCATCCTGAGCATAGCTCATGTGAGCTAAAACAAATAAGACGGCCAAGATGACCCTTTATCGCTCACCTTAGTATCAGACAGGTGTTTCCTGGGGCTGTCATTTGAACACGTCACGTCGATTCATCCTATGAAGTTTTGAGTCAGTTGGCTTTTCGATTCAGAAGCTCAAAATAGGTTTTCAAGATGGCTGCCATCCTGGGTTTCTGAACGGAACTATTTCAGCTATGTTTGTTTTACAAGCCATCCCGCTACTTCCTACCAAGTCTCTAGTCAACTGGCCTTTCGGTTCAGAAGCTCAAAATAGTCCTTCAAATGGCGGATTTGGCAGGCATCTTGGATATTTGATCGAAACGATTTTAGGTATATTTGGTCTTAAAGTCGCACTGATTCTTTCCTACCAAGTTAGGATCAGCTGGCCTTTCCGTTCAGGAGAAGAATATCGTAATACATTTTTAAGAAAGCGGCTATGGTCGCCATCTTGGATTTCCGATCGGAACGATTTTAGCTATTTTATATCTACAAGTCACCCCGATACTTCCTACCAAGTTTCGAGTCAATTGGCCTTTCGTATCAGGAGAATAATTTCAAAATAGATTCTCAAAATGGCGGCCATGGCGACCATCTTGGATTTCCGATCTAAACTATTTTAGCTTTTTTTTAATCAAGTCACAGCAATACTTCCTACCAAGATTCGAGTCAACTGGCCTTCCGGTTCAGGAGAATAACTTCAAAATACATTTTCGAGATGGCAGCCGTGGCGGCCATCTTGGATTTCCGATCTGAACTAGCTTAGCTATTTTGATCTACAAGTCACCCCGATATGTTTTATTAAGTTTCGAGTCTAATGGCCTTTCGATACGGAGAAGTTCAAAATAGATTTTCAAAATGTCGGCCATGCAGCCATCTTGGACTTTTGATCTGAACAATTTTAGCTCTTTTTATCTACAAGACATCCCGACACTTCCTACCAAGTTTCAAGTCAGTTGGCTTTTCGGGTCAAAAGAAGAAGTTCAAAACATATTTTCAAGATGGCGGCCATCCTGGATTTCCGTTCAGAACGATTTTAGGTATTTTTGATTTACAAGTCATCCCTACACTTCCTGCCAAGTTTCCAGTCAAGTGGCTTTTCGGTTCAGGAGAAGAAGTTCAAAATAGATTTTCTTGAATTTCTGACCGAAACGATTTTAGCTATTTTTGATCTACAAGCCGCTCTGATATTACTACGTTTTGAGTCAACTGACCTTTCCGTCCAAGAGAAGAAGTTTAAAATACTTTTCAAGATAGCGGCCACCTTAAATTTCCGATCGGAACAACTTAATCTGTTTTTGGTCAACAAGCAATCCCAATACTTCCTACCAGGTTTCGAGTCAATCGACCTTTGGGTTCAAAAGAAATTCAAAATATATATTCAAGATGGCTGCTATGGCGGCCAACTTGGATTTCCGACCTGAAATACTTTAGCTATTTTTGATCTAAACGTCACCGCGATACTCCAAGTGAAGTTTTGAGTCAATTGGCCTTTCTTGGGTCAGTATAACTGGGTGATCGGAAAAGAAAAGTCAAAGGAAAAAGTCAAGAAAAACAAAGTCACAGGCCAAAATATATGCATCTGATTTATTTATTCATTTATTTATTTGTACACATGCCAATTAAAGTAGGGAGTTTTGTATATAGCACACTGTATCACTTAGAGATGATCTACTGTCACTTTCTCATGTGCGAATGCCTGACACGGAGGTGTAAAAAACAGCAAAACTAACATATGTATATACAGAAATAGCTTAACAAACTGTCACTGATGGTATTTTTTAGTAGCAAATAAGCTTTGTTTTCAAAATACAAATGTGAAAACTTTGTTGTTCTTTGCAAAATTATATACAATCAAATCATTACCTCACATTACAGCTGTGACAAACCAAGAATATAGCAATTTCAAAATATTGTGTGACTTTTTCCATGACTTTTGTTCCCTAACATCTGACTTTATTTCCGTGACGTTTTTTTTTTTTTTTTTTTTTTTTGCTGTGACCTTTTTTTTCCTACATTCGTAAACTCACCATTTACGTCTCCTTGTTTCAATAACCGGCTGACGAGTGGAGTTGAAAAATTCACTCTGAGAAGAATACAGCATTGTCCAATTTGAACAACGCCGCCTCCAGGTGAACGAATTATATAATGAAGTTTGTCACTGGTTCTAAGTTCTGCTTGTGGTCTGCTGCCATGCACTGTGACTGTTTGCCTGCTTTCTTCATACTCGTCTGTCAAAAGAAAACAGAAATAGGCTACTTCAAACTCTTTAAGTATTATAGAGAAAGCCTGAAGCACTAAAAAGATCAAAACATGAGTTTTACATATACATTCACCAAAACCACATCACAGGAACGTCTCCGTGTCATTAACCTTGGTCCTGCTGAATCCGGATATACCCTGCCTTTACAAAAAGTGTAGATCCAGATCAGTTAGCTTTTGAAGCCTACTAATCTGGATTGCGTTGTTTGTCATTAGGTAGGGTCCCATATGAATTGGTATCAACTACTTGGCAATCTGAAACTTAGAAGTGGGCGTGGCATCTTAATTTATTCAGAATGTCAATGGAAAAGCTTCAGCATTCTATTGCAAATTCAAAATTCTGTTGAAGTTTTGAATAAATTCAAATCTAGTTACACCCGCGCATCAAGTTAGTCTACATATGAATTTCATAGACTGTATACTAAAATGCCACAAATCTCATGAAATTTCTCTTTACCCTTCCGACCTTTTTAGGAAAGTTACTAATTCTGCTTGCCACATGTTCATTTTGTGGCTGCTTAATTGTATTTCTCTTTGATGCTGCAGGCTTGATGTGGATCTGATTGTATCAATTCCGGAGTTCACTTATTTACTTTGTTATGAGAAAAGGTTTGTGTTCTTTTCACTTCGGAGATCATAAACAGTATACTTTATAGTTTTGTCAGAAAAGTTGTGATGCTCCTTCCTTTCTTCGTGATAATATCTTTATTCGGGTTGGTACTACATTATACAAACAAAAGTAGACACACTGATGGGTAATAACTGTTCCGCCCCAACCCCTTGTTGCAGATTTATTTTCATTTAACTGTGAAAGGGACTTTATGCTATCCCTTAATAAAGACCATCAAGCCGATGTTATTGAAGCATTCAATTCAATATCTTGATATCTAGATGACTTACATAATGTTAATAAGCACTGACCAAATTGTAGATCAAATTTATCCAAATGAAATTCAGCAAATAGAGCCAATGCTTCTGATACACAAGCCCGATTTATCAATATATAATTATATACTCTCTACTAAAATACGGTGTATAAGCTAGATGAAATTGATTTTGATATTGTTAATTTTCCGTTTTTTGAGATAGCGCTGCACCTCGTGCTGCATTTTATCGTGTAAATATTTCTCAGCTTATTCATTTCGCTTAACTTCTAAAACATAGGTATCGGTATCATAAAGTGCGTAAACTTTTTTCCAGGTTTTATCACTGTCGTTGGTATAAACATATTTATTTCGAAACAATTTGTACAACATATAATATGATAATAGTAACAATACAAAAGTTAAGGATTGGAACGGAAGCACATAATACTTAATTGGTACTTCTCCTTAGCAGGTCAATAAATTGTTAACAAAGCTTAGGGATATATTATACATGATAAGTTTCAATATAAGTGAAATTTACTTCTAGACATTTAATTAACAGTATGATATACTGTTCAAGGAAATGTAGAAAAAAATAAATATATAGTTTAAGGAGAGAAAAAAAAAACCTTAAAAAAAATATGAGGAAAAAAAAAAAACAAGTTGCTTTATAAGAAAGATTCAGCAAAGTTCTGAATACGAGAAAAGAATTTAATACGGAAAACAGGATCCACTCCTGCATGAAGAAGGATGCACGACCAGGGGCGGGAAGGCAGCACTAAGAGTCATTTGGTAAACACTATCGCACAGCAGACTCGAAAGGTAGGGATATAATATTAAAATCGTTTAGTGTCTATGATGAATTTCTGTACTTTGTCAAATATGTGAGTGTTTTCTGCAAGGGATAAAGTGGGATCACCAAACAGAAGGATAAGAGTTATAACATTAAACTGGGAGATGCTGTCGAACAGTAAGATGCGTTGATGTGCGCACATGCGACATTCGAAGAAGTAGTGATTTGCGTCTTCAACAGTTCCACAACAACAGAGTGGTGAGACTGTTATATGTTTACAAAACAGGTAGTAATTAAAACTACTGCAATTTGTCCGTAGCCTTGCGTGAAGTATCTGACACAGCCTTTTACATGTATAATAGTACTCTGGAGCGCGTTCTCTCTCCCTAGCCAGAAAATATTTAAATGAAGTTATAGAGTCAATTTGTTTGGCTTCAGATGGAAGATCATTCCAGTTCCTAACTGCAGAAGGCAAGAATGAGCTAGAGTAAAGAGCTGTGTTTGTGTTGATGTTTTGGAGATTGCCTGCATCACGAAGACTATACCGAGAGACACTCCCGACGGTTGGTGGAACTAGGGACGATAGGAAGACTATAGTGGCCTTGTGGTCATCGCGTCGGTTTTGGAGGGACTCCCATTTGATCTCGTTATAGAGATTGCGTAAAGAAGAGTCGTGTAGCTCCTGTAGCGATTCTGGCTGCTTCATGTTGTATTTTTTCGAGCTCCTCTTTCTCGTAATTAGCACAGTTGTCCCACAAAATATTGCCATATTCGAGAATTGGTCTGATGAATGTTGTGTAAATTATCCCGAGTGATTTTCTATCGAGTTTGAATTTTAGTTTCCGCATAGTATTTACCCGTGCCCAAACTTTTTCTTTTATATACTGTATGTGATCGTGCCATGAACCGTTATTCGCAAGATATAGACATGTATACTTGTGAGACTGGACCTCTTTTATCTGCTAATGATGTATAAAAAGTGATGGATGAACAGGTTTGTTAAGTTTTCCAGAGACTACAAGTGACTCGTTCTTAGTGGGGTTGAATAAAACTAGCCATTTATCTGCCCAGTCTGAGATTTTTTGAAGATCACTATTAAGAAGTAAAGCAGAACTGTGAGGGTTTTCAACTATTATATAAAGACTGGTGTCGTCTGCAAAAAGACGGATATATCACCGTCGATGTGATCTGATTTCCAAATATAACATTGGCTTGAACAGGAAAGGGTTATCGGAAACTTAATTTTAGACTTGGTCTATAAATCCAGACAGACTGTTGCTAATACTAATTTTTCAGAACAATTAAAAAAAGAGTGTAAGTCGTTACAAAAAGATAGTTTATAACATGTTACATAACATTATAAGGCAAACTTATCCATGGCTTCAACCCAATTATGGTTGAAAACTTTGCTTCTCACTTTATTGCACGACCGTGAGTTGGGTCTCAGACTGAATTACGCGTATGGCTGCTTCCATAATCTTTTTCAGAAGGTTGCCGTCTACGACATGAATGACCTTGCAATGTGCTGGCGTGAAATTAGCTGACATAAGAAATGCGTTCTCAAGGCCCGCACCCAACTAGTGACGGGAATCGGTCAACACTCCATAGTCACCGACTATCAGTCGAATTGTAGGAAATATATTCATTCTAATATTTGCTCTCTGACGTGTACTTTTCCACAGCTCCAGGTAAGATGTGGTATCCACATAATTTGTTTTCTTATCATCATGAAAGTATACATGTATGTTAAGGGTACTCATCAGAAGCGTCTCGGAGAAATCAGAAAAAAAATTAGTACTTTTACATTGAAAAAAGTGCCTTATCTGGAGGTACGCTTATTTCACCTTTTTTCATCGAATTTCTTAACCTTTATTCATCACAAATTTAAATGACCGAACCAGGGATTTTCCGATTAGTCGACTATGAAAATTCTTTCAAGTAATCAGTCGAAAGACGCAAAAGTGACATATGGTCGATTTTAATCGAACATCGGTGCAGCGCTAGACTACACTAACACACTTTCAGTTAATGGACATGCCTGCACATCACGAAAACATGCCTATATACTTTTAACCCCTTAAACCCCACTTTTATATAGTAAAACTGGGGTTTACTGAGGCGCTTCTAAGGAGCACCCACAATCTATGCTTTGAGCATAAATTTGAAAAATATCAGAGTCTTTTTGTCGGAAAATTTCCAGTTTTTCGGAGGTGAAATTTTCTATACATTTGGAATATTTAAAATATCTCTATGGGTTCTAACTTAGGGCTACTCATAAGGAGTCTGAATATTCCGAAATTATTCTTTCACAAGTGAGACAACTTTTGTAGTTTCCTATTTGCTTTTCTGCCTCTCCATTACGAAAACACGCCTCGACAAATATGTAGAAAATTTCACCAACAAAAACTGAAAAGTTTCAGATAAAAAATATTTTTCATATTTCTGCTCAAAACATAGATTGTTCGTACTCGTTAGAACCGCTTCGGCGAGGCGGTTCTAACGAGTACCCACAATCTATGTTTTTGAGTAGAAATAAGAAAATGCATACCCCTGTAAACCCCAGTTTTACAATACAAAATTGGAGTTTAAGGGGGTCAAAAATATATAGGCATGTTTTCGTGATGAATGCCATTCTGAAAGGGGTCCATTCTAAAAGGAAACAAAATGTTCCAAAGAGGAGCAGATTCTTTCCTTTAAGAGTGGACCTCTGTTCAGAAGTGGTAAAAAAACAATTCTGACAGAATTTGCCTCCTCTGAAAATGTATCAATGCCTCTTAAATGAGAGACTTTGATTTGCTGTTTCAACTTAACAGTAGCTCCCAATTTTGAAAAGATTCCAATATAGAGAGGTTTCTGCTTATCCCTCAAGGGTTGAACTCTTGTTGATTACGTAACAGATACAGTATGGGGTATCTACACCGGCAGTTTTTATTTCATCGTTTTAACAATCGTTGAGGTAAAGATCTTCATGAGTGGTAAAGGTAAAAATGTAACATTGTCCGATGACATGAGACTTCTGATTACAATTTTCTATTTGATGTAATGCAGTTGGGAACCAGAAGTCTGAGGTCACCGGTCAAGATACATTTTGATAAACAGATCAGGAAACATTTTTCTCTTATTTGTTTTGCCCCTAAATGAATATGTTTTATTGTCAAAGTTCCCGATCAAATGTAAAGATTCTGCTGACGGTATCACGTCAGACAAGAAATTGCTAATTCCGTATTTTTTCTTTTTCTTTTTTGGTCAAGGATCGTTCTTACTTTCTGACAAAACTGGAACGAGGATATCTCGATAATTAGCTAATAAAATGTAAAAATATATTACTCAATATGACAGTTACACACAAACGATAATATATATTCAACATGAACCAAATGAATACAACAGAAACCATTCAGTCACTCGCAAGTTCCCGGAAGTCCAAGTTCCCATTAATTTACCGTAACACCGGTTTCAGCGATGACAAAGAAATTGCAAGAGTAGATAAACCACAGTTAGATACCTTCTCTATCAATTAAAACATTTGAAGCACCAGGGCCTTCCGCAATCTGCACACGGGAGAAATTTCCGGTCACATCTGTTATAACATCTGTCCCAGACATACGTGTCACAGACTCATCTGTTACAGCATCTATCATAGACGCATCTGCCATAATATCTGTGACAGATGTGTCTTCAGCATGTCTTCTATCTTCGGTTGGTCCTTCAACTATAAACAATACAAAAGGGCTTCAACATGAGAGATTACATAAACACACATATGTAAATGTATACGTCTTAGCCATAACTCTACAAAAAATATACCAAATTATTATATAGCTATAAATATTAAATGATTAAAATGTGCGATAAAAGCCGAGGAGCTAGCGTGCCGATATCACACGATATCGGCACACTTACTCGATATTGCACACTTACTCGGGTGCCTTCTCATATTACCGTTACATTACGTTGCTTTTGATGACGTCGTAATGCAGTGACGTCGAGCCAAACCTTGTCACGCGCATTGGTAGAATTCACATTTTAGTTATTTAAACAACGTTTTAAAGGTTAGAAACCCCGGTAAACGAAATAAATATTTATAGCTATATAATAAAAGGGTTATTATACTGATATTGGTGAATATTGTCCCGCGTTGGGAAATCGAAGGACACGAGCTTCCAAGTTCGATATCCCAACTCGGGACAATATTCACCAATATAAGTGGAATAACCCTATAATATTTTTGTCATTTTCCTCCACAAAAGAAAAAAAAAACAACAACAACAACAACAAAAAAAAAAAAAAAACATACGACGTGTGTCAGAAAAATTATTTATCTTAAATGCCCTCTGATCTACAGCTGTATAAGCAATGGCATTTCACCATATAATATGGAAACATAAGGAAAGTTTTCTCGATGCTAATGAGTGCCTACAACATATGTTTTGTGGAGAAGAGGCGCTTGTAAAGAGTATCACAACATATGTTAAGTGGAGAAAATCAGAATTATACTGATCTTGATAACCCTCTTATCTGGTGCTGTCAGAACTGTCCGACGGGTGTCAGTATAATAGCCGACTTCATACAGCTTCCGTACTTTTCCGTTATTCACTCGTCCAAGTCACATGGCGCTATGTCAGTCGATCTCGGAATAAGAAACAGCAAGACTGAGCCACTGCCGACAGAATGCATCATCTTTATAAGGCACATGGAAAAAATAAATCAACTGTTATTTCTTTTTATTTGAAGGCTTTTGCAACTTTTTAGACAGCGGTGAGTCGGCATTATTACTGAAAAACACTTTGTTTCTCGGAAGCTAGAGCTCAAATACTGGGCGCGGCCAATCTGTTTTATATCGACGGATTGGTCAGTGAAATTTCTGTTCGAAAAGCGATCACAGAGATTCGGGGAATTCCGTTTAATGGCGGAGTGAAATCAGCTATATTACTTGGTGAAATAATATTTTATGTGTCTGGAAGCTAATAATTGAGTGAGGCAGCACCCTCAAAAATGATGATTGAGCTCCATGTCACATACAGGCACCATTGCTGTATGATTGAAAGACTGATGCAAGCGACGTTAAACCCGAATAAAACACACAAAAAAGGTCAGACAACACCATGAGGAAGAGGAACCAGACAAAACCAAACAAGCGCAAATCGAACAAATGTACGAAAAGCACTTAGCGAGGTTATCGCAGTGCTAAACGGACTGAAAACACAAGAACAAAATAACATAAGGCAAGACGCAAACAAATCGCCTCGTAGAATAAACCACAAAGCAGCAAAGAGCAATACTAACACCGGGGCTACCGCCCTAGTGCGGTCGGTAGAATAAACCACCGGGGATGGAGGGGTTTAAAGCACTTTTACAGCCACCCACTTCACCCTGGGGCCCGATGCCACTCTTAATACAGAAATATATAAAAATTCGATTCGCATAAAGCCTCCCAACTCAGTCACTGCATCAAAGCCAAAACATAAAAATCAAATTAATCACTATGATAAACAAAGTCGAGTACCCATGGCTGATTCTACTGTGTGCAAGAGTAAATGAAAACCAATAGTTGAGCACGGCGGGCCAAGCCAAAGACATACCGTCAAGCCCCAACCCACTGGAGAAAGTTTTACGAAGAGGCCGTCATTGAGTCTGAGGCCCGACCGCCGTAAAACATGCCTCGCTCATTCTTTTCGGTCAAGTACATTACAATAACAAACCTATTCGATGTGAACTGCCATGTCCCCTATCGTGTATACTGAAAAAAAGGCATGTAGGGGTCTACCGTATGAGGAAAAATGCAGGAATTTGCACAGTCGTTGTTGTAATGTCTAGCAACCTATATAACGGCATAAATCTGTCTTCATGTGCTTAACCATTGTCCTCCTGAACCCGGATATACCCTGCCTTTGCAAACTGTGTAGATCCAGATCAGTCGGCTTCTGAAGAAGAAGCCAACTGATCTGGATCTGCATTGTTTGCCATTTTGTATGTGAATGTATATCAACAATCTGAATCAAGTAATCTGATGGCTGAAAATTTGAAAATGGCGTGGCATCTTAATTTATTCCGCATGACAATGGTTAATAATAGCTAAACGCTTCCTCATTGCCCATATTAAAGGGATTACTTAGCCCCAGATATCAAGATCCATACTTGTATTATTTCTCCATGAAAACATATGCTGTTCCAAATGGATTTTTCAACGACTGTTGGTTTATTATATATTCTCTGTAGAATTAATCAGAAGAAATGTTCAAGGAGAGTCTAAAGACTCCGCACACTCATAGTGAAATAAATGAATTTGTTAATTCAGAAGAATACACAAAACACGCATATACCATAAAAATTATAATGCTTTGCTCATTATAATCCGTTTTAATATATAAAGTAATTACCGCCCTTGACTTAACTTGGCTACGTTGCCAAGTCAGCAAATAACCTATCCAGTCAATATATTCTCCAGATATATAGTAAAACTTCAATGACTCGAACACCGACACCTCGTTTACCATCAATTATTCAAATTCGTTTTTGAGTCCTTATAGCTCAAGAAAACAAATGTTTAGGGATCTTTTAGGAATGTCTTACTCAATATTTCACTGTTTTATGTAGTATATCGAAAACATGCCTAACCTATCCCCACGCTTCCTGGCCAGATGCTATGCATCACGAAAATACACCCTATATAACACTAACCCACTTAAACCCCACTTTTATAAAGTAAAACTTGGGTTTACAGGGGTATATATTATTTTTTCTTATTTCTGCTAAAAACATAGTTTGTGGGTACTCGTTAGAACCGCCTCGCCAAGGCGGTTCTAATGAGTACCCACAATCTATGTTTTGAGCAGAAATAAAAAAAAAAATATCAGAGTTTTTTTACCTGAAAATTTTCTATGTACTGTGATTTCGACATCCCTTGGAAAGGAGTTTTCGCTTGGCGTTTTATTCTGATTTCTGATTGACAATGTCTTATCAGGAACCAACTGTCTTTTCTGTTCTCTGTTTTGTTTTCAAATATTTACCGTAAAATTACGGAAACTTGCACGCCTAAGTCGCTAACGCAGGTGCGACTAAATATCATCAGTTCGTTTTCTGAATTAGCCCAGAGAGTGGTAAAAGTTAAAAGCCTATCAGGTTTCATTTCTAGTGACAGTAAGTAATACAAAACATGTTGTTGTTTTAATCAAGTTATATGCTGTCATACTGTCTTTACTGAAGTGCCGATCCAGTAAAAACAAGTTTTCACTAAAACCAAAGTGTCTTGCAATGCTGAATAAATTAAGATGCAACACTAACTTCTACGTTTCAGCCAATCAGATTACTTGATCAATGTTGTTGATAGAAAGCCTCATTAAATATTCAAAACGTCGGCACCTTTAAAAACAGTTCTGATATATACGAACCTTGATAACTTCCTTATTTTTCTTCAATTTTCTTTTATCATATTTGCATCAAAATGTACAGTTTGTCAAGATCTTGCACCTCTGATACACACTTCGCCAACATTGCATGTCTTTGTTTATCTGATAATTTGCCGTTGCTTTTTATATTAGCTTAACATTTGGAATACGATAGACCTGATCAATACTTAATATTTAGCAGTATTTTTTTTTCATGTTTATTTTTTTTTCCAATTTGGCAGATCGTGGTGACCTTGTTTCGGAACATATAAGCAGAAAAAAATAGTCTCGTTTCTCCGTGATCTAGATTCTCGACATTCATCTGGATTTATGAGATGCTAAAGGCTAACATAAAAACACAGATGACATTGTGAGCCGCCACTCGGTGCTAAAACACCATAAATCTTATTAAAAACATTAAAAACATTTCTAAAATGTTTAAATGCACGATACAGATCTCTATGATGGAAAAAGCTTAGTAATACCAAGAATAAATAAATTATTGAAAATCACATTCCGAAAGATTATTATATAAAATTTCAAAAAAATAAAATAAAAAAACGGATTTTAAATAAATTTTAAAATTTTACTTCAATTTAATTTTAGCTCACTTGAGCCGAAGGCTCAGGATGAGCTAATGTGATACTTGCCGTCCGTCGTCATCCGTCCGTCCGTATGATTAAAGTAGTAAAACGTTTTAGTTACAATCAAATTTTTTGTCCCCTGGGGTTATCTGCCCTTGCCCCTGGGCTAAATTCATGTATAAAATGGTGCTAATTTTAAATTGCTTAAGGTATTTTCACCAGATTTCACATAGGGCCTTCTGTCGAAAGCACATAGAGTCTTCTGTCGAAAGGGTACTGACAACTTGCTTGACTGGTTCCGCTGCCATGCCTATATATGGTAAAAACACTTAAAAATCTTCTTTTCCAGAACCATAAAAAGCTTTGAAGCTGATCTTGGTACATAGCATCAGGGACTCAAGGTCTACCAAGTTTGTTCAAATGATGGTTGTAGGTTGACCTTTGACCTCTTTACAGCAAGGCCAAATTTGCGCCTCTATATATTTGTATGGAGAAAATGTTGAAAAATCATTTTCTCAAAATATATTACAGACTAATGGCTGAAATTTGCAAAGTATGATTAAAGTAGTAAAATCTTTTAGTTTCAATCAAAATTTTGTCTCCTGGGGATATCTGCCCTTCCCCTGGGCTATATACATGTATAAAATTGTTTCATTTTTAAATGTCTTCTTCTCTAAATTGTGATGAGCAATTTTCACCAGAATTCACATGGGGCCTTCTGTCGAAAGGATATTGATAATTTGTTCAAATAGTTCCGCACCATTCAACAAGATGGCTGCCTTACCGATATGCCATATGGCAAAAATACTTAAAACTTGTGTTCTTCAGAACCAAGAAAACTTTGAGGCGAATCTTGGTATATAGCATCGGGGACTCAAAAAAGTTTTTCAAATGATGGTCGTGGGTTGACCTTTGACCTTTTTACGACAAGGTCAAATTTGCGCCCTCATACATCTGTATTGGGAAAAAATAAAAAAATCATTTTCTCAGTATGTTTTAAAGACTAATGGCTAAAACTTACCATGTATGATCAAAGAAGTAAAACTGTTTAGATACCGTCAGAATTTTAGAGGGGTTATCTGCCATTGCCCCTGGGCTAAATACATGTATAAAATCGTAAAATCTTTAAGCGTCCTTCAGATTTCACATGGGGCCTTCTGTCGAAAGGATGTTAACAATTTGGTCTAATGGTTCCGCGCCATTGAACAAAATGGCTGCCATGCCCATATATTTTATGGTTAAACACTTCTTCTCCAGAAGTAAGAAAGCTTTGAGGCTGAATCTTGGTGTACAGCCTTGGGGACTCCAAACCTACTAAGTTTGTTCAAATTATGATACTAGAATGACTATTGACGTTTTTACGGTATGGTCAAATATGTATCCTAGTTGTTGTGGCAATACCGGAAGACGTTGCATGGTATTTGCTGACATGCAATAGCTGATTTTTATCTGGTGAGCAAATCGTGGCCCATCAGCCTCTTGTTTAAATTCATGTAAAACTCAAACTGATTATGAAACTGTAGAAGCACTGCAGCCGTAAATGTAAATATGGAGGAGATCAATTTCGCTCTGCATACATTCCCTGAATATTTTCAAATTAATGTTTTAGAAAACAGTGTTAAAATTATTTATAAGAACCAATGATGAATATGACTGAGATGCAAATGAGCAAAAACTTAAAATCTCAATAACCCTGTAAGTATTTGAAATAGTTCAATGGGTAATTACCACTAGACCAATCAGCTGCATGTCTTTCTTTTTAGCATACATACAACCAAAGTGAAATTAGGGGATGTATCTGCTTTAAGTGTGGCCTTATTAGGTGGATACAAGGTTGTCCAGTTATTGTGAAAAATTTAACCGCACAGGGCGGTAAATAGGTCGGATATGGCATGTCTGAAGGCAAAATTAGCTATGACACGGCTGAATGTCGTTACCTGTAACTTGTGGATTCACACCAACATCCCCCTGTGTTCTGACAACAACGTTTACACCGTCATGTGCGACCTGCAGGCTCAATTGCTCTTCTTCTGAAATACAGAAGAACACACCGTTAAACGACATCGCTAAACCAAAAATACAGAAATACACCAGTAAACCGGAAATACAGAAACGCATCGCTAAACCGGAAATACAGAAACGCATGCCACCGCTAAACCGGAAATACAGAAACGCACCGCTAAATCGGAAATACAGAAGCATACAGCTAAACCGGGAATGCAGAAACACACAAAGACAGCAGATGATGCATATAACCTCACCATTCAGAGAGATGTTCTTCAAGCAAACAGTTCAGACCTAGATCAAGCTGCTCCTACGGGTCTACATTAATTGTAATTCGCAGTTTGAGCAGAGTCTACAGTATTTGCCATTCGCAGTTAGATCAGGGTTTAAAATATTTGAAATTCGGCTGGTACAATATACAAGACGCATCATCAGGTAGTCAAATTGGTTCGTTGGTCCTTTGGCGCCCTTTCATCCCTGAATTTCTGAAATTGACTCTTCCATCTTTGAACCTGGATAGAAATTTTATTCCAAAAAGAGGTTCCAGACAAAAAAAAAAAAAAAAAAAAAACAGAAACAGATATGTAAATAGTGTTGATGATCCCGTCTCACCTAGATCTACACTGATTGCAAATGTATTTGTTTGGTCTGCAGGGCTGAAATGATTATATAATATCACCTCCAAATATTTAGGAAATAAGGTTATTGCTGCCCTGGTGGAGAATGACTTCCAATGTTCTCATTGTTGATGTTTCCGAATATTTAGTATTGCTTCCCTGGTGGCGAATGAGGTGTTGTTATTGTTGTTGTTTTCGAATATTTAGGAAATAAAGTTATTTCTTCCCTGATGGCGAATGAGGTCCATTGTTGTTATTAATGTTGTTTTTTCAAATATTAAGGAAATAAGGTTATGCCTCTCTGGTGGCGAATGACGGTCCAATATTCTTATGTTTGTTGATTTCTTCCTTTAGAAATACTCCACGTCTTCTTCCACTGCTTTGGAGCAAAGAATTACATATCAGCTTGCGCGTTCGTACAGCATAGCTACAGATACAAGGGGATGGGGTAGCCATATGTTTTCTTATTTCTCGACGAAACATATGTTGTGGGTACTCATTAGAACCACAGCTTCAGATAAGACTTTGTAACAAAAATAAAAAGTACCGATATTTCTTTTATTTCTGCACTAAAACAGTTGTTGCGGATTTCACTTGAAGACCGAGGCGCTTCGAATGAGTACCCTCAACATATATTTTCGTGCGAAAATAAGAAAGAAAACCGATACTCTCTTTTATCTGCTAGGCCAATAAATATATAGAGGGCGCTTTTACCTGTGCCTGACATATCATTTGAGACTGTTAGCCAACTGCTATTTCTTCGACTGCTTTTCCTCTCTGATTGCTAAAAAAACAAAACAAAACAAAAAAAACAAAAAAAAAACATTACTCATATTGTTCATAAACTCCAGGAACAGTAAAGATACACTCATTTTGAAAGTCGTTCTGTGGCTGCTCTCCCCTTCCTATCTTCCTATTTGTTAACAAGAGGGCCATGATGGCCCTGTAACGCTCACCATAGCACATCATAGCACTTTGAGAACCTGACCTAGAACCGATCAAGGCAAACATTCTGACCAAAATTCATAATGATTATATATATATATATATATATATATATATATATATATATATATATATATATATATATATATAAACAATAGGACCATGATGGCCCTGTAACGCTCACCATGGCACATCATAGCACTTTGAGAACCTGACCTAGAACCGATCAAGGCAAACATTCTGACCAAAATTCATAATATATATATATATATATATATATATATATATATATATATATATATATATATATATATATATATATATATATATATATATATATATATATATATATATACAAGTAAGACAATGTAGCATGTCTAATGGACTGTGAAATAGAGGTCAAGGTCAAATATGGATGACTGAACTCAAGAGGCAATGCTAAGATGTCTGCGTGTACTAAGTATCACTGGCTGTAGGAGCAATAGTTACTGAGAAACTGACCTAAACACGAACACTTCACAAGTGCCAAATATCACTCTGTAGGAGTGTTTCCCTTTGATTTGGCCTGGTGACCTAGTTTTTAACCCAAAGTGACATAGTTTCGAACCTGACCTAGAAATCATCAAGACAAACATTTTGAGCAAGATTCATGATGATTTTCTTTGATTTGGCCTGGTGACCTAGTGTTTTACCCCAAGTGACTCAGTTTTTAACCTGACCTAGAAATCATCAAGCCAAACATTTCGAGCAAGATTCATGATGACTGATTCAAAAATGTGACCTTTAAAGTGTTAACAAGGTCTTCCTTTGATTTGGCCCGGTGACCTACTTTTTGACCCAAGTGACCCAGTTTCAAAACTGACCTATAAATCATCAAAACAAACATTTTGAGCAATATTCATGACGATTATTCAAAAAATGTTACCGCTAGAGTGTTAACAAGGTTTCTCTTTGACTTGGCCTGGTGACCTAGTTTTTGACCCAAAGTGACCCAGTTTCGAACTTGGCCTAGAAATCAAGACAAACATTCTGAGCAAGATTCATGATGATTGCTTCAAACATGTGACCTCTAGAGTGTTAACAATATTTTCCTTTGATTTGACCTGGTGACCTAGTTTTTGATCCCAAGTAACCCAGTTTTTAACTTGGCCTAGATTTCATAGGGGCAAACATTCTGAGCAAGTTTCATCAAGAATGGGTAAAAACTGTGGCTTCTAGAGTGTTAACAAACTAATTGTTGACAGACGACGTACGATGGGCGACTGACGACGGACAACGACGGGCGACGGACAGAGGATGATCACAACAGCTCACCCTGAGCTTTGCTCAGGTGAGCTAAAAACACATTACTCGAAATACAGATATACTGTAGAGTCTAGAAACAGTAAAGGCAAAACGAGAAGCCAGTCCTTCTTCGGCTGCGCTCCCTTTCCTGTTTGTTAAATACAAAATAGCAATACATGTATACTCTAGAAACAGTATAGGACACACTGAAGCAATTGTGTCAGAACTGCTGATTGGAGCAAAAAGCTGCCCGGAGTAGTTATTTAATGTACGGCGCCCTGTGATTGGTTAAACATAAAGATGAATTAGAACTTATATTTCTATTATTATTATTGAAGAAAAAAATTTGTGTGTAATTTCCTCATTGTTTCAAAGAAATAAATGTTTCTGTCTGTGTTTGCTGGGGCCAAAAGAAAAAGTAGCGAAATTTCAAGATTTCAATTTTTTATATCTGCCAATTGAGAAGTGTCTACGCTACATTCAGCCTCCAAAAAGTCCCAGAAAGTGCTAGTAACAGTGGTGTTTATTTTATTTATTTTTTTTGTTTTGCTTTGTTTTCTTTTCCTAATTTACTTTGTCTTTCAAATAAAACAAAATTTGGAAGCCCAGCCATACCCTGAAAACAAAAGCTCTTAACCAGCAATACGGGTGGAAATATATATGGAGCTCTATGGGAAAATAGTTCCCTTACCCTAAAGATAAAACCACTTAGGCCTTTCCGTTCAGGAGTAGCAGTTCAAAATAGATTTTCAAAATGGCGGTCGTGAAAGTTGAGCCAGAGCAATAACGTTTCTATTATTTGGTACAAAACTGGGCAAATTTAGTAAATAAGGAATTGATTTTTTTCCTATTTTTGGCATTCCGTTTGTCAAATTTGGCTTCAAACTTGAGGAAAAAATGCATTTTGGGATATTTTTTTTTTAACTTTTTGCCCTTGCTCAAGATCCGATAAAGATAAACGGGTTCAGCCTTGCTCAAATGATTGATTTCAATGTATACCCGCCGTGTTAGTATACAAGTGGAATCTGTCATATCAATAAAGGATAATGCAAGTATAGGGGGGATGGGGGTAGAGATAATGTTTCCCGTACAATGAAATTAGCATGCAGACCCATACTTTTCTTTTCATTTTCTGTTGTACATTAGTTCCCTCCAATACATAAAACTTGTTTTGTGAGATTTCCAGTATAGCAATTTTCTGTAAGGTCCATAATAGAGGGTGTGGATAGGGTTTTTTTTATTAGAGAATAATGGCCTTATTTCTATATTCTGAGAAATATAAATGAGAAATTACTGATTAGAGAAAAATGAGAATAATCTGAATTTTTTTAAGAATAACAGAAAAATACATAATTAGAACAGAGATTAATGAGAAATGAATATATAAAGAATATGCCTAATTAAAGATATAAAATTGTGTTAGATGGCTTCTCCTGCATTCTAGAAATTCAAAAATTTTGGGGGGAGGGGGGGGGATAACAGACGGACCACGCTTGATTGATATGAGCATGGCAGCTGCTAGCGGAACAAGACGCCTATCCGCTGAGGCAAGCCGCCCGGAACCGGACTCTAGACAAGCAACACTGGGTAGGCTAGCCGTCCGAAATTAGAACGATACATCACCCAGGGAAACCCGATATCGGGATATCGGAGGTTGCGAGATTTCGGAGGTAAACAAATGACGTCATTCAGCGACAGGGTATGTACTTATACATTTTTAATAGCTTTTATCTTAATCATTTGATAAAAAGCTGAGTTGCTCGTTCTAGAGACATAATAATGAATATATTAAAGCAAATATTTCCTTTCTCAGCTACTTTGTGGAGGTGAAAACGGCATTTGAACCAAGATGATCTATTTTTCATCTCATTTTTTGCCTTTTCGACGGCTACCAGCCCGATCATGGTAAATGACATGTTGGTTTATTATTGCTCAAGGATGGACTTATCTTTTCTTCGACTGTCTTCATAGTTGTTTCAGTTTATCATCAAAAAATAACAACTCCGGATGAAATTTAAAGCAAGTACTAGCGAAATTTTGGATAATGGAATATTCGGAGGTACATTGACACATGATGCTGTGGATCTCGGAGGGACTGTTGCTGGATTTCGGAGGCACTGAAAATTGACGGAGTGAGTTCTGTCTAAAAAATGAAATATAAATTAAAACCTGCTCGCATAATATGGTGCTAAGCCTGTGTGCAAATACTAGTGTCTCTTTTTGTAGCAATTTTAATAGGGTTTGATAGGTTTGAAGGAGAGTTTAATGTAATAATATTACTAGAACCAATGCCATTATGTTTAAGAACTCATATGTAATAAAACAGCTTTTCGCTGCAAAAATGATGTTCTGTATGTGAAACGTGATATTTTCCTACCTAAGTTTCGATTGAAATGTTGATTTTGGAAACTCGTAAGAACCGCAGCGCCGATGTGGTGCCAACGAGTGCCATCAGATCAGAAATAATAAACGTGACGTTACCACTGTAAATCTACGATATATCAATTATTTATAGCAATATCCCAACTCGGCACAATATTCACCAATATCAGTACAAAAACTCTATAATAAAGTTAACAACAGGTGCTTATTCGTCCATCGGGCTGACATTTGTATATCTAATTACAAGAATCTATCTATTTTCTTATACTGAGTCGTTCATATTTGACCATTTACTGTGTTAGGTGGGTCACTTAATTTAAAATTTAGAAACAACAACAACATCAACAATAATAATAATAATAATATTAATAATAATAATAATAATCACACGATGAGTTCTTTAAAAATGTTTACAATCTGTTAAGAAACATACCTCTGAGTCTCAGTCTATACCATACGGGCTTTCAACTCCTCTGTTGTCTACAAATCTTTACGGACAGTCCGCTTATCTAGGTTTTTAAGCAGCAGCCAGAAAAATTACACATTCCCCTGTAATCCCATTTTCCTAATATAAGTGAGATTTGCAAGAGGTCTTCACCGCATAAATTTCCTAGCGTGATATAATTATATGAGTTGTATCGAGTTGTATCGAGGAGATCTTTGTCATTTTCATTTGCTATCAACAGAAAACATTACCGATTTTGTAACGTGTTCTTCCATACGCATTGTGCGCGCGCGTGCGTGCGTGCCTGTGTGTGTGTGGTTGGGGATGGGGGTGGACAAGTTCATTCAAAATCAAGCAGATGGGGGGTGGGAGTTGGCGAACGTAGCACTTATTGTGGACAAATTTTTAAAAAATCAAGTAGATTTTAATCGAAAACACAGATTACACCCCTAATTTTCGCCTCTAAATCGACATTTTTTTGAGCATTTGCACGCCTCCATACGGTCACACCATCCCCATTTCAAAACCCACGGGCCTGGGTTTTTAAGCCTAAAATAAATGTAAGTGAAAAATCCATGGAGTGTCTGACCTATCAAACGATGAAACGAGACCTGTACCCCTTTCGGGCCAATTATTTTAAAAATCATGCATGTTTGGCCTTAAAATGACTTTACATTCCTTAATTTTGCGTCCCCCATCGGCATTTTGTTGGCATCTGTGCCCCCTTTAAGAATAGCCAAGAATTCAAACACCCGTCCCTTTCATTTCAAAAGTCTGTGTATAGGCCTGGAAACTCAGCAAAGGCACAAATCGTTGTGATGAACAAATATGAAAACACGCAGAATGAAAATTTCATGTCTTAAAGAATACAAACTTTTTAGAAAGAAAACTTAATTTTCGTATTATTATTATTTTTTTTTTTTCATCGAGGCGGTTCTAACGATAACCCGCAATCTATGTTTTAGAGCAGAAACGACATGGTTCTTAAGAGTACCTCAATACATATTTTAGAGCAGAAACAAGAAAAAAAAAAAAAAAAAAAAAAGATTTATAGCCCTGCAATCCCCACTTTTTCTACATGTAAAGTCGTGTTTGTTACCGGGGTTTTCATCACGAAGGCTGGTTATCTTGACGTTTTATCTTGATATGTCTATGGCACATTATTTCATTTATTGTTTGCCAGTCAACATAAACGCTTTGTTCGCTTGCTACATGCCACTCCTGACGATTCAGGAAATCGTCTTCAACATATTAAACCAGGCAAGATCACGTTTCAGAAAAGATGTAGCCGTTTTAAGAAGAACACAAAATTTCCTTTCCTCCGATACCCCGTTAACCAATATAAATATGTCCTCCGACATCCCTGCATCATACCTCCGACATCCTGTTACCATTAAATATGACAACAACCCTTAAGAAATCTAAAAAATCTGCCACTTTAGTATTTTTTTCACATCTGATATTTCTTGTATAATTTATAGAAATGTTCTAGATTATACAGACATACATACTCAATGAAAAAGCTTTACAGGATAAAAGCTATAAACAATTGAAAATGGAATTTGGGTGAAAAACAATGAAATTTCCTTTTCAAACGTGATTTTGAATAAATAGGAGGAGACTTTATATTGAAATTCCATTTTCTTATATTAAACTATTCAAATGAGAAAATATAGGTTACGTTGCTTATCCTCCAGAAGCACTTCTTTGATCATTAAAAGAGGATAAGTACATACACTGTCGCTGGATGACATCATTTGTTTACCTCCGAAATCTCGCAACCTCCGATATCCCGATATCGGGTTTCCCTGGGTGTACATGGTCAGCTCAGTGTTAATATAATGTGACTGGGTGGAATATCATGTCAAGTGTCTGGGACGTGATATTTCAGTGAGGCATTGAGCTCCCTGCCACATCCAATCAACGTCGCGATAAGACCGAAAGATTGTTGAGAACGACGCAAAGCCCGAATAAAACAAAATCATTTAAGAAACTTAAACTTCTTATTAAAATAAACTATTTTAATGAATAAAAGAAAAAGGCCGATTATTCTTTGAAGTTACAACTCATTCATTCACAAGATGTTATGGCCTTCCCCAGTAAGCATTCTTTAAAAATCTACAGCGGGCCGTTATAGGCCCGTCAGGGTAGCTGACGGGCCGATAACGGCCCGCTGTAGATTTATAAAGAATGCTAGCTGGGTCCATACTGCAAACGCATCAGTAGGTGTCAAAGTTACCCACCAAACTTTCGTTGTCTTTCATATAAACTTTCGTTGTCTTTCATACTCGTATATCGTTCCATACTTCAAGTGTGTGAACAGCTAAGGTCGATGAACGCTAAGTGCAGGTTTTTGTTTAGCAATATACAATCCTGTAACATACTGGCGTCAATTTATTATATTTGGTATATGCACGTGACCATCCCAAAGCATCACGGAAACGTGCCTATATAACGTTGACCCCATTTAACCCCACTTTTATATAGTAAAACTGGGGTTTAAAGGGCTATACATTATTTTTCTTATTTCTGCTCAAAAACATATATTGTGGGTACTCGTTAGGACCGCATCGGTGAGGCTGTTCTAAAGAGTAACCACAATCTATGTTTTGAGCAGAAATGTGAAGAATATCAGAATTTTTTAATCTAAAAATTTTCATTTTTTTTTTTTTTTTTTTTTTTTTGTGTGTGTGTGTGTGTGGTAAGATTTTCAGTATATTTGAATAGGTATGTTTTTGTAATGGAAGAACGTTTATCTTAAACAAAGTTTTTGTTCTGTTATTCTGCTAAGGCTCTGACGAGACTATCTTATAATAGGTACCACAATCCTACATATAATAGCTGGCCCATAAATGTATACGACTGAAAACCCAGTTTGAAGTCAGGTAGCTAAAGAAATTTGATCACACTCCAAGAACACAACGATAGAAGATAAATATAATAGTCGCATATTACCCAATATAAAGAAATAAATTGTGCTTGTTTAGTTTGTGTTGAGGTTTTACGGCCCAGTCAACCCGTTAGGGCCATGTCAAGCGCGGTTAGTTTACCTAACCATCACGAAAACATGCCTATATAATTTCGACCCCTCTAAACCCCACTTTAATGAGTAAAACTGAGGTTTACAGGGGTATATATTATTTTTCTTATGTTGCGACCGAGCAATCCTACCTTCGATTATCTGCCTTGGAGATTATGCATAGCTTCTAAGTATATATTCAATCTCTGACAACTGTGTCAGGGAGTCGACTCTTTGGCTTCAGTGGTTAGAGCATTGGATTTTTAACCGGGAGGACCAGGTTCGATTCCCACGATAGGCGGAAATTTTTTTCAGCTAGATCTATGCTTCATTCCTTTGTTACGACTTTCATGTCGTAAGAGGGGGCTCGTCCGGGATTGGACTTTATTTCGCCGAAAATGGCTTCACGTCATCATAAATGATGACTTCCTTGAAAAGGGGGAGTGTTACGACCGAGCACTCCCACCTTCGATTATCTGCCTTGGCAGATTACGCATAGCTTCTAAGTATATATTTAATCTCTGACAGCTACGTCAGGGAGTCGACTCTTTGGCTCAGTGGTTAGAGCATTGGATTGATAACCGGGAGGACCAGGTTCGATTCCCACGATAGGCGGAACTTTTTTTCAGCTATGCTTCATTCCTTTGTTACGACTTTCATGTCGTAAGACTTATTACTGCTCGAAACATAGATTGTGGGTACTCGTTAGAGCCGCCTCGTCGAGACGGTTCTAACGAGTACCCGCAATCTTTGTTTTCAGCAGAAACATGAAAAATATCAGATTTTTTTTTCGGAAAATTGTCATTTTTTGATAGTTAAATTTTCAGATTACGCTCGTATTTGAATAGGCATGTTTTCGTAATGCACACTTTTTTCTGGTTAGGCTCAGTCCTCAAAGCGGTTAACCAGTCTTGTGCACATTCTTTCGCCGGAAACTGACACTGTCCTTCTTGAATCAGAAGAAATAAATTATAATGGTTGCACTGTATTACAGATACACTCACGCAGCATATATTGATCTAATTCCGGACGGCTAGCCATTCCAGTGTGGCCAGGCTAGAAGTCCGGTTCCGGACGACATGAATCCTCTCTTGGAATCCACCTTCCTTGAACAAGTGGTTATAAACTTCATGAAAGTTTAGCCACAGTTCACCAAAGTAGTTAACATACTTCCAACCACCAACCAGTGGCAAGCTCTAAATATTGAACTGTAAAAAAATGATTAATTTGGCTTCCGGGCAGGGGTTGACTGTGAATGTAAAGTCCCACAAGCTCGCTCCCACCAGCACCATTTAAAACAATCTTTAAGGTTTTCATCCTGATTTTAAAAACAAATCGAAGAAAAAAAGATAGAAAGTGGTGGGGCAAGACCCCTTTTTTCTGAGAATTGTATATAACCGGACGTTATTAATTTTAATTTGTACAAATCAGTCTTGCCACCTGTGACAGTCATATGGCATGTCATCTGTGATCACCAAATTAAAATTCCCTGTTATGGCTGTAAAATAGAAAATCTGTGACATTTTATGATCTGTGACAAGCTTGCAGGAAAGTTCTGTTTTAACAAGAGATCCACGTTTAAAAGCACTAAGTTAGTTCCTTTTCCCTCTGACTCATACAGAACCCCTACCCCCCTCCCCCCCCCCCCCCCCACCCCCAGCCCACACAGACCTCACACAAACACACCCAGACCCTCATAATATGGAAGAAAGGTATTAATTTTACGGATTTTTCGGCAGTGTCGAAAATTGACATTGCAGATTCCTGTCTCATCTTGACAAATGAGTAGGACTGTTGTTGTATATCAATATCATGCCCTGTATTGTTCTGCTCAAAATTATAAAATCAAAAGTAAGGCGAATACTGTTTGTACAGAATGTTTTGTAGAGGGTGGCATCATTCCAAGTCAGATTAATTTACACGACTTAGCATGAGGACGTACCATTTTTGTTTAAATATAGTGAGGTAGTATATATGAAACTGAATATAGATATTTTTGCAGTGCAGGAAATATTTCCCAGCACTTGTCCTTCAGCCCGACTCCTTGTTGAAATTCTTCTCTCACTTTGTCTAGATACTGTCTTACGGAAAAAAAAAAAAACATGTAGATTTATCGGTGCACTTGACATACATGTCAGCAGATAAAATAGTTCACATAATTGCATTTAAAACAATTAATGTTTAACAGAATCACAAATCTTGGTCGATTTATTCAGCATAATATATAAAAGTTTGCCTAAATAAAAATGGAATAACAAAGTATGTTTAAAACAATGTAAAAGAATATTTTCAACTCACCAATTTCTTGAAGTCTTGTTTCGTTTTCACTTTGGAAATTCCCAAGCAGTTCGGAAAACACAATACGATCTAATGCATTAAAAGCCGGTATCCAGAATAAATGATAAATCCCGGATAATTCCGTGACGATTTTTTTTTTTTTTTTTTGTTTTTTTTTTTTTTGTTCTAAAACAAGTATTAGCCTTTTTGAAAAGCTAACAGTTCGTTTAGCTTCAACAATTGCATACGTGTACGCTTATGCCGTACTATCAAGATTCATTGAACTAACCCAAATGACTCCAGTTACTTTGCGAGTTTTGGTTTACTCCGAACTGTCAAAATTACATCTGACTTGTACACAAATCATCTGTGCCTCGTCGAGACGGTTCTAACGAGTACCCGCAATCTTTGTTTTCAGCAGAAACATGAAAAATATCAGATTTTTTTTTCGGAAAATTGTCATTTTTTGATAGTTAAATTTTCAGATTACGCTCGTATTTGAATAGGCATGTTTTCGTAATGCACACTTTTTTCTGGTTAAGCTCAGTCCTCAAAGCGGTTAACCAGTCTTGTGCACATTCTTTCGCCGGAAACTGACACTGTCCTTCTTGAATCAGAAGAAATAAATTATAATGGTTGCACTGTATTACAGATACACTCACGCAGCATATATTGATCTAATTCCGGACGGCTAGCCATTCCAGTGTGGCCAGGCTAGAAGTCCGGTTCCGGACGACATGAATCCTCTCTTGGAATCCACCTTCCTTGAACAAGTGGTTATAAACTTCATGAAAGTTTAGCCACAGTTCACCAAAGTAGTTAACATACTTCCAACCACCAGCCAGTGGCAAGCTCTAAATATTGAACTGTAAAAAATGATTAATTTGGCTTCCGGGCAGGGGTTGACTGTGAATGTAAAGTCCCACAAGCTCGCTCCCACCAGCACCATTTAAAACAATCTTTAAGGTTTTCATCCTGATTTTAAAAACAAATCGAAGAAAAAAAGATAGAAAGTGGTGGGGCAAGACCCCTTTTTTCTGAGAATTGTATATAACCGGACGTTATTAATTTTAATTTGTACAAATCAGTCTTGCCACCTGTGACAGTCATATGGCATGTCATCTGTGATCACCAAATTAAAATTCCCTGTTATGGCTGTAAAATAGAAAATCTGTGACATTTTATGATCTGTGACAAGCTTGCAGGAAAGTTCTGTTTTAACAAGAGATCCACGTTTAAAAGCACTAAGTTAGTTCCTTTTCCCTCTGACTCATACAGAACCCCTACCCCCCTCCCCCCCCCCACCCCCAGCCCACACAGACCTCACACAAACACACCCAGACCCTCATAATATGGAAGAAAGGTATTAATTTTACGGATTTTTCGGCAGTGTCGAAAATTGACATTGCAGATTCCTGTCTCATCTTGACAAATGAGTAGGACTGTTGTTGTATATCAATATCATGCCCTGTATTGTTCTGCTCAAAATTATAAAATCAAAAGTAAGGCGAATACTATTTGTACAGAATTATTTGTAGAGGGTGGCATCATTCCAAGTCAGATTAATTTACACGACTTAGCATGAGGACGTACCATTTTTGTTTAAATATAGTGAGGTAGTATATATGAAACTGAATATAGATATTTTTGCAGTGCAGGAAATATTTCCCAGCACTTGTCCTTCAGCCCGACTCCTTGTTGAAATTCTTCTCTCACTTTGTCTAGATACTGTCTTACGGAAAAAAAAAACATGTAGATTTATCGGTGCACTTGACATACATGTCAGCAGATAAAATAGTTCACATAATTGCATTTAAAACAATTAATGTTTAACAGAATCACAAATCTTGGTCGATTTATTCAGCATAATATATAAAAGTTTGCCTAAATAAAAATGGAATAACAAAGTATGTTTAAAACAATGTAAAAGAATATTTTCAACTCACCAATTTCTTGAAGTCTTGTTTCGTTTTCACTTTGGAAATTCCCAAGCAGTTCGGAAAACACAATACGATCTAATGCATTAAAAGCCGGTATCCAGAATAAATGATAAATCCCGGATAATTCCGTGACGATTTTTTTTTTTTTTTTTTATTTTATTTTATTTATTTTTTTTTTTGTTCTAAAACAAGTATTAGCCTTTTTGAAAAGCTAACAGTTCGTTTAGCTTCAACAATTGCATACGTGTACGCTTATGCCGTACTATCAAGATTCATTGAACTAACCCAAATGACTCCAGTTACTTTGCGAGTTTTGGTTTACTCCGAACTGTCAAAATTACATCTGACTTGTACACAAATCATCTGTGCCTCGTCGAGACGGTTCTAACGAGTACCCGCAATCTTTGTTTTCAGCAGAAACATGAAAAATATCAGAATTTTTTTTCGGAAAATTGTCATTTTTTGATAGTTAAATTTTCAGATTACGCTCGTATTTGAATAGGCATGTTTTCGTAATGCACACTTTTTTCTGGTTAGGCTCAGTCCTCAAAGCGGTTAACCAGTCTTGTGCACATTCTTTCGCCGGAAACTGACACTGTCCTTCTTGAATCAGAAGAAATAAATTATAATGGTTGCACTGTATTACAGATACACTCACGCAGCATATATTGATCTAATTCCGGACGGCTAGCCATTCCAGTGTGGCCAGGCTAGAAGTCCGGTTCCGGACGACATGAATCCTCTCTTGGAATCCACCTTCCTTGAACAAGTGGTTATAAACTTCATGAAAGTTTAGCCACAGTTCACCAAAGTAGTTAACATACTTCCAACCACCAGCCAGTGGCAAGCTCTAAATATTGAACTGTAAAAAATGATTAATTTGGCTTCCGGGCAGGGGTTGACTGTGAATGTAAAGTCCCACAAGCTCGCTCCCACCAGCACCATTTAAAACAATCTTTAAGGTTTTCATCCTGATTTTAAAAACAAATCGAAGAAAAAAAGATAGAAAGTGGTGGGGCAAGACCCCTTTTTTCTGAGAATTGTATATAACCGGACGTTATTAATTTTAATTTGTACAAATCAGTCTTGCCACCTGTGACAGTCATATGGCATGTCATCTGTGATCACCAAATTAAAATTCCCTGTTATGGCTGTAAAATAGAAAATCTGTGACATTTTATGATCTGTGACAAGCTTGCAGGAAAGTTCTGTTTTAACAAGAGATCCACGTTTAAAAGCACTAAGTTAGTTCCTTTTCCCTCTGACTCATACAGAACCCCTACCCCCCCTCCCACCCCCAGCCCACACAGACCTCACACAAACACACCCAGACCCTCATAATATGGAAGAAAGGTATTAATTTTACGGATTTTTCGGCAGTGTCGAAAATTGACATTGCAGATTCCTGTCTCATCTTGACAAATGAGTAGGACTGTTGTTGTATATCAATATCATGCCCTGTATTGTTCTGCTCAAAATTATAAAATCAAAAGTAAGGCGAATACTATTTGTACAGAATTATTTGTAGAGCGTGGCATCATTCCAAGTCAGATTAATTTACACGACTTAGCATGAGGACGTACCATTTTTGTTTAAATATAGTGAGGTAGTATATATGAAACTGAATATAGATATTTTTGCAGTGCAGGAAATATTTCCCAGCACTTGTCCTTCAGCCCGACTCCTTGTTGAAATTCTTCTCTCACTTTGTCTAGATACTGTCTTACGGAAAAAAAAAAACATGTAGATTTATCGGTGCACTTGACATACATGTCAGCAGATAAAATAGTTCACATAATTGCATTTAAAACAATTAATGTTTAACAGAATCACAAATCTTGGTCGATTTATTCAGCATAATATATAAAAGTTTGCCTAAATAAAAATGGAATAACAAAGTATGTTTAAAACAATGTAAAAGAATATTTTCAACTCACCAATTTCTTGAAGTCTTGTTTCGTTTTCACTTTGGAAATTCCCAAGCAGTTCGGAAAACACAATACGATCTAATGCATTAAAAGCCGGTATCCAGAATAAATGATAAATCCCGGATAATTCCGTGACGATTTTTTTTTTTTTTTTTTTTTTTTTTTTTTTGTTCTAAAACAAGTATTAGCCTTTTTGAAAAGCTAACAGTTCGTTTAGCTTCAACAATTGCATACGTGTACGCTTATGCCGTACTATCAAGATTCATTGAACTAACCCAAATGACTCCAGTTACTTTGCGAGTTTTGGTTTACTCCGAACTGTCAAAATTACATCTGACTTGTACACAAATCATCTGTGCCACGGAGTTTTGTTTCTGTTTGTTTCTTGCCAGTTAGCTAATATTAAGATACTTTTCGATCCTGTGATTTTTTGATTTTTTTTTTTTTTTTTTTTTTTTTTTTGCAACATTTTGACTATAGCAGATCCATAGACACGGAAGTACTGGGCTAGTAATTGCTGATGCGACACTGATGGAATGGTTTCAAAAAAGTATACATGGTTGATGACTATTGAAAAAACAATTCAAAACGTCTCTATCAATGCATTACGAAAACATATCTACATAATTTTGCCCCCTTGAACCCCACTTTTATATAGTAAAACTGGGGTTTACAGGGTATATATTAATTTTCTTATTTCTGCTCAAAAACATAGATTGTGGGTACTCGTTAGAACCGCCTCGGCGAGGCGGTTCTAACGAGTACCTACAAGCTATGTTTTGAGCAGAAATATGAAAAAAAATATTAGAAGTTTTATCTGTGAAGTTTAAGTTTTTGGTGGTGAAATTTTCAATATATTTGAATAGGCGTGTTTTCATAATGGTACCTGCAATGAGTTTTGTTTGTTTGTAAGGTGCATCGACATATTTTGGGTCATTTCGAGCACAGTCACCTTAATGGTGCAAATAATGTACTAGTAGTCCATAACTATCTTGCATAATAAAAGGACACTGCCAAAAAATGTTTAAGGGCGGCAACACACATGCCTCATTACGAAAACATGCCTATTCAAATACACTGAAATTTTTACAACCAAAAAATGAAAATTTTCAGATAATTTTTTTTAATATTTTTCATATTTCTGCTCAAAATATAGACCGTGGGTACTCGTGAGAACCGCCTCGATGAGGCGATTCTAACGAGTACCCACAATCTATGTTTTGAGCAGAAATAAGAAAAATAATGTATACCCCTGTAAACCCCAGTTTTACTATATAAAAGTGGGGTTTGAGGGGGTCAGAATTAAATAGGTATGTTTTCATGATGTCTAGGGCATGTGATTTAGTTGGCAGTACCGAATGCGAAAGACGGGGAGCTGTTGAGTCTGATATAACATATTATGCAGATCAATCTGTGCTTTGTGAACACAACGAAAACAGTGATGATATATGATCTATCTGGGCCTACTCACTCATACGTGGTTAATATGTTGTGCCATGCATGTGCTAAAATATGGCTTGCCAGCCAATATTTGCAATGAATATGCAGGTCGGGTATAAAAACCGATACGATCCGCCGATCATTTTTCTGCCGATCATAAATTTTATTTTTGTCATTATATCTAAACTATGATTCAAATGTCCAGTATATCAGTTTTATATTATCATACATTGCTATATTAATATTCGACAAAAGATATTTCTTTTTTCAATGATTTTGGATTTGATTTTAAAGCTGTTTTCTGTCTTCTAGGGGTATAAAAGCCAAGTCCAGTAAATATAAAAAAGTCATAGTTTTCTCAGTAATGAAGCTAATATATATACAGCGATCAGCTCTCTGTCTCAGAGAATAAATGGTCACTAGAACATAATTAGTTTCTTGCATCTGAAAATTATGTCATATATAAGCTATTTTAGCCTTTTTTCTGTCCATCTTTGCTTTGTACGCATATTATTCTAAAAATAGAAACGCCAGACCGCAACGAATATGAAAGGTACAAAATGACCCAGGTACTACTGTAAAAAAAAAAAAAAAAAAGACAGGGAAGAAGACGAAAAAGGAGAAATAACATTAATACAGATATTAATATCTATTAGACATTCTTAAAACACTATCTTTCGCGGTCAAAACAAATCCCTCATTTCGTCTCATTTCAGGACGTTGTTGTAAGTAACGTCATTGTTTATAGGTCTATTTATATATGCGTCTAATTTGGTAAACCAACGAAAAAAAAACTGATTTTATTGAAATATATGCATATGCTTGTTGAACCACAATGCACATGAACCAAAATTTCAGCATTTATAGTTAACTCTGTTCTATAAAAGGACAAAATAGAGATAAAAAATCAAGAAATTTCTCTCGGCTATTTTTCTTTCGAGCTTGGCTTTTATACCCCTGAAACGAGAAAAAATCACTCTCAGTCAAAAACTGGAACAATGCTTTTAATAATATCATTGCTGTAAATTACAATTATATAATATGATCATATAAAACTAATATACTGGACAATTGAATCATAGCTTGGATATAATGACAAAAAATAAAATTTATGATCGGCAGAAAAATGATCGGCGGATCGGATCGGACTTGGTGCACACTAATACTAAAATCAGCAAATAAAACTTGTACATATGTTGCGAAAAGATAACAGAAACAATCTGAAATAGATGCTGCTACTTGTACATGTATTACACATGCTGCTGTTCACAAGAGGGACATCGCCACTCGTTTGCTTAGGAACCTAAACCTACACATTTTCTATGAAACCAATTGCAGAATCATACAACGGTTGTTGTAAAATAGAAATTTAATGTTCCAGAGTGTTTTTTTGTTGGATTTGGATTTTATACATATATAATTCAATGACTGCTTACTGAATATTACGTAGCTTGGAATTCCCATGTGAGAGAGAGAGAGAGAGAGAGAGAGAGAGAGAGAGATCCTCAAGTTGCAACACTGTCAATGTTGTTATTTGTACAAACGGATGGACGGAATGACGTATGGACGGACTACGGAAACGGTGAAAACTCGGAAAACTCGACATAATAATAAAAAATTGGCCACAGATAAAACTGATCAGCGGCAAGTTGTTCCCATACATGTTTTTACTTGGTGCTTAATGACTGCATTTATTGATCTATGATCTATGAACAATGGTTAAAGATTTTACTATAGAAGGGATATAACTCGATTACCTATTGAATTATTTATATTCACGTATACCTGCCCTTGTATCAAGACCACATTTTAGAAGAAAATCGAACATTGTAAATATATTTATCATGTTTATCGATAAGATTATTTGGAATGAGCATCAGTTAAACGCACCAATCAACACATAACTCGATTGCGGCAAGCGTCCAATTAATTAAGAGTTAATGCAATTAGCAAACAAGTCGTTAAAGCTTCACAAGTCGTTAAACACCGTCATTAAGTTAATGACCTGTAAAATTACTCAGCATAACCTGTATAAACAAAAAATACAACATCTATGCTTTAAAACCAAGATTTTGGGTAAAGTATCCACAATCTATGCTTTGAGCAGAAATTAGAAAAAAAGACAATTCTGAAAACTTTATTTACTTTTTTGGGTGCAGTTTCTGAGACTGTCCGCACACTCAAGAAAAAAAAAACTACTCGTACCCACAATCTATGTTTTAGAGAATAAATAAATAAATAAATATCCAATTTTTCTAATTGAACATCCCATATAGCATTTTAAATTACTTTTTTTGTTTTACTTCTGCAACATGATGGTGATCCTGAATGATCCCGGACATATACCAAACGCTTGAAATCATCATATATGTTCAAAGTTTGTTTTACAAATTTAACATTTTTATTAGTCTGTAGTTATAAGTTAATGTTGATACATAAACGACTACATTTACGAATGTTATTAAAGAAAAATGTCAATCCCACTTAACACCTGGGATCATTCCGTACATTTTAAAGTCCGAAATAGACATCCCGGACATTTTAAAGTCAAAAACGGACTGCAAGAGGGTAAAAAATAAAAATGTTGTTTTAATTTTCTTTTAGAATAGAGCTTTAACGTTCAAATAATACATATTTCATTAAATTCTGTTTATTATTAGTTGAGATATTAAGGACAATGCACCACTACGCATACATCCCGGACATTGTATCTGGAACATCCCGGACATTTCAAAGTCCAAAATCGGCTTTAAGGGGATAAAAATTGAAAAATATTTTTAATTATCATTTAGAATGGAGCTTAAATTTTCCAATGATACAAACTTTGTTAAATTCTGACCACTACCAGCAGAGATATTGAGTGCAACACCCCACTACCCCATACATCCCGGACATTACATCCCGAACATCCCGGACATTAGTGTGAGCCATCGGACTTGGCTTTTATGCCCGACCGAATATGCACGTCAAATTTGCAATGAATATGCACGTCGAAGTCTTCAGCGTATCTGAAGTATGACATTTTACTGAATATTCTGGCCATTTGATCATACCAGCAAATATTATGAACCACCCCCAACCACCACCCCCCCCCCCCCCTAAAAAAAAGTTATTTTGCTGTTGTTATTGTTTTTCGCCGTTTATTCAGGCCGAATTATGAGCAAAATAATTAGACCTCATCTAAATGTGCCATTGAAATTATATTTCTTTCAAGTATTATCCCCCTTTTTCTGGATGAGTCTTTATTATTTTTTTCCATTAATAGTATGAATTCTCGTACTTGCGCAAGCATAATTTCATTTTAGGGCAAAATAAGCTGTTTCTTAAATAATAATAGTATTGTAATTTCCTTTTACAAATCTGGCTGCGCGCTTTTTCCAGTTCTTCCTGACAACACATTGGTGTCCCAAACCTAATTTCCTTACTCCAGGACGGGCGCATTCCTATATATGCGGGTCACCCTAATGTAATTATCCGTGCCAGCACAGTAGGCGGGGGTGTGGTGTGGTGACGGGGGAAATGAATTAATTGTATTGTCGTAGTTCTATCTATTCGTTAATTAACGGGGAAAGCAATTCTAATATTCAAAAATTTTAAACTTTAAACTTTTTCATCGTTATTTTTATCACCAGAGCATTTGGGTTTAGATAATAAGTTGCATACCGCTTTAGGAAAACATTTTCAGAATTAAGATAAACTATCCATATAAATACTTTTAATCTTAATTATGATTATTTAATTATGGCTGTGTGACGTTCAAACATTCAAACTCCAATAACTTTCTTATTTATTGGTCTATTTTGACAAAACTTGTATCAAAATATTCGACTTGTAAAGTCCTGTTAGTTATACTTTCTTTCTACACTGCCAAAAATGTATAGATTATACAGAAAAATGACATTTATAACACAAATTTGGATATAACACGGTTCAAAAATGTATAGATTATATAGAAAAATGACATGTCTTTTTTTTCTTATAAACAACCTATACATTTTTGACTGGATATAGCACATATGTTTAACTAACACAGTTTTTGTTTAAAACTCAAACAACTCTTTTATAAAGAGGTTGTTTTGTAATTAACTTTTTCTCGACTTAAAATTTTATGGCTTTATCGGTCAAAGTTGAAAAAATGCGTTACAGTGTTTGATGCGAACAAAATTTTCATGTTTGATACGGATAAACATTATTTTGTGTCCAAGTTGACAGCTGATATGTCAGTATACCCGTCAAATATGCTCCAACACATTGGTCCTACGGAGGCACAGCGAGCAAGTTAACGTTGGGCCAAAATTATTTTACAACATTGGCCCAAAAGAGTGACTAACCAAAATACTACGTTGGCCCAACGTTGTCATGCTATCTGGGGCGTTGAGGCCATCAAACAAGTACATGTAATACCTTATTTACCCAAAGTATTCGGATGGACAGGCCTAACAAACAGTATTGACCTAGATCAGATGCCACAAAATGCTAAACTGATTGTCATCTATCCAACAGTTTTAAACACATCAACGGGTAGTAAAATGGGCTTCCGTGCGGACTGAACAAATATATGTTTTTACCGCAGTGGACGCTGAGGGCTAGGGTTGGGATCCCGTAAAACTAGCTAGTAAAGTATAGTATAAACATATTTTATTGCATCGTTACATCAGGCAATGGGGTCGAGCCACAAGTTCTCCCAACATTAGTTACGGCCCTCCCCCTACAGAGCTTTATTACAGCAATATACAGACACATTATCATAGCAGATTATTGAGAAATTATTTGAATACTTCGTACAGACTAATTGTTAACAAATATTGACTCAAAAACAGATATACAATATATAATTTCAATAGGTCATGGATTATAAGGAATGATGAGTAAATAAAATAAATAATTAACAAAAAAGTGTAATAAAATAATAATGGATTGTCATGCTAGCCGTGAGTTAGCAGCAGGCTAATCAGTGAATCTTCTGGTATCTTTAATAAACGTTTGGACGGCAGTGAAAATAGTAGTATTTTCATCAGTTGTCAAATTTTCATCTCCAAACAAAAGAATATTGATATTTAACGGATGGAAATCCCTGGTAGATCGAAAAAGTGTTACTCTTTCATTTCTAAAGTTTGAGCATCTAAGGAAATAGTGCTCTGCATCTTCGACTTCCTCAGAGCAACTACAAGTAGGACTAGGTGATAAATGGTTTATATATAAATCAGAAAGTAAATTACTACAATTATTTCTAATTCTTGCATGTAAAACTGAAATATATCTATTACCAGCTCTCTAGTGTGTTGGAACTTCGGAACTAATTTGATGCTTTTTCAGCTGATACTTAAAGCTTGCCATAGATGGTGAATTACGCAGTTCTATATCAAGAGAATTCCATTCCGAAATAGATGATGGAATACATGATTTACGTGAAATTTCAGTCCTGCAGAAGGGAACAGTAATATCATTTTGATTTCGTAATGTATAGGTACTTATTTCTCCAACTGAAGGAGGAATTAATTCAGATATGTATGTAGGAACAAGACCATTGACTGATTTATACATGAAAATAAGTTTTTGCTGCCTGCGTCTTTCTACTAGTGACAACCAACCGCATTCTCTATAAAGATTATCTAAAGCAACCGATCTTGTTAAGCCTGTCACTATGCGGGCAGCTTCATTCTGAAGTTTTTGAAGAGAGTTGATATCTTGCACTGTACAACCATCCCATACAACACATGAATATTCAATAATTGGCAGTAAATATGATAGGTATATTTGATTTAATGCAACACGGCTGAATGTAAATTTCAGTTTCCGCATTATACCAATAACTTTTGATGCACTTTTGATAATGTTTTCAATATGGCTGTGCCATTGCCCATTATCACTAAATGTAAGACCTAAATGTTTGTGTTCTGTTACAAATTTTATGGGTGAACCATCAAAGATTATATTAGGAAGAGAATCAACAAGTCTTAAAGTGAAAAGCATTACTTCAGTTTTAAGAGGGTTAAAGTTTATTAACCACTGTACGGCCCATCTTACTAGCATGCGTAAATCATGATTGATGATGCCTTCGATGTCTTTAATCGTAGCTGCAGAATAAAATAACGAGCTGTCATCAGCAAATAACCTAGTAAGACTTAGTAGTGGTTCTGCTATATCGTTAACATACACTAAAAATAGTAGAGGGCCTAGAACAGAACCTTGAGGAACTCCAGCTTTAACGCTCAATAAGCTTGATGAGGCATTTCTTATAACAACCTTTTGCTTCCTATCACTCAGATAGTCACTTATCCATTCAAGTAATTCACCATCTATGCCATTTTGTTTTAATTTAAAGATAAGTCCCTTGTGCCAAACTCTATCAAATGCTTTAGAAACGTCTAAGAAAACCAAGAAAATTGGTTACTATCAAAAGTTTGACAAATATGATGGTATATGTCTATCAGTTGGAAAGTTGTAGAATGATTGGGTAAAAACCCAGACTGATATTTGTAAAGTAGATCGTTTTCGTGTAAAAAGTTATAAAATATGCTTAAAAACTATTCTTTCTTGTAGTTTACCAACATTACTTAAAAGTGAAACGGGTCGAAAATTTGAAGGATCAGAGTTATCTCCCTTTTTGGGTAGAGGTATAACGTTAGAATATTTATAGATATTTGCAAACTTGCCTTCTCTGAAAGACCTGTTAAAAAGTATACTCAGGGGTATAGCTACTTCTTTTGCTACAGCTTTAAGCATTTTGTAAAACTGGTACTTTCATAGCAGTGCTTTTTTGTTCAATGTTCTGTAGTGTTTCACTTACAAACTTTTTTTTTTTTTATTTCCGTCTTTTAACAATTATGTAATTACCCTCGACATGCTAACGGCCAGTGAGATATAGCTTATGAATATTAATGAGGTATAATAAATTGTTTTACTAAAAATTGGTTTTCAAAAAAAAAAAAAAAAAAAAAAAAAAAAAACAATATTCTTATTCTATTCTATGGGCTTGTCGATACCGGCTATTACTCAAATTCGAGGCTGATGTATTTTATTCCAATTGCTCTATGTGCGAAATTTTTGTGTGCGTTTTCAAAACTATAAATGTTTAGTTGTTTAGAAGTATGCGAAAATGTACGACTGCCTCTCAACCAGATTTCGATGTGACATAGGGTATTGGCTAATTTACCTTCTTTTTTAATGTTTGAATAAACTCGATTTCCAGTCACTGAACAGAACAGAATATTTTATTAGGAAAGTTGACCAGTAGCGATATCTAGCAATAGAACTCGCTAATCACAGCAAATCATTGGTAGCAAACATCACTCGTGAATGACTGGGTTGACATCAGCAGGGGCAGGGTTATTTTCTGCTGTCCCTTTTATGAGTTATCCATACTATCACATTTACAGGAACTTGTTATTAAACAAGTATTGGCTTTCACAAAGACTTTGTCTATGCTTAATACACTACAATAGCATTTCTGGTTCAGCATGAAAAATAAAGAAAAAAAAAATGACATTTCATCATGCTGTCCTGGTTTGCTAAATATTGCGCTTCACAGTATCATTGCATCTGACTTTTAAAGTGAAATTGCCAGAATTACTGTATATCCCATTACCTTTGATAAAGGATGGCAATGGTAACCTTTTAGATTATCTGCGTAAATGTGACATGCCAAAACAGGGTATGTGAATGGAGAATATCTTCTATGTATGTACTTTTTCCCATAAATATTTTTCTGTTCTAGACAATACTCCAGCTAGTCCCAGTTTTATTTGTACTGTAAACAACTAGCACAAGGTCAGTGATGCATTACAGATCAGTTATGGATTAATACTTTTGTGTCTCTGTAATTCTGTTTTGCAGAGGTGTAAAATTCCACTCCCCTGCTTGCATATGCAAGTACAACTGCTTGCATATGCAAGTACAATACGAACTCTGGTGAGTAGAACTTGCACTGAGCTCACCCTGTTGGGCGAGTGCATTTTTAGCCAGTAATATGCATGCATGAATTTCAACATTTATTGCAGTAAACATGTTTGACAGTCTTTATCTATTGCAGCTGGATGTTTCATTACGAAAACATACCTATTCAAATATATAGAAAATTGTACCTCCAAAAACAGAAAAATTTCAGAGAAAAAAACTCAGATATTTTTCATATTTCTGTCCAAAACATAGATTGTGGGTATACTCGTTAGAACCGCCTCGGCGAGGCGGTTCTAACGAGTACCCACAATCTATGTTTTTTAGCAGAAATAAAAAAAAAAAATGTATACTCCTGTAAACCCCAGTTTTACTATATAAAAGTGGGGTTTAAGGGGGTCAAAATTATATAGGCATGTTTTCGTGATGACATGGATATTTCCAGGCTGGTTCTGTGCCGATTTTGTTAAGCGGCGATGCTCCTGGTATGTGGTATGACCGTGATACCACAAAGTAGTCACTGGTAGTTGTTACCGGTTGTTGTTTACATTATCACCGCTGTATCCAAATATGGCTCAGTGTGACATACAAATGATACAATCCTGTTTTAGGAAAACGGGTGGTGGAGACAATGAAAAAAAACTGAATCTCTGCGACTTTCTCATCAAGCAGAGAAAAGAATGAGATAACAAAAATAACATCCAACATGACTATGATACACAAAACAAAAAAAAAGCTCAGCTACATCATGAAAATAATTGAATCATATCTCGATATGGTACTTTTCTGTTATCATCTTTCAATAATTTTACATGTAGACATGTAGGAATGTGGAATTCAATTAAATAAAACAGTAAAATTCTTTAGCCTCTTTTATTGTTTCCAGTCAACAGCATGAGATAACAAACAATTTTCTGACCCCTAACTCCTAACTGAAATTTCAGCAATCACCCTTTTGATATAAGCTGATAAGGGCAAGCAAAAAGCCCTGTAGGGTGAGTACCTTTTTTTTTACCTACTTGCCCTACAGGGCATGTGGGCAAAAAAATAATTTGGCACCCCTGTATAGGCATATAGTCTATGCCCCAGGGCACAGACAATGAGCCCCAAGACAGCCAAAGACCCAAAACAGAGGTTGGTCAGCTGTAAGTCAAAACATGCTCAAGAACTTACTGAATTTTTAGCTCGCCTGTACGAAGTACAAGGAGAGCTATTGTAGTCACCCCGGTCGTTTGCGTTCCCGTTCCCGTCACACTGCGTTAAAGTTTTTCAAATGCTTATATCTCAACAGTCACTCCTCACAGAGGCATCAAATTTGGAACTTAGGTACCTTGGAGGGTCTTCTGAGATTCCAAGAGAATAAACCCCTGGGTTCATGCCCCTGGGTGGGGCTAGGGGTCAGAATCTAGGACACCTTTGTAATACTGTGTTAAAGTTTTTCAAATTCTTATATCTTGATTTTCACTCCTCATAGAGCATTCATATTTAGAATTTGGGTACCTGGAGGAGTCTTCTGAGATTCCAAAAGAACATACCCCTGGGTTCATACCTCAGGGTGGGCCTTGGAGTGGGGCTAGGGGTCAAAATCTAGGACACATTTGTAAAATCTTATATGCCTACAGGTTATAGACACAACTGGTTATACATCAGCTAACTATGTGACATCGGTTTAAGTGTAAGAGAGTGAAGGTCATGGTGACCTACATTTTACGGTCCAGGTCACCTAGATTTCACTCCAGTGATTTTGCCTTAAATCTTGAATACTATTTGTTGGATAAATGTCACACCTGGGATATTACTTCCATGTGACCCAATGAATGACCACTTACTATATCTAGGTCATTGTGACCTATATTTCATGGTTCAGTGATTTTGCCTTATATCTTGAATACTATTTGTTGGATAAATGTCACTCCTGGGATATTAGTTCCTTGTGACCTGATTATTGACGTCAAAATATATCTCTGTTGGTGTGACCTATATTTCATGGTTCAGTGATTTTGCCTGATATCTTGAATACTATTTGTTGGATAAATGTCACACCTGGGATATTAGTTCCTTGTGACCCGATTATTGACATCAAAATATATCTCTGTTAGTGTGACCTATATTTCATGGTTCAGTGATTTTGCCTTATATCTTGAATACTATTTGTTGGATAAATGTCACACCTGGGATATTACTTCCATGTGACCCAATGAATGACCACTTACTATATCTAGGTCATTGTGACCTATATTTCATGGTTCAGTGATTTTGCCTTATATCTTGAATACTATTTGTTGGATAAATGTCACACCTGGGATATTAGTTCCTTGTGACCCGATTATTGACGTCAAAATATATCTCTGTTGGTGTGACCTATATTTCATGGTTCAGTGATTTTGCCTTATATCTTGAATATTTGTTGGATAAATGTCACACCTGGGATATTAGTTCGATGTGACCCAATGAATGACCACTTACTATATCTAGGTCATTGTGACCTATATTTCATGCTTCAGTGATTTTGCCTTTTATTTTTATTACTATTTCATGGAGAATTGTCATACCTGGATTATTATATCTATGTGACAAAATGATTTACATACAAATACATCTAGGTCAGTGTGACCTATATTATATGGCTTAATGATAAAAATGTTACAATATAAAATGTGCCCAGCAGGCGAGCTCGCTGTCCTCCGACAGCTCTTGTTATATCATGGTAGTCCATTTTTAAAATGCCACTATGAAGGATGACATCCTGAATGAACATTTACATGCTGGCTAAAAATTGCAGTAGACAACCTCATGAAATATTTTTCTAATTTCTTATGTCAGAAAATAGGCTTCGACATTTCATGCAAATTGTCTCCTCAGGAGACAATTTGCATGAAATATCAAGGCCTATTGTTTTGGAAATGAAATGTCAAGGCCTATTGTTTTGGAAATGTCAAGGCCTATTGTTTTGGAAAAGTATGAAAAAAAATCATCAGTTTGTTGCCCAGAGAATGATAATGGTTAAGGAGTGCTGTTCCATGTATAAGCTTTATTATACCCCCGACATACGAAGTATGTGGGGGTATATAGTTTTCGCTTTTCCGTTCGTCCATACGTTCATTCGTTCGTTCATACTTTCGTTCGTTCGTTCGTTCGTCTTTCCATCACAGGGTCAAAGTTTTTGCGTTAAAGTTTATAAGACCTCATATTTTGAAGACCCTTTGATGGATTTCATTCACATTTGGCATGATGGTAGATATAGGCCTAAAGTTTTTATCAGCACCATCCCCACCCCAGGGGTGACCTTGGGGTCAAGGTCACGGACTTCGAATTTTCATAAAAAAGTCAGGGTCAAAGTTTTTGCGTTAAAGTTTATAAGACCTCATATTTTGGAGACCCTTTGATGGATTTCATTCATATTTGGCATGATGGTAGATATAGGTCTAAAGTTTTTATCAGCACCATCCCCACCCCAGTGCTGACCTTGGAGTCAAGGTCACGAACTTCAAATTTTCATAAAAAAGTCAGGGTCAAAGTTTTTGCGTTAAAGTTTATAAGATCTCATATTTTGAAGGCCCTTTGATGGATTTCATTCATATTTGGCATGATGGTAGATATAGGTCTAAAGTTTTTATCAGCACCATCCCCACCCCGGGGGTGACCTTGGGGTCAAGGCCATGGACTTAGAATTTTCATAAAAAAGTCAAAGTTTTTTGTGTTTAAGTTTATATAGCTATATCATCAAGACTCTTTAGGAATTTCATTTATATTTGACATGTTGCTAGATATCAGCCTAGAGTCTTACTCCACGTGATCCCCACTCAGGTTGTGACCGAGGTCAAGGTCACGAACTTAGAATTTTCATATAAAAGTAAAAAATTTTTGCGTTTAAGTTTATATAGCCATATCATCAAGACCTTTTGTTAAATTTCAGTATTCCCTAATTGAGCAAGGAATCTGTTGGTCTGTCCGTCCATCCGGTGAAGCATTATTCGTTCATACTTTATTTTTGTCTTAGGGTCAAAGTTTTTACGTTAAAGTTTATAAGACCTCATATTTTGAAGACCCTTTGATGGATTTCATTCATATTTGGCATGGTGGTAGATATAGCTCTAAAGTTTTTATTGGCACCATCCCTATCCCAGGGAATAACATTGGGGTCAAGGTCACGGACTTAGAATTTTCATAAATAAGTCAAAATTTTTGTGTTTATGTTTATATACTATACCATCAAGACCCTTTGAGGAATTTCATTTATATTTTACATGTTGGTAGATATAGGTCTAGAGTTTTACTCAGCATCATCCTTATCCTGGGGTATGACCTTGAGGTCAAGGTCACAGACTTAGAAATTTCATATTTAAGTAAAAAAAAAAATTGCATCTAAGTTTATATAGCTATATTATGAAGACCCTTTTGTTGGTTTCATTAATATTAAGCATGATGGTATATATAGGTCTGAAGTTTTTCTCGGCATCATCCCCAAGCTGGGGCATGGCTTTTAAGTCAAGGTCACAGACGTTTCATATAAATGTCATGTTTGCTTATATTATAAAGACTGATTTCACTGGTATATGGTGATAGTTATAGGGCTAAAGTTTTATTTAGCTCAGTCCCTGCACCTGTGCCTGACCTTTGAGGTCAAGGGCTTCATATTATGTGTGATTGAATTTTTTCAATGTTATAACATACAGCATACAACTGCCATCTCCAGAGTCAAAGCTACATACTTTGTGCTCTTTAAAAAGTGGCGGTAGCGCTGATCGGGGGTATATGTGCCCCACTGGGCACTTTGTCTAGTTTTTCCTTTTATTTTGCAGAATGTGGTCAGAACACTTATCCTCGAGAAATAAAATTTGTTCATGCGAACTACTGTGACTTCTTAAAACACCCAACGTTAACTTATGTAATCATGAAGAGCGGTGACGAAGAAGCATCAAGCAGTGGTGTATCAGACACCAAACACATAAAGGCAGTGACAGAGAATGTAGATCCGTACTCCAGTATAGAAGCATACCTAGCCTACCTAGCACAGAACATTGATCCAGATCTTGCAAAATTCAGATATAAAGATCAAGCAACTGCTGAGCAAGTGGCTGAAGCAAGAACAGACTCTGACAAAGACAGTCAAAAATCTGAAAACCTCAATGTTGCAAAAGCAGCTAAAAACAAAAATGCAGTACCCGTAAAAACAAAAGAAAAAGAAGAATCTAGTGAGAGTTCTAAAGATAGTGACAGTACAGCTTCCAAAGACACTTCATCAAAAGGTAATAGAAGTAAAGGAAAAAAGGGAAAAGAGGATAAAATATATGATGAAGAAGAGTGTAAGAAAGAAATAGAACATTGGTTTGACAAGGCCAAACTGTGGGGAGATGAAAATGAATTTCCAGCCGTACCTGTGAAGGAACTGGGCACAACAGGAGAAATAAAGACATCTGAGGACTGAGGACAGTGCACATGTACATATGAATGGCAGCATGTGAAACTATATATTCAGAACTGTGAGCCCAGTAAAGACTCGGGTCAGCCCCTGCATGCCACTCTTTTATTTCATAGCTCCAGATGGGAGGATTATTCAGAAAATCATTTTTTTCTTATTTCTCTAAGAAATCATGCTCTGTTGGGTACACTAGAACCACCTTGACAAGATGCTTCTAATGAGTACCCAGGACATATGTTTTCATAGAGAAATTTAAAAAAAAAAAAACAACTATTTTGGTTGAACAAAAGCGCCTTATCTGGAACCATAGTATTATTTATTGAAAATCTTACTATTTTATGCAAATAATGCAGACCATGGTGATATAGTGCTGATGCACAGGCTACCCACACAGGATAAAAGGGCAATTTTTCTTTTGGTGCTGCATATATATATAAATATACAGTGGCAAGCATCCAGGTGGCCCAGCTACAGGGTTAGCACTCCCAACTTCAGATCATGAAGTTCTGGGTTGGAATCCCTCTGGAGATGGAATTCAGCTTGTGATTGCTTTATTGCACAGTCTTTCATTATCACCCTTCCATCCTCACGATATGACTTAAATAATGTTGAAAGGGTTCTAAAATATCAAGTTGTCATCATGAAAGCTTGTTGTTTCAGGAATTGATACATGTTCAGGGGAGGCAACTTGGTTTTGCATCCCTCCTGTAAAGGTGTTTACTCTAAAAGGAAAGAATTTGCTCTCTATAGAAGCAAATTCTTTCCTTTAAGAGAAGACTCCTTTTCCAAAGGGACTTGATGTTCAGAAAAGCAAACAATACGTCACAAAACCTGTCTCCCTGAAACAATGGCAGACAATCTAATAAATGTGTAACGTCCCCTTCCTTGAGTTAACATGGGGTGAACCAGGGCTGTGGAAATACTATGCCTGACTTGTCCGATTTGTCCCATGTCCCTAAGGACAAGTTAGAAATTTTAACTTACTTGTCCTGGGTCTGAGATGAGGACTTCATCGCTCTAGGTAAGAAGAGTATCCAGATTATGATATATATTTTTCTTATTTCTCAAAGATAATTTTCATGTCAGTAAATCTTGGTTGGACAAGTGGATTTTGACCATTTATTTGTCTGTGGAAAGGTAATGAAGTTTGATAATTCCACAACCCTGGGTAAACAATTGACGATACAACTTCACCTGGACAGCTGAAACACATACCCACATGGTATACATATGCAGTCATGGTATACGTATACAATCATGGTATACATATGCAATCATGATATACAATCATGGTATACATGTGCAAACAAGATATACATATGCAGTCATGGCATACATATACAATGATGGTATACATATGCAATCATGATATACAATCATGGTATACATATGCAAACATGATATACATATGCAGTCATGGTATACGTATACAATCATGGTATACATATGCAGTCATGGTATACATATGCAAACATGATATACATAGGCAGTCATGGTATACATATACAATTATGGTATACATATACAATCATTGTAATGTAGGAGGCCATTATATTCTCTGGTTATACCATATTTACCCTAATTTTGCAAATACCTAAATTATTCAGAGGCATTGTAAAGGAGGAGTATTAGGTGGTAATTCTGGGATAATTTTTCTTATTCCTCAATAAAAACATATGTTATGGGTACTCAATACTACTTATTAGAAGCGCCTCAGCGAGGGGCTCCTAATGAGTACCCACAACATATGTTTTTATGGAGAACTGTAGAAAATTATCTATAATTATCACCAAATACTCCTCCTAAACAATACCTCTGATTATTTACATTACTTGTCTTAAAATTTGGACACGTCCAATTTACTACATGTTGATGTGTATAGAAAAGGCTATGGGTGGCAGACAGTGTAGATCCTTACCAGATGCTGCCTAGTCTGCATCTACATTGTTTGCTCAGGCCTCTCTCTCCGAATATGTAGGGGAAATACAGTATATTTCAGGTTGATAATGGTCCGACTGGAGACCAGGAGGTCGCGGGTTCAACCCTCACTGAGGTCGGCAACATTCTTTCATGGAGATCATGAAATATTTTCTACGGTCATTCTCTCCCTTCCGCTGATTCAAGAAGGGCAGTTGTCAGTTTCTGGCGAAAGAATGTGCACAGTACTGGTTAACTGCTTAGAGGACTAAGCCTGTCCAGTAAATGTGTGGTTAGGTAAACTGACCGCACTCGACATGACCCCATTGGGTTGACTGGGCCGTAAAAGCTCAACACAAACAAAGGTTGATAATGGTGTAATGTCATTTAGTTTCTAAGTTTTGATTAGTGTCCAAATTTTATCTCATCTCTAACCCATTTCAGACTAAACACACTATATATTGGAAGAGTTGAATTTCAATTTTAGGTATGTAGGGCTGTGTGATTACCATATAACTACTGAAAAATGGCTAAACTATTTGACAACAGTGGAGACTTTGATCATATGCCTATGCCACATTCTGCAACGTCGGATCTCGGTCTGCATTGGTGGCCAATTAATTAGCTTTTGTGGGCCTCCAGACTAAAATGAGCTAGAATAGGTCCACAATCTGTACTGATTTTCTTGCAATAAATGGCTGTTCATAAGCCTCTCTCAATTTTCACGTGTTAAGCTTCATCATATCATATGGCCATTGGTCTCCAGATCATGCCCATTCCCTGTCTCTTTAAAATCCTTGAAAGTTTTTCCATTCAGTGTCACACAGTCATTCACTTAATTAATATTTTTTTGTTATTAGCTGACCTGGAGCTTTGCTCCAGGTCAGCTTATACTGTGGCCTGTTGTCCATCGCCTGTCATCCGTCTATCTTCCGTCGTTATCTTTTCACATTTTCGACATCTCCTCCAGGCTTGTAAATGGGATTGATCTGTAACTTGGTGGGGAGCATTGTGGCTACATAGAGATTCAGAATTGCTTAAATCCTTCCATTCCGATATCCAAGATGGCAGCCACAGTGGCCATCTTGAAATTCTTCAAAAGACATCTCCTCCCAAACCGTAAGTTGGATTGAGCCAAAACTTGATGGGAGGCATAGGAGTGACAGAGAGATTAAGAACTGGTAAAATCGATCAGTTCTGCTATCCAAGATGGCTGCCACGGTGGTCATCTCAGAAATTTTTCCCAAAACATAAGTCAGATTGCGCCGAAATTTGATTGGAGGCATCGGAGCAACATAGAGATTCAGAATTGCTAAAATCTTTTGGTTCAGATATCCAAGATGGCCGACTTGAAGGCCATCTTAAAATTATTCAAACCACATCTCCTAGATCATAAGTCAGATTGACCCAAAACATGATGGGAGGCAACAGCGCTACATAAAGATTTAGAATTGCTAAAATCGTTCCATTCCAATATCCAAGATGGCTGCCATGGTGGCCATTTTGAAATTCTTCAAACATCATCTCCTCCCAAACCGTAAGTTGGATTGAGCTGAAACTCAATAGAAAGCATCGGAGTGACATAGAGATTCAGAATTGCTCAAATCATTCCTTTCCGCTATCCAGTCATCTTGAAAATCTTGAAACCCCATCTGCTCCCGAACTCTAAGTCAGATTTAGCCCAATCTTGGTGGGAGGCATTGGGGCCAAATTTTCTCTTTTTTAGAATTGCTAAAATCATTCTATGCTGATATCTAAGATGGCTGCCATGTCGGCCATTAATTATCTTCAAAGGACATCTCCTCCCAAACTGTAAGTGGGATTGAGCCGAAACTTGATTGGATGGAGGCATCGGAGCAACACAGAAATTCAGAATTGCTAAAATCATGCAGTTCTGATGTTCAGGAAGGCCGCCTTTATTAGCCCTGCCATAGGTAGAGCTTATCCTACACGGAGTGGGGGGACTGTCTGGCATTACCTTTGTCCTTAAACAAGTTCTTGTTTTTGCATCTCCTCCAAGACCACTGGTCAGATTTTTAGCTCATCTTAGCTATGCTCAGGATGAGCTATAGTGATCACTGTCCATCCGTTGTCCATCCGTCTGTCCATCATCCGTTAACAATTTCAAACGACAACTCCTCCTAAGCCATTGATGCAATTTGTCCCTAATTTGGTAAGAATGTTGCTTTAGTAGAGGGATTTAAAAGTAGTTAAAATTATGGTAATCTGGCTCTTTGTTGCCATGGCACAGAAAACTCCCAGACTTATAATGGAAAAATGGTTAAATTGCATTTTCTCCATAACCACTGAAGAGATGTGAGCCACATTTGGCAGTTATGATCATCTGATGATCTACCCAGTTTACGTGTTTTATGACCAGCGGCCATTTTGTTTGGTTGCCATGGCAACATTCCATTTTGAAAAATGATTTTTTTAAATGACAATTCCTTCAAAACCACTGAAGCAGTTTGACTCTAATTTGGTACAAATGTTGCTTGGATAAGGGCAATCCAAAATAGCTAAAATTATGGTGATCTGCTCTTGGTTTGGTTGCCATGGCAGCAGGAAGCTCCCATAGACTTATAATGGGAAAATGGTTAAATTGTATTTTCTCCATAACCAGTGAAGTGATGTGAACCATATTTCGAATTTATGATCAGTTGATGATTGTTTACCCAGTACAGTCGAACTTCGATGGCTGGAACCCCTTTGGGAGCATGAAAATTTGTTCAAGACAGGGGTAGTTTGAGCCTCGGAAGGAGGCACAATGGAGATAATTGTGGGATATCTTTTCGGTGTTCTATATTTAAAATGTATGTTGCGTGTACTCATTAGAATTGCCTCATAGAGGCAATTTCTAATGAGTACACGCAGCAGACATTTACTAGATAAAAGAAGAAAATCTCCCTTAATTAACCGTATATCGTATTTGGAGGAAATCCCTGCGGACTCAAGAACGTGTTCAACTCATCCATGGTAAACCAGCCATCGGGGTTCAAGCCACTGAAGTTCTACTGTATATATGTTTTATGACCTGCAGCCATTTTGTTTGGTTGCCATGGCAACATTAAATTTTAAAAAAGAAAGGAATTTTTTTTAAATGACAACTCCTTCAAAGCCACTGAAGAAGTAAGATTTTTATTTGGTACAAAATGTTCCTTGGGTAAGGGCAATTCAAAACAGCTAAACTTTGAGTGATCTGCCTCTTGGTTTGGTTGCCATGGCAACAGAAAGCCCCCATAGACTTATAATGGGAAAATGGTTAAATTGCATTTTCTGCATAACCATTCAAATGATGTGAACCTAATTTGGCAGTTATGATCATTCAATGATTGTTTACCCAGTTTATATGATTGATGACTGGTGACCATTTTGTTTAGTTACCATGGCAACAATAAATTAAAAAAAAAATTAAATAACAACTCCTCCGCCAGCCTCGGTGGTGCAGTTGGATGCGCGTCCGACTGGAGACCAGAAGATCTCGGGTTCGACCCCCGCCGAAGTCGGTAACATTCTTTCTTGGAGATTGATCAGGAAATATTTTCTACGGTCATTCTCTCCCTTCCGCTGATTCAAGAAGGACAGTTGTCAGTTTCTGGCGAAAGAATGTGCACAATACTGGTTAACAGCATAGAGGACTACGCCTGCCCAGTAAACGTGTGGTTAAGTAAACTGACCGTGCTCGACATGACCCCATTGGGTTGACTGGGCCGTAAAACCTCAAAACAAACAAACAAATGACAACTCCTCCAAAACCACTGAAGCAGTAGGACTCTAATTTGGTACAAATGTTGCTTGGCTCAGGACAATTCAAAATAGTGAAAAGTGTGGTGGTCTGCCTTTTGATTTGGTTACCATGGCAGCAGAAAGCTCCCATAGACTTATAATGAAAAAATGGTTAAATTGCACTTGCTCCATTACCAGTGAAGTGATGTAAGCCATATTTGGTAGTTATGATCAGCTCATGATTGTCTACTTAGTTTATATGAAATATGACCGGTGGTCATCTTGTTTGGTTGCCACGGCAACATTCAATGTTTAAAAAGGACTTTTTCAAATGACAACTTTGAAACCACTGAAGCAGTTTGACTCTAATTTGGTAAAAAAAACAAAACAAAAAAAAAATTGCTTGGGTAAGGGCAATTCAAAGTAGCTAAAACTACGATGATCTGGCTCTTGGTTTGGTCGCTGTGGCAACAGAAAGCTCCCATCAACTAATAATGAGAAAATGGTTAAATTGCATTTTCTCCATAACCACTGAAGTGATGTGAGCCATATTTGGCACTTATGATCATCTGATGATTGTTGACCCAGTTTATGTGTTTTATGACTGGGGGCCATTTTGTTTGGTTGCCATGGCAACATTACATTTTGAAAAATTGATTTCTTTAAATGACAGTTCCTTCAAAACCACTAAAGCAGTATGACGCTTATTTGGTAAATGTTGTTTGGGTAAGGGCAATCCAAAATAGCAAAAATTATGGTGATCTGCCTGTTTGGTTGCCATGGCAACAGAAAGCTCCCATAGACTTATAATGGGAAAAGGGTTAAATAGTACTCTCTTCATAACCAGTGAATTGATGTGAACCATATTTGGCAGTTATGATCATCTGATGATTGTCTACTCAATGCATGTGTTTTATGACCAGTGGCTATTTTGTTTGGTTGCCATGGCAACTTAAGTTTCAAAAAAGGATTTTTTTTAAATGACAACTTCAAAACTACTGAAGCAGTATGACTCTAATTTGGTTCAAATGTTTCTTGGGTGAGGGCAATTCAAAATAGCTAAAATTATGGTGATCTGCCTCTTGGTTTGGTTGCCATGGGAACAGAAAACTCCCATACTTTTAATGGGAAAATGGTTAAATTGTATTTTTTCCATAACCAGTGAAGTCATGTAAACCATATTTCGCATTTAGGATAATTTGATGATTGTTTACCCAGTTTATATGTTTTTATGACCAGTGGCCATTTTCTTTGGTTGCCTAGGCAACATTAAATTAAAAAAAAAAAGATTTTTTTGATGACAACTCCTTCAAACCCACTGAAGCAGTATGTTTGAAGTTTCTAATTTGGTACAAATGTTGCTTGGATAAGGGCAATTCAAAATAGCTAAACTTTGGGTGATCTGCCGTTTGATTTGGTTGCCATGGCAACAGAAATCTCCCATAGACTTATAATGGGAAAATGATTAAATTGCATTTTCTCCATAACCAGTGAAGTTGTGTGAACCATATTTGGCAGTTATGATCATTCGATGATTGTTTTACCCAGTTTATATGTTTGATGACCAGTGGCCATTGTTTGGTTGCCATGGCAACATTAAATTTAAAGAAAGGATTTTTTTAAACGACAACTCCAAAACCACTGGAGTTGTAGGGCTCTAATTTGGTACAAATGTTGCTTAGCTAAGGACAATTCAAAATAGTGAAACATGTGGCGGTCTACCTTTTGGTTTAGTTGCCATGGCAACAGAAAGCTCCCATGGACTTATAATTGAAAAATGGTTAAATTGCACTTGCTCCATTACCAATGAAGTGATGTGAGCCGTATTTGGTAGTTATGATCAGCTGATGATTGTCTACTTAGTTTATATATTTTATGACCGGTGGTCATTTTGTTTGGTTACCACGGCAACATTCAGTTTTGATGAAGGACTTTTTCAAATGACAACTTCGAAACCACTGAAGCAGTATAGACTAATTTGGTACAAAAATGCTTGGGTAAGAGCAATTCAAACTGGCTAAATCCTTTCATCAGTTGCACTGACAGATTTGAAAAAATGTTGCATATCTTCAGTGCTATATCACTCAGGTAAGTGAGCTGTGGCCCGTGGGCCTCTTGTTTAGAAACTTTTCTGGGATGTTCACCTGGTGGTTGTGTTGCATTCCCCCAAATTTTATTCCAGTTCATCGACAAGTATGACCGCCGTCGGCGATTTTGGATTTTTTTCCGTTATCGCATCTCCTCTGTAACCAGTGGAGGAGTTTCGTCGAAACTTTGCATAAGGATTCCTTTCAAATCCTAGATGTGTCTCCACGAAAACAATTCCTGTCCGTCGACTAACATGGCCGCCAGACGGCCATCCTAGAAATCGTGACTTCCCCTTTCCTTAACACTGTTTCAGTCTTGTTATCGTTTCCTATGAGACAACTCTTCACTTGTCTGGGATTTCTCCAAGTGGTCTAGTTGTGCCCGCTCGAATTTGGTTCCGATCCATCGACAGATTTGGCCGCCGTCGGCCATCTTGGATTTTCCTGTTATCATATCTCCTATTTTGTCAAAAATTTGCAGATGGGTTCTTATCAACCCTTTGATGGGTCTCCCCGAAAACGATTCCAGTCGGTCAACTCATATGGCCGCTAGATGGCTATCTTAGAAATCGCGACTTCCCCTTTTACTTAACACTGTATCAATATCGCACCCTATCCTTCCATATCGATTACGGATGGACAGACACACCTCAACGAGGCTATTTAAACAAGAGGGCCATGATGGCCCTGTAACGCTCACCTGAGCAACATAGCACTTTGAGAGCCTGATCTAGAACTGATCAAGGCAAACATTCTGATCAAGTTCAAAATGATTATAACAAAGTTTTCTGCTGATTTGGCCCGGTGACCTAGTTTTTGATACCAAGTGACCCAGTTTCAAACTTGTCCTAGAACTCATCAAGACAAACATTTTGTGCAAGATTCATGATGATTGCTTGAAAAATGTGACCGCTAGAGTGATAACAAGATTTTACGCTGATTTGGCCAGGTGACCTAGTTTTTGACCCCAGGTGTTCCAGTTTCGAACTTGACCTAGAAATCATCAAGACAAACATTTTGAGCAAGATTCATGATGATTGTTTCAAAAATGTGACCGCTTGAGTGTTAACAAGGTTTTCTGCTGATTTGGCCCGGTGACCTAGTTTTTGACCCCAAGTGACCCAGTTTCAAACATATCCTAGAACTCATCAAGACAAACATTTTGAGCAAGATTCATGATAATTGCTTCAAAATTGTGACTGCTAGAGTGTTAACAAGGTTTTCTGCTGGTTTGGCCTGGTGACCTAGTTTTTGATACCACGTGACCCAGTTTCGAACCTGACCTAGAAATCATCAAGACAAACATTTTGAGCAAGATTCATGATTATTGCTTCAAAAATGTGACCGCTAGAGTGTTAACGAGGTTTTCTGCTGATTTGGCCCGGTGACCTAGTTTTTGATACCAAGTGACCCAGTTTCGAACTCGACCTATAAATCATCAAGACAAACATTTTGAGCAAGATTCATGATGATTGCTTCAAAAATGTGACCACTAGAGTGTTAACAAGGTTTTCTGCTGATCTGGCCAGGTGACCTAGTTTTTGACCCCAAGTGACCCAGTTTCGAACTTGACCTAGAAATCATCAAGACAAACATATTGAGCAAGATTCATGATGATTGCTTCAAAAATGTGACCGCTAGAGTGTTAACAAGGTTTTCTGCTGATCTGGCCAGGCGACCTAGTTTTTGACCCCAGCTGACCCAGTTTCGAACTTCACCTAGAAATCATCAAGACAAACATAATGAGCAAGATTCATGATGATTGCTTCAAAAATGTGACCGCTAGAGTGTCAACAAGGTTTTCTGCTGATCTGGCCAGGTGACCTAGTTTTTGACCCCAAGTGACCCAGTTTCGAACTCGACCTAGAAATCATCAAGACAAACATATTGAGCAAGATTCATGATGTTTGCTTCAAAAATGTGACTGCTAGAGTGTTAACAAGGTTTTCTGCTGATCTGGCCAGGTGACCTAGTTTTTGACCCCAGGTGACCCAGTTTCGAACTTGACCTAGAAATCATCAAGACAAATATATTGAGCAAGATTCATGATGATTGCTTCAAAAATGTGACTGCTAGAGTGTTAACAAGGTTTTCTGCTGATCTGGCCCGGTGACCTAGTTTTTGACCCCAGGTGACCCAGTTTCGAACTTGACCTAGATTTAATAGAGGCAAACATTTTGAGCAAGTTTCATCAAGATTGGGTCAAAAGTATGACCTGTAGATTGTTAACAAGTTTTTCCTTTGATTTGACCTGGTGACCTAGTTTTTGACCCCAAGTAACCCAGTATCGAACTTGACCTAGATTTCATAGAGGCAAACATTCTGACCAAGTTTCATTAAGATTGGGTCAAAACTGTGACCTCTAGAGTGTTAACAAACTAATTGTTGACGACGGACGACGACGGACATAGGGTGATGGCAATAGCTCATCCTGAGCTTTTGCTCAGGTGAGCTAAAAATTCATTGGATAAATCTTGTTTAAGTTTAGCATGCAGATACATATTGACAAGATCAAACCAATGAAAATTTTAAATGCCAGATTTCTTTAAGACTAGACTCAATAAGGCGTGTCCGTCGAGAGAAATAACAAGAGGTTTTTAGGGTTCCAGTTAAGAGCGAATAACATTTTTCTTGGGGCTTCAGCCAAGACCTAAAACAATGGAGGTTCTTAGGGCTCCAGATAAGACAGAATAAAAACTAAAGGTTCTTTGGGCTCAAAATAAGAGAGATTTCACATAAAAAGATTCATAGGGCTCCAGATGAGACATTAAACAGCCAGAGTTTCCTAGGAAACAGTTGTCTACCGTATAATGTTTACTTAAAAGGTAAGGCAAACGAAAACAATGTGTTCCTATATACAGTCCTCATCCATAGGGCTATCGCCTGTGAAAGTTTCGAGATTCTCATTATGAAAACACGCCTATTCAAATACAAATGTATATTGAAAATTTTACAACCAAAAACGGGAAAATTCCCAGATAAAAAATTCTGATATTTTTCATATTTCTGCTCAAAACATTGATTGTGGACACTCGTTAGAACCGCCTCGTCGAGGCGGTTCTAACGAGTACCCACAAGCAGAAATAAGAAAAATAATGTATACTCCTGTAAACCCAAGTTTTACTATATAAAAGTGGGGCTTCAGGGGGTCAAAATTATATAGGCGTGTTTTCGTGATGTAGCTTAAATGGTCTAGGAGCAATGGTGTGACATTACAGACGGGCGGATGGACGGACGTGGGAGTATCACAGTATCCCCACTTTTTCTTCGAAAAGCGCGGGGATTAAAAGTCCAACAATGAAAGTACCGTCTTGAAACAGTCAGTAATGACTTACTGGGGGTTTAAGCTAGCTTTACAGGATCCCAACCCTCGCCCTCAGCTTCCACAGTGGCAAAAACATATATATTTGTTCGGTCCGTGTGGACGTCTTCTCAAATGAGCATCTGACTGATGATCAGGAGGTCGCGGGTTCGATGCCCGCCGGGTCCGACATAATCTTTCGTGGAGATTGATCATGAAATATTTTCTACAGTCATTCTCTCCGTTCCGCTGTTTCAAGACGGACAGTTGTCAGTTTCTGGCGACAGGGGTGCAGAAATACTGGTTAACTGCTTAGAGGACTAGGGCTGCCCAGGAAAAGTGTGGTTAAGTAAACTGACCGGCTCGACATGATCCTAATGGGATGGCTGACCAGTAAAACCTCAGCTCAGTCAATTAATGAATATAGATATTAAGGGATTTTAGTTTGTTTTTAGCTCACCTGGGCCGAAGGCTCCAGGGAAGCTAAAAAGATGGAATGACATTCGTCGTCAGTCAGCCCCTCTGACCATATACATCACAGTCTGCAGGCTGATCTCAATCGTTTCTCATCTACAGCATGCCTCTTGTGGGGCATCGATGACATAGGCTTTATTTGAATTGAGTTAAAACTTTGGTTGCTATGGCAATCACAAGATCCCTTTGACTTTCAATGGGAAAATGCTTGTCATCAGCAAAATGGATTCGGTTTGATCGGATCTTCCTGAGACTTACAGATAAGGTGGAAATTGATGATTTGTCGGTCGAGTTCAAAAACTGGCCAAATCGGATCGTTAATCTTAGTTACGCCCCCTTCATTGCTGAAAAAGCTACAATTTGACATTGTCATCGGCAGAACTCGTTCAGTTTTGATCGGCTCACTATATGTTTCAAAGACATTTCAGACATGACTTCGTTTCCAGATAACTCTTCCTACAGTTTTCATCAAATGAGGTTGATATTTGGTGGACAGTTAGACTACAAGGTGGGTAACTTCATATATATGGCATAGTACAGATGTGCGTGCCGTATGGTCCCCTTTTAAAGTGCAGCCTGATATATGATAAGCCCCCATTTTTCAACAGAAGGTATATAACTGACCCGATTTTGCTTGATTGGAATGAGAAAGGCCCCACTTTTCTGACATCCCGGTATATGCTCATATTTTTCATTCAGAGATTTTTCGAGGCTGCTTTTTCTCTTGGTATTCAACGAATTGACTGCGATATTTGTCTAACTACCAGCAATAAATGGGTATCAAAGGGTAGTATATGAATGGGTACACATTTCAGATGATCTAGTATATGAATGGGTCTGTTTTTTCAGTGGCCAGGTATATGAATGGGGTAGGTTTCGAAACACTGACTCTCACACCCGTACCACCATTGTCCTCAAGTTACCCCGCCCCCCACCCGAGGCTGTAACTAAGCGATTTTATCAGTCACAACCGTGACGCTGATCATCATGAAAACATACCTATATAATTTTGACCCCCTTAAACCCCACTTTTATATAGAAAAACTTGGGGTTTACAGGGGTATACATTATTTTCTTATTTCTGCTAAAAAAAAACCTAGATTGTGGGTACTCGTTAAAACCGCCTCGACGAGGCGGTTCTAACGAGTACCTACAATCTATTTTTTGAGCATAAGTATGAAAAATATCAGAACTTTATGTGAAAAGTTTCAGTTTTTTGAGGTGAAATTTTCAATATATTTGAATAGGCGTGTTTTCTTAATGTTTCTGAGTGCCTACAAATTTCTTCCGATAGCTTTAGAAAACAAATATTTAAGGAAATGTTCCTATTCTACTAATGATCATGATCGAAAAGACTTCCCTAAATTAGCCCATTTCGCTTCATGACCTGCTGCAATGATTAAGCCTCAGTGGCTCGAACTACACATGTCTGGAACAATTGTCCAAGGTCCCAAAGATGTTCGAGCCATTGAATTTCAACTGTACTGTGTTTTATATAAATTCCTGTAATCTATGCAAAATGCAGATCATGATCTGATCTGAAGCTGAATTGTTCGCCAAATGAGTATTACTAAAACGGGGTAATGTCCTTTTGATAGAATGTGCCAAATGAAATACGGTGAAAATTGGTAAAATTATACGATCTTATACAGTTGACTCTCGTTCTCTCGAACTCGCTTTTCACGAATAACCGCTTATCTCCAAGTGAAAATCCTGTTCCTGCCTAAACATGAAAATCTAACAACAAGTAAAAAATATTGTGGAAAAGAGGAGAAATTTCTCCTCTTTTCCACAATATTTTCGATGTATCTCTAACTTCAAGATTTCAATTATATATATGAATTTGTTAAAAGTGGTTGTTCGAATTACTTTTTCCTAAATTCTGAAAATCTGATATGTCGAGGTACGGATACCTCGAAGTGTTTCAGAGAGTCCCTTGGAATTCGAGATAACGAGAGTTGACTGTACTTGTATATAGCCCAGGGAAAAAGGCAACCAAGGGTCATCATTTGAGCAAATTAGGCTCAGAAGGAACAACTTCTTTCCTTATAGAGTATACCAATACATATTTATTAAAGTGGGTAGATGCATTGTTCCTGCTAAGCGCAATTTATAGCATTCCCAGGGCAGCTTGACAAAACTTCGATATTCTTATAACTACTTATTTATTTTTGATGAGATAAGCCTAAAAAGCGATGTGAAATTAGCATTTACTATTTTTAGTCAGCTAGGGTCATTCTCATTCTCATTTAGACGAGATCTCATTTAGATCTCTCCAATGCAACTTTTGCATTTTGGAATTTAGCCAAGATTTGCATATAAAGAACACAAAACTGTTAAAGTCAGCTTTGCCATTTATTGTGTGCAAAGCGAATACCCAAGCTGTTTGAGAAAGCTTATACTTGTACTATGATTTTTAAAACTACTGTATACAACATCACGAAAACACGCCTATATTATTTTGACCCCCTTAAACCCCACTTTTATATAGTAAAACTGGGGTTTACAGGGGTATACATTATTTTTCTTATTTCTGCTCAAAACATATATTGTGGGTACTCGTTAGAACCGCCTCGGCGAGGCGGTTCTAACGAGTACCCACAATCTATGTTTTTGAGCAGAAATATGAAAAAAAAAAAATCATTTTTTTTTGTCTGAAAATTTTCAGTTTTTGGTGGTGACATGTTCAATATTTTTCAATAGGCGTGTTTTCGTAATGATAAATCTTACGAGTCCGCTTTTTAGTTTTAATTTGGTTCGGTATCTCTCTTTAACGTGGAAAGAATGAATGTCTTCTAAAACTTATTAACCTAAGATGATCCTTTATCGTAAACAAAATCCTATTTTCGATTTTGTAGCATCATAACTAGGTTCATCTGGCATGAACTCTATTATACTTAAAGCCGAAAGTAACTTTACAGCTTATACTTAAACGCTTTACTGACTTTTGCTGAGTGAAATTGCAAAAAAAAAAAAAAAAAAAAAAAAAAAAAAACTGTTTAAATGATGTTAAAGAACCATCATTTGTGCACATGATACACGTTTGTTGAGCCCTTTCTGTCAAACAGATTTATCAAAAGGGTCTCTCTCAAAACAGAAGGGGTCAACATCAAAAGCTACTATTTTAATTCACTTTTGGAAGGTCAATGTACCTTAAATACGGGTTTATTTCAGGCGAAAACGCTTTATTCATTTAGACATGTATTGACAATTGCTCTTAAATTAACAAAAGGATTGCCTCATCTATTGCACAACTTCATAACGCTTCGAGTTTTATCGAGAAGGCCGTTGGATCCAACTTAACAATGTTTGTAATGGAAATCCTACAGGAAATTGTCATCCATTTTTCTTTTCACATAATAAGAACATTTGCATTTTTTCTGGTCATACACTCTCTGTACAGACCCAAAACAAATCGCCGTTTAAAACTTCCAAACAATGTCAGAGATATGCCTTTTTCGAGCGACGAAAGTTTCCTATTGTTTTTATTGCAAGGGAGATTATTTCAACGTGAAGCAACTTTGAGAAATTGCCATTAATTAGCCAGGAAGAACAGAAAAAAAATGTTTTGCAGGGAATTTCATCGACAAACAATGAATTTCAAATTTTGTGTTGAAAATTCAGTTCTGCATTTGAAGTTGTGAGAAAAAATTGAAAATACATTTTTGATGAAAATGCAGGTAACTCGAGACTGGAATCACTTACACGAATGATCTCTCTTGAATTCTGTTGAGACAAAGCGTGAAAAACAATTGAACCAATTATTACAACCAAATCGAAGTAGAAACGAAACTACTCAATAATAAAACGTGACAAGTATACATATACTTTTGGTTTTGAGTATATTTAAACAATATTTAAACAATAATACTATCCGATTTTAGAAGATATGAACGTTATAAACAGAATACCAGTTTTATCAATCTTCAATTTATGCTTTTCCCTGGCCTCATAACTTGCTTAAAAGTGAATAAATAAATAAATAAATAAATAAAATTATTAAAAATCACGATAAGTCGTTAAAGGCAGGAGTATTTCATAATATTTCTGGGTTCTCCTAAAAACAGCAAAAACACACGAGCTTAACGAACTCAGAATGAAAACACTGTGTACTGTTGTCCCATAGCAAAAACCTATGTTGTTGGTACTCATTAGAAGCGCCTCTACGAAGCACACCTGTGTGTGCGTGCGTGTGTGTGTGTGTTTACAGGCAAGCCAGATCCTTTTTCGGGATTTGATTGTTAGTTTTGTCAAAGTTACACCGATTTTCAGTCGTGCTCGGCATACGCTTGTTATGTGATTAAAAGTGCATGCTTACAGGCATTTCAAATTAATTTGGTAAGAGTTAAATGCATTTTTGTGATATGTTATTCTTATATGCAAAATTAGCATACCTTCCCAACTGTCACGAATACATTTTTTTTTTTTTTTTTTTTTTTTTTTTTTTTTGGAAAAAAAAGCTAATACTTGTCATGACTAAAATAAAAAATCCATTCGTAAACAGCCGTAATGTTCCGTAAATATACCGAATATATGAAAAACCCTATTATTATATACAATAAGTGTATACAAGAAATAATAAAAACTTACCAGTCGGCTTATTAGTTTGGTTTTGGTTTGGTATTTCTCTTCAACATGGAAAGACTGAATGAATGCTAAAACTTACTGTCCCAAGGTGAGCCTTTATCGTAAACAAATTCCTACTTTCGATTTAGTAGTATCATAGCCTAGCTTCAACTGCGTTATTCTTTAAACTAGTTATTTCAACAATAACAATATCCGATTGTAGGAGATATGAACGTATTTAAAATGGAAAGAATGACTGAATGATAAAACGTACTATCCTAAGGTGAGCCTTTATCGTAAACATAATCCTACTTTCGATTTAGTAGTATCAAATAGCGGGTTCGTCTTGTGTAACATCGTCCTTGTGTAACTGTAAACTAATGTTGTTCGTCTGTCATTACTGACAATGACCAATCCTAATCAGCTGTGTGATGCGTTATTATTTGTGTGTTCTAAGATGGCTGATGAGACCAATCTTAGCTCTAAACTGCCTGTTGCAGATAGAACAAGAGAGGTCTGAGGAAGAACGCTCTGTTGGTGATGCCTTAGCTCTGCCTTTCCGCTGTGCACGTTTCTGCTCGGCTTCGCTGATTCTCTTTGCTTCGTATTCACCAGCTCCCCTTTTTATGAGGCCTCGCCACTTTGTACGATCTTTGGCAATCTGTTCCCATGATTCCGTTGGTATGTTGAAGTCTTCAAGGGAGGCTTTGAGGGTGTCCTTGTATCGCTTCTTCTGAACACCATGGGGGCGTTTTCCTACTTGAAGTTCTCCATAGAGGATTTTCTTTGGCAATCGTTCATCAGGCATTCTGGTAACATGGCATGTCCATCTTAACTGTGCCGATTTCAGAAGAGTATGTATACTCTGCATCCCTGCCCTTTTCAGGACTTCTGTGTCTGGAATCCTGTATTGCCACTTGATCTTTAGAAGTTTTCTAAGACAGCTTGTATGGAAGTGGTTCAGTCTTTTGGCATGTCGTTGGTAAACTGTCCAAGTTTCGCATGCGTATAATAGTGTTGGCAGCACTACCGATCTATATACTTTCAGCTTTGTGTCAAGTCTGATTCCACTTCGGTCCCAAATAGTTCCACGTAGCCGGCCAAATGCTGCACTAGCTTTGGTAATTCTAGCATTGACTTCATCATCAATGTGCACAACTCTAGACAATGTACTTCCAAGGTAGGTGAATTTGTCTACCACTTGCAGTCGTTGACCTTTCACTGTGATGGTAGGCTCCTTGTAAGGCTTTCCAGGTGCTGGCTGATATACTATCTCAGTCTTTTTTATGCTGCTTGTGAGATCATAGCTGTCACATGAATCAGATACTTGATCCACATCTTTTTGCATTTTCTCTTCTGTTGGAGCACCCTTTGCCATGTTATCAGCAAAGAGGAACTCGTCTAGCACCTCTGTCTGCACCTTAGATTTAGCTTGCAATCTTCTTAGGTTCAAAAGTTTCCCGTCAAAGCGATATCTAATAGGTATACCATTGTCACTATCCTGGAAAGCATCTGTAAGCATGGCAGAGAACATCATGCTGAACAGTGTTGAAGCCAGTACACAGCCTTGCTTAACTCCATTTGTCACAGGAAATGGATCAGAAAATTCGCCATCATTTTGGACCCTTGCAAGCATACCATCATGGAACTGCCGCACCATTGCTATGAATTTGGCAGGACAACCAAACTTTGCCATAATTTTCCAACTCTAAACTAATATCTGACTACAGGATATGCAAGTTAATCAGTTTTAGCGATCTTCAGTAATGCTATTCCCCAGCCTCATAACTAGTTTAAAAGTGAAAGACAATACTGAATAATTAAAAAAAATCATGATTTTATAGGTTGTAAGGACAGGAGTATATATTTCATGATAATTCTGGGATTTTTTTCTCTTGTTCTCCATTAAACCAGAAAGAAGGCCTATGCTGTGTGCATCACGAAAACACGCCTATAAAATTTTGACCCCCTTAAACCCCACTTTTATATAGTAAAACTGGGGTTTACAGGGGTATGCATTATTTTTCTTATTTCTGTTCAAAACATAGATTGTGGGTACTCGTTAGAACCGCCTCGCCGAGGCGGTTCTAACGAGTACCCATAATCTATATTTTGAGCAGAAATATGAAAAATATTAGAGTTTTTATCTGAAAAGTTTAGGTTTTTGGAGGTAAAATTGTCTATATATTTGAATAGGTGTGTTTTCGTAATGGTATTCACTTGGAGCGCCTCTGCGGTGCGCTTTAAATGAATATCCACTATATGCGTTTTTACAGAGAAATAAGAAAATATTTCCCAGAGTTATCATCATAGCCTTTAACAACTCCTCTGAAATTATAATAGTATTTAATTAATAATATGCTTTGTGGGTTCATGTTTAGAAATGGCGAATATGACTGACTGCAATACTCTATGAGCGAGCGTGTGTGGCAGTGGAGGATAGGTTAGAGATGAGGTGAGGTGTGTGGATTGATTCAGGGGAAAAGTAATCCATTGCCAGCTTAAATAAGCTAGTGTTTAGAGATCCCCAGTGCTAAATTTGATACTGTTACCCTCATGAATTTCTAATGCATCCTCAAGCAATACCTACCCAGAGAAAAATAACGGTTCTCATAAAATCAAAGTAATGACATGTTCTACTTTACATTTAAAAAGGAAAAAAATGTCAGCAAACGGTACTCGGAAAATAATCATGTATTTCTGAATTTCAAAAGATGAAAATAGCATTTCTGAACTCCACAAATATCTAAAAACTTCATAAACAATAAAAGAGTAGTTCTAATAACCAACACCTTTGACCTCCACCTCCATTCCTACATCACCCCTCCCCACCCACATACACAAAGTAGACAAAATCCAACATTTTTGACCCCACCAAAATAGTCCTAGCCTTCAATTCCTGGAATATTCGTTAGCTGCCCCCACATAGCACACGCTCTATCCATAGTGGAACTTTTGGACAAAGGCAAGAAACAAATGATACTTTGAAGGTTTGTAATAAAAATATGTTTGATAAAACGTAGCACTGAAGTAATCCGAACCCAGTGACAAAACTTTTTGCAGGATCCTCTTTTGCAGAAATCTGGCTTATCAATTGGCGCGAACAGTGTGTGGGTGGGACGTAAAAGCCACTGCGTTCCGAGTCATTGTATGACATTCAACGAATAGCGTGTGGGCGAGACATAGAAGCCATTGTGGTCTTTAAATGCTGTTACAGCGATGTGTGCGGGACGTAAATTCCTTGCATTCACTGAATGGGGAACGCACTCGAAAATGTGTGAGTCCATCTTAAATGCTTGCACTGAAAATGTAATTATTCATTAATGAATTATAAATTAAACCTAATATGTGAAAATTATCTGATTGAGCAATCAGTTGAAGCAAGCATGCCAATAAAGAACTGTTTGGCAGTAATTAAGCAGTTTTTTTTTTTTTTTTTTTTTTTTTTTTTAATTGAAGATCAGCTCTAGTAGTTATTTGTTGAGTAACAAATCACAGTTCGGTCAGTTGTCACTCAACAATCACGCTCTGGAGCTAATCTATTTCGATTCTAACACAAAGAAAACGGCGAAAAGTAATTGTATCCGTCAGTCTACGAACTTCCCGCCACCGCACAAAGAAAACCCGCAAACAGTTTTGAGTATAATGCTGGCGCTGGCGTTTACATGTATTTCTTACGCTGTTGACACGAGAAAAACCACAATACAACGTCTAATGTCGTGGAAACGGGGACTGACGTCAGCAAAGTACCAAAATGAAGTCGGAACGGCACCAGGTGGCGTCGCACGCTTCCTTATAGTGATTTGTTGCAGAATAAATCACACTTTTTCTCCACTGCTTATATTATAGGCGTGCTGTATTAGAATCTTACTTAAAGTACGTGTAAAAACTACAAGCTTTTCCCGTTACATCTGCTTCTTAACCCTTTCAACCCCAAGTTTCTGAAATGGAATATCACTACTTTGAATGTGGACGACCCCACTGGTGCAAATAAGGCGTAGCAGTTAAAAAGTGAATATTGAATGGTAAACCGTGTAGATCCTGATGAGACTACTCATTATGAACCGTCTAATCAGGATCTACACTGTTTTCTAAGGTATCTGGTTTCGTATGCAGAGATGGAATGGTTAAAGCAGTCTGGATTCAGAACTTTCCTGAAACAGCAAACTTACGTTTTGTCAAGATGTTCGACCATTTTAAAAATACAGTAAAATTCTGCTATTACGACCGCTCAAAAATAAGACCACTCCGCTATTAGGACCAGTTTTTACCAGTCGCAAATGAGTTTTTTTTTTTTTTTTTCTTAGTCTTCTACATAACTCCAGATAAGAGGGTGTACCGCATAATATTTTTCTTATTGTTCTACGAAAACACATGTTGTGGGTACTCTTCAGAAGCGCCTCGGTGAGTCGCTTCTAATGAGTACCACAACATATGTTGTTGTTTTTTTTTTTTTTTTTGTGAACAAATAAGACAAATATCAGTACTGTTTTGTATAAAAAAAACCCCACCTTATCTGGAGCTTTGTTCTACATTCAATATTAAGACTGCGCCGCTAAAAAGACCACTTTTGGGCAAAATTTAGCGGAATTTTTCTGTATTACAGTGGGATCGAGGGCAAATGCTACTTAATACTTCCGACATTGAACTGAAGGATTTCAGACTCTGTATATATTTAGTGCCATATATTGGCTCATATTTTATAGAATAGTAAAAGACCATTGCGGGCAAGCGTCCCCCGACGGCACTGAAACAGTACAAAAAGTTGAAAACAGGTAATGGCAGAACCCCCAATTAAACCACATGCACATCTTCAAACCATTTAGAACAAGTATGCATTGTTTCCAAATGATCAGTGGATCTTGTAGGAGGTGTTACGTCCACAAGATCGTAAAAAGTGGAAAAAGTTGATAAAAAAAAATATAAAATAAGCGGTGGATAATCTCAAAACCACAAGCACATCTTCAGACTATGTAGAACAAGTATGCATAGTTTCGAAATGATCTGTGGAAAACTCTAAGAGGAGTTGCGCCCACGAGGTGTCTATTCTAATACTAATCGAACCTGAAAAAAAAAAACTAAGTCGAAAAAGTGGTAAAAGTTGATAAAAATCGGCGGATAACCCCTAAAGCCCATGCACTTCTACAGACCATATAGAACAAGTATGCATAGTTTCAAAATGACCAGTGAAAATAAATGTAGGAGGCGTTGCGCCCATGCACATCTACAGACCATGTAGAAAAAGTATGCATAGTTTCAAAATGACCGGTGAAAAAAACTGTAGGAGGAGTTGCGCCCATGCACATCTACAGACCATGTAGAACAAGTATGCATAGTTTCAAAATGACCGGTTGAAAAAAGTGTAGGAGGAGTTGCGCCCATGCACATCTACAGACCATGTAGAACAAGTATGCATAGTTTCAAAATGACCGGTTGAAAACTGTAGGAGGAGTTGCGCTCAGGCACATCTGTAGACCATGTAGAACAAGTATGCATAGTTCCAAAATGACCGATGAAAAACTGTAGGAGGAGTTGCGCCCATGCACATCTACAGACCATGTAGAACAAGTATGCATAGTTCCAAAATGACCGGTGAAAAAAACAGTAGGAGGAGTTGCGCCCATGCACATCTACAGACCATGTAGAACAAGTATGCATAGTTTCAAAATGACCGGTTGAAAACTGTAGGAGGAGTTGCGCCCATGCACATCTGCAGACCACGTAGAACAAGTGTGCATAGTTTCAAAATGACCGGTTGAAAACTGTAGGAGGAGTTGCGCCCATGCACATCTGCAGACCATGTAGAACAAGTATGCATAGTTTCAAAATGACCGGTTGAAAACTGTAGGAGTTGCGCCCATGCACATCTACAGACCATGTAGAACAAGTATGCATAGTTTCAAAATGACCGGTGAAAAAACTGTAGGAGGAGTTGCGCCCATGCACATCTACAGACCATGTAGAACAAGTATGCATAGTTCCAAAATGACCGGTGAAAAAACTGTAGGAGGAGTTGCGTCCATGCACATCTACAGACCATGTAGAACAAGTATGCATAGTTCCAAAATGACCGGTGAAAAAACAGTAGGAGGAGTTGCGCCCATGCACATCTGCAGACCATGTAGAACAAGTATGCATAGTTTCAAAATGACCGGTTGAAAACTGTAGGAGGAGTTGTGTCCATGCACATCTACAGACCATGTAGAACAAGTATGCATAGTTCCAAAATGACCGGTGAAAAACTAGGAGGAGTTGCGCCCACAAGGTTCTAATACTAATCAAAACTGGAAAAAACTAAGTCGAAAAAGCTGATAATAAAATAATGGGAGGATCATCCCAAAATCACATGCACATCTACAGACCATGTAGAACAAGTGTGCGTAGCATCAAAATGATCGGTGGAAAACTCTACGGAGGAGTTGCGTCAACAAGGTATCTATTCTAATAGACATTACGGAAACAAGCCTATTCAAATATACGGAAAATTTTACCACCAAAAAAATGAAACTTTCTGATAAAAATTCTGATATTTTTTTCATATTTCTGCTCAAAACATAGATTGTGGACACTCGTTAGAACCGCCTCGGCGAGGCGGTTCTAACGATTACCCACAATCTATGTTTTTGAGCAGAAATAAGAAAAATAATGTATACCCCTATTACTATATAAAAGTGGGGTTTAAGGTGGTCAAAATTATATAGGCATGTTTCCGTGATGACTCAAACCTGGAAAAAACTAAGTCGAAAAAGTAGTAAAAACAGTTAAAAAATAATCGGAGGATACCCTCAAACCTACAGACCATGTAGAACAAGTATGCATAGTTTCAAAATGACCAGTGGAAACTCTAGGAAGAGTTGCACATACAAGGTATCTATTCTAATAGTAATCTGACCTGGAAAAACTAAGTCGAAAAAGTTGATAGAAATAATGGGAGGAAAACCCTCAAGCCAGAGGCACATCTTTTGACTGACAAAACCACCTGCAAAGTTTTAAAAGATCTGTTAAAAACTGTAAGAGGAGTTGCGTCCACAAGCTACCCATCTCATTGTGTCTACGGACGGATGGATGGAAGAACCTGTTTTAATAGTCACCTTCTACTAACCGGTGGATAAAAACCGAAGTGACATGTCACTAAATTTTATGTACAGTGAAACCTTTGTAAGAGAGCCACTTTCGAGACTGAGTTTAAATAGTGGTTGATGTGGAAAAAGTTGTCTGTTTTATAAAGGACATGTCATGTAATTTTGCTGGCAAAATTACATGACATGTACCTTTATAAGACAACCACCTTTCCACATCAACCACTAAAGGCAATTTCAAAGGTGGCTGTCTTACACAGGTTTAACTGTACTCTGAAATGAAAAGACATAACCGACAGCGCTCTTTCCGTAAAATCGACAAATGACACTGCTGGTGAATATTATGTCCAAAATAGCATTTTCTTAGCTTTTAATTGTATCATTCCATTCAGACGGAAGAAGAAAATGACACTGATGCAGTTAAAGCCTACTGTGCTTTCGACATCTTTCAGAAAGTCGTTTTTTGCATGGCGCTTTACACAGATGAAGTGAATTTGCAAACTTTTTTCATGATTTAATGCAAAAACATTTGTCGTAACTACCTATGCACAAAAAGTTCTATTCTAGTCATTGTTCATTGGTTTTTAAAAAATCAATATTTTCACTTTTTCCCATAGTAAAAATGAATGCAAATTATGCAGAAATCTGTAGGGTAGGTAACTTGGAGGCAGATTTTCAACAAGTTCCGTTTATTCATTTTTTCTGAAATTTTCACAATGTTGTTGTGAAACATCAATAATTAAAATTAAGCAAAGAAAAATAAAAAAATATTTTCTTTAACAAAAAATAAAAAAAAATCAATTTACTATAGAAATTGTTTAATTCAGACCAGTTTTTGCCATAAATTTAATTTTACTGTAAAAATTTGAGAACAGAACACAGAAACAGAAAAGACAAATGGTTTCTGATAAGAAATGGTCAATCAGAACAAAATATTTTCATTTAAAATAAAACGCCAAACAAAAACGTCTTTCCGAGAGATGTCGAAAGGACAGTAGTTGTCAACCTAAGGTAAGAATGTGCAAACACGGTTTATGTCACTTCCCCGCCCACAAATCTTTGAAATAATCCATTTCTTTCCTTTTTAGGGCCATACAGAAATTTGCTACATTGGAATTCTTACCAAGCAAGGTTTTTTTCTCTAGAAGAAGTGTCCAGACAACAGAAAATTAAACGAAAGGTATGGGTTATCGAACTTGTTTTCCTTTTATTTGAAAAAAAAACAAAAAAAAAAAACATTAAACTTTACCCCTACACCAATAACAATTTTAGTGGTCAAAATATGCATACAATCTCGAAAAAGATGTAGTACCCCATTCAGATAAAATATGTATGACTTGTAAAAAGTACATGTATTTAACTTGTATGGAAGTGCAGTAAAACTCCTCTATTTACATAGCTCCAGATCAGAGGGGATATTTACAGAATAGTTTTCTTATTTCTCCACAAAAACATATGTTGTTGGTACTCATTAGAAGCGCCTCGGTGAGGCGCTTCTAATGAGTACCCACAACATATGTTTTCGTGGAGAAATAAGAAAAATATCAGTACTTTTTAGTTTGGAAAAAAAAAGCGCCTTATCTGGAGCTATGTATTTAGACCACTTTTGGCATTGTCTAAATATGGTCTTATGGTCTTATTAGCGGGTTGATCTTAATACTGATTGTAGAGCATAGCTCCAGGATAATGTGATGATATTTTTCGTGTTTCTCCACAAAAATATGTTGTGGTACTCATTAGAAGCGCCTCGCCCAGGCGCTTCTAATGAGTACCCACAACATATGTTTTCATAGAGAAATAAAATATGCGGATACCCCGCTGTTCCCCCCCCCCTCCCCCCTCCCCCCTGTATCTGGAGCTATGTAGAATAACAAAAAAAAAAAAAAACATTTGGGACTGCCGGCAAATGCTGGTGGTCTTATTTTCGAGTGTTTTTAAAAACGGAATTTTATCGTAGCTTAGTGAGATTTTACCCATATAAGATACTTATTTGAATAAATGTTAAAGACTAAATGTTTATGAAGAAATGTTATTTCAATATTTTCACTAGTTTGGAACCAAATGTAGCCTGCTTAATGCTAAAAGGTAACATAAATTATACCTAATTCAACAATGTTTGCCACTTTAGAATCAGTTAACAGCAATATTTTGGTTTCAGCATGAATTTCATTTTTGACGAATTTACAAATGACGAAACAGTAGTATGTTGAAATATGTTTGAAAATAAATACATACCATAGATTTAAGCTATACAGCCTCTTTAATCTGTAAGTTATTTTAACAGCATGTTAATTACGATGATAGAAATATTTAGGCGATCGGTACATGGAGTGAAAAATATGACTTAATACGACCTTTCTACACAAATGTACACCATACCTTAAATTGAAGCCCTATATGTGTGCTTTCAGATGAGGTATGATGTAGGCTTCTGGGGTGGTGCAGATGCCTGAAAAAGGTACCTTATGTACAGTACCCGGAATTCTATATTGCTATTTTATACCTGAGCTTTGAAGTCATCTGTTACAATAATGTCGTTTATTTCTTTTACATGGAGTTATATAAAAGTATACAAACATAATTTCTACCATTTTGATGAAATTTAAAACAATAAAACAAAGACTACATATGCCGTTGCACGGAAAAAGGTACCGTTTTTACATAAAAAAAGTGCATTTTTCATCAGTGCAGTATAAAGTTTGTTACCATTTAATAGTATTGAAGACAGTTTCTACATGTTAAATATCAAACAATTAACCTTTTATTATTTGGTAATTAATTAGGCATGTTGTGGGCATCAATGGTGGTAATAATGCCCTAAAAAGTTACCTTATGCACAGAATCCAAAATATCCACTGCACAAACATTACAGTTAGTTTTAGATCATAATATGAATCCTGACCATCTAAATAGGACACTTGATTAGTGAGTTACAAATACAACTAAATTGACTGAAAACTATCAAAATAAAAGGATCAAACCAATGAAATATGTGAAATAAGATAAGTTACTGTCAGGAAAAAAGGTGCCTTTTCAGATATCACATAGATGTTTTTTAGTAAGAATGTCATATGTATACAATAATTAAGCTATCAGAATAAACCAGTTTCAATTGAAGAGGTTTAACTTCTTTCATCGAAAGAAAATAAAAACAACAAAAAGAACAATGATACAAAAGACATCTATCAGTGGTCTAAAATAGTTTTTTCTAACAGGTTGTGAGCTGACATTTGCAACATATGTATACCCAGTCACTTGCAACCGCATGCCATCTTTCAAATGGGCCGCTCTGTAAATCCTGCATCAATATGTTCTAAAATTAACCTTTTGTAACCTGCAATATTCTTTCAGCCATCGTTCACCTTATATGATGTGTGAAAGGCGGTTATGGCATTTGTCTTTTCCTTCACAAGGGCATATAATGGTGCACGTTAGTTCATCTGACTGACATATGCAAAATTAAGTTCGCTTGATGAAATAATTTCTTCAATAAAAACAACTTCTTCAGATACTTCAATATCTTCAACCAACATCTTATTCAGTTCATTTTGGCATTTGTCATCGCTTTGGCAAGGACAAATTTCAGTACACGGTAAACTATTAGTTCCTGATACACACTTGCTGGCGCAGATGTTACAACCTCTGCAAGAACAAACGAGTTCTCTCAGTACCTCAGCACTGACTGAACCATCAAAAAAAAAAAAAAAAAAAAAACGCAGTTAAAATGGTATCGTTTTCTACCTTTCATCCATGACCAGCTGGAGAAGTAATGTTTGGCACAGACTGATGGGCATGTATCCACATTTTAGCTAGCCAAGATGCTCCGAGAAGATGTTGTTCAAAATTAGCTTCTGAAGGGGACAGTTTTGAAAGTGCTGTTTCTATTGTAGTAGCTAATCTGAAACGCAGATCATTTGGACTACTATGATATTTTCCTGCTTTGTGTGTTGGTCATATCCCGGGGTCATATAGACTTGCAATTAACTTTCGTCCAGCACGGAGAGCTCCCTGTTCATCACTGTCATACAACTCTGAGAGATCTGTAAACTTATCTATTCTTATTTCTTGAATCATTTTCAATACTGGCTTCTTTCCTATTCCAAACAATGCTGAGATAGAATCACAACCTGTAAGGGCATGTATCCCAGGAAGACCAAACAGAACAACAGCCCTAGAAACTTGGAAATATTGTGAATGAGAATAAAACGTCTCTGATCAGCTGTCTTTGTGACTCTTCCTGTCTCAATCCAAAATCCTGAAACATGTTTCATTTGGGGAAAATAATAGAAATCCAGCACAACAACATCTGTATCTGGTGTTTTGATGACTATTCTAGCATTATCACCCGTTCGAGTCTGCATCCACTGCATGCAAGTTCATTCGTGTATCGGCCTCTTCACGTGTGGATGCTAAGGATTCTGACTTGATCTTTCCTTCTGAATATAGACATACAACAGTTTTATCATCCAAAAACCACCTACTATCACCAGCTTTCTCTCATGGTGGGATTGTAGAGCTTGTGTTTCACATGCTCTTTCTTTGATATACTGAGAGATGAACTGGTTGAGTGCTGCCTTATTTTCAGGTAAAGCCATATTTCTTTTTCCAAGGCGGTGTTGATCTTCCTGTTAACACTTGATACTGTCTTCCCGTTGGACCTGCACTTTCACGTCTTTCCTCTCCTGCAGATTTTACAGAGTCTTTATTGTCATATCTATCAAACATATTAATAACACTGTCCGCATCTCTGAAGCAGTGAAGAAGTGTATCCATGTAAACATTTGCTTGTTGCTGAAATGAGGCCTGATATCACCTGGCATCATTTGCAAAATGGCCATTGCATCACGTATATAGATAGTGGATGTTCCTACATGTGTCGGAAGCAACTTTACACCAGGTCCATTTTCTTCCAACTTGTGTAGCAATTCAGCCTTTGTGATTTTCCTCATAGAACCATCTTTGTGGAAAAGGGAAGTTAGAACAGATGTGACAGGCTGTGTGGGCTCACTCTTTATCGAAACTTCCTCTCTGGTCTTTGATAGTGTAAGAAATCTTCAAAAACAAGTTCCGAGGTTATTGTCATACCACTTGCCTTTCCCTGTATGATGACTGGTGTTTTCTTCTTCACATCAGAGAATGTATTCAGGCCGGATCTTGTAATAGCAGCCTAGAAACTTGTTTTCCCTTCTGTTGATAGTGTTTCTTTCACAAAAGCACCAAACTTCTTTTCTCCAGTTTTGACTGCTGATAGAAGAGATTTTTGTGGAGCATGTAGTCCTGATGAAATGTTCAGCAAAATTCCTTCTGGGTGTGAATCAGCATCAAACGGGTAAGCAGTGTTGCAAACTTCATTACTGCTTATGAAGAGTCTCAATAAAACCGAGACTCCCATTTTCTAATCCATAGTGTATTCTTTGTTTCCAAAGGCAATCTTTTTGACATTTATTTTACTAAACTGCAGCTGGTGTTAGTGCCATGTGGCGGCAGTAGAACGTCTCCCCGTACATCACCCGTACATCACCACAGTGCAGATTGTATTTCATTTCCTTTGGGATCATTTGGCTAATTGTGGTATATTTGAAAAATGGAGTTCTGCTCATTTTATATGCTAGAGGGCATAAACAGTGTTGCAAACTTCATTACTGCTTATGAAGAGTCGCAATAATACTCAGAATCCCATGTTCTAATTCGTAGTGTGTTCTTTGTTTATAAAGGCAATCTTTTTGACATTTATTTTGGATATGCTTTTAATCTCTTTTAATGGCGGCTGGTTGTGCCTGCTGATGTATTTCCATGTGTTTTTTTACAGTTTGTCCATTTCTAATCCGTATATGGGATGCATAATTTCCAAGGATATGGTGTGTCACAGACCATCGTACCCGAGCAGGCTGCTTTCATACCACTGTCACCCATGGAATCGCTGATAACAGTTGTTTCTGTCCCCATGTCACTCCATATGCCATTGTATTTGCCTGGGGAACGTCAAACAGAGAAGTTCCCTTTCCTAAATGCCTCTTGAATATAGTCGGGATGCTACAACATATCTAAGAGGTATAGTGGGGTCCATCGGGAATAGTTATTCCTGTTGGCCACAAAAATATGGCAACATCTTGGCAGTAGTATGAAGACTGATATTCCATAACCCATCTCGTTCTGCACTATTTGTTAGCAGGAGAACTCTGCAGCTTCCAGGAACATACACTAGTATTTGAAGGTTGGTGAAACAGCATCCCTATTCATTAAACTTTCCGAACAATGGTGCTAGATGTTGACTGAATGACTTATCTAAATCATGTGCTGTCCTCTGTCTGGTTTGCACATCTGACTGAAAAGCCTCATATGTATCATTCAGTTGTTGTCAGAAACTTTCAGGGATTTCCACTTCAACACATCCTTTTGATATTTGCATTTGGTACCAATCAAAAAATGCTGCTAACCAAAGTTGAAACATGAAATTGCCAGATCAGAAGATGGGATATATGTGCCTGACAGAATCATTCATATTAGTGATGGCGGACAGTTGATACACGAGGGGGATGACAACATTGACATTAATGCAGAAACAACTGACGGGAAAAACACGTTTCATTCTATGGCTAGAGTGTTTCTTCAAAATAAATGAACAAACTTGCCCGGTGGTTTGCTCTACCGACTGTTCTAAGGCGGTGGTCCTGGTGTTAGTCTTACTCTTTGTTGCTTTGTGGTTTATTCTACGAGGCGATTTTTTGTATGTCTTTCTGTGTGTCATTTTGTTCTTGTGTTTTTCAGTCCTTTTAGTATTGCGATTACCTCGCTTGAGGAAGAGAGAGCTAATCTTAGTGCTTTTTGTACGTTTGTTCGGTTTGTGCTTGTTTAGATTTGTCGGTTTCCTCTTCCTCTTGGGGTCTGGGAAGGGCTGCGGTTTGTGATTATGGCACTCCCTGGACTTTTCTCTTACCTTTTTTTTCAGATAGTGTTCATATTCCTGTCTCTGAAATTAACTGAAACAGAATGTGTCAAATTAACAAAGCCATTGCCGTTTGAGACACCGAAACAGCGTCCAGAGCCAAATCGAAAAAGAAATGCAAATTAGATTGTTTACATTCTCAAGAGTTTCTGCTGCTGCTTAAGTGATAAATGGATGTAATTCTCTGTTAAAAACAAGAGTGTATACTTTTACCATTTGATTTCAAATACATTTTCAGATACTACACTGAAAGATAAGATTCTGCACGACTTCAACAACATTATTTTCTAATGCATGTAATTAAAAATATATTTGTTTTAATTAAATATATAATATAATCAAGTTTTTTTATTAAACATGGTAAATATGTCATAAACTACACTTTAGACAGCTTGTTATTATGCATTAGCTTCATTATGAGTGAAAATGGCAAGGAAAATTTTGTAGGGTAGAAATTACCAAATTTGGTAATATGGCTCACAGTGACCTACTTCTGAGTCATTTCTATGGTAACTGCACCACCTGGGAAGCCTACATCATGTCTCATTCAACTCTAGAGACATCAAGCTTTAAAACGATATATAACAACCTTTTGTGTAGAAACCTCGCATTAAACTCAAAATTCTGATGACTTTTAGCTTCTATGCCGATCGCCTAATTTACTCGTTAAATTTAAGGTTAATTAAGCGATGACAGAAATATTTATTTGCTAAATTTAAAGATAACGATGAAAACAAATTGTAGAGCGAAAGACGCAAAAGAATAAAAATAAAGTTATTTGTTGATTTGTATTGCGGTATGTCTAAATGACGATGAAAAGAAGCTATCTTGCGAAGAAATGCGCGTACGGCGGTGCAATAAGATATCACCCCGTACCCAGCGTTAGAGTCGGATGTGACCTTGACAAGAAAATTGTCAAAGGTTCGGATGCAAAGGGGACTTCGGTTTAAGATCCTCTATGATAATATTAGAAAAATGCAAACATGTTTTTTTTTTTTTTTTCAGTTTTTTTTTTTTTTTTTTTTTTTTTTTTTTTTTTTTTTTGAAGACGCTTCCTGTTTCTGATTGTTTTGACTAACCCTTACTGCATTTATCCGAAGTATTCAGACAGACAGACCTAAGCAAACAGTGTAGACCCAGATAAGACTCCACAGAAGACTTTTAGGATCATTATCAGGTAATTGATGGGCTTGTTCAAATTTAAGGTTAAGTATGGCGAGGAATTAAGGTGTCTGAATAATTGGGATAGATACGGCGAAGAGTGTGGACCCTGATGGGACAGCTCCGTTTCACCAGGATCTTTCGGGATTTACTTATGTACTTATTTATATGCGAGGCGCGCAGGCTTCAATCGGACCCCAGGGTCGGCACAGATCGCATGTGCTTGTTTTGTGTTTTCTTTTTTTATGACTGCCACATCGGCGTGGACGCGGCGTTGGGGCGAAAGCGCTGCTTCGGCGATGTGTTCCCGCCGGGGCGGCTCATGGGACAATAATACATAGTGTTTCCATTCCGAGCTTGTTACACTCATGTGTTATGGTGCCTAGCCGGCATAATCGAATTTGTTTGCAAGTGTATGTATGGTCCACATGTTGTTAGTTCGCTAATCTGTAAGAATAAAAAAATATTATTATTATTACCGTTAGGTCCAACTCATTAGGCTTATAGTTATTTAGCACAATTTGACAGACCGAGAGCAATTCGAAAACGGGATTGATACATGTACTTCGATGAATCCAGTGAGCAGGAATTCCGGAACTATTCTCTTTTTTTCTTTGTGCAGATTTCTAAATGAGCAGTTTTGCCCATATATTTTCAACATAAATATGTCCTAGTTGGAATCAAAAGAATTTTTTTTTGTGGATTTTGTCGATGTGTAAATGCCGGCGAATACATAAGGACCTTACAGTAAAACCTGTATAAGAAAGCCACCTTTGTAATTGACTTTAGTGGTTGATGTGGAAAGAGGGTTGTCTTATAAAGGTACATGTCGACATGTATTTTTGCTAGCAAAATTACATGACATGTACCTTTATAAGACAGACAACATTTTTCACATGAACCACTATTTAAAGTCTGTTCCGAAGGTGGCTGTCTTACACAGGTTTCACTTATTCAGTTTGTGAATTATTCGCTTGTGTATACACATTGACATTAAACTAATAAGAAGAAAATTTTATTTTATTTTATTTTATTTATTTATTTTTTGTTGTTGATTTTATCGATGTATAAATACCGGTGAATCACTCATAAACTGGCCGCGAGGATATAAAACTTTTTTCATACTCATCTCAGCTGAGCATGAAATTTTCTCTGCTAATAAATATGAAAATGCCACCAAAAGTTGACATTTTCATATTTATCAGCAGAAAAAAGTTACATGCTCGGCTATGTTAAGCAAGAAAGAATTTGCAATTGTTTGTAATTTGAGATTTATTAGCAGGACATAATTCATGCTCAGCTGAGTTGAGCATGAAAAAAGTGTTATAACATCGGGGCATGAAAATAAAAGACCTTGTTCAGTTTGTAAGTGATTCCCCGGCGTTTACACATCGACAAAATGCACAAAAATGAAACGCTTTTCTATACTAAATCACCAATTGATATTTTGTAGATGTTTGTGAAGAATGGACGGTCTTGAAAGTCTAGGTGGGTACTTCCTGTTGTTTTTTGTATATATATAAACTCCTTACCCTACTTGTCCTAAAATTGCAACCATTAAATTTGACTACCTGAGTCCAGTTGTTCAAAACTTAACGAAGTTGCATGTTAAGCACCGGTCATGCTGTCACGAATCACATTAATTATTATAAAATGTATCAAATTAACGACGATTTCAATAGTCGTGGTGAATCGCGGATATATACGTACATAGGGCGTCTTGATAGATCTGGAAGAGTCTTGTTCGGTCGAAAAAGATCGGGCAGCTCCACGACAATTTTGGTCATATTCAAAACAACCGTGACGCTACGGCGATTCGTCACGACTTTTATTTATTCTTAGGACGATCCTAGCACAGTCGTAACTCCATCTGGCATATTCGTACCGTTGCTGTCATTATCGACGATGCCGTACTTGTTCTTCGATTTATGACGCATATGACACGAATTTGTACGATAATCACCGATTCCGCAACAGTTTACGATTCTAACCGATTGATACGACAACTACCAGGATTTGTCTTGAAAACACGCGACGACCTACGACTATCCTGCGATTGATACCGCTGTCTGTTTGATTCCTTAGGTAGAACCTACCACGTGCGCCACGAAATACACGCACAAGAGCAATATCACGTGACAAACTGACGTCACTCATGTAAAACGTTAGTCTACGTCCAGCTGCTAACCCTCGAACATAGAAAAAAATGCCGCCTAAAAAATCCAATTCATGATCAGCCGTAATCTTTGTACAGGCCGTAAGAACCTTTTCAGTCGTTGTGAACGTCTCATAATTCTGAAAGTGATTTTATGTTAATCGTAGTCGGGTTCTTATATAATTCTGAAAGTGATTTTATGTTAATCGTAGACGGGTTCTTATACCTTAGTCGTCCCCAGTCGTACAGGAGCGTCGTAAGTCGTTGGTTCATAGCGGTTAATCGTCTATAGTCTCAGCTGTCGTGCTTAATCTATAATCGTCTATAGTCGTCAATGCGTCGTTTATTATCGTAATTCGTTCCCGGCAGATGCGTAGAAAAGCGTAGCAAGATCGTTCTAGACCATAGAAGATCTTTGATATTCCTGAGAAATCTTATAAATTCTGATTTATAATCGTATGGATGTCTTCGATATTCGAAGCTCCACCATAGAGAGACCGTAAGTATTCGTGGGAACAGCGAATCGCGGAAATCCGGCGTTGCAATCGTGACAGTGTGACCGGAGCTTTAGCTAACGTGACTTTAAAACTTCTATGATCTTGAAATACGGCAAATGCATTGATATTGTTTGCTGAAAAAATGTGGATTGCAAAAGCTACTCACATTTTGCAGCAAAAATATCACTGAATTTGAAAATACATAAGCTACAACATTTAATGGCTTTGTCATTAACGAGCTCGTTAAGCTAACGATACTTTGCACATCTGGGCCCTGATGATAAGTGGCTATAAGAGAAGATTCTGATCAGATGCCGCAGCATCTAGGTGTCTAATATATATACCCCACCCCCCCCACGTATATATATATATATATATATATATATATATATATATATATATATATATATATATATATATATATATATATATATATATATATATATATATAGAGAGAGAGAGAGAGAGAGAGAGAGAGAGAGAGAGACTTGTTAAGGAGGAGTATCGGGTGATAATTCTGGGATAATTTTTCTTATTTCTCCATAAAAAAACATATGTTGTGGGTACTCATTAGAAGCGCCTTGGTGATATATATATATATATATATATATATATATATATATATATATATATATATATATATATATATATATATATGTGTGTGTGTGTGTGTGTGTGTGTGTGTGTGTGTGTGTGTGTGTGTGTGTGTACTTGGCCTAAACTTGAACGTGTCCATTTTACTACATGTTGATTTGATCTGCACTGTAAAAATGTCCGTAGGTTTTACGGTAAGATAACTGGCAATCAGCTGCCAGTACTCGTACCGTTATTTTAACGGGGGCTCGTATATCTTTTGCGGGAATTATCTCTTAAGATAAGGCAAGGTTGGGTATCCTTACTATTCGATATGGTAGCCCAAACCCTACCGTTCTCACGTTGCGGCTCACATATGAGCGAAGTCCGCGCCGTCTGATCAGCACCACATGCGGGCAGTCTGATCGGGGCCTTCGGTGCCCGCAAACAGAAACATTAATTATTATAAAATGTATCAAATGGAGAAAAATGTGCAGTGATGAACGCACTTTTTAACTCGTCGCGACCTGTATGTTAGTCTGGCCCCAGACCCTTTCTTTATTTTTCTTCTCTTTCTTTTTTCTTATCTTTTTTTTTTTTTTTTTTTTTTTTTTGAAGGGACACAACACTTGTATAGCTTATGGAATTTTTGTTTACTTAAGTCTCTTGGCTAGAAAGAAACAGCAATAGGTAACTCGAAGTTGGCTTAAAGAGGATCATGATAAAAAAAAATAATGTAGAGAAAGAGAGAAATAGATATAAAACAAAAACGACTGGAGCCTATATGTCTACGTTTCAGATGTCCAGTTGAACGAATTAGATGACAGCGACGACGACAACAGTATAGGTGACAGCTGGCGAGGTCGTAACAATAAACAATTTCAAGGGCAGACAACAGGATTCAGTCAAGCACAAAGGCGATCGAGAGGTGACTATGCTTACGGGGAATGAATGCACTTTGTTTGAGGTTTTACGATCCAGTCAACCTAATGGGGTCATGTCCAGCGCGGTCAGTTTACCTAGCAACACTTTTACTGGGCAGGCTTAGTCCTCTAAGCGGTTAACAAGTATTGTGCTCATTCTTTCACCAGAAACTGACAACTGCCCTTCTTGAATCAGGGGAAGGTAGAGAATGACCGTAGAAAGTATATTTCATGATCAAATCTCCACGAAAGAATGTTGCCGACCGGGCGGGGGTCGAACACGCAACCTCCTAATCCCCCCCCCACATATATATATATATATATATATATATATATATATATATATATATATATATATATATATTCGTCTCCCAAGCAGACGATTAATATGAAATGTAAAGACTTAGTTTCTCTAAAAAATAATAATAATAATAATAATAATAATAATAAATAGAATGTCGTCTACTAAAAATTTTGCTTGGCGCAAAAATCAAATATTCTTGTGACGCGCGTATGAGAAAATGAATCTTCGGGGCGTAAATAGTGAATGACAGGACGCCCGAGGACTTTTGACCAATTGCTGTTGAATGGACTCTGCCACCTGAACTCTTTGGACAGGTCCTTTTAAGACCACCTGAGTACAAAGTGCTCAAGGTGAGCTATTGTGATCGGCCTTTGTCCGTCATCCGTCCGTGCGTCCATCGTCAAATTTTACTTTGAACGACTTCTCCTCCAAAACTGCCGGTCAGAGTTTGAAATAATTTCACAGAAATATTCTTTTGGTGACCCTCTACCAAAACTTCTCAAACCGTTCTGCTCCCTAAACTAGATGGCCACCAGAGCTATAAGTAGAAAAAAAACTTGATACGAAATCTTCTCCTAGGCAAATGGACTTATTCAAAATAATTTCAACAAAATGTTCCTAGAGTGACCCTCGACCAGAATTGCTCAAACCGTTCCGCTCCGCTAAAAAAGATGGCCGCTAGAGCTAAAAGTAGAAAAACCTTTAAACAACATCTCCTTCCAGGCTAATGGCCCGCTTTAAAAATAATTTCACAGAAATGTTCCTAGGGTGACCCTCTACCAAAATTGCTCAAACCGTACCGCTCCGCTAAACAAGATGGCTGCGATAGCAAAAAATAGAAGAAACAAAAAACAACTTTAAACGACATCCCCATCTAGGTCAGTGGCCCGATTGCAAAATAATTTCACAGAAATGTTCCTAGGGTGACCCTCTACCAAAATCGTCCAAACCGTTTCGCTCCGCTAAACAAGATGTCCGTCAGAGCTAAAAATAGGAAAAAAAAATTAAACGACATCTTCTCCAAGGCCAAAGGCCCAATTTCCAAATAATTTCACAGGAATGTTCCTAGAGTGATTCTCTCAAAATTACTCAAACCGTTTTGCTCCGCTAAACAAGATGGCCGTAGAAATAAAAATAGAAAATAAACCTTTAATCGACATCTCCTGCAAGGCCATGGCCCGATTTCACTGAAAATAATTTCACAGAAATGTTTCTAGGGTGACCCTCTATCACAATTGCTAAAATCGTCCCGCTCCACAGAACAAGATAGCCTCAGAGCTAAATATAGAAAAAAATGTTCCTTGAAAGACCCTCAACCAAAATTGCTAAAATCGTTCCGCCCCAATGAACAAGATGGTCGCCACAGTTACAAATAGAAAAAATAATAAAAACGACATTCTTTTCAAGCCCAATGGTCCGATTTCAAAATAATTTCACATAAATGTTCCTTGGGTGAGCCTCTACCAAAATTATTCAAACTGTTCTGCTCTAATGAACAAGATGGCCACCAGAGCTAAATATAGGAAAAAATAAACGAGTTCTCCTCCTTAACTGGTGGATCGATTTTGAAATAATTTCACAGAAATGTTTCTTGGGTGACCCTCTACCAAACGTGCTCAAACCGTTCTGCTGCAATGGACAAGATGGCCGCCAGAGCTATAAATAGAAAAACAAACTTTAAACGGCTTCTCCTTCTTAACAGGTGGATTTTGAAATAATATCACAGGAATGTTCCTTGGGTTACCCTTAACCGAAATTGCACAAATTGTACCGCTCAGCTAAATAAAATGGCAGCAAGAGCTAAAAGAAGAAAGCCCTTTAAACAACTTTTCTTCCTAAACCGGTAAATGGTTTTTGGAATAATTTCACATGAATATTTCTTAGGTGACCCTCATCCAAAATTGCTCAAACTGTTCCGCTCCAATGACCAAGATAGCTGCCTAGTGCTAAAAGTAGAAAAAAAATTTTTAACGACTCCTCCTAAAAAGATGGACGGATTTTGAAGTAATGTTACAGGAATCTTACTTAGGCGACCCTCTTCCAAAATTGTTCAAACCGCTCCATTCTGCTACACAAGGCGACCGCCAGTGCTAAAAATAGAAAAAGAAACAACCCTTTAAACGACTTTTCCTCGTAATTGGGTGGAATGATTTTGAAATGATTTCACAGGAATATTCTTTGGGTATTAATCTATTAAAATTGCTCAAATCGTTCCACTCTGCTGAACAGGATGGCCGCAAGAGCTTAAAACAGAAAAACGTTTAAATGACTTCTTCCTCTAAAGGGTCAGACAGATTTGGAAATAATTTCACAGGAATATTTTCTTGGTGACCCTCTAACTAAATTGCTCAAAATCATTTTGCTCCACAGAACATGATGGCCGCCAGAGCTAAAAATAGGCAAACCTTAAAACGACTTCGCCTCCTAAACAGCTAAACCGATTTTGAAATATTTTACAGAAATGTTTCTTGGGTCACCGTGTACCAAAATTGCTCAAACCCTCCACTCCACATTATATTACCTACCATTTCATTCATACAATATGGATCAGGTGAGCGATCCAGGGCCATCATAGATCTCTTGATCAATAGAAGTGGGACCTGGTTTGTTTTTATTATTATCTTGTTTTAAAGAAATACCCGTATTGAATGCAAACACTGTAGATCATGATCAGATGCCGTGCTCTGCAGTATCTGATCCGTGTCTACACTGTTTGCCAAAGTCCCTTTTATGGGACGCTAGTGGATTATAAAATCAAAGCACTGAGAGTGCAGATGGGGCCGGTTGCCTGAACAATTGGTCAATGTGAGCAATATCTCTCGCTCTGCTTTGACAAGGGCACTAGATAAGTAGAAAAGAAAAGAAGACACGCAGAATGTTTAACAGGTGAGTTAATACCTCGCACTTTGTGGATTTTGACCCTTCCCACCCCACTCTGTGTCTCATTGGGGGAGCCCCACCCCCTCCTTCATTTATTCGCTATTAATAAGCATCGGAGTGTTTAAAGCTAATATGTTTAAAAGCAGAATTTAGCGTTATCAGCATTAGCAAGAAACTATTTTTGGGGCGATTTTAGGTAGTTTTTAGGTACTAGGTACTCGTATTTTCCAGTTGAACGGATAGTAGAAATCCGGTATAGTAAATCTGGTGGCGGTAAACCGAACCCTCTCCCGCGCCCACCCCACAAAAAAGTGAAAACAAAACAATCATTGATAATATATGTATGTATATTCAATATTAACAACAGGTTAATTTTCGAGATAATTGTCCAAAAGTATGCAAAACCGCGCAAATATGCAAATATGACACATTTTTTTTATAATCAGTGCAATTTTCAGCCGCGGGACATAATTAGAGGACACTAAAAACACTTATTATAGCCCGATTTTCAGATGTCCATTCAAAATCCAATTCGGTCCATCTCAAGAAAAATCGATTCAGACTGAAAGATCGGGGATTAAGTGGGATTGTGTGGTAATAATTCTGGCATATTTTTCTTATTGCTTCGTAAAACACATGTTGTGGGTACTGTGGCAAAACGCTTCTAATGAATGCCAACAGCATATACCTTTATGAAGAACTAGAGAAGATGATTCCGGAATTATCATAAATATTCCTCCTTAAAGAATCATCTGCCGGATAGGCAGGCTGATCTAGGTATTTGCTATTCAAGTGCCCCACCCAACCCCCAGCTTGCCTTCTTTAGACACCCTTTTCTGTTGATCAGTCTGTATTTTCAAAATTACGTTTTAATATATTTTTCCAGATGAACAGAGAAAACCTAATTTCAATGCCTTATTAAACGCAAGACAAAAGGGAGGGGGATTCAGGCCTCAAAGCTTTCAGAGCCAGCCTCTCACACAGAGGAGCGATGCTCACACGAACAACAGTAAGCTTGCCTCTAAGAAGAGGGGTAGAAATGAAATGCCGTACCCAGTTTGGGTCATGAAACCTGATTTAGACCCAGACTCTGCCGGTGGAAATTGGAAAAATAAACAATACAATATTCCACGTGAACAAACAAGGCACAGTCTTGAATTGCAATGTACGACCGCGAATCAACCGAACATACGGACGGTTAATGGTGCAAGAGTCTCTAGCCGTAATGTTTCGCCTGCTCAGATGAGTGAGACAAAAGATAACGATGATGATGATGATGATGGTGTAGATAGATTGTTGACGGTACTGAAAACTGAATTCCATTTCAATGACTGGAAGACTGTTGAACAAAAACTGAGACAAATAATCAAAGAGGATAAATTAAAAGCTAATGATTTGAATATTACAGAAGCTATTTCTAGCGAAGAGCAAGGTAGTTCGGAACGTTCATGTTCGCCAGTTGCATCAGCGAAAGAACGACATTATAACATAAAACATGTCTCTGAGTCGGTTTCGAACACGGAACAGAAAAGCACAGTAGCAGAGTCTGTAAGAACCAGTTCGCAGGGAACTAAGCATGGAAGCCAAGACCAGTATTCAAATGTCGAAACGTGCACAGCAGACATGGAGAAACATAAGAATCCACAGTTGGCTGCGAAACTGGGAACTACTAATCAGAAAGTTAAATCAAGTTACGACTCAGAAACAGCACAGTTAAACGGTGATAGTGCTGACCAAAAGCAGAAAGAAGTTCCAAAAGAAACAGACAACACCAGTAGTAGACGTAACAAAAATCTGCGAGGTGTAAAGAATAGCAATCCAAGTCAGTTAGAACGTGATTATAAAGAAAGGCAGCAGGTCAGCAATGTCGAAAATGACACACGTGTTCCAGATCAAACAAATGTATCGGATAATGCACAAACACAGAATCAGTCGGCAGATGATACTACTAAAAACCGTGATGAATTACTTGCTGCAGCCGCAGAGAATGAAGAAAATTCGAACCAAGAGGTCGTGTCAAAGTGGATCGAAGATGCAAACGAATGGAGAAAAGGTAGCAGTCTCCCTGAGCAGCCACCGCTGGAGCTGGACAAAAATGGCATTCCGACTTCCTTAACCGATCAAGATAAATTCCAGCAGTATTTGCAACAGATGCCCATATTGGGAGGCCGCGGTGGAAGGTCGTCTAGCATGCGACAAGGCACTTCTGGCAATGCATTTTTGGGACAACAAGCTGAGCCAAGATTGCAGCAGGGCACAGGAAATATAAATAGTTTAGAAAGCAACAGTATGATGCAGAGAGGGTCAGCAAACCAAATGCCGATGATCAGAGGAGGTTTACCTGACATGTTTGGTTCACCTGGTGTATCGCAAGGTCCGGCGGCAGGAATGGGTGCAGGGTTTGGTGGCTCGAGCCTAGGTGCTCTCGGTAAGTTTTACAAAGATAGGGGCCGCGTAAAGCGAGAAAAGTGCCTTCAAACATGCGCAAAGTGTGCAGATTCAGATCATCCTGCGCATGCGCAAAGTATCGGATATTTGCTCTCTTGAAACATTCTTTAGTATCCAATGACTGTTCACGGACAGCGAAGGCCCTGATCAGACTGCGCGAATGCGCAGGCTGGTCTGGACCTTCGCTGCCCGCATGTACCCAGAGACACGTTTTCGCTTGGCGCCGCCCATGTGATCTTGAACGTGATAAACTGGCCCGTATCGTATATGCTGACAACGAAGGCCCAGATCAGTCTATGCATGCGCACAGTCCGATAAATTTCTCTACTGTCTATTTTCATTACGTTGACACAAATAAGTGAAATTTATAAATCTTAGCCCTAGCTCTAGATTAGCCGATATTTTTATGCCCCCGCCTATTTGAAGAATAGCGGAAGGGCATTAAGTGTTACCCCTGTCCGTCCCGTACGTACGTACATACGTACGTAGGTCCGTCCCAATTCGTGTCTGGGCCATAACTCCTAAACCGAATGAAATATATTTATGAAACTTTACAGGTGCATGCATGACATTGAGATGATGTTTCATGAACAAGAAAGACAACTCTTGCTTGTTTGGTTTTTGAATTATATGCCCTTGACTTTGTTCCATATAGTAAATCGTGTGTGGGCCATAACTCCTAAACCGTATGAAATATATTTATGAAAATTTACAGGTGCATGCATGACATTGAGACAATGTGCCATGAACAAGGAAGACAACTCTTGCTTGTTTTTTTTTTAATTATCTGCCCTTGACTTAGTTCCATATAGTAAACCGCGTCCGGGCCATAACTCCTAAACCGTATGGAATATATTTATGAAATTTTACAGGTGCATGCATGACATTTAGACGATATTTCATGAACAAAGAAGACAACTCTTGCTTGTTTGGTTTATGAATTATCTTCCCTTGACTTAGTTCCATATAGTAAACCGTGTCCGGGCCATAACTCCTAAACCGTATGGAATATATTTATGAAACTTTACAGGTGCGTGCATGACATTGAGACAATGTGTCATGAACAAGGAAGACATCTCTTGCTTGTTTAGTTTTTGAATTATTTGCCCTTGACTTAGTTCCATATAGTAAACCGTGTCCGGACCATAACTCCTTAACTGTATGGAATATATTTTTGAAACTATACAGGTGCATGCATGACATTGAGATCATGTGTCGTGAAAAAGGAAGACAAATCCTGCTTGTTTGGTTTTTGAATTATCTGCCCTTGACTTTGTTCCATATAGTAAACCGTGTAGGGGCCATAACTCCTAAACCATATGGAATATATTTATGAAAATTTACAGGTGCATGCATGACACTGAAGAAATGTGTAATGACCATGGAAGACAACTTTTGCTTATTTGGTTTATAAATTGTCTGCCCTTGACTAAGTTCCATATAGTAAACACTGTGTGGGCCGTATCAACCTTAATAACTTCATGCTGTACCTGTCACAATTACATATGTAACCTTTATCTGAATAGCATTTTAGCGGGGGCATCCGTGTCCTATGGACACTTCTAGTTATAAAACAATTTTTTTTTCTCATTTCTTAGAAAACAATTGTTATTGGTACTCAATAGAAGCGCGTCACAGAATACCCATAATGAATACCCATAGCTTATGTTTTTTGAGAAATAAGACAAATATTTATCATGATACCGTCTGTCTAAGATCTATTTAATATACATGTAGGGATCAAATATGGTTTTTCATGCATTAACATTCGCCAGGGCCCGAGCGAGGTGTTGAAAACCAAGGCTGGAGGCCGCGGTTTTCAACATCTCCCAAGGGACCTGGCGAATGTTAATGCAATGAAAGAACATGTTCGATCGCTATTATTGCATAAAAACTGAAAATATTTGCTACATTTTGCGTTATTTCTTGCATTATTTTCTTTCGCCTTTTCACCGATGTCTCACGAACGTAATTTCCACGAACTATGCTCGTTCTAGGGCCAGGCAGTAACATCTCGTAACGGCAGCAAATCTGTAGCCCTTTACGACCATATTGAAATTTGCGTAACCGTGCATTAAACAGCGCGTGAATTGTCTTGTTAATACATGGCTTTTCGCCGGTTAATGCACGGCTGTTAATAACGTGCGCCACTGCTTTTTTTATGTAGTAAATAAGGTTGCAAGAAAGAATAAACAATTTCAAAATAAATTCTAAACGTTATCGCCCTTGATTGGAATGAACACCCACACAAGACTGAACACAGCTAAAGTGTCATTTTTTTTCTGGACCAGATTGGCAAGATTTACCGATAAGGTGTAATCAGTGACTCTCATATATAGTTTCAAAAATCCCGTGACTCAATGATCACAAAGGACCAAAATGACTAAACTACACCATAGTAAAGTACATGGAGACGTCTTACGGCCACCAAATGGTACTAACACCAAACTGTAGTGAAAATAAATAGATTTAAGAGCAATGAACACAATCACAAGCCTGAAACCTGCTAAAGTGGCAAGTTTCCGGATCAGACTAGCCAGTTTCGGACTTCAATGCCTTAGATAAACTGCTTTTTGGAGGTATTTACCCAATTAAAATGTCTAAAAAGCAATTGAAATTAAATTTATGCGGTAAATTCCGGAATATCAAAATTCTTGCACCCATTAGCAAAAGGAAGTACGCAAGAGAAAAATCCTGATATCAAATTCAATGAGAAATAGGTCTATAAAAGAGGACAGAAAATACATGACAGTATTGTGAAAACACAACTCCAATAAACCTCCCTATAGCTTTTTGCATAATTTGAAGCCATCTTTACAATGACAAACAATTGAAAACGTGTGATTTTCAAAACCACCAATAAATAGAATAAAAATGTTTGGTCCATAGGCAGTTACGACAAAGGGTTTTACAATAATTCTCAGTTGTTTTTTTTATTGCCAATTTGCTTCCTTTTAGTAAAGAGCCAGGAAAAATACGTTTCTCTGGACGACTCTCTGGAAGATGTCCCAACCTGAGTAGGCTGGTGTTCAGTGTTCTTCTGGTGGTATACTCGGGATCATCACGAAAACAGGCCTATATAATGTTGACCCTACCCCCCTTAAACCCCACTTTTATGTAGTAAAACGGGGGTTTACAGGGATATACATTATTTTTCTTACTTCTGCTCAAAAACATAGATTGTGGGTACTCGTTTGAACCGCCTCACTGAGGCGGTTCTAACGAGTACCCACAATCAGTGTTTTGAGCAGAAATATGAAAAACATCAGAATATTTATCTGAAACTTTTCATTTTTTGGTGGTGAAATTTCAGCATATTTGAATAGGCTTGTTTTCGAAATGTTAAACATACATCCATTTATTATCATGAATTTAGCCACAACCTCAGAAAACGTACCTCTTGGCGTGTGGACCAGCGCAGACTCCGATCAGCCTGCGCATTTGCACAGTCTGATCAGAGTCTTCACTGAGGGCATTTTGGAAAGCCTAGGGTGCAACGTTTCTTCATGCGGGCAACGAAAATGCGATCAGACTAAGCGGATGTGCAGGCTGATTTTTTTTATTTTTCTGGGCGCGTATGTTAGAAGGAATGTTTTCTCATCCTGCGGCTGAATGAAAAATTAAGGTTAGTTGTTCATGAAAAAAGTAATCAATTGAAACAACTCAGTTACCGAAACAAAACAAGACAAAAGTTTGAGGTAAACATAAACACAATGATATTTGAACTAGGGCGCAACATTTTCTATATGATTCCATGTGCAGCCAGCGAAGACTCAGATCAGCCTGCGCATCTGCTCAGTCTGATCAGAGTCTTCGCAGGCACTCTGTGGATAGCCAATGATTCAAAGCTTCTATAGGAGGACGGCGAAGACTCTGATCAGACTGCGCGGATGCGCAGGCTGATCTGAGTCTTCACTGGGCGCATACGCAATCTTGAAGGAAATGCTGTGCCAAGCAAGGCTCATGTTTTTTTATGTTTTACACAGGGAGAGGCGGTGGAATTCCGATGTTTCAGCCACCACAGCGAGGTCCGGGTCTTGGAACAGGACAAGCCGCTAGCGGTGAGTGCTAATATATGAGCCATAACGTGATGATGGTGATTTAGTGTTTTACGCCCCTTCAACAGTATTTAAGTCATATCGAGACGATGGGAGGTGATAATGAAAGTCTCTTTGCAATGAAGTGCCGTACAGTCATGAGCTGAATTCCGCCTCAAGCTTGATTCGAACCTGGAACCTCTTGATGCAAAGTTGGGAGCACTAGCTGCTCCGCCACCCGGACACTTCAACCCGCAACGTGTGAAAAATGTACTTTCTGACTTGCACCTAACTAAGACTCAAATTAGCTCGCGCATTCGCACAGTCTGATCAGTCTTCGTTGTCCGCATGAAGAAACTTTGCGTTCTCAGCTATCCAAAATGCGTCCAGTGAGGATTCTGATTAGACTGCGCGACACGCAGGCTGATCTGAATCTTCGTCGGGTCCGCATGTGTGGTGGTACGTTTTCTGACGTGGTGGCTCATACATGTGTGTTGCATTACGAAAGCACGCCTATTCAAATATATAGAAAATTTCACCTTCAAAAACTGGAAATTTTCAGATAAAAAAAAAGATATTTTTCATATTTCTGCTCAAAACATAGATTGTGGGTACTCGTTAGAACCGCCTAGCTGGGGCGGTTCTTCGTTAGAACCGCCTAGCTGGGGCGGTTCTAACGAGTACCCACAATTTTTGTTTTTGAGCAGAAATAAGAAAATTAATGTATAGCCCTGTAAACCCCAGTTTTACTGTATAAAAGTGGGGTTTAAGGGGGTCAAAATCATATAGGCATGTTTTCGTGATGTATGCTTGTTCTTTCTGGCACTCCAAGCCCTTTCGAAAAGGGGTTGTATTCTAAATGAAAAGCTGATGCTCCCCTTGTGAGCTAATTCTTTCCCTTTTTAGTAAAGCCTCTTTCCAGAAAAGAAACGAAAACAGCTTAAAAGAGGTGCTCATCCCACCCACCCCACCCCACCCCACATATTTTTGCTTGATTTGGCCCATATATTCGCTTAATGCCTCGATGGAATTGCTGTATCCCCGCAAATAAAGAAGTGGTAATTACGTGACTAAGTCACCATTAAATTCAAGTTCGGACAGACCATCTTGCAGAAATGTTTTCGCCTTGTGATTGTGGCACTTTCTGGACTTTTCTCTTAACTTTTTTTTCAAACCAATTTTATATTTGGACCAAACACATTTTCAAATCAAAGTTTAGTTCTAGTTGATAATTGGTTGATGTTAGGTACTGATCCAAAGTTAAGTTCAGCACAAGTCCTACCTCTGTCAGTCAATTTAAGGTCAAGGTCACATTTTCTTTTCATCTGATGAAGACGCGTAAGATCAGACTAGTTATCGTTTCCTATTCTTCGTAACTTTACTTCTTGTTTGATGCGACTTGTTTCGATGAAGTTTTTTTTTTGTGTTGTCGTTTCAAGTCCTTGTACCCCTCTCAGGTGCTTCGGGGTGGTTGTTCACCGTGATTACACCTTTTCTGGTTATTTATTTATTTATTTATTTTATTTTTTTGTACTTACCATCAAGGTCTGTAGTTGATTTTTAATTTTCACACAGGGAGAGGTGGCGGAATTCCAATGTTTCAGCAATCACAACGTGGTCTTGGTCGTGGAGTGGGACAAGGCACTGAAGGTGAGAGATGTTTTGTATATCTACTACCCCAGCAGACACACAACCTTAAAACAACGTCGTGTCAGCGTTGAAACGACGTTATTGCAACGTTATGTGTCCGCCCGGACTGTGCTTTCGACATCTTCCTAAAATTCTTTTTTTAGCTCACCTGAGCCGAAGGCTCATGGTGAGCTATTGTGATCACTCACCGTCCGTCGTCGTCGTCGTCGTCGTTGTTGTCTTCGTCGTCGTCCGGATGTCCGTCCGTCCACAATCTTTAAACAACATCTTCTCTTAAATCACTGGTGAAAATTTGACCAAACTTCACAGGAATGATCCTTGGTTGGTCCTCTTTCAAAGTTGTTCAAATGGTTCCGGTTCATTGCATATCTAGGTCACAGGAGCTAAAAATAGATTTTTTGATTAAAAACTTAAAAAATCTTCTTGTCCAAAACCACTGGACCGATTTCAATATAATTTTGCAAAAATATTCCTTTGGTGATCCTCTACCAAGATTGTTCAAGCCATATGGATTCGTCAAAAAACATGGCCGCCAGGGGGGCGGGGTTTATTTTCCGTATATATCTATATAGAAAACTTTAAAAATCTTCTTGTCCGAAACCACTGGACCGAATTCAATATATTTTTGCAAAAATGTTCCTTTGTTGATCCTCTACCAAGATTGCTCAAGCCATTTGGATTCGTCAAAAACATAGCCGCCGGGGCGGGGGTGGGGGGGGGGGAGAGGGGGCGGGGCTTATTTTTCCTATATAATTTTATAATAGGGATTCCTATATAATTATATAATAGAAAACTTAACAAATCTTCTTGTCAGAAACCACTGGAACGATTGCAATATAATGTGACAGATATGTTCCTTTGGTGATCCTCTACCAAGATTGTTCAAGCCATTTGGATTCGTCAAAAAACATGGCCGCCAGGGGGCGGGGCTTATTTTCTCTATATATCTATATAGAAAAACTTGAAAAATCTTCTTGTCAGAAACCACTGGACCGATTTCATTATAATTTGGCAAAAATGTTTCCTAGGTGACCCTCTACCAAGATTGTTCAAGTAATCGTGATTTGTCAAAAAACATGGCCGCTAGGGGGTTGAGCTTATTTTCCCTATATATCTATATAGAAAACTTGAAAAAATCTTCTTGTCAGAAACCACTGGACCGATTTCAATATACCTTGGCAGAAATGTTTCCTTGGTCACCCTTTACCAAGATTGTTCAAGCCGTCATGATTTGTCAAAAAACATGGCTGGTAGGGGCGGGGCTTATTTTCCCTATATATACCTATATAGAAAATTTGAAAAAATTTTCTTGTCAGAAACCACTGGATCGATTTTGAATATAACTTGGCAGATATGTTTCCTTGGTGACCCTTTACCAAGATTGTTCAAGCTATCATGATTTGTCAAAAAACATGGCTGGTAGGGGGCGGGGCTTATTTTCCCCGTATATCTACATAGAAAACTTTAATGATCTTCTTGTCAGAAACCACTGGACTGATTATAATTTAACATTGCAGAAATGTTTCTTATGTAACCCTCTGTCAAGGTTTTGCAAGCCGTCATGATTCATTAAAAAAACAGGGCCGCCAGGGGGCGGGGCTAATTTTCCATATATATCTATATAGAAAAACTTTAAAAGTCTTCTTTTCAGAAACCACAGGACCGATTTCATTACAACTTGGCAAAAATGTTTCCTTGGTGACCCTCTACCAAGATTGTTCAAATAATCATGATTTGTCAAAAAAACATGGCTGCTAGTGGGTGGGGCTTATTTTCCCTATATATCTATATAGAAAACTAAAAAATCTTCTTGTCAGAAACCAATGGACTGATTTCAATATAACTTGGCAGGAATGTTTCTTTGGTGACCTTCTAGCAAGGTTGTTCAAGCTGTCATGATCATCAAAAAACATGGCCGCTAGGGGGCGGGGCTTATCTTTCCCTATATGTCTATATAAATATCTTTAAAAATCTTCTCGTAAGAAACCGTTGGACTGAGCTCAATGTAGCTTGGCAAGAATGTTGCTTTGGTGATCCTCTACCAAGATTGTTCAAGCCATATGGATTCGTCAAAAAACATGGCCGCCAGGGGGCGGGGCTTATTTTCGGTATATATCTGTATAGAAAACTTTTAAATGCTTCTTGTCAAATATCTCCTGACCAATTTCAATAATGCTTTGGTGACCCTCTACCAGGAATGTTCAAGCAATCCTAATTTGTCAAAAAACATGCCTGCTAGGGGGTGGGGCTTATTTTCCCTCTATATCTAAATAGAAAACTTTAAAAATCTTCTTGTCAGAAACCACTGAACCGATTTCAGTTTTACTTGGCAGGAATGTTCCTTTGGTTACCCTCTACCAAGTTTGTTCTAGCTGTCATGATTCGTCATGGTTATAAAATTTATACATAAATCTTACAGCAGTGAACTTGGCTGAAATTTCAACATTAAGTATGCAAATCTGTTTGCTCAGGTGAGCGATATAGGACCATCATGGTCCTCTTGTTTTGTTTGGTACTTTACACAGATGTGAACTTGCAATTTTTTGTCATGATTTACTATAAAGCCTTTTGTCGTATCTACCTATACGCAAAACATTTTATTCTATAAATTATTCTCATGTTTCCATAATAAAAATGGCAACAGTTGTGTAAAATTAAGTTGTTCGTTAATCAATCAACCCGCTTTACTGGGCCGAAGCTATTCGATCAGGTCCTCAGGTTTCGAGGCGTAGTCTCCTTTCACTGACCCGCTGTACGCCAGCGAGCCGATGGCTGATTTGTCGGTAGTTACTGCCACATCACTGTCTCGAAATGCGCCGTCCGAGATTTCGATGTGGTGAGGTATATGGGTATATGAATCCTTTTGTAAATGCCAAGGTTTTATTTGCTTAAGGCGAATGGCTACGGATACATGGTAATTTTGTAAAGAAACAAAAATAAAAAAAAAAATAAAAAAAAAAAAATAAAAAAATAAAAATAAAAACATGTTTACTATTACCACCCCGTCTATTAACAGGTCTACTTAAGAAGGAAAGACTTTGCTCCCATTTGGAGCAAATGTTTTCCTTTCCTTTTAGAGTAGACACCTTTTCAGAAGAGATTTAATTTACAGGAAATCAAACAGGAAGTCATAAAAGTTCTTTCCCTTGTAAAATATGGCACAAATACTACCAAGCGTATCCAAACAATATAATCATGTGAATACCCAGCGGGCACCGAATAAGGTTTAACTCGTTTCAAAAAGATAGGTTACAACTTGGATAATCTGCGGCAAACTGCATGCATTGATATAATCACGAAAACATACCTATATAATTTTGACCTCTTAAACCCCACTTTATATAGTAAAATTTGGGTTTACAGGAGTATGCATTATTTTTCTTACTGCAGGGCGGTTTTAACGAGTACCCACAATCTATGTTTTGAGCAGAATTATGAAAAAGTATCAGAATTTTTATCTGAAAACGTATAGTTTTTGGTGGTGAAATTTTCAATATATTTGAATATGCATGCTTTTGTAATGTTAACCCATTATCCTTGATTGCTTTGCTTCCCTCTTTAATTGCACGACGTTGGGCCGGTCCTCAGACTAGATCACGAATCTGTTTCAGATGGTCAGTGTCTGACTATCAATGTCTGTGGTCGGCCTCATAGTGGTACTGTTTATGGTCTTCTTGTGTTCTGGCTTCAGATCGCCATTGAACCCTTTGTTTATTCAATCACGGTGTTTTTGATTACATGTGTTTCACAATGTTGTTTCACAGATGAGATGTAGGCCCCTATGCGGACCGAACATATACAGTCGAACCTCGTTATCTCGAACTCGCTTATTTCGAATTACCGCTTATCTCGAAGTGAAAATCTGGTCCCTGTTTTAACATGAAACTATGACAAAAGGTAACAAAATAATGTAGAAAAGAGGCCTCTTTTCCACATTATTTTATATATATATTTCTAACTTAAAGAGTCAAATTACATATTCATATGTTAAATGTGGTTGTTCAATTTATTGTTTTCCTCACTCTCTCAACTCTGATATGTCGAAGTACGGATATCTCGAAGTGTTTCAGTGAGTCCCTTGGAATTAGAGATAACGAGAGTCGACTGTATTTGTAATTTGGAGCTGGATCAGAATTAAAGGTGATATTTTCATGCGAGTAAAACTAGTCAAAGCTACCCCTTTCTCACCCCCTCCCCCACTCCGCCCCCTCTCCAGCCAATGGTTTTCCTACTGACCGGTCCAAAGGGTTGCTCCGTTGCAATTCTTCTCCCTTTCTTTGTGCGTCTGTACAGTTTCATATGTGGCGTTTGCGTTGTCCTTATTTGTTCCTCATGTCTCCTTCTTTTGGTGCCTTGGGAAGGCTGTGATTAATGCTTGTGGTATTTCCTGGTTATCCACTTATATTTTAGATTGACACGAAATTGCATCACAGGACAACCCACTCCTAAACGAAAACACAACGAATAAAATAGAGAAACTGCAACAGAAATACCGGTCTATTTAAATAAATGATGCCATTTACGTCAGATTCTTGCGATTATTTATATCTAATGTCCATTACCTCATCATGCATTATTACAGTGGTGGAAGACTACTGTGCTTTCGACAGTCTTCGAAAGACATTTTTTTTTTATTTTTGTTTAATGCTAGATTGAAAAATATTTGTGATTGACAATATCTTACCAGGAACCATTTGTCGTTTCTGTTCCTGTGCTTTGTTTTCAAATATTTACCACAACATTATTTTTTTGGTCAAAAATGTGCCTGACCTATGCAATTTCTGTCGAAAACTGGAGTTTTGAATTATTTATTAAAAAAATAGTTTTTGCTTTTTTCCACTTATCTGACGTTATTAATGTTCCATAAGAATAATGCGAAAAGTTTGGTAATAATGAACAAAGGGAACCCACATCCAAACTACCAACCCTATAGATTTTTGCATATTTTGCAGCCATTTGTTTACTTTGGGAAAAGATGAATATTCGACTTTTTAAATCAGTGACTATAATTAAAGCGTTTTGTACATAGGTAGTTACCACAAATGTTTTTTTTTTTTTGCATTAAATCATGCTCCAAATTTGCAAATTTACTTCTTTTGTGTAAGGTGTAAAGCAAAGAAAAGTAAATTAATAAAAATAAATAAATAAAACAAATAATACATGATTTTTCGAAAAATTTTGTAAGTAGTGTAGTATCAGCACAGCATCCTCAGGTTAAAGGCTGCTACTTGAACTACTTAAGATGTAAAATAGGCGTAACACTCATTACGCACATTATGCATATGCGTATCATGCGTGGACAGCGTATGTGAATAATAATAATACTTGCCATAAAGAGGCATCAGCTAACATAAGTAGTTGCGGTCATGGTACCAAAGCCGTAATCCAAAATCATAAATCCATAAACGAATGACGAATCAGAATGTTCAGACCAACAGACATGGACCCCAGAACAAAGGGTGTAATCAGGCGTCCGCGGATAGTAAGCATTACTTGGTAAGCAAGCTTCGCCCACCATGCCCATGGGCCTGAACGAAGGAAATATCGGTAGAAGCGTATGTCCGGGATTTGGGAAGTCTACTTATGGCGCGTCACTGGCAAAAACATCAGAAACAATTCTGGACACTGCCACATTGTAGGGATTGACTAGATCATGATGTCTCCTAAACTATTTTGCTTCTTTAATATAGGCAATGTTCTAAAAGGAAAGAATTTATCGATTCCAAAATAGAGGCTTCTCTTTAAGGAAAGAATTTGCTCCCTCAGGGAGCAAATTCTTTCCTTTAAGTGTAGCTTTTGTTTTGGAAGTGATACTAGGGAGAATGTTTTTAAGTTTTTTGCTGGGTGCGCGTAAATATAATTCCGTACAGGCTACGCCACTGTGTAACAAAAAGCACAGAAAACATGCATTTTGTTCCAAATTGAAATGTTGCTCATGTTTACGTCAGAGGGCATAAGCAGTGTTGCAAACTTCATTACTGCTTATGAAGAGTCTCAATAAAACCGAGACTTCCATTTTCTATCCGTAATGTGTGCTTTGTTTCCAAAGTATTTGATAATGTAAATTAATTAGAGGATGCGGTTGATACTCAAAGTTTCAAACACATAATACATATTCTAAATGAGAGTCTGGTGACTCTGCATGTATTTACATGCACTAAATGTTATATAAATGAACGTGTTAATTGCGAAACTGTATAGGAACTGCATAGACGTACGAATATTCCACAGAGCTTTTACTATCCATAGTGTTTAAGGGACTTTTGTAGTGTTAGTTACAGATGTAATCTGATTCCCGTCTTCTGTACATGTCCTTTTTCAGATTTAGACCCTTCAACTGTTGATCGGAACAGTCCAGAATTTGTACAACAAGTTTTAGGTTATGAGGCACTGAAAGGTATTATTCCCTTGTTTAGCACATTTTGTACATAAATCAAAAAGAAATCAACTATCGCTAAGATACATGATCTGCCTCGTTTCAGTATTAATGTGTATACAAAGTTTTATTAACATATCCCATATAGCTGATGATTTAAGGCAATTTCCATGTTGTTGTTTTTTTTTGTTGTCTTTTTTTTACATTTTTGGCCTTGGCGTTGGTTGCCTCGTTCAACGAAAAGTGTCATTTGGAAATTCCTTTGGCTAGACCTTGTAAATATTAATGTATAAAAACAATTTTATCAAAATATCCGATATAGTTGAAGGCCTACGGTGATTTCCATATTTTTGCATTTTGCCTTGGCGTAATCAGTGATTAATGGCATTTGGCAAGCTCATTAGCTAGATCTTGTCAGTATAAATCAGTGTGCGAAAAATATCAAAATATTTTTTGACATTTCAAGAGATGGCTATTTTCGATGTCACACTTTTGGCCTCATCGTTGCCGTAGCAATGAAAATTCGCATTTGGCAATGTCATTGGCTAGCTCTTATCAATATAAATGTGTATACAAAATTTTATCAGAATAATCCATATGCTTACAGACCTAAGACGATTTCCATATTTTCATATTTTGGCCTCGGCGTTGCCTTGATCAGTGTAAAATGGCATTTGTCTTCTCGGTATCAACCTGAAAGTGAAAAATTATCAAAGTATTCCTAACAGTTCAAGTATTATGCCCATTCACAGTAACTGACCTCAGACAGACGCACAGAAGGACGGAAAAATGGAAAGGTCGATTATAGTGCACATTCCTAATATCTGCTTTAGTTGGACGGTCAACAACTTTCTTACGGTTTGTGCAAGCTGTTTTCGGTATTTAATCACTTAGGACAAAACATGATTAACTGCACAGATTAACAGTCAAATCATGCTTGTTATTAATATTTAATTATGTTTGTTATTATAATTACTGTTTTTGATGCACCTCCTAAAAAAATATTACATTTATGATGATCTTACACGGCATTCACATTCTTGCTAACAAGAAATCAAACAATGCAGCAGCATCTTATGACCATGAACATTTTTACGTCAAATCTATTTCTAATTAACTGTAACACAGTTTACAATCATTTAACATGACATGTGGTTTCTTCCCTACTTAGTCTCAAACAATGCAGAGTACAATATGGCATCGCATGTGGTTTCTACCTTACATGGACGCATACAATGCAGCGTACAATCATCTGACATAACATGTAGTTTCTCCCTTACATGGATTCAAACAATGCAGCATCCAATCATCTACATAACATGTAGTTTCTCCCTTACATGGATTCAAACAATGCAGCATACAGTCATCTGACATAACATGTAGTTTCTCACTTACATGGATTCAAACAATGCAGCATACAGTCATCTGGCATAACATGTAGTTTCTCCCTTACATGGATTCAAACAATGCAGCATACAGTCATCTGACATAACATGTAGTTTCTCCCTTATATGGATTCAAACAGTGTAGCATACAGTCATCTGACATAACATGTAGTTTCTCCCTTACATGGATTCAAACAATGCAGCATACAGTCATCTGGCAATGCATGCAGTTTCTCTATTACATAGACTCAAACAATACAGTGTACAATTATCTGATAAGGCATGTAGTTTCTCCCTTACGTAGACACAAACAATACAGCATCAATCATCTGACAAGGCATGTAGTTTCTGCCTTACATTAACTCAAACAATACAGCGAACAGCCATCTGGCATGGCGTGTAGTTTCTCTCTTACATTAACTAAAACAATGCAGCATACAATATTCTGACATGACATGTAGTTCTCCCTTACAAAGACTCAAACAATACAGCCCTCAATCATCTGACATGACATGTAGTTTTTTCCTTACATGAATTCAAACAATGCAGCATACAATCATCTGGCATGACATGTGTTTCTTCCCTTACATAGACCCTAACAGTGCAGCCTAAACTAATCTGACAAGGCATGTACTTTCTCCCTTACATACACTCAAACAATGCAGCGTACAATCATCTGATACGGCACAAACATCTGACAAGAAATGTAGCTTCTCAGTACATACACTCAAACAATGCAACGTACAATCATCTGAATTGACATGTGGTTTCTCCCTTACAAGGACACAAACAATGCATCGTACAATCATCTGACATGGAACGAGATATTTCCCTCACTGCAACCTACAATCATCTAAAATGGCGCATGGTTTCTCCCTTACATGGACTCAATGCAACGTACAATCAGCTTACATGGCACATGGCTTCTCCCTTATTTGGACTCAACAATGCAACATACAATCCACTGACATGGCATGTGTTTTCTCAATCTCTTCATTCCGTCAACAGTATAAAATCTTTTTGATTTCTCTACTTTTTACACAACTATTCCTCATGATAAATTGAAATTTAAATTAAAGGAACTTATCAACCTACAGATATATAGATGACGTATTGTCTCTGAAAAACACAACATTTGCAGAGTATTTGGAATTCATCTGTCCACGTGAACTTGAAATAAAGGAAACAACGGAGACTGCAGCCTCCTCCTCATACTTGGATTGTTATCTCTACATTGTCAGAGGAAAGCTTATTACTAGGTGTTACGACAAATGTGATGACTTAATTTTCCCATTGTTAACTTTCCATTCCTGAGCAGTAATGTCCCTTCTGTACCAGCATACGGCATTTACGTATCACAGTTAATCCGTTATGCCAGAGCCTGTTCATATTATCAGGACTTTATGGTGCGTGGGGAAGTGCTCACTACAAAGTTGTTGAGCCAGGGGTATCAAAAAACCAAACTGGTAGCAACACTTAAGAAGTTCTATGGGAGACATCATGATCTGGTCAATCCCTACAATGTGGCTGTTTCCAGAATTGCTTCTGATGTTTTTGCCAATGACGAGCCATAAGTAGACCTCCAAAATCCCGGACATACGCTTCTACCTACATTTTCTTCATTGAGGCCTGTGGGCATGGTGGGCGAAGCTTGCTTACCAAGTAATACTTACTATCCGCGGACGCCTGATTAACCATTTATGGGGTCCATGTCTGTTGGACTGAACATTCTGATTCGTCATTCTTTTACGGATTTATGGGATTGATTATGGCTTGGGTACGATGACCACAACTACTTACACAGACTCAATGAATGCAGCGCGGATTCAGCTGATATGACATGTAGTTTCTCATTTACATTGAATCAAACAGTGAAGCGTACTATCGTCTTACATGGCATGCAGTTTCTTCTTTACATGGACTCAAACAATGTGGTTATTCCTTATACAGACATAAACAATGCAACGTACAATCATCTGACATGGAACGAGATATTTCCCTTACATGGACATAAGCACTGCAACCTACAATCATCTAAAATGGCGCATGGTTTCTCCCTTATATGGACTCAATGCAACGTACAATCAGCTTACATGGCACGTGGCTTCTCCCTTATCTGGACTCAACAATGCAACATACAATCTACTGACATGGCATATGGTTTCTTAATCTCTTCATTCCGTCAACGGTATAAAATCTTTTGATTTCTCTACTTTTTACACAACTATTCCTCATGATAAATTGAAATTTAGATTAAAGGAAATTATCAACATACAGATATATAGATGATGTCTCTGAAAAAACACAACATTTGAACTTGAAATAAAGGAAACAACGGAGACTGCAGCCTCCTCCTCATACTTGGATTGTTATCTCTACATTGACAGAGGAAAGCTTACTACTAGGCTTTACGACAAACGGGATGACTTCAATTTTCCCATTGTTAACTTTCCATTCCTGAGCAGTAATATCCCTTCTATACCAGCATACGGCCTTTACGTATCACAGTTAATCCGTTATGCCAGAGCCTGTTCATATTATCAGGACTTTATGTAGCGTGAGAAAGTGCTCACTACAAAGTTGTTGAGCCAGGGGTATAAAAAAAAACCATACTGGTAGCAACACTTAAGAAGTTCTATGGGAGATATCATGATCTAATCAATCCCTACAATGTGGCTGTTTCCAGACTTGTTTCTGGTGTTTTTGCCAATGACGAGCCGTAAGTAGACTTCCGAAATCCCGGACAATCGCTTCTACCTACATTTCCTTCATTGTGGCCTGTGGGCATGGTGGGTGAAGCTTGCTTACCAAGTAATACTTACTATCCGCGGACGTCTGATAACACCCTTTTTTCTGGGGTCCATGTCTGTTGGATTGATTCGTCATTCGTTCACGGATTTATGAGATTGATTTATGGCTTGGGTACAATGACCACAACTACTTACACAGACTCAATGAATGCAGCGCGGATTCAGCTGATATGACATGTAGTTTCTCATTTACATTGAATAAAACAAAGAAGCGTACTATCGTCTTACATGGCATGCAGTTTCTTCTTTACACGGACTCAAACAATGTGGTTATTCCTTATACAGACATAAACAATGCAACGTACAATCATCTGCCATCACATGAATGTTCTCCCTTACATGGACTCAAACAGCTTAGCGTATAATCATTTCTTCATTACATGGACTCAAGCAATGCAGCGTACAATCCTCTGATATGGAACGTGGTTTCTTCTTTACATGAACTCAATGAATGCAGAGTATAATTATCTCAGACGATATGTGGCTTTTTCCTTTCATAACATGGACTCACATAATAGTGCGTATAATCACCTGACATGGAATATAGATTTTTCCTTACATGTGCTCTTACATGGACACAAACAAGGTAGCATACAAACATCTGACAAAGCATGCGGTTTCTGCCTTACAGGGACTCAGTGCAGCAAATGGCATGCGGTTTCTCCCTCACTTAGACTCAAACAATGCAGCGTACAATAATCTGACATGGCATGCTTGTTCTCATTTGCGGAAGCTCGAACAATGCAGTGTACAATCATCTGAGATGGCATGCGGTTTCTCCCTTATAGGAATTCACTCAATGCAGCGTACAACCATCTGACATGACACGTAGTTTCTCCATTTCATGGACTCAAACAGTGCAAGGTATAATATTCTGATATGGCACATTATTTCTCTCTAAGATACATTCAAACAATGCAGTGTACAAAGATCTAGTATGGTCCACGGACTCTCCTTGCATGACACTCAAACAATGCAGCGTACAATCATCTGATATGACAAAACGTTTCTCCTTTTATGGACTCAAACAATGAAGCGTACGATCATCTGACATGGCATGTGGTTTCTGCCTTACACGGACTTAAATAATGCAGCACAAAAGCATCACATAGCATATGGTTTCTCGAGCTTCTTCAAATCTTAGTGACTTAAAATGCCGTAATAAAGCCCTTACTGCCAAACTTCTTAGGCAGGGCTAACGTTATTTTAAAATTCATAAGGCGTTTTCGAAATTTTGTTGCAGACACAGTGCCTTGGTAGAAAAATATAACGTCAGTCTGAAAACACTTCTGCAACAAGGTATATCGGAACTAGAATTTTACGGTGACTTAGTGTACAGATTTAAAAAAAAATGTGGAAAAATCTAACTTTTCGGAGCAATTCAGAAAACTAATTAACCGTTATAAAAGAATTGGCTATAGTCTGGCTATTATGCGACAGACTGCAAACCAGTCTTTGTTGATGGCTAGGCTTCACTCTTTAATTGCACGACAGCGGTTCGGGCCTCAGACTCAATGATGGCCTCTTCGTAAAACTTTAACCAGTGGGTTGAGGCTTGGCAATTTGTCTATGGCTTGTACCGCCGTGGTTCAACTATTGGTTTTCATTTACTCTGGCGTACAGTAGAATTAGCCATGAGTACTCGTCTTTGTTTATTATAGTGATTAATTTGATGTTTATGTTTTCGCTCTGATGCATTGACTGAGTTGGAAGCCTTTATGCGAACCGATTTTTTGTGTATTTCTGTATTAAGAGTAGCATCGGGACCCAGAGTGATTGGCTATCTGTAAAAGGGCTTTAAACCCCCCGGTGCTTTACTCTACTGACCGTTCTAAGTTCTAAGGCGGTGGTGCCGGTGTTAGTCTTACTCTTTGTTGCTTTGTGGTTTATTCTACGAGGCGATTTGTTTTATGTCTTACCTTGTGTTATTTTGTTCTTGTGTTTTTCTATCCTTTCAGCATTGCGATTACATCACTTTGGAAGAGAGAGCTAATGTTAGTTCCTTTCGTACGTTTGTTCGATGTATGCTTGTTTGGTTTTGTCGGTTTCCTCTTCCTCTTGGTGTCTAGGAAGGGCTGCGGTTTGTGATTAAGGCACTCCCTGGACTTTTCTCTTACTTTTTTCATTTACTCTGTCACACAGTAGAATTAGCCATGAGTACTCGTCTATGTTTATCATAGTGATTAATTTGATTTTTATGTTTTCGCTTTAATGCATTGACTGAGTTGGGAGCCTTTATGCGAACCGATTTTTTATGTATTTCTGTATTAAGAGATGCATCGGGACCCAGGTGAAGTTGGCTGGCCGTAAAAGTGCTTTAAACCGCCCCCCGCCCCACCCACCACACCCCCCCCCCCCCCCGGTGGTTTATTCTACTGACCGTTCTAAGGCGGTGGTCCCGATGTTGGTCTTACTCTTTGTTCCTTTGTGGTTTATTCTGTGAGGCGATTTGTTTTATGCCTTGCCTTGTGTTATTTTGTTCGTGTTTTTTAACTCACCTGAGCCGAAGGTTCAAGGTGAGCTATTGTGATCACTCACCGTCCGTCGTCGTCGTCGTCGTCGTCCGTATGTCCGTCCGTCCGTCCAAAATCTTTAAAAACATCTCCTCCTAAACCACTGGTTGGAATTTGACCAAACTTCACAGGAATGATCCTTGGTCGGTGCTCTTTCAAAGTTGTTCAAATGGTTCCGGTCCATTGCATATCTAGGTCACAGGAGCTAAAAATAGATTTTTTAACTAAAAACTTAAAAAATCTTCTTGCCCGAAACCACTGGACCGATTTCAATATAATGTAGCAAAAATGTTCCTTTGGTGTTTCTTCTACCAAGATTGTTCAAGCCATTTGGATTTGTCAAAAAACATGGCCGCCAGGGGGCGGGGCTTATTTTCCCTAATAATCCATATTATTTTAAAAATCTTCTTGTCAGAAGCCACTGGACCGATTTCCATATAATTTTGCAGAAATGTTCCTTCGGTGATCCTCTACCAAGATTATTCGAGCCATTTGGATTCGTCAAAAAACATGGCCACCAGGGGGCGGGGTTTATTTTCATTATATATCTATATAGAAAACTTTAAAAATCTTCTTGTCAGAAACCACTGGACCGATTTCAATATAATTTTGCAGAAATGTTCCTTTGGTGATCCTCTACCAAAATTGTTCGAGCCATTTGGATTTGTCAAAAAACTTGGCTGCCAGGGGGCGGGGCTTATTTTCCCTATATATCTATATAGAAAATTTAAAAAATCTTCTTGTCAGAAACCACTGGACCGATTGCGATATAATTTGATAGAAATGTTCCTTTGGTGATCCTCTACCAAGATTGTTCAAGCCATTTGGATTCGTCAAAAAACATGGCCGCCAATCGCGGGGCTTATTTTCCCTGTATATCTATATAGAAAACTTAAAAACTCTTCTTGTCTGAAACTACTGGACCAATTGCAATATAATTTGGCAGAAATGTTCCTTTGGTGATCCTCTACTAAGATTGTTCAAGCCATTTGGATTTGTCAAAACACATGGCCGCCAGGGGACGGGGCTTATTAGCTAACCTAAGCCAAAGGCTCAAGGTGAGCTATTGTGATCACCCACCGTCCGTCGTCGTAGGCGTCGTCCGTCTATCCGTCCACAATCTTTAAACAACATCTCCCCCTAAACCACTGATTGGAATTTGACCAAACTTCACAGGAGTGATCCTTGGTTGGTCCTCTTTCAAAGTTGTTCAAATGGTTCCGGTCCATTGCATATCTGGGTCACAGGAGCTAAAAATAGATTTTTAACTAAAAAATTTAAAAAATCTTCTTATCAGAAACCACTGGACCGAATTCAATGTAATTTTGCAGAATTGTTCCTTTGGGGGCGGGGCTTATTTTCCCTATATATCTATATAGAAAACTTTAAAAATCTTCTTGTCAGAAACCACTGGACCGATTTCAATATAATTTTGCAGAAATGTTCCTGTGGTGATCCTCTACCAAGATTGTTCAAGCCATTTGGATTCGTCAAAAAACATGGCCTTCAGGGGGCGGGGCTTATTTTCCCTATATATCTATATAGAAAACTTTAAAAATCTTCTTGTCAGAAACCACTGGACCGATTTCAATATAATTTTGCAGAAATGTTCCTTTGGTGATCCTCTATTAATATTGTTCAAGCCATTTGGATTCGTCAAAAAACACGGCTGCCAGGGGGCGAGGCTTATTTTCCGTATATTATCTATATAGAAATCTTTAAAAATCTTCTTGTCAGAAACCACTAGACCGATTTCAATATAATTTTGCAGAAATGTTCCTTTGGTGATCCTCTACCAAGATTGTTAAAGCCATTTGGATTTGTCAAAAACATGGCCGCCAGGGGGCGGGGCTTATTTTCCCTGTATATATATATAGAAAACTTTAAAAATCTTCTTGTCAGAAACCACTAGACCGATTTCAATATAATTTTGCAGAAATGTTCCTTTGGTGATCCTTTACCAAGATTGTTCAAGCCATTCGGATTCGTCAAAAAACATGGCCTCCAGGGGGCGGGGCTTATTTTCCATATATATCTATATAGAAAAATTTAATGATCTTCTTGTCAGAAACCACTGGACCGATTTCAGTATAACATTGCAGGAATGTTTCTTTTGTAACCCTCAACCAAGATTGTTCATGTCGTCATGATTCATCAAAAAACGTGGCCGCCAGGAGGCGGGGCTATATTTCCCTATATATCTATATATAGTAAACTTTAAAAATCTTCTTGTCAGAAACCACTGGACCGATTTCATTATAATTTGGCAGAAATGTTTCTTTGTTGACCCTCTACCAAGATTGATAAAGTTATCATGATTCGTCAAAAAACATGGCCGCCAGGGGATGGGGCTTATTTTCCCTCAATATCACTTGGCAGGAATGTTTCTTTGGTGACCCTCTACCAAGATTGTTCAAGCCGTCATTATTCGTCAAAAAACATGGCCGCTAGGGGGCGGGGCCTATTTTCTATATATATCTATATAGAAAAAATTTAAAATCTTCTTGTAAGAAACCGTTGGATCGAGTTCAATGTAACTTGGCAGGAATGTCGCTTTGGTGACCTTCTACCAAGATTGTTCACGACCTCATGATACGTCAAAAAACATGGCCGCCAGGGGGCGGGACTTATTTTTCGTATATATCTGTATAGAAAACTTTAAAATTCTTCTTATCAGAAACCACCTGACTGATTTCAATATTACTTGGCAGGAATGTTTCCTTAGTGACTTTCTACCAAGATTGTTCAAGCAATCATGATTCGTCAAAAACATGGCTGCTAGGGTTGGGGCTTATTTTTCCTATATATCTAAATAGAAAACTTCAAAAATCTTCTTGTCAGAAACCACTGAACCGATTTCAATATAACTTGGCAGGAATGTTCCTATGGTGACCCTCTACCAAGTTTGTTCAAGCTGTCATAATTTGTCAAAAACATGGCCATTAGGGAGTGGGGCTTATTTTCCCTATATAGCTATATAATACATTTTAAAAATCTTTTTATCAGAAACCACTGGACCGATTTCAGTGTAACTTTGCAGAATTGTTCCTTTGGTGACCCTCTTTTAAGATTCATTTCAAACTATCATGAGGCTTAAAAAAAGCATGGCCACTTGGGAGCAGGGCTATAATAAAATTTATACAAAAATGTTAGAGCAGTGAACTTGGCTGAAACTTCAGTAGTATGTATGCAAAGCTGTTTGCTCAGGTGAGTGATATAGGACCACCATGGTCCTCTTGTCTGTACTTTTAGCATTGCGATTACCTCGCTTGAGGAAAAGAAAGTTAATCTTAGTGCTTTTTGTACGTTTGTTCGATTTGCGCTTGTTTGGTTTTGTCTGTTTCCTCTTCTTCTTGGTGTCTGGGAAGGGCTGCGGTTAGTGATTGTAGCACTCGCGGAACTTTTCTTTTACCTTTTTTTTTCACTAACACGGACTCGAACAATGCAGCATTGTTCGTTCGTCTGTCATTACTGACAATGACCAATCCTAATCAACTGTGTGATGTGTTATTATTTGTGTGTTCTAAGATGGCTGATGAGACCAATCTTAGCTCTAAACTGCCTGTTGCAGATAGAACAAGAGAGGTCTGAGGAAGAAAGCTATGTTGGTGATGCCTCAGCCCTGGCTTTCCGCTGTGCATATTTCTGCTCGGCTTCGCTGATTGTTTTTGCTTCGTATTCACCAGCACCCCTTCTTATGAGGCCTCGCCACTTTGTTCGATCCTGTGCAATCTGTTCCCAAGACTCTGTTGGTATGTTGAAGTCTTTAAGGGAGGCTTTGAGGGTGTCCTTGTGTCGCTTCTTCAGACCACCATGGGAGCGTTTTCGAACGTAGTTCTCCATAATGGATTTTCTTTGGCAAACGTTCATCAGGCATTCTGGTAACATGGCCTGTCCATCTTAACTGTGCCAATTTCAGAAGAGTATGTACACTCTGCATCCCTACCTTTTTCAGGACATCTGTGTCTGGAATCCTGTCTTGCCACTTGATCTTTAGAAGTTTTCTAAGACAGCTTGTATGGAAATGTTTCAGTCTTTTGGCATGCTGTTGATAAACTGTCCAAGTTTCGCATGCGTATAATAGTGTTGGCAGCACCACCGATCTGTATACTTTCAGCTTTGTGTCAAGTCTGATTCCACTTCGGTCCCAAATACTTCCACGTAGCCGGCCAAATGCTGCACTAGCTTTGGTAATCCTAGCATTGACCATCATCAATGTGCACAACTCTAGACAATGTGCTTCCAAGGTAGGTGAACTTGTCTACCACTTGCAGTCGTTGAACTTTCACTGTGATGGTAGACTCCTTGAAAGGCTTTCCAGGTGCTGGCTGATATACTATCTCAGTCTTTTTGATGCTGATTGTGAGATCATAGCAGCATACAATCATCTTATACCGCATGTAGTTTCTCCCTTACACTGACACAAACAATAAAGTGTACAGTCATCTGACAAGGCATGCAGTTTCTCCCTACATACGCTCAAACAATGCAGCGTTCAATTATCTGACATGGCATGTAGTTTCACCCTTAGATGGACACAAACAATGCAGCGTTCAATTATCTGACATAGCATGTGGTTTCTCTCTTTCTTGGATTCTAACAATGCAATGTACAATCAACTGAAATAACACGTTGTTCCTTTCTTACATGGACTAAAATAATACAGTTCTTCCCTTTCCTGGACTCATAGAATGCGGCGTAAAATCATCTGACATGGCCTAGGGTTTCTCTCCTACACAGACTCAAACAATGCAGCGTACAATCATCTGACATAATAGGTAATTTTTCTCTTACATGGACTCAAACAATGCAACGTACAATCGTCTGAAAAGACACGTGGTTTCTTTCTAACATGAACTAAAACAATACCGTTTTCTCTCTTTCTTGGACTCAAAGAATGTGGCGTAAAATCATCTGACATGGCATATGGTTTCTCTCCTACACGGAATCAAACAATGCAGCGTACAGTTATACGACATAACATGTAATTTCTCTCTTACATAGACTCAAACAATGAAGAATATCATCATCTGACATGGCATGTAGTTTCTTACATGGACTCAAAAATGCAGTGTACGATCATCTGACGTGACATGTGGTTTCCCAGTTACACTGAACACAAACAATGCAACGTACAATCACCTGACATGACGCATGGATTCTCTTACATGGACGCAAACAATGCAGTGCACAATCATCTGACATGGCACATAGTTTCTCCCGTACATGGACTCAAACAATGCAGCGTACAATCATCTGACATGGCACATAGTTTCTCCCGTACATGGACTCAAACAATGCAGCGCACAGTTATCTGACATGGCACATAGTTTCTCCCGTACATGGACTCAAATGCAGCGTACAATCATCTGACATGGCAAATAGTTTCTCCCGTACATGTACTCAAACAATGCAGCGTACAATCATCTGACATGGCTCATAGTTTCGCCTGTACATGGACTCAAACAATGCAGCATGCAATCATCTGACATGGCACATAGTATCTCCCGTACATGGACTCAAACAATGCAGCGTACAAGCATCTGACATGACATTTTGTTTCTCCTTTACACGGACTCAAACAATGTAGCGTACAGCTATATGACATGGCGTGTGGTTTTTCGCTTTCATGAACTCAGACAATGCAGCGTACAAATGTCATCTGACATGACATTAGGTTTAACTTTACATGGACTTAAATAATGATGCGTCAAATCAACTGACAAAGCCTGTCGCTTCTCAATAACATGGACTCAAACAATGTAGCGTCCAATCATCTGCCATGACAAGTGGTTTCTACCTTACATGAACACAAACAATCAGCGTACACTCATCTGACAAAGCATGCTGTTTCTCCCGTACACTCATCTAACAAGGCATGTTGTTTCTCCCTTACATGTACTTAAACAATACAACGTAAAATTATGCGACTTTGCATGCGGTTTCTCCCTTACATGGACTCATACAATGCAACATACAATCATCTGACATTGCTGGCAGTTTCTCCCTTAAGTGGATTACAAACATGCAGTGTATAATGATCTGACATGGCACGTAGTTTCTCCCTTACATACTCAAACAATGCAAAGTACAATAATCTGAAATGGCATGTGATTACTCCTTTACATGGGCTCAAACACATCAGGGTGCAACCATCTGATATGGTATGTGGTTTCTGCCATACCTGGACTCAAATGATGGAGCGTACAATCACCTGTTATGAGATGTGGTTTCTCCCTTACATGGACTGAAACATTGCAGCGCACAATCATCTTTCATTGCATGTACTTTGTCCCTTACATGGACTCAAGCAATATAGTGTACACTCATCTGATAAGGTTACAACTTTGGTTGGACTCAAACAATGCAGAGTACACATTTGATTTCTCCCTCGCATGGACTAAAACAATGCAGAGTACATTCATCTGACATCGCGTTTGATTTCTCCAGTACATGGACTCACACAATGCTGTGAACAATCAGCCGACAAACCATGTGGTTTCTCCCTAACGTGGACTCAAATAATGCGGGGTAAAATCCGTTGACATGACATGAGGTTTTTCCCTTACATGGGCTCAAATAATGCAGCGTTCAGTCATCCGATATGACATGCGGTTTCTCTCGTAAGTTGGTTCAAGCAATGCAGTGTAGAATCATCTGACATGGCATGAGGTTTTCCCATATATGGATTCAAACAATGGAGCGGAGAATCATCTGATATGGCATATGGTTTTACCCCTACCATGGACAAACAATGCAGCTTACAGTCATCTGACATGGCACGTGTTTTCTCCCTGTCATAGACTCAAATCTTTCAGCGTACAATCATAATCATATTACATTGCATGTGTTTTTCCCTTACATGGACTCAAACAATGCAGCTTATACAATCATCTACATGGCATGTGCTTTCTCCCTTACATAGACAAACAAAACAGCTAACAAGCATCTGACATGACATGTTGTTTCATCCGTAGATGGACTCAAGCAATCCAGAGTATAATTATCTGACATGGCATGCGGTTTCTCCCTTACATAGAATCAAGCAGTGTAGCGTAAAATTATCTGACATGGCATGAGGTTTTCCAGTATATGGATTCAAACAATGCAGCTTAAAATCATCTGACAATGACATGATTTTTTTCCCGTATATGGACGCAAACAATGCAGCGCACAATCATCTGACATGGCACGTAGTTTCTCTCTTACATGGACTCAAACTTTGCAGCACACAGTCATATTACACTGCAGGCAACCCTTTTCTCTACTGTAGCTGGTGTTGTGCCGTGTGGCGGCCGTAAAAAACGTCTCCCCGTACATCATAGTGCAGGTTATATTTTATTTCCTTTGGGATCATTGAGTCTGTCCTGGTTATTTTGAAAATTGGATACCGCTTAAACCGGCGCTGAGTGGGGGGGGGGGGGGGGGGAGGGGGGGAGAGTGGGGGGGCGTTTGCAGCCTCGCAAACTACAGTGTTGCATATGAAGAGACTCAATCAAACCATGTCTCCGATTTTCGTGATTTTTTGTGTTATTTGTTTCTAAAGGCAATCTTTTTTGACTTTTATTATTCTCCCTTACATGGACTCAAACAATGCAGCTTACAGTAATCTGAAATAGCATGTGGTTTCTCCCTTACATGGACAATCAATGCAGTTTACAATCATCTGACATGACCTAATGTTTCTCCCATACATGGACTCAAGCAATACAGTGTACAATCATCTGACATGGCTATAGTTTCTCCTTTACATAGACAGGTGCGACTCTGCCTTTCGTGATATTCTTGTATATAATGCTTATACATGTTTTATATATTATTTATTAAGTAATTTAGAACATATGGTCCACATCATATCTATCACAGACTTGGGCAATACAGAGAAACTGCCAATACAACTGAACAACTGAAACTGGGTCAATACGGATCGGCCAATATCGATTAGTTCATATCCAATACTAATGGAAATGACGTAATTGATATCGGCTGAGCCGTATTGGCCGAGATTTTCTGTATTTACTTCAATTTGTGACTGATAAAGTTTAAAATTTGAACTCATATTAAATATAGAAAATTTAATTAATATATTTGTCATTAATCTAGAATTTCATACTGGACAAGTTATAGGTCTGAGGTCTGCTGTATTGGCCAGAGGCTTCGGCCTATGGTCAATAAAGCTAGCCTCTGACCCATAACTGGGCCAATACGAATTTACTTGATTTACTTGATCAATAAGACTGTAGTATTGTTATTTCAAGCACAAAACAACACTGACGCCAAGTCTGATGGTATGTGTACAGTGATCATTGTTGACACGTCCAGTAGTATGACAGATGGTCCTATGGTAGAGACCGGCCAATTCCTGATGGAGTTTATCAATGGTAAAATATCGAGGCGCTTCTAATGGTCCATAACATATGTTGTCTTCATCACGAAAACACACCTATATAATGTGATCCCATTAAACCCCGCTTTTATAAAACTGGGGTTTACAGGGTATACATTATTTATCTTATTTCTGCTCAAAAACATATATTGTGGGTACTTGTTAGAACCGCCTTGCTGAGGCGGTTCTAACAAGCACCAACAATCTATGTTTTGAGCAGAAATTTGAAAAATATCAGTGTTTAATATCTGAAAATTTTCAGTTTTTGGAGGTGAAATTTTATATATATTTGAATAGGCGTGTTTTTGTAATGGTACAGAAGTAAAAAAAAACAAACAAACATAACATATGTACCTTATATTCCTTTTATTTAGAGCTATGTATTCAGTATACACCAGTCATATATATCAACTGCCACCATCCCCACCCACGGGGAATAGCGGGGACAACGACCTTCCCAAGAATCACAGCCCTGCTAAATATGCTGCATTACGGGGGCGACTGGATAGTAAAAGCCCAGCTTATTTTCCCTCAACACCCGCCCCCCACCCCCCCCCCCCCCATCACGCCCCCATCGGGTACAAACAAAAGCGAGAATTGAGTAAATACTAAATCTAAGTAGTCCCCGCTATTTTGGCGCGAATCACAACCCGGGTACCTTACCGGAACTGCGGGGGGCATTCAAAAGGCACATTAGCCCGGCCATCGCCCACCTTTCTCCGTGGGTGTGGGGTGGGGGCAGTGGACACAAATAAATGGTGCATAACATGTTTCATTTTCGAGCAGCAAAAGCCAACATTTCCCATATATAAACAAAGATAAGCACATTTTCTTTTGATCGGCAAAGCCCAACATAGCTAATGTTCTGATCTCCCATTTGGGAACAGCAAAGACCAAGAATATTCTATGTTAACAGTAGCTATAACCACATTTCCCATATGTGAACAGCATAAACAAATAAGCTGCCACGTCAGAAAACGTACCTTTGGACATGTGCACTCAGCGAAGGTTCAGATCAGTCAGCACATCTGGGCAGTCTGGTCAGACTTTTCACTGGGCTCACTTTGGATAGCCAAGGATGCAAGGCTTTATTCGTGCGGACAACAAAGACACTGATCAGACTGCGCGGATGCGCAGGTTTATTTAAGTCTTCGTATGGCGCAAATGTCAGAAAGTACATTTATTTGCGTTGCGGCTCAAATATTTCGCTTGCATAAACATACTAATGTTTCCCAGTTGACAACAGAACTGCAAATAGGAGAATCCTTCCATTCCAAATGCGAACAACAACGTCTACCTCTTTAAAACATCCAAAACAGCAAATGTGAACATTCCCCATGCACGAACAGAAAGATGAACATTTTTCAAATGCCATATGCAAATAGAAAATACTAACTTTTACCATATGTGACTGGCATAGAGCACCGTTTCCTATAATTTTGCGTTTTTCAAATGTTAACATTTCCCATGTTCGATAAAAAAAGACCAATACAGTGCGTATGGGAACAGATGTGACCAACATTTCCCATAAAAAGACAGTAAATACTAACATTTGCAAATTGCTGAGTTCAAAGATTCCTATATGCAAACAGGTAAGATCAGCCTTCACTTTGTGCGAACTGAAGATATTGAAACAAAATGGATTATAAGAATCTATCATAGTTGTAAGGAAAAGATTGAAAAATCCGTCCCGAGGGTCACTGTCTGGTATCAGGAGGCTGTCCGAGTGTTGCCACACTGTGATCCGGAGGGACGAATTTTTCTGTCTGCCCCTCATACCCATGATGAATTCGTTTTCTTGTATACCTTTCATTTTTGAAAGAATAATTTTTAATAATGCAGTCACTTACTAATAGATGATATTACTGTGACGATTAGTGACGTCATTACGTTTAGTGACGTCAACCTTAACGATGGCGTTCTTGACGTAAGAATTCTCGATTTTATCTCATCGCTGATAGAATAATCTGGGTTGGATAAGAATTACTATCAGAAGATAAAATCCAGGATTTCCTTATCTTGTGTGCAAGAAATATATTTCCCACATAAAAAAAAACAAACAAAAAAAAACTGGTAGGACCCCCATTTCTGTTGTGCGAACAGGAGATACATATATTTTCCATATCGAAAATAGGTAAGATCACCAGAGACGCTGGACAGACATATATTTCCCGTATAGAAACAGGTAAGACCATCATTTCTGTTGTGCGAACAGAAGATACATACATGTATATTTTCCCGGTACATATATTTCCCATATAAAAACAGGTAGAACCGCAATTTCCGTTGTACGACCTGGAAAGACATATATTCCCATACAAAACAAGTAGGACCACCATTTCAGTTGTGCGAACAGAAGAGGCATATGTTTCCCGTATAAAACAGGTAAGACCACTTCTGTTGTGCGACAAAAGAGACATATATTTTCCGTATAAAACAGGTAGGACTACCATTTCTGTTGTGCGAACTGGAGAGACATTTATTTCCCGTATAAAAACAGGTAAGACCAGCATTTCTATCGTGCGAACAGAAGAGATGTATACTTCTCGTATAAAAACAGGTAGGACCACCATTTCTGCCGTGCGAACTGGAGAGACATATATTTCCCAGATAAAAATAGGTAAGACCAGCATTTCCGTTGTGCGAACTGGAGAGACTGTATTTCCCGTATAAAAACAGGTAAGATTATCATTTCCGTTGTGCGAACTGGAGAGCCATATATTTCCCGCATAAAAACAGGTAAGACCATCGTTTTCGTTGTGCTTGTTGGGTGCTTGTTGGAGAGACATATATGAAATATTACACACGTCGCTGTCCGTAAAAAATGGTCATTCGTCTTACCTGACACTGTTGCGACCTGTCCAATGAAAAGCCAATTAGCGGTTTATTCGTATCGCCCAGATTCAGTTGGGCGTGTCTGGGTTTTTGTCCATCTTATTTTTGCAAATCAATAATTATAACAGATTTTAAATTCTTTATATATCTAGGATAATATCAGGCATTTTATAACTCAAAATTCATTATAATCTTTAATGAAGGCACAGAAAATACTAGAATGTCTAGAAAATACGCTCTCTGACAGAATCAGAATCAGATTATTTACTGGGGAATTGTCCAGTGATGTTCATTTACCAGGAAACCTGACATTGGTTTTTGTGTAAACGTGCAGCTGTCAGACCTCGCGGTTGATTTAGCTAGATTGTATGACCACCGTTGCCGTTGTGTGAACAGAAAATAATGTTTCCCCTATACAAACCGGTAAAACCACCATTTATGTTGTGCTAACGGAATGGGCATATTATAGTTTCAATATAAAACAGATAAGACCGCCATTTCTATTGTGCGAACAGGAGCTACATACATTTCCCATATAAAAACAGGTAAAAGAACCATTTGCGTTGTACAAATAGAAGATACATATATTTCTTGCATAAAACAGGTAAGAGCACCTTTTCTGTTGTGCGAATATATGTGTCCTGGATACAAACAGGTAAGATCTCAATTTGTGTTGTGCGAACAGAATGGACAAATATTTCCCATATAGAAACAGGTAAGACCACCATTTCCTAGTGCGAACGAAACGGACATATATTTCCAATATAAGAACAGGTAAGACCTTCATATTCTATTGTGCGAACTGTAGATGCATATATATTTCCATTGTAAAAATAGGAAAGACCACCTTTTGCGTTGTGCGAACAGAAATAGATATATTTCCCATATAAAAACAGTTAAGAACACCGTTGCCGTTGTGCGAGCAGAAAATACAAACGTTTTCCGTATACATTGGATAAAACCACCATTTGCGTTGTGCGAACTGAATGTTCATTTATTTCCCTTATAAAACAGGTAAGACCACCATTTTTATTGTGCCAACAAAATAGACATATATTTTCCATATAAAAGCGGGTGGAACCACTACTTTTATTGTGCAAACATAAGGTATAAAACAGGTAAGACCACCATTTCTGTTGTGCGAACGAAATAGACATATATTTCCCATATAAAATCAGGTATAGCCACCACTTCTATTGTGCAAACAGGATACATATATTTCTTATATAAAAACAGTGAATACCACGATTTGCGTTGTGCGAACTGAATATGCATGTATTTCCCTTATAAATCAGGTAAGACCACCATTTCTATTGTGCGAACGAAATGGACATATATTTTCCATATAAAAGCGGGTAGAACCACCACTTCTGTTGTGCAAACATGAGGCACATATATTTCCCATATAAAACAGTGAATACCATTTGCTTTGTGCGAACAGAAGATCTGTACACTTCCAATACAAAACAGGAGAACCATCATTGCCGTTGTGCAAACAGAAGATACATATATTCCCCATATAAAACCAGGCAAGGGCACCATTTTCATTGTGCGAACAGAAGATACATATAGTTCCTATATAAAACAGGTAAGACCACCATTGCTATTGTTCTAACAGAAAATACATGTAGGCTAGCTTACCGGGAGCCCAACCCTCGCCCGCAGCTTCCAAAGTAGTAAAAACATACGTTTATTCAGTCCGACTGGAGGTCTTCTAACCCATCCATGAATCATTATGGGCAACAAATAAATCACAAATAAAGCCCACAACGAAGCAAAGATGAGGACCAGAAACAACGTGTTGAGACGTATGGAGATCCATATAAAACGTGCATTTCTGTTGTGCGAACATGAGATACGTATATTTCCCATATAAAAACAGGTAAGACCACCATTTCCGTTATGTGAACAGAATGGACATACGTTTTCCATATGAAACAACAGGTAAGACCACCATTTCCTTTGTGCGAACAGGAGAAATACGAATATATTTCCCACATACAAACAGTTAAGACCACCGATTCTGTTGTACGAACAGAATGGACATGTATTTTCCATATACAACAAGTAAGACCACCATGTTCTTAGTGTGAACAGATTGGACATATGTTTTCCATATTTAAACAGGTCAGACCACTGCTCCGATTTGCGGACAGTTGATACATATGCAAACAGATAAGACCACAATTTCCGTTGTGCGAACAGAATGGACGTATATTCCCATACGCAAACAGATAAGACCACAATTTCCGTTGTGCAAATAGACCGGGCATTACAATGTAATTTTCCGTATAGAGACAGGATAAATCACCATTTCTGTTGTACGAACAGGAGGTACGTATATTTCCCATATAAAAACAGTTCCGTTTGGCGAAAAGAATAGACATATATTTTCCCTATATAAAAACAGGTAATACCACTATTTCCTTTGTGCGAACTGGAGAGACTTGTATTGCCCATATAAAAACAGATAAGACACCATTCCTTTATGCAAACTGGAGAGACCTATATTTTCCATATTGAAATACGTAAAAGCATATCTGTTTCGCAAACAGGGTATACATATATTTCCGTGATGGAAACAGCAGAAAATAACCTTTCCAGTTTTCCCATTTGCGATCAGCAAAGACCAGCGATTCCCAGCATGCGTGTCAACTGTAAAGAATCCAGCTAGTTTGGGAATAAAATTGCATAGGAATAATGTTTTCGGTCAGAGCTGGTCGCTACAAATTGAAACTCAAGAAATGCCTTTATTGTTCAAAGGAGCAACGAAACTCCTGACAAGACAAATATGAGATTTTTTTCTGTTTTTCCTCGGCGAGTTCCAAGTATTATTTATTTACAGGTGTTGAAGCGAATAAGTCTCAGAAAAATCTTCATGAGAACGTAGCTCTTATTACAGTCGGGCAGGAGTCAGACGTAGTCCAACATCTTACCACTAACTACCAGCGAATTAGGGAAGCTATGGGTAGGTACCGAATTATTCCTTTCTATGTCCACAGCTCGTAATGTTCTTATAATAGCACTAATCAGCACTGACATAATAGAGTAGGACAAACAAAACCATTTCCATATATGGTCACTATAAGTTCTTTCTTTGTCATGCTGTTTCAATGACCATCACTGTTACACATGAGTAGTTCATTCACTAGCAACCTTGTGATTGCTATAGTGTAAAGGTTTATTTGTCCTACTGTTGTATGTCATTAATCTTTTTATAGCCATTTTATATATGTGTTGATGAGGGCTGTTGGGCTGCGCCATGCAAAAACGTGTCTTTTGGCATATGAGGACAGCGAATTTCCATATCAACCCGCGCATCCGCGTAGTCTGACCAGGGCTTTCACTGTTCGCTATTTGAAATATTATATAATGTATCAATGGAGGCAAAATGCCCTGATGAGACTTTGTTCATGTGCATGATGATTCTTAATGAATCTGATGAATCTGATTTTACGCGTGTTCGAAGATATATTTTCGCTTTATGTAGCCCATATAGTCAACGTTAGAAGTTGTTTGAATGTGCATTTTCAAAGAGAAACAATCACATTATAAGGTTCACGCGATATTTAAGCACTTCTGCAAGGAAACTATATTAACCCAAAATATACGGAGAGCAGAACCGTGGCACCGGTGCAATGAGAGACCGCAATATTTATTTCTGTTGTCTCCGTTGGTCTGATTTTTGTGCCGCCTGCGTAGCATAGCAGACACACAGGGATCATGTATCCGTCCGCGTCGTCGTCGTCGTTGTGGGTGTCGTCGTCACACTTTTCTTGTCCATTCAATAACGTTTGGAGGGATGCATTGATTTCATTCGAAGTCTGCAGAAGTTTATATCATTGTAAAATACAAGTCAAGTTCAATGTTGGTTTTCATCCGCAAAATTTTGGCTGCACTATGGCCTCTTTTCGACCTTTTTTCGTTGTTGGGTTAAAATACTGATTTCCGTTCAAGACGTTTTGAACGGATGCATTGATTTCAAACGGTATATCATTGTAAAATACAGGCCAAGCTCGATATTGGTAATCATCCGATGTTTACATTTAATAACTTCTACAGGGATGCGGTGATTTCATTAGAAGTTTGCAGACCTGTATTTTACAATGATATAGCTCCTATAGTTTGATATTGGTGATCATCCGCAAAATATTGGCCAAGATATGACCCTTTTTGACTTCGGTTTTGTTATATACTGTCTATACTGTTTTTCGATTGCCCCTGAATCCATGCAAAAATAACACAAGATGTCTGAAAATCAGTTAGGAGTACAGGATATCGAAGTATTCAGCAGGACAATGGGTAATTGATAAAATCAAGACATAGCAGTGAGAGGTCGCCTATAGGGATAGGAGCGATTATTAGGACAAATATAGTGTTATTTTTTTCTTTCTTCATATAAAATGGTTGGCGCTTTAAGCAAGCGACCCATTCGATTCTCGGAATTCTAGTTAAATGTAAATTTTTCCACATCCATATAAAATGTTAATTAACATTATATACTTTTTGCACAGAAAATGTTTCTTTTTTACCTTTTTTCTCAATATTTTGGAAGCTTTTCACGCATATGACCCATTCAAATTAGATTTCTCAAAAAAAAAAACAAAAAAAAACAGTTTCTCTTTCTGGAGATGGTTATGATAAAAGTAGAGGGATTCAATTAACACGGCCTTCTTGTTAACGGGGTGCACTCAGGGGAGTTAACTGACTGCTATCGCCCGCTCATGATCATTCAAGATCCAGCAGTTCATGGGTATTTTTCATATCAAATTCACGCATACAGGTGTAACCTGTCAGCAGCGTTACTTTGAACAATGGAACGAATTTCAGCCAGGGCACAGCATTTACCTAGAATATTGTATGTGCACCCAGCGAAGACAGATTAACCTATGCATCCGTTTTGTATCCTTGGCTATTCACAGAGCACCCTGCAAAGACTCTGGCCAGATTGCGAGGATGCTTGGCGCACATGCAGTCTTGTAGAAAACGCTTTGACGTGGCCCATATTGTAATAGATCATCTTGCAGGGCCGGATCCACGTTAAATAGGGTGTTTAAACTTTCTGAGGTGGGCGTGGTGTCGATTTTAAATCAGTTGGTCAAATAACCATATTTACTTACACTGTGTATTCGGACATACAGGCATGAGCAAAACAGATGCTAGCATTGTGGCAATCTTCTTCAATGGTTGCCCACTTTGCTTTCTGTTTTCTTCAGATGTAATGTTTTAATGTTTTGAGCTGCATCAAGAGATAAGAAGAGCATAAGGGAGAGTAAAACTGGTTTAACACCCTAGTAGTGTTTTTTTTGTATTGACTGTTCAAAGGCAGTTCCTGTTTTGCAGTATTTATATTTATTTGTCTAATTGATAAGTCTACTGTCTACATTTGGGTGTGTTGTATTTCGTATTAAGAGTTTTAAAGTGCGCATGTTCATGTCTCGTCTTCTTTATTGGTTCGGGATGGATGTGTAGATTGATTGTGGCTTTTGTCATCTGTTCCACAGTTAACTCCAGATTATACAGGAGAAATGGGTCATGTACCGAATTAATCAAAGTTTTGTGTCAGTATCCAATAGCAGTCCAAGTATATACCTTATCCAGCTAGTAATTGAGGAAATATACATCTTCAAAAAACTCAAGATAAACATTTAGAATTATAAAGTCATTTAAGTCCATGACTTTGACCTCAAGATGACTGAGGCAGCAGAACTCGCAACGAATAAAACACTGGACTAGAATCTAACAAAAAAAAATATCAACTAATTCCTTTCAGCCATTAAGGAGATATAGATTTTTAACAAACGTTTACATAAAACGTTATCAAAAAAAAATCCAAGTTCATGCCTTGACCTTAAGCCATGATCAGAGGTAAAAGTTGTTTTATAAACAACTTTGGGCCAATATATATCATTATCCAAATCATTAACTGTGTCAAACAAAGGGTTTGAACAATATGGGTTCTCAAATCTTCAATTTTAAAACGCAATCATTTTTGGATGCTGTCGCCGACGTCAACGTCGACGACAAAGACATTGCCGACACTGATGCTATTGCAATAAGTCTTATGCTTTCGTACATATGAAGCTTAAAAGATGGGCTACTGAATGAAAAATCAATATTTCTATAATTATAAGTGTTGGATGGTAACAGACCTGTCATTTATCTTAATACTTACATGTAAAAGGCAATTATTATATTTCTTAATAGATACCATATAAAATTGTAAGTTTTAATCAAATTGTAAGATTTTCTGTAAAAAAAAAGATGTTTTAAAATACTTGTTTGTTTATTATCGAGTCAGGTTATAATTTTCAGAATATATATAGATAAAATTCTTCGAAAGTCAAAAAATTGATTCCCTATGCTTTGTGGTGTTGCAATACAGAAAATACTCATTTTATTATTAAAAACAACAGATTTGACCCAAAATATAATTAGAATATTAACTTCAAAGCCCGGATTTTTTGTAATTTACTCTGGCCGTGGATGAAAATATTAACACCATAAAACACACGGCATGAAAACTCCTATTAATTTGTTAAAACTAATTAAATAAGTGATTTTTGTTAAAAATGTTTTCTCCCTACAAAATATACGAATTTTACTTCTGACTAGCACAGATGCTTTTATCGTGATTCATATTGACTAGCATACCTTAAATCTATTCGGAAACTCGGCATAAGCTTCCAGAAATTCAGGAGTTTTATTAAAACTATCAATATTTTACCCCAAAGTGACTACTCACATTTTTGCTTGAATGCACAGTCTGATTTCAGTATCACCATATTTTGCTCTTTCGATTGGAGGGTAAACCCACTTTTTAGAGTGAATTCGCTCAAGTGGTGTTCCGACTAGTATGCATGTTGCCCTTGTGTCTGTTGTGTATATTTCTTGTTGTTTATTACATATTTTATCATCTGATCAGTTCGTACCTTTTTTATGCAGATACTTTGAATTTCGAAGGACCGAACCCTCTGTCTATGGGGTTTTTATTCGTTCAAGCAGTGCTCTCTGGCCACACAAACGGTAAGTATCATTTATTTGTAAGTATGATTTAACGCTAAGCACTCTGGGTAAAACAATCAGCAGACGACAATTTGATTTCTCATCATTCCCAGAAAATAAGCTTTGACATTTCATGCAAATTGTCCCCTGTAGTGTCAATTTGCATTAAATGTCATATCCTATTTTCTGTATTGCTTAAGGTCCAAATCTAAAAGGATCTCAGCTAACAAATTGTCTTGAAGAAAACAAAAGGAACAACACAACTAAATGGTCTGTTCACGTAGCGCTGTAAGTCATTTATACAATTAAAGCCAGGGTTGAACGAATGCTTATAAATAGCAAGTATTAAATGATGATTAGCTATCGAGTGTCGAGATTGCCTGAAAGTACATGTGGATGACAATCACGGACTTATGAATTCTGCGGAATTTCATAATTTTGAATATTTCCGTGCAGTCAAACAACTGAGTCAATGCTACGTATATGGAACTTTTTAGAGATGTTGGCGCCTATCTTCTTCTACAACGTTTATCTTGGACAGACATCACGAAGACTTAAACGAGTATTTAAAAAGTTATCGCGAACATTCAATGTGAAAAAAGATAAATTAGTTGTTTTTCTATGTATTTGTTTCCTGTTTTTAATCACACTCCCTGAAAATAGAATGCATCTATTTTCTGGCCATTCGGGTCTGTTGGTCTCAAACATTATTTTTGAAAAACGAGTCCGCTCAAAGCTGCTAGGGGACATGAAGGATGTTGCATGAAGAATGTTACCTTCGGCTCAAGTGAGATAAAATGCAACATTCTTCATATAATTTTGTCCGGCGTCAATCGTCCAAAGTCTTCAAACGGCATCTCCTCTGAAGCTATTGGATCATTTTATCATTTTTATCACTTTTCGTATGGCACGTCCTTCGATCGGAGAGGCAAACATTTCTTCAAACGCTTATACTCCATCGATCAAGACCGCCGCCATGCCCATATATGATAAAATTCAACTTCTCCAGAACCAATAGAGCTTTGAAAATGAATTGTTGTATATGGTACCAGGAATGCGACGTCTACCAAACTTTTTCGAAAGGTGATCCTAGGTTAATCGTTTTACGTTAGTGCCAATAGTTTCCCTATACAATTGTATAGGGAAAATGTTGAAAAGTCAGTTTTTGATAATGTGTTCCAGAATAATGGTTGAAAGTTTCAGTGTATGATAATGGTTGTAAACCCCTACAGTTACAATCAAAGCATTGTCGTCAGGGTTTTCTGCCTTTGTCTCTGGGCTAGGTACATGTATAAAATCATGCAAGCTTTGAACAACCTCTCTGAATTTGCTTTGAAAAAAGCATTACTTTTCATGTTGTACCTTCTGTTGTAGAGATTTTGAGATTTTCAAATTGTTCAAATGGCCACGCTCTGTTGACCCAAATGGCCCTCTTTCATCCCTGCAGACAATATTGGTACATTTGCAAACAGCCTTCTTATCAGTCAGGACCTACTTTGTTTACCATTTTGGTATTGGTTACTGACTAAAAAGCCTTTTTTTGCAACGATGAATGTGTCCTTATTAATGGATGGAAGAGCCCATTTAAGATATTAAAAAGAGTTACAATTACAATTCATCTATCCCTGATCCAGGAAAGTCCTGAGAAGGACTAGTGATATATGGAATCGGGGACTGAATGTCTATCAAATTTTTTCAAATGTTGATTAGAGATTGACCTTTGATCCTTTTACGAGGAGATAAATTATGTTTCCCTGCACATTTGTGTTTTGTGTGTGTGTGTGTGTGTGTGTGTGTGTGTGTGTGTGTGTGTGTGTGTGTGTGTGTGTGTACGGGGGTGGTGGGAGAGGGGTGGGGGAGTGGAGGGGGATGGCAAATGTTGGAAAGTCATTTTTTTCAAAAGTATTAAAAACTAATTGTTGACACTAAAATATATGATTGTATTAAAATATCTGCGATCCGCTTATGATAGAACGAAGTATGGTCATATTAAAAAAATACATCTGAAAAAATTCTTTTCAAAATTCACCATTTGCAGAAGCTTGTATCGAGGGCGGATCCCGGATGATCCCTGATTTGATCAAATTACCGTACTTACTCTAAGTATTCGGACTGACAGGTCTGAGCAAGCAGTAGAGACCCAGATCAGACGCCGCAGAACGAGGTGTCTGATCAGGTTTTACACTGTTTGCCACACTCCAGTAAGGTTACACATATTCATAGTTAGCAAAATAGACCTTTTCAAGAGAAGTATAGGTTGAGTAAGTTGTGTGAATGCTTAGGGTTAATACGGTATATATATATATATATATATATATATATATATATATATATATATATATATATATGTGTGTGTGTGTGTGTGTGTGTGTGTGTGTGTGTGTGTGTGTGTGTGTGTGTTAAGACTTAATCATTAACAGTGAAAAAAACGTTCCATATACGCTGTCGCATGCCCTAATCAATAACAGTGAAAAAAAAACGTTCCATATAGGCTGTCGCATGCCCTGACTAAGGAACGATGATTCCCTGTACTGGTCGCCCTTGATGAGAAATATTCAAGTCGGCGTATATCCATTTCGGTGTAAGGTTATGAGCACTGTATACATTGCGTTTATGGGCACAATGGTGTTGACAGGAAAGATAAGCTTTTTACTTTTTTGCACGTTGTGTTTACGCGTTATGTTTGCATTTCACATATTTCCAAACACGATCAGTTATCAGTTTGCAGCGGGCTAGATAACATGGGCCTGAAAAGGGCATAATCTGTTTTCCAACTATTTCAACTCATGTAACTTTTATTTGTAAAATTTACATCTTTGTTTCCTTTTTTTAAAATAGAAATCTTCTACCTCTGAAGAAGACGAAAGGCCTCAGGTAAACAAATTATTTGCCCTGTTAATGATTAACTCTCAACATGTAGTTTAATGCCTATCATTTCAGCATCCTTTCTGGATCTAGTGCTACCAAAAAGATTTTTGTTAGATGTTATGCTCCTTCTCCCAACTTATTAACTTGTTTTCCAGGTGGTATGTCTAGTGTGAACGGTCACTTCATCCGACCAAGAATAATTTTGATTTCAACTGGGTTTGTGTCCGGTAATGCGGTAGGACAGTGGGGACAACAAAATGAAGCAGTATGTATAAAGTATTAACAACAGGCAAACAATAGATGGACAGTGTGTGAACAGCAAGTCTGTAGGTGAATTGCAATGAGCGAACAATAGGCGAATAGCAAAGTACAAAGAGATTGGAATTAGATAAACAGTAGATAAACAGTAAATCATCAGCTGAACAACATTAGGCGAACAATAGGTGAAAAGCAAATTAATAGGTTAATAACAATAGGCAAACTATTGGTGGATACCAAAGAAAGGGTAAGAGAAAAGTCCAAGGAGTGCCACAATCACAAACCACAGCCCTTCCCAGACACCAAGAGGAAGAGGAAACAGACAAAACCAAACAAGCACAAATCAAACAAATGTACAAAAAACAACACGACTAGCTCTCTCTTCCCCAAGCGAGGTAATCGCAATGTTAATAGGTAATCGCAATGCTAAAATGACTGAAAATACAAGAACGAAATAACACAAGACAAGATAAAAAAATCGCCTCGTAGAATAAACCACAAACAACAAAGAGTAAGACCAACACCGGGACCACCTCATTAGAACGGTCAATAGAATAAACCACCGGGGGTTTAAAGCACTTTTACGGCCAGCCAACTTCACCCTGGGTCCCGATGGTGACTCTTAATACATAAAAATCATAAAAATTTGGTTCGCATAAAGGCTCCCAACTCAGTCAATGCATCATCAAAGTGAAAACATAAAAATCAAATTCGTGCCTATGATAAACAAAGACGAGTACTCATGGCTCATTCTACTGTGTGACAGAGTAAATGAAAACCAATAGTTGAACCCAGACAAATCAATACGTGATTAGGAAAATAAATAGGTGAACAGCAAGTCAATAGATAAACAACAATAGGCGAACAAATGGTAAACAGCAAATCAAAGAAGAAATAGCATTAGGCGCTAAATGGATGAACTGCAAATTAAACACTGAATAGCAATAGGCGAACAATGGGTAAAGTTTAATGGGTATAACTTCACGGGAAATAACTCTGAAATGAAAATACTTACCTCACTTCTCACTCGAGGAGATGCATCTTCTTTCTGGATTTATTTTTTTATGGATTTATGAGTTTGGATTACGGCTTAGGTACCATGACCGCATTTACTTCTTTCCTAAAACAGTAACTCTAGTTTTTGAAAATATTCAAGTACAGTCGAACTTCAATGGTTCGAACATCTTTTGGACCATCAAAATTTGTCTAGACATGGGTAGTTCGATCCACTGATGGTTAGTTACAGCGCTAGCTCAGGAATCAAAAGGAAATAATCTAAGAATGTCTTTTCGATCTTCTTTAAAATAATGGTATGTTGTGTGTATTCATAAGAATCGCCTCGATAAGGCGATTCTAATGAATGCACACATTTTCATCATACAGTAAGAAAACAAAATCTCTAAAACGCCCCTAAATATTCGTTTTCTTTAGCAATCGAAGAATGTCCTAGTGACTCAAAAACAAGTAAGACATGGTAAACGAGCTAGTGGTGTTCGAATCATTGAAGTTTTACTGTACCTGGGAACTTCACTCTTGTCTTCAAAAGTTATCTCCCCTTGAAAAACGATGAACAGCGCTTCAGGTGTATTCATTCATCTAAGTGGGACTGGGTACATTTGGAGATATTCCCTCCGTTTCAGCCAAGAGAGACATCGTTTATCATGAGTCTAATTGAAATAAACGTTAAAAAGACTGCCTTCGGAAACAAAGAACGCATTACATATAAGACAATGGAAGGCTCGGTTTTATTAAGACTCTTCACAAACAGTAAATTTATGAAGTTTGCAGAACTGCTTACGCCCTCTGGTGTATACATGAGCAGAACTCAATTTTCAAAGATACCAGAATGGGCAAATGATCCCAAAGGAAAAGAAGTTTTATCTGCACTATGGTGAAACCTTGACTCCGATTTTTTTTCTAATCTTATGCGTTTGCTTTTTCTAAGGGCAACCTTTATGGATTTTATTTTTTTTTTTTATGATTTTTGTTCGGTTTCCTGTACGCCAGTCCACTTCTAAAAAGGGGTCTACGCTTCAAGAGAAGGATATGCTCCGATGGGGAACCGGTTTGTTTCTTTGTACAGTAGATCCATTTTTCCTGAAAAAGAATCTACTCTAAAAGGGAAACATTTGCTCATGAGATTAGCAAATTCTTTCCTATTAGAGCAGATCTCTTTTCATGGGGGTTGATTGGGGTTGCAAATCGATTTTGACGAAGTTGCCGCCCCTGAAAGTGTATCCATTTCATACAAAATAAGACAAGACACAGCAGTTACTACACGATTCTATATGCATCCAGCGAAGATTAAGGTCAGCCTGCGTATCTGTGCAGTCTGATCAGAGTATTCGCAGGACACTCAGTGAGTAGACAAGTATCCAAAGCGTCTTCAGGTGAAGCAAAGACTCTGATCAGCCTGTGTGGATGCCTAGGCTGAGTCTTCGCTGGGCGCACGTGCGATATTGTAGGAATTGCTGTGCCCCGGCTCTAATGTGATGAGGGGAAGAGCGTTTGCTTGATTGAACTCTGGTCATGAGGTTATAAAAAATTTTCATGCTCAACTCAGCTGAGTATGAAATGTTTGTTGCTAATAAATATCAAATTACTAACAATTTCAAATTCTTTCAGGATAAACATAGCTGAGCATGGAAATTTCTTTGCTAATAATTGGCATTTCCATATTTATTAGCAGAGACAATTTCATGCCCAGTTTAATTTTGCTTGAAAAACCCGTTTTATAACCTGGAAGCCTGGAATGGGTGTAGTCTATAATTGACGGAAAACTTGCATATTGACAGTTAAGAGGACTGGATACACTTGGTAGATTTCTGCCATCTTTTTTCAAGGGAGACAACTTTTATGAACTCTTGAGTGCTTTCTTTCACACCGAGCCCCTTCTGAAAAAGACTCTACACTACAAGGTAAGAATTTCTCCCAAAGGGAGCAATTTCTCTTCTTTAAAAATAGACCTATTATCATAAGGGGCTTGATGTGAGACAAAGGCAATTTTGATAGTTGTCATTCCAGAAAATTGAGTAGTTCCTCTCCATGCTTCTTTCAGCAGCAGATGATTTGTGCAGAGCTTGTACAGAGTGTTGCAGAAGCATCTATGGCGCATCTGTTTTGCGTGCCTGTTGGAAATCCCAATAAGGTATGTAATATTCCATTTATTCACCCGTTACAACCTTCGTCATACGATGATGAGGATACTTATTTTTGCTAGTAACTAGTTTTTCGGAATCTTAAAAAAACGAACTATGATTTTATAAAATTCAGAATATTCGTTTTAGGCACCGAATTCACTATCATATGGACTTTCCATCTTTTTTAAAAATCGGGCTTCTGAAACGCACTTATTATTCAGAAACTCCAACAATCTATATTAACCCATTTAAGCCGAGTGGACTCTTCTACCCTAACTCTTTGAACAGGTCCATTTCCAGTATTAGGGGTGTCTGGTTAGTTTTTATTATCATGTTTTGTAGAAATTTCTGAATTTAATGCAAACAGTGCAGACCCTGACTGCGGCGTCTGATCAGGGTCTACACTATTTGCCAATGTCCCTTTTATTGAACGCTAGGCTTAAATGGGTTGATATTTACCTCACATACATTTTAAGGATAGTCGGTCAAAGCATCTACAATAATTGGAATATTGTGAGATATGAAAGACTTGATATTTTTCATAATTTTCAAAGACACTAGGGTCTTCTATCGAGACAATTTGCATCAAATGTTTGTCCATAATCTGAACAAATGATGATATTTTCCTTATTTTTCCGGGAAAACAGAATTTGACATTTCATACAAATTGACTCCTAAGGAGACCATGTGCATAAAATGTCAAAGCTTATTTTCTGAAAAAAAAATTCAGAATGGCGCCTTTCATTTAGGATTTGAACTTTCATCTCATATATATTTCAGGATTTGAACTGTTTTCATCACATGTATATTACAGGATTTGAACCGTTTTAATCTCCGTTATATTTCAGGATTTGAATGGATTTCATCACAAGTATATTTCAAGATTTTAATTGTTTTCATCTCAAGTATATTTCAGGATCGGTAATGATTTTATCTCGTGTATAGTTCAGGATTTGAACTGTTTTCATCTCATGTATATTTCAGGAATTTAACTGTTTTAATCACTAACATATTTCAGGATTTGAACAGTATTCATCACATGTATATTTGATAATTTGAACTGTTTTCATCATATGTATATTTCAGGATTTGAACTGTTTTAATCCCATGTATATTTGAGGATTTCAACGGTTTTCGTCACATGTATATTTCAGGAGTTGAACTGTTTTCATCACGTGTATATTTCAGGATTTCAACTGTTTTCATCAGACGTATATTTCATAATTTAAAACTGTTCTCATCACATGCTTGTTGTTTTCATTACATGTATATTCCAAGATTTGAACTGTTTTCATCTCATGTATATTTCAGGATTTGAACTGGTTTCATCTCATGTTTATTATTGCCCACGCTTTTGTAAAAAAAAAAGTGATAGGAATATTGTGAATGCCACCATCCGTCCATCTGTCTGTTCGTCATGTCTGTTCCTCCTAAACTACACGGAGGAATTTAACCAAACTTGCTACCTGACCTTTCCACGAGGTAAAGGTGTGCGAGAGCAACATTAGTTTTCTCTTTTTACTGCTTAGTTGTGAAGGATGTGGACTGGTTTCTTCTCATGTAAATTTGAGGTTTTTAACTGTGTTGATCAGGAATATATTTCAGGATTCGAACTGTTATTATCTTATGTCTATTTTAGGATTTGACTTGTTTTCATCAAATGCATATATCAGAATTTGAACTGTGTTGATCTCATGTATATTTCTAGATTTTAAATTTTTTTCCATCTCCTGTATATTTCAGGGTTTAAGCGGTTTACATCACACGTATATTTTAGGATTTGATGTTTTCAGCTCATGTATATTTCAGGATTTTCGTCTCATGTGTACTTCCGGATCTACTACTGTTTTCATAAAATGAATACCGTCACGCTATCTCCTCCTGAACCAGTGTGGAATTTAATCAAACGTGCTACATGACTTTCCCGCGTGGTAAAGGTGTGCGAGAGCAACGTTTTTGTTTTACTTTTCACTACTTTGTGGTGATAGCATGAGGGCTGTTTTCATCTTGTGTAAATTTGGGGATTTGGACTGTTTTTTATCTGATGTATATTTCAGGAATGATTTCATCTTATGTAAATATCAGGATTTGAACTGTTTTCATCACATGTTAATTTCAGGATTTGAACTGCTTTAATTTCCCCAGTATATTTCTGGATTTGAACTGTTTTCATCTGTTGTAGTTTTGAGGATTTGAAGGGTTATCATCACACGTATACTTCAGCATTTGGACTGCTTTCATCTCAAGTGTATTCTGGATTTGAAATGTTTTCATCTCATGTATTCTTCTGTGAGTCCATTCTGGGAACTTTGAAAATTTATATGATGGTCATATATACTCATTTCATGTATCTTTTAGCATTTGAACTGTTTTTATCGCAAGCATATTTCAGGATTTGAACGGTATTCACCACACGTATATTTCAGGATTTGAACTGTTTTTATCACATGTACATTTCAGGATTTGAACGATTTTCATCACACATATATCAGGATTAGAACAGTTTATCATATGTATATTTCAGGAATTTAACTGTTTTGGGTACATGTTTATTTCAGGATTTGAATTGTTTTTGTCATATGTATATTTCAGGATTTGAACTGTTTTCATTTCATGTATACTTCAGGATTTTAACTGTTTTCGTCACAAATATATTCAGGATTTGAACTGATTTTGTCAACATGCATTTAAGGATTTAAACTGTTTTCATCACATGTATATTTCAGGATTTTAACTGTTTGCATCACATGTAAGTTTCAAGATTTCAATTGTTTTTGCCGCATATTTATTTCAGGATTTGAATTGTTGTCATCATATGTATTTTTGAGGATTTCAACTGTTTTCATCTCATGTATACTTCAGGATTTGAATTGTTTTCGTCACACGTACATTTCAGGATTGAAACTGTTTTCAACACATGTATATTTAAGGATTTGAACTGTGTGCATCTGATTTTTATTTCAGGGTTTTAACTGTTTTTATCAGACATATATTTATGTATTTAAACTGTATTTACCTCATGTATATTACAGGATGTGAATTATTTTCATCACATGTATATTTCAAGATTTGAATTGTTTTCAGTCCAGGTACAGTTTTCAGGATTTGAAATGTTTTCATCTCATGTACATTATTCCCCACGCTTTTTCAAAATGGCGTCGGGGATATGATGAACACCTCAATCCGCCCGTCTGTCCATCCGTCCAATCGTAACGCTATCTCCACCTAAACCTCTGAATGAAATCCAATTTGCTAAATGACTTCCCCATGTAGTAAAAGTGTGTGAGCAACATTTTTTCCCTTATCACTGCTTAGTGGTTAAAGGTTAGACTTGTCATCCCATGTTAATTTTAGGATTTGAACTGTTTTATCTTTTGTATTTTTCTGGATTTGAACTGTTTTCAACTAATTTATATTGTAGGATTTGAACTGTTTTCTTCACATGTATATTTCAGGATTTGAACTGTTTTGATCTCATGTATATTTCTAGTTTTAAAGTGTTTTCATCTCCTGGGTTTACATCACGTGTATATTTCAGGATTTCAGTCGTTTTCATCACATAAATATTTCAGGACTTTGAATTTTTTTCACCACACGTATATATCAGGGTTTGAATTGATTCATCGTATGTATATTTCAGGATTTGAACTGTTTTCATCACCTATACATATTTCAGGATTAGAACTTGTTTCTATATTTCAAGATTGAACTGTTAACATATCATGTATATTTCATGATTTAAATTAGTTTATTTCATGTCTATCAAAAAATTTGAACTCTTTTCATTTCATGTATATTTCAGGATTGAACTGAACATCACACGTATATTTGAGGATTTGAATTGATTCATCGTATATATTTCAGGCTTTAAATTGTTTCATCCAATGTACATTTCAGGATTGGAACGGTTTTAATCATTGGTATATTTTAGAATCTAAATTGTTTTAATCACATGCATATTTCATGATTTCAACTTTTTCATCATATATATATTTCATGCTTTGAATTGATTCATCTCGTATATATTTCAGGATTTGAACTGTCTTCATCACATGCATATTTCAGAATAATTTGAAATTTGTTTCATCACATGTGTATTTCAGGATTTCCTAGATTCTCTGGCTTCAATGACAGGAGGCAAACTAATGACGCCAGGAGATGCGAAACTCATGAGTAGAAGCTATATACACCATGTAAGACACGATTGTCCTAAATATCGCGCACCTTAACTGTTTTTCAGACATATCCTAAAATTGAACATGTCCATTTGCTACGCGGTGATATGTCCATGTATTGTTTCGTGGGATATATCCGTCTGAATACATTGGTTAATTTGATATTTTATTTTCATAATTTTCCGTACAGGATTCTGCTAAAGGAACTTTGTGTGAAATAATTCATGTTTTACACACTACAAACTTTCTGTATGAACACTTTTGATACTCAACAACACAATAAATGCATGGTATTAATTTTCCAGGCTACTTGTTATCCATATATCTTTCCATTACAAAAACACGCATATTCAAATATATAGAAAATTTCACCTCTAAAAACTGAAAATTTTCAGATAAAAAACTCTAATATTTTTCATATTTCTGCTCAGAAACATAGATTAGTGGTACTCGTTAGAACCGCCTCGGTGAGCCGGTTCTAACGAGTACCCACAATCTATGTTTTGAGCAGAAATAAGAAAAATAATGTGTACCCCTGTATACACTAGTTTTACTATATAAAATTGGGGTTTAAGGGGGTCAAAATTATATAGGCATGTTTTCTTGATGCTCAGAGTCTGTTGTTCGTTTCCGTGCAAATACCGTAGCACAGTCGGTGCGCGTCTGACTGCAGTTTCAGGGGACGCAAGTTCGATACCCAGCTCGACCACATAGCGTTCCTGAAGATTAATCATGAGGTCATTTCTACGGTCTTCCTCCTCCTTCCGCTGATTCAAAAGGGGGGGGGCGAGGGGGGGCGGGGGGGCTATCAGGTTGTTGCGAAAGTATATGCACAAAGTACTACTTTTTCCGTTAAGCCTGCCCAGGAAATAAATATGAGTAGGTTAACTGGCTTGACATCACCTTAACACTCAAAATTAAACAACCCCAACTAATTTCAGTTTAATTTTATTGTTGGCGGTGAAATAGTGTATATCTGGTGAAAATTAAAGTGGTATCAATCACTAGTGAAACGATATCGTATTTCATTGTTACAAAAGCGGATGTTACTCCACTTCAGATTTTTTAACACCTCTTACAACGGGTACACGGGTCATGAACGTTTTTTTGTTTCATTAAAACAGAACTATACGAAATCGTACCCTCAGGGTAGTTTTAAATTTGACCAGGGAGGAAAGTAACATCAACACTGATTGATATTGTAACCTACTTTTGCCTGTCGATTTCTAACAAGGTCAAACATATCCTTTCAAAACACTTACCCGCGTCTTTTTCCTAGACATCTTTTTTTTTTCCTGTGTTTCAAGCTGAATCCCCAAAAATCCCTTAGAAATATAAGTAATCGAGATGTTTTTCAACTATTACATTGTTTATTTCTTCAGTTCCAGCAAGCCCACACTTAAGCTCCGCCCACAAGTAAATTTGCATTCCGGAAGTGGGTAGTTCCCAGTGCGCTTACTCTCGGAAATACCCACTTTCGGAATGCAGATTTACTTGTGGGCAAAGCGTAAGTGCGGGCTTGCTGGAACTAAAGAAATTAACATGATAATTTTGTCGATGCTTAGCTGTTCTCAATTTTGTGAATGTTTTCAATGGTCTCAGTACTAAATTCTTTGAGAAACTCTTTATCTTCACTACAACTGGTGTTAGTTCCGTGTGGCGACCGTGAAACGTCTCCTGTACTTCACTATATTTTAGTTTTATGTCCTGGTCCTTTTTCATCATTGAGCCGAGAGTTCTGAAAATTTATATGAGGATCACTGGTGATGCCTAATTTGATCGAAACTAGCTCGTCTGATCCAGAATGTTTTATAGTTAAGCTGTTGTTTTACTTTTAATTTGTATGTGTTCATTGCTCTCAGTGGCCCCAGTATTCTTCTTTAACCTATATTCTTGTCGGGCCGACGGTCAGTGGTGCTTTAACGCTTTAAGCAGAATGCTAGCTGGGAATCATTTCTTGTTGAGAATCTATTTATCATTTCTTTTGCAGCGTTCCGCCGCATCCCTAAACCGGAGTCGAGGCACTGACATATCCGACCGAGCAAGTATTAGGAACATACTGCAGAACGAACTTCAAGAATGCGGAGAAGCTGATGAGGTAATATTTTCCTTTGTCATTTTGAATAAATTAGGATGCCACGCCCACTTCTAATTGTCAGCCAATCAGATTACTTTATCTAGGTTGTTGATCAATACAAATCCACATACTGAATGACAAACAGTGCATATTCAGAGATCCAGATCTGTTAGATCTGTTAGGGCATATCCGGGTTAAGCAGGACCAGGATTAACGTTAAATGACCCACAATGTCATAAAATGTACCTTCGGACATGTGCACCCTGCGAAGACTCAGATCAGCCTGCGCATTCGCAATCAGAATCTTCACTGGTATCTTTGTGATAGCCAAAGATGCAAAGCTTCTTCAAGCGGATAACGATGACTGTGATCAGACAGCGCGGAGTCTTCGTTTTGTGCACGGTACGTTTTCTCACGTTGCGGCTCAATTGGTAATGTCCATAACGGGAACTGAATACACTTGTCACTTTTTCCACCATTTTTACAAGGGAGAAAACTTCTGTAAATCCCGCTTTGCTTTTCTGCATACCAGATTCCTTCTAAAAATGGGTTACTCTAAAAGGAAAGAATTTACTTCCAAAGGGAGCAAATTCTTTTCTTTTAGAGAAGACCCTTTTCAGAAGGTATCAAGCGAAGTTTGACAGACTTACATCCCCACCTGAAAGTATATTCAATTCCCTTAAACGTATAAATGTAAAAAATGGATCTTGTGTCATATATGAACAACGTCGGGCCCGATCAGTTTGCGTATCACGTTTGTCAAATAGGAACAACGTCGGCCCCATTTAGATTGCTTATCAAGTTGTCTAATCAGAACTCAGTTCCCAAATGATTTCTTAAGTTAAAGTCTTTCTTAAATGTAAGAACTGTGGAGATTTGCAAAGCTCATTTTACGTTTTCACATAAAATCCGTTTTTCGACGATAGATATATTTAAACGTCGTAAAATGACCTACTTTTAGTTGATGTTAAGGGAAAAAGAAAGTTGGCAATGAATGCGTCAAAACATAAAAAAAAATCTTTATAAAACATGCATTTTAGTGCAACTTTAATAAAAATCGGATAAAAATAAAAAAAAAAGGTAAGGACATTTAAAGATTTCAGATATTTTGTTAATGTTGCCACCATTTTGAACATATAATGAGGTTCTTGACTTTTCCAAATATTGAATAAACTCTAATTTCGGACAGAAAGCGTTGCCATTGGCAAAATCAAACTATAACTAGAAAAGAAGCACTATACACAAATATAGAGGTGAAAAAATATTTCTAATATATTTATTTAGGTTTTTCATATTTAATTAACGCTTTATAATGTCATAAAGCCTCATTAAATATTCAAAATGGCGGCACACATAAAAGTAAATTTGAAATCTTCTTATCCCAATCACTTTGTTATTTTTCATTCGATTTTGATTGAATTCATCAGGAAAACATGCCTATATAATTTATCTCCCCCCACCCCACCCCCCTTAAACCCCACTTTTATATTGTAAAACATATATAGAGGAGTATTCGTTATTTTTCTTATTTTTGCTCAAAAACATAGATCGAGGCGGTTCTAACGAGTACCCACAATATATGTTTTGAGAAGAAATATGGAAAATAACAGAATTTTTTATCTGAAAATTTTAAATTTTTGGTGGTAAAATTTTTAGTATATTTGAATAGGCTTGTTTTCGTAATGTGCATCAAAATGTATGGTTTGTCAAGCTCTTATATTTCGCATGGATTCTTTGTCAGCCTTGTGCTTGTTTCCCTTTAAATAACCCATTTCGTGTGTTTAGATTTCGGATCTTGTATTAAAGGAAAATGATTTTAAAGTTAATTAATACAATTATCATTAATCAAGTAACTTCGTATTGGTCGAATTACAGGACTTAGGTCGGTTGTACTGGCTGTGTAGGCCCTCGACCTTCATCCTCAGATCTGTAACTTGGTCAGTAGGAGATTAAATACATTATATTTTTAAATCCCAATTCATAGGACTGTGTCATAGAGATATTACAGCAGGGTGAACCAGATCTTCAAGAGAGAGACAATCGAATGCGACAGATGGCGGAGACAGTCAGACAACAGGTAAACAGTATTTATCCTTCTCTGCTCAATAAAATCAAAGCACTGACAGCACTGGTGAGTCGATTGTCTCTGAGTGTGGGCTGGGAAAATGTTCCTGAACGGGGACTTGAGATTGTTTCATTTAACCCTTAACTTCATGTACTTTAAACAAAAAATGCACTGTTAAAAAAAAACTATTAAAACAAAAATACTTTATGACATAGGAAATTTAGATTCAAGAAAAAATGTTTGGACGACAGTCTATTTATTCTTATAATGTTTCAGAGAAAATAAGATGACATTTCATTGAATCGTCTGAAAATAATAATAATAATAATAATAATAATAATAATAATAATTATAATAATAATAATAAACACCAATATGTCATCTGCTGCAACTGTTATTGGCGCTTTAACCTTTTCATCTCTGAGTTTCTGAAGTGGATTTTTTCCATCCTTGAATTTGAACATGTCCACTGATCCAGACAGTGATTTCAGTCTAAACTCAGAAACAGAATGGAAAAACAGTGTAGATCTTGAGCTGTCTCATCCGGATCTACACTAATTGAACATGTATCTTGTTTGGTTTGCAGGGTTGAAATTGTTATGGGTTAACAGGGTAATGTTTCATACGAAATTATAAACATAATGAAGAAATTCAGGAAGTCGCCTAAGCCGAGAGTAAGAGTGACCACAAACAACCCCATTCAGAACATATATATACTAGTTCAAGTATCTTATTCATGTGACAGCTATGATCTCACAGTCAGCATCAGAAAGACTGAGGTAGTATATCAGCCAGCACCTGGAAAGCCTTACAAGGAGCCTACCATCACAGTGAAAGGTCAACGACTGCAAGAGGTAGACAAGTTCATCTACCTTGGAAGCACATTGTCTAGAGTTGTGCACATTGATGATGAAGTCAATGCTAGAATTGCCAAAGCTAGTGCAGTATTTGGCCGGCTACATGGAAGTATTTAGGACCGAAGTGGAATCAGACTTGACACAAAGCTGAAAGTATATAGATCGGTTGTGCTGCCAACACTACTATACGCATGCGAAACTTGGACAGTTTACCAACGGCATGCCAAAACACTGAACCACTTCCATACAAGCTGTCTTAGAAAACTTCTAAAGATCAAGTGGCAAGACAGGATTCCAGACACAGAAGTCCTGAAAAGGGCAGGGATGCAGAGTGTACATACTCTTCTGGAATTGGCACAGTTAAGATGGACAGGCCATGTTACCAGAAAGCCTGATGAACGTTTGCCAAAGAAAATCCTCTATGGAGAACTTCAAGTAGGAAAACGCTCCCATGGTGGTCAGAAGAAGCGATACAAGGACACCCTCAAAGCCTCCCTTAAAGACTTCAACATACCAACAGAGTCATGGAGATTGCACAGGATCGTACAAAGTGGCGAGGCCTCATAAAAAGGGGAGCTGGTGAATACGAAGCAAAAAGAATCAGCGAAGCCAAGCAGAAACGTGCACAGCGGGAAGCCAGAGCTAAGGCATCACTAACAGAGTTTTCTTCCTCAGACCTCTCTTGTTCTATCTGCAACAGGCAGTTCAGAGCTAAGATTGGTCTCATCAGCCATCTAAGACCACACAAATAATAACACATCACACAGTTGATTAGGATTGGTCATTGTCAGTAATGACAGACGAACGAAAAAAAAATACTAGTTAAACGGTTTTGCTAGTGATCAGTTGCCGGTCCCAACGGAGGTGATTATAATCGTTAGACAGTACAGAAGGAAAGAGTGCGTGCTATAGTGAACTCTTGTCACAAAGACAGCAATTGTTCCCAAAGACATTGCCATTAAATGAATTTGATGTTGTACAGAATACTTAGTAGATTGATATGCAATAAAGGGTGTTTTATTGTTATTTCCTCATAGAACATATGTTTTGGATATTTATTAGAATTGCCTCAATGAGGCAATTCTTACAAATCCAAAACGTATGTTTCTTTAAAGTATTAAATACAATATTCTGGCATAATTTGTGACTAATTGTTACCTCTCAAGCGAAGGTTTCGTGACAGTCAAAGTGTCATTATAACGAATTGTGTCGTTGTATCGCGTGTCGGTATAAAGAAGGTTGTCTGTATTTTCTGATCTTGGTTTATTCGGTAAATTATGAAATGATACATACATCAAAATCAGTGATCGCAACAGCTTCGTTCAGCTCTTTGTGGAGGCCGTAGTACGCCACCACGTACTTAAAATAATGCTGATATCATTTAATTCAATTTTCTGTCCTTTGGGACTGTTTTGCGCATATATACATACACAATAACAGTTTGCAGCTCTAAACTGATTTCTGTTTTCTGTTTTTGAATAGTTTATACAGTTTAATTACTCGAACACCGATGGCTGGTTTAACGTGGCTGATTCGAACTCGTTTAAGCGACCCTAGGGAATTCTTCAAATAGCTAAAGAAAACAAATATTCAGGGATATATTAGGGATGTTTTTCTTATTTTATCATGAAGATGCATTGTATATGCACACATTAGAATCTCAGCATCGAGGCAAATATAATGAGTTCACTCAACATACTGTTGTTTGAAGAAAACAAATATTTAAAGATATCTTAGGGAAATTTTCTTATTTTATCCTGACAATGTAAGTTGTGTGTACTCATTATAATCGCTACATCGAGGAGATTCTAATGCTTATATTCAACTTTCATTGAAGACTGAAAAGATATTCCTAAATTATCCCCATTTGCCGCTGACCTAGCGCAGTGATTAACCATCAGTGGCTCAAGCTACTCATTTTTAGAACGAAATTCCATGGTCTCAAAGCTATTGAAGTTTACATAGGATCATTTCTTCAGACTAATCTATGGTGTCTTGTTAAGTTTAGTTAACCATATGCCTTCTTATTTTCTCTTTGTGTACTTGTACGCATGCACACGGTTGTGGAATTCTCTAATTTTATGATTTGTCCACTGACAAGTAAATTGTCAAAGTCCACTTATCCAACCATCACGAAAACATGCCTATGTAATTTTTACCCCCTTAAACCCCACTTTTATATAGTAAAACTGGGGTTTACAGGGGTATACAGTATTTTTCTTATTTCTGCTCAAAAACATAGATTGTGGGTACACGTTAGAACCGCCTCACCGAGGCGGTTCTAACGAGTACCCACAATCTATGTTTTGAGCAGAAATATGAAAAATATCAGAGGTTTTTATCTGAAAATTTTCAGTTTTTGGAGGTGAAATTGTCTATATATTCGAATAGGCGTGTTTTCGTAATGCAAGATTTACGTAATACACTTCCTAACTAGAGATCGATACTCGATATTCTTCGTACCTGAAGTCCTTGTGATAGAACAAGTAAACCGAAATTTCTTTCTTGTCCTAGGCGGAATGGGACGTTGGATAAGTCAGGCATGGTATTTCCACAGCCCTGCACATGCACAGTTCAGTTTTCAAATTTTTACTTTCTCAGTGTATTTACAGAAAAGAAAAACGTTTATCATATACCTACCAGTGAAGTATTGGGATTTATTAGATCATTTAGTTATTTTCTATAATTCATAGTATGATGATATCATATCAGTAACAAGTGAATTATTTCACAGTATTTGAACTGTGTTTTAGACTGCTTCCCGCGTTAATGCCGGTGTTTTATTTTGACGTCCTCGACTGCCCAAATGGACATAAACCCAACCAAAATGAAACAGGCTCCAATAAAGTCATCAAAACTGTTGACGTTACGTCATGGTGACGTTAACGTACTAATGAAAGACTGAATAACGCCATTTTCTTACGTTTTTTATTATTCTTCCCCTTAAATTGAAACTCTTTTGGCATTTTCAAGAAGACAGTCTTACCAAAAAGGTAAATAATAAGTACAGTCGACTCTCGTTATCTCGAAGTCCAAGGGACTCTCTGAAATACTTCAAGATATCCGTATCTCGACTTATCAGATTTGCAGAATTGAGGAAAAAAGATAAATCAAACAACCACATTTCACATTTCACAAATGTATATGTAATATGACTCCTGAAAATAGAGATACACTGAAAATATTGTGAAAAAGAGGAGCAATTTCTTCTCTTTTCCACATTATTTTGTTACAATTTGTCATAGTTTCATGTTAAAACAGGGACCAGGTTTTCACTTCGAGATAAGCGGTAATTCGAAATAAGCGAGTTCCAGATAACGAGAGTCGACTATAGAATAATGAACAGTGTTTGCTTGATATGAAAATCTGTCACTCAGGAGCGTGGATAATTCTGTGAAAAAAATCGATCCTTCGGTATTCGTTTTTGTTTTACCGATTTACCACTCTCCTTCGCGACAGATTTTTCATATCAATTAAACACTGATTTTCTCTATAAAGTTGTTAGGATGTAATATTGTTCATACTTTTGATGAATACATTGACTCACGCGACGTCCCATGATCATTAAATGACGTCATAATAAATAATGGTTCTCTCCAATATGATAGGACGATGATGACGTTAAGACGTCAAGGACGCTGTTCCGCTGTTAATAAGAAAATTGGTTTCCTGTTTCAATTTTATCTCTCGAACCAGATTTTTTCGTCAAAAAATGTATATAAAATAATATAAATATAAATAATACAAGGCAACTGATTTAACGTTCACTGAAGTATGAACAAGATCGGGTCGCGGGCAAAGTTAATATTGACCATTTCAGGTTTCACTTACATTGCTCGTGATCCCAATTTGTTCATACTTCTATCAACATTAAGAAAATTACCTTTTTTTTAATTAAAGCAGGCACAACAAAATAGAATGAACGAAGTGCAGAAGATGGAACAGCTACAACAGGTGTTGGGTGTTATGCAAGGTCAAGGTCAAGAAGGGTTGGTTGACCTTTTATCACAACTGCAACAAAATGGAACTCCTGGTGGGGGTAACATGGAAGATCTTATGAGAGCTCTTTCGTCAGTGCAAGCTGGTGGGGGAGCTGTTCCATCGGGAGGGCCGACCACAGGTGCAGGAGCTATTCCACTGGGAGGGCCGCCCACTTTTGGACGTGGAAGAGGACATTTGCCGTCTCAGCTAGCTCCTGGGTTTCAGCAAGTGCCTGGTGGCGGCTGGCCTGCAGCTCAGGCAGGTATGGGTGTAGGCTGGCAGGGGGCTCAGCCAGGTTACATGGGCGGTTGGACTACTGGACAACAAGGCCCTTATGGAGGCGGGCCGTCAGCTCAACAAGATGATGGTTTTCAGCAAGGATTGCGGGACCCATATCATGACAGGGAGCGTTATATTAGTCCTGCTTTAAGGTAACAAAAATATATGTTTTGGCATCAGTATGATAGGAATTAATTTATTGGGCTTGGATACACTTGGTAGATTTTACGTCTTCTTTTCCGTCTCAAGCGACCTCAAATTAGAAAGTTCCCATTATTCTTCTTATTTCTGCTCAAAAACATAGATTGTGGGTACTCGTTAGAACCGCCTCCGCGAGGCGGTTCTAACGAGTACCCACAATCTATGTTTTGAGCAGAAATATGAAAAATATTAGAATTTTTTTTCTGAAAATTCTCATTTTTTAGGTGGTAAAATTTTCAGTATATTTGAATAGGCAGGTTTTCGTAATGTCCCCATTCGCCTCCTGACCTGGCCTATAATTTACCCTCAGTGGCTCGGACTACCCGTGTCTACAATAAATTTCGGTGGTCCCAAAAATGTTCGAGCCACTGAACATTAATCTGAGCCGATGACTTTAATTTGATAAAACCTTGACGAGATTTCATGTTAGATTGGATATAGTATATCAATCATTAATACTTTTATAAGGGATTGAACATAGAACATTAATGCTTTAAACATTGCAATATTTTGTTACAAACAAGCACATATAAATTTTATTCGCATAGGCCTCCTTTATAATTGTGCCAAAGGACAGCTCAAGAAATAATTACCAGATACTCGCTACCGCACGCGGAAATGTAATGCAATAGTACTTGAGTGTCCCAAACGTTTTGTTTTATTGAACATAGCCCTTGTCTGTTGCAGGGCCGGATAGCCCTCGTCTGTAGCAGGGCCGGATCCAAGATAATTCCTGAGTGGGGAGGGGGTCGATTTGCCAATCGCCCAGCAATTTTACACACAATCACAGGTAATAAAACGAACTTGTTGAAGACAAGTGTAAGGTAAATGGTAATTGGGTATGAAAATATGAAGTTTATCCAAACTTTCCCTTGAAAATGAAATGTTGAGTCAAAGAGGGGGCGGGCCCGAATGATCCTCCCGCCCCCTCTGAATCTGCTCTGTGAAAAGCAAATAATAAATGAGCGTAGTTTCAATCTGCTATGCTGTCACATTGATCATAATGCTATAAAGAAACTGTCAACTGTATCAAAAAGTTTTTTGTTCTTTTTTCATATACATATATAGAAGGATTAAATGTGCCGCGTCAAGCAAAAAAGTACCTTCTCAGAATTCTCATCCAGGCCTTTGCCTTCCATTTATACATTTTTGTTTGTGTTGAGGCTTTACGACCCAGTCAACACAATGGGGTCATGTCGAGCGCGGTCAGTTTACCTAACCACACTTTTACCGGGCAGGCTTAGTCCCACAAGCGGTTAACCAGTATTGTGCACATTTTTTCGCCAGAATGACAAATGCCTTTCTTAAATCAGCGGAAGGGAGAGAATGATCGTAGCAAATATTCCATGATAAAACTCCACTAAAGAATGTTGCCGACCCGGCGGTGGTCGAACCCGCAACCTTCTGCTCACCAGTCGGACGCGCATCCAGCTGAGCGACCAAGGCCGGAATTATACATTCTGTAGTTCCAGTGATTCTGTAAGCGGACAGCTAAGGTCCTGATCAGCCTGCGCGGACGCGCAGGCTGATCTGGGCCTTTGCTGTCCGCATATTCCCGGAGCACGTTTGCGCATGGCGCGACACATGTCACCCTGCCCACTTCAGCGACCCGGTAACTCTTAACGCATAGGATGATCAATGTGTGCAAATTCAGCAGATGACAAATTGATAATGTTTTCGTACTTTTGCATCATATGTCAAATCCTGTATTCTAAACAAATGCCAAAAATATTTCAAAATGTTGTCTGCTGAATGTTTGTTCAGGATGCTTTAACGCTAAGCGTTAAAGCATTAGATTTAAATGTTAGCTTAAACTATCTTAAAATATTTTTTTCTTATTTCTCGGAGAAAATAGGACGACATTCAACGTGAATCGTCTCCTACCAAGCCCTATTTTCTTTGAAAAATAAAAGAAGTATCACAAATTTGTCATCTGCTAAGATAGGGATTAGCATAAATAAGTGAACTTATTAACTGAAACAATTACATGATTACTTTAAAAGACTAGAAAGGCCGTATAAACGCAAAAGTGCCTTTGAAGATGCGCAAAATACACATTCAGATCATCTCGCGCATGCGCAAAGTATCATCCGAACCTTTGCTCTCCAAACATACATTCTATAGTATTCAATGATTCTAATAGATGATCTGGGCCTTCGCTATCCGCATATGCCCAAAGACCTTTTCGCATGGCGCGGCCAAGATTTTCCGCCATTTGTTACACGGGGGAGTGTGGGAGGGGGGTGGGGGCAACTTTTGTTACTTTCTGTTTGCTTTGATGCATAGCAAGCACCTTCTGAAAAGATGTTTAATCTAAAGTGGGAGCTTTACTCCCAAGGGGAACAAAATACAATACAATTAATAGGCTGTGGCTATTGACAACCGGTTGTCAGTAGCGATTTTCGCTATTGACAACCGGTTGTCAGTAGCGATTTCGCTATAGACAACCGGTTGTCAATAGCGATTTCGCTATTGACAACCGGTTGTCTATAGCAAAATCGCTGCTGACAACCAGTAAAATGTTTTAAAGTCTTGACCGTATCATCAGTTTCAATATAGAATGATTATTTTCCTACTTAATAACTACATGTACGAGAAGCATATAATTAAAGTTTTATTTTTAAAAGCACTTTTTATAAAGTTCACATGCAGATGTAAGAAATTTGCAAATATACATGAATGGTAATGTAAAGCAATATTCAAACAGAACAGAGAAACACCTCAATCTCCTGATCAAACTGCTCCTTCAAGAGCAGAAGCAGTCTGATGAGGATCTCCACTTTTTGCTCATAATGGTCTAGCCCAGTACTCAGATTACTATACTATTTCTAATCAAAAGATATTTTTGTTATTTTTATTTACCATAATGTCATATACAGATATTAAACTCTTTTGGGTAACTAGCAAAGTAATTAAAGGGTTTGGTCTGATCTTGGTCTACTCCCAAGCACTAGACTTTTGTTTTCCCAATAGTTAGGGTATGTAGGTATTTACAGTACATTGTACTTCTTCTAATCACAAGTCATCTTTGTTATTCACAATTACTATAATGTCAAAACTGTAATTTAACTACTTTGGGTAACTAGCAAAGAAAAAGAAGAGGAATGGTCTGATCTTGGTCTACACTCAAGCACTAGACTTTGTTTCCCAATGTTTAGGATATATAGGTATTTACCATACTTCTTCTAATCAGAAGTCACTTTTGTTATTACATTTACCCTAATGTCATTATACTGTAATTAAACTACATTTGGTAACTAGCAAAGAAGATGAAGAGAGTGGTCTGATCTTGGTCTACACTCAAACACAAAACTTTGTCTTCCAATATTTAGAGTACTACGTATTTACCATAATTCTTCTAACCATAAATCACTTTTGTTATTACATTTAACATAATGTCATAAAAGTGTAATTAACCCTTAAAGCGCCTATCACAACTGCAGCAGACGACAATTTTTTTATCATTTTTTATTATTATTTTTTTTATGTTTTCAGAGAAAACAAGTCTTGACATTTCATGTGAATTGTCTGCTTGGCAGATGATTCACATGAAATGTCAAGACTTGTTTTCTGTGAAAAAAAAAAAAAAAAAGAATGTCATTTGCTACAAATTTTGCTTGGTGCTTTAAGGATTAAACTGCATTTGGTAACTGGCAAAGAAAATGAAGAGAGTGGTCTGATCTTGGTCTACACTCAAGCATTAGACTTTGTTTCTCCTACCTGGAAACTGTAAAATCAACTGTGTTCACTTAGCATTCTCTCAGTATTATATGCAGCAATTGTTCCTTTGTTATTGGTCAAGATTTGCATGATGATCTGCATAACAAAATTCACAACAGAAAAAAGGAGCATTCACATCATCTGGGGATTCAATGCAACGAGCATGGAACCACTCACAGCAGTTTTGACATTTCATCATTGGAGTGTTGTCATGGGGTCGTCTACATTTACAATAAACCCTGATTTTCTGTGATTTTATCTTTTTCTGTCTAATATTAACATCAAATGGAAACATGGTAAAACTTCCATTTTCTATACATTTAATGAGATGGCCTCGCAGTTTGTCCTGTCTGAAAAGTATTTTGTTTGGCTCGTATCCATTGCATAGTGCCACTGCTGTTGCTATAGCGAAAAGACCACAATCAGCACTACCCTGCTGCTGCTGTATTGGCACCCTGTTAGCTGTCACATATGTGCTTTCTTGTTTCAAAATTGCACAAATTTGATTTTTTACTTCGATGTCTAGATTTAAGTTTAAACTATCAAAAACATTCACATACCCAGGTTTAAGGTTGACTGTGGAGATGGTGAGCCAGTGGCCACATTGACTACTTCCCTTAAACAGAATTTGAATCATATTGTCCCGACAGGTTTCAAAAGTTATATCAGCCTGACTGAGAATGGTAGGTTGAAATCCATTGATATTTGGATATTGGTTTTTCAACATGTTCTGTGCAGCGAGAATTACTCTGTCATCAAGCATTTCTCCACTATTAATTTGTATTTTGCAGTCATTTTTCAAGCTGACCATTTCATTTCTTACCCAGAAATCCATGTCATTATCATCAGTTTTATCATCAATTTCAATTGCTTTATTTTGGGTTTCACCAGATTTACAGTCCATGGTATTTCTATGCACCTCTGTTTGGCTACTTAACTTTTGTGTTTTATTTATTTTGTTTTCCTCCTGTCGCTTGCGCTTTTCTTTCAAAGATAATGACTTTCTGCTTTTTGAAAACTGCCAGAATGGTTTGTTTGAACCCTTTGGTCTGCCTATTCTTGATTTAACAATGGGAATGTTTATTTCAGGGAGATTTTCAGTGGTATTTTCCGCCATGGAATTGTGGATTAGACTTTCAGATTCACTGTTATTAGACATTTCAATTTCTTTTTCAGAACTGTCGTATCTTAGAGCTCCTTCTTCACTTAGTTTCCCTAGGTCATCACTGGAATTTTCAGACTGTGTTAATTTATTATCATCAGAAGTGCCATGATGTTTGGAATCAGAGCTTTCATTTTGAAGAAATTCTTTAGAATGAGTCAATAGTGGCTCATCAGTTGTTTTTATTTCATCACAGTCTGTTTGACTGACAGTGTCAATTTCTGAATCTTTACTTTCCAAAAGACATTCAGGTGGTTTTTCAATTGTCTTAGAAGGTCCAACTTCATTCCTCATCCACTGCTCTTTCAAGTCTTTCAAATAATCCAATTTTTCTAAGAACTCTTTTTCTCCACATGTAGAAAGATATGATGCCAGCTCCTTAAGAAAGTCTGAAGCTTTTAAATATTTGTTTAAAGGGGTCATTCTGTCTTTTCTATGTTTTTCATTTTTCTTTTTAACTACAGAGGGGCTGTTTGGGGCTTGGCACTCTGAAATAAACTGACAGCTCTCAGTTTGGGATCGTATCCATTTTGCATCAACTAGGCTTTCATCAAATAGATCTAAACCTTCATGTTTTCTACACACAAAAATGTGCCGACATGGCAGTCCATAGTTACTGTTAATTGTGCATGAACAAGTGCGTAAATTCCGCTGCACTTTATGATCCTTATTATCAGACACTGACAAGATACTAAACTGATCTTCAAGTTCTCTTACTTCATGCTTTGTGGTGTCCAACTTTATAAGTTCTCCCCTAATTATTTCAAATGCTGGTGGCACACAGACTGATGCGTATCTATTACGAATGTCATCCTTTGATGATGTGTCAATCCTTGTTTTCAGATTCAAAAACTTTTTGTTCATGGAACGGTCATATGTGTCACTTATTGCCCTTACAAGATTTTCTACTGACTCTGGAAGATGCATATGTCGTGTGAGATACTGCTTTAATTTGTGGTTGTGTGATTCTATTTTGTTGTTAGTGAAATTTCCATAATTACGAATGCCCTTTTGGTAACACCTGACCCACAGTTGTCTACAGTCATGCCAATTATCATCAAAATATTGTCCAAAAAAGCTGAACTCTTGCTGTAGTCTTTCTCGTCTCTCATTATAGATATCTTCAGTTTGAGAATATAAGATAGATCTCAAAAGCTGAACCAGACCAGCTTTCACATCACTATTTTCCTTTAGTTTTGCTACCTTGCTTTTGAAATATTTTATGACATGAAAAGTACATAACTGAATATGTGTGTTCGGCAATTTTTCCTTCAATACTGCAATCTCTGTCAGATCTTTATCAATCATAACAACTTGTATTTTAGAAATATCATTATGTTCACCAAAAATTTCTATTATTCTCGTCAAGGTTTCTTTTGATTCACGGCGCATGTAGCTATATGCCGCAGGCTTGCCATTTCCATTTTCATCTTCCACAAGAATGGCATTAAGTATATAACCCTCTATGTTAACATTATAAGTATTATCCATGAATATTATGGTAGGGAAATTTTGAAACATCTCTTGCATTTTGGGTGTTTGTATATATAACAGATCCAAGTTTGATTCTTCATCCACTTCAAGATTCACTATAGCCTTACTGTCTTTCTGTGTTAGTTCATTCAGTACATCTGTAAGCATTCTACCTTGTGACCTTCCATTAATTTTTTACTGTTTTTACTTTCTGTTTAACATTATTGATATCTTTGTTTATAACACTTTTACCTATTTTAGATGATACATATTGCCTAATGTTTTTGGTTTCAACATTCATTTCAATGAAGGGTTTTATTTCATGAATTTCATCTGCCGTCAGAGTTCTGTTTTTTGAGTACATTGGCAATGTGTGTGCTGATATAGGGTGATTATGGTCAAGGATGAGTTTTGTTACTTTATATTTTTCTCCATTGCTATCAAGATTAAGCCTGAGAACAGCTGAACAACCAGTTGCAAGATATTGCTGCACAGGTCTCTTACCCTCACTCCTTATTCTCGGTTTGCCATAATGTTTGCAAATATGTCTGATGGATTTGAATGGGTAGGCAGGACTACTTTTTGCCAGTTTCTCACTACCCTGCACTTTCATTGGATAGCCATTGGCAATGCACCAGGCATCAAACTTGCTTTTGAACTCATCATATGAAGAAAATGTATCGCCTTCTTTGATAACAATCTCTCCAGTGCCGCCTCCACGTTGAAATGGTGATGATTCAGTAGGTAATGGCTGAACTGATGTGGACTCTACACTAGTAGCTGCCTTGGGTAATGGCCGAACTAATATGGACTCTTCATGTGATGGCTCATAGCTGTTGGAAGACTTGGCCTCTACATCTGTGGCTGTTATGGAGTTGGAATCTGCAGTGCTGACTGGCATGGATATTGCATCTTCATGTGATGGCTCTTTGCTGTTGGAAGACTTTGACTTTACATCTGTGGCTGTTATGGAGTTGGGATCTGCAGTGTTGACTGGCATGGATATTGCTTCTTGTGATGGCTCTTTGCTGTTGGTACACATTGACTGAAAACTTACCAAGGGGTTGGGCACTTCTTTGATTGATATGCATGTTTGAACTTCACAGGTTTTCTCATTGCTGCAGGCAGTTTTTGACTCTGCACTGTTATATTGTTTGCTTTCAGCTCCTTCAAGTGGACTTGTGGACAAAGCACAGGGTAGACAGTTCACAACACTATCCCTTATAACACTAGAAACATATCTTGTTCCTTTAAAACTAAGATGAAGTCCATCACGACTTAACAAATGTTTCTGAATTTCACCATTCTTTTCAAACATGGGGAATTGGATGCACTTGAGCCATGGTAGTACATCTGAAACTTTATTTAGAACCTGGTTGATGTCAAATGCCGTGTAGTTGAAATGATTCAAGAAGCCTGGGTGATGATGTTGGTTTGAAAATTGAGACTGTACTCTTGGAAGAATGTGAGAAACCAGGATCTGTGCTCTGAAATGCACACAAAATAATGCATTAGGCCACTGAATATAGAGGGAAGAATTTGTACTGCTGTCTGAGATGTTATTATTTATTCTTTGAATTTGTATTTTTGATCTGGAGTGGTTCGATGCATGCTATAAAGTTTGTTGTAACCAAGACACCTCCAAATCCTAGCCTAATGTAGGCTTTGAAGAAAGTAGGTCAAGCTAACCTACTTTTGTGGGTAATGACAAAATAATAGAATACATATGATGTCTGTTTTGGAAAGTGTAATTTGCCGTGACTTAATTTTATGAGTGGTAATCTGAATGGGGTTTGATGCACGCATTAAGATAAAATGATGAGAGTCATACACTGAAAATATAGTTGTATGCCAGCCTTGGAAAAAGTAGGTCATAATGATCTCACATTGTGTTTGATATTTTTGTAATCATAAGTGTCACAATAAACACATTTAGTCCGCCGCACAGACATGGACATTGGCAGCCCTTTCTCAATTCTTCAAACGGCAGTGAATTAAAATGTCATTAGTGTTGTTGAAATTAAAATTTTAAGTACACGAATAAGTTATAATGACTTTACATCACTCTAATAAGTACAAGTTTATATATGAAAGTAATCTAGCTTTCCGTCTACTGATGACTAGAAAGTTTTGATGTTGTTAGATGAATTGTTGGGAAAATTTGTTGCTTTATATTAAATACAAGCACTGTAGACACTGTATAATAATCTGCCACTGCTGGGCATCATATCTTATTAAACACTCATACATGAGGCCCTCCCAGCAGGCGGATACCTGTTCCCTTTTTCTCCTTTAAAAAAATTGATATTTCCCTTGTTCCCCAAAATCAAAATCTTCATTTTCTATGTTCCCTGTTCCCCAAAATTGCCTTTGTTCCCCTGTTCCTTCAGTTCTAGACTTTAGTTCCACTGAAATAAATAGCGTCATTCCCCTGTTCCCCCAAACCCCTGGGAGGGCCTCGGATATTAGCAGTCTTGTGAAATTCCAAAACTTAAACAATATGTAGATTCAGATCAGGCTGTAAAGCATTGCTCTGAGCTTAGATACTCCGTATCTTTTTTCTGTGGATAGCCTACAATCGATAAAAACTTCTCAGGAGCAGCTGAGGCAAGTATGCACAGGCTGATCTGAAGGTTTGCTGGTCATACAAGCCATTTTGTGAGGATGAATGGTGTAGCAGGACCTGTGAAAGGTCATTAAGATATTCCAGTAAAACAAGGGCAGTAACTCTGTTAAAAATGGATGGATTTTGATCTATCATAATACAGAAGAGAACCTAATTCATCATAGTTTGGGAAATATGAGCTCTTAAAAACTTAAATATAAAATTTCTAAGTCTGTTACCTTGACCTTAAAGTCATTTGCATGGGTGGGGGTGAGGATGAATACAACTTTGGACCTGCATCTGTTAATAAAAAAACTTCATTCCAAATATGAACCAAACCATCCTATGGTTTGGAAAATATGAGCTCTGAGAAAACTTTAATATAAAATTTCTAAGTTATTGATTTTGACCTTGAGGTCATGGGCATAGGCAGGGGGTATTGCTGAATAAAAGTTTGGACCTGTATCCATCATCAAACCAAATGTGAACAAAATCCATCCTATGGTGTAAACAATATGAGCTCTTAAAAAACTTTAATATGTTTTTTTTAAGTCTTAGGTCATAGGCATGGGCAAGGTATTGCGGAATAAAATTTTTGATGTGTATTTATCATCATTCCAAATATGAAAAAAAAAATCATCATATAGTTTGAAAAATATGAGCTCTTAAAAAACTTTAATATAAAAAATTTCCAGGTCTGTGACCTTCACCTTGAGGTCATGGGCTGGGGTACTGCTGAATAAAACTTAGGAGCTATATCTATCATCATACCAAATATGAACTGAATCTGTCAAATGATCTGGAAAATATAAGCTCTTAACGTACAGGAAATGTGGACGCAGAAGCTGGGGGTAGAACAATAGTTCTTCCTGGACTTCGTCACTATTGTACTACCCCCAGCTTCTGCATCCACATTTCCTGTACGTTAAATCATAAGTGTCACAATAAACAGGTATAATAACATGTATGCTGTACCTTGGATTTTCTTCATGAATCTTCTCACAGAGTGTCTGTAGCTTCTCCAGGACTGTAGCAGAATTACCATCTTGGATGTCATTAGCACCGATCAGAATAGCAATTACCTGCAAAAAATGTTACAATATTTTTAGGCCTATTTTTTAACCCAGAAATTCTATTCTAAAGTAGACATGTGTCCAAAGTTTAAGTACACAGATGCCCCTGCCTAATGGCCTTTGCCCATATGGTTGTTTCATTACTGTCAGTATCAGTACTCATTAGAACTGCCTCACTAGGACGTTTCTAATAAGTGTCACATTCTATGTTTGAAACAGAAATAAGAAAAAAATATCTTGGATTATCAAAAGACAAAAATAATTTCTAGCATCTTAGATAGATAGATAGATAGATAGATAGATGCATACATAGACAGACAGAGAGACAGACAGGCAGCCAGGCAGATAGATAGATAGATAGAGACAGACAGACAGACAGACAGACAGATACATACATACATACATACATACATACATACATACATACATACAGACGGACAGATGGACGGATAGATACATACATACATACATACATATATACAGACGGACGGATAGATAGATAGATAGATAGATAGATAAATAAATAGATAGATAGATAGCTACACAGATAGATAGATAGATAGATAGATAGATAGATAGATAGATAGATAGATAGATAGATGGATGGATGGATGGATGGATGGATGGATGGATGGATGGGTGGGTAGATAGATAGATAGATAGATAGATAGATAGATAGATAGATAGATAGATAGATAGATAGATAGACAGACAGACAGACAGACAGACAGACAGATAGATAGATAGATAGATAGATAGATAGATAGATAGATAGATAGATAGACGGATGGATGGATGGATGGATGGATAGGCAGACAGACAGACAAAGTGACCGTTTGGTAGAAAAAAGTATACTTACATTAAAAGACTGTACAATATCTTGAATTCTTGGCCAGAGTTGGTGGATTCTGTAGCCAGGATATGATAAAGTAGTAATATTGTCATCATTTATATACTGATGAAAGTATTTAGCTTGGCTGTGACCAACAATGAGAGACATTTTGAAGGAATATAATCATAGATTTGATGTGCAAACCTAATGCATATAGTAATGATAATGAAGTAACAATAGACTGAATGAGCACAATTAAATATTTTGAGCAATATCTTAATTGAAGCCATAAAGCATATACAGATTGTTGTAAAAACATACTGCAAGACCACAGACTGAGTTAATGAAGATACAACCCAATGTTTTTCACACCTTCACACTCTCCCATGACAAAAGATGATAATCATTGTTTTATCTTAACTGGAAGTCATTGAAATATTTATTATAATTAAAACAATTTTGTACATTTGTGTAAATAATGTTTCAAAATCAATTCTTAAATAATATTTTACTGGTTGTCAATAGCGAAAATCGCTGCTGACAACCGGTTGTCAATAGCGAAAATCGCTACTGACAACCGGTTGTCAATAGCCACTTCCTTTTTGCTATTACAACCACTCGAAATTACGACCACTCAACTATTAAGACCAGTTTTTGACAGTCCTAAATGCTTTCCAAGGTTTCTGACTAAATGGTGTATGCAAACAGTGTAGCCCTAGATCAGAATGCTCCTTCAGGAGCAGTCTGATCAGGGTCTACATTGTTTGCCATTTCACAAAGTATTTAAAGAAACAGCTGCATAAAAGCAAAAGTTTAACCTGAAATTTGTTCGAAAGTTTAGGACATTTACTATAGTCTATATTCAATATGAAAACCAACCCACTAATAAGACCACTTTTAGCTAGCCCGAAAAGTGGTCGTAATAGCGGAATTTTACTGTATCTTGTTTTATAGTAGAGTAACCCCTTTCAGATTGGAAACAAAATCATTTTAACCGATTTTTTTTCCTTGATAGTTAAGTACACCTCTGATAGAAAAAAGACATAACAAATTTAACAGAATTTTTCCTTGAAATGTATCCATTCTTAATATGCGCAATTTGTATAGTAAACTGGTTTTTGGAGAAGATAGTATGAAAAAAAAAAAAAAAAGAATATATATATATATATATATATATATATATATATATATATATATATATATATATATATATATATATATATATATATATATAACTGTCATCAAGTCGCAGCGGGCCAGATAACATGGGCCCGAAACGGGCATAATCTTTACTCGTAAATTTTACATTTTTAAGTTATTTTTAAAATAGAAAACCTCTGAAGAAGGCGAAAGCCGAAAGGCCTCAGGTAAACAAATCATTTACACGGTTAATGATTAACTCTCAACATATATATATATATATATATATATATATATATATATATATATATATATATATATATATATATATATATATATATGTGTGTGTGTGTGTGTGTGTGTGTGTGTGTGTGTGTGTGTGTGTTCATTATAAGTACAACTATAAATACAGTCAAACCGACACTCGATACAAGGATATTCGATATGAATTTGGCTGGTAGGAAGCCTTCGCTCAAGAGGTGACAGTTAATCAGAAATTATGCAAGAATAATGTGCTTGATACTTCAAGAAACATATACATAAAGCCAATTTTTATCTTGTTTTCAGAAAATGGATGAACTAACATATCAAGCAGAGAAGAGAAAAAAGTGAAATAGACTAGTACTGGGAGTATAGAAATATCGAGAAACAGTACAAACTGTATGAAGTAATACGATGCATTCGTCGAACAAGAAAAGGACGGTTGACAACATTTTTGGCCCTTAACTGTTTAGTTTGACTCTTAATCAATGTTATATTACATTTCAGTAGGCAATGTCTATTCAGTCCCCTCGATTAACTTTTTAAGTACTAAGCGGAATTGTATCCACCGACATCTTGATTCAGATCATCTGGTGCATGCGCAAACTATCATCCGAATTTTTTAACTTTTTTTTCGAAACATAAGCTTTGACATATCGTGAATTGTCTGCTTCGCAGACAATACACATAAAACATCAAGCCTTATTTCACTAAAACATAAAAACAATATTTCAAAATGTCGTATGTTTCAGTTGTGATTGGCACTTCAAGAGTTACAGTACAATCGGCAAGCAGGGACCTTTCTTATGACTTCTTATTGGAACCATTCTGGTATCTTGAGGAAATCGAGTTCCACTTAAGCAGTGCTGCTAGGTGACATAAAGACCGGCTCCAGTCTTCAGTGACTAAATATTTGTGTTTTTAATCCTATTTGATAATGCACTAAAATAAACTCAAATTATATCATGACTAGAAAGGCTGGTGATCAGCCTTTATACTCACAGCCTTTATACTCATGATATCATTTTGGTTTTATTAAATTAAAGTCATCAACTCAGATTAATGTTCAGTGGCTCGAACATTTTTGGGACCACAGAAATTTATTGTAGACACGGGTAGTCCGAGCCACTGAGGGTGAATTATAGCACCAGGTCAGGAGACGAATGGGGACTAATTTAGGAAGGTCTTTTCAATTTCTTTTATAAAATAAAATATAAATATATTATTATATTACATTTTATACATAAGAGTCGCCTCGATAAGACGATTCTAATCAATACTTACAACATACATTTTTATAATGGTATAAGAACAACTTCCTAAAATATCCCTATATATTTGTTTCCTTGACCTATTGGAATAATTTTTCCTAGGGTTATCGAGCCATCGGTGTTCCAGAAATTGAAGTTTTACTGTATATGGAATTTGAAACAAATATGATAAATTGTACAAAAATCAACATGTTCCCGCTTTTCCTAGAATGTAGGATATTGCAGTTAATATGCGAACAGTCAAGGGTTTATGACCTAACCGTCCTGCAAGTATTCCTGCAATTTACCACTCTCTGGGCTGATTTAGCAGACGACAAATTGATGCCGTTTTTTTTTTTTTTTTTTTCTTTTTTCCCAAGTTTGACATTTCATGCAAATTATCTCCATTGGAGACAATTTGCATGAACTGTCAAAAGCTATTTTGTTGGGGGAAATAAGTAAATTTTCTCAAAATGTTGTCTGCTGAAGTTTTTACTAAGAGTGCTAAGCGTTAGACTAAAAATCTAACGGGTTGCTTTTGGAAACAAAGACCACAGTACAGATGGAACAGATGGAAGAAGTCTGAAGATATTGTACTTACCCCGGCTTGTGAGACATGCTCTTAATAATAATAAATAAGGAAAACAGTGTAACAGTTATTTAGATTTATGCAGCAGTCTTTTAGACGTTCAGTCGCAGGCATTTCAGTTATCACAGACGTTGTATTAACATTGGGAAAACTTAACAACAGTAGACAATAAATGAGTACATAACTGAAGTAGATTTACCTTAGGTACTGCCGAAAGTTAACTTAAGACTAAACAGACACAGGTAACGCTCATTTAGACAACGAATACATTTGCACACTCCAATTGCTGGATCAAAACTACATCGAACTGTGGGCACGAACCAGAATAACGCGTATCATATATAAATCCATCTGTGGTGTCCATATTAGGTGTGTTCAATTTTCAGGGCTCCAGAAGACGTCCGCTCTGTATTATATAGTGAAAATTAGGCATGAATTTGCTTACTTTATGCTGAGGCAGGTACCTTGGATTTCAGATATATAGTATAATCTATGATCCGGACAGGTGGTTGCCGGTGCAAAACACGAAATTAATATGCAGTCCGAAGTTTGGTTGCAGGAAACCGTCACGACCCGCGCCTGACCCAAAGATGATCAGACGGCACTGCGTGCCCTTATTTATAGATTCTGGTACGTGCCGCATGATCGATGTTGGCCAATGACTCATCGCCCGGGAAAGCCAGGTAGTCCCATTAACCAATCAGAAGTTGCCCGGAAGCCAGGCGCCTCGATTTGGAAATCAGAATGCCGGACTGCCCACAAGTTTGAAATCAGCGTCAACTTCACAAAACATGAAAGCTGAACTTTACTGACTTGTTAATTGGAAAGAATCCAATTTTTTGGGTGATAAGACACATTTTGATATGATGTTCGGTGTTCATGATGGAACATAAATATAGAAATAAATATTGAAAGTCCGGTGATCAGTCGATCCGGGCTGCAGACGCTTCTTCTGACGACACAACAAGCTGTCAAAATCACCAATTTAACAAGGTTCAAAGACACTATCTCTATCAATGGCGACAGTTGGAGGCAGCTAACAGTGCAAGTGAATGATGACCGTGCAAAATTACATGGGATAAAATGTATATGCAGCAGAAATACAGCATCCCGGTCACCGGGTCAGCAAGTACACAAATCAAAATGGCTGACTTGTCAACAGAATTTCACTTCCTGGTTATGAAGACGGTGAATTATGCGATTCCGAATGACTGGCGTTACACAAATGATGTTCTGAACAATAATGAGATAGAATGTTTATAAAAGGTCGTAAGTTGATGGATAGATTGTTTTCCTCTAGAATTATTATGGAAAACAGTGACAGTTTACACAGGAAAATGTGTTCGTCTAACCAGGTAAATTCAGTCAAACTTTGCCGTTCATCAGTGTTCTCTCGGTTGTTTAGAAATTACCGATAACTTATATTTGAAACTACATGTATCATCTGGATTTGTGGTTTATCAACAGTCTGGAAGATTTTAAATTGCCAGAAATGGCTGTGTTCTGCAACTAATGGTCATAGAATCAGGGGCAGTTTATTACACTTTCCCCTCCTTCGTTAACAAATTCTCCTGAATTTGGTGTAAAATTTAAGTTGAATGTTTTCAGGTTGTAAGAATACTGATGATATTTATGGCTTCTTAACACTGTTATAAATATGAATTATTATATTACATGAGAGCTTATAGCTGACTTTTGAAACTTTGGAATAATTTCCTTAATTATTGAGTTATGAACACTGTTAATACAGATTGATATTTTATGATTACTTCGAGTATATGCTCGCCTTTATCGATACTAGTCACTGATGAAGCAAACCTCTAGTTATGCTCCACAGTTATAACATATTGTTCACACCCATCTACAGCTGTCAGACATGACCGACACACTTCAACAGTCATCAAGCGGTAACAACAGGCCAATATATCACTGTTAACACAGGTAGATATTTCCGGTTACTTTGAATTGATGCTCGACTTTTTATCGACCCGCTAATCACTGATGAAGCAAACTTCTAGTTATACTCCACAGCTGTATAACATATTGTTCACGCCCATCTACAGCTGTCAAATATGACTGAGTACACTTCAGCAGTCAACAAGCGGTAACGACTGACCACTTTTACTACAATGCTCACTATAAGTTTATGCAACTTAAGATTCAATCACTAGTTACAGTTCAAACCCACTTCAAGCCATGATCATCAAACATGCTCTTAACTTTTGTTGCTTTGTGGTTAAAAGTGCTTTAAACCGCCGGTGGTTTACTCTACTGACCGTTCTAAGGCGGTGGTCCCGGTGTTAGTCTTACCCTTTGTTGCTTTGTGGTTTATTCTACGAGGCGATTTGTTGTATGTCTTACCGTGTGTCATTTTGTTCTTGTTTTTTTTTTTTCAGTCCTTTTAGCGTTTCGATTACCTCGCTTGGGGAAGAGAGAGCTAATCTTAGTGCTTTTCGTACGTTTGTTCGATTTGTGCTTGTTTGGATTTGTCGGTTTTCTCTTCCTCTTGGTGTCTGGAAAGGGCTGCGGTTTGTGATTGTGGCACTCCCTGGACTTTTCTCTTACCTTTTGTTTATGCATTACAATGATGGTACAAATGCATGGTTGCTGATCATGGCCGAACACAGTTTGAGCAGCAATATAAGGAATGGACATGCTTTAATGCACCGCACTGACTTTTTACACTAACTTTGATGAAACGCTCAGAATATGTTCCACTGGCTACATTCTCCCCTAAATGCTTATTATTCAGGTTGACATCCTGGTGAGATGAGAGCTGGGATAGATCATGAGTGATAGTCAATTCATCATCAAATTATCTAACAGATTGTACAGTTCCAGATGTAGAAGTAGTATTAATACATGTATTGACATTGGAGTTGGTAGGAATATTCCCCTTATTGTTGAAGTGACATGTTTGGTTGACTTCCGTAGTAAAGAGTCCCAGGTGTAATAGTAGTTAAAGTAATTAAGTTAACTCAGGAATTGATACAATCGGATCCACATCGAGTTCTCAGCATCAAGTATATGGTATCCTTTATGGTCTGGTAATACAAACAGGCTTCCACTTTAACATGGTAAAGTATATTGACTTCGATATCGGCCGACGGGGTTGGATTGATATTATTATGGCTTGTTGTTACAATTTATAATCTTTAATCTTTTGTTAATCTTTACTTGATCTTGCTGCACATTTTAAGGAGCTTATCATTAGCTTTATCCCCTATCATTGCTCCAGCCTCCAACATAGTCAGCCACCTCTCATCTTTAAGTTCACCAACTGCTATGGCACGAAGTGTAGAACACATCACGAAAACATGCCTATATAACCTTGGCCCCGTTAAACCCCACTTTTATATAGTAAAACTGGGGTTTACAGGATATACATTATTTTTCTTATTTTTGCTCAAAAACATAGATTGTGAGTATTTGTTAGAACCGCTTGGCTGAGGCGGTTCTAACGAGTACCGAAATCTATATTTTGAGCAGAAATATGAAAAATGTCAGAGTTTTTTATCTAAAAATTTACAATTTTTGGAGGTGAAATTTTACATATATTTGAATAGGCGTGTTTTCTTAGTGAATTGAAGAGATTTGGTAACTTTATGGGCAGCTGTACCGGGCAGAACAAAACAACTGAAGGTGTCGAGAAGATCCCCTTGTGGAATCTGAATATAGTCCTCACCGCGCGCCTTAAGGATGGACAGAGCTGCAAATTCTCGTTACATCAACTTTTTTAGGGGTGAAAGGTCTTTCCATCCTTTAGATGGACAGAAGGTTGTAAGTTCTCCCTCTACAAAGCTGACTTCCTCTTGGTCCCAGGCACGTCTTGCAGGTTGCCACTGAGGTATACCTCCCATCTTCAGAAGCTTGGTGGCCCTGTAGTCAGGATGGGGCCAGCAGGGAGAGGTTCGTAACATGGTTTATGAATACTTGAAGGCGCAGATATATTGCTGGACATGGATATATTGATGGAGATGATGGAGACTGGCTATGGAACTGGCCTTTGGCTAACTATGGGGGTAACTTGGACTGTATGGGCGGAACTGGTGACTTCTGGTGGGGACTGGCCAGGACGGGGTAATACGTCATTTTGAACACCAGATCTGGGCTTTTTTTAATTGTGCTATCTGTCTCTGATGATTTAGATGGTTTGATGAGCTGCCGGTAATCATCTGGATATATTGAACACCAGAACCCACTGTTCTCTGAAAAGGTCTCAGCAGGTAGCTTCTCCACCCAGGACTGGTGGTATTTCCTGGCATGGACTTTCAGGTCAGACACTCTCTTAAATTTCTGCTCGAACTTCTGGCAGAATGGGCAAATGACAGATAGCCATCCATGAATTGAAGAAATATGACTCTTGAGGAGCTTTTGTGTTAAGAAGATGTCCCCACATTTCCAACAGGGCATCCTGGAATGAACATAAGTTTGGTCATATTATGCGGTTCTCATTACTGTCCCAGATAACATTGTTCCAGACCTTATAGGCAAATCATCCTGAACAGGGGTAACTATATATAAGGCTTATCATGCAAAGTTTTAATATAAGTAGTTGCGGTCATGGTACCAAAGCCGTAATCCAAAATCATAAATCCATAAACGAATGACGAATCAGAATGTTCAGACCAACAGACATGGACCCCAGAACAAAGGGTGTAATCAGGCGTCCGCGGATAGTAAGCATTACTTGGTAAGTAAGCTTCGCCCACGATGCCTATGGGCCTGAACGAAGGAAATATCGGTAGAAGCGTATGTCCGGGATTTGGGAAGTCTACTTATGGCGCGTCACTGGCAAAAACATCAGAAACAATTCTGGAAACTGCCACATTGTAGGGATTGACTAGATCATGATGTCTCCCATAGAACTTCTTAAGTGTTGCTACCAGTTTGGTTTTTTTATACCCCTGGCTCAACAACTTTTGAGTGAGCACTTTCCCACGCTCCATGAAGTCCTGATAATTCGAACAGTTTCTGGCATAACGGATTAACTGTGAAACGTAAACGCCGTATGCTGGTGCAGAAGGGATATTACTGCTTAGGAAAGGAAAGTTAACGATGGGAAAATTGAAGTCATCCCGTTTATCGTAAAGCCTAGTAGTAAGCTTTCCATTGTCGATGTAGAGATAACAATCCAAGTATGAGGAGGAGGCTGAAGTCTCCGTTGTTTCTTTTATTTCAAGTTCATGTGGGTAGATGAATTCTAAATACTCTGCAAATTTTGTGTTTTTCAGAGACAATACATCATCTATATATCTGTAGGTGAAATTGAATTGTTGAATACTTTATGAACTCGGCTGAAATTCGAAAACTGCTGAAGGAAGCATAACATCAACCATAACATTGCTCCTCACTACCATCCCGATATGTGGGATTTACACGTAAACCCACTCTCATCAGATCTGCACGACGCTTTAGGGCCCAAAAAAGATGGAGACGTAATCATTATGAAGGCAACTAGCACAGCCCACACAGAAGAAATTACTCAAATTGCACCAAAATATTCACTGACGGCAGTAAGGATCCCGATAATCAAACTGTAGGAGCCGCTTTTGTCGTACCAGAATTAAACATTGAAAAACAAATAAAATTAAATCCTACATTATCTGTGTTCACGTTCGAACTAGTTGCAATTCAACAAGCAGTACAATGGATTATCGACTCGAAAATCCCGAAATCAGAAACTGATTCTCTCATCGCCATACAAGCAATACAATCAGGCACCTCAAAGTCCCGACCTGATATTACAATGAAAATTCTCTCCCTGCTAGATATAGCAAAGCTTAACAGCCTCGAAGTACAAATAGACTGGGTACCATCACATGTAGGAATCCCAGGAAACGAAACAGCTGACGTGGCCGCTAAAACGGCCATTACTATAGGTACGCCAGATCCCACCCTTCCATCTTAAGCAGATATATATACTGTAATTAAAAATGCCATTAATCACAAATTGCAAGCCCAATGGAATGTAATCAATAAAGGGAGAGAATACAGGCACGGACAAGAAAATGTTAAAACTACATGTACAGTATACAGTCCAAATAGAGGTCTGGATGTAGCTTATATCAGACTAAGATTACACCGCTGTGGACTGGGTTTCCACAAAGCCTTCAATTTGGAACTATGCAAACTAGCAGAAGGTGATGGTGAAACTATTGATCACATTTTCATGTACTGTGAAGCACGGGAGGAGCACAGAAGATACCTTGAGGCCAAAATGTTTAAATTGGGATATACATGTATTACCTTCGATACTACAACACTACTATTTCCATCCTCACAAAACGCAGATAAAATTTATCTGCTTACTAGATGTTCATTGGCTACTGAACTACCTACTTGCCTATTCTGCCTAGTGCTTGTTTATTGGCTACTGAGTTGCCTACTCTGCCTATTCAGTGGGAACTGCTCGTGAGCTGCCCATTCTGCCTACTACATGTTCATTGGCTGACACTGTACTCGGTACCTCTAGCAGCAGAGGCAAATGCACTAACCACGTAGCTAATCACGCTCTACCTGGGCTACTTGGATGGGTTTTCAAAAAAATCCGTCCTTTAAAATAGCGATGTTCAGGCAGGTGGGCGTCGGGTGAGTGGGCGGGCGTCGTCCCAGTTTAACCTTTTTTTTTTTTAAATTATTTTACCTTTATTCTTCAGTGGATTGCTTTCGTATTTGGTAGGGATGAAGAAAAGATCCAGTAGGTGTTTCCCATGCAAGAGAGGCAACTCTCACTTTCTTCATTATTTTAAAAAAAACATCCATAATGCCTTTAGGCGTTTTTTCTTGTTTTACAGAAAGAATTTTTTCACGGAGGGCGCAAATTCCTTCCTAGAAGAGTTGCTCCCGTTTGGAAAGAGACTGAAAACCAGGGAAGCGAAGTCATGTTTCCAACAGAACTCACTTGACCATGGACGAGTAAATTCAGATTGCTCGACTGAGCAATCGATGATCGGTTTATACCTCTATGATACCTTATGGTTATGCATTGATAGCAGTGGTATCAATATCAACCCTCTGCATTATTGGACCTTCAGCTTAAGCTTAACTGATCTGGGCTTATAATGGGGTCTCAGGTTGATAATTCAAGCAATAACTATAACCCCATCATGTTAAAATCTCCATGTACATGTATTAGGCAAGCGGATCTATGTATCTTAATGTATAGTTAGTATTACACCAGATTTACATATTTATGGCATGAACTTGCTTTGATATGTAAGAGGAAAAAGGCATTGAATTAAATTAAGTAAATTAAACGTTTTTCTACCTATAACAAGCATAGTAGTTATGTACAAGTAGTTTACTTACATTCAATGAAATAAATTTATGTTTAATCTAAAACATCCTAAATACACATTTTTAAAGCTTTATCACACAAACACTTTTCAATTAAAATGGCTGCTACATTTTCCCGCCAATTTCACTTGACAAAGGATAGAGCTGCCTACTGTGCCTAATAACTGCACAAAGTAAACCCAGCCGGAGCTACCTACTCTACCTACTGCAGAAAATAAAATAAGCTTAAGTTTCCTACTCTGTCTACAGGAAAAAATAAATTAAGTTTGAGTTGCCTTCTTTGCGTATTGCAAGAAGTAAAATAAAGTTAGAGCTATCTACTCTGCCTCCTGCAGAAAATTAAATAAGTTTGAGTTGCCTACTCTGCCTACAGTAAAAAATAAATTAAGTTGGAGTTGCCTACTCTGTATGTTGTACAAAAGAAACTTACTTTGACCTGCCTACTGGTTGCCTATTCTGCCCATAAGCTATCCATAGGCAGCAAGAAGGGCAACAAATAGACAGCTCTTGCCTTCTGGAGCTGCCTACAAATTTAATGTAAAACAATAGACCATCCATAGGCTGCCAACAGGCAGCCTATAGGCAGCCTCCTTTTCTTTTATCATATGGGAGAGTTCACTGGGTGAAAAGAACTCCTGCTGCAGCCCTTCAGTTTTTGTATTTCTGTTTTGTAGGATAGTTGTGGCTTGGTGCAAACTCAAGACATCGCTCGATTCCAAATCGTTGAACTTGTCAGGGAGGTCGGTGTTGCAGTCTTCTGATTCAGGATTTTTCCAGCTTACATACTTTTACATAGGACTTTAGCCCTCATAACATTTAACAGAAGATCCAACCCATAAAATAAACATCAGTCCTGGAAAAATCTATTTTATGCTTTTTATGTACATTGTTTTAAACTTACGTTTACCAATGGATACATCATTTACTCTTTCAAATTTCTATTAAGCGTGACTCAAAAATGATAATTCAAATAGATATTTTTTTTTCAATCTTGCCTTTCAGTATTCTTTAAACTGGCTTCAGCTTTCTCTAACTTGCTTTGCTCAGGCAGGGTTTTAAATACATTATTCTTTCTTTTAACAGTATAAGTGGCAAGACAACGTTTTTTCTTGATGACTCATTGCTTCATCAGCAAAAAAGTGTCCCTTTGAATTTAAGTTACAATATAGGGATATTATGCAGCAAACTGCACACATAGTTGTTAACCAATTATGGTTGGTAACTTTGCTTTCCTATTTAATTGCACGAAGGTGAGTCAGTCCTCTGACTCAATGATAGCTCCCTCCTCAGTCTGTTTCAGACGGTTGACACCTGACTATGACTGTCTGCACGTGGTTGGGCCAGTTGTGGTCCTGTTTGTGGTATTCTTTCTTCAGATTGTCATTGACCTTTTTGCTTTGTTTCTTCACAGTGTTTAAAATTATATTGTACTTCACTGTGATGTTTCACTGATGCGGTACAGGACCCCTATGCGAACCGAACATTATGTTTATAATTTGGGGCTGCATCAGAATCAATTGTGATGAGGTTTTTCATAAAAATGGTTTAAGCCCATAGTAGTTTTTCAACTGATAGTTCCAAGGTTGCTCTTCTGTTGCAGTTCTATGTTTATGCATCGATGGTTTCATAGGTAATATTTGCTTTGTCATTGTTTTTCCTCATCTCTCCTTCTTTTGAAGTCTAGGGAAGGGAGGCTGTGCTTCGTGATTGTGGCATTGCCCGGGTATTTTCACATATGACTTTCTAAAAATGTGGATATCTTCTGGCAATTAAAGCCCCTAGTGGCTCTGTTTCTGTCTCAAAACTATAATGTTTGAATTGTGGATAGCTTCTGGCAATTAAAGCCCCTAGTGGCTGTGTTTCTGTCTCAAAACTATAATGTTTGAATTATGGATAGCTTCTGGCAATTAAAGTCCCTAGTGGCTCTGTTTCTGTCTCAAAACTATAATGTTTGAATTGTGGATAGCTTCTGGCAATTAAAGCCCCTAGTGGCTCTGTTTTTGTCTCATAACTATAATGTTTGAATTGTGGATAGCTTCTGGCTATTAGAAGCCGCTAGTGGCTATATAGCCACTAGTGGCTGACATAGCTGGTTGCGACTGATACTTGTGGCAATATTGCAGCAATAGAGCTACTGGCCGATATCATTGGCTACTTTCTGGCTAGAAGTTGTGTCTCCAAAATTTTATAGCGGCTTTTTTGCAGCTACAAAGCCACTTTAAAGCCGCTATATTTTCATTTCTGTAAAGGTAAGGAAAATAAGTGAAAAATCTAAAGCCCACCCTTTGGATTTTTGACACTAAATTAAAACTCAGGGGCCCTACGTCAGAGGTATGGAATAGGACATAAAATTTTCAAAATTATCTAATACTCGGAAGTAATCCTGCCAACCTGTTCAGATGAAAACATTTACAGGTGCATATTGTATGATTACAAGTGCCTTTTATTTCTATTTTTTTGTTTTTCAATTAATTTATTGACAACCTTTACATAGTCTCAAATTTTCCCGCCACAAGTTCTGTCGGTGTCACAGTAATTATTGTCAATCCAATTTTATCCGGGTCATTATTTCTTATTTATTGTTCAGTCTGTAAATTAAAACTTAAATTCTGAAGCAAATCGAATCATTCCTGGGAAACAGAGGTTGATAAATGAAAAAGCTTGCCATTCTGCCTGTCTTTATCATTTTTTCAACTGTTGTTTATCAGTCGTTACCAGAGTCAGTGCAGAAGCGATGAATTCAAATGATGGGGGTAGTGGTAAAAAACTGCTTACTGTTTAATACTAGATTAATATTTCATACAGAAACATGAATTTTGAGCAGGCCATGATACCTGGTGTGTTGTTTAAATTAAACTCAAGTAAGAAATATCACTATAATAGTTTTCAGGAACTTTTGTTACCTCTCAGTACACCATTTTTAGACCTAATATTGACCTTTTGACCCCTAAAATTGCCTTTAATTTTTAAATTATGCTTCTTTTTGTATCTAAATTAATAGTCTTTCTTGTAATGAGTTAAGATCAATCTAAATATACATTTTGTATGCATACTAGAACAACCAGAAGACGATTTAGGCTTCAAAGGCAGACTTTTAGTATTTGGGGGCCATGTTAGCGGCCATATTGGATTTCTCGGCTCGCCATCATTCAAGCCAATTTATGCCGGCAGTTTCAGAAACTACAGACAATAGGGAACATTTTGATTATATGACACATCTTGTTGTACGGGGAGGTCCGGGTTACCCCTAGAAAGAGTGGCCAGTTTCACTCATTGTCACCCTACCACAATGCTTGACCAAAACAACAAAAAATTCGTAAACTCACAATGAACTCACTATCCTAGACGCCGTACCAAGCTGTTAGCTTCTAAAAGGCGCATCTTGGCGATTCTGACTATATTCTCTGGTAAAGCACGGTTATTTTCTTATCTCGAGCACTATTATTCCATTCTGATCGTTAACCGTGCTGTAAACTCAGGTGGACGTCAAATGATCACATGCTTAAATAATGCTAGGTAAAAACACCGGAAACACCCGAGCGTAACTTTATCGACACTACAAAGTTAGGCTTCATCTGTACTACTATTTATCTAGTTGACCTGCACAATGTAACCACACTGCACAGGTCAACAAAATGTATATGTATAGTTTTGTCTCTTAATAGCCGTAGACCTCTTGTCCGCTGTAGTGCACCAAGGTTCCACAACCCATAACTCAATGATGTATGTCATTTCAGGAAAAAGTCAAATATTGACCTGTCCACCGTGTAAACGATGCACAGGATACAGTCTGATCAGGGTGATAGTATGCGAGGGACTCCAGTTCCTGAAAAAAAGCTTGTATTTCGTTTCGGCAAGCTAAAATTAGAAAGAGGAGACAAAAAGGTATGAAAGAAGTAAGAAGAAAGGATTACATGAAAATTAATAATTCTATTTTTTTTTTTTTTTTTTTTTTTTTGCAGAGATGGCGGTATTAATATACATTTTTGTATACATTTCGATCTCTTGCAGATAACGACCTTTCGCTGCTCTCTATACGCATACAGTTTTCACGAGCTTGAAGCATAAAAGGGATTGAAATCGTAGGTCTGGGGACCAATCAGAAAGAGCCTTTCTGAAGCATTTGGGGTAGGATGTCCTCCCTCACGTATGATCTAAGACATCCAAGTTTCAATCCTCTTTTGGTGACAAGCTTGAGTAATATACCCAGGGTAGCGAGGGACCATTAGAATATGTTTTCCAAACCACTATTTAGTAATTAAACTACGAAGAAGAAATTATTTATCCATTTCTTTTATTGTTATTATTTTTAAATTCAGTAAAGCAAAACTTTCAAGTAGTTAAAATATATTATGTAACTCAATTCGTTTACAGTTTTTTTTAATTCCTTCTGTCTTGCAAAATTTATCAAAAGGCAATCAGATTTAGTTTGTAAGCTAGGAAGGAAAAACGGATTGGAATCTTTTGGGAGGATTGAAATTGATCTGTTTTAAACCAATCGGAAGCCTCTTTTTCAAAATTTCTGATCCAATCGGAGATTGACTTCTGGCTGTACTTTGGCTTGGATGCTTTCCTACCACGTACGATCTAATCAGTGATTTCAATCCGTTTCACGGACTGAGCACAAAATATTATTACTACAAATATATTATTGTTTTAACTGAGGTTTATAAATTATACATGTATTAATCTCTCTCAGTTTTCTAAGTATTTTTCAGGAAGAAGTTTTGGGAAGAGAGAGATAACAAGATAAAAGGAAGTATCAGTGCTCAGTCTATAAAAACACAGCCATGCAAGCCCGACACAGTGTCAACAACTAACAAGAGGCCCATGGGCCACAACGCTCACCTGAGTCAACTGCTGCAAATTAATCAGGTCATTTAATCATTCCCTATCAGCCTGTCAAGTTTCAGGACAATGGCTTAAACAGTTTTTGAGATATCTTGCTGACAAGGTTAAAATGCTGAACTTTTCAAAGGGCCATACTTAGTCAAAACAAGAATATATATGGTTTATGGGTTGGGATCTGAACGGTTTCCAAGATATTATGCATTTTATGAAAACAGCGGGTGGGACATGCCCGGGGTTCCATGTCACTAAATGCAGCTTGTCATAAGGAACAACAATATATATGGTTTATGGGTAGGGATCTGAACGGTTTCCGAGATATAACACATTTTATGAAATGAAGGGGGTGGGGCATGCCCCCGGGGGACCCCTTTTGGATCCATGGTCCATGTCACTTAATGCACCTCATCATAAGAAAAAAAAAATGTATATATATATGATTTATGAGTGGGGATCTGAACGGTTTCCGAGATATTAAGCATTTTGTGAAAATGGGGTGGGGCATGCCCCCGGGGGACACCCAGGGGTCCCAAGATCCATTTCACTAAATGCACCATGTCTTAAGGAACAAGAATATATATGATTTATGGGTAGGGATCTGAACGGTTTCCGAAATATAACACATTTTATGAAATGAAGTGGGTAGGGCATGCCCCCGGGGGACCCCCTTGGGATCCATGATCCATGTCACTAAATGCGCCTCATCATAAAGAACAAGAATATATATGGTTTATGAGTGGGGATCTGATTGGTTTCCAAGATATTATTCATTTTATGAAAAGAGCGGGTGGGGCATGCCCTCGGGGGACCCAGGGATTCATGTTTATAGGTGGGGATCTGAACGGTTTCCAAGATATTAAACATTTTGTGAAGGGGGAGGGGCATGCACCCGGGGGACACCCAGGGGTCCCAAGATCCATGTCACTAAATGCACCTTATCTTAAAGAACAAGAATATATATGATTTATGGGTAGGGATCTGAACGGTGTCCGAGATATAACACATTTTATGAAATGAAGTGGGTAGGGCATGCCCCCGGGGACCCCCTTGGGATCCATGGTCCATGTCACTAAATGCGCCTCGTCATAAGGAACAAGAATATATATGGTTTATGGGTGGAAATCTGAACAGTTTCCAAGATATTAAGCATTTTGTGAAATGAAGGGGATGGAGTATGTTCCCAGGGGATACCTAGGGGTCCCAAGATCCATGCCACTAAATGCGCCTTACCTTAAGGAACAAGGTTTATGGGTGGGGATCTGAACCGTTTCCAAGATATGCATTTTATGAAATGAAGGGGGTGGGGGATGCCCCCGGGGACCCCCTGGGGTCCATAGATCCATGTCACTTAATGTGCCTTATCATAAGGAACAAGAATATATATGGTTTAGGGAGGGTATTCTGAACCCTTAGTAAGTTATTAATGCATTTTCACTTTTTCGCATATAAATGCCTATGCGACCAAATTTGACCTTGGCCTTAAATAGGGTCCCATTTATGCAATTTATGATGGGCCTACGTCCCAGATTCTACATACTAAGTTTCATGCAATTCGGCCCAGCGGTTCCGGAGAAGAAGATTTTTGAAGGGTTTTTACGATCTTGGTCACGTGACCTGGACCACCCAGGGGTCCCAAGATCCATGTCACTAAATGCGCCTTATCTTAAGGAACAAGAATATATATGGTTTATGGGTGGGGATCTGAACAGTTTCCACGATATTATGCATTTTATTAAATGAAGGGGGTGGGGCATGCCCCCAGGGGACCCCCTGGGGTCCCAACATTCATGTCACTTAATGTGCTTTATCATAAGGAACAAGAATATATATGGTTTAGGGAGGGTATTCTGAACCCTAAGTAAGTTATTATGCATTTTCCTTTTTTCACATACAAATGCCTATGCGACCCAAATTGACCTTTGCCTAAAATAGATCAAGGTCATCCCAGGATCACCATTTATGCAATTTATGATGGGCCCATGTCCCTGATACTACGTACCAAGTTTCATGCAAATCGGCCCAGCGGTTCCGGAGAAGAAGATTTTTGAAGGGATTTTACCATATATGAGCATGGCGGCCATCTTGGTCATGTGACCTAGACCCCATATGCAAACTTTCGTTCCCCCATCCCATGGAGGCTCCACATGAAATTTGACTTCAATCGGCCCAGTGGTTCCAGAGGAGAAGACGTTTGAAAATGTGAACACACGACACACAGACAGACAGAGAGACAGACAACAGCCTTGCCATATGATAAGCTCATCAATGAGCCTTTGGCTCAGGTGACCTAACAAGCTGGCAACACTCATCATCTTTCTGGGGGATACCACAAATGCTTATTAATCCTTGCGGAATCCTCTAAAGCGGAGGCTAGGATCTTGGTTCCGCACGAACATATGTAAATACTTATAAAACCAAGATCCTAAGCCTTCGCCATCTGGACCACAACTATACAACTTTCAGAGGCGGGGCAACTGGTGAATTACTTTCTCTTACATGATTCGGCCTAGGAAGTCCCTTAAAGATGACTCTCGGACGGTCCGAAAAAATCACTGCAATTGTAATTTAGTAGGTTTTTCCAATTTTTTTTTCAACTTTTAGCTTTCGACTACGCGCTCTTCTCTTTTGTTTTCGCTTCTTCTCTTTTGTTTTCGACTACGCGGACCTTTGGACTACGCGAATAAATAAAATCTAATTCAATACCCTGCCCTCCCCTTTAGCTTTCGACTACGCGCTTATTTAGACTACGCGTTTGAGCTAAGTTCCGGAATGCTCCTTAATGATCGCTCTCCAGCCTACTCCATCTCCATTTTTCCGCGGACTCCGGGCCCACCTCCACCTAGTGTTGTTAACTCAGCACTTAGCGTGTGGGTCCGTGGCATGGTGACAGACAGAGAATAAAACATGGACAAAACACCATGATGTTAGTTTTAAACTCGAACCCGTTTTAGGGCAACTTTCAAAATTCCATAACTTACAGACTGGACGACTATTTACATGCACGGTGTCTGGGCGAGGTAACCTAGTTAGAAATTGTAACTAGGCCCGTCTTAAGCCAAATCAGGAGTCCAGTAAAACTAATCCGGATTTTCCGACGCTGTCTCTGTGTGACTAAGTTGCCTGGTAGCGTTAAAAATCTGATCAGTCAGTCAGTCATAAAGTGCCTTATGTTCATTTCTCCAACTACTTGGAGAACTTTCTATTCAGGTTTCTCCTGGACGCTTCGAAACGTATGCTTTCGTTCACAAGCGGAATCCTTTCCGGTATGAGGATTCCGCAAGGGTAGTTCCCATTTTTAACCTTTTTATGGGTGGTAGGGGTCCTTTTCAGGGGAACATTTTTCGGATATATATATATATATATATATATATATATATATATATATATATATATATATATATATATATATATATATATATATATATATATATATATATCGGACAGTTCACATGAACTATAAAGAACTATAATGTTTACAATGAAAAGAAAAATAAGAATAGAACAGAATGTCGTCTGATACAGTTTTGCTTTACTGGTTAATGTAAAAGTACAGTCGACTCTCGTTAACTCGAAACCCAAGGGACTCCCTAAAATGATTCGAGATACCCGTACCTCGACATATCAGATTTGCAGAATTGAGGTAAAATAAATCGAATAACCACATTTTACAGTGGATATGTTATTTGACCCATGAAAGTTATCTAATATTGTGGAAATACGAGAAATTTCTCCTCTTTCCCGCATTTTATTACCTGTTGTTACATTTGATTGTGTTGGGGTTTAACGACACGTCAACCCTTGTGGGTCATTTTGTGTCGTCTCCCAGAGAAAGGGAGAAAAGAGATAGAAGAGATAGTAGAGGAGATGAAAGAGACGATTAGGGAAGAAATAGGAACAGGAATGAAAGTGAAGTAACAGAAGAAATAAAAACATTCCCCCTCTACCCTTACCTGCCACAAGGATAGCAGGCCTTGCCCAACTGTAAGCCAATTTCAGTTGGACGCCCCGGTGACGTAAGATACACGACACCTTCGCCACTCCCGACTTGTTACATTTCATGTTAAAACAGGGCCCAGATTTTCATGTCGATAAGCGGTTATTCGAGATAAGCGAAAGCGAGATAACGAGAGACGACTGTTTTAACAAAACAGGTATGCCCCATTCAAACAAAACATGGATCAGACAACGCAAAATAATCTGCACTGTTTGCCATTTGCTAAAATCCGCATGTGGAGTATCCCTTAGACAACAACACTTGATTCACTGGTGGGAAAATCCTTTTGGACTGAACTGGTTAACGCTAAGCGTTCCGAGAAAAAATTTCAGCAGACTACGTATTGCAAATATTTTTCTTATTTTCCTCAGAAAATAGGATTTGTCATTCCATGCAAATTGTCTCCTCAATTTGCATGGAATATCACATCCTGGTTTCTGGGGGAAAATGAGAAGAAAATATAATCAATTTGCCGTCTGCAGAATTTTCACTAGTATGGGTGCCAGTGTTTCAAACATAAAATACACCTTTTTGTCTGCTTCGCCATTCCACTTTTTAACCCGCGCAGACAAGTATGACCTGTCACTTTCACTTATCAATATAATATTTATAAGTCTACTGCCTCAACAAGTATTACCGATAGCTGTCTGACGTTGAATGCAGGATTTTTTTTTCATTGTCATACCTTAATTATGCAGTGGGTGTATTCAAATATAAAGGTCAAAGCAACAGGTCAGTTTGGTCGATCTACGTGCGGATTGGCAAATACACCTTCAGTTTAACCTGTTGGATCGATTTTCACCTGCCCGGTAACCATCCAGGTAAACAATGAGGGTCATATAAAAAGTCACTTAGTTGTTTCAACGTATATAAACGGTAAAACTAATATCGAGCCTTGTCATGTGAAAATGCGCCTTAGGGTATATGCGGACAGCGAAGTACCAGATCAGACTCTTTGTCTCAAACACTGATAACTCAAAACTACTGCTTAAGTCAAACTAAATTAAAGGCAATACTGGTTTAGATTGCAATGTATTCCTATCAGTTCAACTCCTTTTATTTCAACATTACGAAAACACGCCTATTCAAATGTACTGATAATTTTACCACCAAAAAATGAAAATTTTCAGAGAAAAAAAATCTGATATTTTTCATATTTCTGCCCAAAACATAGATTGTGGGTACTCGTTAGAACGGTTCTAACGAGTACCCACAATCTATGTTTTGAGCAGAAATAAGAAAAATAATGCATACCCCTGTAAACCTCAGTTTTACTATATAAAAGCGGGGTTCAAGGGGGTCAAATTTGTATAGGCGTGTTTTCCTGATGAACTACCGTTTTCTCAAAGCTGGTCCCTTGCAATTTGATATTACATTTGTACAAGAGTCGACCGTACATGTATACTGTCAAATGTAGACTTATAGCAAAGGCCCGAACCAGATTTTCACTGGCTGATCTCTCAGGCTGATCTGGATCTTTACTGCTCGTATATGCCCCTGAACTCATTTTCTCATGGCTTGGGTTGACTTTTCATATTACTCTTTTAATTTTCATATCACAGTTTTGACTTAAAAAAATCTCATGGCTTGGGTTGAATTTTCATATTATATTTATTTTCTTTTCGCATTAGTTTTAGTTCTTAAATTTCGCATTACATCTTTAGTTTTCATGTTACACTGTTAAATTTCATATAAAACTTTTAACTATTTTTACCAAATTTTTCTCTTGACTTTGGTTGAATTCATGTATTCCATTTTTAATACATGTCCGACTGGAGACCAGGAGGTCGCGGGTTCAACCCCCGCCGAGGTCGGCAACATTCTGTCGTGGAGATTGATCATGAAATATTTTCTACGGTCATTCTCTCCCTTCCGCTGATTCAAGAAGGGCAGTTGTCAGTTTCTGGCGAAAGAATGTGCACAATACTGGTTAACCGCTTAGAGGACTAAGCCTGCCCAGTAAACGTGTGGTTAGGTAAACTGACCGCGCTCGACATGACCCCATTGGGTTGACTGGGCCGTAAAACCTCAACACAAACAAACAATAATACATTTTAACCTATTAACACATTTTCTGATGGCTGGCGTTGAATTACATTTTTAACTACCCCTGAAAAGATATATTATTTCATGATCATGAGTACACCAATATGCGCCTGGTTACACACATAAACTGATAACAGGTATAAAAAAATATACCATAAAATAGGCAGTTTTCCTTTTATATGTAATATAACTGGATTTTTTAAACGCTCAAGGGTGAGATTTTTCTTTCGATTTCTGCACCAGTCATTTTGTAACTACTGCCCCGCACCGTCGAGGAATAACGGGAACAATGACTTTTTATTCATCACAGCCCTGCTGAAAGCACTGCACTCGGGGTCCGTTCTTACAACTGTGGCCACCCTCTATATATACTCGCTTTGGCACAGCATTTCCTACAAGACTGCATATGCACCCAGCGAAGACTCCGATCAGCCTGCGCATCCGTACAGATTGATCAGTCTTCGTAGGGCACTCTGAGGGTTGTCAAAGATCCAAAGCGTCATCAGCCGGACAGCGAAGACTCGGATCAGACTGCACGGACACGTAGGCTGACCTGAGCCTCCGCTCGGTGGACTTGCAATCTTGTAGGAAATGCTGTGCCACGGACCATATATTAAATTCCATAGATGTATATTTGCGCAACACTTACGGCGGCTCTGCGGGGGAACTCAGGTCATTGCCCTGCACATTTACCCCGCTATCCCTCTCCCATCATTAGGTAAGGGGGATGTGGTGGGGCGGGCGGGCAGTAGTGACAAATAAGCGAAGCATTAGCGCCTTGGATAGCCACTGATGACGAAAGTCGAATTGGTATTCATTTACCCTAAATATTCGGACTGCATAATCAGTGTAGACCCAGATCAGACGGTGCAGAACGCGGAGTCTGATCAGGGTCTGCACTGTTTGCCACTCGTCCAGAAGTCGTTTAGACACACTAACTGGTAGTAAACTGACACACTAGCAGGTAGTAAATTGGTGTTGTTCAAATTCTAGGATAAGTATGGTAAGGAGTTGAGGTGTTCTAATATATAGGATAAATACACCAGTGTCTGCTGAGGAATCCCGGCATTCCGACAGACAGGCCGACCAGTCTGACATGTTAGTTTGACCATTACACATCACGAAAACATACCTATATAATTTTGACCCCCTTAAACCCCACTTTCATATAGTAAAACTGGGGTTTACAGGAGTATGCATTATTTTTCTTATTTCTGCTCAAAAACACATATTGTGGGTACTCAATAGAACCGCCTCGGCGAGGCGGCTCTAATGAGTACCCACAATCTATGATTTGAGTAGAACTATGGAAAATATCAGAATTTTTATCTGAAAACTGTCAGTTTTTTGGTGGTGAAATTTTCAATATATTTGCAAAGGCGTGTTTTCGTAATGACACTATGGATATTATTGGTACATTGTGATACCTGTTTACTCATGTTAAATAGGTCATGATGCCTGTATCGGCCTCCGCCAAATGAAAATGCTTAAAGCAACGGAGATCTAGACCAGCCTGTGCGTCCATACAGTCCGATCAGTACTGTCATTGATCGCGGCAATAATCTTAACACAATTTAGACTATTACGGGAATATATAATTTTCCAGGACATCCCGGGAACATTCTGGTGTATAAGGGAAAATCGTATTTTCATGAAGGAAATGAGGAAAGGGTATTGGTTTAATTGACACTACAGCATATTATTATTCGTGTCATTTGTCTGTATTTTCCTTATTTTAACCTGTATCTTGAGACATTCAACAGCCGACAAATTGGATATATTGTTTTTGATCCCTTTCCCCTCCTACCCCACCACCCCAGGCCAGCCCAAATACTAATGCAGAAATGTTATACTTTAACAATTTAAAATTAATGCTTGCTTTCTGTATACTGCACTTTTACTTCACAGCTGCTGTCCTTTCGACATCACTCGGACAGACGTTTTTGCTTGGGATTTTATTTTTAAATGAAAATATTTTGTTTTGATTGACCATTTGTCTTCTATTTCTGTGTTTTGTTCTCAGATATTTACCCTAAAATTAAAGTTACGACCAAAATTTGTTTTGACCTATGCAATTTCTATGGTAAAGTGAAATTTTTATTAGATATTTTATATTAAAAAATATTTTTTTAGTTTTCTTTGCTGATTTTTCATAATGATATTTCATAACAATATTGTGAAAATTTGAGAAATTGGAACAAATGGAACTTGCTAAAAACCTGCCTCCAATTTACATACCCTACTGATAATTTGCTACCTTTTTTACTATGGAAAAAGAAAATAATGGATTTTTTTTAAAACCAATGAACAGGATAAAATTATTTCTGCACTGAACAGGATAAAATTATTTCTGCACTGGTAGTTACGACAAATGGTTTTGTATTAAATCATGACAAAAATTTACAAATTTACTTCTTCTGTGTAAAGCGCCAAGTAAAAAACGACTTTCTGAAAGATGTTGAAAGCAGAGGGATCAGTTTCTATTTATGGTAAGGTAGGGCCAAAAATAGGCAGGGAAGGTAGGGATTTTTTTTTTTTTTTTTTTTTTTTATGTAAAATTATACTTTAATTACTAAACGTATTTGGATTCAGCACCACAATTCACATAAAATTTAACCAAGTCTATTTGACTGCCCTTTTATATGTCTAAAAGTATGATAGAATGGCAAACAGTGTAGACCCTGATCAAACCGCTCTCCTATAGGAACAGTTTGACTGGGGTCTACACTGTTTGCTCGATTATTACGTATAAACATTTTATACCATGAAAATACTGAAAACAGTCTTAGGTTTCACCAGAAAAATTAGGTATGATAGACTTACCCTATTATGATAGGATTACCCTATACACACATTTTCTATTTGACTTAAGGCTATCTGTCTTCATTATATGCTGCTTTCATACCTGACAGACCTTCTTAATATTTACCGACAAGATCGGTACATCGGTGAAAGTTTAGAAATTTTAATGTTCGTTTATTATAACTTAACTTATTAACGTTTATTATAAGATAATGCATATTCCCCACATTTTCACGCTGCTTTGACGTCTTTCAGAAAGTTGTTTTGTACATGACATATTACTCAGGAGAAGTAAATTGGTAAACTTGTCAAGACTCAATGCAAAGCCATTTGTTGTTATGCTTGTACGTCGAAAGTGTTATATTAAAATTCCAACTTGACATGCATACACTAATTTAGTGCAATTTGACTGAGCGAGAGCATCTATAATTCGCGTCACGAAAACATACCTATATAATTTTGTCCCCTTAAACCCCGAGATATCCGTACTTCCACATATCAGATTTGCGGAACTGAGGAAAATAATTAATCGAACAAACACCTTAAACAGAATGAATATGTAATTTGACTCCTAAGTTAAGAGGTATATTGAAAATATTGTGGAAAAGAGGAGCAATTTCTCCTCTTTTCCACAATATTTTGTTGCTTTTTGGTAGCTCTCTGTGTTAAAACAGGGGCCAGATTTTCACTTCGAGATAAGCGAGTTCGAGATAACGAGAGTCGACTGTATATTGTAAAACTGGGGTTTACAGGGGTATACATTATTTTTCTTATTTCTGCTCAAAAACATAGATTGTGGGTACTCTTAGAAATGTCAGAATTTTTACCTGAAACCATTCAGTTTTTGGTGGTGAAATTTTCAATATTTTGAACAGCTGGATTTTCGTAATGGTAAATCCACTGAGTAGGAATCTTGGAACATTTCGAAATTAAGCAATTTAACACTTTTTGACCTAAATATGACCGTGTTCGAATTAGCCCATATAAAAATGAATTTCAGTTTTGCATAATTTCTCGATGTGTAAACGGTGACGACTCACTCACAATTCGTGAGTTATAAGCCGGTGTTTACACATATATCTTAAAGGGAAACACTCCATTACGAACACATGCCTATTCAAATATGTAGAAAAATCGCCTCCAAAAACTGAAAAATTTTAGGTAAAAAATCTGATATTTTTCATACTTCTGCTCAAAACATAGATTATGGGAACTCGTTAGAACCGCCTCGACGAGGCGGTTCTAACGAGTACCCACAATCTATGTTTCTGAGCAGAAATAAGAAAAATAATGTATACCCCTGTAAACCCCAGTTTTACTATATAAAGGTGGGGTTTAAGGGGGGGGGGGTCAAAACTATATAGGCGTGTTTTCGTGATACATAAAGTTAATCTGTTTAAAGTTAAAGGCCTATATTAGCTAGAAAAAAATAATGCAATTCTTATCAAAATCTTTTCAAAATTGAGAAAGTTATGTGCATTTGAAGATTTCAAACAAGCCTGTCATGGGAGCCGCCATTGTTAAGAGTTTGTGACGTCATTTGCCCCTAATTAAATGCATAAACTGAATAACTCACATATGCAAAAACATCAAATGCTATCTTTCTGCATATGTCTTCTTTACTATAATATCAACTTATTTTCCCTAAAAAAGCATTGTTTTCTGTCTAACAGAAAGGTTTATTGTCATTTTAGAAAATTACAGTCCTTCATAAAGTATTCAAAATGGCGGCGCCCATGTTGACAATTACAAGAGCTAAAAACTCCAATAACTTCCTCATTTCTTGATGGAGTTTGATAAAACTTGCACCAAAATGTTCAGTTTGTAAATATCTTGAACGGCAGACATACTTTATATTTTGTGAGTGTTTGCCTTTAAAAATTAAATTCGTTTCCTTAAAAATGAAATTCGTTCCTGTATATATTAAAAAAGGTAGAATATTTCCATTTTCTTCTATAGTATATAGACCCTCTGGCTGCAAATCATATAAAAAGAATCATAGTGGTAGGAAGATTAGAAGTAGGTTTTCAACAAAGTTATGTTTGTTTAAAATTTCTGAAAGTCTCGCAGTATTGTTTTGAATCAATAATTAAAAAAATATTGGAAAGAAGAAAAAATAAAGCCTGTTTTCTCGTATAAAATAAACTAAGAAAAAAAAATTAAGAAAAAAATATAGGAATGACAAGTGTTGCACGATGTGGGAAAAAGACTCTTATAGCATATGCGAACAGTAAAGCTGCAGATCTGCAAGTGCATCCGTACAGTCTGCACCCGAGGTTATGAAACTTTTTTCATGCTCAGCTGAGCTAGACATTTTTCCTGCTACACCTGTGGACACAAAACTGTACAAATTTTGATGGGCTTCATTTCATTTTGATATGACACATATCCTAACATCCTGTCAGTCAAATGCTAGAGCAAAGGTCCCTAATGCCGACATGGTCCATATATCGACACCCCTTTCCAATTACGGTTTAAATTGCTTCTAATTGGCATTTCCACACATGATCTTACTCGTGATATTTTTCCGTCATTGATAATGTCATCAACGATCATTTTGAATGTTTTTGTGGACAAAAACACGAGCAGATTTTTTTTTGTGCGAGAATATTATCAGCGTCTTTAAGGTGAGTGTTCATGATTATGAGATTTTGTGCCATGTCAGAATAGTGAATGTTTGTTTTTCAGCAGTTAAATGTAATATTCATGCTTAGAAACTGCTCTTTAATGGCTTTTAGAACAGAGTTGTATTTGAGTGACATGTTTCTGTGGGTGTCGATATTAAGACCCGACATCTGACATAGGCTCCTTTTATCGACACCTACAATACAGGCCAGAGCAAACAGCCATGCATATGGTACTTTCTGGGACTATGAGCAAAAAAGCTGCAGCCAAAACCTATGGAGTGCCAAGAACTACCTTTACACACGGTTAAATAGATGTAACGAATTCTGCAGTGAGAATAATAATAATAACGATGATAACTGATTATAACTGAATAATTTCATAACAATATTATTCGCGGTGCAGAATTTCGTTATACATATTTAACCATTTAATACACGACGAGAATAATACCTTTTGTGCATTAATCTCGTCTGCAGAAGACAAGGAATACAGTAGTGATTCAGTAAACTGCAGAAAAATACAGAATATTCTTTTAAATGCTTTAATATATACAACTTAAAAACTTTAAAGTTGTAAAGACCTTTTATGTACTGTCACACCTGGAGACAGTCATACACGGATTGTTTCCAGGTATGGTACTGTGCCCGGAGACCCTAGGTCTCCAGGTATGGTACCGTACCCGGACACACTTCCTTGTCGAATGTTACAATTCTACCAACATAGGCCTAATACTGCTGCTAGGAATAGTTCAAATTTTAACCTTGCTGCCTAATTGGAAAAAAATATTGTGTACTGATCATCCAATTTCAACAAGGGGCGAAAACTATGCCATAGAAAATAGTGAAAACATTATTTTTTCAAGAAGGGTCTGTTCAAAGCTGTGAGTCGTTTTTATTTATTATTTTCGTTTTGATTAAAAATAGAATAAGTCCAGAAAGAAAGTCCTTATATTTGCAGATTTGATGTACTGCCATACTGTCACTGTTGAGAACACTCAGGCACAATTTTTTTGATAATCTTATCTTTTTAAAGTAATTGTACGCAAGTGTTTACAACAATGACAATGCGGTTATGCTTCAAGTTTGCCAATACAAATGCCTTGTTGCCTGCTGCTGTCTCTGAGCTTGTCCTGGTTTTGTCAGAGCAATGAAATGTAAAACGAAGGCAACTTGCATACTTTTTTTTTCATTCTATTTTATAACGTACGTTACTCGCCTTGTATAAACTTCAAATGAAAGGCTGCTTCTGTTATATTGCTAAAAGAATATTGTTTAATTATAAAAGTTGTTTTCATGTTTATTTCTGATGTTCAACAGGTTATTTGTTACCATATTCTTTAAAACCGTAGGGGTGTCGATAAAAGGAGACAGATGTCGGTAATAGGATCCTCCCCTCGTATGACTATGGATTCATTTGATTGGTTATAATTTGCGATACACTACAACATCATATTTAGCCAATACAATGCTGTTTAACAAAAGGGTGTCGGTTAAAAGAACCTGTCTTTCAAGATTAAGACAAACAGTAACACTAAAGGTGTCGATATATGGAGCCTTTGCTCTAGCCAGGTATAAATGCAAAACATAAGTTGTCCATTGCACGCCAGAGCCTGCCCTGCATCAACCAATTAAAGTACATCTCAGCTGCCAAGAACATACATCAGACCTAAAATAGAATAAGTACTTGTCAAAATGAATACCATCAATCAATGTAAATTGTTAGAATTATCCATGAATGACATTTGACTGTCAAACAAACATGAAGCAAACAGATTCATTGAAAGTTACTTCATCAGAGTTTGCACAGTTTTGTGTCCACAGGTGTAATAAATCTCAAATCACTAACAATTGCAAATTCTTTCTTTCTAAATAATGCTGAGCATGAAAATTTCTCTGCTAATAAATATGAATTATGCTATAAGGGTCTTTTTCCCACATCGTGCAACACTTGTCTTTCCTTTTTTTTTTTTTTTTTTTTTTTTTCTTTATTTTTTTTAGACCTACGTCATACACAACAGTGAAAAAGGCTATAAAATTTTGCGAAAAGGGCCCGTTAAAATTAGTTATTAGTTTACTTCGTTGTTTTGATGAAAAAAATAGAATCTAAAGAGAGCACGCCTAGTGTGCTCGAAATATCAAAAATTGATACCATTTTCTCTATGTTCTCTTGAAAAGGTAACCCTTTTTACTGTGTAATAAGAAAAGTATCCCCTTCCGCGATAGACATTTAAAACACCCACTCTGTTGAACCTTTTGATTTGTACAATGCCACAGCAAATTTATTTTATTTTTATTTTTTCATAAACACAGAATGATGTACGAGACAGGATTTTAATAGCAAGATACTAAGACAGGGTTTTACTTTCATATTTACGATTCTAGGGTTCAAAAGCGGGAAAAACCATTGAAAGGTGTATCTAAATTCAGAAAAGTTGAAAGAAAGGTAAAACTACTTACCAATGTCGGTTCGGGTAATGCAATGATCATCAGATTTTATTTTATCCACCAATCACAGCTTGTTTAGAAGAATCGTGAAAATATACCCTTTTCCCACTAAAATACCATTTTTTTCTACCCAAATATGATGACAGCTTGTGTGTGTGTGTGTGTGTGGGGGGGGGGGGGGGGGAACGTCTTTTTTTTTTTTTTTTTTTTTTTGTTCAAACATCGGTACCAAGCTGACCAGCAAGCGCCCCTCTGGGGTATGTGCCAAGGATGAAGTACTTGTATTTGCTGATTTGATGTAAGTACCTTATTTTTATCGTTGAGAACACTCAGACACAATGTGGTAGCTACTGTCCTTTCGACATCATTCGGAAAGTCGTAGTCAAAAATCTATAGTCTTTTTCCCTGTCTTGTATGACGTAGATTTCCCCCCTTGTAAATAGATTTCAGTACCAAGTTCCATGTTCTTACATGTTCCAAAATTCTTACATATTCCATATTCCTACATAAAATTCAATATATCCCACTCGGCCTGCCACCAGATTATTTAAAGCAAATATCTCGTATCCCAGAAACCCCTAAATGAGCCTCATTGAGTGACGCAATTATTGACGTCACATGACGTAATTAAACACTTCTTAAGCATCTGCGGCTTAAATGGGTTGCAGATCATTTCTGTTACACGACTGTAAGTTTATTTTGATTCAATTCTTACATGTAAATTCACAAATGGAACGTATAATTTCCATACTAAAGCAAAACGTTTTAGATCTGCTATAACGCTAGTCTAGGACGTATAAATCTGCTGTTATTTGCAACAATATTTACATTTTGAATTTGACCACCTTTGACCGAAATGCTTTGCACTTCTGTTGCCTAATATTGCGCAGGGTAGCATCTTAATCTTATATGATACCATATGGCATATAAAATGGTTGTCCTTTCGTATTGTACATTGAGAATTTCAAGAATGTTTGAAACAGTTTAAACAGAAACAGCTGCATATTTAACATTGCACAAGTGATCAGTGATAGTCAGATATTAATTCGGAAGTTTTCGGACTTTTCCGTGGAACTCCAAATAAAAAAACGATGACCAAACTGGATACTTGGTACGTGCATTTTCAAATTTACTATTTAAATCATTGTTTTGGAGGTAAAAATACTGAAAACCAAGCCATCCTAAAATACAGCCTACAGTGAGCTCTGCTAGAACCTTGATAATGTACATTTTTACTAGGCAATAACCATTATTCTCTACCAACAAGGCGCTCTCAATCAATAATGTAACCAGGTTACAAGTCTGCGACAAGGCTGTGTGCGTTTAATTGATAAATAATTGATAAAAATACAACTTCATGCGGATTTGCCATTTGTGGCGTATAGATTGACTCGAGAGAGCGAGTTGGAATATCAGTATTAAGGTTTCTGGGCGTAACCTGGGTGGAGGTGAGTCACTACTGTTTTCACCCTTGAGCTTCTGAAATGGGCTCATCCATTGCTGAATTTAGACACATCCATTGTTGCAAATAGGGGTTTCAATAAAAAATTAATAAACAACAGAATGGCAAACAGTGCAGGTCCTGATGAGACGTCTCAACGGCTCGTTACGAGCCATCTCATCTGGATCTATACTGCGAAAATCTGCAGGGATGAAAATAGTAAATATTCGATGATCGAACGCTTAATTTTATTTTGTTCTGAAATTTGAACACGCCCATTTTAATACCTGTTGTATTTAAAAAAAAATGCTGGGTGTGAGGCAGCTGTGTGGAATTATTAAATTTTATTACTTGTCCACGGACAAGTAAATGGTCAAAATCCACTTGTCCAACCAAGATTTACTTGCCCGAAAATTGTCTTTTTTTCTTATTTCTCAAAGAAAACATATGTTGTGGGTACTCATTAGAAGCGCCTTACTGAGGCGCTTCTAACGAGTACCCACAACATATGTTTTCTTTGAGAAATAAGAAAAATATATATCTTAAAATCTGGATACTCTCCTTAGCTAGATCTATTCTAGAGTTTGTTGTATGCCATTTCTGAGTTTGTTGTATGCTTGTCTTCTCCATAGATCCAAGCTAGATCTATTACTTGTCCCAGGACAAGTAAATTAAAATTTCTTACTTGTCCTCAGGGAAATGGGACAAGTTGAACAAGTCAGGAATGGTATTTCCACAGCTCTGTGAGGTAAACAGTGTAGACCCGGTCTACACTGATTACTGGCGACTGTCTGCCCGTCAAAGAGGTAGATACGACAGCTTAGCTCGTCTTAGATCTGACTACTTGTGCAATCACGACCTTCGATGCATGTGTAGCCTACGGCTAAGGCTGGCTAATCAGACCTGAAAAGATAATCGATTAACAGTCCTGCCATTGCGATCGATAATCGATTAATAATCAACGAAGATTTGGTCATAATTTTACCTGTCTGTCTGAGCATGACTCTTACCATATGTTGTACTTTGCTGCATGTACTTGATCTGAAAGGCCTGAACAAACAGTGTAGACCCAGCGGCGTCTCATCAGGGTCTACACTGTTTGCCACTCATTCAACCTTTTTTAAGACACAACATTGGGTAGTTAGTTGTACTTGTTCAAATTTTAGATTAAGTATGGTAAGGATTTGAATACTAAAGGTAATTACGGTAAAGTAAGAGACACAGAAATCAAATGGTCGATTACTAGCAAATCTGTAACGATAAATTTTTTTGTGGAATTTATCGATCAATTAATCGATTATCCGATTAATTGAGTCCTCCGTGAAATCACCTGACCAGTAAATGACACCAAAATCTGACCAACCAAAATAGCTTACCAGTTAACGGTTAATGTTATTGCTTACCTATGTATGTTTTCATTGATAAATACAGGTACGAATGCAGTTTTCATTGACAAATGCAGGTATCACGATATTGTTTTTCTAAGGATTTACGCATGGGCGTGGTTATAGCCTTCTGACGGAGGAATCAATTGTGCCAGTCTTACCTACGGCATTGGTCTTTGTGTATCGCAGAGGACATTTTCAGACTGTGCGTGTACGCAATCTAATCAGAGTGTTGTATGCTTGGCTTCTCCATAGATCCAAGAATTCTGTAAACGAAAAACGTTGGCCCTGATCAAACTGACAGCGTAAGATGCACTGTCTAATCTGGACTGTCGCGTTCCGCACAATCCCCTAAATCACGTGGCATTGCCCATTTGCTGACTAGAGGCGCAACTATACACTGATATCATATCTGACAGTATCACGATACAATATCTGATGATACGGCGTATCATATCATGTGGCAGTATCATGGTATTTACGATACACCAAAAGTGCAATCTCTGATTCCAGAACAGCTATTTCAAGTAAAATTAAATGAAAGTATTATCATTTCCCTTAGTTACAAGCCTGCTTGTTTATCAGTTTCTGTCATAATATTCATCAAACAGCACTGAGCAGTAAACATGTACTTTTTGATCCATTTCAGTTTCATAGCTTTTCCTTATTTATCTATTGTATCGCGATACATATCGTATTCGTAAGACAGGTATCGTGATACGTATCGTATCGTGATGTAGCAGGCCCTTACGCGAATGGGAGGGGGGGGGGGGGGTTGCAAACGCACCCCCTTTTGCGCAAATTAGTTTAAAATCATGCAGTTTTTAACCCCCCAAACTCACTTTAATACACCTCTAATTTTGGCCCCCAAATTGGCATTTTCTTAGCATTTGCACCCCCTTTTCAGAATAGCTAAAAATCCGCACCCAGGATTTCAAAAGTCTGCGTACGGGCCTGGTAGATGTATCGTTGCAGATCAAAGACTGACGTAGATCATAGACTACTAAATCTCACAAGACGCTGGTTACGGTTCTATCCGTAATAAAGAGTTCAAGAATTTTTGCCTCTTTCTGAGACCCTTTTTTGCATGTTTTGTTGCCAGAAATAGTCATCAAAATGTATAAGTCAGGGAGTTCTGCAGTAGACATGGGCAGAATTGTAGGTCTTGAGTATATAGTTACTTTGGAAGTGAAACTGTAAAGCCATGTAGTGCCTTAAAAAGAGTTCCAGAATGTTTGCCTCTTTCTGAGTTATTAGTTTTATTATTATTATTATTATTAATTATTATTATTATTATGTTATTGATGCAGAAATTGATCAAAGTGTATAAATCTGGGAGTTCTGCAGTGGATATGGGCAAAAGTGTAGATCTTGAACGGTTGCTTTGAAAATGAAACTAGAAAGTCTATGGCCTTTACACCGGTCGAGACCTGGTAAACATTATGGGATCAGTCATTTCAAAGACACGGAAGCTTCTTACATGTCACATAACCAACCACATCCTTTCTGGTTTTGGACTTTTGAGAGGAACTACTGCATAGGTCTAGATAAGAGTGGGTATCAGGTTAATATTTTTCTTATTTCTCCATGAAAACATATGTTGTGGGTACTCATTAGAGGCGCCTCGGCGAGGCGCTTCTAATGAGTACCACAACATTCGTTTTCGTGGAGAAATAAGAAAAATATCAATACTTTTGGATTGAAAAAGCGCTTAACTAGAGCTGTGCTACTGTCATTCAAGTACTTAGTGTTTACTCTTTGAACTAAGAAAAAAAAAAAAAAAAAAAAAGCTACCCGCTTCGGAACATTTGCCGAAAATTACAGTCTAGCTTCAATGAACGCCAATGGCTTGTTTGCCATGGCTGATTCGAACTCGTTTTTGAGTCCCTAGGAAATTTTTTTCCGATAGCTCAAGAAAACAAGTATATAGGGATATTTTCGGGGAATTGTATTATTTATTTTATCACTATATTGTATGGTGTGTGTACGCATTAGAATAACCTCATCAAGGCGATTCTAATAAGTACACTCAACATACCATTATTTTATAGATGATTGAAAATCATCCCTTAATTGTTCCCATGTGCCTGCTGACCTGGCGCTATGATTAACCCTCAGTGACTCGAACTACCAATGTCTAGAACAAATCTCCATGGTCCCAAAGATGTTCGAGTAATTATAGTTCGACTGTACAAGCAACTCAATGCAGTCTCTATCCCATACTGCGATCCCAAGTGTTTCTGAGACGGCGGCTGCGTGTCAAACAAAAATATCCTTGATGCATATGAGATGCGCGAGTATCCTGAGAAGACATCGCAATTCAATCAAAGAACTGACAACTAAGGCTGGCTAATCGGAACTGAAAAGATAATCGATTATCAGTCCTGTCATTGTGATCGATAATCGATTAGTAATCGCTGAAGATTTGGTCATAATTTACCTGTATGAGCATGACTTATCATTTGTTATACTTTATTGTATGTATTTGGTCAGGCAGGCCTAAGCAAACAGTGTAGACCCTGATGAGACGCCGCAAACGCGGCGTCTCATCAGGGTCTACACTGTCTGCCACTCACTTAGCTATTTTAGACACAACAATGGGTAGTAAATTGTCCTTGTTTAAATTTTAGATTAATATGTTAAAGTCTTGAGGTGTCTGAGTACTAAGGGTAAATACGGTAAAGTAACAGACAAATCAAATGATCGATTATTAGCGAATCTGTAATGATAATCATTTTTGTGGTATTTATCGATCAATTAATCGATTATCCGATTAATCGTGCCAGCCTTACTGACAACACTGGTGTGTATTTTGTCTCTGAGTGTACGCTGGGAAAATGGTCCTGAACGGGGACTCAAGACTGTTTCATTTAACCCTTAACTTCCTGTAATTTAAGCAAATAGTGCAGACCCTTGTCAGACGCCGCGTTCTGCGGTGTCAGATTGGGTCTGCACTGTTAACCAATGTCCCAGTTCAGGTTTTACAGATAACCTTCTTTACACGTCATTCTGACGTCACACCAACAAGACTTGCGCGGCAATAAATAACCGTTACCTGGATTTCAGTTGTTAATGATATTCACGTGGACAAAAACCTGACGGAATTTTTGGTGTATGTATACTTTGGCTCGATTGTAAACAGTCGACCCGGAAGTTACACTGTCGGATCATTATTTGCACAATGCTGGCAAATAGGGATTGGATACGCTTGGTTGATTTTCCGCCATTTTTACAAGGGACACAACTTTTGTGACTTCTTTTTGTTTTCCTGCACATTAAGCCACTTCTGAAAAATATCTATCTACCGATAAAGAAAATGTGTTCCCCTTGGGAACATATCCTTTCCTTTTTGAGTAGGCACCTTTTCAGAAGGGACTTGTGCGAGAAAGTAAAACATGAAGTCACAAAACGTTGTCTCCCCTGTAAAATGGCGGAAAAAAGACTTGTTCAAAGTTTAGGACAAGTTTGGTAGGAACCTAAGATGTCCGTATATATTTATGACTTAATTACGCTACAAAATGAGTTATTTATTCTACGGCACTGATGTCATATGAGCCGTAATGTCACAAAACGTACCTTTTGACATGTGCTTCTAATAAGTCTTGCATAATTAATCGGATAATCTATTAATTGATCGATAAATTCCACAAATATGATTATCGTTACAGATTTGTAATAATCGATCATTTACGCTTAGTTTTCAGACACCTTAACTCGTTACCATACTTTATCTAAAATTTGAACAAGTACAATTTACTACCCAATGCTGTGTCTAAAAATAGCTGGACGAGTGGCAAACAGTTTAGACCCCGAGAAACGCCACTTTTGCGGCTTCGCATCTGGCTCTACACTGTTAGCTCGGGCATGAGTGACTAAATACATACAGTAAAGTATAACATGTGGTAAGAGTCATGCTCAGACAGAAAAATTATTACCAAATATTCAATGATTACTAATCGATTATCTATCACAATGGCAGGACTGATAATCGATTATCTTTTCAACTCTGATTAGCCAGCCTTAGCGCCAAACGAACTCATATCAGTTTGCGCATCCACGCATTCTGATTTAAGTCTTCTTTGTTGGCATGAACAAACTCTGCATCCTTGGCTATCCAGAATGCGCCCAGTGAAGATTCTGATCAGACTGCGCGAATGCGCAGGCTGATCTGAATCTTCGCTGGGCGCCTATGTCCGAAGGTACGTTTCCTGACGCTGCGGTTTGTATGTTGTTGTTGTTTTTTCTAGGTGATTCCTTTTAGAAGATACACGATAAGATGGGTAGCTTTGGTGGGCACGCTCTTCCTGGCTCCTTTTTCATCATATTCGCTCTCTGGTGGACATGGGCGACTTTTAGTAGGTACTACAACTGCCGGCGGAAGAATATCCGCTTCACAGCGACAGCGACGTATAACTTCCCATTCCTTTGTGGGAGGCTGAAAGAATGGCCGATAGAGGGAATGCTCAAAATCTTCTTCGTGTTCATTGGATTTTCTCTAGAAATATATACCGGCATGAGTGGTGGTAGATTTGTAAACATGAGTAATGGGCAACACGCCACCATGTTCTTTTACTTCGGCTTTACGGGAATTGTTGATATACTCTTATATTTTAAAGCTCCACTCCCTCCAAACATGGACTATGCGTCAATGCTCCTAGCGTTAATGGCGGAGGGACTACTTTTCAAATTTCATCTCCACGGAAGAACAGATCTGGACGTTTTAGTGCATACATTATTATTATATGGAATAGCAGCTAACATGGTGTCAGTCATGGTTGAAATGAGATACCGCCATAACGTCTTATCGCCATTGACGAGGGCCTACTTTCTGTTGCTGCAGGGCACGTGGTTCTGGCAGGTCGGATGGATACTGTATCCGCCGTTTGATTCCTCCGCACACTGGGATGAAGAAGACCACGAACAGATGATGATAGCCACAATGATGTTTGCTTGGCACGCCATCGCTGATGTTCTCATTATGCTAGTTATCGGGGCCGGAGTTGCGTTTGTTCAAAAACGATTTTCGCCTTTCCGGAAGGAAGACAACATGGCCATGAGGAGGTTGATAAATACTTCGAACGACGGTGAAACTAGAGTACGGTTGGACGACGACAGCGAGAGCGAATTAGATGTTGAGACACCAATCGTAAAGTGACAGTCGTCTAAGCAATGCATAATATGAACTTTATGTCGAATGGACTCTTCTACCCAGCTCCTTGGACAGGTTCATTTCCAATAGATGTCTGGTTAATTTGTATTAAATATTAATTATTAAGATATTTAAAAGAAATTCCTGTATTAAATGCAAACAGTGTAAACCCTGATCAGACGGTCTACATTGTTTGCCAATGTCCTTTTTCTGAAACGCTAGGCATAAAGGTTAGCATGCTGGGTAAAAATTTCAGCAGACGACATTAAAAAAAAAAAAAAAAAAAAAAAAAAATCCAGAAAATAGGCTCAGCTTGTCTCAGGAGGCAATTTACATGAAGTGCCAAATTCTATTTTCTGTGAAAAAAAAAAATATCATCAGTTTATCATCTGCTGGACCTGTCCACATAGTGGTAAAGATTAAGAATTGGCTACATCTAGTTCATTTGCCAACCATGATTTCAAAGGGTGACAACTTTCATGACTTCCGGTTTGCTTTCCTGTACTGTATCCTTGTCGAAAGGGGGTCTACTCCAAAAGGAGATAATCTGTTCCCCTCTGGAACTTTTTTCAATAGAAAGCTGCAAAACAATTTATACAGTTACCCCTGAAAATGTATACACATTAAAGCAATTTGTTCTGAGTTGTCTCCCTTGAAAGTATGCATTCCCCTTACCTAATAATATTTCAAAATGGTAGATGGTCAGCCATATATATGGGCCATGCCATGTGAAATATTGTCTTGTAAGCCTAGTGATGCCTAGCGTTCCGTAAAAGGGACATTGGCAAACAGTGTAGACCCAAATCAGACGCCGCAAAACGCGGCGTCTGATCAGGATCTACACTGTTTGCATAGAGTACAGTAATTTCTATAATAAATGATGATACTGAAAAAAACCAGGCACCCCTTAAAAGTGAAAATGAACCTGTCCAAAGACAGCAGTATCAAGGGTCAACTAATGATTAATGGGTTAACATTAAGATCCAGAAAAGTCAGCAAAACTGCTCAGTCTGATAAAACCCTTTGTTATACATACGTCGATATATTTTACAATAGTTAGGATTCAGTAAGCGGCAGTGAAGGCCCGGATCAGACTGCGCGGATGCCCTCCACGCTGACAGCGTATGTCCCATGGGGCGGATCAGATACATGTTTTCTCATAGAACTTGGCTGCGTTCAGTTAAGCGAAACACTGACGAAAGTTTTTCAAATACTAATTTGCATCTTCTGAACGATTATTGTAAAGCCGTCTCATGTGACCTCCGATTAGAGTGTAGGCGTTATATTTCTATATGGGACTTGATGTTAGATCGAATAAATTTTAGCAATATTTATTAAGGCTATCTAATCGGATCTAAAAACAATCGATTATCAGTGCTGCCACTGTGATTGATAATCGATTAGTAATCACTGAAGAGTTGATAATAATTTTGCCTGACTGAGCATGACTCTTACCATATGTCATATTCTACTGTATGCATTTGGTCAGACAGGCGTGAGCAAACAGTGTAGACCCGGATGAGACGCCGCAAAAGCGGCGTCTCATCAGGGTCTACACTGTTTGCCACTCAGCCAGCTATTTAAGACACTAAAGTGGGTAGTAAATTGTCGTTGTTTAAATTTTAGATTAATATGGTAAAGTTTTGAGGTGTCTGAATACTAAGGGTAAATACGGTAAAGTAACAGACAAATCAAATGATCGATTATTAGCGAATCTGTAATGGTAATCATTTTTACGGCATTTATCGATCAATTAATCGATTATCCGATTAATCGTGCCAGCCTTAATAATTGTTTATTTAATATAGAATCAAATAAATTATATCAGCGCAGTAAAAGTTCTCACATTTTTGGTTTCAAACAAGCATATACAATTTTTTAATCGCTTAGGCCGCCATTTTGGCTGTGCAAAAAGACAGCTTGAGAATAGTTTGGGGATGTTCGCTTCCCTCCACCGGAAAACTGTCACAATGAACGGAAAATTTTGCTTTTGTTTTGCAAGTAACCACGAACGTTTTGGTAACTGAACGCAGCCCTGATGTTTTGTTGTTCCACTAACACTTACCATGCTATTGGCTAATTCAGCAGACAACACATTGATGATAATTTGCTTTGACAGTTCATGCAAATTGTCTCCTTAGGAGACAGTTTGCATGACATGTCAATTTGCATGAAATGTCAAAGCATACTTTTGGGGGAAAAATGAGAAAAATATTTCAAAATGTCGTCTGCTGAAATTTTTATCCGGTGTTAAAAAGCGAATCGTGAATTGTGCCATATGAGTAGACGTCTTCAGGAATTCTGGTGCAAGCATGCGCAGTTCACATTGACATTCGAACCGTGATTGTGCGTGCACCGATTGGATTGCGCATGTGCAAGATACACTAGTCTTATAATAAGATTTCTTTTCTACTTGTGGACTACCAATTGGACTGCGCATGTTCAGGACATGCTATTCTTGTTATAAGATTTCTTTTCTGCGTCTGTGTTCCGATTGGACTGCACATGTGCGAGATTGTTAGTCTTGTAATAAGATATCTTTTTCTGCCTCTGCGTGTACCGACTGGACTGCGCATCTGCAAACCACGCTTGTAATAAGATTTCTGCTTTCGCCTTATAAGTAAATGTTACTCATATTCTAAACTAAAAAATAAATTTAAAAAAATAGTCCGGTCTTTTTATAATATGAAGAGGTAACCCTATATACCCTGAATATTTGCACAGTGTAAATCCAGATCAAATGACTTCTAAGGAGCCGTTTGATCTTGGTTTACACAATTTGTATTTCCACCTGCACTTTTAGGCCCCACATTTTATACGCCAAAATTTCGGACCTTAAGGTATATACTTTAACTCCACGGAATGACTGTAAACCTTGGCCCCTGGGTTCGACAACATTCTTTCGTGGAGATTGATCATGAAATATTTTCTACGGTCATTCTCTCCCGTCCGCTGATTCAAGAAGGGCAGTTTTTGCACAAGTACTGGTTAACCGCTTAGAGGACTAAGCCTGTCCATAAAAAATGTGGTTAGGCAAATTGACCGCTCTCGACATGAACCTAATGGGTTGACTGGGCCATAAAACCTCAATACAAACAAACAAAACCTGGGTCCAGATTGTCAAGTCTTGTTCAAATTTTGCGATAAGTACGGTATGAACTTTTGATTGTGTTGGGGTTTAACGGCACGTCAACCCTTGTGTGTCATTTTATGTCGTCTCCCAGAGAAAGGGAGAAAAGAGATAGTAGAGGAGATGGAAGAGGGACAGGGAAGAAAGAGGAAGAGGAATGAAAGTGAAGAAACAGAAGAAATAAAAACATTCCCCCTCTACCCTTATCTGCAACAAGGATAGCAGGCCTTGCCCAACTGTAAGCCAATCTCAGTTGGACGCCCCGGTGACATAAGATACACGACACCTTCGCCACACCCGACCACCACCACGGTATGAAATTAATGTGTCGTCCGAATATTTAGAGCGTTTACTGTATTCAAGTTGAATTGGCCATGCCGTGAAAAAATGTACCTATGATATGATATTGATATCACCAAGCGCCCGACGAAGATTCTGATCAACCTGTGCGAAGTTTTAGCAGGGACGGATTCAGAAGGGGTTCGGTCGAACCCCCGTTTGACTCAAAATTTCATTTTCAGAAATTTTGAATTTGATAATTTTTTGATACCGTATTTACCCTAATAAATAGTCGCTCACCTTACTCTTCAATTCTAAAATTTCAACATGATCATTTTACCAGCTAAGAACGTATCTAAAATTCCTGGGTGTGTGGCAAACAGTATAGGCCCTGATCAGACGCCGCGTTCTGCGGCGTCTGATCTGGGTCTATATTGTTTGCTCAGACCTTTCTGTTCTAATACTTGGGGTAACTGGATCGATTCAAACAATCTCGGAAATCTGAACCCCCTATTTTAGCCCTTGTCCTGCTGAACCCGGATATACCCTGTTTTGCAAACAGTGTAGATCCAGATAAGTTGGCTTCTGAAGAAGCCAACTGATCTGGATCTGCACTGTTTGCCATCAAGTATGCAAATTTATTGCAACAATGAGGATCAAGTAACCTGATTGGCCGAAAATTAGAAGTGGGTGTGGCATCTTAATTTATTCAGCAGGACAAGGGTTAATATTCCTGGATCCGTCCCTGCTTAGTGCTCGGTCTTTGTTGTCCGCTTGAACGCAGCAAAAAGATCCCGTATGATTTACGGTTTATACTGGCAACTAGCTGCCAGTACATGTACTGTAAATTTTACGGGCGCCTGAGGATTATTTACAGTAATAATTACGCATGGTAGGGCAGTGTATGGCAAGATAGGCATGGGTAGGTAATGTATAGGATATACTAGGGATGTGAGCTACCATACCGTATCTTATGCTTACATATCCTTACCCCATCCTACGAGGAAATTCCTGCGAAAGTTCTACGGGCCCCCGTGAAAATTTACGGTAAAGGCGCTGGCAGCCAGTTGCCAGTATTTACTGAAAACCTACGGGATTTTTTTGACAGTGACGAAACATGGGAACTTTGGCCTTTCACAGACAGCCCAGCGAAGACTGTGTAGATTAATCTTTTTGTTCGCTGGCCACACGTCATAAGGTATCGTTTCTCAAGTGTCTGCGGTTATAAGCTTCGTTGGAACACTCTCTTTTCGAAAACAGGCAGCATTAAAGTTTATTTTCATATATTTACAGAAAAGTTTGGGTAATGACTGATGGGTACCCAAGTTTTTCGAAGAACTGAACTGCCTCTGTCAGTCCGTATCTCCTCTGAAAACCGCTGGATTTCAGCCAAATTTGCTGTATATCTTCTCGATCATATAACACAGTTTGATATTAACTCGACCCAGGGGAGAGTCGAAAGGTCAAATCTGGGTACGTCAGTCCATGGGCCTGTATCTATCTCTAACACCTTGCATCGGTTTCAGTCGAATGTATTTCATCAAATATTTCCCCTACGACTCTAGATTTTCGATCCCGAGCCCTCGGACCCAGGAGAGGAGTCAAAGTATCAAAATCAAATCGGCTTGCTTCGTCCACTCATTTACACCGTTCCGCGGACTAGAACCATTAGCTATATGTCTTTCAGTTCTGGAACAGTCGTGCAACACTAGTTCAGTTTTGACTCCTTATTGTAAGGAGTTAAGGCATATGCCTAGCGCCTATTACGCACGAGCGTATTTATGCGTAAGAGAAATAAAATTATGTGCAATAAAGAGATGCCAACTTACAATTACTGCTCATCAAGAAAATAATTAATCGCTTATGAAATTGGGGCTACTCTTAAAGGAAAGAATTTGCTCCCTCTGGGAGCAAATTCTTTCCTTTAAGACCAGCCCCTATTTTCGAAGCGATACTAGAGGGATTTTTTTAGAAGATTATTTCTGAGTGTGCGTAACAATGATTCCGTTCTGGTTATGCCAAAGTAAGGTGTCCGAATAATTTGTTACAAAAGTGTGAGTCAGAGAACGTATTATAGGACCCACTTCATGAGGAAAAAAAATCTTCGAGCTTGTCCGAACAGAAAAAAATCCAGATCAGCTAGCGAACACAGCACAATTTAACAAAGCCCTCCTTCCTTTTTTTCGTTTTTTTTTTTTTTTTTTTTTTTTTTTTCATATTCTTCAGTATCCAATGATTCTGCAAGCGGACAACAAAAGCCCTGATCAGACTGCGTTTATGGAGCCGAAGGCACAGTTTAGCCCTTAAAGGACCAAGCAAAACTTAGCAAATAAACCTGCTAAAAGAGCGAGCAAGAAGAGTCCATTAGACATTAACCCTTTTATGCCTATAGATCGCCTATTAAAGGGACACTGGCAAACGGTATAGACCCAGATCAGACGCCACAGAGTTTCCTGAAATTTCTATAATATGATAATAATAAAATCTGAACTGACAGCCCTTTTATTAGAAATGGACTGATACAAAGAGTTTAAGGTAGAAGAGTCCATTCGGCATGGGTTAATATGTTAAGGAACTAAACTTGACAAAAAAAATGTCATATTCATGTATACAACACTCCGCATTTGTAATACAACCGAGTTCCGAACTTTGGAACTTAGATTCAACATTACACATAACAAGCCGACTTGGTTGCTGGTACATGTAAGAGGACGCCTTTTTGTATCACGGGATACGAGCTTTCAGGCCTTGCAGTACTCTTGGGAACCGGCTTCAAGATGCCCACCATGGCAATTAAGGTGGCTGATCAGTCCTGCCATTGTGATCGATAATCGATTAGTTATCACTGAAGATTTTGTCATAGTTTTTCCTATCTGAGCATGACTCTTCCATATGTTATACTTTACTGTATGTATTTGGTCAGACAGGCCTGAACAAACATTGTAGACCCAGATGAGACGCCGAATCGCGGCGTCTCTTCAGGGTCTATATTGTTTGCTACTCAACCAGCTATTTTAGACACAACAGTGGGAAGTAAATTGTACTTGTTCAAATTTTAGAAAAAAGTATGGTAAGGAGTTGATGTGTCTGAATACTAAGGGACATTCGCAAAGTAACAGACACAGAAATCAAATCATCGATTATTAGCAAATATGTAATGATTATCTTTTTGTGGAATTTATCGATCCATTAACCGATTATCCGATTAATTGTGCCAGCCTTAATGGCAAAACAGTCGAACGTCGATGGCTCTAACATCTCCTGGACAATTGAAATTTGTTCTAGACACGGGTAGTTCAAGTCGCTGAGGGTGTACGATAGCACCAGGTCAGTAAGCATACAGGGATATCTGGGGTGAGTGGTTTGGGATTGTTAATGGGCAAATTTCGTCAGTTTGAGTTATCTATCCGTAACATGATAGTGGCGGAGTATTATCGTTTCACGTTTTTTATTGATATGTACAATACTGGTATGTTGTTGTAGGTGTTGGGTAATAAGTACATACAACATACATTTTCGTGATAAAATCAAAAAATTCCTTAAAATGTTCCAAAATGTTTGTTCAGGGACTCAAAAACGAATTTGGATCAGCCACGGTAAACGAGTCATCGGTGTTCGAGTCATTGAAGTTTTACTGTGTTTGGTAAAATCTATGGACAGCTTCTCTGAAACTCCAAGGCCGATTTGACTCAAATTACATATGAACCAGCCCTGGAACAAAGTTTTTTTAGTTTGCAAAAAAAATATGATCCGGTTTCGGGTTCGACCCACGCCGGATCGACAACATTATTTCGTGGAGATTTGATCATGAAATATTTACTACTGTCATTTCTCCCTTCCGCTGATTCAAGAAGGACAGTTGTCAGTTTCTGGCGAAAGAGTGTGCACAATACTGGTTAACAGCTTAGAGGACTAAGCCTGTCCAGTAAAAGTTTGGATAGGTAAACTGACCGCGCTCGACATGACCCCACTGGATTGACTGGGCCGTAAAACCTCAAAATAAACAAAAAAAAAAAAAAAAAAAAAAAAAAAAATCCAGTATCCTAAACCTTCTCCTAAACTGCAAAGCCGATTGACTATCTGCATAAGAAATTTCCCTAAGATAAGACGTTCCAAGTTTGCGAAAATTATTAGGGCCACGCCCTGCGAAAGCGTGTCTTCGGGAAAATGCGCACAGCGAATGCCCACATCAGCCTGTGCATCCATGCAGTCTGATCAGGGCATTCAGAGCCCGCTGACAGAATCAATGGATACTATAGAATGTACCCAGCAAAACACAACGTCGTATCAACGTCGCTGCAACGTCGTGACGTTGCAGCGACGTTGGTACGACGTTGTGTGTTTGCTGGGTATCAATGGAGAGTAAACGCCGGGATGAAACATACTCAAACGCAAAAGAAAGCGCGCACTCTTTACTTGTTGATTTTCTGAAAATCCAAGCATGGAATATTAGCATGTGTGGCATCATTTGTTAGCTTATTCAATTACCTTTCTAAACAGTATGATTATGTTCTTGTCTTGAATTTCTTTGAAACCTATCGTGCGTCAATATACAGCAATGGTCAAAATAAAAAATGCACAAATAGCCAAGGAAGCTGCATGCCGTTAACAATTTACATGATTTATGCACCACCTTGCCGACGGAATGGAATAATATTCCTGCACACGTCATCCAACGTTACGTAAATTCCATGCGGCAACGTATTTTAGAAGGTATTAGTCAAACTGGCGGTCATTCCGGACATTAACATCATTTACATCATTCTGCAACAAATTACAGTGAATCCAAGGTAACAGCCCTTTGACTATTTGTGCACTTTTTACTTTGACACCTGCTGCATATTGACGCGTCGTAAGTTTAAAAAAGATTAAAACAATATAACCATATTGGTTAGAAAGGTAATTAAATAAGCTAAATATTGATACCACACATGATAATATTCCATCCTTGGATTTTAATAAAATCAACAAGTAAAAAGTGCACACTTTCTTTTGCATTTGAGTATATAAACGGCTTCTTCTCCGAAACTCGAAGGCCGACTGCAGCCAACTGGCTTATAGGCGTTCCCGAGACAAAAGAATCTCATTGGGAATCGGCTTCCGAGATGGCCGTCATGACCATATGGGCGCGTCATGCTAAAAAATGTGTTCGAACATGCGCATCCTGCGCATGCGCAAATATCGTCCGGGCTTTTGCTCTCCAATCATACATTCTGCAGTATCTAACGATTCTGTTAGTAGACAGTGAAAGCCCTAATCAGACTGCGCTGTCCGCGCAGTCTGATCAGGGCCTTCGCTGTCCGCGTATGCCCATAGACACGTTTTCGCATAGCGCGACCTATCTAATTATAGTAAAATCTTCTAGAAAACTGCTAGACTGACTGAATTTCAACTAAGCAAAAACATCCTGTGGACAAGATCATTCAAGTTTGCAAATAGTATTGGAGAAACTTGATACCCTAGAAAAGGTTTACACAACGTAGCTGTGGAGTCTTGAGGACAAGCTCTTTCAGATCTACAAACATTTGTGGGGTCCAGCGTCGACGATGGCCGCAACATACAATCGATGAAGCGGATCTGATGAGTACACACAACAAACAATTTCATGATAAAAGAAGAAAATTTCCCAAAATACTTGTTTTCTGGAGTTATCGGAAGAATTTCATAGGGACTAAAAAACGAGTTCGAATTAGCCAGGGTAAACGAGCCATCGGTGTTCTATTGAGGTTCGACTGTATCTGTAACAGATTTTAAAAGAAATGACCCTTGAGAGCAATGAACACGCGTACACGCTCTCTCTCTCTCTCTCTCTCTCTCTCTCTCTCTCTCTCTCTCACACACACACACACACACACACACACACAAACAAACAAACAAAAACACTCACACACAAACACGCACACACAGATATAAATAGCAAGAGGTCGAAGTCTTCTGTGCCAGACTAGCTAGTGTCGGCCTCTTAAGCTTCACATATATCAAAATTCTATGAATGGGCTCAATGATTACAAAGAACCAGAAATAAAAACTACACATATATATAGAGTTTATCTGTTTGTTTGTTTTGACCGAGTACGGAGAAATAATTCACTAAGATTCTAAGGTTTCTGTGTAAAAAATAGAGTGAGCGATAGCGAACGAGTTATTTTTTTTTTTACACGAAAGCCTTTGAACACATGTGAATTATTTCTCCGTAATCGAGCAAAAACAAACGAATAAACTGTTTATTACATTTCTTACCCCCATCCCACATAAAATGTGTTTTGTTGGATGTCATACGTTTGCAGAAGAGTAAAGATGCCCGATCGGGCCGGGCATCAATAACCTTTGGTGACCTATGTAATTTGAATGGTAGGCGTTACTATTATTAGTAACATGATACTCGATCGGGCATCATTTGTTCATTTTTCTAGTACCCACAGAAAACGAAAAAAAACGTAACACAGTTTTTGACGACTCTCCACCAAATTTTAAGAGCTGAAAGATAAATAAATTATCTAACATTTGGCCTTTTCAGAATTTTTCAAAGTGCCTAGAAAAAAAAAAGTTATTAGGGTTTAAAATCAATATTCTTTCATTGCACCTCTGTGTACTCGTATCCCGTTCGGGAACACATGGCATTTGTGATACCCGATTGGAAAACTGCATCCCGTTTGGGAACACTGAAATTTTTGTTGCCTGATCAGGATACACACAAGAGTCAAGTTGCATACTGATTTTGAATCTTTAAAAAACCCTTTGATCGTTCAGATTTTTAAGTTCCTTTAAAAATTGATTGGGGTTGAAAATTTGATATTTCTGCAGTATCTCTTTGTTTCCCGAAACGGAAGCAAAATATTATGAAAACAGGCCTCTAGATAACTAAATGAAGAAAAAACTTACGAAAATCGAACAGTCAATAATTAGCATGTCTCTTCAGGAAAGGTATGAATTAAAAGAGGAAATCCCTCTTCTTTCCTGAACTGATCAGAATTTTTAAAACCAGGCATTTATATACTACTATTAAATTTGATAAAAAAAAAAAAGACGCCTTATACAAAAGTTCTTAAGATTTTGCCTTCCCACTGGGTATAAAAAAATGAAAGCTATTCCGCAATGGAAAATGAGTACCATATAATACTATATGTATTATATGTGCTCAAAAACTTTAAATATGCACAGGAATATACCATGTGCTATTTCAGCTATTTTAGCGAACTTCATAATTTTGGAGAGGAAACTGTTTCTGCTATAGGATTACTGAATTACACAATCCGCAGGAAAGGTCTACCGACTGAGGTCGGTAGACTTTCTATAAATGCCCTATAATCACCGTCCGTCCATGGTAGTTAGCGAAAACGGTCATAGCGCTTAACCAATTGGTAGTATTTTGATAATTTTGGCATACTGATAAATACCGACAAGATCTAGCCAATGTGCTTGCGAAATCATCACGAAAACATACCTATATAATTTTGACCCCGTTAAACCCCACTTTTATATAGTAAAACTGGGGTTTACAGGGGTATACATTAGTTTTCTTATTTTTGCTGAGAACAAAGATTGTGGGTGCTCGTTAGAACCGCCTCGCCGAGGCGGTTCTAACGAGTACCCACAATCTATGTTTTGAGCAGAATATTAAAAAATATCAGAATTTTTATCTGAAAACTTTCAGTTTTTGGTGTTGAAATTTTCAGTATATTTGAATAGGCGTGTTTGCATAATGTGTCATTTTTCATTGACCTAGGTAATGCCGAAGCAAAAAATGTGAAATATGGAAATCGCCGTAGGTTAACCATATGGGGCAGTTTGATAATGTTTTGTATACGCATTAATATTGACACAATCCAGACAAGAGAATTGCCAAATGCCACTTTTCCTTGACCGAGACAATGCCAAGGCCAAAATGTGACAGTTAGCCAAACTACCCAAAACTCTTTAAACCTTAACAATACTTTAATAATTTTTCGCTCACAGATTGATACCGATAAGACCTATTCAATGGACTTGCCAAATGTCGTTTCACTGACCGAGACAACGCCGAGGCCGCCATAGGTCTTCAACAATATGAAATATTTGGCTAAAATGTTGTATGGACATTAATGTTGATAAGATCTAGTCATAAGAATCGCCAAAAGCCCGAGGCTAAGCACAGAATGAGGGGGGAGGGGGTGAGGGGTCGTGCACCTTAGGGATAGCTAATTATCATTAAATTATTAATGCTCAGTCACCTTAAGAAGTTAATCAATGCGTGAAAAGACAAACTTACATTCTTAAAATAAAATCAAAACTCTGCAACATTTGTTGAAATCAGCTGGTCGAGCTACTCTGAAAAGTGCATAGATTTTCCACCATTTGCTATTTAATAATATTGACAATAACTTCAGAGCAACATAGACTAATGCCTTCTAGAAAGCTATGGCTTAGGAACTACCAGAGAATGAAAGACTGTCCACAGTTGATTGTTTGTATCTGATTTTAAAGTTTTCTGTAGAGCATTAAGATACTGACGGGTTTAGCGTATTTTGTTTCTTACTGTTTGCTCTGAAATAGATAGATGTCTTTTATATGAGAAACTGAATGCTGCAACAATGATTTCCTGTTCTGCACAAAAGTTAATGAAACATCGACGTAATGTTTCTCACTTTATATTGATGTCACTGATGTGTTAACTGCATTTTTTACAAATGTTTTGCAAGTTTTCGAACTCTTCCCGCAGTTTCTTTGTTGACATTAGGCCAAAATGTCTTCAATCTCCCATTTCTGCTTAATGACTTTCATTCATTTTGAGATTTATTTTCTTCAGTTTTAATATGCCATCTACGTATCAGTTATCTTGTTGCACAAAAAGATTTTGGTGACTACGATTTTCTTGGACTGAAACAACCATTTATGTAAAGACATCATGACGTCAAAAAGACAGTTTGAGCATTGTTAAATTCCTACATTGTCGGGTTTGATATTTTTGTATATTTATAAGCTATTGATAGTGACGACTGGTTACAAAACATTTTCCTTAACTGGATTTAATGAAAATCTGTGACTTTTGAATTTTTGGATCACTCTGGATAGTTTGCGAAATTACTGTAACCTTAAACCAAATTATTATGATTTTTGTATCAAATGTGGTCAAAATTGAAGGAATCATCGTTTTCATTCTCATTGATTAGATATAAACCTTCTAGGAGGAACTGTAATAAAAAAAAAAAAAAAAAAAAAAAAAAAAAAAAACGTGTAGCAATTTTGGTGATGTGTAACTGAAAGCAGGTCTTTCATTTATTTTGCACCAAAACCAAATGCCATTTATAAAACTGACTTAAGTATATGTGTTTTTGTTCAGTTTGAACTGCCCGAATGTGTTCACTTAACATTAAATTTCGATGGCAGCAAAACTTTGTTCGGTAATTCAGTGCTAAGAGCGCCATTCAATTAGTAATACAAACATATCTCTAATAATGTAATGAATGCATATATGGCTTTGAAATTCTATCAGTTCGTACCTTAGCATTTGTGCACTTTACATGTGTAATATCATCAAATTGCAAATAGTATATGAATAAAATATATATATATATCGCTTGCTAACCGTGCTGACAGTTATCGAGATGGATCGTCACATGGTTTTTATGTTGCCTAGCAACAGCAAATGACAAAAATCCATAATCTCAACAAAATTTGAGAAATGCTGTTATTTTGGCAAAATATATAACGAAAAGCATGTGCTTAATATCGTTAAAGAATTAATTTTACAATTTATAAAAGTCTTTTAGTTGAAACAAAATATATATACATGACTTTTTTTTGCGGGGGGGGGGGGGGGGGGGGGCGGGGTGGGGGGGGAGGGGTTGTGGTGGGGGTAGCCTGTATGGTTTACTTTTCAAAACGGGGCAATTGTAATCGTCTAACTCTCCCTTTGATATCGAGGACTTGATGTAGATATGATTGCATCGGTTTCTCATGTTCACTTATCTACTTTGAGACACACATTTGCACCAAATTCTAGGCGGTGTTTGATGTGACATTGTAGTACTTTGAGCAATATTAGGATCATTATGCTGTATAAATTAAAAGTACAAGGATTAACATGATACTATCAAATTTCATAGTAATCTGGCTAATTTTAAGTTTTTTAAGTGCATATTAAACCTGTTTTAAAGATTAATATTACAGCGTGACCACGCGGCCTTCCTTTCATTCTGTTATTGTTAGGTAACTAGCTAGGAGGAGAGATTTGACGACAATATTATTGTATACCAAACAATAAATAATCTACCACATTATATTTACAGACGATTCTATGAATGAACCTGTTACGTAGGAAATGAGGACAAGTTCACGTTGCTTATTAGATGACCCTTGGATGACCCTTATATTTAGGGGAGACATGGTTATTGGATACACAGTGCATTTTGGTACATTGAATTCCACTTCAGTAGCGTTTCTGTATTTTAATGATAGCATCTTATTTAAAGTATTTAATTTTTGTAATCTTTCATGGAACATACTATTAGAAACATGTAATAATTATCAATCTTGCACTTGCAAATTAGACATTTTCCTTCTAAAATGTTTAAAAATATGCTTTCAACCTCATGAACTTCCATCTGGTCATTCATTTAATAATTTAATGACGTGTGTGCAACTGTATTTTGTGTCTCTATAGGTAAAACATCAGATATTCCCAAACGGGATGCAGTGTTTCCCAATCGGGCATCACAAATGCCATGTGTTCCCAAACGGGATACACAGAGGTGCAGAGAAAAAATGTTGATTTTAAACCCTAATAGCTTTTTTTCTGGACACTTTAAAAATCCAGAACGGTCAAAAGTTAGATAATTTATTTATCTGGCAGGTCTTAAAATTTGGTGGAGATTCGTCAAAAAAAACTGTGATACATTTTTTGCGGTTTCTAAGGGTACTAAAAAATGAACAAATTATGTCCAATTGGGTATCAAGTTACTAAATATAGTAACATCTAACATTCAAATTACAAAGGTCCCCAAACGTTATTGATGCCAGATCGGACATCTTTACTCTCCACTGGGAATTTCATATGATACTGAAAAATGCCCGGCCTTGAACTGCTACAAAAAAAAAAAAAAAAAAAGAAAAAAAAGTGCCATCCGATTTCAGTTCTAATTGAGAAAATAGATAAAGATCTCAAATTATAATCATATTTTCAAACATTCTTCTTTGTATTGAACGCGTTAAAGGCGTTGAAAGCGAAAAGGTCGCACAATCCTTCAATAAATGAATTAATTACGTTACAGAATTACGTCACTAATTAGCGCGTGAAAACAATCCAAGAAATGAAATACTTCATTGGTGAGCGATTACCGGGTTTTCTTTCACGGAGAAAAATAGGTAATTCAGTTTTAGGAATGTAATAAACTATTATCAAGTACCTTATACCTATTATCATCTTCTCTCAAACAGCAAGATCAGCTGAGCTTAAATTACTTGTGTAGCGTTTGGTGGTCTTCGCGCGAAATCAAGCCGACCGCGTTCACCAATCCAGTTACTAACCGCAGCTTAGCTTCGTGCAAAAGCTTATCACTCCACCAACGCTACCAGGGACACCTTTCTCTGATACCGGGATCCAGAGATGACGGTGGTGTCATCTCTCATCCCACCGCTGTCACCAAATGAAGCGTTTGGGGGTCTTCTATGAAGTCAAGCAGCGCGGTAACACATCCAGGTACTACTGAACCGCAGTATACGTTGCTTAGGCATGTCTGTCCGAATACATGGAGTTGTTACGGTAATTTGATCAAATCTAACCCCTCTCAGAAATCATCCTTGATCTGCCCCTGCAGTATCAAATAAATCCGTAAGGATAGTGAAGGACCTTTTCAGACTACGCATGTGCTGTTTTTTATGAAGGTATATGAAAAACATCAATATATTGCGGTTAAAAAGGTATCTCATCTAGAGCGATGAAATAGATCTAGGTGTGATAAAGTAAATTGGAATAATTTGGGGTGGCAGTTATATAATTTAACTCCGCACAATCACGTGATGCCAAGTTATATAAATTCTCTATTCAGTTCTGTTCTATATTTCATTCGTTAGTAGTATGGTGGCGGGTTTAATACATTACGAAAAGTGTCGGAATTAGCCGTAAATCTCTTCGACAACTTTCTAGTTTCGTTTTCACTAACAAAGCTCAAATATGGCAGAACTACTGACAACGACAATAACAAGAAAGGAGGCAAGCAAATACCGATGAAAATTAATTGATAAGTCTGAATTATATCGATAAACTACATTTAAAAGTCTCAGTAAGGCATTATTGTCGTCTTATCTATCTCAAGGGTCTTTTTTCTTCCCGGTCTGTTTTAGTGGCTTTTCTCACAGATACTTGGGGTCAGTAGAGCTTGCTTGCAATTGGTAGAGCGGATGGTCCAAAACTGATTTCTTGGATTTTTTTCTTATTATTTTTTTCTCTTTATTTTTGCATTTTATGATACTTGAACAAACCTTAAGTCATACAAATGGTTATGTCACGTCTAGAAATCGTTTGAAAATAATGATATTTTATGGATAGGATATAATTGGTAATTATATCCTATCCATAAAATATCATTATTTTCAAAAGATTTCTAGACGTGGCGCAACCATTTGTATGACTTTAGGTGTTGTTCAAGTAAAATAAAATGCAAAAATTAAGATAAAAAAAAAAAAAATAAAGAGAAAAAAATCCAAGGGTTCAATTTGGACCATCCGCTCTACCAACTGCAAGAAAGCTCTACTGACCCCAAGTATCTGTGCCTTTTCTTTGTATTTGTTGATATTTGCCACTAACATCAGTGTAACTCCTATTATAAAAATCAGGAATTTTCCTGTCATGTCTGGTTTTCAACAAAATAGAGGCATGAACATTAATTTGTAATGTAGATAGCCACTAAGGATTATCAAACTAATATTTTATGACTGAAAAAACTGATAATACTTGAATTTCGAAAGGAATAATTGACATTTTGGGGCAACAAATTTGCTGTTATATTGTACAGTCTAGGCAAAGAGGGTAGACTTAGACAGGTACATGTATAGAGAAAATGTTGGTTATGCAAGTTTCCAATGAAACAAATATTTAATTTATTGGATAATGGTTTCTTTTGTTTATTCTAAAATTTTATGTTGCTATCTGCTAGATGATATTCAAAATTTTCTTTGAAAGTGCCCAGCCAGGACTGGCTGCGGAAATTCTGCATTTTTGATAGTTAAATTGCTCTGACGGTAAGTGGTAAATATCAAAATAAAGAAAAGCCACTTAAACCTCCGAGAAGATTCAGACTACCCAACATCTTCCAAATTCATGATAAATGTGTATATATATATGTGTTGTTTTTTTTTTTTTCTTTTGTCCAGCACGGTTGGGTATAATCTGCAGACCAAACCATGCAGACCAGTGGACCATGGACTGGTCTGCAGTGGACCAAAAGGGGACATTTTGCAGACCAAGTATCTTGCAGACCAGATTTTTTGCAGACTATATAGTGAATAATCTTGATAAAACTTTGTTATTTATATGACATGCCTTAATTAAAAATGTTTTTTTTTTTGTTTTTTTATTCATTTAGTTTTATTGATTCCTCCTATTACTTTGGAAAATAGAAGAGCAGAATAACTGAATTTTCCTCTGTTCTTAAGATTGTATGGAAATAAATATAATTTTCTCTTTCTATTCAGTTTAGTCTTTGGAAAAATTTTAAAGCAAATGATAGGATAAAAATGGATAAAATGGGCTTGGCTTAGAAACAAATAATGGAATAGAAAAGTAAAAAAAAAAAGTTGAGAGAACAGTATTTAATATTCTCACCATCATTTTACAATACGGACAATAAAATAATAAATAATACATGGATAATCAGAGATTCAGTGTCAGCTATTCCTAAATATCATTATGTTAACACTGAGGTATCCAAACAAAATCAGTATCTGACATCAAGTAAATATTTAATGAAAAATGTAAGAGGACATCAAAAAACAATGCAATCGTCACGGTGGATGATGCAATTTTTTGGTATCGTGTGTATTTGTAAATATACTGTAGTTTACTTAAAACATACTAAAAGTATAATGATATATTAGCCCATATTTACATGAAAACAAAATTATAATTTAAATGTAGAAATTAAGCAACATAAATATGCACTCCCTTTGGTCATTTAAATTTATATTGACTAATTTTTCCAGATGATTCATAATTAATATATACATGAAAACTAAATTTAGAACATAATAATCTGTTACTATAATAACCCTAAGTATTGGGACAGACAGGCCTTTGCAAACAGTGTAGATCCAGATCAGATGCCTCAGAATGTGATGTCTGATCAGGGTCTACACTGTTTGCCATACATACCTGTTGGACCATATTTTTACAATGAAGTTATGTATACCTACAATACATATTATTTATTTGTTTATTTATTTATTTATTTTTTTATTATAAAACAATTTACACTGAGATGATTTGGTACTTCATGAAGGAAATATTATATTGATTGAACTGATCCTATTATATTTATTGAACTGGTCCAAATATCAAAATTGTTTTCATCTCCTATTCTGTAAATAATGTTGTTCTTTCTTTCAATCATTGTTTCTTTCAATGAATTTTTTTAATCATTTATTAATATAATTTTCTTGTGTAATTGTTTAAATGTTGTAATTAAATCTTTTTTTTTGTTTTTTTTTTTTGTTTTTTTTTTTTAATTTAATTTCTTTCAATTTTTGTTTGTTTCTGTGAATTGTTATATGTCACAATTAAAACGTTTTTTTTACATCTTTCAATTTTTGTTTGTTTCTCTGAATTTATTTATTTGTTGTTTTGTCTTAATTATGTAATTTTGATTTTTGCCCACAATCTCTGCCCTGTGACAGTATTTGTGTATAGCTGCATTTTACTTGTCTGATAATAAAAAATAATGTTTGTGTTGTTTATTATATTTCACAAATATTCTAATATATTTTGTTACTTCTTTAAATCTTTTTATTTCCAGTGACTCATTGTTGTCAAGGTTTTATTATTATTATTATTATTATTATTTTCAAAAACTGAATAAAATAATTTTTTTTTAAATGATTTGGAATACTAATTAGGCTTTGCTCTTGTTATAACGAAAGGCGGGCAAAGCTTTTCAGCTACGCGATTTCATTGGACAATACATGTAATTTTAGGGTATTCTGATATCCAAGAGGAATGACAGGTAATGTCAGATGATTGACAGGTCTTATTAGGTGACTGACAGGTCATATCAGATACAGTTAAAGACACATTTTTTTCCTTCTTTGGCTACTCTCCCCCCTCCCCCCCCCCCCCGCCCCCACTCCCCCCCCCACCCCCCAATATACAACAGAGGGCACATCAAAGTTTTATCTTATCTAAGTGATTATGGAGTCTTTATAAGGCTGTTAAGTCTCCTTAGGTGGGGCCCTATAAGGGTTAATTCATAAAATTGAGCAGTATTCAATATGTTACTTTTGAACCAAATAAATTCATTTGCAAATTTTGCATTTAATTTGTTGATTTGTATTGTGTCACTTTATTTATTTATTTATTTATTTATTTTTGATAGTTTTTTTTCCTAAATACAAAAGTGTTGTTTTTTCTTGCATTGTGAAAAAAAGTACAAATAAACTGAAATAGAAATATAAAATTGAAAATATTTATCTATTTATTTATTTATTTATCTATTTATTTATTTGTTTATTTATTTTCTAAAGTAAATAAGAACACTGCACAATCATTACATTTCCATTTCAGTAAAACAATACATTATGGAATATGTCAAAAGTTCTTAGACAATTTAGAATGTGTATTTTATGCCAAAAAGCTTCTCTTTTTCAATAAATACATAAATAACTAAATAAAATACTATCCGTCTTCCTAATTTTCTGTATTTGATCCAAAGAAACAGATAAAGGGGGCATTTCGTGATATATTAGCATATAGGCATAAATATCTGTATTTCTCCATAAAATATGTTGTGGGTTTCATTAGAACTGCCTGGGAGAGGTAATTCTAATGACTAAAAAAAACAGGTATATTTTATTGAATAAACAGAAAAAAATCATCAAATTATAACCAAATTACCCATCTTATCTGTTTCTCTGTCTTCATCATAAACTGTGCTGATATAAAATCTAATGTCCCCTTATCAGGCCCCTACCTGTAAGGGTAGCCAAAGTCACCAAGAATTTCTTATCTTAATCTCCTTAGAGTCATTAGGGTGTTTTGCAATCCAAAATGTGTCTTTAAAATGTGTCTTTAAAGACACATTTTGGATTGCATAGCACCCTAATGACTCTAAGGAGATTAAGATAAGAACTTCTTGGTGACTTTGGCCACCCATACAGATAGAGGCCTGATAAGGGGAAATTAGATTTTATATCTGCAAAGTTTATAATGAAGACAGAAACAAATAAGGTGGGTAATTTGGTGATGATTTGATGATTTTTTTTCTGTTTATTCAATAGAATATACCTGGTTTTTATTCATTAGAATTGCCTCTCCCAGGCAGTTCTAATGAAACCCATAACATCTTGTTCGTCTGTCATTACTGACAATGACCAATCCTAATCAATTGTATGATGTGTTATTATTTGTGTGTTCTAAGATGGCTGATGAGACCAATCTTAGCTCAAAACTGCCTGTTGCAGATAGAACAAGAGAGGTCTGAGGAAGAAAGCTCTGTTGGTGATGCCTTAGCTCTGGCTTTCCACTGTGCACGTTTCTGCTCGGCTTTGCTGATTCTTTTTGCTTTGTATTCACCAGATCCCCTTTTTATGAGGCCTCACCACTTTGTATGATCTTGTGCAATCTGTTCCCATGACTCTGTTGGTATGTTGAAGTCTTTAAGGGAGGCTTTGAGGGTGTCCTTGTATCGCTTCTTCTGACCACCATGGGAGCGTTTTCCTACTTGAAGTTCTCCATAGAGGATTTTCTTTGGCAAATGTTCATCAGGCATTCTGGTAACATGGCCTGTCCATCTTAACTGTGCCAATTTCAGAAGAGAATGTATGCTCTGCATCCCTGCCCTTTTCAGGACTTCAGTGTCTGGAATCCTGTCTTGCCACTTGATCTTTAGAAGTTTTCTAAGACAGCTTGTATGGAAGTGGTTCAGTCTTTTGGCATGCCGTTGGTAAACTGTCCAAGTTTCGCATGCATATAATAGTGTTGGCAGCACTACCGATCTATATACTTTCAGTCTTGTGTCAAGTCTGATTCCACTTCGGTCCTAAATACTTCCACGTAGCCAGCCAAATGCTGCACTAGCTTTGGCAATTCTAGCATTGACTTCATCATCAATGTGCACAACTCTAGACAATGTGCTTCCAAGGTAGGTGAACTTGTCTACCACTTGCAGTTGTTGACCTTTCACTGTGATGGTAGGCTCCTTGTAAGGCTTTCCAGGTGCTGGCTGATATACTACCTCAGTCTTTTTGGTGCTGATTGTGAGATCATAGCTGTCACATGAATCAGATACTTGATCCACACCTTTTTGCATTTTCTCTTCTGTTGGAGCACCCTTTGCCATGTCATCAGCAAAGAGGAACTCATCTAGCACCTCTGTCTGCACCTTAGATTTAGCTTGCAACCTTTTTAGGTTGAAAAGTTTCCCATCAAAGCGATACCTTATAGGTATACCATTGTCACCATCCTAAAAAGCATCTGTGAGCATGGCAGAAAACATCATGCTGAACAGTGTTGAAGCTAGTACACAGCCTTGCTTAACTCCATTTGTCACAGGACATGGATCAGAAAACTCGCCATCATTTTGGACCGTTGCAAGCATACCATCATGGAACTGCCACACCATTGCTATGAATTTGGCAGGACAACCAAACTTTGCCATAATTTTCCAAAGTCCCTCACGACTGACTCTGTCAAATGCTTTTGTAAGGTAGACAAAGGTCATGTAGAGGTCACATTCTGTTCCTGGCATTTCTCTTGGAGCTGTCGTGCTGTGAAGATCATGTCTATTGTTCCTCTGTTTTTCCTGAATCCACACTGGCTTTCTGGTAGAAGCCCTGACTGTTCCAGGTGTTCATTCAATCGGTTCAGTAGGACCGTAGCAAGAATCTTCCCAGCAATTGACAATAAAGAGATGCCTCGATGATTGTCACAGACTTGAGGATTCCCTTTCCTTTTGAATAGGTGGATAACTGTAGCATCCTTGAATTCTTGAGGGATGGCTTCTTTTCTCCACATAATATGAAACAACTCTGTCAGTTTCTCTGCAACTGAAAGACCTCCTGCTTTGTAGATCTCTGCAGGTATTGCATCTGATCCTGGAGCCTTGCCAGATGACAGGAGTTTTATTGCTTTCACTGTTTCAGAGACGGTTGGGAGCTCATCAAGCAGCGGATTACATTCCACCTGTGGTAGTCTGTTGATAGCTTCATCATTGATAGATGATGGCCGATTAAGGACACCATCAAAGTGTTCAGCCCATCTTTTCAAAATAGCTTCTTTATCAGTCAGAAGACTCGTAACATATTTTATGGAGAAATACAGATATTTATGCCTATATGCTAATTTGTCACCAAATGCCCCCTTTATCTGTTACTTTGGATCAAATACAGAAAATCAGGAAGATGGGTAGTATTTTATTCAGTTATTTATGTATTTATTGAAAAGAGAAGCTTTTTGGCATACAATACACATTTTAAATTGTCTAAGAACTTTTTGACATATTCCATAATGTATTGTTTTACTGAAATGGAAATGGATATTGTGCAGTTTTCTTATTTACTTTATAAAATAAATGAATAAACAAATGAATAAATAAATAAATATTTTCAATTTTATATTTCTATTTCAGTTCATTTGAACTTTATTCACAATGCAAGAAAAAAAACAACACTTTTGTATTTAGGAAAAACAAACTATCAAAAATAAGTAAATAAAAAAAAGTGATACAATACAAATCAACAAATAAAATCAACAAATTAAATGCAAAATTTGCAAATGAATTTATTTGGTTCTAAAGTAACATATTGAATACTGCTCTATTTTATGAATTAACCCTTATAGGGCCCCACCTAAGGAGACTTAAAGACACATTTTGGATTGCATAACACCCTAATGACTCTAAGGAGATTAAGATAAGAACTTCTTGGTGACTTTGGCCACCCTTGCAGATAGGGGCCTGATAAGGGGAAATTAGATTTTATATCTGCAAAGTTTATAATGAAGACAGAAACAAATAAGGTGGGTAATTTGGTGATGATTTGATGATTTTTTTTTTTTCTGTTTATTCAATAGAATATACCTGGTTTTTATTCATTAGAATTGCCTCTCTCAGGCAGTTCTAATGAAACCCATAACATCTTGTTCGTCTGTCATTACTGACAATGACCAATCCTAATCAACTGTATGATGTGTTATTATTTGTGTGTTCTAAGATGGCTGATGAGACCAAGCTTAGCTCTAAACTGCCTGTTGCAGATAGAACAAGAGAGGTCTGAGGAAGAAAGCTCTGTTGGTGATGCCTTAGCTCTGGCTTTCCACTGTGCACGTTTCTGCTCGGCTTTGCTGATTCTTTTTGCTTTGTATTCACCAGATCCCCTTTTTATGAGGCCCCGCAACTTTGTACGATCTTGTGCAATCTATTCCCATGACTCTGTTGGTATGTTAAAGTCTTTAAGGGAGGCTTTGAGGGTGTCCTTGTATCGCTTCTTCTGACCACCATGGGAGCGTTTTCCTACTTGAAGTTCTCCATAGAGGATTTTCTTTGGCAAATGTTCATTAGGCATTCTGGTAACATGGCCTGTCCATCTTAACTGTGCCAATTTCAGAAGAGAATGTATGCTCTGCATCCCTGCCCTTTTCAGGACTTCAGTGTCTGGAATCCTGTCTTGCCACTTGATCTTTAGAAGTTTTCTAAGACAGCTTGTATGGAAGTGGTTCAGTCTTTTGGCATGCCGTTGGTAAACTGTCCAAGTTTCGCATGCATATAATAGTGTTGGCAGCACTACCAATCTATATACTTTCAGCCTTGTGTCAAGTCTGATTCCACTTCGGTCCTAAATACTTCCACATAGCCGGCCAAATGCTGCACTAGCTTTGGCAATTCTAGCATTGACTTCATCATCAATATGCACAACTCTAGACAATGTGCTTCCAAGGTAGGTGAACTTGTCTACCACTTGCAGTTGTTGACCTTTCACTGTGATGGTAGGCTCCTTGTAAGGCTTTCCAGGTGCTGGCTGATATACTACCTCAGTCTTTTTGATGCTGATTGTGAGATCATAGCTGTCACATGAATCAGATACTTGATCTACACCTTTTTGCATTTTCTCTTCTGTTGGAGCACTCTTTGCCATGTCATCAGCAAAGAGGAACTCATCTAGCACCTCTGTCTGCACCTTAGATTTAGCTTGCAACCTTCTTAGGTTGAAAAGTTTCCCATCAAAGCGATACCTTATAGGTATACCATTGTCACCATCCTAAAAAGCATCTGTGAGCATGGCAGAAAACATCATGCTGAACAGTGTTGAAGCTAGTACACAGCCTTGCTTAACTCCATTTGTCACAGGACATGGATCAGAAAACTCGCCATCATTTTGGACCCTTGCAAGCATACCATCATGGAACTGCCGCACCATTGCTATGAATTTGGCAGGACAACCAAACTTTGCCATAATTTTCCAAAGTCCCTCACGACTGACTCTGTCAAATGCTTTGGTAAGGTCGACGATGTCATGTAGAGGTCCACATTCTGTTCCTGGCATTTTTCTTGGAGCTGTCGTGCTGTGAAGATCATGTCTATTGTTCCTCTGTTTTTCCTGAATCCACACTGGCTTTCTGGTAGAAGCCCTGACTGTTCCAGGTGTTCATTCAATCGGTTCAGTAGGACCGTAGCAAGAATCGTCCCAGCAATAGACAATAAAGAGATGCCTCGATGATTGTCACAGACTTGAGGATTCCCTTTCCTTTTGAATAGGTGGATAATTGTAGCATCCTTGAATTCTTGAGGGATGGCTTCTTTTCTCCACATAATGTGAAACAACTCTGTCAGTTTCTCTGCAACTGGAGGACCTCCTGCTTTGTAGATCTCTGCAGGTATTGCATCTGATCCTGGAGCCTTGCCAGATGACAGGAGTTTTATTGCTTTCACTGTTTCAGAGACGGTTGGGAGCTCATCAAGCAGCGGATTACATTCCACCTGTGGTAGTCTGTTGATAGCTTCATCATTGATACATGATGGTCGATTAAGGACACCATCAAAGTGTTCAGCCCATCTTTTCAATATAGCTTCTTTATCAGTCAGAAGACTCATAACATATTTTATGGAGAAATACAGATATTTATGCCTATATGCTAATTTGTCACCAAATGCCTCCTTTATCTTTTACTTTGGATCAAATACAGAAAATCAGGAAGATTGGTAGTATTTTATTCAGTTATTTATGTATTTATTGAAAAAGAGAAGCTTTTTGGCATACAATACACATTTTAAATTGTCTAAGAACTTTTTGACATATTCCATAATGTATTGTTTTACTGAAATGGAAATGGATATTGTGCAGTTTTCTTATTTACTTTATAAAATAAATAAATAAACAAATGAATAAATAAATAAATATTTTCAATTTTATATTTCTGTTTCAGTTCATTTGTACTTTTTTCACAATGCAAGAAAAAAACACTTTTGTATTTAGGAAAAACAAACTATCAAAAATAAATAAATAAAGAAATAAAGTGATACAATACAAATCAACAAATTAAATGCAAAATTTGCAAATGAATTTATTTGGTTCTAAAGTTACATATTGAATACTGCTCAATTTTATGAATTAACCCTTATAGGGCCCCACCTAAGGAGACTTAACAGCCTTATAATCACATAGATAAGATAAGCCTTTGATGTGCGCTTTGTTTCAGGACTGTATATCGGGGGTGATCATGAAGGGGGGCGGGGGGGCGGTCTAGCCAAAGAAGGAAAAAAATGTGCCTTTAACAGCCTTACAATGACTCCATAATCACTTAGATAAGATAAGCCTTTGATGTGCAGTCTGTTATCAGGACTGTATATTGGGGGTGATCATGAAGGGGGCGTCTAGTCAAACAAGGAAAAAAATGTATCTTTAAGGTGATAAAACAAATCCACTACAAACATAAATAAGTGGTTTTCTTTTTCTAACACATCAAATAGTTTTAATGAAATGCTTGCCATCAAAATAATTCATTTGTTTATGTAAATATAACTAAGACTGAAACAGAGCATGGGGAAAAAGACACAAAATTAATTTTGCTAATTAACAGAAAAAAATCTGATTATTTGGCATTAATGAAATGCTTATCATAATAAAAATTCATTTATCTATAAAATATAAATATAATTAAAAACTAATACAGAACATGGCAAAAATGACACAAAATTAATTTTGCTAAATAACAGGAAAAATTCTGATTATTTGGTATTAATGCAATTCTTGTCATACAAATAATTTATTTATGTAAATATAATGAAAGCTTAATCGGAGCATTGGAAAAAAAAAAAAGGCACAAAATTAATTTTGCAAATTAACAGGAAAAAAACTGATTATTTAAGAAATAAATTATTCCAAACCGTGCTCAAATGCCTAAGATAAAGCACAGTTGAGTTTGGGTTGTACCCATTTGAGCACGAGCGAGTGCAGCGAGCGAGTGCTCAAATGGATACAACCCAAACTCAACTGTGCTTTATCTGGGGCATTTGAGCACGGTTCGGAATAATTAATTTCTTTTCTAACACCCCTCATTGAGCGAGTTTTGCATAAATGATTATTTTTATTGATTTTCATTATTATTTTTATTACCTGACTTCCCCTTTGGTAGTTGACAATACCTCTTAAGCATTACGTCACGCGGTTACGTAGTTACAAGGTTCGATGACGAATATTCAAAATGGCGGATAACTTGTGCGAATCAGCTGCTCAGAGATCAGCTGACGGTGTAAAATATAAATAAATGGTTAACCGCTTAGAGGACTAAGCCTGCCCAGTAAACGTGTGGTTAAGTAAACTGACCGCGCTCGACATGACCCCATTGGGTTGACTGGGCCGTAAAACCTCAACACAAACAAACAAATCCTGTGTTCATGAAAGAATTGCTAAACGTATGAAATTTGAGTGCCGCGATGGACTTTAATAAGGACAGATATAAAACAGCAAATAAGAATGTTAACCGACTTACTTTCATTTTCGGACGTCAACAAATACACGATGGAAACAAGAAGTAAAACCAATGTATTTGGTTTAAACTGTAGAGAAACTCATCAGGTAAAAAAAAGTCAAAGAACTGAAATATGCTCATAGATCATTTTCTGTCTTAGTAAATAAAATAATTTATTATGTATATGAATGTTCGGCCAATATTGTATGCTAGTCTAGCGTCCATAGTTACCAGGGGGCGAAACGTTCGCAAATATGATTGGTTTCCCGTCGATAGCGCGCGACGAAATTCCTGTGCTCAAATACCTTAGATAAAGCACGGCTAGAAATGTAAAGACAAATAAGGAACAACACGTGCAGGGGTGTTAGAATTGGTGTTAATGTAATGCTTATCATAAAAATAATTCCTTTCTGTAAATATAATGAACACTGACACAGGGCATGGGAAAGATGGCACAAAATCATTTTTGCTAATTAACAGGGGAAAATTCTGATTTATTTATTTATTTTTTTTTTTTTTGTATTCATGAAATGCTTCTCATAAAAATAATTCATCTATTTATAAATAAATGATAATTGATAAAGAGCATGGGAAAAATACACAAAATTAATCATTACATAGTCTGCACAAAGTATGGTCTGCAAGGTACTTGGTCTGCAAAATGTCCCCTTTTGGTCCACTGCAGACTGGTCCATGGTCCACTGGTCTGCATGGTTTGGTCTGCAGATTATACCCAACCGTCCAGCACTTTACATAGAAGAAGTCAAATGCCAAGCAAAAACTTCTTTCCCAGTGATGTCGAAAGGACAGTTGGTCCAGACTCTGTATTAATACTTTGGTGACTATAACGGCTGGATAAATACCCAGGGCTAAACAGTCCTTAATTCTTTACCAGAACAGGGCTCATATTTGGAACAGTCTACCACCTGAAATTACAGTAGCCTTGATATTGAGAATTCCAAGCAAGGCACCTATCCTCTCTTTAAGCATCATAAAAACCATCATTCATCATCTCCATTCTCATCACCTAGCCAGTCACCTAGCCTTCATCTTTCATCATACAAACTGTTTATTTCACAGATGACAAACTTTGAGAACCTTACCATCCCAATCACATTTTTCCAAAATTTTTAGACAATATGTTTGCAAATTTTTTATTTCCACACACTGCACATTTACAATACTCTTCACTGAGGTGTTTGGAGTACTTGACAGATTCAAATTCTAATAAGTATAACCCATTTTAGTCTGGAGACCCACAAAAGGTAATTGGCAAACCTTGCAGACCTGGATCAGATGCTGCATAATGCAGTGTCTGATTAGGATCTCCACTGTTTGCAAATAGTTAAATACAGCCATTTCTCTCTAGGAATATCTAACTCACATAGATTAGCCTGGCATACCTATAAAATTGAAAGCTCATCCAATATCTAGTGTAGGGGTGTTTATTTAGTCTAAAATTGGTTAATATCTGGATACATGTCTTTTCTAGAACAACAATAGTCACCCAGAATATCTGGACAATGCATTACGAAAACATGCCTATTCAAATATATAGAAAATTTCACCTCCAAAAACTGAACATTTTCAGATAAAAAACTCTGATACTTTTCATATTTCTGCTCAAAACATAGATTGTGGGTACTCGTTAGAACCGCCTCGGTGAGGCGGTTCTAACGAGTACCACAATCTATGTTTTTGAGCAGAAATAAGAAAAATAATGCATACCCCTGTAAACCCCAGTTTTACTATATAAAAGTGGGGTTTAAGGGGGTCAGAATTATATAGGCATGTTTTCGTGATGTCTGCCTGGCCAAACTGTATAGACAGCCAGCATTCTTCAGACACATACCATACATTGTATTTGTCAGTGTATTTGGATACCATAACTCCTTAGGCATAAAAAAAATAGCAGTGTTTCCACTAACATGCTGAAAAAAAAAAATTGGTTGGTAGGTAGGAGAAACATTTTTAGCTCACCTGAGCTGAAAGCTCAAGGTGAGCTTTTGTGATAACTCACCGTCCGTCGTCGTCGTCCGTATGGACGTTCCCACGAATGGGTACATATGTGGCTATGCACTATGTGGCAAAAATCATTAAGTGGCTACTGATTTTAAGTGCCTATTACTGTCCATCATTATGTGTTTACGAATTATTTAGCCACATTAGGTATGGATTATCCGTCCATAGCTATCATTCTCTTATGTGGCTAGCCATTTAGCCACATTAGGTATGGATTAACTGTCCATAGCTATGTGACTTGCCTCATATGTCATTTTTGCCACTTAGGTTATCACGGAGGCTATGCAGTATGTGGCAAAAACATCATTGAGGGCTACTGATTTTAAGTGGCTTTCAAAAGATGTATTACTGCGCATGCGCATAAAAAAAACATACGAGGGTACATGTACTTGGATGTCCCTAGGAATGGATGGATTTCTGACCATCATTATGTGTCTACAAATTAAAATAACTTTATTTAGCCAGATTAAGTATGGATTACCTGTCCATAGCTCTCTCTAATGTGGCTAGCCTCTGATGACAGTTTTGCCACTTATGTATCAAAAATGCTGAAATTAAGCCACGCAAGTACCTGCTCGTGGGAACGTCCATCCGTCTGTCCGTCCGTCCGTCCACAATTTTTAAACAACATCTCCTCCTAAACCACTGATTGGATTTTGACCAAACTTCACAGGAATGATCCTTGGTTGGTCCTCTTTCAAAGTTGTTCAAATGGTTCCGGTCCATTGCATATCTAGGTCACAGGAGCTAAAAATAGATTTTTTAACTAAAAACTTAAAAAATCTTCTTGTCAGAAACCACTGGACCAATTTCAATATAATTTTGCAGAAATGTTCCTTTGGTGATCCTCTACCAAGATTGTTCAAGCCATTCGGATTCGTCAAAAACATGGCCGCCAGGGGGCGGGGCTTATTTTCCCTATGTATCTATATAGAAAACTTTAAAAATCTTCTTGTCAGAAACCACTGGACTGATTTCAATGTAATTTTGCAGAAATGTTCCTTTGGTGATCCTCTACCAAGATTGTTCAAGCCATTCGGATTCGTCAAAAAACATGGCAGCCAGGGGGTGCGGCTTATTTTCCCTATGTATCTATATAGAAAACTTTAAAAATCTTCTTGTCAGAAACCACTGGACCGATTTCAATGTAATTTTGCAGAAATGTTCCTTTGGTGATCCTCTACCAAGATTGTTCAAGCCATTTGGATTTGTCAAAAAACATGGCCGCCAGGGGCGGTGCTTATTTTCCCTATATATCTATATAGAAAACTTTAAAAATCTTCTTGTCAGAAACCACTGGACCGATTTCAATATAATTTTGCAGAAATGTTCCTTTAACAAGATTTTTCAAGCCATTTGGATTCGTCAAAAAACATGGCAGCTAGGGGACGGGGCTTATTTTCCCTATATATCTATATAGAAAACTTTAAAAATCTTCTTGTCAGAAATCGCAGGGCTGATTTCCATATAATTTTGCAGAAATGTTCCTTTGGTGATCCTCTACCTAGATTGTTCAGGCCATTTGGATTCGTCAAAAAACATGGCCGCCAGGGGGCGTGACTTATTTTCCCTATATATCTATATAGAAAACTTTAAAAATCTTCTTGTCTGAAACCACTGGACAGATTTCAATATAATTTTGCAAAAATGTTCCTTTAGTGATCCTCTACCAAGATTGTTCAAGCCATTTGGATTCGTCAAAAAACATGGCCGCCAGGGGGGCGGGGCTTAATTTCCCTATATATCTATATAGAAAACTTTAAAAATCTTCTTGTCTGAAACCACTGAACCGATTTCCATATAATTTTGCAGAAATGTTCCTTTGGTGATCCTCTACCAAGATTGTTCGAGCCATTTTGATTAGTCAAAAAACATGGCCGCCAGGGGGGCGGGGCTTATTTTCCCTATATATCTATATTGAAAAATGTAAAAATCTTGTTGTCCGAAACCACTGGACCGATTTCCATATAATTTTGCAGAAATGTTCCTTTGGTGATCCTCTACCAAGATTGTTCAAGCCATTTGGATTTGTCCAAAAACATGGCCACCAGAGGGCAGGGCTTATTTTCCCTATATTATCTATATAGAAAACTTTAAAAATCTTTTTGTCCGAAACCAATGGACCGACTTCAATATATTTTTGCAAAAATGTTCCTTTGGTGATCCTCTACCAAGATTGTTCAAGCCATTTGGATTCGTCAAAAAACATGGCCGCCAGGTGGTGGGGCTTATTTTCCCTATGTATCTATATAGAAAACTTTAAAAATCTTCTTGTCAGAACCACTGGACCGATTTCCATATAATTTTGTAGAAATGTTCCTTTAGTGGTCCTCTACCAAGATTGTTCGAGTCATTTGGATTTGTCAAAAAACATGGCCGCTAGGGGGCAGGGCTTATTTTCCCTATATATAGAAAAATGTGAAAATTATCGTGTCCCAAACCACTGGACCGATTTCCATATAATTTTGCAGAAATGTTCTTTTGGTGATCCTTTACCAAGATTGTTCAAGCCGTTTGGATTTGTCAAAACACATGGCCGCCAGGGGGCAGGGCTTATTTTCCCTATATATGTATCTATATAGAAAACTTTAAAAATCTTCTTGGCAGAAACCAATGGACCGATTTCAATATAACTTGGAAGGAATGTGTCTTTGGTCACCCTCTTCCAAGGTTATTCAAGCCATCATGATTCGTCAAAAAATATGGCTGCAAGGGGGTGGGGCTTATTTTCCCTATATATCTATATAGAAAACTTGAAAAAAAATCTTCTTGTTTTCCCTGTATATCTAAATAGAAAACTTTAAAAATCTTCTTGTCAGAAACCACTGAACAGATTTCAGTATAACTTGGCAGGAATGTTCCTTTGGTGACCCTCTACCAAGTTTGTTCAGGCTGTCATGATTCGTCAAAAAACATGGCCGTTAGGGCGTAGGGCTTTATAGCTATATAAAACTTTTTAAACCACTGGACCAATTTCAATATAACTTGGCAGAATGTTCCTTTGGTGACCCTCTTTTAAGATTCAGTTCAAGTTGTCAAGATTTGTAAAAAAAAACATGGCCGGGGGTGTGGTGGAGGGGGGTGGGGGTGGTTAGTGCTATAAAGTTTATACAAAAATCCTAGAGCAGTGAACTTGGCTGAAACTTCAACAGTAAATATGCAAATCTGTTTGGTCAGGTGAGCGATATAGGACCATCATGGTCCTCTTGTTTTTATTTTTCTATTTTTCTCCAGAAAAGAACAAGTTCAGGCCTGTAATTTTATGAAAATGCAGGTATTTTGTTAAGAGTCTGTGCTTTATTTTTTTATTTTGCATTTTTACTGATAAAAGATAGCAGAGTCTGGTGTTTGAAACAGGGTTGGTCGGGTTAGTGGAAACCTTACCATATTTGTTCTAAAAATTTAACAAGTCCATTTTACAACCTAATGATGTGTCTGAAAATTTCTGGGCCCATTTGTTCAAAGCGTTGTTAGCTTAACGAGTTCGTTAAGGGTCATTTTGTTAACTGTTTTAGTGGATTCAGTACACAGTATTCTGATATTTTTTGCTGAAAAAGCTACTCACATTTTTTCAGCAAAAAAAATCAGCATATTTGCGTATCACTAGATGTAAATTTTAACGAATCGTTAACTAACGATGTCGTTAGCTTTGAACAACTGGGCCCTGCATGAATTGCGTTCAGTGTCGTGTCTGTAGACCCTGATCAGATGCCCCATTCTCTGATCTGGGCTTACACTGTTTGCTCAGACATGTCTGTCCAGTTACTTAGGTTAAATATGATAATTAGGTAGTCAGATAAATTTATTTTGGCTATAGAAAATGTACATGTGGTTTTTGACAGTGTCTGAATATTTGAATACTGTAAGCAGTTTTGGAAATTTCAGTTCAGCAAACCAGGGAAGGTTCCATGAGTCACAGTGTCCAAGCAACTGAAAACTGAACTCATTGGAAATGATAAAAATATGTAGTATGTGCCATGATCTCCATGTTTCTTTTTTGTTGTTCCAGACACAACCACAGAAGTTCTTTCAAAGGTATTTGTTTCCAGATGAGATCCAGAGACTGATGGGAAGATATTTTTTTACTGATGTCAGTGTATAGTAGTTAAATATGGATGAGTCTGGATCCCAAAGTTTTAATCTTGGCAGACTTCTTAGAAGTGGGTTAGGCCAAAACAAGGGACCAGCTTCAACTCAAGATGGACTTGATCAAAACAGTTTTGGAAATTTTAATGCTAATCAGCCTGGAGACCCAAGGCTTCATTTCCAACAAAATAACATAAACAGTGGTCAGCGTGAAAAAAGTTCTGGGAATGTTGATAATGCTAACCAGGGAGAACTTCCTGAGTATTTCCAGGACCCAAGACTTAGGTTACAACAAAATAATATGAATGGTAGTCAGCGTGAAAACAGTTCTGTGAATGTTGATCATGCTAACCCAGAAGGGCTCCCTGAGCGGTTCCAAGACCCGAGACTTAGGTTACAACAAAATAACATGAATAGTGGTCAGCATGAAAACAGTTCTGGGCATGTTGACTATGCTAACCATGGAAGGCTTCCTGAGCGGTTCCAGGACCCGAGACTTCGGTTACAACAAAATAACATAAATAACATGAATGGTGGTCAGTCTGAAAACGGTTCTGGAAATGTTGATTATGGAGGGCTCCCCAAGCAGTTCCAAGACCCGAGACTTCGTTTTTTTCAACAAAGGAATATGACAGGTTCTCCAGGAGGACTAGTACAAAGCAGTTTTGGAAATTACAATTATCCAAACAAAGGAGGGTTCCCTGAGCAGTTCCAAGACCCGAGACTTCGGTTACAACAAAATTATATGACAGGCTTGTCAGGTGGACTGAATCAAAACAGTTTTGGAAGTGTTGGTTATGGTAACCAGGGAGGGCTACCTGAGCACTTTCAAGACCCAAGGCTTCGGTTACAAAATAACATGACAAACTCACCATATAATTTCCAAGGCCAGATCCCACAACAATTCCAAAATATGAGAAATAGTCTTGGACACGGCATAATTTCGGGATTTGGAAATAATTTCCAAGGCATGAATCCTAAAAATACAACAGATGATCAGGAAGCTAATGCAAATATAGACTGGGAAGAGATTTTTAATGAGACATTTTTTCCCAATAGAAATAACTCAGATATGTGTACTGAAGCACATGCAAGAGGCACAGATGATGTTGGAGAGAAAGAGGGTTTAGAGACTAATGATAATGAATCAAGTAAAAGTGAACAAGAATCAGGTGACAGTACACAGCAAAGTCAAAGACTAGGTAATGAAACTCAAAGTGTGTCCGAAAGGCTGCTTGATCAGCCCAAGGAAAATCTTAATGAAACTTCCAATCAGATGAAACCTTTGCCTCCAATAAAAATCAGGCATAGAGTTCCATCTGATCAGGAAGATGATTACACTGAAAATGATAAAAGTCAAGGTAGTAACAGAAATAACCCTAAAAGAAAGAGCAAAGTGCCTGCTAAGGAGAAACGAGGTAGAGAAACTAAAGTGACAGTTGAAAAAGAAGATTATGAGACTAGTGCTAATAGAATTGTGGGATATACTGGTAGAAGGAGTGAAAGGGACTCTGGGTCTGAGAGAAACATAAATTTTGAAGGGCTAAGCCAAAGAGATGGAAATACAGAAAACAATGGAATAGAAGAAAACTGCAGTCATAATGGTAACCTTAGTTTAAAGCAGCTATCGCAACAGCAGCAGTGCCGGCCTCGGTGGCTCAGTTGGATGCGCCGTCCGCCTGGAGACCAGGAGTTCGCGGGTTCAACCCCCGCCGAGGTTGGCAACATTCTTTCGTGGAGATAGATCATGAAATATTTTCTACGGTCATTCTCTCCCTTCCGCTTATTCAAGAAGGGCAGTTGTCAGTTTCTGGCTAAAGAATGTGCACAATACTGGTTAACCGCTTAGAGGACTAAGCCTGCCCAGTAAACGTGTGGTTAGGTAAACTGACCGCGCTCGACATGACCCCATTGGGTTGACTGGGCCGTAAAACCTCAACACAAACAAACAACAGCAGCAGTGATCAAAGCTCCAGATAAAACATTTTGTTTTTCAAGCAAGTAGTATTGATATTTTCTTATTTCTCCACAAAAATATATGTTGTGGGTACTTATTAGAAGTGCCTCTCTGAGGCACTTCTAATGGGTACCTGCAACATATGTTTTTACGTAAAAATAAGAAAAAATATTTATCTGGATACTCTTCTTTGGGTGATATTCTTAATTATGTCTTAACATTTTCTGAAAAAATAATCCTTGACATTTCATGTGATTTGTCTGCTAAGCAGACAATTTACATGAAATATCAAGTCTTATATTCTCAGAAAAAGTAAACCAAATAATTTAGACTGTCATCTACAATAGTTTTTAATGTTGATTTATCTTAACCCTTGTCCTGCTGAACCCGGATATACTCTGCCTTTGCAAACAATGTAGATCCAGATCAGTTGGCTTCTGCTTCTGAAGAAGCCAACTGATCTGGATCTGCACTGTTTGCCATTCAGTATATGAATTCATGTCAACAATGTGGATCAAGGAATCTGATTGGCTGAAAATTAGAAGTGGGTGGGGCATCTTAATTTTTTCAGCATGACAAGGGTTAAGTATGTAAAATGGGGTGTATAACTTGCATATGGGAACAGCCATGATAAGGACAGATACAATGTATGACGGGGTATCAGGAAAATATTTTTTTCTTATTTCTCCACAAAAACATAATGTTGATGATACTCGTTAGAAGTGTCACATTGAGGCACTTCTAATGAGTACCCATTAAATATATGTTTTCATGGAAAATTATTAGGAAAAATATAAATAATTTTTGGCTGAAAAAAAAACTTTTATCTGGAGCTATGAAAGACCCAGATTTTTGTGAGTGCAAGTGTTCAATGCTTTCTATGTAACCTTTGATATCCGGTAACCTAGGATGATATCAGTTAAGTGTTTAGCTCACCTGAGCCTTTAGGCTCATAGGTGAGCTAAAAGTACAGACTGGCTCTATCGTCCATCCATCAAATTAAAGCCTAGAGGTTAAAAAAAGCTCCACCCAGGGGTGGGAGATCACTTGTTTTACATGGACCCATATAGGAAAAAACTTAAAAAATCTTCTTGTCTGTAACTAGAAGGCCCAGGCCTTTGATATTTAGTATGTAGCTTCATCTAATAGGCTTTTTACCAAGATTGTTTAAATTATGCCCTGGGGTCAAAAAAGGTTTGGCCCAGGGGTCACTTGTTTTATGTAGACACATACACAGAAAAACTTAAAAAATCTTCTTGTCTGAGGTCCAGGTCTTTGATATTTGGATGTAGCTTCATTTAGTGGAACTCTACCAAGAATATTCAAATTGTAGCCCTAGGATCAAAAATGGCCCCACCCCAGAGGTCACTTGTTTTACATACTCATTAAATTAAGGAAAAAGCCTTTAAAAATCTTCTTGTCTGAAAACAAGAAGGCCCAGACCTTGATATTTGGTACGTAGCTTCAGCTAGAGGGCTTTTACCAAGATTGTTCAAATTATGGCCCTGGGGTGGGCGGCCTAAATGGCTCTGTCCCAGAAGTCACGTCTTACTAAGACTCGTATGGAGAAAAGCTAAATAAGAATCTTCTTGTGTGAAACCAGACCTTAAATTGGCCTTTGACATTTGGTACTTTGTTTTATCTAGTGGACCTTTACCAAGATTGTTCACATTATAGCCCCTTGGTCAAAAATGGCTCCGCCCCAGGGTCACTTGTTTTATACAGACTCATATGGGTTATAAACTTTAAAAATCTTCTTGTGTGAAACTAGAAGCACACTCCTTTGCTATTTGGTATGTCACTTTATCAAAGCCATATTTTGTGTGAATTAAGTTTCTGTTTCGCCAAATTAATTAAAGCTAAATTCTATACCAATTTACTGTAGGATACAGAGACCAAAGGTTTTTCAAACTGTACTGACTACTATACCCATATGTTTCATTCTTTAAAAATGTTACCATAAGCTTGCTCATTTTGAATAGTCTCAGGTGAGCTATAGGACCATTGGTCCTCTGTTTTATCACTTAGCCCTAGTCCTGCTGAACACAGGTATGTCCTGCCTTTGCAAACAGTGTACATCCAGATCAGTTGGCTTCTGAAGAAGCCAACTGATCTGGACGTGTACTGTTTGCCATTAAGTATGTGAATTTATATCAACAATTTAGATCAAGCAGTCTGAATGGCTGAAAATTAGAAATGGGCATGACATCTTAATTTATTCAGCAGGACAAGGGCTAACACTTAGCATGTTGAGTAATAATTTCAGCAGATAACATTTTGATTTTTTTTTTTCCTGCAAAATAGGGTTTGACATTTCATTGAAACCCTTAGGAACAATTTGCCTGTTATATCAAACCTTATTTTGCAAAATAAAATTACATATTGAGACGAAAATGGAAAAAAAAAAATTGAAATTTAATAATATCAAATATTCTAACAGAAAAAAAATAATTGATCAGTGGGCTGGGTGGCCTGGTGGATAATACTCTTGACTTTCTAGCAGAAGATCCTGGTTTGAATCCCGTTCAAGTCAAGAAAATTTTCAGGCCATAAGTGCACCTTATACTTAACCTTGGGTTAAGTATAAAGTGGACAGAGTTGTGCTTGGTGATAGACAGCAGCACCAAGTATGCATGGATGATCCATGAAATCAAGACTGTACATTCGCTTGCACATAACACATTTGCTACTGCTCTGTTTGCCTGGGAGCCTAACAAACAATTTATTTAATGTGGCTGAATACTTTTGGTGTATAGTTATTGATTGCATGTTTAAATTATTATCCAGTTCTGACTTGTGTCAGTCTGTTTACATGGTATTGACTAAAATCATATGAGTTGCATTTCATTGCAACTTTATAGATTTCAGCAGATGACATTTTGAATTTTTTTTTTATTGTTTGGAGAAAATAAGGCTTGAGATTCCATGTGTAGCAGATAATTCACATGAAATGCCATATCCTTATTTTCTCTGAAAAATAATAAAAATAAATGAAATAGAAAAATAGAATTTCATCTGCTACAATGTTGCTTACTGCTTGAACCTTCTGGGGTGGTCGGGTGGTGCGAAGGTGTTGTGTATCTTACGCCACCGGGGCGTCCAACTGATATTGGCTTACAGTTGGGCAAGGCCTGCTATCCTTGTAGCAGGTAAGGGTAGATGGGGAATATTTTTATTTCTTCTGTATCTTCACTTTTATTCCTGTTCCTTTCTTCCCTGTCCCTCTCTTTCATCTCTTCTACTATCTCTTCTATCACTTTTCTCCCTTTCTCTGGGAGATGACACAAAATGACCCACAAGGGTTGACGTGTCGTTAAACCCCAACACAATCAATGCTTGAACCTTTACCACTCTTTGGGCTAATTCTGCAGACAGCATATTGGTGATATTTTTCTTATTTTTCCCAGAAAACTGGATCTGAAATTTAATGCACATTATCTCCATTGGAGACATTTGCATAAAATGTCAAATCCTGTGTTCTTGGAAAAATAAGAAAAAATATTTCAAAATGTGGTCTGCTGAAAATTTTATGCAGATCTCGAGTGCTAAGCGTTCAGGTTTAACATTTATTTTCAGGTTTGAATGCAGCATCTGATATAAATGTAGCATACCAAGAGTTTGAAGAGATGCTCTGGTTAGAAATGGACAAAGGTAAAACCACAAATGGGAGCAAGGTTTTAACCTTTACCGCTATCCAGGTTAATTCAGCACACGACAAATTAGTGATATTTATAGCCCAGCTTTGAAAAAGTGGGGCTATACTGGATTTGCCTTGTCCTTCTGTTATTCCATCTGTCATTCCTTCCATCCCTCATTCCTTCCTTCTGTTCAGTTATCATATAAATTTTCATCTCACTTTTCTCAAGAACTGTAAGGGTTAATGTATCGTGTATACTGGAATCAGGGCCAAGAGCTCATAACTCTTGGAGTTACATCCCTTGATAGGTTTACAATTTACCATTAATGAAAAAATTTCATTACAGATTACACAGGAACTATGAAAACTGTAAAGCTGAAACTTGGTACACACATGGACAATGGGCTAATGTATCGTTTATACTGAAATCAGCCAAGGGCTTTTAACTCTTGGAGTTACATCCCTTGATAGTTTTTACAATTTACTGTCAATGGAAAATTCTTGTTACAGAGTACTCAGGTACTATGAAAGCTGTAAAGTTGAAACGTGGTACACACATGGACAATGGGCTAATGTATCATGTATACTAGAAGCAGGACTAAGGGCTCATAATTCTTGGAGTTATGCCCCTTGATAGGTTTTACAATTTACTGTCAATGAAAATTTTTCATTACAGATTACTCAAGAACTATGAAAGCTGTAAAGTTGAAACTTGGTACACACATGGACAATGGGCTGATGTATAAGGTGTACCATAATCAGGGCCAAGGGCCTATAACTCTTGGAGTTACATCCCTTGATAGGTTTTACAATTTGCCATTAATGAAAAGTTTTCATCACGCTTTTCTCAAGAACTATAAGGGTTACAAAGTTGAAACCTGGTATACAAATGACCAGTGGGTTGATGTTTTGTGTATACCAGAATTTGGGCTAAGGGCCCATAACTTTTTGAGTTAAATCCCATACAGATTTTACAATTTGCCATAAATGAAAGATTGATAAGTTTTACAATTTACTATCAATGAAAATTTTTCCTTATTATCCATGTACATGTAGATTCAATAAGAAATGTAAATTCCTTCCTAACATTAACCCATTTTAGGCAGGAACCCCTCCAAAGTGTAATTGATAAATAGAGCAGACCCAGATCAGATACTGCAGAATGTGGCATCTGATCAGGGTCTACCCTGTTTGCATTAAATATATGTACCAGAATTCCTATAAATCATAATAACAATAAAAACTAACCAGACACCCTGCTATTGGAAATAATAGACAGTTCCAAAGAATTATGGAAGAAGATTGTCACTGTTCATTGAATATTCACTGAGTATTTGCCAATTGTTCGTGAAAATAGTTTGCAGCAGTGCTTTTGTTTCTGTAAGGGTGCACTTGATGTAAATGGGTTAAAGTTTGTTGGTCTTTTAAATTAAACATCCATTACTTGTACAATTTCATGTGTATCTTGATAGTCGAGATTAGAGTATATCTGGATGAATATTTTGTCATTTCTCCATGAAAACCTATGTTATGGGTACTCATTAGAAGCACCTCCATGAGGTGCTTCTAATGAGTACCCACAATATAGGTTTCCATGGAGAAATTAGAAAAATATCAATAATATCTGGTTAAAAGAAGTGCCTTCTCAAGAAATATGGACTGTCTGTTTACAGCTCTGACATGTGAAGATGTCCTGGAAGAGTCACAGTGTACCATTATTTTACTTGATTCCTCATTCAGTATGAGGGGAGAGCCCTTTGAAGCTGCCAAGAAAACGATAAGAAGCTTTGTTGCAGGTAAAATATCTCTGTACATTATTGATATGGTTACGGGATTACCATAATAATCCTTAGTATTTGGAGAAACTTTCTGTACAGTGTTTGTCCACTGCTGCTAGCAAAGCAGGGGACATTGGTAATAGTTGGATTCTATTAATCTGGGCCCAGTTGTTCAAAGCTAACGACATTGTTAGTTAACGATTCGTTAAAATTTACATTGAGTGATACGCAAATATGCTGAAATTGTTTGCTGAAAAAATGTGAGTAGCACATTTTTTTCAGCAAAAAATATCAGAATATTGTATATTGAATGCGCTAAAACAGTTAACAAAATGACCCTTAACGAGCTTGTTAAGCTAACGATGCTTTGAACAACTGGGCCCTGCTTGTCTGTTTGTCTGTTAGCCAGTTTATGTCTGGAGTATAACACATTAACTCTGTGGAAAATTTTCATAAGAAATCGCACATACTAGCCTTGATGAGAAAATGTCATGAAAGACAACTCTTATCCTCTTGATTGTTGAGTTATCTGCCCTTATCAAAATTTCATGTCAGTGATCTTTGGCCACTTTGTGGCAATCTCTTATTGATATGGGTCCACAATTATGGCATTAACCCTAAGTATTGGGATAGACAGACCTAAGCAAACAGTGTAGACCCAGACCAGAAGTTGCAGAATGTGGTGTCTGATCAGGATCTCTGCTGTTTGCAACTCATTCAGCAGCCTAAAGACACTTCAACAGATAGTTAAACTAGGGAAAATATTCATCCCCATACTTTAGTGATAGGGATATTGTAAACGCTAAGGATTTTGCGATGGCGTGCCATCGACTGCGCAATGTAGTTAAAAATTTTTCTTGGATGTGTGTAGAAATAATTCCATTATGGCTACTCCACTGAGGTAAGAAGTAAGGTATCCTAATATTTAGGGTAAATACTAAATAATCAGGGGCATGGATTCCTTAACCATTGCCACTCTCTGGACAAATTCAGCTTCGGAATATTTTTCAGAAAATAGATTTTAACCCTTAAAGCACCAATCACAACAATTGTCGTCTGCTTTGTCGTCTGCCGGTTACTTTAAAAGTCATTGTTGCAAACACTGTGGTCTACACTGTTTGCCTATATGCAAAATGTAAGTTTGAAAAGTTTGCAAGAAGATGCAGCAGACGACATAAGCAGACGACATTTTCAGATGCAGATTTTCTTGGCGCTTTAAGGGTTAAAATTTCATGCACATTGTCTCTGGCAAAGTGCTTTTAATGAGTACCCACAATATGTTTTCATGGAGAAATAAGAAAAATGTCAGTACTTTTTGGGTGAAAAAAAAAATCGTCTTGAACTGTTTCATTTGTTAAGCATCTGGATGAAGTACTAACTGTGGGAGCTCAATGGTGAGTGCACTGGCCTCTAGAGCTAGAGATCCTGTGAGGATCAATCCCAGACATAGGCAAGAGAATTTCAGTGTCTGAACATGCATTCGTGTCATTTGCAGGCATGACATGAAAAAAGTGTGCTGTCCTTTGGATCGGGATGTTAACTGGAGGCCCCTTGTGCAGGGAAAGTCACCCCCTGTGCAGGTTAAAGAACCCTACTGTTATTCAAAATGGATACTTATAGGCCTTCATTCTGCAACCCAGAGTGTACAATGTACAGTCTGTGAGTCCTCCAAGGAAGTTAAGACGTAATGGAAGAAAGAAAGAAAGAAAGAAACAATGTACATATGTATATACTATATCCATGGAGCTGTACAGTATTATTTAGATACTACATTCCTAAGCGGGTGAACTCGAATTATCGACTAAGGCAAAGCCAAGGTTGATAATGACATTTTCAAATGGTGAACATTCTTACTATCACCCTCTAAGCAATGTAATATTTATTTCTTTATACCAAATGTACTGTGACCCTGAAACATAAAAAAAAAAAATAGGCCTAATTACGAACTGTCACCTGAAACATCAACATCAGCATAGGCCTAACTTGAAACTTGGAACTTTCATCTAAAAACTCCTTTTTATGGCCCTTTGTGTGCTTGCTGCATCCTTTTGTGGCTAGGAGGTTTAAGGTCATTTTCAGTGACAGCCTTCTAGTGAATTTGCCAGACAGTCCTTATTTTCCTATTGTCATTTAGCATGATCTCAGCAACATAATTATGCTCATGACGTCAGTCATCTTTACTGACAGTTGATTTATGATGTTAGGTATCTACAAGCCTATTTCATGTTTGCTCTTATATGTCTTGATTAATGATTTAGTCCTTATGTTTATGATTTTTAATCAGCAGCTGGTCTCTTTTATGGGTCTTAGTCAAATTTCTATTTAGCTTTCACATAAAAAGAAAAATCAAACAGACATAAAATGAAATGTATGCGCATCATTTTTGTGCATGTGATAGTAAAAATTATCCTAGGATGATAGTTAAAATTATCTGTTGATGGTTTATGGGCATTTTACATTGAAAAGTCACGTGAGTCGTGAGGTATAATAAAAAATCTATATATGTCATAACTTTGTCTATATCAAGCTCACAGATACAAATTCCAGGAGCAGATGCATGATTTCAGAAATGGGGGTTCAATTTTTTAAAATGGGGTTTGATTTGGGAAACGGAATACAGAATTTGCTGATTTTCTCTGGCTTTTCACAGATTTCTTCTTGAAAATGAAATAATTCAGATACAGGAGGGGGTTGGGTTGAACCCCATGAAGCCCCTCTGTATCTGCTATTGTGTTCTTCATTCTTTTAATTTCAGGTTTGGACGGTGCCAACTCTCTTCATGAGAATGTATCACTGATTAGTTTTGGTGAAGATCTCTGTATACAACAACATCTCACCTGTGATTATACAAAACTACTAGAGGCTCTTAGTGAGTGTTATATTTACTCTTAACCCTTGCCATGCTGAATAATTAAGATGTCTAATTTCCAGCCAATCAGATTACTTGATCCAGGTTTTTTAATAGAAATTTACATATTTAACAAACAGTGCAGATCCAGATCAGTTGGCTTCTTGAGAAGCCAGCTGATCTGGATCTACACTGTTTGCTAAGACAGGGCATGTCGTGTTCAGCAAGAGAAGGGTTAATATTTGGACATCTTTACTCCTTACCATACTTGTCCTAAGCTGTTGATATGTCCAATCAAAGCACTGACAGCACTGGTGGGTCAATTGTCTCTGAGTGTAGGCTGAGAAAATGGTCCTGGATGGGGGATTACGATTGTTTCATTTAATCCTTAACTTACTGTAATTATGCCCCCAACTTCAAAGAAGTTGGAGGGGCATATTGCTTCTGGGTTGTTCGTCCGTCCGTCCTTCCTTCCATCCGTCTGTCCGTTCGTCACGCTTTTTGATGCATAGCATAACTTTAAAACCGTGAATGCTACTGTTTTGAAATTTCATATATGGATTCCTCATGAAAAAATAGCTGACACGTATTTTTTTTCTTGACAGGATTATGCCCCTTTTCTGAGTTATGGCCCTTTGAAAAAATATGGATGCAATCTTGTCAGCAAAATATCTCAAAAACTATTAAAGCTAGAGCCTTGAAACTTGATGAATAGACTGGTAGTGATGAGTAGACAACCTGATTAACTTTTGAAGAAATTTTGAAAAATACTTCTTGAGTTATGGCCCTTTGTAATTTTGGGCAATTTTACCTTGTCAGCAAAATATCTCAAAAACTATTAGAGCTAGAGCCTTGAAACTTAGTAAATGGATTTGTAGTGATGAGTAGATGACCTGATTAACTTTTGAAGAAATTCTGAAAAACACTTCATGAGTTATGGCCCTTTGTAATTTTGGGCATTTTTATCTTGTCAGCAAAATATCTCAAAAACCATTGGAGCTAGAGCCTTGAAACTTAATGAATAGACTGGTAGTGATGAGTAGACAACCTGATTAACTTTTGAAGAAATTTTGAAAAATGCCTTTTGAGTTATGGCCCTTTGTAATTTTGGGCATTTTTACCTTGTCAGCAAAATATCTCAAAAACTGTTAGAGCTTGAGTCTTGAAACTTAGTAAATGGATTTGTAGTGATGTGTAGATGACCTGATTAACTTTTGAAGAAATTCTGAAAAACACTTCATGAGTTATGGCCCTTTGTAATTTAGGGCATTTTTAACTTGTCAGCAAAATATCTCAAAAACTATTGAAGCTAGAGCCTTGAAATTTAATGAATAGACTGGTAGTGATGAGTAGACAATCTGATAAACTTTTGAAGAAATTTTGAAATATACTTCTTGAGTTATGCCCCTTTGTAATTTTAGGCATTTTTATCTTGTCAGCAAAATATCTCAAAAACTGTTAGAACTAGAGCCTTGAAACTTAGTAAATTGATTTGTAGTGATGAGTAGATGACCTGATTAATTTTTGAAGAAATTCTGAAAAATACTTCATGAGTTATGGCCCTTTGTAATTTTGGGCAATTTTACCTTGTCAGCAAAATATCTCAAAAACTGTTGGAACTAGAGCCTTGACACTTGATGAATAGACTGGTAGTGATGAGTAGACAACCTGATTAACTTCTGAAGAAATTTTGAAATATACTTCTTGAGTTATGCCCCTTTGTTATTTTGGGCATTTTTATCTTGTCAGCAAAATATCTCAAAAACTATTAGAGCTAGAGACTTGAAACTTGGTGAATTGATTGGTAATGATGAGTAGATGACCTGATTAATTTTTTTGTAAATTCTGAAAAATATTTCATAAGTAATGGCCCTTTGTAAATTTGGGCATGTTTCCCTTGTGAACAAAATATCTAAAAAACTATTGAAGCTGGAGCCTTGAAACTTGATGAATAGATTGGTAGCGATGAGTAGATGACCTGATTATGCCCCCAGTTTCGAATGAAATTGATGGGGCATATTATTTTGCCTTCATTTGTCCATCCGACTGTTTGTCCGTTCATCAAGCTTTTTTTGTGCATGCCATATCTTAAGAACCCTGCACGCTAGGGTTTTGAAATTTTATATTTGGGTTCCCAATGAAAAAATAGCCGACCCGTATTTTGTTTCTTGTCTAGCATGTTTATTTAAAGTTATGCCCCTTTGAAAAAAATCAGAATAAAATCTTGTGAGCAAGATATCTTGAAAAGTATTTAAGCTGGGTTCTTGAAATTCGATACAGTGAGTGGGAATGATGTGTACATTACCTGATTATATTTTGAGAGAATTCCATGAAAATATTGATAAAGTTACGGCCCTTTGCAGTTCTGCTCATTTTGACCTTGTCAGCAAGATTTCTCGAAAAGCACTTAAGCTAGGGTCTTGAAATATTATATGCTGATTGGGGATGATGTGGAGATTACCTGGTTTGTTTTTAGGGAATTCCATGAAAAATTGATCTAGTTATGGCCCTTTGTAGTTCTAGGCATTTTGACTTTTTCAGCAAGATATCTCAAAAAGTATTTATGCTAGAGCCATGATATTTGGTATACTGATTGGGATTGAGGAGGAGATCACCTGAGTAAATTTTGAACCAATTAAATGAAATGTTGGAGTTATGGCCCTTCGCAATTTCGGGCCATTTAATGTCGTTGCTTTATTGTGTATAGCATAAGTTTAGAACCATATATGCTAATGTTTTGAAATTTCATGTTTTGATTCCTCATGAAAAAATAGGTGATCCTTATTTTTTTCTTATCCCAATCATCTCCTATTTTAGAGTTATTTCCCTTTGATAAAATAACATTGAAATCATATATTTGTACTGTTGTTACCATCATGGCTAAGCAGTGTTGGAGTCAAACAGTGTCAGAGTCAGGCAGTTGGGGGCATAGTGTTTTACAAACACCAGCTCTAGTTTAAGCAAACAATGCAGCCTTCTGCAGCAGAATGTGGTGTCCGATCTAGGTCTGCACTCTTTGCCAGTGTCCCAGTCCAGGTGTTACAGATAGCCCTAGTTATGCTACACTCTGACGTCACAGCGACAAGAATAGCGTGGCTTTAAACAACCGTTACCTGGATTTTGTCTTATATGCGGTTTGATTACATTGTTCAATGATAATAACATGGACAACCGCCTTAAGGAAATTTTGGCGTTTGTATACTATGACTCAATTATTGTAAACCACTGACCCAAAAGCTACTGGATGAGTGCCACAGAGTGTAGACCTTGATCGGATGCCAGTTTCTCTGACTAAGGCCTGTCTATCTGAATACAGTGAACCCTTGTTACTACCACAGCATTTGTTCCCAAAGATGTTGCCGTTAAAATGAATTTGCTAATGTACAGAATACTTAATGAGATTAGCAGATTGATATGTAAGAAAGGTCTTGTTTTGTTCTTATTTCCTCATAGAACAAATGTTTTGGATATTTGTTAGAATTGCCTCACTGAGGCAATTCTACCAAATATCCAAAACATATGTTTCTTAAACGTATTAGATACAATTAGCTTGCATATCTTTTTGTCATTATATCGATTTGGTATAAAAAGAGTTGTCTGTACTAAGGGTAAATTTCATCTGGGTTTCATGGCCATCTGTGTTAACCCACTACTCATGTCATTGGACCAGAAATGGCATCTATGGGTATCTTTTTTTTTTTTTTTTTTTTTTTTAATTTCGGATAAAAACGGTACGGTAATCACTAGGTGACATATCGGTCAAATAGATTGGATATGGTATTGTTTTGTCCTTGTTTTGCTCTATACAGCATCCATTAAAATCTTGCATTTGTGGATTCTTCCATTGTGTTGTAGAAGAAGAACTTAAGAGAGTTTACCCCACCATTTTTCACAGATTGTGATCCTCAGTTGGTCAAGTTAGTGTGCATAGTACTTGCCAGATATTGTACTCCCCTTTGGTAATTGTCCATTAGAATTACTCCTTTGGTATACCAAAATAAAGTAGCTATCCCCTTGTCAGCCAAGGATTACATCTTGAACTGTTTGGGCCGTGGGAATCCAGGTCCTACCCTTTGACAACATTGAGCTTTGTTTTGTGGCTCTAGTAATGAAATAAGTTTTTATCTACAGTTACAAAACACAAAAGAAAGTTATTTTCCTTCAATTTGAACTGCTTCAATAGTCAGCTGCTTACTGATGCTCTAGTTGCCATTTGCTCATCATTAAAGGATCTAGGGACCCAATGGGCTGTTAGCTTGTATTTGTACTGTATTTACCCTCAATATACAGATACAGACAAGCCTCTTTATACCGACACTCGATACAACGACAAAATTTGTTATAATGACAATTAGACTGTCACGAAATCTTTGCTTAAGAGGTGACAATTAGTCTCAAATTATGCAAGAATATTGTATTTAATAGTTTAAAGAAACATATGATTTGGATATTTGTTAGAATTGCCTCAGTGAGGCAATTCTAACAAATATCCAAAACATATGTTCTATGAGAAAGTAAGACCTTTCTTACATATCAATCTGCTCATTAAGTATTCTATACAACAGAAAATTCATTTTTAATGGCAACGTCTTTGGGTACAAATGCTGTCGTTGTAACGAGGGTCCACTCTACCTTAATACCTTACCGTACTTGTCCTAAACTTTGAACAAGTCCATTTTACTTCCTACTGTGTCTGAACAATTGATGGATTTGTGACAAATAATATAGATCCTGATCAGATGGCATCTGATCAGGGTCAACCCTGTTTGCTCTGACCTGTCTGTCCAAATGCTTAGGGTGATTATGGCAGGTGTGTAGAATTATCAAATTTTATTACTTGTCCACGGACAAGTAAATGGTCAAATTCCACTTGTCAGACCGATTTACTTGCCCGAAAATTGTCATTTTTTCTTATTACTCGAAGAAAACATATGTTGTGGTGCTCATTAGAAGCACCTTACTGAGATTCTTCTAATGAGTACCCACAACATATGTTTTCTTTGAGAAGTAAGAAAAAATGTATCTTTGCTAGACAAGTTGGGCATGATATTTCCACAGCTCTGATTACGGTATGTTGTCACATACCAGGACTCATTATGACAGTTTCTTTTATTTTGATAGATAATGTGAGAGTGTATGGAAATGCCAATCTGTCCCGTGGCCTAGCCTTGTGTTTACCGGTACTTGAAAGATGTAAGTCACATGACTGCAGATAAGAGCGGTATTCAGATGAATCTTAGTTTTCCACAGAAACATGTTAAGGGTACTCATTAGAAGCAGCTCTATGAGAATGGCAAATGTCGTAAAATTTTGACCACTTTATTTCATACCTTTTTTTGCCTAAATTTTGCTTTTTGTGAGTTATTTCTTAAAATAATTAGTGGAATGGCAAATAGTGTAGACCCTGATCAGACTGCTCCTTCAGGAGCAGTCTGATCTGGGTCTGCACTGTTTGCATTTGCCATTTTGTTGGCAACTTTATTGTATGAAATTTTAGGACATTTACCATTCCTATAACATGTTTCTGTGGAGAAATAAGAAAACAATCAGCAGTGTTTGGTTGAAAAAATATCATGCCTTATCTGCAGCTATGAAGAAATTTTGGTAAATTATTAGTATTAATTGAACCATATCAAGCAACAAAAGGTCTTTAACATTTAATGTATTTAATTGTGTATAACATGCACTTTTTTACCCAGAAAGTGATTTTAAAAATGCGTGTTATTGATTGGACAGAAATTGCCAAGATAATTGGCCGTGAAAACTCTTGACACATGCGATCGTCCATTAAAAACACAACATAGATCAATCGCTGTAAGATATCCATGATTCTTGAAATCTATCTTGCCCATACCATGGTTCTGGCAGCTCCAAAATTAGCCATTTGATCTGATTTGCTGTAATTTAATATGCTTTTCATGTCCATGCCATTTTTGTTTATGTATTTATTTTGCTGTGTATTACTCACATCCGTGTATAACACACAGAGAATTTTTGCAGAAGATTTTGTGGGAAAAAAGATCTGCCTATGTAGAACATGCAGAACTTTTCAGTGCATTATTGACTAAGTTCCCAGAAGACAAAGCGTGTCATATTTCACTAGGATTGAGTTGAAAACGGCCCATGGACAGATGGCTGACACACAGACAGATAAATGCATGGAATAATAATGTTGCTCTCGCACACGCTTACTATGAGGGGAAGTGAAGTACATAGCAAGTTTGGTTGAATTCTGCCCAGTGGTTTAGGAAGAGCTAGCATAACATACAGATGGACGGACAATGGATGCACAGAGGCACAGAAAAATAATATTGCTCTTACACACCCTTATGATGGGGAAGTGATATAGCAAGTTCTGTTGAATTCCACCCAGTGGTTTAGGAGGAGATAGCGTGACAGACAAATCGATAGATGATGGATGCATGAATGGATGGAGGCATGGAAAAATAATGTTGCTCTTGCACACCCTTACCATGAAGGGAAGTGATGTAGCAAGTTTGGTAGAATTCTGCCCAATGGTTTAGAGGGGATAACATGACGGACGGATAGGTGGATGGATGGTCTGATGGACGGAGAGGTGGAAGGATGGATGGAGGCATTCACAATATCCCCATCACATTTTTGATTTTGATTTTTTTTTTTTAAAGCATGGGGATATAATCATGGATTTGTTGTCTAATTTGCTAATGTTTCTAAAACAATATTGTATGTTAAATCCTTTTCCCATAAATATGACACAGCTTGGTCATATTTTATAGTCTGTTTACATAATTTTCCAGATATGAGGTGGATTTTTCTTGCTTCTTCATGAAAACGTATGCTGTAGGTACTTGTTGGTATTCCTCACTGATGCAATGCCAGTGTATACCACAATGTATCATTGTAGAGAAATGAGAAAAAAAGTAGCAACTCTTTTTGTTAAAAAAGAAGCGAGCAGAGTTTTTATCTATTTAAAAATACTTAACCCATAAAGCGCCAAGCAGAATTTGTAGCAGAAGACATTCAGATTTTTTTTTTATTTTTCAGGGAAAACAAGTCTTGATATTTCATCTGAATCGTCTGCCAAGCAGACGATTCACATGAAATGTCAAGACTTGTTTTCTAAGAAAAATGAAAACAAAAATATAAAAAAATTATCGTCTGCTGCAGTTGTGACTGGTGTTTTAAGGGTTAATTGTTAACTGTGAGACTCAAAATACATGTATACGCTAAAACTCAGTGGCTCAAACACTAATGGCTCATTTACTATGGATGATTCAAACTCAATTTTGGAGACCCTTAGAAATTCTTCTTCTACTCAAGAATATTTTAGGGAAATTTTCTTATTTTATCTTGGAAATGTTTGTTGTGTATACTCATTAGAACCACCTCATTGATTGTACTCATTAGAATCACCTCATTAATTGTACTCATTAGAATCACCTCATTGATTGTACTCTTTAGAATCACCTCGAAGTGATTCTAATGAGTACACTCAACATACCATTATTTTATAGAAGATTGGAAAGACATCCCTAAATTATCCCCATTTGCCTTCGTAACTGGCGTTATGATTAACCCTCAGTGGTTTGAACTACCCATGTCTAGAACAAATTTCCTTTGTCTAAAAGAGCCATTGAAGTTTGACTGTAATTTGCATTGCATTGTAATTTGTATGTTGTTTTATTGTTGTAGTAACAAGACCTTCCCTGAATGGGGTTGAATGTAACCCAAGGATACTAATTGTTAGTGACTTCAGGATGTTTCTGGATGGTAATGATCAACATGTATCACAGAAGGTATTTATTGCTGATTATGTGAGCTATACCAAGCAAAATCAAAGCACTGACAGCACTGCTGGGTTGATTATCTCTGAGTGTAGGCTGAGAAAATGGTCCTGAATTGGGACTACTGTCCTTTCGACATCTCTTGGAAAGACGTTTTTTGCTTGGCGTTTTATTTTAAATGAAAATATTTTGTTCTGATTGACCATATCTTATCAGAAACCATTTGTCTTTTATGTTTCTGTGTTTTGTTCTCAAATATTTACACAAAAATTAAAGTTACGGCCAAAAATTGGTCTGACCTATGCAATTTCTATAGTAAAGTGATTTTTTGGGATTTTTGTCTAAGAAAATATTTTTTACTTTTCTTTGCTGAATTTGCATTATTGATGTTTTACAACAATATTGTGAAAATTTCAGAAAAATTGAACAAGTGGAACTTGTTGAAAATTTGGCTTCAAGTTACCTACCCTATAGATTTCTGCATGATTTGGCTCCATTTTTACTATGGGAAAAAGTGAAAATTTTGATTTTTTAAAAACCAATGACTAGAATAAAATTTTTTGTACATAGGTAGTTACGACAAATGGTTTTGCATTAAATCATGACAAAAATGTGCAAATTTACTTCTTCTGTGTAAAGCGCCAAGCAAAAAATGACTTTCTGAAAGATGTCGAAAGCACAGTAAAGACTGTTTCATTTTACCCTTAACTTCCTTAATTTAAGCAAACAGTGCAGACCCTGATCAGATGCCACTTCAGATGCCACTCTGTGGCATCTGATCTGGGTCTGCACAGTTTGCCAATGTCCCAGCACTAAGCCCAGGCTTTACACAGCTCTCTGACATCACAGCAACAATAAGGTGGTTATAAACAACAATGACGTGAGGTTTGATTTCATTGGTCAATGATAAGCACATGGACAACAACCTTAAGGAAATTTTGGTGTATGTATAATATGGATCAATTGTAAACAATTAACCCAAAGAGGGGATGGAGAAGGGCAGGTAGAGTTAAATGCATACAGTGAATTGAATCATCATATTAAAGATCAAACTGGTCTGGTCAGTTCTGTCTATCCAAATATTTACAGTAAATACCCTGTTTACCCTAAGTATTGGGACATCTTAACTCATTACCATACTTGTCCTAAAATTTAAATACCAGGAAGTTTTTGCCGTTTTATTTGAGGGAAAACCACTGTTGCAGAGAAGAATTTCCTGCTCTACAAGTCCTTTCTCAAACGGGCCCACTCTTAAAGGAAAGAATTTGCTGCAAGTGTAGATCACTTTGAGAGAGGAGGCAAATACTTGAAGGGGAATGCATATATTTTCAGGGGAGGTAACTCTTTTAAAATTGTTTTGCCTCCCTTCAGAAAGAAATCTTCTCCAAAATGAGAGAATTTGCTCACTGTGGGAGCAAAGTTTTCCCATTTAGAACATATCTCTTTTCCTAAAGGGCTTTGTGAATATGAGTGCAAACAGGAAGTCACAAAAGTTGTCTCCCTTGAAAAAAATGGTGGCAGATATACCAAGTGTATGCAGTCTCCTTAAAGTCAATGATCTCTTGGATAATCAAAGCACTGACAGCACTGGTGGGTCGACTGTCTCTGAATGTAAGTTGGGATAATGGTCCTTAACAGGAACTTAATATTGTTTCATTTAACCCTTAACTTCCTGTAATTTAAGCAAACAGTTCAGATGCTGCATGTTTGCGAATATCCCAGTCAGGTTTTACAGATAACTCTCTTTACACTGCACTCTGATGTCACAGAGACAAGAATAGCATGGCTATAAATAACAGTTACCTGGATTTTGTACAAATGTGCGGTTTGATTTCACATGTGGACAACAACCTTAAGAAAATTTTGGTGTATGTATACTTTGGCTTGATTGTAAACAAGTTTCAGACCTAAAAATTACAAAACCAGTGGCTTTTCTAATTTCTTTTTCACATTCTGCTCAAAATGGGTCATATGTTCACGCTCACAGTTTTGTGATACAGTGAACCCTCATTACAAAGACAGCATTTCGATGGCTTAGTGCAAAACTAGGCTAACTCAGTTTTGTGAAATTTTACAGGAGAGTGAAAAAACTGTCTACTTATTTTTTCTTTTTATGGTTTGTAACTTTTTCTTCAGCAATGTATGCTGGAAAATATTTTATATTTAATGATAATAGTCATTTTCATGTTGAATACTTTATAAATAGTTAAAAATCAAGAATTTGAGATAGTAACACTTTTGCACTGAAAATTGATTGGTTAGTGAAAAAAAGATGGCGCAAAACTGTAACTAAGTCAAGTTAGATATAGTATTGCACTCAAAATTATTGAAATGTTGAAGGAATGGTGTTAAAAAAAGTGCTAACTCAAGGTTAAAAATTTCAGTAATTTAATTTCAAACCTGTTTTGAAAATTAAATTAACAGCTTTTCAATACATAAAGGCCATTTAGATGATATGATAGTTCAAACTTCCAAAACAACAGTGAAATTTAGTAATTATCACTTATATTTTCTGATTCAAACATTACTAAGATGCACAAAACTGAGAAACATTTTTAATTTGATTTATCATAAAATAATTAATTTTCTGGCAACAAATAAAGGTATACTTTCCCATTTTATTCACTGGTAAATATTTGAACTTTCTATTCAAGAAATAATTTTTCCCGACCATGCCTTATCCTTATTTATGTATGTTGTTGGAGGGTGAATTGCAAAGTATGAATTCATGCCATGAAGAATTTGCATTTGCCTAATAACAATATGGTATAATCACATTTAAACTCAGGTAAGGAAAATTATTTTGATAAAGTAACACTGTTCAGAAAAGAAATATATCATTATAGCAACATTTTCTGAAGGACTCTTTGGAAGCCGACTCACCTGGCTTCAGATGTGGGCTTGTGCACACACTTGAGCATGCTCTATACTAACAATGTGCCTAAATGGAAAATTTCACACATTGCAGTTTCCTGTAGGGTCTGTAGTTAAAAGGTTAACATCATGTCAGATTTAAAATTAAACTCAGCAGTCAGTAGTTCTCAATTTATTCCTAATACAGTTGACTTGTTATCATAAATTCCATGGGACTGGAAGTTTTGGTTTGAGATAAAAGCTAGTAGTTTGAAAGAAAAGAAGTTGAAATCTAAGGAAAATGTAGCAAAAATAAATAACATTGCCTCTAATTTAATTAACTTAAGCAGTAGTTTGACATATTGAAGTTTGAGATAACAAGAATGTTTGAGAGCATACCATTGTACTTATCGCTAAATGTACATCATATAATTATTATAATATATCAAAGATACACCACAACCTCTATATAACATAGTGATTGGGGTCCAAAGAAGAAACTGTTTTAATTAAACAACCATGTTGCATCAAATTAAGTATGTGAAGATTACATAGGAAAATAACCATTGATGGTCATATTTTTTCTGAATAATCTATACATTTTGGAGAGCCATCTTCAAACAGTATCATATCCAAACCTGTATTGTAAGGAAGAGTGTTATAAAGAAATTTGCATGTATGTGTTCTTCTGTACATCCTACTACATACACTGTTTTAATATTATACATAGAAAATAATTATGCTGCAGACCATTCTTAAAGGTTGGGTCTGAAACTAAATAGCATTGGGTTGGTCAAAAGCTGAAGGTCAGACAGTAGACTGGAAACAGGAATGTTTCACTTTTTGATCCAACTGCACAGAGTACTGTGAATCATGAGAAAGGGCTGTATAAACTGTAGGAGCATCTGGGATCACACTTGAGTAAGATCTTTTACTTGAATTCTCAGACATTGTCATTGGATACTCTTTATGCAGTTTGTCTTGCACAATTCAATATCTTTCACATTCAAAGTAGTGAGTGCCCTTCATAACTGCCAAGCCAGATCTAGTGCACTGAGCCATTGTAGTCATACTTAATGGCTACTGTAGTTGGATTACTTGACCCTATTTTAAATAAATGACCTTACATCTGACCAGTAAATTTTGTTCTGCTCAAATCCAGGTCAATTTTTTTAGCAGTTTTGAGATTGACCTAAAATAAATAAATAAATAAAAAAAAAACTAGCTTGCATGATATGATTTTTTTCAACATACAGTTCTAATAACAGCAGCCCATTGGGAAGTTGTCTAAACACAAACAGGGTGACTAGCTCTAGTCAATAAAAGCATGGACAGAGTTGTTCTCATTCTGAGTTTGTCCCTTTTCTAAATACCTTTTTTTTCTATAGATTCTAAACAAAGTTGTATGGCATACCAAAACATAGAAAAAATATACCTATTTTTATTTTGGGCAGCACAGTTGTCTAAGCTGGCCTCACTGGCTCAGTCAGTGATCAGGAGGTCAAGGGTTTGATCCCCACCAGGTCTGGCAACATTCTTAAGTGGAGATTGATCATGAAATATTTTCTTCGGTCATTCTCACTTGTCAGTTTCTGGCAAAAGAATGTGCTCAAATAAATGTTAACTAGTGGCCTAGTGGTCTAAGCCTTCCTAGGAAAACATGTGGTTGGATAAATTTCGACATGGCTCTATTGGGTTACTGGGCTGCAAAACCTCAACACAAATGAACAAACAAACACAACTGTCTGAATGAAGTACAAGATTTTTCTTTCTATCTTGACTTAGCAACCAAAAACTCAAAAATACAGCTTGACACTTCATACGCTTCCCTTCCTGAAACAGATAAATTCCAAAGGTAGCAGTATGCATTATATGACTGCAAATCAAAAATACTGAAGTTAAAAATATTCAAATGATGTTTGTTATAAGGCTAGATTCAAATTTTGGCCTTGGAAGTCATCAGCACTTCCTCAGGATCAAAGCACGCATCTACAAAAGTTTAATCCTTATTTTTTGTGCTTTTTGCTCGTCTTTTTGCTTGTTTTCCCTAGCAAATACTTTGTTCTTGATTGACTCATATTTCTCTTTCTCTTTGACAATGTCAGAATCTGAAACATTTTTGAAAGAGCTGCATAAATTGCAATGGTTATTAACAGAATCTGTTAATTTGGCATAAACAGCAGCTGATGACCCAACTTGCAAAAGTCCCAAGTCCATGGCAGTCTGTTCAACTAGATAAATAACATGTCAGCTCTTACATACAGCTCTGCTTTATTTTATTTCTGATTAATAAATAATGATTAAATAAATAAAAAGATAAATGAATAAAAATTTATTTTATTGTTTCATAGTAGAATAATATAAAATTGCTTTGTTTGTATTTTGACAAAAAAAAAAAAAAAAATCATTGTTAAAAGAACATAAATAGGAAAAAAATGTATTGAAATACGGGTCACACTATCTGCTCTGTCTTTCTCTTCAATTCATTAAATTAATAAATATAAATATGTGAAAAAAGATGCACCTGTATGGATGAAATTGGTTTTATGTTACATTTGTTAAATAATTAAGTAGTTGTGGTCATGATACCTAAGCCATAATCCAAACTCATAAATCCGTAAACGAATGATGAATCAGAATGTTCAGACCAACAGACATGGGCCCCAGAATAAAGGGTGTAAACAGGCGTCCATGGACAGTAAGCATTACTTGGTAAGCAAGCTTCGCCCACCATGCCCATAGGCCTGAACTAAGGAAATATCGGTAGAAGTGTATGTCCGGGATTTGGGAAGTCTACTTATGGCACGTCATTGGCAAAAACATCAGAAACAATTCTGGAAACTGCTACATTGTAGGGATTGACCAGATCATGATGTCTTCCATAGAACTTCCTAAGTATTGTTACCAGTTTGTTTTTTTTGATACCCCTGGCTCAACAACTTTGTTGTGAGCACTTTCCTACGCCGTGAAGCCCTAATAATTTGAACAGGCTCTGGCATAACAGATTAACTGTGAAATGTAAATGCTGTATGCTGGTGCAGAAGGGAAAATTAAATATCTTTATAGATATTTTTTAACAACATGTACTTAAGAGTAGAAAACATAGAGTAAAAAATTATTTCTTCCTTTAATTGAAGCAAATTTTATACTACATTTACAAAGTATTTTAAATATAAAGGCATACTCTACATAAAACTCAAGGTTCTAAGTACTACTTACTTTCATACCACTGATGGTGTGATTACCATAAGTAATAGTTGTACGAAATAGTGTTACCTTGTTGTATTGCAGATTTGCACTTAACCAAAATATTTAGAATGTATAATTGCCACATTTAGTAAAACTTTTAATGTTGCAGATATAAAATATTGACTTCACTGGAAATATATAGTTTTTTATGCAAATGTATACTGTTAATGCGCAGTAGACATTTCTATATGATACGGATTCTCCAAATAAAGGTTATTTTAATCCTTTCACACAATTTAGACCAGTCTATAAAGGGGACATACCTCTGGCTTTGCTACAGCTGAGTAGGTGTATGATGTGTATATTTACACATATATTGACAACCAGAATTCCTAAAATGCTTTAATCATGCATTTTTGGCACCAGGTGCAAATTTCTGCTGAATTAAAAAAAAATAATAATAATAATCAGTGTAATGAGATAATAAGAATTGTTAGAAGTTATGAATCTATTTTCTCCTACATGTATACTCTAATTAAATCTTCCTTGCAGACAGGTAATTCTGTATTCAGATGGGAAATCAACACAGGCATACTAACATATGTCTCAGAGTATCCTTGCAAGTAGATCTTTCAAGGTCTAACAGCGTTTCAGTTATGATCACAATTTCATGCAAAGCACAGCTACCTGACTGGCTTACACCTGATGCTCTTGCATAGGACAAGATTTCTCTATATCTTCTAAACATATTATTAGAAATTCATTTTAATGTTTTATAAAAATTGCAAACATTCTGTTACAATGTATGCTAAAAACTATTAAATGTGTAGAGTATATAGATTTTGTGTTAAAATTATACCATGTTTGTTGGGTTTATACTGTTTTCAAATAAGCACTGCTTATTGACAATTCTTGTTAGTTTAATCATCATGTCACTTAAAAAGACTATAATGGTATTATATTGTTATTATTAAAATTAATTGTATTTAAAATCATTTATTTAACAATCTAGACAGAACTAATATTAAGGTGACACATCTCAGGCTTCACTCCTTCTATGCCTTAGTAGGTACATTATGTGTGTTTACACAGATATTAACATACATAATTTCTTAATTTTTAAAATGATACATTTTTTTATATATGTAAGTAATGTAAGTATTATGCAAAATCTTTGCCCAATCTTGAAAAAGAAACAATCAATATTGTGAGAAAACTGTCTTTTTTAAGTTAAGATGATACTATTTTATGCTTTAATCAAAGTATATCTTCTGCGAAATGGACATATACAATTCTGCACAGGGGTGGAAAACCAGCCAAGATATGTTAAAGTATGTCTGGTGTCCTTGCAAGGCTTAACAGCATTTAATTTTGATCTAAATCTAATGCTTTAAGTCAAGTTAGTAATAGTTTTGCACTAACAATTGTTTTGAATTTTGCAAAACTATCAGTGCAAAACTATAGCTAACTCTACTTACATATAGTTTTGCACTGAAAATAATGACATTTTGACTTAGCATATTTTCTTAAAAATTAAATATCTATGCAAATACTTGGAATATATTCACAATGTTTTCAAAGATTATAGAGACTGTGACATTTGTTCAGAATTTATAATAAAACTAATTTTGGAAAAATATGGACTTAGCCTAGTTTTGCGCTGAGCCATCGATTTGTTCCCAAAGACATTGCCATTAAAATGAATTTGCTTTTGTACAGAATACTAAATGAGCAGATTGATATGTAAGAAAGGTCTTGTTTTGTTCTTATTTCCTCTCATAGAACATATGCTTTGGATAATTGTTAGAATCGCCTGAGGCGATTATCTCAGGCAATTCTAACAAATATCCAAAACATATGTTTTTTTAAAGTATTAAATACAATATTCTTGCATAGTTTGTTACTAATTGTTACCTCTTAAGCGAAGGTTTCGTGACAGTCAAATTGTCATTATAATGAATTTTGTTGTTGTATCGAGTGTCTGTATAAAGAAGGTTGTCTGTACTCCCTTTAACCCATTTTAGACTGAATAAACCCTCCCTGCTCTTTAGATGTATATCGGAAGAGTACAAGTTCAGTTTTAGGTATGTCAGGCTATGTGATTTAGATATTGCTAGAAAAAAAATGGCTAAGCTATTTGTAAACAGTGGAGACCCTAATCAGATGCCACATACTGCAGCATCTGTTCTGGGTCTACACTGTTTACTAGTTGCCCTTTTTGGGGTCTCCAGATTTAACTTGGATAAAGTGAGATTTTTTTTTAATTCTAATAAACTTATGTAACAAAGAGTGATGGGAACCTGAAACTAAAACTGCATGTACAGAGAACCCTCTTTATACCGACACTGGATACAACGACAAAATTGGTTATAATGACAATTTGACTGTCACAAAACCTTCACTTGTGGGGTAACAATTAGTCACAAATTATGCCAATATTTTATTTAAAGACCCATATGTTTTGGATATTTGTTAGAATTGCCTCAGTGAGGCAATTCTAACAAGTATCCAAATTATATGTTCTATGAAGAAATACGAACAAAACAAGACTTTTCTTACATATCTTGCTCATTTTCTGTACAACAGTAAATTCACTTTAATGGCAATGTTTTTGGGAACAAATGCTGTCATTGTAATGAAGGTTCACTGTATGTAATGGCACAAGCAGCTCTAAAGGTAACATGTAACATATGTTTATAGAACAGTACCAAAATATTTTTGCTAAAACTAAGCATCTTTATTTAAATGGAACAATGAAATCACCTGGCTAAACTGAACCATTTTTGTTTACTTCAGTAAGTTTTACCTAATGTTTTACCTGTCCTGATGAAGGTCTAATAAGACCAAAACTTGTCAACAATTTACAAATAAAGTTATTACCACTGCTGGCTATTAGTTTTGTCTTTTCCCCTCTTTACCCAGATCTTTATTTATAGTTCAGTTGTAATTCTTTTTTTAGAATCTCATAAGAGCAGAGCAGATGGTGAAAAATTTACGGGACAGTTACAAGATTTCTCTGGACTGCATTCCTGTCATCAAGACTTGTCAGGTAAGCTTCAGAAATTAAAGTGAATGGATAGACCTGATGGTTTTTTTTGGGTTTTTTTTTGCCATTTTTACAAGGGAGACAACTTTTGTGAATTTTTGTTTGCTTTTCTTCACACCAAGGCCCTTCTGAAAAAGGATCTGCTCTAAATGGAAAGAATTTGCTCTCATTTGGAGCAAATTCTTTCAATTTAGATTAGACCCCATTCAGAAGGGAGCAAAAACAATTCTAACAGAGTTGCCTCCCCTAAAAGTATATCCATTCCCTTTAGGCATCACAATATTAGCATTCATCATCTATGCCCATGGGCATAGACAATCTTAATATTTGTCACTACTCCGGAAGCAATTTATAAAAGGTCATGGACTGGTCCAGTGCTATTTCCCATGGACTGCTCAGTGTTAGCTTTCACAAAAAAGCTTGGTCTATGCTTAGCACACCTTAGCACACCTTGTGTGCTAAGCGTAGACCAAGCTTTTTGTGCAAGCTAATACTTGTTATAAATAAAACACTGTCATGACTCCAGATAAGAGGGGTATCCAAATAGTATTTTTTTCCTTATTTCTCCATGAAAACATGTATTGTGGGTACTCATTAGAAGTGCCTCGCTGAGATGCTTCTAATGAGTACCCACAACATATGTTTTCATGATAAATAGGAAACATGTCAGTACTTTTTGGATAGAAAAAAAGTGCCGAATTCCTAGCTATGTGTTTATGACAAAAGTTATTGATAGTGTTATTAATTCTATGCATTACAGAGATTTGTTAATGTAATATTTATAAGTAAACAGCATAAAACCTAATTATATACTCAATAATGATACAGCCTTCAAACAACTGAGTTTCTTACAGTCTGATGCAAGAAGCCAGATCATTTGAATGTCTTCATTTTTCCAGATCCCTATCACATCAAGGTTTTCTCTCAGGGTTTTAAAACAAGGGTCCAAGGGACTCCCTTATATGGAGTTAAGAAGATTTCTGAGTTTGTTGTTTTAAAAAGGTTAACCATTAAAGCTCTAATCACAACTACACTTTGAAGCATTTTCTTTTATTTTTCAGAGACAAAAAGACTTGTTATTTCATGTGAATTATCTGCCTAGTTCACATGAAATGTCAAGTCTTATTTTCTCTAGAAAATAAAATCAATCTTAGAAATGTCACCTGCCACAATTTGCTTAGTGCTTTAAGGGTTAACTATTGTCCAAATATTGATACTTATTGCCCCTTAGATCACATATAGATTGAAATACAAAGTTATAGATAAATGAAATTAATTTTGGACTGATCTTATATGCATCACTTAGGACCCTTGCCCCAGCCTTTTGAGGGTCAAGAACAAGGTTTTGGGGGTACAAACTGCCAAAACGCAGGTCAGGGAAAACCATGAGCACCCTCTCAAACAACTTGAAACAAAGCTTGTTTATACTGAGAACATGAAATCAAAAGCAACATGTGCAGGGTTGTGGAATTATAAAATTTTATTGCTTGTCCATGGCCAAGTAAATAGTCAAAATCCACTTGTCCAACCAAAATTTACTTGCCCGAAAATTGACATTTTTCTTATTTCTGGAAGAAAACTTATGCTGTGCATACTCATTAGAAGTGCCTCACAGAGGCACTTTTAATGAGTACCCACAACATATATTTTCTTTGAGAAATAAGAAAAATATATATATCATAATCTGGATACTCTTCTTAGCTAGAGCTATGAAGTATTTGTCCCAGGACAAATAAATTGACATTTCTTACTTGTCCTCAGGGAAATGGGACAAGTCGGGCATGGTATTTCTACAGCCCTGAACATGTGGATAACATGCCCATACTTTTAAGTGCAACAATAAACAGATCAGTTTAGACATCATAGCTCTAGATAAGATGCTTTCGCCAACCAAAAAGTACAGTTGACTCTCATTATCTCGACCTCGCTTATCTCGAATAACCGCTTATCTCGAAGTGAAAATCTGGCCCCTGCCTAAAGATGAAAATCTAACAACAGGTAACAAAATATTGTGGAAAAGAGGAGAAATTGCTCCAAATTTCTCCTCTTTTCCACAATATTTTCAATATATCTTGAATTTCAAGAGTCCAATTACATATATATTTGTTAAATGTGGTTGTTTGATTTATTTGTTCCTCAATTCTGCATTTCTGATATGTTGAGGTATGGATATCTCAAAGTATTTCAGAGAGTCCCTTGGAATTCGAGGTAAAGAGAGTCAACTGTATTGATATTTTTCTTATTTCTTCTTGAAAACATATGTTTTGGGTACTAATTAGAAGTGCCTTACCATATGTTTTTGTGGAGAAATAAGAAAAATATTTGATTGAGACCCCTTTTTTTAGAATTATGTTGAGTTATGTTGACATAATGAAATTGCAACTTTTTGAGAGCCATTCAAAATTGTTACAAATTACATTTTATATTATTTTATTTTTCAGAAAAATAAGGCTTGACATTTCATGTAATTATCTGCTACACAATGTCAGGCCTTATTTTCTCTAAGAAATAAAATATTTTACACGGTCATCTGCTGTTGCTGTGATTGGTACTTTAAGGGTTGATTCTCAAGGTATGTCAACTCAAATTTCTGTTTTTTTCAAATTGAATTTCTGCAATAACTTTTTAAGTATAATTCAAATGAGAAGAGGACAAATAACAAAACTAAGTACAGTTGACTCTCATTATCTCAACTTCGCTTATCTCAACCACTTATCTCCAAGTGAAAATCTGGTTTCTGTTTTCAACATGAAAATCTAACAACAGGTAACAAAATATTGTGGAAAAGAGGAGAAATTGCTCCTAACAAAATGCCAGTTTTTTAGCCAACAAATGGGCTATAAAATTGTGTATTCATCAGACTTGATAAATGTGCAGGCTGCTCTGGTTGCTTGTGTCATACTCATTCTATTGCTTTTTACTTGGAATCATTTTCAGTTTTCTTCTCACATTTCTCAGTGATAAATTTCAGACTGTAGCATCCCAACTGGCAAGAGCAGGGAACGGTATGGTTGTAAGTCCAGCAAATATCCCAAGACTCTATAACTTTTATCTGTTGAAGGTGAGTTATTTTTGTGAAGATTGCTGTACAATTCCGCCATCAAGACCACTCAGAATGAGGCCAGAGTTTTTCATCTTTAGGTTTACCAGAGATTTCTTAAAAAGTTGCTGTCGGGAGGAAGGAATAGAAATAAAAATATGACTAAGCTTGGGTTGATCAAAGGAAATAATTTTCGAACCAAAATACACCACAACTTCTTTATAACACTATTGTTGGGGTCCAAAGCATAAACCGTGTTAGTTAAACAACTGTGTTATATCCAAACAAAAATGTTTAGATTAAATAGAAAAATGACCATTTATGGTCATTTTTCTATATAAGCTATACATTTTTTTTGATCCATCTTTGAACCTTGTTATATACAAAACCATGTTGAAATGAACCATGTTATAAAGAGGTTAATGTGTACAAGTAAAAATGCAATATTTCAGCCCCACATTTGAATGGTAGGGACATTTAATAAAATAAAATTGGACAGCAAATTTTATTTTTCCAGAGGGGTTAAAATTGTAGGATAGCCTCTTCCATAAATCTAAAAAAAAAAAAAAAAAAAAATGTGGTCTTAAGACCACTCTGCAATACGACCACTTATAGGCAGTCCGAAAGGTGGTCGTAACCCTTGTCCTGCTGAACCCAGATATATCCTGCCTTTACAGTGAAGAAGCCAACTGATTTGGATCTGCACTGTTTGTCATTCAGTATGCGAATATATATCAACAACCTGGATCAAGTAATCTGATTGGCTGACAATTAGAAATGGGTGCGGCATCTTAATTTATTCAACATGACAAGGGTTAATAGTGGAATTTTAGTGTACTCTATTTATTTTATTTTATATTTTGCTTTGGAATGCAATAAAGTTTTAAAATGACAGTATAAAGTTTATTTCTGTTTGAAAGTTCTGTCCTGATGGTACATTAGAAAAATTCACTTTGACTGATTACAAGTATGCCATAATAACCATAATTATTGTGACAGATAGGCTGAACAGTGTCGACAGATCACACAAGGTGTCATCTGGTCAAGGTCTGCACTGTTTACCACTCATCCAGCAATTGTCAGACACATCAAGAGACTCGTAAAATGGACTTGTCACAATGTTAGGTCAAGTATGATACAGTTTTAACACTTACTATGGGCAAATTCAGCAGATGACAAACTTACAGGGAGGGGGACATACATGTATTTATTTTGGTGCAGATCTTGTTGGCATCCGTGTTGGCATTGGCTCGGCGTTAGCTTGACACTTTATTGTTTGCACAATGTCTTGTGAACCAATGGTTGGATTCTTACCAAATTTTCATGGCTATATAATTTGGACATACATTGTAACAAAGAACTGGTTAGAATTTGGTTACCTTGACCTAATTTTTAAGGTCACGGCAGTAGAAAAACTGAAAATTCAGTTACTAGTTTTTCTTAGAAAAAATAGGATCTGATACTTCATGCAAGTTGTCTCCTTAGGAGACAATTTGCATGAAATGTCAAATCCTATTTTCTAGGAAACTAAGAAAAGTATTTAAAAATTTCGCCTGTTGAAATTTTACCCAGCATGCAAAGCGTTAAGGTGTCTCAATATTTAGGCTAAATACAGCATAGTTTAGGATACTGTTTAATTTTTATACCCTGCTACATGATAGTGGCCTGGTATTATGGTTTCAGGTTTGTCTCCATGTATCAGGGCATCCATTTGTCCATCTGTCTGTTGTACATCAGTATTTTCTTTTCCGGACAATAACTTAAGTAAATATCAATGAATTATCAGTAAACTTGGTATGTGCATTGATATTGTGGAGATCTGGTTTGAGGTTGCTATTGGGCAAACTTCCTCAATTTTTGACAAAAATTATCTGCTGGCCACATGATAGTGGTGAGGTATTGTCATAGCTCTGGCGTCGTCTGCATCTGCGTCGTCATCGTGCAAAAACTTGGACATTTTGTAATATCTCCTGTCATTACTGAAGATATTTACTTGAAACTCGGACTAGTTGTTCATAATGAAAAGGGGAACTCATACCAATAGGGGAGGTAACCCTCAAAATATTTTGGCACAGTTATGCCCCTTTTTTGACTTAGAATTTTTGTTGAAAAATGGTTTCTTTAAGTAGTTCTGTTGCTTATAATCAAACATGCCCTATATATTTCTAAAAGAAACTGCAGCCGAGCGTTGGCACCCGCATGCAGTGCTCTTGTTGTTTCACATTTTCATAATAAGATAATGGCAGGTTAGTCAAGGGTTAGTGAGCAGTAGCCAAGAAGCTTGTCTCTGACATTGATACAGTCAAACCTCAATGGCTCAAACGTTTGGGACCATGGAAATTTATTCCAGACATGGGTAGTTTGAGCCACTGATGGCAAATCAAAGCACCAGATCAGGAGGCAACTAGGGATAATTTAAGGATGTCTTTTCAGTCTTCTATAAAATAATTGTATGTTGAGTGTACTCATTAGAATTGCCCATTAGAGGTATGGCAAACAGTGTACACCCTGATCAGATGCATTCTGCAGCATCTGATCTGGGTCTACACTGTTTGCTCAGGCCTGTCTGTCCCAATATTTAAGGTTATTATGGTAGCCCCATTTAAGGAGAAGGCAAATAGTTTCTAGCAAGAGTTATCTCCCATTGAGGTCCATTCACCTTAAGGGAATCAGATACACTTGGTAGATTTTCTATTTGTAAGGGAGATAACCTCTGCTTGCTTGTCTGCACATAGATCATTTCTGAAAAGGGGTCTACCCTAAAAGGAAAAAAATGTCTCCCAAGGGGAGCAAATTCTTTCCTTTTAGAGTAGACCTCTTTTCAGAAGGGAGACAAAATGATTTTGACAGAGTTTCCTCCCCTGAAAGTGTAACAGTTCCCCTTTAATTTTCTATTTACATGTACAGCTGCTGGCGGGGTATGTTCTTGGAGAACTTGATGAAATAATTACAGATGAAACTATCCACAGTGTTATATACATGCTGCAGTTTGAGAAATATATAGAAGACCGAGATGTGGTTAGTAGACTAAAGTAGATTTTTTTTTTATCTTTTAACCATCTAATCCAACAATTCTTTTATGCTTTTCCAAATAAGAAGTTTCACCTACTGTGACAGTTTTGGTTCTCATCGAGAACCATCGTTAGACTGTGACCTTGACCTTTTTAACTCTTATGCTGTTCATGACTATTTACACTTTCATGAGATAGGCCTTTTTTGGGTGCATCTCAGAACCTACAGAAACGAGGCTTATCCTTTAGTTTTAAGTTTTCTGACAGGGGAGGGAATGAGCTTTAAAGCAAACCTTTATTTATCAGCATTCAAAGCCAGTCATTGACATAATTCTCCAAAATCACAGCCAGATTTCACCACTTTTTGTTTTTTCTGTTTCTTTGGTCTCACCCCTATCCAATCAAATAGGATCCTGTGCCACCCATGTGGACATTACCTAAATAACTTCCAGTGATAAATGTACACAAATGGTAGATGTATCAGTGCACCTTGTTGAATCCTTTCTGCAATAGCCGGATATTGGGCCAGTCTTTTGAAATTCTCAAGTAAGTATGTTAACCTTTTCAGCCCAACACAGATACCTATGCAAGCAGTGTAGATCCTGAGAGATGTCCATCTCATCAGGCTCTCCACTGTTTGCCATTCTGTTTCTAAGTTTATACCATCCTAGTTTTATATTTTCATCCATAGATGATTTATCATTATAGTGGTTTCAATATCAAACCAAGTTAATATACCATTTTGATGCAAATGATCCTCATGGGTTGACACATCATTAAACCTGAACTTATCAGCATCATCATTCCCAGTTTATACTGAAATGCCTATTTTCAACAATGGACTTGCCCAAATTCAAGGGTGGAAGTGTCCACTTCGGAAAGTCAGGGATGTAAAGATTAAACAAACACTTGTTTGTCATGTGTCTTACTATCACATGATAGTCACAGGATCACAGCTGATTCACCAATAGTAAGCCTGTCCTGTATTGGTATAATACATGTGCGAGTCTGAATAAAATTATGAAAAACAAGGGAAATAACAGGTGCTCACATAATGGTTTCCCTTCTGTAGGCCCAGATCAGAAAAAAATGTTGCAGGATAAGGGTTAAAATTGATTTATCGCATTGTCTTTTAAATACTGAATGTAAGAAAAATATGTCCCTGATAAAAATAATTCAGGAGAATGACTGCTGACAGAGGCTTATAACTCTACTAACAGGACAATGATCCTTCAAAGAACTTACAGGATCATTGGCTAGCTGACTGCAGCAGTGATTGGCATTACTGTGTATGTATAACCCTTGCTGCAAATTTAGATCAGATTAAAAAAATAGTTCCAAGTTTTGTTACCTTTACTGTGATCTTTTAACCATTACCTCTTGCTGAGCAAATTCAACAGACAACAATTTGGTGATACTTTTTTCTTTTTTTTTTTCAGAAAACAGGGTTTGAATTTAACATTTCATGCAAACTGTGTGCTAAGAAGACAGTTTGCAAGTAAAGTCAAACCCCGTTTTCTAAAAAAAAAAGAAAAAAAAGAAAAACGTTATCTGCTTAAATTTTTGCCCAGCATGCTACATATAAAGCAGCTTTGACTGGGCAACTGGCATCTGCAATTAATATTTCTGTAAACATTGCAGAGGTTAAAGCTATTATCATAACAGTTTCTCGAAGAAAACTAGATTGTATTCCTGATAAGCGCTCAGAAACCAATCAGATGTTAGGCAACCTATACACAACATGTAAGCCCTATACCAGCAAGCTAATAGCCCTGTTAGTATAATTGTAAGCCTCTGCTACTGACTTCTCTTGATTGCTATAGAATGAATATTCATATTTCTGTTGATTTTGCTCTAATTAGATGAAGATTTCCAAAAGTGTCATGTTTTGAGAGAAAACTACCATATTTACCCTAAATATTGGGACATTTTATTTCCTTACTTTTTTCACCTAACATTTGAACAACTCCATTTGACAACCTTCCAATATGTGTCTAAAAATAGTGGATGAGTGACATGCAGTGTAGACCCTGATCAGATGTTGCATTTTGCAGTGTCCAATCTGGGTCTACACTTTTTGCTGAGGCCTGTCTGTCCCAATATTTAGGGTTATTACAGTAAGTTCAGTTCTGTCAGTCACACCACTGAAATGTAAATATATGAACAGTCAACTTCAAATCTTGTCCATATATGGAAGAACACAATAGATTCAAGAAAGCATACATCTGGAGGGTCATAACTCAATTTTTTTCTTGCATGTGTGTTTGTTTCAGCTGTTTGCAAATAAATCTTAAGGATAAACTGTTTAGACACAGACCAGACTTCTCCAGTTTGCAGACAGTGTCTGGGTTCATGCTAAGTAAAACAGGAAAATTATACACCACAACCTCTTTATAACACTATTGTTGGGGTCCATAGCATAAACCGTGTTAATTAAATAACCGTATTATATCCAAACAAAAATGTATAGATTATATTGAAAATGATTTATGGTCATTTTTCAATATAATCTATACATTTTTGGGATCCATCTTTGAACCGTGTTATATCCAAAACCGTGTTATAACGAACCGTGTTATAAAGAGGTTGGTGTAATAACTTGATAATACACACAATAGCCTACTTACTTAGGAGAGAATTTGCCCAAAGTGTCAGATCCTATTTTCTAGGAAAAATAAAAAAAAATATTTCAAAATGTCATCTGCTGAAATTTTTATCTAGCATGCAAAGTGCTGGCTTCATATGGAGTAATATAGATTTCCCACAGAGCATTTCTATTTTTACTATAGCTGATGATAAAGAGAATTATCCAGAATGCTGCACCTGAGAGGCTGGAGTTTCCAATGACTCCATTAACTGGTATGGTTCCCAGTTCAGCTTTTCAACCAACACTATTTACCACTAGTAATTCAGATAGTAGGAGTAACAGCTCTCAAACCAAAAGCATTTCCTGTCAAAGTCAGTATATGGTAGGTAGTATTTTTATACCTTGCCACACAATAGTGTCGGGGTAATATGGTTTCACATTGGTCATCTGTTTGTCCATCTGTCTGTCTGTATTTTCATTTCCAGACAATAACTTGAGTAAATTTTGATGGATTTTCACCAAACTTGGTATGTGCATTGATATTGGGGAGATCTGGTTGGGAATTTCTAATGTGTGAATTTTGTCAGTTTTTGACAAAATTATCTGCTTGTCACATGATAGTGGCCGGGTATTATCATTTCATATTTTTATTCTTCCTAAGATTCTCTTCTGTTTTATGAAGTACGATATTTACTGTAAATATTTGGACAGCTTAAGGAGACTGGATACACTTGGTAGATTTTCCATCATTTTTAACAAGGGAGACAACTTTTTTGACTTCCTGATTGCTTTCCTGCACAACAAGTCTTTGGGAAAGGGGTCTACTCTAAAAGGAAAGAATTTGCTCCCAAAGGGAGCAAACTCTTTCCTTTTAGAGTAGACCCCATTTCAGAAGTGTCAAAACAATGTGGAAAGAGTTGCCTCCCTTAAAAGTGTATCCATTCCTCTGATCTCCTTGCTATACTTTTTCTAAACTTTGAAAAAGTCCAGTTTACTACCTCTTGATGTGTCTAAAAACCTCTGGGTGAGTGGCAAACAGTGTAAACCCTGATTGAATACTTTTTCTAGACTTTGCGCAGGTCCAGTTTACTACCAGTCTTCTTGATGTATCTAAAATCCTCTGGATGAGTGGCAAACAGTGTAGACCCTGATCAAATGCTACATTCTTTTGCTTCTGATCTGGGTCTACACTGTTTGATGAGGCCTATTTGTCTGAATACTTTGGGTAAATATGGTAGTCATTCACCCCAACAAATCAGAAGATTGTTTTTATTTTTATTTGTGCATCATAGGTTCATGTTTTCATTGGAATTATTTGACACACATCAGTCAGCAAGGACCCACAACATACATTATGACAGAGAAATAAGAAATAAAAATATATACTGAACTGCCGGACTCCGTAGCATGTCTTACTGTTGATCCAGGGGTCGCAAGTTCAAGTCCCAGCGAAACTACATAACTTTTGTGTTGGGATTGATCATTTCTTGGTTCATAGTTCATTCTCCCTGTCTGCTGATTGATGAAGGGCAAAGTATCTACACAAGAACTGATTAACCACTTAGAGGACTAAACCTATCCAGGAAAAGTATGAATAGGTTTACTGACTGGCTCAACATGATATTTACATTGTTGACTAGGCTGTAAAACTCCAACTTAACTCAGCTCAAAAATACCTACAGACCTGTTTTATCTGAATTATCATTAATTGTTTTTTCTTTCAATTAAGAGTGCAAACCATTTCAAGTACTTTAACCCTTGTCATGCTGAATAAATTAAGATACCACGCCCACTTCTAATTTTTAGCCAATCAGATTACTTGATCCAGATGGTTTACATAAATTCACTTACTTGATGGCAAACAGTGCTGATCCAGATCATTTGGCTTCTTCAGAAGCCAACTGATCTGGATCTGCACTATTTGCAATGGGAGTGTATATCCGGATTCAGCAGGTTAATTAATCACTGAGGAGCATGGTCACTGAGCTTCAGACAACTCTCATGCAAACAAGCTATGTTTTGTTGCAATAATAAATGAGTAGTATAAAACAACATAAAGATAGTATTCCAAACTGTCACTGCAGATAATACCACTCGCTGGGCAAATTCAACAGATGACAAACAGATGATATTGATGATAGTTTTGTTCTTATTTTTCCTAGAAAATAGGCTCAGAGATCTTATGCAAATTGTCTGCTGAGAACTTTACCTAGCATGCTAAGCATTAAGGCAGTGCCTGAAGCTAAATGCTACAGCTCCTCAATGGGCAATGAAGGTCCTGAGTGCACAAACACAGCAGCTGATCTTGGTTGATGTTTGTTTATATGATTGTGACCTGTTTCTTATACCGTTTTCACCCTAGGTTTTAGGACTGACCGGCCTGAACAAACAGACTCCGCTGAATGTGGCATCTGACCACACAACTCCAGATAAGGCACTTTTTTAAACCAAAAAGTATTGATATTTTCCTAACTTCTCCAGGAACACATATTTTGTGTGTGCTCATTAGAAGCATCTCAGCGAGATGCTTCTAATGTGTACCAACAACATATATTTTCAAGAAAAAAAAAAATATGCCTGATACCCCACTAATCTATAGCTATAGGATCAATGTCTACACTGTTAGCACACAACCAGCAGTTTATAGATACATCAGCAGGCAATATTAATGGACTTATATAATGTTTAGGACATGTGATCGTTTGTGTGTCTGTCATTACTGACAATGACCAATCCTATTCAAATGCGTGAAGTGTTATTGTTTGTGTGTTCTGAGTGCTGATGAGACCAATCTTAGTGCTAAACTACCTGTTGCAGAACAAAAACAAGAGAGGAAGAAAGCTTTGATGGTGGTGCCTTAGCTCTGGCTTTCCACTGCGCACGTTTCTGCTCAGCTTCGCTGATTCTTTTTGCTTCATATTCACCAGCACCCCTTCTTATGAGGCCTGGCCACTTTGCTTGATCCTGTGCAATTTGTTCCCAGGACTCTGTTGGTACATTGTATGTTGAAGTCTTTTAGGAAGGCTTTGAGGGTGTCCTTGTATCGCTTCTTCTGACCACCTTGAGAGCATTTTCAAACTTGTAGTTCTCCATAGAGGATTTTCTTTGGCAAACGTTCATCAGCCATTCTGGTAACATGGCCTGTTCAAATTTCAGAAGAATATATACACTCTGCATCCCTGCCCTTTTCAGGTCTTCTGTGTGTGGAATTCTGTCTTGAGCATGTATGGTAAGGAAGTAAGGTGCCTTAATGTGGTATTTCAAATCATTTGGGCCACTCTAAGAAAAAAAGTGTCTTTGGGGCATATGGGAACAGTTAAGATCCAAATCATCCAGTCACACCGCACAGCCTGATAAGGACGTTTGTTATACATTGACATATTCTACCGTATCCAATTATTCTGTAAGTGGACAATGAAGGCCCAGACCAGCCTGCACGGATGTGCAGGCTGGTCTGGGCTTTCACTGTCCCCATAGGTTCTGAAGGCACATTTTTGCATGGCACTGCTCATTTTATATAAAATGTTTGTTGTAGGAAGGAGCACATGATGCAACATCAGGTACACAGATGTCAAGGTTAGGACCACAGTTTAGTAGCACTGGGAGAGATAATCCTGAATGGAATGAGAGATATCCTGAAGATGCTGATGACTCATCAAATTCCACTAGTGAATACACTGACTCAGATTCTTCATTGCTGGAATCTGGTATTGAGAGTGAGGATACAGGTACAAATAAGAGTGAGGATACTGATACAAATGAGAGTGAGAATACAGGTACTAAGGAGAGTGAGGATACAGGTATAAATGAGAGTGAGAATACAGGTACAGATGGGAGTGAGGATACAGGCGCAGATGAGAGTGAGGATACAGATACAAATGAGAGTGAAAATATAGATACAAATGAGAGTGATAATACAAGTACAAATGATAGTGAGGATACAGGTACAGATGGAAGTGAAGATACAGTTATGAATGGGAATGAAGCTACTGAAACAAATGAGAAGCAGGATATATATACAAATGGGTGAGGATGCAGGTACAAATGGGAGTGAGGATATAAGTACAAATGAGAGTGAGGATACAGAAACAAGTACGAGTCAAGATACAGGTACAAATGAGATTGAGGATACAGAAACAAATAAGAGTCAAGAGCTGGGTAAAAATGAGAGTGAGGATACAGGTTCAAGTGAGATCAAGGATACAGGTACAAGTGAGGATACAGGTACATGAGATAGAGGATACAGAAACAAATGAGAGTAAGGATACAGTTATGAATGGGAATGAAGATACTGAAACAAATGAGAAGCAGGATATATGTACAAATGAGTAAGGATGCAGGTACAAATGGGAGTGAGGCTTCAGCGACACATGAGAGAAACAAATAAGAGTCAGGAGATGGGTAAAATGAGAGTGAGGATACAAGTTCAAGTGAGATGAATGATACAGGTACAAGTGAGAGTGAGCATACAGGAACAAATGAGATTGAGTATACAGGTACAAACAAGATTTAGGATACTGGTACAATTGACAGTGAGGATACAGATACAACTGATATTAAGTATATATACTGAAAGGAAAAAGAAACGCAGGGTAAATTTTATTCCTAAATTTTATTCAAGTTTGAAAAAGTTTGTTAAATATTTTACTATGATTACAAAACGGTACATGTATGGAACAAAAGTTCCAAATTTCATTGGTTTGTGATCAACAAGTCTCGAGTTATTGAAGTTCATTGCTAGCTACCCCCCAAATCTTGAAATCAAAATCAAACTGAAAATCAATATCGGGTGTGCCCCCCTCTTGCTGCCGTTGCTGCCATAATTCTCCTTTGGATAGAGTTAACCAAAGCATTGACAGTTCGCATCGGGATGTTATTCCATTCATCGATCAACGCATTCCTTAGTTGTGCGAGAGTTGCGGGGGGATTTCGGCGCTTCCTAACCCTTCTGTCCAGCTCATCCCACATGTGCTCTATTGGGGTCAAATCTGGACTGTATGGTGGCCATGCTAGTGGTGCGATGTTATTGTTTGCCAGGAAATCCTGACAAACTTGGGCAACATGTGGTCGGGCATTGTCCTGCTGCAGAATCAGATTACGTTGTTGCACAAGTGGGACTGCAACAGGACGCAAGATCTCATCCCTATACCTTACTGCGGTCATATTGCCCGCAACAATAATCAACTGTGATTTTTTCCCGTGAGCAATGCCTCCCCAGACCATAACGGAGCCACCCCCAAACCGATCCCGTTCGACAACACAGGCGTCGGCAAAGCGTTCTCCGCGACGTCGGTACACACGACGTCGACCATCTGCGCGATAGAGAGCGAACCTAGAACAACTCGTCTCCATTGCCTCATCGGAAATAGCCTGAGCGCATGCACCGTCAACCACGCCATACGACGCAACCTACGTGCCTGGGTCAGAGGCAGACCAACGTATGGACGACGAACTCGAAGACCAATCTCACACAATCGACTTCCAACAGTCTTCGGAGAAATTTGTTGATTATGCGTACCTACTGTATTAAGGGCAGTTTCGGTAGCAGTGAGGTGACGATTCCGCAAATGTGCCAGACGGATTGTTATGTCTTGACATCGCGACGTCACGCGTGGATGCCCAGACCGCGGTCGGTCTGCTAAATCCCCTGTCTCCCTTAAACCTCTAACAAGACGTTCAGTTGTTGAGACGTTAACCCCAAAATGATTGGCAACTTGCTGTTGCCTCTGACCCTGCATCAGCAACGCAATTGCCCTACCCCTCTGAACATCAGTCAATCGTACCATGATTGAAAAAAAGTTCAAAGTAGCGTAAAAATGAAAAGAAAAATCGGTAAAATAATCGAAGAGCGTTGTGTATCGTTGAAGTGTACCAAATGGTGTGAGGAAATCTTGTGCTGAAGGTTTAAACATGCTTGTTTTAGACGAAATTTTGGCTTTCTGTATTGTCTGTGCAATGCACTGTGTAGTGCACGGTTGAATGATTTCACACACTGGGTAGATAGCACATCGACCAAAGACTCGTATACCCGCGGTTCACATTCACAGGACAATCTGTAAAAGTGTATGGCTATAGTAAACACTGTAAAAAATGGTTAAAATAAGAAGGAAAAAACTCTACCCTGCGTTTCTTTTTCCTTTCAGTATATGTACAAATGAGAGTGAGGATACAGGAATAAATGACACTGAAGATGCATGTACAAATAGAGTGTGAATACAGGCACAAATGCGACTAAGGATACAGGTACAGATGAGTGAGGATACAGGTATAAATGAGATTGAGGTTACAGGTACAAATGAGAGTGAGGGTATAGGTACAGATGAGAGTGAGGCTACAGGTACAAATATATATGAGGATACAAAAACAAATGAGAGGATACATGCACAAATGAGAGTGAGGATATGGGTACAAATGGAAGTGGTCATACAGAAAGGTGTCCTAATACTTAGTGTAAATATGGTAAGTGCTTTAGTAAGAGCAGCATTTAAATGAATGGAAGAGTGCAGTTGCAAAAATCTATAGTCAGTTTCTAATACAGTATTTACCCTATTGGGACACCTTATCTGCTTATATACTTATCCTAAAAATTGAAATAGTCCATTCTGCTACCTGTTGATGTGTCTAAAATATTGATATATGTATGGCAAACTGTAGATCCTGATCAGACACTGCATTCTGTGGCATCTGATCTGGGTCTAGACTGTTTGGAAAGGCCTACCTGTCCCAATACTTAGGGTTATTACGGTGGTTCCCAATATTTATAAATAACAGCAGAAGCAGAAGAGATTGTTTTCATATTGAAATGCAATTTACATGTGCAGAAACCTTATTCTGATGTATTTCAGACAGATGAAGGTGAGTTGAAACATCACTCCTACATTAAATATAACCACATCATTAACGACATCTTCAGAATGCTTTAGAAAATACAGTAAAGCCTGTGTAAGAGAGCCACCTTCGAGACTGACTTTAAATAGTGGTTGATGTGGAAAAAATTGTCTGTTTTATAAAGGTACATGTCATGTAATTTTGCTAGCAAAATTACATGACATGTACCTTTATAAGACAATCACCTTTCCACATCAACCACTAAAGTCAATTTCAAAGGTGGCTGTCTTACACGGGTTTTACTGTATGTAAAAAGACCATATTTCGGACGAATTAGGAACGACAGAATAAGGAAATACTAGAGTACGAGTCAGAACTAGTGCATGTATTTCTGTTCACTTGAAAATGATAAATGCTTGTTAAAACTCCTTATTTCTAGTTATCTATGGCTCCTAGAAATATACCCAATCCTCTTCATAACACCATTGCTAGGATCCAAAGCAAACACCATGTAAGTGAAACAGCCATGTTATATTCAAAGTAAAATGAATAGATTATATAGAAAAATGGCCATCAATCCTCTGAAAATGCTGGGCCAATTGAACATGAATTTCATTTAGAGCCTCATTGGGATGAGAGAATGAAAGTTTGTTCCCGAGGTCTGGGTCATATGACCAAGATGGCTGCCATGCCCATATATGGTAAAAAACCTTAAAAAATCTTCTTCTCCAGAACCCTAAAGTCGATGACCTTGAATCTTGGCACGAAGCATCTGGTACTCAGGCCCTTCACAGTTTGTTCAAGAAGTGACCCTAGGTTGACCTTGACTCATTTTACGGCAAGGTCAATTATGCTGACAGGCTTTTGCATGGGAAAAATGAAAACAAATAATTTTTAGGAAACCATTGAAGACTATGTCATCAATATTGGTAGATCAAGTAAACCAAACGAATACATGAAAATTAATGGGTAACATAGATCAGGCCCATTCAGTGACCTTGGTCCAAGGACACTCAGGTTCCATATTTCAAACATCTTTTTCTCTGAAACTACTGGGCTGATTGAAGCAAAATTTGATATGGAATCTTTATTGTATGAGTAAATGAAATTTTGCTCATATAATCTAGGTCACATGACCAAGATGGCCACCATGCCCATATACCGGTAAGGTAAAATCCCTTAAAAAATCTTCTACTCCAGAATTGTAAGGCCGATCCTTAAAACTTGGCATGTAGTATCTGGTACTTGGGGCCATCATAATTTGTTCAAATGATGACCCTGGGGTGACCCTGACCTATTTCACAGCAAGGTCAAATTTTTCCTCTTAGGCTTTAAGATGGGAAAGAGTGAAAACAATGGAATTTTAGCTCACCAAAGCAAAAGGCTGCCTGGGAGCTTATAGTATGGTCATGCTCCATTGTCCGTCCGTTGTCTATTGTATGTCGTACGTTGTCTGATGTCTGTCGTCCGTCAACCTTTTTCACGCATCTTCTCTGAAACCACAGGGCTGATTGAAGCCAGATTTCATCTGGAGCCTCAGTGGGATTGGGGAACAAAAGTTTGTTTGTGAAGTCTGTATCACATGACCAAGGTGGCCACCATGCCTCTATATGGTACAAACCCTTAAAAAATCTTCTTCTCCAGAATTGCAAGGCCGGTGACATTGAAACTTGGGATGTAGCATCTGGTACTCGGGCCCATCATAGTCTGTTCAAATGGTGACCCTTGGTTTACTATTTTGAACCAAAGCTGAAGTGTTCCAACTGAATTTGGGCCACCAAAAATGCAAGATGTCCAATTATTGTCAAACGAACACAAACAGTAATGAAGGTTTTGTATGTAGTTTTCTTCAATTCTGCAGTCATGCAAATTCTGGTGCCAAAAGGCAGAACAATCACAGCAAAGTTCTATAAAAATGTTGTACTAAGAAAATTGAAGAAGTACTACAAAACCCGCCACCTCAAAATAGGACTTGAGCACCTCTTGCATGATAATGCACCCGCTCACAAGGCAGTTCTTGTGACCGAGTTTTTGGATTCAGAAATGGTCAACGTCCTACCACATCCTCCATTTTTGCAAGACCTGTCCCCCTGCAACTATTTTCTGTTTCCATAAATCAAATATTGTATGTCTGGAAAGAGATACAATTCAAGAAATGCCCTTTTTAGGGTAGAGCAAGTTGAAATGATTTTTACATTTGCAGTAAAGGAGAAACAATGAAAGTGACATTATTTTTGGAACAGCCCTCATATATGGAATGAGCATCAGAAATAAGTGCACCCATATTTGTAGCTCATTGATCCTTATTAGCGCACATCGGCTCATGACATCATAAAAGATGGCTGCCACTAAACAAAATGTCAAAAATCTTCACAACCAAATAACCAATTACCTTGAAGCTCTGGTGAGTGATTCAGGAACTCATGGTCCCCTTGTTTATATAATCTATACATTTTTGTTTGGATACAACATTATTGTGGTCTATCTTTATAGTGTGTAATAACCAAATCCATGCTATAATTAAACATGTTATAAAGAGATTCTTTTGTACTTGCAATATGTTTGGCTAGTAACCTAGTATTTATTTGCATGTTCTGAAAAGACAGGCACAGTTAAGTTTTTGTTCACTAGATAATGGAGGTACAAACAAACTAAGCATTTTTTAGTTGCGTATTGTTAGAGTTGTAGGGTTTTTAAGAGGAACTGATGGACTTCCAGGGGAGATATCTCAGCAAAATTCTTTATTTAATTGAGTTGAGGTTAGAGTCATGTCCAGTCACTTTACCTAACCACACTTTTCCTGGGCAGGCTTAGTCCTCTAAGTGGTTAACCAATATTTGTGCTTAGTCTTTCGCAACTCAGCAGAAGGGAGAGAATGACTGTAGAAAATATTTCATGATCAACTCTACATAAGAATGTTGCCAGACCTGGCATGGATCTAACCTGCGACCTCCTGATCACCATTCAGACGTGAATCCGACTGAGCCACTGAGGCTGACCAAAATTGTTTCTGCCTCCCTTTGGTAAAAGCGGTCAATTCTAAAAGGAGAGAATTTGCTCCAAAGGGGAGCAAATTCTTCACTGTTATAGTAGACTCCTTTTCAAAAGGGGTTTGGCATGCAGAAAAACAAACAGTCACAAAAGTTATTTCCCATGTTAAAAATGGCAACATTTACCGGATATATCCTGTCTCCTATAGTTTGCGAGTGGATAATTGTGAACAGAAGCAAATGAAATATTCTGAAGTGGGACCCTTTGGAAATACAGAACAAATGAAAATCAGAAAACAGTAGACTTGGTTTTATTGAGTCTGCTCATTAGAAATAGTGAAAAGTTAAATGTAACATTTCTCATGCCCCTTTGCAGCTTTGAGTAGAATACCTTTTTTTTCATAAAATATTTGAACCCAGTTGTCCCAAAGAATCAGACAAATTGAGCTGCACCATGTGAAAACGCGTCTTGAGTATATGCGGACAGTGAAGGCCCAAATCAGCCTGTGAAACCGCGCAGTCTGATAGGGCCTTTGCTGTCCACTAACAGAATCATTAGATTCTAAAACAAATGTTTCAGTTGTGAGCAAATGCCCAGATGATACTTTGTGCATGTGCAGGATGGTGTGAAGCCATGCATTTTGCAAATGTTTGAAGGTACTTTTTCACTTGACATGGCCCAATTAATAATATTAACACTATATTGACGTGCAGAGCGAGTTTTATGGCCTCCACACAAGCACTTAGTAACAGCTGCTTCAGCCTGACACTATTTACTGTTATTTTATGGACACTCCAGCTTCTTACCATACTTGTCCTAAAATTTGAAATAGTCCTTTCTACTGCCTGTTGATGTGTCTAAAATCTTGCCGTATGTATGGAAAACAGTGTATACCCTGATCAGATACTGTGTTCTGTGGTGTCTGATCTAGGTCTACACCATTTGCAAAAGCCGGCGTCGGTGGCTCAGTTGGATGCGCCGTCCGACTGGAGACCAGGAGGTCGCGGGTTCAACCCCCGCCGAGGTCGGCAACATTCTTTCGTGGAGATTGATCATGAAATATTTTCTACGGTCATTCTCTCCCTTCCGCTGATTCAAGAAGGGCAGTTGTCAGTTTCTGGCGAAAGAATGTGCACAATACTGGTTAACCGCTTAGAGGACTAAGCCTGCCCAGTAAACGTGTGGTTAGGTAAACTGACCGCGCTCAACATGACCCCCATTGGGTTGACTGGGCCGTAAAACCTCAACACAAACAAACCATTTGCAAAGGCCCATCTGTCCCAATACTTAGGGTTATTACAGTATATTGTGATGCATTAATTTAATCACAGTTACAGGAATTTACTTCTTCATGAATGGTGGTTGTTTTGTTTCAGATTATATCTGGTTATGGAGAGATGATATGGGTGGGTGGCATAGGTACTCAGACCAGATGAATAAAAAGCTAGAGATAACTTACAGGCACAAACCGAGAGGCACTTGCATTGTCTCCCATAATGGTCAGGCGTAAGTAATCTATTCAGGATATCTTAACCCGTGTCCTACTGAACCCAGATATACCCTGCCTTTGCAAACAGTCTAGATCCAGATCAGTTGGCTTCTGAAGAAGCCAACTGATCTGGATCTGCACTGTTTGCCATTAAGTATGTGAATTTATAGCAAGAAATCGGATCAAGTATTCTGTTTGGCTGAAAATTAGAAGTGGGCGTGGCATCTCAATTTATTCAGCAGGACAAGGGTTAATGATCCCAACTATTGGCTGAGACAGGCCTGGGCAAACAGTGTAGACCCAGATCAGATGCAGTAGGATGCTGCATATGATCAGGATTAACAGTGCCACACAACGAAAGGTTTTTACAGACAAATTAACAGGTAGGAAAATGGACATTTTCAAATTTTAGAACAAATAAAGTAAAGAATTGAGGTGGCCCAATGTAAAATGCTTAATGCACTAAGCATTTTGATTGATTGTGTTGGGGTTTAACGACACGTCAACCCTTGAGGGTCATTTTGTGTCGTCTCCCAGAGAAAGGGAGAAAAGAGATAGAAGAGAGAGTAGAGGAGATGAAAGAGAGGGACAGGGAAGAAAGAGGAACAGGAATGAAAGTGAAGAAACAGAAGAAATAAAAACATTCCCCCTCTACCCTTACCCACTACAAGGATAGCAGGCCTTGCCCAACTGTAAGCCAATATCAGTTGGACGCCCCGGTGATGTAAGATACATAGCACCTTCGCACCACCCGACCACCCCTAATGCACTAAGCAAAATTATAGTAGATGACATTCTATTTGGACGGGTTTTTCAAAATATCCATCCTTTAATATAGCGATGTCTGGGCAGGCGGGCGTGGGAGTGATCCCAGGTTAACCTTTTTGTTACCCTTTTTTCAAAGTTATATGTTACCTTTATTCTTCAGTGGATTGCTTTCTTATTAGGAAAAAGAGGAGGACCAGTAGGTGTTTCATGTGCAAGAGAGACAACTCTCACCTTCTTCATTATTTATAAAATCCGTCCATAATGCCATTAGGCATTTTTCTTGTTTGACCTGTGCTTTAAATGTTACTACCTACCCTACCTATTTTTTTGTTTTTTAAACATATTACCCTAAACTCACATATTTTATTTTTATTTGGCCTCACCAAAGCCAAATTGTACCTTCCTGCATGCACACGCTCAGACTAGCTGTTTGTTTGTTTGTGTTGAGGTTTTACGGCCCATTCAACCCAATGGGGTCATGTCGAGCGTGGTCAGTTTACTTAACCACATGTTTACTGGGCAGGCTTAGTCCTCTAAGCAGTTAACCCGTATTGTGCACATTCTTTTGCCAGAAAATGACAACTGCCCTTCTTGAATCAGCAGAAGGGAGAGAATGACCGTAGAAAATATTTCATGATCAATCTCCACGAAAGAATGTTGCCAACCTCGGCGGGGGTTGAACCCGCGACCTCCTGGTCTCCAGTCGGACGGCGCCTCCAACTGAGCCACCGAGGCCGGCTCAGACTAGCTGTAACATGAGAAAAGTACAGTTGACTCTTGTTATCTTGACCGCGCTTATCTCGAATAACCACTTATCTCAGAGTGAAAATCTGATCCCTGCCTAAACACGAAAATCTAAAAACAGGTAAAAAATATTGTGGAAAAAGAGGAGAAATTGCTCCTAAGGAGCAATTTCTCCTCTTTTCCACAATATTTTTAATATTTCTCTAACTTCAAGAGTTGAATTACATATATATTTGTTAAATGTGGTTGTTCGAATTATTTTTCCTCAATTCTGCAAATCTGATATGCCTAGGTACAGATATCTCGAAGTATTTCAGAGGATCCCTTGGAATTCGAGATAACGAGAGTCGACTGTACCTTTTTTGCATGTGTATCTCAGTTGTTATTCAAGTCTATGAAACAGAGAAACAGGGCACTGACGAACGTACACCCAGACAGAAACTTGAATGCCTAAGTTGCCCATGCTAACACAGATGCAACACAAAATAGGGATTGATTATACCCCCCGGCAAACGAAGTATGTCAAGGGGTATATGTTTTCGTCTTTCTGTCCATTCGTCCGTCTGTCCGAACCAACGTACTAGGTTAGGGGGGTCAATTTTGTACCCACATTATGCTTTATTCTGTTAAGATACATTATAAACCGTTCGGTTAAGGAGCTTATAGCCCTTAAACCCCTGTGGGAATTTACAATGGGATGTAGCCCCTAAACCCGAATTGTTGGAGAGTCTGTCCGTCTGTGTGTCCAAACGAATGTTAACATTTTGCGTCAAAGTTTTGCGTGAAGTTTTTTCCTTTTGCATATATTTTTGAAGGCTTATACTTTAGGATGTTGATGTGCGGTTAGTGTTACTATTAGATGATTACAGAATAGCTGACATCAGTCTGCTGATGCTGCTGACCCAAGGTCAAGGTCACGGATTTAGAAAATTGTATGATGTTTACGTCAAAGTTTTACGTGAAGTTTTTGTCTCTTGCTTGTGGATTAATGTGATACTTGGAATATTGGTTCTGTGTGACACCACAATTGACAGCATAATAAATGTTGGTCACCTTGACCTATATTTCATGGTCCAGTAATTTTGCCGCATATCTTGAATGTTAATTGATGTATGAACATCATTATTTGGGATTATGAATTAGTATGATCCAAAAGTTGACCTATAAGTAAATGTAGGTCATGGTGACCTATATTTCATAGTCTAGTGATTTTATGTTACATCTTGAAGACAATTTGATGTATTACTATCATATTTTGGGATTATGTGACCTATATTTAATAGCCCTGTGATTTTGTCTTATATCTACCACTATTTGATACCTGAATGTCATATTTACATATAATGACACAGTGTGAACCAAACTTTCACCTCAAAAGTAAATATAAATCAGTATGATCTATATTTCATGGTCTAGCGATTTTGCTTAATATCTTTTAGATTATTTAATGGATTAACATCATAGTTGGTATAATGCATCAGTGTGACCATCAGATTAATTTCTCAAGTATATGTAGGTCAGTGACCTATATTTTATGGCCCAGCAAATTTGCTTCATGTCTTGAAGACTGTTTACTCCAGGAAAGTTGTACTTGGGATGATAGATCAGTGTCACTCAGAGACTGACATTGTAAAATGTATCTTGCCTTATATCATTGTCATTAACTTTAAAATATTTCATAATTAAGAAACGGTACCTGCCGGGGGTATTCGTGACCCTCTGGGCACTTGCTCTAGTTTTCATCTGAATTGCATCTTATATTTGATTGCTGAGCTCATGATCAAGAAACGAGGCACTGACGAACATACACCCAGACAGAAACTTGAATGCCTAAGTTGCTCATGCTAACACAGATGCAACACAAAATAGAATTGATTTTCATCTGAATTGCCTGCTTATATCTGATTCCTGATCATTTCAGGGAGAGAGTTATTTTCAAGTCTATGAAACAGAGAAACAGGGCGCTGAAGAAAGAACGGGAGGTTCAGAGATTAGGTAGGTACATATATTTACAAAAAACACTCAGACATATTAACTCATAACCATACTTACCATAAAATTTCAACAAATCCGTTTGCAGTTGTGTTATTGTATCTAAGACAAACAGCAAGCAGTGTTGACCCTGATCAGATGACACATTCTGTGGCATCTGTTCTGGGCCTGTATTGTTTGCCCTGGTCCGCCATCAGAGTACAGTTGAACTATAATGGCTCTGACATCTTTGATCTGCCCATGTCTAGAACAAATTTCCATGGAATTTTTTTCTGTTTGTTTGTTTGATTTGGGCTTAACGTCTCTTTCAACAATCAGTCATATCGCGACAGTGTATATGTGGCAGGCAGCTCAGTGCTCACTTTTAGAGTGCTGCCTCACTGAAATATCAGTCCCAGACACTTTGACATGATATTCCACCCAGTCACATTATACTGACACTGAGCTGACAAGTTCTAGCTCTACTTTCTTAGTGCTGAACGCCAAGCGAAAGAGCAGCTAGTACCGTTTTTAAAGTCTTTGGTATGATCCGTCTGGGGATGGAACCCGCAACCTCCCGGTCACAAAGCAGGCGCTCTACCACTGAGCCACTGTGCCGGTTGGAAATTTGTTTTAGAACATGGAAATTAGTTCTAGACATGGATAGTTAGAGCCACTGAGGTTTAATCATAGCCTCCATCCTGAAAATCAATTTTCGACATCTCTTCCCAAACCTTTGGTTGCTTTGAGCCGAAATTGTAGCAACAGGCTGACTTCTAGATCGAAACAAGCTAAAATTGTGTCAACGGAAATCCAAGATGGCCGCAATGGTTCCACTCATTGAACAAGATGGCTGCCAGAGCTAAAAAATAGAAACTCTTCAAACGACATCTCATCCTTGGCCAATGACCGGATTTCAAAATATTTGCACAGAAGTGTTCCTCCAATGGCACTACCAAAATTGCTGAAATTGTTCCGCTTGGCTGAACAAAATGGCGGCCAGAGCTAAAAATAGAAAAACCTCTAAAAGACATCTCCTCCGCAGCTAGTGTCCTGATTTCAAAATAATTTCACAGAAGTGTTCCTCATATGGCCTTTTACCAAAATTGCTAAAATAGCTCCACTCGGCTGAACAAAATGGCCGCCAAAGCTAAAAGTAGCTAGAACAGTGTTTTCGGAGGAATACCTATGTCCCCCACCAGTTTGAACAGACATATTGTTAAAATAGATTGTACCTATAATAAACTCAAGGTCACAATATACCTATATGTAAGTTCGGTCAAAATTCATCCATTCGTCAATGAGATAGGGTGCTGACAAGCCATTTTCTAAAATCATAGCCCTTGTGTAACCTTGAAAATGGGATCAAGGTCATAAAAAAATCTAATCAGTTTTTGTCTCTGTCTCAACAATATAGCTGTGCAGGCTTTCAAGCGGGCCCTACTTTTCCTACTATTCCCTACTTTTTTTTGTGTTCCTACTTTTCCCTACTTTTTTTCTGAAAATGCCCTACTATCCCTACTTTTTAGTCCAAAAATGTTTGAAGTGACCAAAAATTGTAACTTTTTTCCTCGCTCGCCCGAAGTTTGTAAAAATTGGATCAACTTAATCTGAACAGTCGCGATGCAAAAGTTTATGAAATATTTTTACTTCAGTTGTAACTCCTTTTTTGGAACATTTAGGTCAAAATAAATCCATTCCTTTAGGAGATAGGGTGCAGACAAGCCATTTACCAACAATCTAAGCCCTAGTGTGACCTTGAAAATGGGGTGAAGGTTACCAAAATATAATCAGTTCTGATACATGTCCCAAAAATATAGCTGTGCAAGTCTGGTCGAAATCTACTCATTTCTTCAGGAGACAAGGCGCAGACAAGCCATTTTCCACCCATCTAAGTCTAAGTGTGACCTTGAAAATGGGGTCAAGGTCATAAAAATCTAATCAGTTCTTTTTCATGTCTCAACAATTAAGATGTAGAAGTTTGGTCAAAATCCATTCATTCATTTAGGAGATGGGGTGCAGACAAGCAATTTTCCAACAATTTAAGCCTTACTGTGACCTTGAAAATGGGGTCAAGGTCACCAAAATCTAATCAGTTCTTTTCCATGTCTCAACAATATAGCTGTACAAGTTTTTGTCAAATCCATTTATTCATTCAGGAGATAGGGTGCATACAAACCATTTTCCAACAAATCTAAGCCCTCCCCTGACCTTGAAAATGGGGTCAAGGTCACCGAAATCTAATCAGTTCTTTTACATGTCCCAGCATTGTAGATGTGCAAGTTTGGTCAAAATCTATTCATTCCTACAAGAGATGGGGTGCAGACAAGCCATTTTCCAACAATCTAAGCCCTCCCGTGACCTTGAAAATCGGGTCAGGGTCACCAAAACAGTTCTTTTACATGTCCCAGCAATATATATGTGCAAGTTTGGTTAAAATCTATTCATTCCTTCAAGAGATAGGATGCAGACAAGCCATTTTCCAACAATCTAAGCCCTCCTGTGACCTTGAAATTAGGGTCATGGTCACAAAAATCTAATCAATTCTTTTACATGTCTCAGCAATACAGATGTGCAAGTTTGGTTAAAATCTACCCATTCCTTCAAGAGATAAGATACGGACAAGCCGTTTTCCAACAATCTAAGCTCTCCTGTGACCTTGAAAATGGGGTCAAGGTCACCAAAATCTAATCAGCATTTTTCCCCCTCCCATTGATATATTTGTGTATGTTTGGCTAAAATTTGGCTATTCAATAAGGAGATAAGAGTGCAGACAAGAGGCTACGCCCCATTTTCCAACAATCTAAGCTGCCTGTGACCTTGAAAATGGGGTCAAGATCACCAAAATCTAATCAGCATTTTTCCCCCTCCCAATGATATATTTATGTAAGTTTGGCTAAAATTTGTCTATTCAATAAGGAGATAAGAGTGCAGACAAGAGGCTATGCCCCATTTTCCAACAATCTAAGCCTGCCTGTGACCTTGAAAATGGGGTCAAGATCACCAAAATCTAATCAGCATTTTTCCCTCTCCCAATGATATATTTGTGTAAGTTTGGCCAAAATCTGTCCATTCAATAAGGAGACAGAGTTCAGACAAGTGGTTAGGCCGACAGGATCCGCACTAAAAACAATATGCACCCCCCACCCCCCCCAACCCCATGGTGGGTGGACATAATGAGTAGTATCACTGACAACATGATAAAGGTTGGATATGCGGTGATTTCAGCTGACTGGCGATTAGCTGATCATTAGTACTTTAGTGTCTTTCGTCTGTACACACGTTGCACAATAATTTGCTTATCAAATTGCGTCTTAGCTTGTGTTATTTATAAACATCCTAAGCATCCGTAAAGTTAATACCTAGAAACTGGGATACATTGTATGGCATAATTGATAGCAGTAACGACGCCGTGGCAAGTACTATGCTCCACCCTCAAGCCCAAAAGCTAAGGCAGACTATCGACACGGACGCACCAGTTGCATGCCATTTTGTAAACGCCTGTCAAATTAGTGGTGTTTTTAGGACATGCTTCCATTGTACCATGAAGGCATCAAATTTGGATATGACGGATGGCAGATTTTAGGTGATTCAGACTGGGTAATATATCTATATTTAGTATCAAATCAACCTCTTTTCACTTGCCTCACTTTTTAAATATGTAAAAGAAAAAAAAAATACAGTAGAGCAATGTTCCCTGGGAGAGACTGGTTAAATTGATGTAAGCATACTATTCGATGTTGTGCACTTTCTCTGACCGATTTAAACAGGTTTTGTCTGGTCCGCAACTTTGCATACCTGGTGAAAAAAAGAAAAAAAAAATGCACAAAATGCTTAAGCTCGTTTCACCTATTTATTTCTTATTATGGTTTGGTTCTTTTTTACAGAGGTTGATCCAGAGATGATGAAACATCTACAATCATCACTGTATGGAGACTAGAGCAAGAACTGGGTTCTTAAAGGGAAAGAATGAAATAGTTTCTTGGGCAGTTTTCTGCAAGTCACAAAGACCACTTCTGTACTGTACTGCTGTGGTGCCATGGAAGCCTTATGATTGGGCCACGCCATGCGAAAATGTCTTCAGACATATGCGGACAGCAAAAGCCCATATCAGCCTGCGCATTGTCTGATCAGGGCCTTCACTGTCCACTAAAAGAATCATTGGACACTGTAGAATATATCAGCAGAGAGCAAATGCTGGGATGACACTTCGCTCATGCCTGGGGTGAACCTGAAATTTAAGCATTTTGCGCATGCTTGAAGACACATTTTTGCTTGGCACTCCCCAACTGGAAATACTGAATTGGCATCCATGTCAAAAACTTTTTCAGCAAACAGTTGTTACCATGACAATGGACGAGTGTATTCTGACTGTTAGATCTCATATTAATGTATATATATCATGTACATTTTCTTATAACTTTCAAACTGGTGATAGACTATGCATGCATGGGAGTATGCTTAACACTTAGCATGCTATGAGCAAATTTAGCTGACAACAAATTGATGATTCTTATTTTTCCAGAAAATAGGATTTTACTTGCCATACAAATTGTCACCTCAGTCATGTGACCCAGATCCCACATCCCATAGAGGTTTCACATGTAATTTGGTTTCAGTCAGCCCAGCAGTTTTGTAGTTAAAACAAGAGGCCCACTGGCAATGGCTCAATCAAATGAGTGAAATAGCCACTGCAGATAGGCAGATGTTATGCAACATTTTTCCTATCCGGTCATTGCAACTAATGAAAGGATCATCGAGCAATTCCTGGTTTTGAAGAAGAATGTGTTTTTCTTTTTTATTATTATTATTTTACCATATATGGGCATAAGTCAATGGAGCACAACCATTTGAACTAACTCTGAACCCCATTTCAGCAGTAGGATTAACATGAACCTTCGTGGAAATTGGCAAACTGATTTCTGAATAGAAAGTGTTAAACAATGATTTTATACATGTATACAGCATAGGGGCAAGGGAAGATAACACTCACAGAATAAAATTTTGATTGTAACTTAGCTTTTGCTAGGTCAAGCACTCCCCTTCATTGAATATGTAAGGATATGTTGGGAGAAGAGCTCTTTCAATTGCATGATGCCATTCCCATACATGCCATAAGCTGTCGACTAAAATTTGTGAGATAAGGCAAAATTTTAAGGCAGATTTGACAAAATTCTGAGAGCTTCTCTTAAACAGCTCTTTGGAACTCCCCCAATATAGTCTGAACTTTTTTTTTTTTTTTTTTCATGTAAGAAGCTTGTGGAAACCACAACATTGTGTGTGTGTTATGTTTATTTCTTCATAAAATTTGTTGTAAAATGGTCCTAAAATTCTGTGAGATGTGAATTTTTTGTGGGAATTGCCTTCCAGATGGGCCAGATACTGCGAGATTTTATCCCACAGTGCAAGGTATGGCATGTATAAACAATACTGTAACTAACAACATTGTTAGTTTTGAACAGGGCCCAGGTGGCCGAGTGGTTAGCACTCCCGACTCTCGGTTTTGAATCCTGTCGGAGGTGGATATCAGCTCATTACTGTACTTTATAGCACAAAGCCTTTCATTGTCGCCCTTCCCTCGTCCCGATATGACTTGAATGTTAAAAGGGACATAAAACAGTGTCTGCTGCAATCTAGCATAGCAACTTAAGGGTTATGTATTCAAACAGACTGTACATCAGAGAAAACTGCTAATGAAGTAACAGTTTATCTCCTGTGGAGGCAATTTGCATATCAAATCATACTTTCTGGGAAAAAGAAGAAAAAACAAGAGGCCCACGGGCCACGATTCGCTCACCAGAGTGACATAGCCACTGCAGACATGCAGATGTTATGCAACATTTTTCCAATCCTATCATCGCAACTAATGAAAATATCATCATTTGAGCAGTTCTTAGTTTTGAAGAAGAATATATGGGCCTGACAGTCAATGGAGCATGATCATTTGAATAAACTATCAATCACATTTCAACAGAAGGATCAATGTGAAATTTGGTGGAAATTGGCCAAGTGGTTTTTGAAGAATCGTGATTTTATACATGTAAACAGCACAGTGGCAGGGGAATATTATAAATCAGATGATGGCCATCTTAGATTTCCAATCAGAACAATTTTAACTACTGTTGATCTACAAGTCACTTCGATACTTTCAATATAAATGTATATGGCCCATACAAATGGGGAAGCAAATTTGACCTTGGAGGTAAAAAGGTCAAATGTCAACATAGAATCATCATTTTAGCAATTTTGGTAGATCTCCTGTCCCCCATAATTTGTGCAAAGATTAGGACCCAGGGCTTATTTGGTTATGGAGAAGAAGATTTTTAAAGGTTTTTACCATATATGGGCATGGCAGCCATTTTGATCAATGGACCATACCCATTTTAGCAATCTTTCATTCTCCTGCCCACGGAGGCTCCGTATGAAATTTGAGCAACACTGGCCCAGAGGCGTCAGAGGAAAAGCCATTTGAAATTATCAACATTTTTTCCATACAAATGTATGCCATACAAATGCATACAGAAGCAAACTTGATCTCACTGTAAAAAGGTTAAATGTCAATGTATGACAATTATTTTAGCAACTTTGGTAGACCGCCCGTTCCAGATGATATATGCAAAGATTCAGCCACAAGCCATCCTCGGTTTTGCAGAATAAGATTTTTAAATGTTTTTTCCTATACAAATGCATAAGGAAGCAACTTGACCTTGCCGTAAAAAGGTCAAATGTCAATGTATGACCATTATTTTAGCAACATTGGTAGACCCCCTGTCCCCGATGATTTATTCAAACATTCAACCCCAAAGCATCCTCGGTTCTAGAGAAGAAGATTTTTAAAGGTTTTTACCATATATGGTCAACGAACCGTGACCATTTTAGCAATCTTTTGTTCCCCCTACCTAAGGAGGTTCCATATGAAATTTGAGCAAAATTGGCTCAGCGGCTTCAGAGAAGTCGTTTGAAAATGTTAATGGACGGACGAAAAGTGACCACAATAGCTCATCCTGAGCAGAGCTCAGGTGAGCTAAAAAAAGAACATATCTGCTCCAGAGGAGCAGTTGTTTGAAATTCTGAACATTTTTCCCATACAAATGCATAAGGAAGCAAAATTGACCTTACCGTAAAAAGGTCAAATGTCAATGTACGACCATTATTTTAGCAATTTTGGTAGCCCTCCTGTTCCCGAAGATATATGCAGAGATTCAGCCATAAGGCATGCTCGGTTTTGGAGAAGATTTTTAAAGGTTTTTCCCATACAAATGCATAGGGAAGCAAACTCGACCTTGCCGTAAAAAGGTGAAAACGTCAATGTGCGACAATTCTTTTAGCAATTTTGGTAGACCTCCCGTCCCCAATGATTCCTGCAAAGGTTCAGCCCCAAGGCATTCTCGGTTCTGGAGAAAAAGATTTTTAAAGGTTTTTACCATATATGGGCGTGGCAGCCATCTTGGTCAACGGACCGCAACCATTTTAGCAATTTTTCGTTCCCCCACCCTAAGGAGGCTCCATATGAAATTTGAGCAAAATTGGCTCAGCGGCTTCAGAGAAGAAGTCGTTTGAAAATGTTAATGGACGGACGAAAAGTGATCACAATAGCTCATCTTGAGCAGAGCTCAGGTGAGCTAAAAAAAGAATATATCTGCTAAAATTATTATCCAGTATGCTAAATGTTAAGACATACATTATATGCAAACTTACAAGGCCCAGACCAACCTCAGCATTAGCACTGCACAAAGTACAGCTCAACAAGGTGATTTGTGCAAAGATTAGGCCCCAGGGGCTTGTTTCTGGAGAGGATGATTTTTAAAGGTTTTTAACATATATGGACATGGTGGCCACTTTGGTCAAACGACCGAAACCGTTTTAGCAATCTTTCCTTCCGCTGCCCCAAGGAGGCTCCATATGAAATTTGAGCAACACTGGCCCAGAGGAGAAGTCGTTTGAAATTCTCAACATTTTTCCCATACAAATACATAGGGCAGCAAACTTGACCTCACTGTAAAAAAGGTCAAACATCGATGTATGACCATCATTTTAGCAACTTTGGTAGACCTCCCGTCCCCGATGATTTGTGCAAAGATTCAGCCCCAATGCATCCTCGGTTCTGGAGAAGATTGTTTTTATCATATATGGGCATGGCGGTCATCTTGGTCAATGGAATGTGACCATTTTAGCAATCTTTCGTTCCTCCAATCAAAGGAGGCTCCATATGAAATTTGAGTATTGATTGTGTTGGGGTTTAACGACACGTCAACCCTTATGGGTCATTTTGTGTCGTCTCCCAGAGAAAGGGAGAAAAGAAACAGAAGAGATAGTAGAAGAGATGAAAGAGAGGGACAGGGAAGAAAGAGGAACAGGAATGAAAGTAAAGAAACAGAAGAAATAAAAACATCACCTCCCTACCCTTACCTGCTACAAGGATAGCAGGCCTTGCCCAACTGTAAGCCAATACTGGCTCAGTGGCTTCTGAGGAGGTCTCATGAAAATGTTGACAGACGGACGATGGACAAAGTGATCACAAACCCTCATCCTGAGCATAGCTCAGGTGAGCTAAAAATACTGAATCGGAGGCATCCAGGATGAAGGTCAGAAATGATATTAGCTGATTGCATAAATCAACTTTGATGTGACGGGCTACAATAGAATTGGCAAAATCCAGTTTCACCTTTTTATTCTATTGTGTGGCGGGGTATTATGGTTTCACGTTGGTCGTCTGCGAGTCCGTCCGTCCATTTTTCGTTTCAGGATGATAACTTGGAGTATACATCAATGATTTTCACCAAACTTGGTATGTGCATTGATATTGTGGAGATCTGGTTTGGGATTGCTAATGGGCAAATTTCATCAATTTTTGACGGAGTTGTCTGCCCAAGACGTGCCCATATTTGCATTTCCGGACTATAAGGAGTAAATAACAAGGAATTTTCACCACTTGCTATATGCATTGACATTCAGATCTGGTTTGGGATTGCTAATGGGCAAATTTCGTCAAATTTTTACGGAGTTGCCCGAGGCGCACCCATACTTTCGTTTCCGGATGATAACGAGTAAATAACAAAGGATTTTCATCAAACACTATATGCATTGACATTAAGATGATCTGGTTTGGGATTGCTAATACCCAAATTTCATAAAATATTTACAGAGTTATCTGCCCGGGACACGCCCATATTTCCATTTCCGGATGATAACTTTAAACTTGCTATATGTATTGACAGTAAGATCATCAGGTTTGGAATTGCTAATGGGCAAATTTCGTCAAATTTTTATGGAGTTAACCTGCCCAACACGTCCATATTTTCATTTCTGGATGATAACTTAATTAACAAGACCTTTTTACCAAACTTGCTATATGCATTGATATTATCAAGATCTGCTTTAGGATTGTTATCTGTCCATTGATATTATCAAGATCTGGTTTAGGATTGTTATCTGTCCATCCGTCATTTTCTTTCCAGACATTTTCGCAATGATAACTTTAATACATAAACAAATAATTGCTATGGTGGGGTATTATGCTTGCGGTGCTTTTATTTCCCCATATAAAAGCCCAAGTGGCTGAATTTGACCTTACCATAAAACAGGTCAAGATCAATCAAGGGTCATCATTTGAATAAACTTGAAAGGGCCCGATCCACCAATGCTGCATACCAAGTTTCAAGGTCATCGGCCATTTGTTTCCTGGGCAGTTTCAGTCATGTGACCCATTAAACTCTCAGGACTATTCTTATTCTCCCTCTCCCTCATAACTCAATTTCTTATTTTCCCTCATAATGTACAAACTTTGGTTCCCCTGCCCCATAGAAGTTCCACATGTAGTTTGGTTTCAACCAGCCAACCGGTTTTAGAGACATCATGAAATGTTGACATGCTGACGATTCTGAACACCTTCTGCTCTGTTGAGTTAAAAATATGGGTACGCTTATTTTCCATCTTGCATGCCCCTACTACTTCTTTAAAGTTGGAGGAATAAAGCAGATAGTTTCATGGTACGAAAATGGATAAAGCTAAGACTAGACAGGTTCTACACTACAAAATGATCTTTATTCACTGAAAGCACAACAAATGTCAAACACATACATTATGAAGAGACATCATGAAATGTTGACATGCTGACGATTCTGAACACCTTCTGCTCTGTTGAGTTAAAAATATGGGTACGCTTATTTTCCATCTTGCATGCCCCTACTACTTCTTTAAAGTTGGAGGAATAAAGCAGATAGTTTCATGGTACGAAAATGGATAAAGCTAAGACTAGACAGGTTCTACACTACAAAATGATCTTTATTCACTGAAAGCACAACAAATGTCAAACACATACATTATGAAGAAACCAATGATCTTAGTATTATCCTTAGAATTATCCAAGTATTTATTTAAGATGTCCCCCTTTATACAATACATGCACTGTTAAATGGGCCTTGACACTTGTGAAAAAGTGCCTTTGAGCATGTGCAAAATGTGCGGAATCACATCATCCTGCACCAGCGGTCTCATCCAGGCATTGGCTCTAAATAAATTATTCTCCAATGATTCCGTTGGTGGACAGTGAAGGCCCTGCTCAGACTGCGCAAATGCACTGGCCTTTGCTGTCCGCATATACCCAAGGACACGTTTTCGCATGGCGAGGCCAAATTCGAGTCAATGAGTGACAAGTGAACCATTTTCTCAACACCCAATATAGCAAGTCAGATAACAAACTTTTGCTATATTTTTTTGCTCCGATTGGGTAGTAAGGCAGTTTTGCAGTTGGTTTTTTTTGCGCCAAGAACTACCTCAAGGGTCCTCTGGAATCCCCTTCTCATGGCAATTCCATGCAGAAGAATCCACAACACAGCTCCAGTAAAAGCATTTTTTTTTTCCATCCAGTAATTTTTCTTATTTCTGTATTAGAAGGTATGCTGTGAGTACTCATAAGGCCCTTCTGATGAGTACCAACAGCATATTTTTTATATACAAATAAGAAATATATTTACCTGATATTCCCTCTTATCTGGTGCAATGCCACAAAACATATTTTGATGCAAAAATCCTTCTGAATTCCCCTAAATTGTCTTGACTTATGCCTCTTGCCTTCTACAAAAGCTCTATTCCATAAAGGGCCTGCCAAAGCTCCAGATAACTGGGGGGTTATTGGCTAAATATCTTTACTTCTGCAAGAAACCATACAGGCTCTCATCAAAAACCCCCGCACTCATCAAAGACCCTTACTAATCCACCTCTAATGAGAACCCATTAACATGTTTTTGTGATGAAATAAGTAAAATATCCATACCTCTTGACTAAAAAAAAAAAAAACCCCAAAAAACCCCACCTTATCTGGAACTATGACAGGCAAGAAGCAAAAGCTTGATACACATCAGGGCCCAGTTGTTCAAAGCGTCGTTAGCTTAACGAGCTCGTTAAGGGTCATTTCGTTAACTGTTTTAGCGGATTCAGTATACAATATTCTCATATTTTTTGCTGAAAAAAATGTGAGTAGCTACTCACATTTTTTCAGCAAAAAATTTCAGCATATTTGCGTATCACTTGATGTAAATTTTAACGAATCATTAACTAACGACGCCGTTAGCTTTGAACAACTGGGCCCAGATGTGAAAATCTATCTGCTGTTTAAATATTGAGAAATAATGGTTTTCCAAGAATGGGGTCTTAATGTAACATGAATAAATATGAAGATACATATACATGAATATAAAATGCTAAGATGTAAATGAAAAGTGGTAGAGATGTGAAATGACAAGTGATTGTGTTTACTGTTAAACATCAAGAATTGGCCCAAACATGCTGACATACTCTAAATCAGAGTTATGTTATGGCAAACACCACCAGCTTAGATCCAGAGGAGTCTGCACTTCAGCGCATTATAATCAGGGGTTTGTGTTGAGGTTTTACAGCCCTGTCAACACTATGGGTTCATGTTGAGCACGCGCAGTCAGTGTATCTAACCACACTTTTACTGGGCAGGCTTAGTCCTCTAAGCAGTTAACTGGGATTGGGCATTCTTTCATCAGAAACTGACAATGTCCCTGCCCTTCTTGAATCAGCAGAAGGGAGAGAATGACACTGAAAATATTTCATGATCAAGGAAAAAAATATTTCATGATCAATCTCCACGAAAGAAGGTTGCCGACCCACGGGGGGGTCAACCTGCAACGTCCTGATCACCAGTCGGGATGCGTATCCAGTGGAGTCGCCGAGGCCGGCCGTAATCAAGGTCAATATTCACTCGAAGTACTTGTATTTTTCTTATCAACTCCCATGAAAACATACAGGTGCACATTAGAAGGGTACCCAACGTTTCATTTGGAAACAAGAATTCCGCGGAAGGCGTCATCGCACCTGCTGGCGCAAAAGTCACAGGAGCCACAATCAGAATGTGGTTATTAGATAAGTTTATTTCATTCTTAGCAGTGCTTACTTGGAAAACTGGGTTGAAAAAAGTGTAGACAAAGTGCCTAATGGGGCACATATATTCTTGGCCAGTGCCATTCCCTCTAATGGCTATATCTTCAGCACTGACTTTTCGTATCATACAGCCCAGTGATAATGGAACGTTGACGTAAAATGTGTAAAAGTCACTGGAGCATGAAATATAGGTCAAGGTCACAGGTCAAGGTACCTGCTAATTCAGTAAATCAAGGAGAAGCACAATGCAAGGTATGGTGGTTGTAGGCCTTATAGTTGAGGAGTTATCAAACATCAACGTAAAATGTGTCAATATAGGTCAAGGTCACTGGGTCAAGGTACCTGCCAAGCCAGGGCAATGAGGTGAAGCACTATGCAAGGTTTAGTGGTTGTAGGTCTTATATTTGAGGAGATACCAAACATCAATATAAAATGTGTCAAAGTCACTGGAGTGCACAATATAGGTCAAGGTCACCAGGTCAAGGTACCTGTCGAGTCAGTACATCGAGAAGAAGTGCTATATAAGGTTTGGTGGTTGAAGGCCTTACAGTTGAGGACATATGGAAGGGTGATGTAAAAGGTGTAAAAGTCAATGGAGCGTGAAATATAGGTCAAGGTCACCCAGTCAAGGTACCTGCAGAGTCCGTACATTGAGGAGAAGCACTATGCAAGGTTTGATGGTTGTAGGCCTTATAGATGAGGAGATATTGAACGTTGACGTAAAATGTGTAAAAGGCACTGGAGCGCAAAATATAGGTCAAGGTCACCGGGTCAAGATACCTGCCAAGTCAGTACATATAGGAGAAGCACTATGCAAGGTTTGGTGGCTAGAGGTCTTACACTTGAGGAGATCTGGAACGTTGATGTAAATTATGTCAGTCACTGCAGCCAAAATATAGGTCAAGGTCACCAGGTCAAGGTATCTGCTAAGTCAGTACATTGAGGAGAAGCACTTTGCAAGGTTTGATGGTTGTAGGCCTTATAGTTGAGGAGATATCGAACGTCGACGCAAAATATGTCAAAGTCACTGGAGCGCAAAATATAGGTCAAGGTCACCGGGTCAAGGTACCTGCCAACTCTGTACATCTAGAAGAAGCACTATGCAAGGTTTGGTAGTTGTACACCTTATAGTTGAGAAGATCTGGAACGTCTACGTAAATTGTGTCAAAGTCAATGGAGCGCAAAATATAGGTCAAGGTCACTGGGTCAACATATCTGCCAAGTCAGGAGGTCAGGGAGATATGTCATGCAAGGAATGATGGTTGTTGTAGAATTGTAGTTGATTAGAATACTAACTTTGACGTAAATGTCGAACTTCAACATAACAGAACTGTTAAGAGACAGACGGACGGACGAACAGACAGACGAATGGAAAAGCGGGCACCTATGTCGCAAAGTCAGGAGGTCAGGGAGATATTTCATACAAGGTTTGATGGTTGTTTAGTCTTGTAGTTGATTAGAATACTAACTTTGACATAAATGTCGAACTTCGACATAACAGAACTGTTAAGAGACGGACAGACGGACAGACAGACAGATGAACAGACAGACGAATGGAAAAGTGGGCACCTATGTCGCAAAGTCGGAAGGTCAGGGAGATGTTTCATGCAAGGTTTGATGGTTGTTTAGTCTTGTAGTTGATTAAAATACTAACTTTGACATAAATGTCGAACTTCGACATAAATGTTGACAGACGGACGGACGAATGGACAGACATACAGAAAAGCGGACACCTATATTGCAAAGTCAGGAGGTCAGGGAGATGTTTCATGCAAGGTTTGATGGTTGTTTAGTCTTGTAGTTGATTAGAATACTAACTTTGACATAAATGTCGAACGTCGACATAAATGTTGACAGACGGACGGACGGACAGACAGAAAATCGGACGCCTATATCGCACCCTGCTACAAGCAGGTGCGATAATAAAATGAGCCAGCGCATGACAAAACCAACAAAATGGCATGTGCTCCCAGCAAAGATGAGCCTGGGCATCCAACCGATCTTATCAGAGTTTTCACTGTGCACTCAATGGGTAGCTAAGGACCCAAGCTTTCATGTGGACACCGAAGACTGTCATTTTGTTGGGTTTTTTCATGAGCTGGCTCAAATATGTTGATCACAGGTTGATCATAGGTCTTGATAAGAGGGGATATCAGGTAAATGTTTTTTCTTATTTCTTGATGAAAACATGTTGTGGGTACTCATTAGAAGTGCCTCAATGAGGCGCTTCTAATGATACCCACAGCATGTTTTTGCGGAGAAATAGAAAAATATACTTTTTGATTGAAAAAGTGCCCTATCATGAGCTATGGATGTGGTCTATGATGGTGTGATGTTTATTTCTATTTACAAGGTTTCATATGTTGTGTGTACTCTAAAAAAACCACAGCTAGCCTTCAAAGAGGCACTTCTAGTGAGTATGCCTTTGTGAGGAGCTTCTAATGAGTACACTATTTTAAAAATAGGAAAATACCAAAAATTTTTCATTGAATCAGCACCCTACCCAGAGCTGTAAATCAAAAAAAAAAAAAAAAAAAAAAAAAAAAAAATATTAATAAAGGCGAACACCTTAGGGAATATTTTCCCACAACACTCATTAAACTCTCAGGACTTCTTATTCTCCCTCTCCCTCATTCAAGTCAACCTCTCATTTTCCCTCATTCATCTCCTCTTCTAATTCTCCTTCATTCAACTCTTCTAATTCTTGTTCATTCAACTCTTCTAATTCTCCTTCATTCAATACCCTCTTCTAATTCTCCCTCCTTCAACTCTCAAGACTTCTAATTCTCTTTAATATTCAACCCTCTCAAGACTCTTCAGTCCAACCACACAATAAAATAGACAGTGTTAGCCAGTCCAAGTGTTTAGACTGCAAATAATTACATATTCTCTAAAATGTGCTTCAGGCCAACTGATCAGTACCAGGGTTCTAGCTATGGGAAGTGTGCAAAGGATTTTTTTTCTTTTTCAATTGTTTAATATCAACAGCACCACTCCACTGTAACAAGTTTTAAATAAGAGTGTCTACCCTTTTCCTGCAATATAAAAAATCCTTATTTATCCTCTACTCAACTCTTCAACTCTTTTGACCAGTCTTCATCCAATAGCAGGGTTACCCACAGACTGTTTTGCATAGTTCTTGGTTGTCCACTGAATTCCTTTTTTTTTTTACATGTATTAATCTCATACAATTTAATGTCTGTTACCATGAAAAAAATATACTACTGTATATACATGTAATACAATGTACAGGTGTTACAAACAGCATACAAGGCAGGAATGCCACAAAAAAGGACCTTAATACCTACTGCATATCTCATCTTACCTCAGCGTCCCGGCAAAGACTGATGCCTGCATCTAAAATGGTTGCTTCAATGACACCCGAAAATACATGAGGATCCAATGCATTTACAGGCCAACAGACTGATCAGACTCTGGGATGCTCGGGACGGATCTTAAGAGGAATGGAAACACTTAGAAGTGTTTCTTCCATTTCTGCCAAGATAAGTTTTGTAACTGCCTGTTTGCTTTACTACACACCTAGCCCCTCTTTAAAAGTGTCTTTAAGGAAAGAATTTGCTCCCAGAGGCAGCAAATTCTTTTCTTGTAGAGCAGACCCTTTTTTCAGGAAACAATTTTGCTAGCTATCTTCCCTGGTAGATTAAAAATTCCTTTTAAAAGTCTTTGCTTTGAGCCTATGTCTGAAGGTACAGCAAAATATTTCCAAATATGCATGAATATCTTGTTTTTGAGAAACGTCTCGTATAAATTTAGGAAATAGTACAATCTTTGTTGATTTGCTCTAAACACAATATATAATCACTTGAGAAAAATAAAATTCCAAACATGATTTATAGTGAAAACTGTTTGAAGAACTTTGTAAATGCAAGAAAATATTCCAACTTTCACTGCCATCTTGTTTACTTTGTATCCATGGCATCTTCATCTTTCTTGTCTTTCTTCTCAGCAGCTAAAACAGAAAGGCATCAATGTGCTTAACATGGCTTTAGATTAGAGGGTTATCTAGGTAAGAATTTATTCAGATAATTTTATTTGCCCTCGAAACACATTCTGGATATACAAAAGAAACACCTTGTCATGGACAAATAAGGTAGAATTTCAGTGATTCAAACACCAGTAATTCATGATTCTAAATAATTCAAAGTGATTTTGATGTCCTATTTGAAACATACATATAATTCTAACCCTTGATTATCCAGTCTTAATAATTCAAACAAAATTGTCTGGTCCCTTTGACTTTGAAGTATCCACTCTATAAAGAGCTTTGAAGTTTGTCGCACCAGCATACTAAAATGTGAAAACAAGCACCAGAAGAATGAGAGTTGTCATCCTTGTTTGGCTCGGCAAGATAAAATGATCAGTGAAAAGAAACTAACTGCAAAGTTTTACAGTTTGTAAACTTCATTTAGGGTGGACGCAAGTACACGGTCGAACAAACGAATGGACATCTGCGCATATGTCACCCATGCTAACGCAGCTGCAACAAAAATATCAATACCTTTTGGGTGAAAAAAAATAAGGTAGAATTTCAGTGATTCAAACACCAGTAATTCATGATTCTAAATAATTCAAAGTGATTTTGATGTCCTATTTGAAACATACATATAATTCTAACCCTTGATTATCCAGTCTTAATAATTCAAACAAAATTGTCTGGTCCCTTTGACTTTGAAGTATCCACTCTATAAAGAGCTTTGAAGTTTGTCGCACCAGCATACTAAAATGTGAAAACAAGCACCAGAAGAATGAGAGTTGTCATCCTTGTTTGGCTCGGCAAGATAAAACGATCAGTGAAAAGAAACTAACTGCAAAGTTTTACAGTTTGTAAACTTCATTTAGGGTGGACGCAAGTACACGGTCGAACAAACGAATGGACATCTGCGCATATGTCACCCATGCTAACGCAGCTGCAACAAAAATATCAATACCTTTTGGGTGAAAAAAAAAAAGTGCTTTATCTAGAGTTATATTTAAAGTGCTGTTAAACAGTTACTGCATTTGCATATGTTACCACAAGTCTGCATCTGTGCATTTGAATTCAAGAAGTTATGATTACCTTATCATAATATTAACTTCTTGGAATTCATTTTTTTTTCTTGGGACACTTTTCATATTAAGGGTCCTGAATACTCTTGGTAGATTTTCAACCATTTTTTTGCAAGGAAGACAGCAGCTGCTGCATTTGACATTTCCTGTTTGCTACGTGCACAAAAATCACCTTCTGAATAGCTGTCTTCTTTAAAAAGTAAGAACTTGCTCCCAACGGGTGGTTGAGTGATAGTGGTGGTGGGGGACAATTTCTGACAAGAGCTGCAACCTGTGAAAATGTTCAATTCCTTTTACTGCTGGCTATATATATTATTCCTGATAGACATATTAACTCTAAAGGAGAATGGTTACACTTAAAGGGGACGTAACTTTCAAAACTGTTTCCCTTGTAAAAATGGCAGCAAATCTACCAAGTGTATCAAGGTGCCTTAAAACACCCATTCAATATCTTTAAAGCTTAAATCTCTGGGTAAAATTTTCTGCAGACTGAAATATTTTCTTTCTTTCCCAGAGAACAGGTTTTGACATTTCATGCAAACTGTCCCTATGGAGACAATTTGCATGAATTGTCAAACCCTGTCTGCTGAATTAGCCAAGGAATGGTAAAGGTAAACAGTTATCAGGGGCCCTAACTCTGGAAATATTTTTTTCAAAATTTGCCCACAATCTTAAGAGTTCTACATAAGACCAATGTTTGTGTAAAATTTCAAAACAGTCCAAGAAACTAATCAAAAGTTATCATAGGGAAACGAAATATGAACAATGGTATACAAATATGGACCAAAGACAAACATAAACTGCCATCCAGTGTAAAAAGGTAACACCCCACCACTATCTGACCTTGAAAAAAAAATTAAATTTCCCTGATGTGTTTGAACCCTGAGCACACAAATACTCAGGGTAAATACTTTAATAAGATGTTTGGATTTACCTTCACTATCGGCATCTCCAACAGAACTATCAGCGCGTCGTCTCTTACGTGGATTGAATGGTCGCCGCTGGAATCGTGGAGCAGGCAGAGCATCCATTCCTAGGACTTTATGGATTTGTCTGAATGCAATCAGTCTCAATGCATGCTGTAAGAATAAAATAATGTCCAAATTTCATGATACCATAGCACCAGATAAGACCCTTTTCTCAACCAAATAGTATTGACAGTCTTTTATTTCTCAGTGAAAACATGTTGTGGGTACAGATAAGAAGCACATCGGCTAGGTGCTTCTAAACAGTACGCACAACATATAGTTTCTTTGAGAAATGAACATATTTTATAAATACCCCCATTTATACGTAGCTGATGACATGACGCATATTAAAATACTGTAACTCCAGATAAAGTAATTTTCATCATAAGTTGATACCTGTCATTTCTCCACCAAACATGGGTAATCATAAGGACCTTAGTGAGGCTCTTCTGATATAAAGTTCATGTTTCCATACAGAAATAAGGATATTATTTATCTGTAGGTATGAGATACACATAAAAATGGAGAGTCAGCAGGTTCAGACCCCTTGCCCTCCTATATACCCCCATTCTTTGCCAACAGTTTATGGGGCTCTCAGGTACACAAGCCGAGACACCCTTATTGAACAGACAACAGACACTCGAAATTACATCATGAAGAGCACACGGTTATTCAGGCATTTAATAAGTCTTTTCTTGCAACTGATTTATCAGTTTGCACTGAAGAAAAATGTTGTTATTCATGTATTAGGGATAGTGTTTTCTTTCGCTCTCTTTTGTCCTGAACCCAAAAATATTTTCTAGACATTCGGCAGTTTAGTAGCAAGGCTCCCAGGTTATGCATGATTTATTGGTTGGTTAGTTTGGAGTTTAACCACCCAGTCAACACTATTAGGGTCATGTTGAGCCGGTCAGTTTATCCAACCACAATTTTCCTGGGCATGCTCATTCAGCTGAGAGGTAAACTAGTTTTTGTGCATATTCTTTCACCAGAAACTGACAACTGGCCTCTTTGAATCAGCGGAAGGAAGAGAATGACCGTAGAAAATATTTCATGATCAATCTCTTCAAAAGAATGTTGCCACACTCAGCAGGAAACGAACCCACAGCCTCCTTATTTTCAAACCCTGACTAACGTGTTTATATCAAACAAATATATTTACTTGATTTACATGTGCATAAAATCATGTTGCAAGTACCAATTATGGGATAATTTTAATAGGTACATATTACAATTGAAAAACAAGCGAAAAATGTCAAAATATATATATATATATATATATTATATATTATATATATATATATTTTTTTTTTTTTTTGAGAGAGAGAGAGAGAGGGAGCGGGCTATCTTTTTTTTTTTTTTAGTCCCAGTGAGCCTGACCCACCTGTGCTGAGGCTGTAATATCCTCTCTTTCCTGGTTACTGAGACCAGCTGCTGCATCTACAGGATCTTTCTCACATGGATCATACAAGCCTGGTCCACCTGCAAAAATACACATTTGCATTATTAACCCATTCATCCCCGAGTTTCTGAAGTGGGCTCTCTCATCCTTGAATTTGGGTATGTCCACTGATGCAAAAAGGGGTTTCAGTATAAAATCAAAAACAGAATGGCAAAGAGTGTAAATCCTGATGAGCAGGGGTGGGAATGATAATTCAACAAAACCGCTGAAATTGTCCATACCCCCTACCCTCCCCCAACAAAAATACCATATTTCAAAAGCGTGTGTCATGATCAGAGCTTTTTATTTTTCTTATAAAAATTCATCAAAACTGCTGAATTCAGCTAATCCGCTGAAAATTTTCACCCCTGGATGAGACAGCTTGTTATGAGCTGTCTTTTCTGGATCTACACTTTGCACAGGTACCTGTTTTGGTCTGCCGGGCTGAAAGCATTAACCCATTTTTTTTTTTCTGGAGACCCCAAAGGTAATAGGCAAACAGTGCAGACCCAGATCAGATGCCCCAGACTGTTTGCAAATAGTTTAGCCATTATTTCTACAAATTTTCTCAAGGAATATCCAAATCGCATATCCTGAAACACCTAAAACTGAAATTCGACACTTCTAATGTTCCAATGTGATTATTCAGTCTGGTTAATGAGAGCACATGTATAGAATGGTGAAGAATGAATAGGTTATCAGGGCCCAGTTGTTCAAAGCATCGTTAGCTTAACGAGCTCGTTAAGGGTCATTTCGTTACCTGTTTTAGTGGATTCAATATACAGTTTTCTGATATTTTTTCAGCAAAACATTTCAGAATATTTGCGTATCACTCAATGTAAATTTTAACGAATCCTTAACTAACGATGTCGTTAGCTTTGAATAACTGGGCCCTGTATGTCAAACCAAGATTTTAAGCAAAACACAGATCATTTCTAGGCTGGTCATTATAATGTACGGACCACGAATGTTCTTTGAGTCTGATCAGAGTTTACGCTAGTCACAAACTATACATGGGCCACCAGGATTCTTTAAACAGTCTGATCAAGGTCTATGCTGATTATTAACAGTACATGTACCATGAAGATTGTTACATGTATCCAAGCAGTGTATACATTCTCCCTAAACCAAAGTGCTGACCTTGTTCTTATTTCTAGATAAGATTCTGAGTACCTTCTGTATACCACAACCTCTTTATAACACTACTGCTGGGATCCACATAGATGCCAACCCCAAAATATACCTTTCAAGAATCAGGCAGCTACTTTTCAGTAATTTGAAGTCATTTTCCGTAATATTCATAACTATATTTAAGCTTGTCAGTAACCTCTCCCACCCTGGGCAACAGACACTTACATAACATAGCAGCAATCTGTCTTACATTCATTGCTCTTGCACTGAGACATTGTTTGTTTGATCTGGGCTTAACGTCACTTTCAACAATCTTTCAGTCATATCGCGATGATGTCTGCATGAGGTATGGAACTCAATGCTCACTTTTAGAGTGCTACCTCACTGAAATATCATGCCCCAGACACTTTGACATGATATTCCACCCACTCACATTATACTGACACTGAGCTGACCAGTTCTATCTCTACTTTCTTAATGCTGAGCGCCAAGCAAAAGAGCAGCTAGTACCATTTTTGAAGTCTTTGGTATGACCCGGCCAGGGATCAAACCCACAACCTCCCGGTCACAAAGCAGATGCTCTACCACTGAGCCACTGTGCCGGTACATCAACTCGCTGCTTTTCTGATGCAGGAGCCACCATTTTCCTTGCATGATGAAGACTGGTTTTCTCTGTTATGAAAAATATTGCAAATATATTGGGATTCTGTTTTTTTTAATACCAGTCAAGATTTTAGACTCCTCTTCATTTGCACAAAACAAAAAGTTACATAACGATTCTGTAATATAACCTGGATAAGATTGATTGTGTTGGGGTTTAATGACACATCAACCCTTGTGGGTCAGTTTGTGTCATCTCCCAGAGAAATGGAGAAGAGATAGAAGAGATGAAAGAGAGGGTCACCAGAACAGAAGAAATGAAAACATTTCCTCTCTTCCCTTACCTGCTACAAGGATAGCAGGCTTTTTCCAACTGTAAGCTAATATCAGTTGGACACCCCGGTGACGCAAGATACACAACACCTTTGCACCACCCAACCACCCCCACTTTGATAAGAAAACCAGTCTGCATTTGGCAGTGTATTAGTTAAATATCTCCATTCAACAGAACAGTGCTAGTGCAAAATATTCCACCATAACATTTATCCAATTTTTTTTTTATTCTGCCATTATTTAGACTTGTAATCGTAATGCAGAAATTTGACCTAAAATCGGGATAATTCCACAATAAATCATAATGGTTGGTCTCTATAGATCGAAAGAAATAAATGTGTGAGCTACACACAACAGTGTTATATCCGATCCATCTTACAAAGAATTGTCTTATAAAGAGGTTCCAGAGTATGTTGTAAACACACAGCAACAGATAAGGCATTTTTTCATCCGAAAAATGCCGATATTTTTTACATCCAAAAAATGCCGATATCTTTCTTATTTCTCCACGAAAACATACGTTGTGATACTCATTAGAAGCGCCTCGACGAGGCGCTTCTAGTGAGTACCACAACATATGTTTTTGTAGAGAAATAAGAAAGATATTATGTGGATACCCCCTCTTATCTGTAGCTATGTAAACAAATAAAAAGTACAATGTACCTGGCAGCAGAATGCCTGATGCAATACACTCAAACACACGTCTCAGGGCATCACCAGGGTTCAAATTTCCTCCTGAACTACTGCTAACACACTTTTCGACCAGCAACTCCATAGCCTGTAACATATAAATAGTTAATCTTTAATATACTAATACAGCCTTTAATGACTGTCTTATAGTTTATCAGAAATGCCATGGACTAAGGCTGATCAATGATTATGAAATATAAAAGATTATAACTTGGTAAAGAGAGCATTTGATGATAATTCCGGCATAATTTTCTCAATTTCTCCATAAAAATGTATTTCGTGGGAACTCCTTAGTTCTAACATATACCCACAAAATGCGTTTTTATGGAGAAATAGGAAAAAGTACCTTAGAATTGTGACAACATTCCTCCTTAACAGAAGAGGTGAAACAATTCACCAAATTTACGGTGTATCAGGGTTCAGTGGTTACGATTCGGTTCACGATTCTTTTTCTCCGAGTTTCGATACGGCTCGGTTCACTCAAGTGTAAACAAAGTTATCAATTAGCTGCCAATTACATTGGTGATTACTGCATGCAAAAGAAATATTTTGCTTAAAGATAGTTGTACTGCTGCATGACTACACTGCAGCGCCGTTATAACGCGGTCGTCGGGAGCCATGAACACTGACCGCGTTATACGTGGTCCGCGTAATACTGAACATGACAACCACACCCACTTGCACCACTGCAGTTTCCTCCAGTTATTATGAGATATTACACATTGCATGTATGTTATATTGTATGTTCCTTTTTTATCTATTTATTTTTTATTTTTTTTATTGTTGAAACTTTGTGCATGTACCTTACCTGATTACCGTTTTATTCTTTTAATCCAGTAAATAATAAATTTTTAAGCTTAAATTGTTTGTTTTCTTTTTGATCATTCAAGGGAACTAACTGCAACAGTCTTGCATTATGGATAAGTGTGTAATAAACAACGTGTCCTTTACCGGAAATTGCCTTGAGCATGTGCACAGTTGATCTGCGTGTCAAAAAATAACCTTTGTTGCTCCCTGGAAAAATTCAGCAGATGACAAATTGATGATATTTTTCTTTTTCTTTCTTTCTTTTTTTTCCATACAACAACTTTTGTCATGCAAATTTTCTCAAGTTTGAATGCAGTGTCAAAATCTTGCAGCCTGAGGATATAAGAAAAAAAAATATTTCTGAAGGTGGTCTGCTAATTATATTCACACAGCATGCTAAGGGTTTAGCAACAGGTGCAGAAAAAAAAAATCTATACCAACTGTTGCCTCAGATTAGTAACATGATAAAAGGGACAGGCTTACCTGCTTGGTCAGTTTTTATTGCTGCTGTTGATTTCTTTCAAAATACAAAAATCTAATCTCAGATATTTTTTTTTTTATAAAGAGCACTGACCAGTCTTAGTTTCATGTTTGTCCAGAAAGTACATCTCGTTTCCCAGCAGTCTATTTCCGTTAACCTAGGGTTGCAGTACTTTTTAACTAAAAAAAAGACACCTTATCTGGAGCTTTAAGCTGTCTCAGTGTATTCACACTTGACCCGTTTCTTTGATCTATTTGGACATGCCGACTGTCATAGCTCCAGATAAGAGGATCTATCCACAGCCCCAGACTAGAGGAGTCTCCACATATTAAATTTCTTATTTCTCCACGTTAAACGTAGGTTGTGGATACTCATTGGAAGCGCCTCGCTGAGGCACTTCCAGAGAGTACCCAAAACATACAATTTCATGGAGAAATAAGAAAAAATAACAGACTTTTTTAATTAAAAAAGAAAAAAAAAAAAAAAAGACACCTAATCTGGAGCTATCCACTGTGGCAGTGCATTCACACATGTCACACAAACGGATTAATTATCAGACTACCATTACGGCAAAAAGGACAGTGAAGTGTTGATTTATGACTGTGTTAGGATAATTATGTAATTAATTTGTGTTGCGTAAGTTACTCTTATTATTTCTTTTATTTCTCTTATAATACATGAAAATTATCCTTGAGGGCGGTGCCAGTTACCGTAGTATGGCTTTTAAATGGTGCGCGGACATGATCTGAAATAGCCTAAAGACAAAAACTGATTAAAAGTTTGAGTAAATCAGCGAGTATATGGTCACGGCTGGCGATTTTTAGACTGCCGCGTTCCCCGGAAAAAGGGCAACACTTTCAAACTGTTGGGGAAAAAAACGGGCGCCAAGGCCCAACCGCGTTATAACGGTTTCCGCGTTATAAGCGACCGCGTTATAACGGCGCTGCAGTGTACTTTATGCAAGTTTTTAATGACTGTTATCCAAAAACATGTACTTATTGCTGTAAAACCTATGTGTCATTAGTTTTCGTGACTTTTGAATTTCCCGAAAAAACTTTTAATTTTTCAGTCAATAAACACTATTAAAAGCACTCAAAACACTTAGGAAAATGTCAAACACTCTTTCATATAATTTTCAATCATTCATGCCATTTTGCAGTAGCAATTTTCTATAAAATCAGTAAGTACGGCTCAGATTGAATGAAAGGAACAGCATTCTCGACAGAACCAGTTTTACCTGTTTTCGAATATTGTATATCTAGGAAGCTATAGTGTTTGAACTAGGATGCTTATATTAGGTTCTTTTCACTGAAGAGAAGAAAAGTAATAAACTTTTCACATTATAAAACTTTTACAAATATGATACTAAGACTATGACAGTGACTGTGAATCATTTCGAACAAATTTTGAAGTATTTTGAGCACCTTAGTTGATCACCATAATATAATCTTCATGCAGTTGCTGATAATTTCAGGTCTGAAAAGTGTATTGCGATACGCATCGTATTGTGAAGCAAGTATCGCAATACGTATTGTATCGTAAGGTGAGTGTATCATTGCAGCCCTACTTAACAAGTCCTCTCTAAACATCCATCAATGTTAAGAGTTCATCTTTAAAGTAGCCTTTGCTTTCTCATGCTGATAATACTATAAATCAGTTACCTGACAGGTTTATTTGCATCAAAAACTTGAATTATATTAAAAAAAAAAAATCTTCCAATTTTGAACATTCTAATTCATGATTTTTAATTAAATTGTATTTTTCAATGCCAATTTTCTGCACCTGTTAAAAGCAGAAAGTGAAACTTTAAATGTTTTTGCCATTACATTAAAAACCAGAGGACCAATGGTCCTGTAACTTGGGTATGGTATCCAGTACAGTCTCTGAATCCTACTGTAACTTGGTATGGAATTTACCTTTTAATGAAACTGGCTTTGATAATCAATGTGGCAGGCCTGTGCTTTCTAGTTCCACACAAGAAGATTTTTAAAGTTTTTTTACCCCAATATGGGTCTATGTAAAACAAGTGACCCATGGGGCGGGGCATTTTTTTTACCCCAGGGCTATAATGTGAACAATTTTCAGTGTTCTGTCAAGGCGCATTTTTCATGACAGTGTTGCAGAAATTTTCCGTATGATGCACCCAAAAGTATCCTTGGGGGTCATCTGTCGCGTACATAATTTTGGACCAAAGTGAAAATTTCAGACAGCTGTCATTGTCACAGTTGTGAAACTTGTTGTTTCTTGGAATTTCCAATGACAACATTTTCCATAATCAATGTAATGGCTTTCTTCATTGGTTTAGCGAATGTGTGTTCACTGGCAGGGTGGCCACACATTTTTAGCAATCAAATTCCCTGATTTTCCCTGATTTGATTTGATTTTCCCTGATTAAAACCTTAATATTATCGCAATGGCCCCTACTTTTAGAAGTCATATACTGATTCAAATGCTGTCAAGTGACATGTTTATACACAATGCTGTCACAATATTCTTAATTAAATGAAAATTTATCTAAAATATGATGTACATTTGCTAATTTACTTTCATGGTAGTCAAAATCAAAACTGGTAAAATATATGGCCTCCAACCTCCCCTTGTAGCCACACACTCTGTTTTTTGTGAACCCACACTCTGTTTTTTGTGAACCCCAGTATAAATGTATGTACACAGTACTACAAATAGCCATAATGGTATAGCAAAACACCCTAATTATATCCCTTGTTATAGTCATTGTGTTATTCTTGATACATTCTTAAGAATATGATATTGGTGCATGCATACACACTTCTACTTGAGCTCTGGGACAACGGTTGCTCAATTCCGTTTTGGCTTCTAACTGCACTGATGTATATTTTTGCATCAAAATTTAATGACAGACATCGGGTTTGCAATAAAATGTCCACTTCGGAATGAGAAAAAGAAAAAACAGAATATACAGCAAACAAGTACTCCACCTTTAAGTAAGATTAGATCTGCAGGTATTTTAAGTATATGGCAGAAAGAAAACACCAGTAGCCACATCTGAACAGCTATAAAATTTGAATATTTTGACCTCACAAAGATAAGATTTTTTGAAATTCCCTGATTTTTCCCTGATTTTCAGCAAAATTTCAAATTCCCTGATTTTTTCCTGCAGGGAATTTTTTTTCACCATTTTCCCTGTTTTCCAGAGTGTGTGGCCATCCTGACTGGTACCCTGCAGCGGCAATCAAATTATTACATCTACTGCCCTGATTTTTTTCAACCATTAAAATAGTGCCTATCTCAGAACTTCCTTCATGCAAAGATGTGGGACAGAAAACAAAGTCACGTGGGAGAATAATTCACAGCTATTTCTCATCAACAGTGCCACCTCAAGAAGGACTGACCAGCCCAAAGGATATAATTCTCCGGCGACAGAGAGCACAAAAACTCTCAATCGTCCATGAGAAAATTCCCTGGCAGAAAGTGCATCTGCAGCATCCGTCAAAAGTGAAGTTCAAATGATGATCCTTTGACTTTTTTACGGCAGTCATATTTGCGTCCCCATGCATTTGTATGGGGTCAAAGTTGAAAAATCGTTTTCTCGAACTGTATTAAAGACTAATGGCTGAAACTTACAATGGATGATAAAAGTAGTTAAACTTTTTAGTTAAAATCAAAATTTTGTCCACTGGGGGTTATCTGCCCTTGCCCCTGGGCTATACACAGGTTCCCTGAAACTGCTTGAGGATTTTTTACCAGTTTTCAAATGGGGCCTTCTGTTGAAAGAATGTTCAAAATTTGTACAAACAGTTCCGTGCCACTGAACAGATGGCTGCCATGCCCATATATGGTAAAAACACTTAAAAATCTTCTCCAGAACCAAGAAACCTTTGAGGCTGAATCTTGGTATATAGAGCATCTGGGACTCAAGGTCTACCAAATTTGTTCAAATGATGGATCGTAGCTGAACCTTTAACCTTTTTATGGCAAGATCAAATTTGCATCCCCATGCATTTCTATGGGAAAAAATGTTGAAAAATCGTCTTCTCAAAATGTATTAAAGACTTAATGGCAGAAATTTACATTGATTGTGTCCGGGTTTAACAACACATCAACCCTTATGGTTCATTTTGTGTCGTCTCCAAGAGAAAGGAAGAAAAGAGATAAAAGAGATAGTAGAGGAGATGAAAGAGGGGGACAGGGAAGGAGAATAGGAATGAAATTGAAGAAACAGAAGAAATAAAAACATTCCCCCTCTACCTTTACCTGCTACAAGGATAGCAGGCCTTGCCCAACTGGAAGCCAGTATCAGTTGGACGCCCCAGTGATGCAGATACCCGACACCTTCGCCACACCCAACCACCCCATCAGAAACTTACAATGGATGATTGACGTAGTTAAACTTTTTAGTTAAAATCAGAATTTTGTCCCCTAGGGACTATCTGCCCCTGTCCCTGGGCTGTATACATGTATAAAATCATGGAATCTTTAAATGTCTTCTTCTCTGAAATCGCTTGAGCAATTTTAACCAGATTTCACATGGGGCCTTCTGTCGAAAGAATGTTCACAATTTGTTTGAACAGTTCTGTGCCAAGATGGCTGCCATGCCCATATATGATAAAAACACTTAAAAATCATCTTCCCCCGAACCAAGAAAGCTTTGAGGCTGAATTTTGGTATATATAGTATCGTGGACTCAAGGTCTACCAAATTTGCTCAAAAGATAACCTTAGGTTGACCTTTAATCTTTTTACATCAAGGTCAAATTTAAGCCCCGATACATTTGTATGGGGAAAATGTTGAAAAGTAATATTCTCAAAATGTATTAAAGACTTATGGCTGAAACTTAAAATGTATGATTAAAGTAGTAAAACTTTTTAGTTACAATCAAAAGTTTGTGTTTGTGTTGAGGTTTTACGGCCCAGTCAACCCAATGGGGTCATGTCGAGTGACCCCTGGGGATTATATGCCCTTGCCCCTGGGCTATATACACGTATAAAATTGTGTGATTTTTTTTAATGTCTTCTCCGAAACCACTGGAGCAATTTTCACATTTCACATGGAACCGTCTGTCAAAAGGGTATTGATAATTTATTTGAATGGTTCCGCATCACTGAACAAGATGGCGGCCATGCCCATATATAGTAAAAACACTTAAAAATATTCTTCTCCGTTCATATGATGATACTAGGATTACCTTCAACCTTTTTATGATATGGTCAAATTTGTGTTCTAGTTGCTGTGGCAATACTGAAAGAAGTTGCATGGCATTTGCAGGTCTGCAATAGCTGTTTTTATCAGGTGATCTCAATGGCCTAGGCCTTCTTGTTTCAAAGAAGATTCTTAAAGTTTTTCCTATGTAGGTCTATGTAAAACAAAGGGCTCTTGGGGCAGGGCCATTTTTGACCCTAGTTATAATTTAAACAATCTTGTAACGGTCCATAAGATAAAGCTACATACCAAATACCAAAGCCTGGGCCTTCTCCTTTCAGACTAGGAGGTTTTAAAGTTTCACTTATAGGAGTTATGTGAAAAAAAAAAAAAAAAAAAAAAAAAAAAAAATTGACCTGTCCATAATAAAAGGTCAAGTAAACTGGTCAAGGTCAATCCAAGATTATCAAACTTTTTTTTTCAAACTTCATTGCCCCCATGTCCCCGAATGCTACATACTTAGTCCCAGGGACGTTGTCCCTTTGGTTCTGGAGAAGAAAATTTTTGAAGTGTTTTTACCACATATTGGGCATGGTGGCCATCTTGGTCACATGACCCAGATACGATAAACGGCTACCCATCGAGACTCCATATGAAATTTGGCTTTGATTGGCCCAGTGGTATCTGAGAAGACGTTTGAAGTGTGTGGGTGACGGATGAACGACAGAGCCTGTCTATACTATGAGCCTGGAGCCTAGAGGATCAGGTGAGCTAAAAATTTTGTAATCAGAAGTACCTACCCATTCATTGAGAGGAGTCCAAGTTGGTACCCGCTGACACAAGTCCCTCAGTAATCTGATTACGATCACACATGACTGTAGTCCATTTGCCCTAGCCTATAGAAAGGTAGGAAAAGTTAACATTTTGTCCAATTAGTCCCCTTTCAAGAATCTGGAATTTTACTTACAAAAAAAAAAAAAAAAAAAAAAAACACAACAAAATGGTACCAGAGCATACATATGCAGAAATGGACAAGTAACAGAAATACTACTGTGCAGTGTTGTGCCATATGAGAGTTGAGAACATTGTGTGTTCTGTTCTCTCTAATTTCTTTCCCAATATGTTCTGTGTCAAACAGGAAAGGACTGGATAGGCAGCACAAAAATGTAAACAGCCATTATGGCATTTTCAGAGATTACAACTTTCAAAGTGAAATAAGAACCAGTACAGATAATTCTGGGCAGGAAAAGTGCATAAGCCAGGCTAATAAAATATAAAAACACCCTGGATAAAGCACTTTTTTTTCCAAGCATAAAGTATTGATAGTTTCCTATTTCTCCATGAAAACATGTTACAAACGCATAATCAAAGTGCTTCTTATGAGTACCCACAAAGTATGTTTTCGTAGAGCCATAAGAAAAACATTCACCTGGATACCACTCTTATCTAAAAGCATTAATAAACTGAAAATAATACTGCATAAACCCTGATAAACATTTTCTGAAGTATCATGTTTTCAGGCATTCTATTTTTGTAGTCATAAAAGGGGACTTGATACATGTGGCAGGTTTTCTGTCAATGCTTACAAAGGAGTCAACTTTTGCATTTGCTGTACTGCAAATTTAGCCCCTCATGAAAAGGTGCCTACTCTTAAAGGGAAGAATTTGCTCCAAAATTATTTCCTTTTAGAAAAGATATCTTTTTGCGAAGGGAGGCAAAACAATTTTGACCAAGTTTCCTCCTGTGAAAGTGTACCCATTCCCCTTCACAACATCCATTATTTCACCTGGTCCTTCCGTACTGTCCGCTCAGAAAAGGCACAACACTGATAAGGTCTGCTCTTTTGCAGCTATTTGTTTTATTTGTTTTCATTGTTTGGCTAGTGGGACATTTTAAGATAATGTTAATTGTGTACGACTGAAATAGTAAACATATCCAGATTCTTGAAACAACTAGCCCTCTCACCCAGTGTTCCATACCTCTGTCAGGTACTGATTAACCTGATGAAAGCATGGAACTTTAACAGCATGTAGTTCATACCTTCCAGCCTCATGTAATGACGAAAATGATCAATCTTGAGTAGGGTATTTAGTGAACCACAACATGAGAAAACACACCTTCTGACCTGTGCGCCCAACAAAGACTCAAATCAGCCTGTGCATATGTGCAGTCTGATCAGTCTTTGATGTCCATATGAAGATTTGCATCCTTGGCTATATAAACTGAACCCAGCAAAGATTCTGATCAGACTGTAAATATACAGGCTGATCTGAATCTTTGCTGGGTGCACATGTCCAAAGGTATGTTTTCTGAGGTTGCAGCTCAAGAGGTTTGGACAATCTTTTGTACTTTGAGTCTGCTAGTGTGTAATTTGCAAGCTGTGAAATCATACAGCTACAATACATATTTGTCACAAACATGTGCACAACAACTGTGCATTGTCACTTATGTGCTCAGGCAATATTTCATATGCGAGTTATTCAAAATACATCTTGTATGAATGAAAATCCATCTCAATGAACAGGACGTTTCCAACAGCAGTGACCTTAAAAATTAGGTCAAGGTCACCAAAACCTACTAATCAGTTCATCATCTAGTTCCAATGATATATCTATGCAAATCTGTACGAAGCCGCTTACTGGTTCATGAAATCGCGCAGACGTGTCAAGCCAATGCCGACAGGATCCACACCAAAAACAAAATGTGCCCCTCCTCTTCAATGGTAGGACATAAGAACATGGATAACAAAGATTCTGAACAGACTGCCTGGAAGAGCAGGCTAATCTGAGTCTTTGCCTGATGTGAATTGTGAATGTAAGGAGATACGTTTCTCGCATTACGGCTCCTGTATTACTTTAACCTCTATAGACTGAATAGACTCTCTTACACTATATATTGGAAGAGTCCAATTTCAATTTTAGGTATACGAGATTTTGATATTCCTAGAGAATAACGGCAAAACCATTTGCAAACAGTGGAGACCCTAATCTGGGTTTGCACTGTTTGCCAATTGTCTCCTCACAACAATGAGTTAATGACATAAAATTTTAATGAGTATGTATACATGTCAGACAAATGTAGAACTAGCAGAGTCAATGTCAAGAAGTTGTACAGGTACATCAGGCAGCTGATATAAATTACCAGCTGCTTGATAGTCGCTCACAAATTACTGGAAAATGAAAAAAATATCATGAAATCCTGTAATTCAAAATCTCTAAGGAGATTTCTGTCTCAACCAGGACTAGAGAAATGTCAATGAATGAAAAGTAAAGATGCACCTGATTTGAAATAATCATATATATGTAATACAATTATTTCTTCAACATTCAGAATATTATTTGTGGGGTAAATTTAATTCCCTTCACACTAACTTAGATTTACAGGATTTTTCTGACACTTAGTTCATGAAGTTCTCTGACCACCTGTCCAGGCAGAACAAGTTTTCAAATTACAGCCACTATGTTCTTTGCCGAAGCAAGGGTTAATAATACAAACTTCATGAAGCCTGCCTGATTAATTCCAATGTGTCATTGCACAGAGAGGCTACAAAGATAAATGATCCATGACAAGCTTTACCCTAACACACACACACACACAGAGCATAGCAACAGATAATGCACTTTTTTCATCCGAAAAATGCTGATATCTTTCTTACTTCTCGACAGAAACATATGTTGTGGGTACTCATTAGAAGCACCTTCCCGAAGCGCTTCTAATGAGTACCCACAACATACGTTTTCGTCGAGAAATAAGAAAAATATTATGTGGATACCCCCTCTTATCTGTAGCTATGACACAGTGACCAAGATGGGTCTACGGTGTCAACAACACATACTTGTATAGATACTCGTGGTCTACAGATTCTATATGCCAAATGCACAGCCCCTAATCAGACTTTATGGGTGTGCTGGCTGAGCTGGATCTGTACATCTTGCATGTTTTTTTTTTTGTTTTTTTTTTGTTTTGTTTTGTTTTTGTCACGGATCAACTGTCAGAGGGGTGCTGGAAGATGATTACCAGTATCACATAACTAAGATCTATACCAGAGATATTGTGTAGCTATGACCACAGCTCCAGATAAAGCACTTATTTCAACCAAAAAGTACTAATATTTTTTTCTTATTTCTTGATAAAAACTATGTTGCCGACACTCAGAAGCACCTAACTGAAATGCTACTAATAAGTATCCATTTCATGTTTTCATGGAGAAATAAGAAAAACATTATGTGGATACTGCCTCTTATCTGGAGCTATGTATGGCCTTCATCAATCACTACACACAGTCTAAAAGGTTTATTGTGTAGACCTTGGCCAGACTGCACATCAACTTAACAATATCATGTGATGCTGCAAGCTGGACAGAGCTTTGTCAAGCAGACAGGAGCCTTAAAAGTCTTTGCAAACAGCAACGGCTTCGACAAGCCTGCACACCTGTGCAGTATGATCAGGGCCTGCCTGGATGATGCCATTCCAAAAATAGAATGGAAGCCCCCAATCACAAGGGCAAGCAACCTGATGCAGATCTTCACTGTTTACAAATATCTATGACCCATTTTTGTACAAGATACAGGTATGTCCCCAGCACACCTCAAACAAAGAATGCAGTGGCACAGAAGAGGATTACAGTTATGTGTTCCAATAATTGTGCATGCCCATTTTATCACTATATTTGGAATAGTTTTATACATGTATATACTTCACAACTTTCCATCATTTTTTTTATTTTTTTTTTCAACAATAATAGGAAAAATCTGATGGTCATTGCTTTGGACTAACTGCCATGTCAGAGAACTTTACCTTTCCCCATTCTTAAATGCTTCCAATTTTCAATAGTCAAAATTAATATTTAACTAAAGTTAGATATATTCAGCATCCTACTTACTTCATGTATGTGTCTTTTAAATTGCATAGAAAAATACACAAAAAGATGCATGTACTTTCACATTAAAGCAGCAAGCTCTATCTTCTTCTTTAGCAGAAATATAAACTTTGGCTATCACAAACTGGAAGAAAACCCCCCACCCTCTACACCTATCTACACTAACTAACAAAAGAAAACAAAGATTGATCATTCACAGTACATCCTGTTGGCTTAAGCCATAAACATATACTACAAATAAGTCATAAGGCTGCAAAGTAGTATAAAAGTAGGTCAAACCTGGAACCATTTAGCATGTCGAAGAGCAGCAAGGGCATCAAGGCATTTCTGCCTGTCCAACACATCAGGTGGGTCTTTCACACTAACTGCCGACTCTGTGTGAACAAATACGCAGTGTACAACTTCAAACAGAAATGGGTGTTTGATCATTAAAATGCCATGTTAACAGGATACGAGTTGCTAAATGGGCCGGACGCCAGCTACAGTACCTAAGGACATGCACAAATGGAAAAGACCAGCTGAGAGTGTCATTCAGGTCTAAATCTTTGCCACTCACAAGTGTCCAATAGTACCTTTTACCAGCTCAAGCTCAAATAAACTCAATACTACTGGGACCCTTGCCATTTGTGAGAATTCTTCAATATACATGACTACAAAGTGAATTTGGACAAAATGCATGCCTGTGTTAATATGCAGATACATGGGACTCCAGAAAAGCTGTAATCTTACTTTTATTATAATAACAATTTTATTGTTTTTTTCCTACTTCTGAATGACAACATAATGTTCTGAAAGGATCTCATCAGAAATGTTTCAGCATGATTATATACAGCTTAGCTGGAACCTTGACAGAAATAGAAACATTTAAATTCCCCTCTGTAATACTAATGCCATATGCATGAATGAAATCAAGATATTCACAAATGGACAAGAAACATATCAATACTGTCAATTTTTTAGGATCCTTTCTTATTCAAAGTGATTAAAAAAAAAAAAAAAGTGATAAGAATTTAACTTTAAAATTACTTCCCATGAGATAAAGTCTGTCATCTACGGCAAAAAAAGGTAGTTTAAAAACAAGAGGCCCACGGGCCACTCACCTGAGTGACATAGCCACTGCAGATATGCAGATGTTATGCAACATTTTTCCAATCCTGTCATTGCAACTAACGAAAAGATCATCATTTAAGCAGTTCTTTATTTTAAAGAAGATAATAATATGGCATGCCAGTCAATTGAGCGCGATCATTTGAACAAACTCTAAATGGCAGCCAGCTTGGATTTACGATCTGCACGATTTTAGCTATTTTTGATCTACGAGTCACCTCAATGCTTCCTACCAAGTTTTGAGTCAGCTGGCCTTTCAGTTCAGAAGAGGCGAAAAATAGATTTTCAAGATGACTGCCATGGCGGCCATCTTGGATATCCGATTGGCACGATTTTAGCTATTTTTGATCTACGTCACCCCAATGTCTCCTACGAAGTTTGGAGTCAATTGGCCTTTTGGTGCAGGAGAAGAAGCTAAATATAGATTTTCAAGATGGCGGCCATGGTGGCCATCTGGGATTTCTGATCAGAATGATTTTAGCTGTATTTGATCTACAAGTCACCCTGATGCTTCCTACTAAGTTTCGAGTCAAGTGACTTCTGGGTTTAGGAGAAGAAGCGAAAAATAGATTTTCAAGATAGCTGCCATGGCAGCCATCTTGGATTTATGATCGGCATGATTTTAGCTATTTTTGATCTACAAGTCACCCAAATGCTTCCTACCAAGTTTCGAGTCAATTGGCCTTTCGGTTCAGGAGAAGAAGCAAAAAATAGATTTTCAAGATGCTGCCATGGCGCCCATCCTGGTTTTACGATAGGCATGATTTTAGCTATTTTTGATCTACAAGTCACCCCGATGCTTCCTACCAAGTTTGGAGTGAACTGGCCTTTCGGTTTTGGAGAAGATTAAAAAATAGATTTTCAAGATGGCTGCCATGGCGGCCATCTTGGATTTCCGATAGGCACGATTTTAGCTATTTTTGATCTATAAGTCACCCCAATGCCTCCTAACAAGTTTGGAGTCAATTGGCTTTTGGGTTTAGGAGTAGAAGCGAAAAATAGATTTTCAAGATGGCGGCCATGGCGGCCATCTTGGATTTCCGATTGGCACGATTTTAGCTATTTTTGATCTACAAGTCATCCTGATGCTTCCTAGCAAGTTTGGAGTCAATTGGCCTTTCCTTTCAGGAGAAGAAGCAAAAAATAGATTTTCAAGATGGCCGCCATGGTGGCCATCTTGGATTTCCGATCGGCACTATTTTAGCTACTTTTGATCTACAAGTCACCCTGATGCTTCCTAGCAAGTTTGGAGTCAACTGGCCTTTCGGTTCAGGAGAAGCAGCGAAAAATAGATTTTCAAGATGGCGGCCATGGCGGCCATCTTGGATTTCCGATTGGCACGATTTTAGTTATTTTTGATCTACAAGTCACCCTGATGCTTCCTAGCAAGTTTGGAGTCAACTGGCCTTTCGGTTCAGGAGAAGAAGCGAAAAAATAGATTTTCAAGATGGCGGCCATCTTGGGATTTCCGATCGGCACGATTTTAGCTATTTTTGATCTACAAGTCACCCTGATGCTTCCTAGCAAGTTTGGAGTCAATTGGCCTTTCGGTTCAGGAGAAGAAGCGAAAAATAGATTTTCAAGATGGCGGCCAGCTTGGATTTCCGATCGGAACGATTTTAGCTATTTTTGATCTACAAGTCACCCCGATGCTTCCTACCAAGTATCAAGTCAAATGGCCCAGGGGTGTAGGAGGAGTAGGCTTTTAAAGCAATTGTTGACGCCGCACGCCGGACACTGACTGACCACAATAGCTCACCATGAGCACTTCGTGCTCAGGTGAGCTAAAACAAAGATAAATACTAGAAGAATTTCAAGAAAGCATTTTTTTTTTTTTTTTTTTTTTTTTTTTTTCTTGATTTGGGTTTTATGGCCCTTTCAAGAATATTTCACTTATATCCTGCCGATCCTTCATCAAAGGTGGGCGAAAACCAGAGAACCCGGGAAAAAACCACCTGACCATCCATAAGCAGAACTTGGCTTTCCCACGTGACCAGAGCGAGGCTCAAACCACAGCAGTGAGAAACCTAACAGATTAGGAGCCAACTCTCCTATCCACTAGGCAACGAGGGCTCGCTCAAGAAAGCATTCCCAACAGTTTTCAGGTTCAGGGATCATTTTCTGGCCGATTTCGCGATATTCTAGCATATTTTTGCAAGAAATGGCATTAAAATTCCCAAAGTGAGAAAAAAAATCGCACGCTGAATTTTTCTCATTTCGCACCTTTAAGTTTCTATTTTGCACATGCTGTTCATTTCGAGACTATCGGACTGTTCTGTTTTACCGACTTTTGAATTATTGTGGCGCCAAAATTCATAGCACATACCACCGCAGGTAACCATTCATTAATCTGTATCATTGAAAAGCTTTATTGTAAAATCTCATTGTCGTTCTCTGGTTTAAGTAAGCGTTTTTTTTATCGCTTCTTCGAGTCAGCAAAAACATGTCTGCTGTCTGGTAAAAAAAAGAAAATTATCTGCCCCGAAGCCATCCAGATGGGACGGCAAAATGTTAAAGTATCTTGTTCAAGCACAAACCAGCTCGACTGAAGCGGCCACGCTCTCCTCCCGATTCGGAAGACAATCAAACACGACCGAGCTGAGCCTGATGAATAACAATCCCACTCCCAAGCCCATGAAGCCCTTATTCAGCCGTTTGCATTTTGTTACGAGCCAGGCGTAACGAGAAAGAAATGAAAGTGAAACAAGCAACAAGCTTTAAAATTATTTACAGTATTTGTTGATAACAAAAAATAAGAAAATATGCAAGACAAAAAACTAAAATTAAACAGTACCTTTCAAGATAATGTCACAAAATCCCTCAGAAATATTCCAGAAGAATTTCTGAAACAAATCTTTGAATTGCAGTTTCTGATCCCACGATATACGAGGGCGTGTCAATAAATAACCAGCCTATCCCATTTCCGATGGACCGAGACGGTCGTGATTTTCATGCTTTGTTTCAATGTATGTTTTATACGTGGGTACAAAATTGCACACGTATCGAGTCTTTCTTTAATAAGATATTGAATGTCAAACATGGCTAGTGATGCAAAGGCATGCTTTTCATCTAAAGTTGAGTTCCGTGCTGTAATTCGGTACTTGTATTTAAAAGGTAAAACAGGCAAGGAAATACACGGCGAGTTAGCCGATGTTTATGGGTCTTCTGCACCATCTCACGCTCAGGTTAAATTCTGGGTAGGGGAATTCAAACGCGGTAGAACGTCTTTAGAAGATGAAGCCAGGTCTGGACGCCCACTGGATGCCACCGACGAAGAAATGTGTAAGAAAGTTCGGGATCTGGTATACTCTGATAGGCGAATTCAGGTGAAAGAAATAGTGCAGGCATTTGGCATTTCACATGGTAGCCTTTCAACAATCTTACATGATCGTTTAGGTATGTGCAGGCTAACAGCCTGTTGGGTCCCCAAATCCCTTAGCGATGAGCAAATGGCAACCAGAGCATCAGTATGCAGCGCCTTGTTCCTTTGCGTCTGGTGACTATAGATGAGACTTGGGTTCATTAATATGAGCCAGAGAATAAAGCTCAGAGTCATCAGTGGGTAGGGCCTGGGTCCCTGAGGCCAAAGAAGTTCAAGACGCAACCATCTGCTGGCAAGGTGATGACCACAGTATTTTGGGACGCAAAAGGCGTTATTATTATGTTGGACTTTTTACCCAAGAGAAGTACAATAACTGGAGTGTACTATGCAAACTTGTTAGACCAGCTGAGAACCGCCATTCGTAAAAAACACCTAGGTAAACTCTCTAAAGGTGTTTTGCTGCAACAGGACAACGCAAGAGTCCACACTTGCAAAGTTGCAATGGATGCTGTAGAGCAAACGGGTATGAATTAATACCACTTCCTGCCTATTCGCCCGACCTAGCTCCTAGCGACTTCTACCTATTCCCAAACTTGAAAAAGGATATCCGTGGACTTCATTTCCGGTCTGATGAAGCAGTCGTGATGGCAGTTGAGGAGTGGGTCAATGGAAAGGACCCTGACTTTTTCAGTTCTGGGCTGATGGCACTTGAACACCGTTGGACTAAGTGCATCACACTAGAGGGCAATTAAATCGAAAAAAAAGAGGGGGATCTCAACTGGAAATAAGTAAGGCTGGGTACTTATTGACTCACCCTCGTAAAGTCCCTAAATTCAGAGTTTAATTCCAGAATTAATGAAACTTTAAAGTAATCCAGTAAAGAATGAAAGTGTACAAAGATGCTGATATGAAAATCTTCTCTCCTTATATAATATCAAAGCACATCCTAAAAAAAAAAAAATTACAGTACTAGAGGCATCACTTATTTTCCAGTATTTGTCAAGAAAATTTTAAATGTTCTGTGACATGCCAAAAATATATTCTATCTGGAAATTCCAAAAAGAATATAAACAACTTGTTAATATTGTAAACATGATTTTCCAGAAAGTTCTAATTTATATATAAACACTTGCAGTAAACATGAAAATAATGATATTTAAAATAATCAAACACCCTATATATAACAATTTTATTAACCTGGGCCCAGTTGTTCAAAGCGTCGTTAGCTTACCGAGCTCGTTAAGGGTCATTTCGTTAACTGTTTTAGCGGATTCAATATACAATATTCTGATATTTTTTGCTGAAAAAATGTGAGTGCTGCAAAAGCTACTCACATTTTTTCAGCAAAAAATTTCAGCGTATTTGCGTATCACTCGATGTAAATTTTAACGAATCGTTAACTAACGACATCGTTAGCTTTGAACAACTGGGCCCTGATTTAGAGTATGTTAGAAAATAAGCACTAATAATACTTATACATACAATTCTGATACAAAATCTGGCCTTTACAAAAAAAAAAAAAAAAAAAAAAAATCTCACTCGGTTTGTCCGAGCGAGTGAAAAAAAAAAACAATCTCACTGAATTTGAAAATCTCACACGGTTTTTGTCCAAATGGGATTTTTTCTCTCACAAAAATCTGAGGCCAGAATAATCCCTGCAGGTTAGTAATATTTTGCTAAAAATGGAAAAGACAAAGATGACCACAGAACATGTCCACCATTTTGCCAAATTATGAAATGGTAGAAACAAAAACAAGCAAAAGAAACAGTCCAAGGCAATTTAAATAGTTCAAAGACAGTATAATCTAAACTCATCTGTCAAAGCCCAAACAACATGGAAGTAAAATTTAGGTAAAACTGTAAAAGTAACTCTGGTGGGGTTTTCCATGTTTACGAAATTACCAACTCTTTAGAAAACTTTACATTATATAATTTTCAGGAATAAACAAATAAAGCCCCTAGAAGACAAGTTTTGGAAAGCTCGAAGAAAGCATAAAGAGAATACAGCATTAGTATTGACATGCACATGCATTTAGACATTTACAAGATATAAATGAGGAATAAGTGTTGCTGATGTTTTTAATTCAAGGTTCCAAAAGAACTAGGACTTCAAATTTCACCCTGTTTTGAAGAGTAACACACATATTTTGAAGACCAGAAGCACAATATATTATGAGGCAGCCTAAAGCTAAATTTCAGTAAAATTTCCTCTTTTCAAAAGATCTTTTTTAAAAAATAATGTATGCATGAAACATACACATAACAGTAAATGTTTATACATATTTATTACGCTCTGAATTCTAAATCAGAGGTTTTAGCTGGTGTTTAACTGCCTAGTCAAGATTCTTTTCAGTCATGCCAGAGAAGGGAAGAGAACAGAAAAATTAGGAAAGACAAGAAAGAACAACTAAAGCATCTACTGCAAGTACAATAGGCCTTTCCCTACCTTATTCCAAATCCAAATCAATGAGATGCCTATATGCCGAAAGCAACACAGCACAAAATGACCCTACTAAATCGCAGGCAAATTTCACTAATTCTTATTTTTAAGTAAAAAATGATGTCCAAAATTTCTATCATTAAAAGGCCTAAAGCCCCATCCCAAAACTTCTGAAAAAATCTGTTTTAAGAACAAGTGATAATTTCAAAGGAGGTAAACACCTTCTGAAAAGGGGTCTTCTCTAAGGGAAGAATTTGCTCCCACATTCTTTTACAGTGGACCCTTTTCAGATTGACTGATTGAGGTTTTACGGCCCAGTCAACCCAGTAGGGTCATGTTGAATCGGTCAGTTACCAAAACACACTTTTCCTGTGCATGCTTAGTCCTCTTAACAGTTACACATTCTTTCCCCAGAAATGGACCATTTTCTGTGCACAGTTAAGCAAAGTGTCAAAAAAATTGTCTCCCTTGTAAATAATGGTGGAAAGTCTGCCAGGTGCATACAGTCCCCTTAAAATGCAGCAACTTTGAAATAGTGCAAAACAAAAACTACATCAATCAGGGTGCTTTAAGCAATACAAGTAAACATTAATGGTATTCATAAATTGTAAGATTGGGGATTTTGTCTCTGAATCACAGAGATGTACAGACATACACATGAGTAAATAAAATCCTATCCAACCACTGAAATCATGCATTTTGGTTCTTGCATGAAACCTGTATAAATACATTAAAATGTGAAATGAAACAATCCTGTAAAAGAGGTAAATATATCTTAATAAGTCTAACACTTAGCACACGGGTTAACATTTCAGCAGACACCATTTGGAACGTTTCTTATTTTTCTTCAGAAAAAAAAGGGGCTGACATATGCAAAATGTCTCTAAGGAGATAATTTGCATGAAACATAAAATCCTTTTTTTTTTTTTTTTTTTTTCCCTGGAAAAAGGAAAATACCAAATTGGCTGTTTACTGAACGTGCCCAGTGAAGACTAAAATATAAATTGAATTCTCACAGAACAGCTAAAAAAGGGTCCCAATATTACCCTGTCGAAAGGCATTCATGGTCAAAAATCCATCAACGAAGTAGGTGATTCTTCCATTATGGACCGACTACTGTGTAAAGAGAAGGCTTTTCTATGACAAAAGCACATAAAGATATACATAATTAATTAAAACAATTATGTATGTATTACTCTCATGCTAAACTACTTGATAAATATTTATTATAGTTACTTTACTTTTATTTTACTTCAAATGCAAATCATATATGATACTTCAATGCAAACAATAACAGCTAATTTTTTATTGTTTTTTTATTAGAAAAAATTAAAAAAAAAAAAAAAAAAAAAAAAAAAAAAAAAATTAAATAAATAATAAATAAAAAAGATCTCTGAAAGATATTAAAGCCTTCTTTTTTATTCAATTATTCCAGAACCTAGACCATTTATTCAATAAAGAGGACTATGTTTGAAGCACATACATAAAGTGGTGTTCCCACTCACAAATACATAGCTGAAATGAAAAAAAAAGAAAAAAAAAAAGAAGAAAAATATTTTGCAGATTCATTTTTGTTCCAGATTGGATCTGAAATATCCTGGAGAAATACTGCCAGTGAAATTTTTTTATTATTATTATTATTTTTGCTTCTACTAGTAAAATCATTACTTAGTGTCAAAATGTAAAAACAAAGGACTTTTCATGTTCCACTTTAAACAATGAAAGAAACCTCAATATTAAAAAATGAAAACAGAAGCATTTAATATGTAAAATTATATGAATACTAGTGGAATTTCTGGAAGAAATATTAGGATCCAATAACTGTTTTGGGTGACATTACCTCCGTCTTGATTTGTTTCTCTCATGATGGGCGAAGTCAGAGTGATAGTGCATGTGGTCCTTGGTTCTTTGTCATTAGTAACAATGATTGCAGCCTCTTCTACACAACGTTTCACCTCAAACTTTTCTTCTGTAACTCCCTAAATAATAGAAAAATGCATGTTACTAAAGACACCTAGTGTTTCCAACTGCCTGAAAAAAGGGCAGGGTGCAAATTAACTTAAGTGCAGCAGCACTATTAACATAGCTACAATTAAGTCTTCAAAAAAGTACAGGGCCTAGTTGTTCAATGCATCATTAGCTTAACAAGCTCTTTATAAACAAATTTGTAAACTGTTGTAGTTAGAAATTTTCAAATACATTGATGTTTTTGCTGCAAAATGTTTTAGCAAAAATGTATTTGCCATATAGATAGAAATTTTAACATGATGTTTGCTAACAACTTAGTTAACTAAGTTTTGAGCAACTGGGCCCAGGTATTTTTCTTATCTCTCCACAAAAACATACGTTGTGGGTTAGGGCTGGCACGATCAATCGGATAATCGATCCATAAAAATGATTATCGTCACTGATTTGCTAATAATCAATTATTTGATTCATGTTTGTTACATTACCCTAATTAGCCTTAGTATTCGGACACCTCAGCTCTTTACCATACTTGTTCTTAAATTTGAACAAGAACAATTTACTACTGAATGTTGTGTCTAAAAACAGCTGGAGGGGTGGCAAACAGTGTAGACCCTGATGAGACGCCGCGTTCTGTGGTGTCTCATCTGGGTCTATACTGTTTGCTCAGGCCTGTCTGTCCGAATATATATGGTAAAGTATAACCTTTGATAAAAAAGACAGTAAGCCAGACAGGAAAAAATAGGACCAAATCTTCAGTGATTATTAATCGATTATCGATCACAATGTCAGGACTGATAATCGATTATCTTTTCAGCTCTGATTAGCCAGCCCTAATGTGGGTACTCATTAAAAGTGCCTTGGCAAGTGACTTCTAATGAGAACCTACAGCATTCGAGAAATAAGAAAAAATACTAAGTGGACACCCCTCTTATCTGGAGCTATATGTATTAACAGTGGTGACTTGCATAAAAGGGCATCTTATACACAGCAACAATAATGAAAGGTCAATAATTTTCTGTTTGAAGGACTTCTTTCTACCTGACTGGTCAAATCATGATCTGACTGGTCGAATGTACTTTGGCCAGTCTTTGCGAAAAGTGCAGGACTGCCTGACAAAATTGGCATTTTTTCATTTTGTCCAGCAAAAACTTTTCGTCTGTCTGTCAAATGTCCTGTGAATCTTAGCAAAGAAAATAATATTCTGACAACAAATATGCCTTCAGTCCTGCAGATACTTAAATTTGTCCTGGAAAAGATTACAATCTGACAGCTGTCCTGCATCAGTAGAAAAGATTTCGCGAACACTGTTGGCACTACCAGGAGTTACAAGCAAAAGCATTTGAAAGCCCATCTACTTCACTCTTTGCAATCAGGTGCTGTTCAGTCAAAAGCTGAATACCATTTTAGAAGGGACACATCATACAAGACTGTATGTGCTATCCACTTGACTAAGGTTAGGAATTATATCTTTGAAAGAACTTTTAAAATGTGTCTTTTCCTTGTTTGTTTCAAGTTGGCATTTTAATGCCCAGTCAACACTGTTAAGGGCATGTTGAGCCAGTCAATTAACCTACTCGCACAGTTTTCCTGGTCTGGAGGCTTAGTCCTCTAAGCAGTTAACCAATACTTGTGTGCATACTTTCTCCTCTTGAGAAACAAAACCTTCATACACCCTTTTTAAATGTTTAACATTAACCACTCTCTGGGCAATTCAGCAGACAAGTTGGTGATATTTTTCCCAGAAAACAAGATTTGACATTTCATGCAAATTGTGGAGACAATTTGCTTCATGCAAATTGTGGAGACAATTTGCATGAAATGTCTAATCTTGTTTTCTGGGTAAAATAAGAAAACTATTTCAAAAGTCTGCTGAAAATTTTACCCAGAGTGCTAAGCCTTAAATATGTATAGTTAGTACAATAAAAGTAATGGAGACAATTTGCATGAAATGTCAAATTGTGTTTTCTGGGAAAAATAAGAAAACTATTTCAAAATATCTGCTGAAAATTTAGTACAATTAAAGTTAGTAGAATAAACTTACCGCCAGTTGTTTAGGAAGCGAATCAGCTACTCTCTCGAGCATTGTGCGTGTTGGTTTCTCAGAGCAGAGAACAACTAGGTGAACATTAAGATCTCCATGTAGAAGCAGGCCTTTCGCAAGTACGCCAACTCTCATCACTCCCTTCAACACTCTTGGTGCAGGAGTGCTTTCTTCCATCTTCTCCCTGCAAAATCATTGAGGTAATATCAAGTCATTCCAACAATATTATGCCAAAAAATAAGGGCTAAACTCTGTGCTATTTTTGAATTGTAATTAGAACTTTTTGGGACATTTTTGTCAAAATTCAATTTAAATGAATGCAAACATGATTTTGTCCCCATTTTTCCTTTCATCTCAATCGAACAGAAATAGTTTTCCAAAACCTGTATATTAGAAGTAATGTCACAATGATGAATATTAGAGACAATGGGTGATAACCAAAGGTTCCAAGCCATGAAGCACAATTTTTCAACCAAAAAAGGCACGTTTTGCCTATATTTTTTCACTAAAGCATGTTGTAAATACTCATTAGAAGTGCTTCACAGTTGTTTTCATGGTGAAATAACAAAAAAATATCTGATCATTTCTGAGCTCTAAAAAAGCTGGGTATCCAGGTTACTATTATCATAGCAACAGATAAGGCGCTTTTTTCATCCGAAAAAAATGCTGATATCTTTCTTAATTCTCGATGAAAACATGTTGTGGGTACTCATTAGAAGCCTCAATGAGTACCCACAACATATGTTTTCGTCGAGAAATCAGAATAAATATTATGTGGATACCCCCTCTTTCTGTAGCTATGATTATCTTCTGCACAAACGTTCTGCGTACTCAGTACCACCCATGAATACCCAAACAAGTTTTGATGAAGATGTGAGAAAAATATCAGGATTTTTATTAAAAATAAGTCACTTTAACATCAAAAGATCAACATTATCTACAGAATAATTAGCCCATTGTAGTATGGGGACCCCTAAAAGTGTAACTGGCAAACAGTGCAGACCCAGATCAGGCTCTAATCAGTCTCCACTGTTTGCAAACAGTTCAACATTTTTCTCTAGGAATATCTAAATCATGTAACCTGACATACCTAAAATCTATTGATTGCGTTGGGGTTTAACGACATGTCAATCCTTGTGGGTTATTTTGTGTCATCTGCCAGAGAAAGGGAGAAAAGAGATAGTAGAGGGAGATAGAAGAGATAGTAGAGGAGATAAAAGAGAGGGGCAGGGAAGAAAGAAGAACAGGAATGAAAGGGAAGAAACAGAAGAAACTAGAGCCATTTTTAACAAAAAAACATGTCTCCCCTAGCTGACTGTGTGTCTGTATAGGGTCTTCATCAAGGTAAACACGACCAAATTCCTTTGCAGCATTTATTTAATTGATATGAAGGAGACACAAAATCCAAGGCGAAAATCCTGCACATTGCTGATGATGTTTAACATTTCTATGAAGTTTCATGAAAATACCCTGAATGGTTTTCAAGTTATATAGCGGACATGAAACTACATCAAAGGGAAATAACTCCAAAAATATATAGACAAGATGTACGGTTCTTGTAGTCTGCACCTGATGATGCTTTACATTATTTTCTATGAAGTATCATGAAAATATCTTGAAGGGTTTTTAAGTTATAGAGTGGACATGAAATGTTGATGGTCAAATTTCAAAGAGGAGTAACTAATTCCAAAAATGTAGACAAGAGTTATGGTTCTTGTGGTGTGCACGTCCTCTGATGATGCTTAATATTTCTATGAAGTTTCATAAAAATATCTTGAACGGTTTTCACATGAAATAACCATTGTCAAATTTTAAAGGGGAATAACTCCAAAATTGTATAGACAATAGTTATGGTTCTTGTGTTGTCCACATGGTCTGACGATGCTTTATATTTCTATGAAGTGTCATAAAAATATCTTGAAGGGTTTTCAAGTTACAGAGTGGACACGAATCGACCACTGTCAAATTTAAAAGGGAAATAACTACAAAACTACTAAACTATAGACAAGAGTCATGGTTCTTGTGTCCTGTATGTCATCTGATGTTGCTTAATGTTTCTATCAAGTTTCATGACAATTATCTTGGACGGTTTTCAAGTTACAGAGCAGACACAAAATGACCATTGTCAAATTTTAAAGGGGAACAATTACAAATCTGTATAGACAAGAGTTACTGTTCTGGTGTTCTGCTTGTTGTCTGGTCATGCTTTATATAAATTTCTTGATTTGATTGTGTTGGGGTTTAACGACATGTCAACCCTTGAGGGTCATTTTGTGTCGTCTCCCAGAGAAAGGGAGAAAAGAGATAGAAGAGAGAGTAGAGGAGATGAAAGAGAGGGACAGGGAAGAAAGAGGAACAGGAATGAAAGTGAAGAAACAGAAGAAATAAAAACATTCCCCCTCTACCCTTACCCACTACAAGGATAGCAGGCCTTGCCCAACTGTAAGCCAATATCAGTTGGACGCCCCAGTGATGCAAGATACACAGCACCTTCGCACCACCCGACCACCCCCATAAATTTCTTGAAATTTCATGAAAATATCTTGAAGGGTTTTAAAGTTATAGCGCTGACACTAAATGACCACTGTCAAATTTCAAAGGGGGATAACTACAAAACTGTATAGACAAAAGTTCGGTGGTGTTCTTATAGAGCGGACATGAAATTATTATTCTCTGATTTCAAAGGGGAATAACTCCAAAAATATATAGACAAGAGATGGTTCTTGTGGTCTGCACATCGTCTGACGATGCTTTATACTTCTATGAAGTTTCATGAAAATATCTTGAAGGGTTTTCAAGCGGACACGATTGCAAGACGGACGGACGGACGGTTAGACAGACTCTGAGGCAAAAAACAATATGTCTCAACCCCTGTCAGGAGGAGAAATAAAAACATTTACCTCTACCATTACCTGCTACAAGGATAGCAAGCCTTGCCCAGCTGCAAGCCAATATCAGTAGGACGCCCCGGTGAAGTAAGATACACAACACCTTCCCCACACCCAAACACCCCCACTTAAAATGGAAATTGTGTGGTCGAGTTCATTCTGTCTACAATGGGTTAGTATAAGATTTATTATTAACTTACACTGTATCCTTCACTTCCTCCTTGACCTCTTTCTTTACAGTTTTCCCCTTAGCCGCTGCTTTTGTTGGCGTCATTTTTATATCAGAATCCCTACAAGGAAGGATACAGTACTCAGTATCTTTTTTTTTTTTTCATTATACAAACTAAAATTGTTATTCATTTATTACTGAATAATTTCACATATTCAGGGGTTTCATTAAAAGCCCGGGGCTGAGGCGGGGAAGAGCTGTTACCGTCATGTTGAGCTGGTCAGTTAACCTACTCATACTTTTTTCTGGGCAGGCTTAGTCCTCTAAGCAGTTAAGTAGTTCTTGTGCATATACTTTCATCAGTAACTGGCCACTATCCATTTCGGGCTAGGGAGCCCGACTGGACTGTATACCACTGGACTCACTAGTGGAGTGTATGGGCAGCCTGGTGTGGATGGTAGCAGGACTAGGACAGACTAGAATCTAACCCCCACTACGTCCTCCCACCTTCAACCCAACCTTTAAAAGTAACACATAACCAGCTCCTGAGGCTTTTCTAATCGGTACCTACACCATGTTTCACATTAGAAGCGCATCACTGAGGCACTTCTTATGAGTACACACAACATGTCAAGTGGGGAAATCAGAAAAATATTTACTTGACATCCCCTCTTATCTAGAGGTATGTTTATCACTTGTCATTTGACCATATCCTTGGATATACAAAACTCAGATGATATGGCTTTTGTGTCACTCTACCACTCTCCTTTCTACTTAACCCTTTGTAGTCGGGAGACCCCTAAAAGGGTAATTAGCAAACAGTGCAGACCAAGATCTGACGCCGCAGAACACGGTGTCTGATCAGGGCCTCCATGTTTGCAAATAGTTAAGCATTTTTCTCTAGGAATAACTAAATCTCATAAAACTAACCTAAAACTGAAATTGGACTCTTCCAATATATAGTGTGGGGGGAGTCAATTTAGTCTACAATGGGTTATGCAACGATAATTATATTTGGTGTTTTATGTCTGTTTCACTAGTAGTTAAGTCATACTGAGACAATGAAAGGATAATGATAAAAGCAATAAAGTACCCAACAGCATAGTCTGACTGATCCCTTGCAAAAATAAAACTATCAAGACAAACTTTTTCAGTCGAAATCAGTGTCAAGACATGATTTTACACCCTGACAATGACTTTTAATCTAATAGCTGAAAATATGAATTCTTACTTGTCAGCAACAAAGTCGGAGACTAGTTTCAGGGCCTTTTCACAAGCTGACACTATATTCTGCACTTGCTGAAGCTGTAAGAAAAAAGAAACACATTTAGGGCCGTGTCAAGTGAAAAAGTGTCTTTGAACATGCGCAGATTCAGATCATCCTGTGCATACACAAAATATCATCCGGGCCTTTGCTCTATGAAGTGCTGCCACTGATGATCCATTAAAATTGATCATCAGTTATTTTTGCCTCTTGTGACTGATGATCAAAAAGATTTTTCATAGTCGACTATTAAAGATGAGAAAGGTTTTTTTATAGTCGACTATTAAATCGGAAAATTCTATTTTTAGAAAATATTTTTCTCACTTATTATTTTTATAAGCAATTTATATAGAAATGAAATTCAAAGCTGTCTATTTGGGTCATTCTAGATTTGTGGTCAATAAAAGTGAAGAAATTTGATAATTTTCCCACATGTGACCCGAGCGACGCTCAAACCACAGCAGTGAGAAACCTGATGGATTAAGAGACAACTCTCCTATCCACTAGGCTACGGGGGCCCACTCAAGAAAGCATTCCCAAAAGTTTTCAGGTGCAGGGATCATTTTCTGGCGCAATTTCGCGATATTCTTGCATTTTTTTGCAAGAAATCGCATCAAAATTCCCGGAGTGAGAAAAAAAATCGCAAGCTTCATGGACAGGCCAAAGCAACAATGTGCACCCATATCAGTTGCATCATTTCACTAAATGGTGACAACTACATTATTTTACATGTAAGTTAGGTGCATAACAGTAGTTTATTGCAAACTTATTGAAAACTTAGGGCAATTGAGTACACTCAGTAGATGTGCCACAATTATTTACAAGGGAGACAACTTTTCCCAGTTTATTTTGTGAACACTTTCTGATATAAGATGATTTGATGTTTACAAGTCTTTCAATATAGAGTTGATGGAAGGGTGATAATAAAAGGCTCTGTGCACTGAAGCGCTGTTTCCATGAGCTGAATTCTGCCTCCAGCAGAACTGGACCAAGGGACTTAGTGATCTGCAGTTGGGAGCGCTAAGAATTGCACTTGGACGCTTCAACTTCTGATTCCAATGCAAATTCTTTCCTTATAGACTGACCACCCATTTCAGGAGGGAGGCAAAACAATTTAGAGTTGCTTCCCCCTTCAAAGTGTATTCGTTCCCCATATAATATACATCTGAGCCAGCATATGAGAAAAGGTTACTTATCACATGGGTGACTAGCAAAGGCTCAGCAGAGCTTGCGCATAAATGCAGTCTCATAACAGCCTTTGCTGTTCCCAGACATGTGTTCCCAGACATGTACTATAGAAAATGCAAGCCATAAGGTCCCTTTTCTTGTGGGCCTGCTCATTTGTCAATTATATTACCTCTTGTTCATTTGGATAAATAGATGTATGCTTGGACATGACATGACGATCATCAGACGAATCAGGTTTCCTCATTCCCTGCAAGATTAAAGCAATTATCAATCCAGAGCACTTGTTAAGGACCACTACTATTAGTTCTCCATAAAAAATGCATATATTGTATTCTCATAACAAATGCAATGACAAGGCAGTTCTAATGACATGCCATTTTACGCAGAACTAGCAAAAATGGTCTTGGGTCTATTATCAAATACAAGCTGAATAAAAAAGTTTATCTTAGCAAAAGCAAATAAAGTCATAGCTGTAATTAACTAGTCTCTGGGCATATGCCAATTATGCATACCCAGACAGAACTGCATATTGCAGCACCAGATAAAAGTGGGAATCTACATAATATATTTATTAATTCTCCATGAAAAACAAGTTATGGGTATGATTAAAAGTGCTTCAGTAAGCACTTCTAACAAGTACCTACAACATGTTTTTAATGAGTTGAGTTTTTACTGCCCAGGACATGTTCAGCCGGTCAGTTTACATAACCTCACTTTTCCTCGGCAGGCTTAGCTAAGCAGTTAACCAGTACTTGTGCACATTCTTTCACCAGAAAGTGACATCTGACCCTAGAAAACATGGGTATTTCATGATTTCATGATCTATCTCTATGAAAGAAGGTTGCCTGATCTGGTGGGAATCAAACTGCAACCACCAGTCGGACGTGCATCTGACTGAGCCATCATCATGATCGAAGACGCCAAGGTTTGTTTTCTTGCGAAAAAAAATATCAGTATTTTTTTATGATGAGTCAGGTTTAAAAATCTGTCAATCCATGAAGGTCATATGATTCATCTGAGAGTATTTTTTTGCTTGAAAATAAAAGCACCTTATCTGTAGCTATGGCATATACAACATATTCTAGCATGTACAATTTGTCTTTAAAGTCTAGAAGGTCCAAAGATTCTGTGTACAATCTGCAAGTTCTGATTAGACTGACTATTTGCATCCAACATGAACAGCTGGCAAAAGTACAGATGCTGTTTGGTCACCATATGTCCAAATTTCAACTGAAAAGTACCAATATTTTTCTTACTTCTACACAAAATCAAGTTGTGTATACTTATTAGCAGTGCCTTGGCAAGGCATTTCTAACGAATTCTCACAACATGTTTTCATGGAGAAAAAAGTAAAATATTTACCTGATACCGCCTCTTATAAAGAGCTATGGTCCCAAAGTCCCGAATTTCTTGACTGGACCCAATATTGTGGTGCACTATGCCTACTTACTTGATGTTAACTACATGGTCTTGACTAATGAAAATAGTACATTCTGCCAAGAAATTCTTGAACAGTACTAGCTACGAACAGTTTGCAGGGGTAAAGTGAGCCAACAAACTTCCTGCGAAAAGCTAATATCAGGTCCAAACGTTGTGTAATCCACTGAAATGTGTTGGGGTTTAACGACACATCAACCCTTGTAGGTTATTTTGTGTCGTCTCTCAGATAGGGAGAAAGGAGATAGAAGAGCTAGTTGAGATGAAAGAGAGGGGCAGGGGAGAAAGAGGAACAGGAATGAAAGTGAAGAAACAGAAGAAATTAAAACATTCCCCCTCTACCCTTACCTGCTACAAGGATAGCAGGCCTTGCCCATCTGTAGGCCAATATCAGTTGGACGCCCCAGTGACAAAGATACATGACACCTTCACCACACCCAACCACCCCCAATTTGAACAGCATACTTGTATCAATGAATAAGAACTGTCGCAGTACAAGCACAGCTCGCCTGAATCGCATTCTGCCTCTAAAAACTTAAACCAAACACATTTTTTGTTTTTCTTAAGTCTCTGACCTTGTACAGTACACCATAGAACTTCAGACCAGTATCTAACATCTGGGCAAGTATGAACTACTTCAATCTAGAGATTAAGGAGATATAGGCTTATAACAATTTTAACACCAACGCCATGGTGACTACTATAGCTCTACTTGTACTGGCAAGCTATAAAGACTTACACAAAATCTTTGATGTTGTACATGATGCCAAACAGGCATGAATGAACTTATCTACAGTGGGCAACTATGACAGATCTCTCTACATTCATACAAACAAGCAAAAAACTTATTTGGAGCTAAGGCAAAACCTAAGATAAGGTTGAATATACTACAATAACATTTAGTGAACTATTTTTTTTTCTAAAAATACCATGTGTAATATCCAGACCAGTTACACAGCAGTAAATGAAAACTGCAAATTTACAATGTAAAGTATTTCCCCCGACTAGTTCTATGTCTTTATGTAAAAGCACAGACCTCCGAATTAAAGGGAATTTACTGTAGCACTATTTGCACCGCCAAAAGAGCAACAAGTCAATGGCAGTGAGACTGGTGCATCTAAATCACAGGCACCAGGTAAGTCAAGCATTCAAGTAATTATTCTTCCGTTCTCCACAATTATATCAGCCCTATTTAGCCCTTTCATCAGAGTTTCTGAAATGGGCTCATCTAAGGCTGGCTAATCGCAGCTGAAAAAATAATCCATTATCAGTGCTGCCATTGTGATTGATAATTGATTAGTAATCTCTGAAGATTTGGTAATAATTTTACCTATCTGACTGAGCATGACTCTTACCATATGTTATACTTTACTGTATGCATTTCGCCAGACAGGCGTGAGCAAACAGTGTAGACCCAGATGAGGTGCCACAAATGCAGCATCTCATCAGGGTCTACACTGTTTGCCACTCATCCAGCTATTTAAGACACTAAAGTGGGTAGTAAATTTTAGATGAAATATGGTTAGGAGTTGAGGTGTCTGAAAACTAAGGGTAAATACGGTAAAGTAACAGACACAGAAATCAACTGATCGATTATTAGCAAATCTGTAATGATAATCATTTTTGTGGTATTTATCATCGATTATCCGATTAATCGTGCCAGTCTCAGGCTCATCCACCTCTGAATTTGGACATATTGTTGCAAACAGAGGTTTTGTTAAAAATCAAAAGAATGGCACACAGCATAGATCCTGTTTGCTTTCTCATGAATATTAATGAGATGCAAATGAGCAAAAATTTAAAACTTCAATAACTCTTAGTATTTGGAATATTACAATGGAGTTTTTACCACTGAACTCGCCAGCCACATTCCTTTATATAAAACCAAGAGTCTTCTTTAAGGTATTTTCACCTGGGCCCAGTTGTTCAAAACTAACGATGTCGTTAGTTAATGATTCTTTAAAATTTACACCAAGTCATACGCAAATATGCTGAAATTTTTTGCTGAAAAAATGTGAGTAGCTTAAAAGCTACTCACATTTTTTTCAGCAAAAAATACCAGAATATTGTATATTCAATCCGCTTAAACAGTTAACAAAATGACCCTTAATGAGCTCCTTAAGCTAACGACACTTTGAACAAGTGGGCCCTGGTATTTTGTCAAGAGAGACAACTTCAGTTCCTGTTTGCTTTTCTGTTCAATAACCGCCTTCTGAAAAGGGGTTTATTCTAAAAGGCAAGAATTTGCTCCCTCAGCAAACAAATTCTTTCATTTCAGAGTAGACCCCTTTTCACAAAAAAGCAAAAACAATTTTGCTGAGTTGTTGCCCATGTAAGTGTATCAATTCCTCCCAAAAAGAAAATGAAGGCCCTGATCAGACTGCAGAGGAGCTAGCCCATCTGTGCATGTATGTTCATATATGAAATTAACCCACTGTAGTCTGGAGACCCCTAAAAGGGTAACTGGCAAACAGTGCAGACCCAGATCAGATGCCACAGAATGTGGCATCTGCTCAGGGTCTCCTCTGTTCGTAAATGGTTCAACCATTTTTCTCAAGGAATATCTAAATCACACAGCCTGACATACCTAAAATCAAAATTAAGAATCTTCCAATATATAGTGTGGGGGAGTTCATTCAGTCTACAATGGCAGGGTTTTTCCTCAAATTTATTTAAGGGGATATATGTCTCTTTTGACCCATATTTTAGGGGACATATTACGTAGTATCAGGGGTTGATTGCTTGAATTTTACAGAAAATATTGCAAATTTTAAGGGATATCAATGTTTCTCTAAGATGAAGGTTTAGGGGACATCAGAGTCAAAAAGGGGCCAAGTCTCGCATTTTTTAGGGACAAGGAAGGGTTAAGGCATCACTGCATCATGGACCTTCTTACTTTCAACATCATATCTTAATCTTCATTTACCAAATGTGGCTAAATATGATCAATGGGGCAAAGCAGCTACTGTTTAATGACAACTTCAGTTTTAGCTCTTTCACCCTGCCAAGTTTCTGAATTTGGACTGATGCTAATAGGGATTTCAGTCTAAAATCAAAAACAGAATGGTAAATTGCAGATTCTTTTGAGATGGCTAGTTACAAGCAGCTCATCTGGATCCACACAGTTTGCACAGGTATTGGTTCTAGTCTGTCAGGTTGAAAAGTTTAAGTGCCAAGAAATTGGCCACTTAAATACACTAGGATGGCAATGAAATTGGTCTAATACTTTCACAAAAACAAGTTAACTGCTATCACAGAGCAGAATGTGTACGAAATGTGAGGACGACCCTACCCCTCCTGGCTGTCCAAAGGGTGGAGGCGGAGGCATTCCTGGTCGGCCTTGCATTCTCTGCCACTCAAAAAACTCCATCTCTTCCTGGTAGCGGCGCCTCTCCTCCCAGAAAAACTCTTCCTCCATCCTGTTTATTTCCAAAGAAAAGAATGATTTAAATATTGTTACTTACGCTATTAGGGTCTTGCCAGCGAAAGGGTGGTCCCATGATCCGCCATTTTGACCTGAAGTGTGTGACACAGTGTAAGCAGTCGCCTGTTTTGAGCATTGTTACTTACTCAGAAATTAGTTATTTCTATCACAGGGTTCCCACAGACATGACATAAAATGGCTTGAGATGAATTTCCTTATGTATGAATACTGACCATGTGCAGGCCTTTTAGTCCAATAGCCCAATACATACATTTGTTTTTGTTTTTTTGGTGAATCTATATGAAATGAAACAGAAATGCGGACGTATATATACATGGAATTCAACAGTGCTCAAGTAGATGCAGGCCTAATTTGAAAAAAAAAGAATAAATAAAAGGGAAGCTAACAATAACAATTCTGGGAAGCAGAAGTGATTTAGTTATTATACTGTCCCAATCTGAATTGGCCAAAAGTTGAAAAAAATCATGTCTGAACTAGAAGCACCTTTTTTTTTTTTCAATACTTTCATATTTCAAATTCAACAAAGACATTTTGAAATTTCATACCTCTTCCCAGCCTGTCGGAACCCTGTAATTGCATGTTTACATTCTCTAACAGAGAATTAATAGAGATTAAAACAACCTGTGTAAAACATTTATACAAATACTTTATAACTGGTAATTTTTGCAGGGTGTTTTTCCTATTCTTCACCCCTTTTTCATCAAAACTGCAATTATTTTAAAAAGACATTCATAGAAGCCATAAGGGTGCTATGAATCCACTGGACAATGAAATAACAGCAGAGTAATGGTATGAGGACCATTAACTCCAAAGTAAGAGTATACCTAGTGAGGGATTTGGGTTTTAACACCATTTTTAGCACATGCTATAGAGCTATATAGGGGTATTAGTTTAGAAGGTCAATGCTAGGGAAATGCTTGAGTACAAGAAAGGAAATCACAGCACAACTGCAGCAAGTAAATATTGGGTCACCTTAACTTCATGCCATAGTTGTCCTAAAACTTGAATGTCCACTTTTACTATGGAACGATCAATGTGTCTATGAACTGCTGGATGAGTGGCAAACAGTGTAGACCCTGATCAGATACCACAATTTGCAGCATCCGATCTGAGTTTACACTGTTTGCTCAGGCCTGCCCCAATACTTCAAAGTATGCTGAGGGTCCTCGTTAGAAGCATCTTGCAGAGGTACATCTAATTAGAAACCACAACTCGCGTTTTTGTGCAGAAACAAATATGAAGTATAATATGAATACCCCAATTCCTTTACTGGCACTAATCAACATTCTCCCTGTATGATGAAAATCACAAATAATCCATCAACAATGTGTTTTCCCGAAATGAGTATTTATAAAATTCAACTGCAAGTTATATCTTTCTAAGCCTTGCTTTTAATGCAACTACTGCCATTATTATTTGACCAGTTTTGAGGCAAATCAAGCTTGTTACAAGGCAGAATGCTGTAGTTCTAGATTTTGACTGCCCTAGAGAATGAATTCTTCAACCAGATTGTGCTGGCTCAAACCAACCCTCTCCACATACCGGGCCTAGGCATCAAACGTCAAAGTTGTGCCGGATGACTGCAACAGCACATGGAAGGTGTAAAGTAAACTGGGTTGAAATTTGTCCAATAATGTGGAATTAAAACAGCTTCACAAACAATTTTTTATAATATTCACAAAAAAGCATGCCTCCCTTTTAACCCCCAGACATCAACAAGCAGTCGGCACAGTTTAGCAGATTCATGGACAAGTTGATAACTATCACAGAAAAATGTAGGTTGAAAATTGTCCTGCAAAAACAACCAATTATATAGTATTCGAACTGGAATGGGAGCTTCTTAAAGTTGTACACCTGAATTATGCAAGCTGGGCTTGAGGATCGCTGACTGGATTTGTACTTTAAATGGTAATATAATAATCAGTTTAATATTTAACCCTTTGGACATTTGACTTATGAAGTTGCCATATGACAAGTACATTTTATTCTTTTTCTTTTTTTAAATCCAAAAAAACAACAACAAAGGACTGACATTTTATATGAATCAGCCCCTCAGAGATGTTTCAAATAAAATGTCAAGCCATATTTTCTGGGAATTACAAGATCAAAACACTACCATGTCATCCACAATAATATCCTATCAATGACCTTTCGACTGAATTTTAACTCTAGGAAACTCTCCATTCCAAGTTTAATACTGATTCTTAGTTACAGATTTAGATACAAACTGTCTATTTTCGAGCTGGCTTAAATACAACAGGGTAAATGGGAATATTTGAAATCTGAATCAATGCAATTTTTGAGTGTGATAGAATGTGGTAACAGGTTCTATTGATGAGCTTTACCTTATCAAAATTATGACTGAGATTTAAGATGTCACTTGAAAACACCAGCAAAGATACATGCAATTAATCCTAAGCTAATTAGCTGTGTAAGTAACAGCATCTTATTTCCAATATTTCTGACTGCTACAGCCTTACACACAGTTTAAGCCATGTCACAGACCTTTAAATTTCCTAGCTCCTGATAAAGTGCTTTTTTTTCAGTCAAAAAGGACTTTTTTCTTATTTTTCCACTACAAACAAAGAACTTCTAACAAGAACCCACAACGCTTGTTTCCGTGAATAAATGAGAAATTTATTTATCTGGCTACTCGCTCTGGAGCTATACTTTATTAGTACACACACAAACAAAAGAATAGATCAGCCTGCACATCAATGAATGGCAAAGAGCTATGTCAGTTTGTGCAAGAGCAATCTGTTAACCCATATACATCTAGATAAGAGAGGCAGTCAAATAAATTACTTTGTTTCACAAAGAAGACATATTTTGTGGATACTCATTAAAGTGCCACACTGAGGCACTTCTAATGAGCACCAACCAAATGCTTTCCTGGACAAATTAGGAAATATCAACAACATGTAGTCTGCCCCTTTTATCCAGAGACCAAAAATATGCTTATCAGGCTGAGACTGTACAAAGGCTGAGTTAAGCCATTGCTATCCCTGCTAACATTCTTTATAAATCTATAGCGGGCCGTTATCGGCTACAGATTTATAAAGGCTCCACAAGTGTGCATGTACGTGTGTGTGTGTGACATGGCTTATATTCAGTTGAACAGGGGCACCCTCGAAAATACACATGGTTATCTTTTTCAACAACAAATAACCCTTGTCCTGCCGAATAAATTAATAAGCCGTGCCTACTTCTAATTTTCAGGCAGTCAGATTACTTGATCCAGATTATAGCTATAAATTCACATGCTTAATGGCAAACAGTGCAGATCCAGATCAGTTGGCTTCTTCAGAAGCCCACTGATCTAGATCTGCACTGTTTGCAAAGGCAGGGAATATCCAGGTTCAGCAGGACAAGGGATAATACCATATGAAGACATTTCAGCAACTTTCTAAATTGTAATCAAAAAGAAAATTCAGTAGATAATTCTTGTTACTTTTGCGTGAAAACATCTTGTGGGTTCTCAATGGAATTGCCTTACCAATTCCATTACTCAAGTAGTATGTTTTCCTGCAAAAATAACAAATAAGAATTCTGCATAAGCCAGTGCCTACGATAGCTATCGGTATCATTTAACAAGTTAAAAACTAAAATTCATGTAAAGATCATGTAAACATACGTTGTGGGTACTCAGAAGCACCTCGCCGAGGCACTTCTTGTTTGTGAGATTTTATGGCCCAGTCTACCCATTGGGATCATGTGGAGCGCGGTCAGTTTACCTAACCGTATTTTTTGCTGGACAGGCTTAGTCCTCTAAGCAGTTAACCAGTGTTATGCACATTCTTTTGCCAGAAACTGACAGCTGCCCTTCTTGAATCAGCAGAAAGGAGAGAATGACCTCAGAAAATATTTCATGAACAGTCTCCACAAAAGAATGTTGCCGTCCCGGCGGGGATTGAACCTGCAACTCCTGATCATCAGTCTGACAATGAGTACCCACATTTTCATGGAGAAATAAGAAAAATATCAATATTTTTTGGCTGAAAAAAGTGCCTTATCTGGAGCTTAAAATGATATCAGTACTGACGAATGAATGAGCGGATGAACAGAAAACCAGACACCTAATCCTATACTGCAACTGTTAAGGAAGCACAACAACTTGCAGTTCTACAATAATTGTCATACCTCTAGACAAGGTACTTTTTTTCCCAAACATCCATAAAACATGTTGTGGGAGCTCATTAGAAGACCCTTGGGAGGCATCTCTAAATGAATACCAATGTTTTTGTAAGTGAAACAATGGCATACACATCTTTTTTTCTAAATCAAAACAATGGCATACTAATTTTTTTTTTTAGATTTATAACCTTTTTCAACCAATAATGAGTTCAGATTTAATGGTGTCAACCCATGAGGGTCAAGCAAATCCTCTTCAACAAAAAAGTTTCTTACTTTTCAAGGTAAAACACATGCTCAGTTCTCATTTGAACCGATTCACTATGAGAACTTACTGTAATAGAATATGCTTTCCCATAGCTTTAGACAAGAGGAAGTAATCAATACTTTTTTTGTCTCCATTAAACATGTGGGTACTCATTAGAAGCACTTGGCTAACCCTTCTAATGAATACCCACACAATGTTTTCAAGGAGAGATAAGAAAAAATAGTGCTTTCAGTTACAACTAAAGCCTTATCTGAAGGCTTTACCTGAAGACAGCAAGACATTTTTATGGATACCCCCTCTTATGCTGCAGATTAGGAGCTACACAGCATATCATCCTGCTATACATGCCTAGAGACTGCTAGGCACAGCTTTAGATAAGGCCAAATAAAAAATCATGTGTGTTTACGGTAACATAGTAAAAGAAAATAGGTAGGTTAGGCAGGAATTCTTTTTTATATATATATATTTTTTTTTTCTAAGAATACAATAATTACCAAATATATTTGGACTTCACACATAATTCACATAAAATTTTGTCAAGCATGCTAAGTCTTGTTTGTGTTGAGGCCCAGTCAACCCAATGGGGTCATGTCGAGCGCAGTCAGTTTACCTAACCACATGTTTACTGGGCAGGCTTAGTCAACCCAATGAGGTTTGTTTGTGTTGAGGTTTTACGACCCAGTCAACCCAATGGGGTCATATCGAGCGCGGCCAGTTTACCTAACCACACATTTACTGGGCAGGCTAAGTCCTCTGAGCGGTTAACCAGTATTGTGCACATTCTTTCGCCAGAAACTGACAACTGCCCTTCTTGAATCAGCGGAAGGGAGAGAATGACCGTAGAAAATATTTCATGATCAATCTCCACGAAAGAATGTTGCCGACCTCGGCGGGGGTTGAACCCGCGACCTCCTGGTCTCCAGTCAGACAGCGTATCCAACTGAGCCACCGAGGCCTGCAACCAACCCAATGAGGTCATGTCGAGCGCAGTCAGTTTACCTAACCACACGTTTACTGGGCAGGCTTAGTCCTCTAAGCGGTTAACCAGTATTGTGCACATTCTTTTGCCAGAAACTGACAACTGCCCTTCTTGAATCAGCGGAAGAAAGAGAATGACCGTAGAAAATATTTCACGATCAGTCTCCACGAAAGAATGTTGCCGACCTCGGCTGGGATTGAACCCGCGACCTCCTGGTTTCAAGTCGGACGGCGCATCCAACTGAGCCACCAAAGCCACATGCTAAGTCTACTTGAATATCCTTAAATGTTTCTAAAAGTACTGACAGAATGGCAAACAGTGTAGACCCTGATCAAATTTAGGAGCAGTTTGATCTGGGTCTACACCGTTTGCTCAGCCCTCCTTGTCCGAATGTTTAGCATTAATATATTTTTTTTTTTTTTGAGAAAATATGAAAAAAATTGCTAGGTTTCGCCAGGAAAATTAGGAAGGGTATGGTTACCCTAAACATACAGATTTATTTATTTCGCCTAAAGAACTTAAGATAAATGAATTATAAATGTATTTTCCTCTGCTGGCATCTCATCATCACTGGCAATGACTTCTAACAAGGTCAGTGTTTTCAGAGAAAACAGGTGTCCATCCACCAAATTTGTTAAAAAAATATTGCACAGACAAGAAATGGTCACAGAATTTTCAGTTTTTCTGCTGCTGTGACCTTGTAAATTAGGTGAAGGTCAACAAAATCTAATCAGTTCTTTGTTATGTCCAAATTATATATCCATGAAACTCTGGTAGAAATCAAACTACTGTTTCACAAGCTATTGTGCTGACAAGAAAATGTCATGCCAACTCTCAACGGGATCCGCATCAAAACCAATAAATCCACCTCTCCTTAGGTGGGAGGACAAAATAAGATGCAAAAATTTTCATATGAGGACCGACAACATATCCATTTGTTAAGAAGAAAAAAAAAAACAGTACCTTTTAGATGAAATAATTTTCTAGTCTACTGGGTTAAAGGGGACATCTTATACATTTTAAAGATTTTCAGTCATTTTTTTTTTTTTTTTTTTTTTTTTAGGGAAATAAATTCTGTGACTTCCCGTTTGGTTTTGTTTGTGTTGAGATTTTACGGCCCAGTCAACCCAGTGGGGTCATGTCAAGCGTGGTCAGTTTACCAAACCACACGTTTACTGGGCAGGCTTAGTTCTCTAAGCGGTTAACCAGTATTGTGCACATTCTTTCACCAGAAACTGACAACTGCCCTTCTTGAATCAGCGGAAGGGAGAGAATGACCGTAGAAAATATTTCATGATCAATCTCCACGAAAGAATGTTGCCGACCTCGGCAGGGGTTGAACCTGCGACCACCTGGTCTCCAGTCAGACGGCGCATCCAACTGAGCCACTGGGGCCGGCTCTAGTTGCTGTGGCAATACTGAAAGAAGTTGCATGGCATTTGCAGCTTTCTGTCTTTGCAAAATCTTTTCTACTGATGCAGGACAGCTGTCAGACAGATTGTAATTTTTTGCTGGACAGATAAGTTTGTTTGTTTGTGTTGAGGTTTTACAGCCCAGTCAACCCAATGGGGTCATGTCGAGCGCGGTCAGTTTACCTAACCACACGTTTACTGGGCAGGCTTAGTCCTCTAAGCAGTTAACCAGTATTGTGCACATTCTTTCACCAGAAACTGACAACTGCCCTTCTTGAATCAGGAGATGGGAGAGAATGACCGTAGAAAATATTTCATGATCAATCTCCACGAAAGAATGTTGCGGACCTCGGCAGGCTTCCCGTTTGGTATCCTGCACATCATGCCCCTGCTGAAAATGGGTCTACCCTTTGGGAGAAAATTCTTTCCTTTTAGAGTAAGCAACAATATGGGAGGCAAAACAATTATAACAGAGTTGCTTCCCTGAAAGTCTATTGATTTCCCTTAATCCTTACAACCCTGTAGCCCGAGAGATGAGCCATCTCATCAGCATCTACACTGTTTGTTAATCTGTTCTTGATTCACAACTGTCACCCTTTTGGCAGCAGTGGATATGTCCAAATGCAGAACGAGTCATTTCAGAAACTCAGGGTTGAAAGAGCTAAACACAAGACCTACCTCTGTTCCTGCTCCTTGCGTCTCCAGAACTCCTCTTTCTGTGCTTGTCTTCTCATTTTTTCTTCCTGAAGCTTACGAACACGAATACTTGGTTTGATCTCCACCTGTAGACTAGGATCGACCTTTTTCTACAATAATAAGAATTTTTCTAAATCTTGTCTACTGAAAACACCTAGCTCTGGACAATGCATAGCTTTTCAGTCAAGCAAAATGATATTTTCTTATTTCTATGTGAAAAAATGTTGTGGGTGGTCATACAAAGATTCTCACCTAGACACCTTAAAGGTTGTTAATGGAGCTAATTTTGATATAACTATACTTTTTGTTGTCTGAAAATCCTACTTCAAAATGCAAATAAACTGCCTCTAGTTTGCTATAAATTGCTTCTGAGGATTGTGCAATAAAGTATTAAAATAGGAGAACATATTATCTAAGTACATAGTTTTCTAACCAGGCTACGTAGCAAAGTTAGGTCAAAGAAGGTAAAAATATTATAACTGGAGCAAGTGCCCAGAGGGTCACCACTACCCCGACCAGCACATTTTTTTTAATCATAAAATATTTAAAGTCAATGAGAATGATATAAGGCAAAATCAATGGACCATGAAATATAGGTCACTGACCCACATATAGTTTACAAGGTCAGTCTCTGAGGGACACTGATCTATCATCCCTAGTACACTTTTTCTGAAGTAAATAGTCTTCACGATATGAAGCTAAATTGCTGGCCCATAAAATATAGGTCATTGACCTACATAAACTTGACAGGTCAATCTGACAGTCACATTGATCCATTATAACAACTTTAATGTTAATCCATTAAATAATCTAGAAGATATTAAGCAAAATCACTAGACCATGAAATATAGGTCATGCTGATTTATGTTTACTCTGAGGTCAAAGTTTGGGTCACACTGTCACGTAATCCCATACTATGATAGTCATACATCAAATTGTCTTCAAGATGTAACATAAAATCACTGGACCAAGAAATATGTCATAGTGACCTACATTTACTTTTAGGTCAACTGTCGGATCATACTGATTCATAATTCCAAATAATGATGTTTATACATCAAATATCATTCAAGATACAAGGCATTCCCCCCCAGCCATTGGTTCAAGATAGTGTGCACACAAGCTTTTTTCTATCAAAATTTGAGTTTCAAAGTGCTGGTGTGACCTTGAAAACGAGACAAAGGTCACCAAATTCTAATCATTTCTTTCCCCAACCCCGATGATGTATCTGTGCTAGTTTGGTCAAATTCCATCTATTGATTCATGAGATAGAGTGCACACAAGGCCCACTTTTTGAGTAATAAAATGTAGTGAGGTTTCATGAGAATCTGCCAACTGGATCAAGAGACTGTTGTACACAAGAATGATGATTTGGTGTTTTCAACATAAATATTTATATTGAGAGGACGGAAGGGTGATATAGGATCTGTGCAATGAAGTGCCATACAGTCTTAAGCTGTTTTCTGCCTTCAGCAGGATTCAAACCAGGGACCTTGTGATCCAAGTCAGAAGCACTAACCACTCGGCCACCTGGACACATGTGCACACAAGAAACTGTCCCACTTATGCCATAGGCATCAGGACTGAAAACAAATGTCCCCCTCTACCTCTGGTGGCATAAATAATTATAAAAATTTCGAGCATTCTTCACATGGTGCTATGTACCTTATATTGCAGTCTGTGTCTTCTTCCTTTCATATGCATGTCCTTAGCATTGGGATCATTGAACTTGCAATCACACAGCTTACAGTTGAAGCTGATTGTCTTGCCAGTTCCCTCTTGTTTCACTTCCTCTATATATTCATGTCCTAAAGTACAAATAAATATACTTATCACATAGTGGCCTAAATTCCCAACATTCAGCATGAAATATCTCGCGATGTAGATGGTCTACATGCATGCAAATGTGATAAATCAGTTATACCATGGTTGTGCGCATGTACGTGCGATAATGCACTCGCTCATGCTCGTGCATTATCGCATCCTACATGCGCACGAACCATGGTATAACTAAGATAGCATGTATGTGAAGTCAACATAAATCCAGGAAAGGTGACAAAATAAATTTCTGCATCAAAACATAAATTGTGGGTACTCAATGGAATTGTTTCACTAAAGTGGTTCTATTGAGTTCCTACAACACATTTTTGTATGGATAATATTTATCTGGCTATATCTACCTGGAACTATGCCACCATGATGGGTAATTTAAAAGCAAACATCTCACCAGACTGCAATGAATATGCATCGGGTGTTTACTGGCAAGAAACTGTGATACCAATACTGCCACTGTAAATTAATGGGATCTCGGCTTAATAACACAAACTTACTTATCATGTATTCATTACCAAGACAACTCCCCTGAGTATCTGTGATGTTTTCATAAATCAAGGAACAAATCATTCAAACCTTGAGACAGACAGCTGTACATTTGGCAATAACTGCCCCCTAACAGCAGCAATTTTAAAAGCGATAAATCAGCTCCTGAACATGCTGAATACATATGGATGGTGACAAATTGCGTTCTACATCTCTTTCATCATTATCTAAGTCATAATGAGACAATGAAGGGGTGATTATGCAAGGTAATGAAGCCTTGATCCACAGTCATGTGTGCTACTTAGCACTGATAAAAGTGGGAATCCAGGTAATATTTTTCTTTTTTCTCCACGAAAACATGTTTTGGGTGCTCATTAGAAGTGCCTTGACAAGGCACTTCTAATAAGCACCAACAACATGTTTTCATGGAGAAATAAGAAAAATATCAGTATTTTTTCGATTAATAAAAAAAGTGCCTGATCGGCCACATGGATGCTTCTACATACAACCTGAAGTTCAAATCTTACCAACAGGTGTCACATCCTTTTCTCCAAGTATATTCAAAGTTTCCTCTGTAGCTGCAATAGAGAAAAAAAAAATAAAATCATCTGTGACCTGATAAGCTAGATTCGTAAGAATTAATATCACAGTTTTCAGGTTTCATTGAATAATGAAAAACATTAGCTTAGTTTAATGTACACAAGAGATCCAAAGGGAGCCCGAAGTCGCACAAACATCGGGAAACAAACAGTATTAGTGGTTGACATCGCTCTGCCTAAAAGGCTTGTCTTACATCACATGATATCTAATGTTTTTCATCAAGAAATGAAGTGCAAGAAGAATGACTGCTTCACCAAAGGCAATTGAAATGAAAATGTAAATACATGATGGTTTTTTTTTTTTCAGTAGAAAATTCATTGCTTTACACACAAACACCAAAGATTACTGCAAGAACTCATTGAAACCTGCGAGATTTGGTCCCAAGGTAATTACCTAGTTAGGCTTCATGCTGAGTAAAAGGTTATTCCTCTGTTCAGCATCAAACCAAACTTCTAATACATCAAACCAGACATTTTTAAAGAATGCTTCAAGCTCCATCAAGACCTTGACCAGATGAAATAAATCCGTGTTGGTTTTATGGCCCAGTCGCCCCATTAGGGTCATGTCCAGCGCGGTCAATTTATCTAACCACATTGTTACTGAGCAGGTTTAAGTCCTCTAAGCGGTTAACCAGTAGTGTGCACATTCTTTCACCAGAAAAGATTAAATAAGGAAGTTGTGATTGATCTAAAACTGCAAAACTTACCATCTGATGTATCAACTTCCATTTTGGCTGTTGTTGCAATCTTAACCTCCTCAAGCTTTGCACCTGTTGTCTTCAGCTGATTGCCACCTAAAATAATATAAACGTGAAACGATAATACCCCAACACTATCGTATTACGGCAGATAACTGTCAAAAAGTGATAAAAAATTCACACATTAGCAATCCCGAAGCAGATCTCAACAATATCAATGCACACAGCAAGTTTGGTGAAAATCCATACTAACGAACAGACAAACAAAAGGCAAATCCTTTTAAGACGTACATTTATTTTGAAAGACCAGAAACACATACAGGAGATGGTGATAGGGGCTCTTAGCAGTTCTGATGCTGAAAAACTGAATAAGGCTCTTCAAATGAGTACTCGTAACAGGTTTTCATGGAGAAATATATCCAGATTTTTTCATCCAAAAAAGGCACCTTCCCTAGAGATATGTACTATCTTCAAAGAAAATATCTAGGCCCAGTTGTTCAAAACTAACGTCGTTAGTTAACGTATTGTTAAAACTTTGATCATTAAATATGGCATATATGCTACTATTTTTGTGGAAAAAAATGTGAGTAGCTACATTTTTTCCGCAAAAATACCTGTTAATTTCATATTGTACTTTCTTAACAGTTAACATTTTGACCACAAACAAGTTTGTGAAGCTAACGATGCTTTTAACAACCGGACCCTGAAGATATGCACCATCTCTTAATCAATAAGAGCTGTTGCAGGACAGCGTAGCTCGCCTGAATCGCGCTTTGCCTCTAAAAACTTGAACCAAAAACGTCTTTTTTTTTGTTTTGTTTTTTCAAAGTCTGTGAACATGTGGGTCGGGATAGTACAGCATAGACTTCAGTGTTTTACAGAATAACAAGTATGAAATACTATCATCCTGAGATTCTGGGGATATAGCCTTTTAAAAACATAAATCAAATGTGACACCATGGTGACTGCTAAGTGATATAGCTCTACTTGTACTTTTGTACAGGCGAGCTAAAAACAAAAACAGGATTTATCTTATCTAGAGCTACACAGTATCTCCAAACTTCAAAAACTTCTTACCAACAAATGTAATCTTTGGAGTGGCAAGTACTTTCTTCACTGTAGTGGTGGTAGTGGCCGCCTTGGCAGCTGTTGTTGCCGTAGTTGTTGTTTTAGCTGTGGCTGTGCTGTTGCTGGTACTGGCAGCAATAACAACAGGATCTGTGCTGGGAATTGGCTTGCCCAGTTTCGTATGAAGCTTCAGAACCTGTGAAGTAGACAGTCTGTACATGTACTATGTGTCTAAACTAAACATGGTGTGGCATCTACAGGGACAGTGGTTTCCCTTTGCCCCATGAAAAATGAAATTTTGGGGACATAAATTTATCTATATACAGATTTGTTTGTGCGGATGTTTTATGGCCCAGTCAACCAAATGGAGTCATGCTGAGCACAGTTAAGTTTACCTAACTACACTTTTACTGGGCAGACTTAGCCCTCTAAGCAGTTAACCAGTACTTGTACACATTTTTTTGTCAGAAACTGACAACTGCCCTTGAATTAGCAGAAGGGAGAGAATAACCACAGAAAATATGTCGTGATCAAATCCCCACTTTACAATGCAATTCAAGCAAGTCTTCACAAGAGTTTCTTTGCATGCAGAAGTGACAAAAATTATTTTCTGAATACTTTGTAGATATCTAATCTAAATATTAAGACGTCAACTGTTTCCCACAGATGTCCTAGCATTTTCAAGAAGTCCATTTTACTACCTGCTGATGTATCAAATGTCCTGGTTGTTAATGCTGATCAAAATCTGAATTCAGTTGTGTATTATCTGGGTCTACACCATTTGCTCGGGCCTGTCTGTCTGAATACTATACAGTACTAAAGAACAGTGATGGGAAACTCCTAGAATATATGTGAAAATTTGAAAGCCTCAATGCAGATAACACCCTACCTTTTGATGTTTTGCCCCTCTTATATGTGCGGCATAGGCATCAGTGCCAGTACAAGTGACATCACAGAGTTCACATCTTAGCTGGTTCTGACTTCCACGGCCTGCTGGAGCCGTTGTAGTGCCAGTCTTGGCTGCAGCTTCCTTCTTCTTATGCTTCTGACCTTCTAAATGCTCACGGTAAGTCTGAAATGTAGGATATACAGATCTGTTTTTATGTGCTCTTAGTCTGGGTGATATTTTCATTAAACAGGGTTTTCCCTCAGTGTTTTAAAATGAGGGTCCCAAGGACTCCTTTATGTAGAGTTAAGGGTCCTTTAACGAGATCGAGGGGTTTGTTGTTTTTTCTTTTCAGAGAAAATGATGACATTTCAAGTGAATAAACTTGCATGAAATCTCAAGCCTTAAAAGTAAATCAATTTTAGAATGTCAACAGCTACAATTTGCTTAATGCTTTAAGGATTAACTATTACCCAGACATTGTGCCCTATAGACCACAGATTAAAATTCAAAGCCGGATAATTAAAACTAGGCAAAGTACCCAGTGGGGCACATATACCCCCGACCAGCGCTACCGCCACCTTTTAAAGAGCACAAAGTATGTAGCTTTGACTCTGGAGATGGCCGTTGTATGCTATATGTTATAACATTGAAAAAATTCAATCACACAGTAATATGAAGCCCTTGACCTCAAAGGTCAGGCACAGGTGCAGGGATTGAGCTAAATAAAACTTTAGCCCTATAACTATCACCATATACCAGTGAAATCAGTCTTTATAATATAAGCAAAAATGACATTTGTATGAAACGCTGTGACCTTGACTTAAAAGCCATGCCCCAGCTTGGGGATGGTGCCGAGAAAAACTTCAGACCTATATATACCATCATGCTTAATATTAATGAAACCAACAAAAGGGTCTTCATAATATAGCTATATAAACTTAGATGCAATTTTTTTTTTTTTTTTTTCATTTTATATGAAAATTTCTAAGTCTGTGACCTTGACCTCAAGGTCATACCCCTGGATAAGGATGATGCTGAGTAAAACTCTAGACCTATATCTACCAACATGTAAAATATAAATGAAATTCCTCAAAGGGTCTTGATGGTATAGCTATATAAACATAAACACAAAAAAATTGACTTATGAAAATTCTAAGTCCGTGACCTTGACCCCAATGTTATTCCCCGGGATAGGGTTGGTGCTTATAAAAACTTAAGCCCTATATCTACCATCAGGCCAAACATGAATTAAATCCATCAAAGGCTCTTCATAATATAAGGTCTTATAAACTCTAACGTAATAACTTTGACCCTAAGACAAAAATAAAGTATGAACAAATAATGCTTCAACGGATGGATAGACAGACAAACAGATTCCTTGCTGATAACTATATCAGCTCAACCTTTCAATTAGGGTATAATAAAATTTAAAAGGTCTTGATGATATGGCTATATAAACTTAAAAGCAAAAACTTTTACTTTTAAATGAAACTTCCAAGTTCGCGACCTTCACCTCGGTCACATCCGGGGTGGGGATCATGCGGAGTTAGACTCTAGGCCAATATATACATGTAGCAACATGTCAAATATAAATGAAATTCCACAAGGGTCTTGACGATACAGCTATATAAACTTAAACAGAAAAATTTTGACATTTTTATGAAAATTGGAAGTCCGTGACCTTGACCCAAAGGTCACCCCCCGGGGTGGGGATGGTGCAAATAAAAACTTTAGAGCTATATCTACCATCATGCCAAATATGAATGAAATCCATCAAAGGGTCTTCAAAATATGAGGTCTAATAAACTTTAATGTAAAAACTTTGACCCTAAGACAAAAACAAAGTATGAACGAATAATGCTTCAATGGACGGATGAACAGACCAACAGATTCCTTGCTGATAGCTATATCCGCTGGCCTTTCAATTAGAGAATACTGAAATTTAACAAAAGGTCTTGATGATATAGCTATATAAACTTAAATGCAAATTTTTTTTACTTTTATATGAAAATTCTACGTTCGTGACCTTGACCTCGGTCACACCCTGAGTGGGGATCATGCGGAGTAAGACTCTAGGCCGATATCTAGCAACATGTCAAATATAAATTAAATTCCTAAAGGGTCTTGATGATATAGCTATATAAACTTAAACACAAAAAACTTTGACTTTTTTATGAAAATTCGATGTCCGTGACCTTGACCCCAAGGTCAACCCCGGGGTGGGGATGGTGCTGATAAAAACTTTAGACCTATATCTATCATCATGCCAAATATGAATGAAATCCATCAAAGGGTCTTCAAAATATGAGGTCTTATAAACTTTAACGCAAAAACTTTGACCCTGACTTTTTTATGAAAATTCTAAGTCCGTGACCTTGACCCCAAGACCACCCCGGGGTGGGGATGGTGCTGATAAAAACTTTAGACCTATATCTACCATGATGCCAAATATGAATGAAATCCATCAAAGGGTCTTCAAAATATGAGGTCTTATAAACTTTAACGCAAAAACTTTGACCCTGTGACGGAAAGACAAACGAACGAACGTACGAACGAACGTACGTACGAACGAATGGACGGACGAACGGAAAAGCGAAAACTATATACCCCACATACTTCGTATGCCGGGGGCATAATTAATTTTAGACTGTTCATATATGCATCACTCAGGATGCTTGCCCCTAACTTTTGCGGGTCCAGAAGAAGCTTTTGGGGGTAAAAAGTGCCAAAATGCGAGTGAGGGATAACCCTGTTAAAAAAATATTTCTGCAGGACCTTGCCATCTAATAGATATGTATGCATGTATTAACGCTGATCAGCAGCAAAAATTAAATGGTGCAATAACAGTTTAATATAAGGAGTCAAATTTATTTTATTTTCAGATGAGATTCCCAGAGAACTGAATGTTTCTGTAAAGCCCTTCCTATCATAACTTCACATAAAAGCAGATAAGAGGCCCAAGGCCAAAAAAAAAAAAATAAAAAAAAATAGATTCTCAGGCACCGCCACATCTGCCCAAAAGGTCCTACATATATTTTTTTCAGTGGTAAGTTTTTTCCGACCCGCGAAAATATGTGACACTGAATTTTACTTGCTTATCTGAGATTCATTTCTAACAACAATGAATTCTAGAGCACAAACATATGGCATTCTTATTCACTTGCAAAGAAAATCGGTAAATTACTATCTGTTTATGTTGTTTGAGACTTTAAAACTTGCATTTTAGATACTTCCGGTAAAACTGCCGCCACTTTGTTTAGTCAAACAAACCCAAATGTCCAAGAATGTACCCACCCAGAAAATAAAAGTAAAAATAAGCCACCCAAACACATCTATTTTTTGAAAAAAAGTGTCTGAGTATTCGGATACCTCAACTCCTTACCATACTTGTTCTAAAATTTGAATAAGTACATTGCTGGACGAGTGGCAAACAGTGTAAACCCTAATGAGATGCCACATTTATCTGGATCTAAACTGCCTGCTCAGGTCTGTCTGTCCGAATACATACTGTAAATACAGTAACTTATTTCTCCATGGAAACAAAACTCATTGTAACCCTGTAGATTTGTACAAGTACCTATAGATGCAAACAGTCCAAATGCAGATGAGACGACTCATAATGAGCTGTCTTCTCAGGATCTACACTGTTTGCAATTATGTTTTGTCCTTTTAGTATTGCGATTACCTCGCTTGGGGAAGAGAGGTAGTCTTGCTGCTTTTTGTACGTTTGTTCGATTTGCAGTTGTTTGGTTTTGTCCGTTTCCTCTTCCTCTTGGTGTCTGGGTTGGGCTGCAGTTTGTGATTGTGGCACCCCCTGTATTTTCTCTCACACTTTTTTTGAATGATACCCAATTTGCTTCAATGGACATGTCCAAATTCAAAGATAAATGAGTCCAGTCATTTCAGAAACTCAGGGGTGAAAGTATTGATAACAATACTGATTTTACCTGTGGCCCAGCACAGCTGATTTTACACACATCACAGTAGTGTAACTGTGGTTGTTTTGGGGGCAGCTTTGGCTTGGCGACACCATTCTTGGCTGCTGGAGTGGTGCCAGCTTTCTTGAAACTCCAAGTCCCAGTCACCTTGGCTGCCTGTTGTTGCTGATAGTAGGTAGACGCTGCCGAGTACAAGGCAGCATCATAGCCTGTACAGAAAAAAGAATAGGAAAAACGTTATAGCACTACAAGTCTTTTACTACATGGACTTTTAACTCTTTAAAGCCCCAATCGCAATTGCAGAAGAGAACACATTTATCTACAGGTGTTTTACAAAAGAGAAGTCTAACCCTTAATGTGCCAATCCCAACTGCAGCATGAAACTTTTGAACACACTTAATTACGTCTTTTACCATGAAGACTTTTAACCCTAAATTTAAAGTGCCATTCACAACTGCAGCAGAAACCTTTTTAATACATTTAACTATGTACAGGTCTTTTATCATGGAGACTTTTAGCCCTTAAAGCGAATAACATGTCTACTACAGACAACATTTTGATTTGTTTTTTGTACTTTTCAGAGTAAACAGATGACATTTCATGTGAACAGTCTGCCTAGAATGTCAAGTCTTAATTTTCTCTGAAAATTCATTTCTGAAAGACTGAGAATTTTGTCTTCTGTAAATTGGCATGTCGCTTTAATGGTTAACGGGGGTGGGTAGTTAACTTTTTTCCAAAGTCACCACAAAGCCACACCAAAACTATTCTGTTAGTATCCCCACTGATATACATTTTTAATAAGAAAAATAAGAAAAAATAAAAAGCATTTTCTGATTGCAAAAAAAAAAAAAAAAAAAAAAAAAACAACATCATATTGTTTCAAGCTACACTGTATGTTTAGTCAGATGCTTTTTCTAAGCAACAAAAACAACAGGACCTCCTTAGAGTAACAAGCATGTATATTAAAGAGATGCAAGATGGTTATTGTAAGACTGTCATGCAGTATTAGGTAAGGTAAATGATCAAGCCCCTCCAACATGTCCAAGTAGAAAATAAGCTTAATTATGCATAGCTCCAGGTAACAATTTTTCTTATTTTCTCCATGAAATTATACCTTGTGGGTATTTAATTAGAAATGTCTCAGCATGCTGTTTTAATAAGCACCCAAGTTTTTATAGAGAAAAATATCAGCACTTCTTGGACATAAAAGCACCTTATCATAGCATAGCAACAGATAAGGCACTTTTTTCATCTGAAAAATGCTGGTATCTTTCTTATTTCTCCACAAAAACTATGTTGTGGGTACTCATTAGAAGCGCCTCGCCGAGGCGCTTCTAATGAGTACCCACAACGTATATTTTCGTGGAGAAATAAGAAAAATATCATATGGATACCCCCTCTTATCTGTAGCTATATCATAGGGCTCTTGACATTATGCTTTTCTTTTTTTTTTCAATCCAGAAGTATTGATTATTTTCTTATTTCTCCATGAAAAATGTGGGTAGTCACTGGCAGCACCTCGGTGAGGTGCTGCTAATGAGTACCCATAACTTGTGTTTTTTTGGAGAAATAAAAATATTTACCTGATATTCATTTTACCTAGACCTATACCTTATCAAGAGCTACATTATGGAATATGCAACTGGCTTCAAATCTGTACTGCTGAGTACTCTTTACAGAGTTCTAGATAATACAGTAACAATTTTTTTTTAATTAAAAAACTATGGTATTTTGTTTTATTCTTCTTGAAAACCCTTATTTCAGCTTTATTTTTTTTTTCTTCTTTCTCATCAGCATCTCCTCATGGCACTTACAATAATCACCACATTAGCGAGGCGAAAAAAATATCTGCATACAGTTAAACATAACAAAGCAACAGATAAGGCGCTTTTTGTCATCGGAAAAATGCTGATATTTTTCTTATTTCTCAACAAATGCTGTGGGTACTCATTAGAAGCGCCTTGGCGAGGCGCTTCTAATGAGTACCCACAACATATGTTTTCGTTGAGAAATAAGAACAAGAATTCCGCGGAAGGCGTCATCGCACCTGCTGGCGCAAAAGTCACAGGAGCCTCAATCAGAATGTGGTTATTAAATAAGTTTATTTCATTCTTAGCAGTGCTTACTTGGAAAACTGGGTTGAAAGAAATGTAGACAAAGTGCCCAGTGGGGCACATATATTCCAGGCCAGTCCCATTCCCTCTAATGGCTATATCTTCAGCACTGACTTTTCGTATCATACAGCCCAATGATAATGGAACATTGACGTAAAATGTGTAAAAGTCACTGGAGCATGAAATATAGGTCAAGGTCATGGGTCAAGGTACCTGCTAATTCAGTACATCAAGGAGAAGCACAATGCAAGGTATGGTGGTTGTAGGCCTTATAGTTGAGGAGTTATCAAACATCAACGTAAAATGTGTCAAATATAGGTCAAGGTCACTGGGTCAAGGTACCTGCCAAGCCAGGGCAATGAGGTGAAGCACTATGCAAGGTTTAGTGGTTGTAGGTCTTATATTTGAGGAGATACCGAACATCAATATAAAATGTGTCAAAGTCACTGGAGTGCACAATATAGGTCAAGGTCACCAGGTCAAGGTACCTGTCAGTACATCGAGAAGAAGTGCTATATAAGGTTTGGTGGTTGAAGGCCTTACAGTTGAGGACATATGGAAGGGTGACGTAAAAGGTGTAAAAGTCAGCGTGAAATATAGGTCAAGGTCACCCAGTCAAGGTATCTGCAGAGTCCGTACATTGAGAAGAAGCACTATGCAAGGTTTGATGGTTGTAGGCCTTATAGTTGAGGAGATATTGAACGTTGACGTAAAATGTGTAAAAGGCACTTGAGCTCAAAATATAGGTCAAGGTCACCGTGTCAAGGTACCTGCCAAGTCAGTACATATAGGAGAAGCACTATGCAAGGTTTGGTGGCTAGAAGTCATACACTTGAGGAGATCTGGAACGTTGATGTAAATTATGTCAAAGTCACTGCAGACAAAATATAGGTCAAGGTCACCAGGTCAAGGTATCTGCTAAGTCAGTACATTGAGGAGAAGCACTTTGCAAGGTTTGATGGTTGTAGGCCTTATAGTTGAGGAGATATCGAACGTCGACGCAAAATATGTCAAAGTCACTGGAGCGCAAAATATAGGTCAAGGTCACCGGGTCAAGGTACCTGCCAAGTCTGTACATCTAGAAGAAGCACTATGCAAGGTTTGGTAGTTGTATGCCTTATAGTTGAGAAGATCTGGAATGTCAACGTAAATTGTGTCAAAGTCAATGGAGCACAAAATATAGGTCAAGGTCACTGGGTCAACATATCTGCCAAGTCAGGAGGTCAGGGAGATGTGTCATGCAAGGAATGATGGTTGTTGTAGAATTGTAGTTGATTAGAATATTAACTTTGACGTAAATGTCGAACTTCGACATAACAGAACTGTTAAGAGACAGACAGACGGACGAACGGACAGACGAATGGATAAGCGGGCACCTATGTCGCAAAGTCAGGAGGTCAGGGAGATATTTCATACAAGGTTTGATGGTTGTTTAGTGTTGTAGTTGATTAGAATACTAACTTTGACATAAATGTCGAACTTCGACATAACAGAACTGTTAAGAGACGGACAGACGGACAGACGAACAGACAGACGAATGGAAAAGTGGGCACCTTTGTCGCAAAGTCGGGAGGTCAAGGAGATGTTTCATGCAAGGTTTGATGGTTGTTTAGTCTTGTAGGTGATTAAAATACTAACTTTGACATAAATGTCGAACTTCGACATAAATGTTGACAGACGGACGGACGAATGGACAGACATACGGAAAAGCAGACGCCTATGTTGCAAAGTCAGGAGGTCAGGGAGATGTTTCATGCAAGGTTTGATGGTTGTTTAGTCTTGTAGTTGATTAGAATACTAACTTTGACATAAATGTCAAACGTCGACATAAATGTTGATAGACGGACGGACGGACTGACGGACGGACGGACGGACAGAAAATCGGACGCCTATATCGCACCCTGCTACAAGCAGGTGCGATAAAAATATTATGTGGATACCCCCTCTTATCTGTAGCTATGACATAAAAGTATCTAGCTGATTTTTTTCTGTTTTCTCCACATTAACTTTTTTTTGGGTACTCATTAGATGCGCCTTGGTGAGGTGCTTCTAATGAGTACCCACACATGTTGTGCTAAACATCCCTTTCTACAATAATTCAGTCCTGTCTGGGTGCCTCGAAATTTGTAGGACTTCACATAACCTGGTTATGTAGGCTGCTTATCTACTTTACATGTCCCAACAGGCTGCGACCAACAAACAACTTCTTGTTTTGATAGTATATCAATACCTTTTTCGCCAAAAAAAGGTGCCTTTAATCGTAGCTTTAGAAAAAAAAAAAAAAAAAGAAAAAAAAAAAATCTGGATAAATATTTTTGTTATTTCTCCATGAAAATGGATGTTCAGGGTACAACAAGAAGTGCCTCAGTGAGGCTCTTCTAATGAATATTCTTATACCATTTTTGTGTGGAGAAACAATAAAAACTTCTAATAAATACTTTTATAACAGTTTTGTGTGGAGAAATTAGAATAACATCAATACTTCTTGCTTCAAAATGGTACTTTGTCTACAGCTCTGCTGAAGAATCTGTAACTGCATTACATAAAACCCATTTCTACCTGAAGAGTTCAATATCAGCAAAGCAAATGAAACTAACAGCATAAAGTTGATGACACTGTACATGCTAAACTCAGTGCATCTTTTACCATCCAAAATACAGAGTTGTTAAGGAAGAGTATTTGATGATAATCCTGGGATGATTTTCTCTAGTTCTCCATAAAAACCTGTACTGCAGGTACTCATTAGAAGCTCCTCACCTAGGTGCAGCTTATGTTGTGGGTTCAGCCATTCTCATTAAAAAACTAGACAAGGTGCTTCTAATGTATACCACAATTAGGGTGAAATAATCGTCCCTGAATATCAGATCCCTTCCTTAACAACTCCCCTGTGAAGTACCTGAGGTAATCCCAGAGCTAGGTGCCTGGTACTTACTGGAGTAAGTAGTGGCTGGAGTAGTGGTAGCCGCTTGGTATGTTGTAGTGCTAGCCTGATAAGATGATGCATTCTGTGTTGATGTACCAGAATACACATAGTTGGTAGGCGTTGTTGTTACTTGTACTGTTTGAACCTTGGGGGCAGTCACTTGGCGCTGAGTTGTGTATGAACTGGTGCTGTATGCAGGCTTCGCCACTACAACTGAAAATGAAGCATGCTAAGTCATTCGCATACATTACCTTCTTTCACTAAGCATTTGTACATCCTAACAGTATTCCATACATAGCTTTGATCAGATGCTTCTTCATAGCCCTAGTTAAGGTGTTTTTTCAATCCAAAATTATTGATATTTTTCTTATTTCCCCACAAAAAACGTATGTTGTGGCACTCATTAGAAGCGACTCGCCGAGGCGCTTCTAATGAGTGCCACAACATATGTTTTTGTGGGGAAATAAGAAAAATATTAACCCGATACCCACTCTTATCTAGGCCTATGCTTCCTTTTCAACCAAAAGTATTGATATTTTTCTTATTTCTCAATGAAAACATATAATGAGGGTACTCTGGTGCTTCTAAGGAGTACCTGCAACATATGTTTTCATGAGAAATAAGAAAACGATTTACCTGATACCCACCCTTATCTAGACCTAAGCCTTATCATACTGCTCTTAAAATCTTAGTAAGTTCATTTTAGATAAGGGCCTTTATCAGGTAAATGGAAAAAATAACCTCCGTCACTTTTTTTTTCCCAAAAGTACAAATCTGACAGAAAATAACGGAAATTTAATGCATATTGATTAAGTTCCTATGATAGACAGATATTAAAAAAAATATCAAATTAAAATTGTTTGTCAGTATTACAAGATTTTATTTTTGATCAACAAAGTCATTATTTTTCCGCACCCTAATAACGATGCCTTGAGTATGGCATGTCAAAACAAACAAAATTGGCATCCTCTTGAACTTCTACATAACGTTTTTATAATATTTTAATACCAAAATGATTTTTCTGGATTGCTTTGTGTTTATTTGACGTTTTTACGCAATTTATCAAATAAAAAATCCGTTACACAAAGACCCGTTTTGCCGGTTATGCTGTCGGTCAAAATAACGAATTTTTTATTTGATCTGAGACAGGGAACTCGTCTCAAAACTGGACAGATTCATTATATCCATTTCAAGAGCAGTTGTTATACTGTTAGTTTATAATTTTTACCTGATGAAAGATCATTCGTTCTTGAAAAAAAGACCGAATTTTTACAACAACGGTATCTGTCGGTCAACTTCATAACATCCGATCATATCGTCATACCGCGTAATGTGGAAGAATGCTCGGGTGATTTTCACGCTGGACTAAGTTGTATTAACACCGTCTAGTGATCTACGTCATCAATTTTTGTGAGACCGCTTCAATATGAAAGATAGCAAGAAAAATAATTTGTCGGTCAAATATTTTTTACGTTGTAACGTCCGTCACATAACAACCAGTGGATGAAATATTAAGTTCTGGTTGTTACTTGATGTTCAATGGTTTCTAGTGTGTATTCTTTTAATAATATTACTCAACAAAGGCTGAAATTTTGTTTAGAGATGGCAAACTTTCGACGAGCACAAACGGCTGTTACATTTGACAGAATCTGTCTGATGCAGCGTTTTGTTTGACACGATTGTATTACCCCGGAATGTCAGAGGTAACTGCCGAACAGATAGCAGTTGGTTCTAGCAACAAAATATCAATACAGTTTATGATAATTATCCCAGTTTGTGATTTTTAAAGTTAGTTGTTTGGTTTAAATCAAATTAATTGGTATCTCTCTGAATCATTCTCTACTTATAAAATTTTCGCATGCCCGTAACATTTTGACAGCTTTTTCAGTGACTGGAAGTAACAATTGACATGAAAAAGTTGTCCATAGTAATGTCCGATCAAAGTTTGTTTTCATCAACAGCACAAGTTCTTCTCATGAGCTAATATCCATCATAATTGAAAAATTATCAGGATTTTGTTTTTTTGTTTTTGAAGTTTTTTCTTTGGAGCAAAATCAAGTTCAACTGTGCAATGTAAGAGTATTCCGTTACATTTTGACATAACTATTTTTTTTTTTTATGTTAAATTTGACAAACATTCTCAAAACACCTGGTTCAATAGTAACTGCTGATTAGGTTTTCCTTTGGCTGGTAAGCACGCGGCTCTGCGATTGTTAAGGGCCTACTTCAGTGCTAGGATGTGATCAACCTTCAGGCTAAACCTGAGCCCCTTGGCTTGGTCCTGTCGCTTATAGGCCACAAGCTTCCTCTGGATGACTTTGCGGAGCTGCTGCTCGGTGAGTGTGCGTGCACCCTCAGAGAGGGGGGTGGGGGGATACTACCCGCTCGAGCTGGCTGAGATACTCCACCCATGAGACTGCATGAGACCCTGGCTCGAGTGAACGGTGAGGGCATAGCCAAGAGCCCAGTCCTGGCCCCACTTGCCGTCGAGGACCTCGCGGGCATATTTCAAGGGCACATCGAGCTCTTGCTGGTCTCGCCTGCCATCCAGCAAGGGCCCAGCGATGGTGACCATGATGTTTTGCCATCGAGTATCCTTGGGACGATATAACAGAGGCACGGAGGTGTCCGGGAAATACTCCTCATGGCGCTCGAACAGCAGCCTCTGGGCCCTGTCGCGAACCTTCTGCCTTGAGGTCTGAGATCACATGGCTTCCAGGCCTCCAAGAAGAGTTCCCACCCGAGGCAACCAGGAAGCGCCTTTCGCACCTCTCGGCACTGGACCCTGTCGAGCTGAAGCGGATTCGCTTCTTGAGGGCTTTTGGCTCTGTGGTCTACCTCGACCCCTTCTTAATAGGCGGCATGCCCGCGGAGCCAGTCGTGTGGCATTTCTCCGGTGATTGGGGGCGGCTGCCCTGATTGCCACAGCAGATGTCCTGGACGCCCCGTCCCTCGAGCCAGTCAAGGAAGGTTTACAGAGTGGGGCAGGGCACTGTGCAGACCTCGTCCCAGATGATCACACGGGGAACGAATTTATGTCCCATCCTTTCAGGCGTCCAGTCCGTTTGGCTGCTCCATCGGAAGAAGCTGTGATAGGTCTGGGCCTGGACGCCCCCTGGCCCGCATTTCTTTTTGGCTCTGTGGTCTACCTCGACCTCTTCGTAATAGTCAGCATGCCTGCAGAGCCAGTCGTGTGGCATTTCTCCGGCGATGAGGGGCGGCTGCCCCTGATTGCCACAGCAGATGCCCTAGACTCCCCGTCCCTCGAGCCAGTCGAGGAAGGTTTGCAGAGTGGGGCAGGGCACTGTGCAGACCTCGTCTCAGATGATCACACGGGGAACAAATTTCTGTCCCATCTTTTCAGGCGTCCAGTCCGTTTGGCCGCTCCAGCGGAAGAAGCTGTGATAGGTCTGGGCCTGGACGCCCCTGGCCCGCATTTCTTTGGCCAGGCGATGGGTCGGGGTGAAGACGAGGGGGGCTTCTGGTATGGAAGAGCTCGATCGCTTGCATGGTTTTGCCCCTGCCCCCTCGACGCTGGATCCCTGATAGGGTAGAGGCCGTAGAAAACTGCGGTGAATGGGTAGGCGTTCTGATAGAACACACTGTCGATTCCAATCAATACCCCAGGGCTTGTGTTCCGAGCGACCTCGACGCCCCCCTCCCCCCCCCCCGGCCCTTCTTTCGCTCAGCCCAGACTGGATCAAACTTGTCTTTAAGGACCCAATCATCTTCAGCTTTCTCCTGGAGAAACTTGATTCACAGGAGAAACTCCGTGCCCCCCTGGGAGAGCCGCCAGAAGTTGTGTAACCCTAACGTCGGGCATCCAGTGCCAGCCTGTCGACTCTGGCATGCATGCCGTCGGCGATCTCGACATCACCAATGTCCAGAGGGTCTTCTCATTCAACCCTCCATGTAGAGAAGACAGGGGCGGCGCCATCGATCTAGAATTTGTCTTTGTCGTCGTTAAGTATCTCGACCCAAGGCTCGTAAGCCGGGAGTCTTACTGGGTTGGGGACACGAACAGGTCGGTAAATGGCCACTGTGGTCTGGAATGGGCACATCGAGGACGGGCCTTTGCGAGTATTTCTTCGATCAGGTCATCAATTGTAGCCATGGCGCCAGATGGGTATATACCTTGTATCACCTTCCTCTAAATGGAAATCTTGATGGCGGCCAGACGCGCAAATTCCTTTCGCATCGCTCTTGTTGCACAACGCCACTCACTCCTATACCCGCACTGACAACAGAGCTGTTGCTTGTTAGTATCCCCTCCCCCACAACCCCTGCAGGGCTGAGTGCGTGAGCCTTTACAAAGTCTCACCAGATGAACTTTACAAAAGTCCGTAAGACAGCTTTTACCACAGAGCTCCGTTGAGCTCACGGTCAGCCATTTGCATGTGTTGTGTCCCTTGGGCATGTCGCTTGTAGTGGTATATCAGCAGTCATCCACTTCTTTAATAGATGAGCCCAAAGGCCGGCGAGGGTAGGGGCCGTCCCCAGGGGCTCTCACTATGCTCACTTGGGGGCCGCGGGGGGCACGGGCCTCAGGAAGAGCCGATGCGCGGCCGCATGCCCGAGGAGGTCGTCTTGACGTACATACAGAATTGTTTGTCTACGTGGGAGCATCTCGACGTTGATACAAATTGTTGTCTACGCGGGAGCCCCTTTGGGCCCCCAAAAAATAAAGTCCATTCCCCCCCTGCTGCTTTAATTCTATACATTTCCACTTTATCTTTTCAGCTGATGCAAACTTTTAAAAGAAGTGGACACCAAAGTTCCGGAAGTCTGATTTTTTGTTTTGTTCTGTGAAGTGGCGGGAAAGAAATAAATACATTTATTAAATGTTTCATCTTGCCTTCTTTATTACTGAAAAGCAAGTCATACCAGACAACTCTGATAGTCTGTTCTTAAAATCATAAAGTCTATAATACTTTTAAAACTTACTTTGAATTCTTACTTAATGTTTTCAATTAGAACTATACAGTTGTTCCGGTATGTTTTGGCCCAGTATCACAGTATGTTTTGCCCCAGTATCAGAGTTTGTTAATTTATCATCTTCTGGTTTTACTTGATGTGATAAGTATGCCAATAGCATTGATTTGAACAGTAGAAATTTGCTGCAATGATTAAGTTTCTAGTGTCTAAAGTTTACATTATGTCCAACATTTCACTTGTTCCAGCTTTTTTTTTTTTTTTTTTTTTTTTTTCTCAGCTTTTTAACTTTAACTGGAGTGTAAGAGAGGTATTAGTACTTAATAGTTTGCATCTCAGATCAGATGCGGAGTCCGTCAGTCTCTCAAAATTTGATGAAAGACAAGATAAGTAGATATAAATGGAATATCAAGTCATGTTTAACATCCGTCACTTTTCTTTATTAGTCAATCGGTCAAGTGTAACGTCCAAACACATTTACATCAATAATAGTGTAAATTGCATAATGTATTACAATTATTACACACTATCAGGCAGTCAAGCTCGAATAGTAGAAACCAGACTTTTACCAGAGTGATAATTAATGCCCTTTCCACAAAGCTGACTTGACGCAAATGTAAAATGCGTTGGAAAAAGAAGTAACGTCCGTCACTTTAAAACAACCCACAAAAAGGAGAAACAGAAACCCCTCTTTTCCCAAATATTTGTTTAAAAGATATACTACACTTTTAACTCTTTAATGAAAAATTTATTTATATAAATAACAAAACATACTTTGTCATATATTCACATATACATTGACCAGGTAACATCCATCACATTTACTAGGTCATAAATTATTGTTCATATTTTTTAAAGAAAATCATAAACTATCTTTTTTCTGCCAATTTTTGAAACTTTAATTATCATTTTATCAGTATAATACAAAAAAATGGCTCAAATTAGATTTTTAATAATTCAGTGTGATGGAGGTTATTTTTTCCATTTACCTGAAATAGACCCATAACTACCAGTTGATGGGTCTAAAAACTACTGGACAGGTTTCAGTCTAGACCAACTATACTCTAGATGCCACATTCTTCGCCATCTGATCTGGGTCTATGAGGTTTGTTCAGACATGGCTGTCTGTATACTTAGGGTCAATATGGCAACATACCTTTATTCCTTGCCATAATTATCCTTAAACATAAACTTGTCCATTTGCCTATCTGACAATATACATGGATTTATATGTTGTGATAAAATGTCAAACAACAGACCCCTATCAAACTGATCCTTTAGGAGCAATTTGATCTGTTTACACGAACTGTGCAGGTCTGTCTGAATACACAGATAAATGGCCCCATGACTCCCTCTAATAACAACACTAATCGCCCTACCAAAGCCAAAAAATAGAAAAATTTCATACTCTACCGTCTTTACCTTTGGTCAGGAGCAGAAGCAATATGCTTTCAACTGACCTGCATCCATCCTGTAGCAGTGTTAACCAAATATCAATATCAAGTGAAGATTTTCACAAGTACAAATTAGAAATATGTTTTTTAAAACACTATGTCCCCTACAGACTGCCAAACTTGAAAAGGGGCATGCATACCTCTCATAAAATTTATCTAATTTTTTTTCTCTCAAAAATTAATCAAGTGATCTACACCTAAGCATAGGTCTTGCTAAGATGTTTTCCGTTGTTTTTTTTTTCAATACAAAAGTACAGATTTTTTTCTTGTATCTCTACGAAAACATGTTGTGGTACTCATTAGAAGTGCCTTGGTGAGACACTTCTAATGTGTACCCACAACATGGATTCACGGAGAAATAAGAAAAATATTTTCCTGATACCCACTCTTATCTAGACCTATGCCTCAGCCCCATTAAGCCAGTCTCCCCTTTTATCACAGCCCTCGCTCAAATATTGCTGCGGTATCCTGTACACAACATTGGGGTATCAAGATAAGAAGACGTTACACCATTTGCCTCTTTTCAATAGACAACAAAGTAGGGCTGCAATGATACACTCATCTCTCGATACGATGTGAATTGAGATACTTGCTTCGTGATACGATATGTATCATGATATGCTTTTCAGAGACAATCAGTAACTGCTTGAGGATTATATTATGGTGGTCAACTAAGGTGTTCTCCATACTTCAAAGATTGTTTGAAATGGTCCACAGTCATAGTAAGTCTTAATATCATTTTTGTAAGAGTTTGATGTGAAAAAGTTTATTCCCTTTTTTTTTCTTAGTGAAAAGAATCTAATATAAGCATCCAAGTTCAAGTACTAAAGCTTCCTAGATATACAATGTTCGAAAACGGATAAAACAGGTTCTGTCCAGAATGCTGTTCCTTTCATTCAGTGTGAAAAGGACTTACTGATTTTATAGAAAATCGCACTGCAAAACGGCATGAAAGATTGAAAATTCTATGAAAGAGTGTGACAACATTTTCGTGATTTTGAGCGATTTTGATATTCATAACAGAAAAAACAAGTTCTTGTGCCATCCAGGCGCAGAAAATTTATTACAATATTGGCTGCAAATGCGTTGTGATCGGGTGCTTTTACTTGTGGTTCACTATAAACAGGCATAGAAATCATTTCAAAATGCAAAGAAAGTTTTAAAATAATTGAGCAAATACAGTTAAACAGACAATCTGGTATTATTTTTGCCTGTAGTTTATGCATTTTTGATGTTATTTCTAGCGTTGGCGGCAGCCATTTTTCAATTCTGCCTTGACTATTGGTTCAATGCTCATGCTGTGACTATTGGTTCAATGTTCATCAGTGCCCTAGATAAGATTTAATGCAATTGGGTATTTTGGGCTATTTTTACCCATCCATTTCTCACTGAATTGGGTATCAGGATTTTTCTTTGTGTACCCTGTTATGTTAATGGGTGCAAGAATTACTGATAATTAGGTATTTACCCCATAGATTTAATTCGAATTGCTTTTTTCAGGATTTTAATTGGGTAAATACCCCAAAAAGCAGCTTATCTAAGGTACTGGTTCATTTCTAAATTAGGGGTCACCTCACTGAGGGGTAGATCGAGTGTACACTGTTAGTACATCACTATCAGAAAGTATTACTGTTGGAAGTTTTCTTTCTTTTCAATCTGATTGATTGAATGATTAGGTAAAAATATGATTGACTAATTGTCTAATGGAAAGTTATTAATTTTGGGTGAAGGTAAATCCTGTTGAAACTAGAATAGGACTGATGTTTAAGAGATCATCCAGCTCATCAATTTGAAGCAGTGTTCAAAAGAACTAATTCAAAATGATTTTCAGCTTTTACATCTATTCACAATATCTAGTTATGATTATTATTCCCTATATCTCCACAGTATTGTCAACACTTAGACAGGCAGCTCACTTATTCCCCCCACCCCTCCCCCCCCCCCCCCACACACACACACACATACACACACACACTCAGAAAAGAAAAACAAGAGGCCCACGGGCCACGATTCGCTCACCTGAGTGACATAGCCACTGCAGACATGCAGATGTTATGCAACATTTATCCAATCCTATCATCACAACTAATGAAAATATCATCATTTGAACAGTTCTTAGTTTTGAAGACGAATATATGGGCCTGACAGTCAATGGAGCATGATCATTTGAATAAACTATCAATCACATTTCAACAGAAGGATCAATGTGAAATTTGGTGGAAATTGGCTAAGTGGTTTCTGAAGAATCGTGATTTTATACATGTAAACAGCACAGTGGCAGGGAAATATTATAAATATAAACCAGATGATGGCCATCTTAGATTTCCAATCAGAACAATTTTAACTACTGTTGATCTACAAGTCACTTCGATACTTTCAACATAAATGTATATGGCCCACACAAATAGGGAAGCACATTTGACCTTGGAGGCAAAAAGGTCAAATGTCAACATAGAACCATCATTTGAGCAATTTTGGTAGATCTCCTGTCCCCCGTTGCAAAGATTAGGACCCAGGGCTTATTTGGTTATGGAGAAGAAGATTTTTAAAGATTTTTACCATATATGGGCATGGCAGCCATTTTGATCAATGGACCATACCCATTTTAGCAATCTTTCATTCTCCTGCCCGTGGAGGCTCTGCATAAAATTTGAGCAACACTGGCCCGGAGGCTTCAGAGGAAAAGCCATTTGAAATTATCAACATTTTGTCCATACAAATGTATGGGGCCCATACAAATGCAAACAGAAGCAAACTTGACCTCGCCGTAAAAAGGTTAAATGTCAATGTATGACAATTATTTTAGCAACTTTGGTAGACCGCCCGTTCCAGATGATATATGCAAAGATTCAGCCACAAGCCATCCTCGGTTTTGGAGAATGAGATTTTAAATGTTTTTCCCCATGCAAATGCATAAGGAAGCAACTTGACCTTGCCGTAAAAGGTCAAATGTCAATGTATGACCATTATTTTAGCAACTTTGGTAGACCCCCTGTCCCCGATGATTTATGCAAACATTCAGCCCCAAAGCATCCTCGGTTCTAGAGAAGAAGATTTATAAAGGTTTTTACCATATATGGGCATGGCGCCCATCTTGGTCAACGAACCGTGACCATTTTAGCAATCTTTTGTTCCCCCTACCTAAGGAGGCTCCATATGAAATTTGAGCAAAATTGGCCCAGGGGCTCCAGAAGAGAAGTTGTTTGAAATTCTGGACACTTTTTCCCATACAAATGCATAAGGAAGCAAAATTGACCTTAACGTAAAAAGGTCAAATGTCAATGTACGACCATTATTTTAGCAATTTTGGTAGCTCTCCTGTTCCCGAAGATATATGCAAAGATTCAGCCATAAGGCATGCTAGGTTTTGGAGAAGAAGATTTTTAAAGGTTTTTCCCATACAAATGCACAGGGAAGCAAACTTGACCTTGCTGTAAAAAGGTCAAATGTCAACGTACGACAATTCTTTTAGCAACGTTGTTAGACCTCCCGTCCCCGATGATTCCTGCAAAGGTTCAGCCCCAAGGCATTCTCGGTTCTGAAGGAGAAGATTTTTAAAGGTTTTTACCATATATGGGCGTGGCGGCCATCTTGGTCAACGGACCGCAACCATTTTAGCAATTTTTCGTTCCCCCACCCTAAGGAGGCTCCATATGAAATTTGAGCAAAATTGGCCCAGAGGCTCCAGAGGAGAAGTTGTTTGAAATTCTGAACATTTTTCACATACAAATGCATAAGGAAGCAAAATTGACCTTACCGTAAAAAGGTCAAATGTCAATGTACAACCATTATTTTAGCAATTTTGGTAGCTCTCCTGTTCCCAAAGATATATGCAAAAATTCAGCCATAAGGCACGCTCGGTTTTGGAGAAGAAGATTTTTGAAGGTTTTTCCCATACAAATGCATGGGGAAGCAAACTTGACCTTGCCGTAAATAGGTCAAACGTCAACGTACGACAATTCTTTTAGCAATTTTGGTAGACCTCTCGTCCCCGATGATTCCTGCAAAGGTTCAGCCCCAAGGCATTCTCGGTCTTGGAGGAGAAGATTTTTAAAGGTTTTTACCATATATGGGCGTGGCGGCCATCTTGGTCAACGAACCGCGACCATTTTAGCAATTTTTCGTTCCCCCACCCTAAGGAGGCTCCACATGAAATTTGAGCAAAATTGGCTCAGCGGTTTTAGAGGAGAAGTCGTTTGAAAATGTTAACGGACGGACGCACGGACGGACGGACGCACGGACGGACGGACGACGGACGAAAAGTGATCACAATAGCTCATCCTGAGCAGAGCTCAGGTGAGCTAACAATGGCAGACCCCTTATCACACCCCCCAGTTTGTTGATTTCTTATGTTCATCTATTGTGCCATTTCTTAATGACAACCCTGTGTTAACCTGGATTGTACATCTGATCAAAAGTTACAAGAACAGATTACATGGAGCAAAATACCCAATCAAAAGCAACAGGAACATTTTCTATAAAATTTTGATCGTTGATTATACTGTCCCCAGATTTTTTCAAATGTCCCCAACTTTTTGGAGGGTAGGGGCCCCTGGGCCCCAAAACTGAAATTCCTGGCTTGAACACTGCAGTGTTTTTTGACTAAATAATTAAACGTTTTTGTAATGTTTCAGATGTCACAAAAACTAATGATGCGTAGATTTTATGGCAATAAGTACGTTTTTGTTGGTAACAGTCATTAAAAAACTTGCCTATAGTCGTGCTGCGGTACAACTATCCTAGATTGATCTGAATGAAGCAAAAGAGTTCTTTTTTATGCAGTAATTACCGATCTAACTGGCAGCTAATTGACAACTTTTGTTTACACTTGAGTAAACTGAGCTGTAGCAAAACTCGAGAATCTTCGACCGAATTGTGACCACTGAACTGCGATGCACCATAAATTTGGTGAATCATTTCAACCCTACAACAAAGCATGACCAGGGCTTCCATTAACTTCCAGACTCAGGAAGTCCCAGACTTCCTACCCAAATTTGGAAGTCCCACAGGAAAATCTAGGAAGTCCCACTTTTTTTCCGTGCTACGGCGGTCTGCCCTTTGTTTAGTAAAACATAGTTCTTATGTCAGTGTCACACAGAATCATCATGATACACACTTCTCTTAGTTGTGTAGTTGTTTTAAAATGTCCTTATCACTTAAAAATGTCCTAATCCTTCCAGAGTTTTTTTTTTCCTTTCTTATCGCTTATTAAAATTCGCTCCCATCTTACTGGAAAGCCTGTACTTGTATGTCGGACCTTAGAGAATGTATCAACACATTAGTACTACTTCGCATTCGTTTCAAAGCCCATGAGAGAAAGACCCAAAACTTGTTTTCATAAAATTAAACTATGCTGAAATTATTTTGCAGAAATGTATATCATGAAATATTTGTTCAGACTGAAGCTGATCGACACGAGCAAATGAGTTGCTTACTTCACAAAATTGCGGGAAAACGAAGCCGACTCGTGTAACAACTAACAAATAAAAGGCAGCTCTCGATGAAATACCAACAGCAATACGTTCGTTCGCGGAGAAAAGCAACCAACGGCATCGCAAACTGCCTATATTTTGACTTACTTTGCTTCTTTTCCGCGCTGGTAAACAGCGCAACCGGAACAAGGCTACGCATTTACAAACAGGTTTTCCGAAAATTTTGACGAAAAATGTTTTCTTTTCATTTGAAAAATTGCTTTTGTTGTCAAGACAAACATAAGCTCCTAAATCCGTATAGATTTCAATTTGCGTTCTGTGCATAATTGTTATTTATTTACGTATTTATAGAATTTCACTCGGTAACTCCCGGATGTGTTGAGGTGTTTTCAGACGACACACGTTCTTAGCAAAATAATAATTTAAGATTTTAAGACGTGAATATTAAAAAATAATAATGACTTCATATAATTTCACTGAATATTTTCGGGTGTCGCAGGAGAAAGTTTAATTATACAAACATCAATTAATCAACTCAGCACGCTTGACAAATACACGCAGTGATCACACAGCCGTCAAAAGGGTGCTGAGATGCTTGACACGGCTGTCAATAAAACTCCCGCAAGCGGAAAGTGGGACATCCTTAAAGCTCAGTCAACATAGGTAGCGAATTTCCAATAAGTAGGCAGGGCAAACATCATACAACTCGTTAAAAGTGGGCGGGCTTTTTGACATTTCTGGACGTCTTGGGTATCGAATTCGGACGGACAAAAGAAATTTCTGAAGTCCGCGGTACATTTTTAAGTTCAATTTGGACGTCCGGTGGCAATCTCAGGGCGTAATATACTTCGTACGTCGGTTTAACGGAAGCCCTGCATGACAAAACAAGATACCTGCTTGATACTGTGACTTTGGCTGTGTGATGCCTGCTGCCTGCTGGTACTGCGTCTCTCCAGTTGTGTAAGAGGCTGTTGCTTGTGCAGGCTGGTAGTAGGCTTTCTGCTCATATGACACTGTTGGCTGTAGATATAAGAAAGGTTAATTATATTATAAACTCAAGTCACAACAATAGCAGAGAACATTCTGACATTTTAATGTGAACTGTCAAACAAAACCAACTAGACAAAGTGCCCAGTGGGGCACGTATACCCCCGACCAGCGCTACCGCCACTTTTTAAAGAGCACAAAGTAAGTAGCTTTAACTCTGGAGATGGCAGTTGTATGTTATATGTTATAACACTGAAAGAATTCAACCACACAAAATGTGAAGCCCTTGACCTCAAAAGTCAGGCACTGGTGCAGGGATTGAGCTAAATAAAACTTCAGCCCTATAACTATCACCATATACCAGTGAAATCAATCAGTCTTCATGATATAAGCAAAAATTATATTTGTATGAAAAGTCTGTGACATTGACTTAAAAACCATGCCCCAGCTTGGGGATGGTGCCTAGAAGAACTTTAGACCTATATATACCATCATGCTTAATATTAATGAAACCAACAAAGGGTCTTCATAATATAGCTATATAAATTTTAATGAAAATTTTAAGGTGACCTGCCTACTCAATGTCCTCTACATATCTGTAAAGTATCACAAAAATATCTTGATGAATTTTTAGAGTTATTGCCCACACAAGATTTAAATAACCAAGGGAGAAAACTGCAGAATGGAGTCAGAGTGTCATTCTTAAATGTGATATGCCTTCTCAATGTCCTCTACATACTGGAGAAGTATCATGAAAATATCTTAACGTGTTTTAAAGTTATGGTTTGCACAAAATGTTTACAATTTTTGAAGACAAGGGGAATCAATTCGTGGACCAAGTCATTCTTGTACCCAACACCCCAACCAAATGCCCTCTACAACCCGACAGTTTCCTGAAAATAGCTCAAAGGGTAGTTAGGAGTTAAGGGGTGCACAATAATGCGTTTATGGACAGACGGACGGACAGATGGATTCCATGCTGAGAGCTATAACCCCTAAACCTATTGATAGTAGGATAACGAAATTCATCAAAAGGTCTTGATATAGCTATATAAATTTAGATGCAAATATTTTACTTTTTATATAAAAATTCTAAGACTGTGACCTTGACCTCATGGTCATACCCCAGGATGGGGATCATGCTGAGAAAAACTCTAGACATATATCTACCAACATGTACAATGAAATTCCTCAAAGGGTCTTGATGGTATAGCTATACAAACTTAAACACAAAAAAAGTTTGACTTTTTATGAAAATTCTAAGTCCATGACCCCAAGGTAATCCCCCAAGGTAGGGTTGGTGCTGATAAAATTTTAGACCTTTATCTACCATCAGGCCAAATATGAATGAAATCCAAAGGGTCTTCATAACATAAGGTCTTATAAACTTTAACGTAAAAACTTTGACCCGGAGACAAAAGTAAAGTATGAAAGAATAATCTTTCTACAGACGGACAGACAGATACCTTGCATGATAAATATATCCCCTCAACCTTTCAATTAGGGGATAATGAAATTCAACAAAAGGTCTTGATGATATGGCTATATAAACTTAAACACAAAAAATTTTACTTTTAGATGAACTAAGTCTGTGACCTTGACCTTGGCCACACCCGAGGATCTGGGTCAACACTGTTTGCCTGTATGCAAAAATAGGTTTGAAAAGTTTGCAAGAATTTTCAGCAGATGGACATTTTCAGATGCAGGTTTTCTTGGCACTTTAAGGGTTAAATACCTAAATCAGGCTTTTTTGTGCACTTCTTAATGTTTGGTAAGTTTTTTTGTGCTCTTTATGTTTGATAAGTTTTACCCAATTAATTTTCATTTTGGGGGGTATCTTTACACAAACCAAAAAATGAAAGTATGATTTTACCCAATTGGTTAAATTTTGATGGGGTTAAATACCCAAATGCCCCCAAAATTATCCGTTGCTCTGGGCCCCTTTTCAGAAGGACCTGATGTGCAGGAAACCAAGCAGGAGTCAAGTCTTCTTGAAATGGCAGAAAATCTACCAAGTGTATCCTGCTGATAGTTTAGTTATTCACACATGAATTAAGCGTCTGTTAAATGCATTTTGTTTGTTATAGTGATAACTGGGTTTGTAATTTTGAATATTTTTGCACCCCTAGCAAACAAAATAGGTTATTGTTAACCATTTAAAAACTGTCACATATATTTGGGTTGATTATCAGTAAAGCTGTTTTTTGTCCATTTTTCCAGTTTTGTAAAGAGCTGAATATTTACATGCCAGAAGAAACACACATGGACAATTTTTATTGCATCTAAGTTTACAGAGCCAGTGATAAAGGCCACTAGGACAGGCCCACAAGACTAGGGTAACCTTTTAAAACCTGTAATTTGCTTCAAATCCTTTTTAATTTTGTTCAAGAACTATAAAGACCTGTATTTTAATTAGAAAGAAAGCCGCTTTCTGTCTTCGCAAAATCTTTTCTACTGATGCAGGACAGCTGTCAGACAGATTGTAATTTTTTGCAGGACAGATAAGTTTGTTTGTTTGTGTTGAGGTTTTACAGCCCAGTCAACCAAATGGGGTCATGTCGAGCGCGGTCAGTTTACCTAATCACACGTTTACTGGGCAGGCTTAGTCCTCTAAGCAGTTAACCAGTATTGTGCACATTCTTTCACCAGAAACTGACAAATGCCCTTCTTGAATCAGCGGAAGGGAGAGAATGACCGTAGAAAATATTTCATGATCAATCTCCACGAAAGAATGTTGCCGACCTCGGCGGGGGTTGAACCTGCAACCTCCTGGTCTCCAGTCGGACAGCGCATCCAACTGAGCCACCGAGGCCGAGGACAGATAAGTATCTGCAGGACTGAAGGCATATTTGTCAGAATATTATATTCTTTGCTAAGATTCACAGGACATTTGTTAGACAGACTAAAAGTTTTGCAGGACAAAATGAAAAAAATGCCAGTTTTGTCAGGCAGTCCTGCACTTTTCACGAAGACAGAGCTTTATTTTTGTAAAATTATCATAAGGATGGAAGGACTGACATATGGACAAATGGATGGACAGAATGACAAATATTATATACCCGGACTTTGTTGTTTCTATGACAAGGGAGGCAAAGCCTTGGGTCAATTGCAATATGGAGACAAGTACGTGACAGACCCAGACTTGTGAATTCATATGAAATTTGACCATCCTAGGGTACAGAAACTGGAGACATTTTTACAAGGTGAAATTAATCTTTATTGGACTCTCCTCATAGCTCCAGAAACACTTCTTACATCAGAAAATTATCAATGTTGTTCTTGTTTTTCTGTGAAATTTAATTTTTAAATTAAAATTCGTTTCAATAGAAATCTTACCAGTACATTCAATGATAGCATATTACCGTACTACCCGCAAGATTTTTGGGGCGAAACGTCCGGGTACCGGGAAATACCTCCGGAGAAACCCGAGCATATAGGTCACACCTTGTGACGTCATCCTCAGAATTTTTCTAGAAATAGACTAGAATACTAAAAGAATTAGAGGGGCTCAGGGAGGTGGGAATTCTGATTGAATGTACTGGTAAGTATTCTATTGAAACGAATTTTAATTTAAAAATTTAATTTCAATACGAATACTGTAACCAGTACATTCAATGATAGCAGAATAAAGGTTGGTGGAATGGAAATTCTCCCACATAACCCCGGACCAGATCGTTTGGCCCATATCAGGGACTGAAGAAACTTAGGCCATATAATGGTCTAAAGTAAATTTGAAAGATAAATTCCCCAAATTTCCACCGTTTCAATCCCTGAATATATATGACATCTGTAATTATCCAATTACCTATATACAGTAAGGTCCAGGCATCAGATAAGTACTTCTGATTAGCAACTGTGGCTGGAAGAACTGACGGCTCCCCCACCCCACAACTTTTTGGGCTGTGACCAAAGGACCCAAAAGCTGAAGATTCTGCGACTGCTTCTGAAGATCTCTCAGATAGAAGTTGGCAAATACCGAGTGACTCGACCAATGTGCAGCCCTAATCACCTCTTCTAGAGGAGTCTTACTGAATGAAGTATGACCATGAAGTGGCTAAAGCCCTAACTTCATGTGCTCTAATGTTAAGCAAAGCTAACTTTTTCTTAGACAACACAGAATAGATTCATCCTGAGACAGAACCCTTGTTAATGTCATGATTTCCTTGGACAGGAAGAAAAAGTCTATTCCTGCCCTTTCTAATAGTTTTGGTTTGTTTAACATAACATTTAAGAGCTCTAACAGGGCAAAGGAGTCTGTTAAAGTCTTTTCTTTTGAGACTTTTAGCTAAATTTGGGATCAAAATATCATCTGGACATCTGGATGGCAATTGATTTTTAGCTAGAAAGCCTGTTTGCATCCGGAGAGAAACGGAACCGTCTGGCTTGTTGAATCTGAGGTGTTCAGAATCTACAGAGAAAGCATGGATCTCACTAACTCTGCTCACCGTAGCCAGAGCTAGTAAGAACACAGTTTTCCGAGTGAGATTTAGTAATGAAGTTTTGTGTAAAGGTTCATATGGTTCTTTACATAAGAGAAACCAGAACACAGCCAAGATCCCATTTAGGTAGCAAAGACCTTTGAACAGGTCTCTGTAATTCAAAAGCTTTCATAAGTTCAGAAATTATTGGATCAGATCCAACATTAATGCCAGACCGGAACTTCAAGGTGTTAGAAATCATAGATCTGTAGCATTTGATAGTACTAGCTTGGCATTTTTTAACTTCAAAAAGATAGAGCAAAAAGTCTGCTACATTTGAAACAGATGCCTTGCTAGGAGTAATTTTTCTTGTACGACACCAACTGGAAAAAACGCCCCATTTTGCCTCGTAAACCTTTCTAGTGGAAGGTCTTCTTGCTTTAGAAACGTGCTCTGCAATGTTTCGCGAAAAGTTTTTATTTGTGACTGATCGTTTGACAATATCCATGCGAGAGGAGAAAGAGACTGGGGATTTTGATGAACTAGCACAGAGTTTCCTGTTCCGGTTTTTTGAGTTAAAAAACCTTGAATTACCGGAAGAAATATTGGAGCAGCTATCGATAGATGAAGCAACTCTGGAAACCAAGTTCTCTGAGGCCAGAGAGGAGCGATCAACACTATTTTGCATCGGTGCATGCGAATCTTGGTGAGGATTGCTGGAATGATGTGAAATGGGGGAAACGCTTATGCGTGAATCCCGTCCCAATTCATGGACATAGCATCTATTGCTAGAGCCTTGCTGTCCGGAACTGGGGAGACAAATAGTGGAAGCCTGTTGTTCAGCCGTGTCGCAAAAAGATCTATGTTGGGATGTCCCGACATCAGAAAAAATCTAATTGCAAATTGACTGATTCAGGGACCATTCTGTTGATATTGGCTTGCCGGACCGAGACAGGCGGACTGCCAAAATATTGGTTTTGTCAGGAATGTGTCTGACCCTGAGAGATATTCCATTCTCTTGAAACCAAAGGAGAGTTTCCCAAACCTCTACGCATAAAGTTGGTGAATGGGTGCCGCCCTCCTTTTGGAGATAAGCCACGACAGAAGCATTGTCTGTCGCTATCATTACTGAGGAATTGGACAGAATGAGTTGGAACTCTTTGAGAGCTAGAAGAATAGCCTTCATTTCTAGGATGTTGATGTGTAGATGAGATTGGTTCTGATGCCAAACTCCATGACACACGAGTCCCTCCCGTTCCAGATGAGCACCCCAGCCCGAACAACTCGCATCTGTAAAGACTGTGTGCACTGGAGGAGGTTGTTTGAGAACAACTCCTCGTAAAAATCTGTCCCTGTCCAACCACCATCCCAGATGATGTTTTATCTGTTTTGTGACAAATATTTTGTTCTAGTGGAAAAACATGCGGTTTCCACTGAGCGAAAAGAGCCATCTGAAGAAGGCGAAGGTGCAGTCTGCCTAAAACGACAAATTGAGCAGAAGCACTCAGTTTCCCCAGTAAAGAGAGAAACATTCTTGCTGTGACAGCAACTTGTTTCCGAAACCAACCTATTAGGTCTAGAATACATAGTACTCTGTCCCAAGGAACTCGGACAATATTGCCTTGAGTTATAAATTCCATCCCTATGAATGTGAAATTCTGGGATGGAATTAGTTCCGATTTTCTCTCGATTGATTATTAGACCTAGTGAAGAAATCAATCTGAGAGTGAACTCTCTGTCCTTGATTAACTGGAGGCGACGCTGGTTTCTGACCAGCCAATCGTCCAGGTATGGAAACAGAATAATTGCTCGAACTCTGAGATGAGTTGCAATGACTACCATCAGCCGAGTAAAAACGAACGGACTTGTAGCCAGGCCAAATGGAAGAGCCCTGAACTGAAATACTTGACCCTTCAGACAGAATCGAAGATATTTCCGTGACGTCACATGAATTGGAACATGAAGATAGGCGTCTGTTAGATCTAGCGAAATCGCCCAATCTTTGGGGTAAATGGCATTCCTGACCTTGTTCACCGTTTCTATACTGAATGACTGAATATTCAGAAACTTGTTCAGTCTGGACAGATCGATTATAAGTCGCAACTTTCCGTTTCTTTTCGGGACAAGGAAAATCCGTGAGTAAAAACCGGGATCTTCCGGGTTGATACTCTCCACTGCCCTCTTTTGGAGGAGCTTTTGGACCTCTTCTTCTAAAACAGGACTTGCGTACTGTTTGAAGAAGTGTGGAGATGAGGAAAGGATCGGTTTCTTGACTAATCAGACGAAAGGAATCTTGTAGCCTCGCTTTACGACAGAAAGGACCCAACTGTCTTGAGTTATTTTTCCCCACTCTTTTGCAAAATGGCCCAGGCGTCCTCCTACAGGAAGATCCCTTCAAGGATAGGGCAGTGGAGGATATACATCAATGTCGTCTATCGGAAGAGGCTCCTCCACGAGAGGGGACATTCCTGTCCCTTCTCATAGAGCCTCGACCTTGGAAGGTCCTAGAACCACCTCTACTGGCCTGAGGTTGCCTAGTGGGTCTAGGAAGATTCGTTTTGGAATCCTGTTTCTTTCTAGGAACTCGTGGAGTCCTAAACTGAGAAGACTGAGACTGAGAAGAGCCAGGTTTCTGGGAAACAGAATCAGCAATAAGTTTTTGTTGATGAGTCTCTGAGTTAGCCTTTTGAATCTCTGAGATTTTACCTCCAAAAAGTGAATTCACAGAGAAAGGAATAGATCTTAGACTGTCTTTGGAAGATTCTGTAAGAATTTTAGATCCAGATATAGCTAATTCCCTCCTAGCTAGCATAAGTTCCACTGCCATAAGAAATGATAAATTAGTAGAGTGTTTGAGACAATTGACCAATGCCTGTACCAATCTACGGAGCATATTAGTGTCCATGTCATCAGATTGCATTGTACTAAAAGCGGAAGTACATGTAGCAAACAGATCTGCATATGAATTGATGGAAATGACATTCCTTGCCTGACGTTCCATCGATTCAAGGAATTTAGATGAAACATTGATAGACCCCGTAGTAGACAAATCCAGTTTTGATGCATCTTTGTCCACTTTAGGGATTCTAGATGGGAATTGTTCTTTATGAAGTTTATTAAACTTCATATGAGTTCCTAACTCCCCTTTCAGGTTAACCGGTGCAGTCCAGTCTGGTTCTAATTTAACCTTGTCAGAAACATAAGTTTGGACAAGATTAAGAATATCTTTAATCAGTTGGGACTGGGGTAAAGATGATGATTCTTTATCCTCTGTAGGATTAAGAAGATCAATGCCTGACCTAGGTTTAGAAGGAATTGATGGATCATTTTTCCGAGGACAAATAGACGTGGGAAGAAGATTAAAAACTTCTTCAATGGTCTCAGCGTAAGAGATTTTTCCGTCATCTTCTTCCTCAGAATAGACAGAACAACTCTCAGAAAGCCTATGAGTAGAAGATTTTTCCTTAACCCTATATGAAGAGGTTGTGACAGACTTCTGAATAGGAGAAGCAACGCTTTCTCCTTCAAACTCATTATCTGTAATAGACCCTGATACGACGTCTGGAACAACATTCTTATCAGAAGAAGGAGAGCGAGAAATCCGTCTCCTCTTTTCTTGAAGATAGGGAGACCTACTAGAATGGTGACGCTTATCACGCGAGTGTGATAGCTTCCTGTCGCTAGCCTGACGATGTCTAGATCTCCTGTCATTATGTGAACGAGACCTAGAACGTCTTTTGTGTTTCCGTCTATTGGAATCTCTAGAACGAGACCTATGGCGATGAGATTTCTTTTTCCTAGAATACCTTCTAGACCTATCCCGGGACCGGGACCTAGAAGAGCTTGATACAGAATGATACCTAGCTGAACTAGACTCATCTGAACCAAAGAAAGAAGAAGATTTGGATCTACTTCTTTTATCACGCTGGTTGTTCCTACCACGCCCGGAACGAGAAAAAGATACACCGCCCGGTGAATGACCTAAACCGGAAATTTGAACCTGACCAGACCGGGTACTCGGTATGCCAGACTCGTGGGAAAAAGACTGGACCGGAGATGACCGGTAATCGATTCTTTGAGAAGAGTAATTCCCGGACCGGGTATTCTCCTCAGAACTAGGATGTCTTGCCCGGTCATCTCGTGATGAAACACCCGGTAATTCTATAAGCCCGGTAGAAGAATCGTCCGGAGGATGGCTGCCTGGCGAAGGAACATTCTCTAGGCCTGTGTCCAATGGAATGACCCCCTTTTGGCGATTATCAGACAGGGCGTTTGACACAACGTCGTCAACCCGGTCTGAATGGCGTTTATCAGAACAAGCGTTTGACACAACGTCGTCGGCTCGAACTGAAAGGGCTTCCTCAGCCCCAGAGTCATGATGACTGGAAGCATCATCAATGGCATTCTTCTTAGAAGCCTTGGAAGCTTGTCGTTGAGACTCATCTTGTTTTCTCGGCATTCTGGAAGACCTGGAAGAATAAGCCCTTCTACGAATGGCCGAATACCAAGTGTCTTCGGACCAAGAAATACAAATATCACACTTGTTATCAACAGAACAATTAGAACAAGAGAGACAAGATGGGTGGTTATCCCATTTAGCTTTTTTATGACCACAATTACCGTGAAGCTGTGGCATAACAAAGAAAACAAACAAGTAAAAATTGGAAAGGACTCACTTTGAATAGACAGTCTGAATATCCAAAAAATCCAGAAAAAGGAATTAAATCCAAAAACTGAATGCGAATATACAACAAATAATCACTGCGGGAGCACTACTTGGCAACCAATGGAAGAAAAAGGCGAAGATAACGCCGATGGAAACAGATTTTATCGAGAGCAAAAGTGAAACTAATCCGCCATTGGAAGCGCAAGAACAATTCTGAGGATGACGTCACAAGGTGTGACGTATATGCTCGGGTTTCTCCGGAGGTATTTCCCGGTACCGGGACGTTTCGCCCCAAAAATCTTGCAGGTAGTACGGTAATATGCTATCATTGAATGTACTGGTTACAGTATTCGTATTGAAAAGATATGTTGTGGGTACTTATTAGAAGTGCTTCTGCAGGAAGAAAAGATGTGACAGTTGTCTCACCGAAGTGTACTCAGTCCCCTTAAATGAGGGTCGTAAGAATCTGCTATGAAAGATTGACTTTTTTTTCCCTTTTTTTTTTTTTTTTTTTTTCTTTTTTTTTTTTGTAAACAAAGTTGGCCTACTTACTGTAACAGCAACCTGTGTCCTGGCATAAGCATACTGTGGTGTGGTGTGCTGGGTCTGGTATGCATCATATGCCTGTCCTGCCCTTGGAGCTGTAGCATAAGCAGCGGCTTGAGGGGTAGCTGCTACAAAAGCCGTCTGTACAGCCGGGTATGCCTGAGCTGGCTGAGCTGTGTTTGCAGCCGCTGGGTACACGTAATGTGCCATCTCAGTGGGCTACTGTAAATGCAAATGAACATGAATAACAATTTTGGAATGGTACGGTAAATGTCCTAAAATTTCGAACACTCTAAAATTTCGAACACCTAATATTTTTGCCCAAAATAATTTCTGGAAATGTCCTAAAATCTCGAACAGTAGCAGATTTGCAAAAAGGGGATTTCTAAAATTTCGAACACAGCTTTCTTCAAGTAATTTTTTATCGGCACATCCTAATTTCGGTAACGTTTTTTTTTTTTTTTCGTTATGGAACCGGAAACTAAAGTAGTAGTGTTGAAAGCCACCGCAAAACACAAAAGCACACAGCAGTGTCATAACGAATTTTATGTACATAAATGGCATGGGAACTGTATTTTAATTTTATACAAACCCAGGAGATACTGACTGAAAATTCACAAGAAAAAAAAACTAGACAAAGTGCCCAGTGGGGCACGTATACCCCCGACCAGCGCTACCGCCAGTTTTTAAAGAGCACAAAGTATGTAGCTTTGACTCTGGAGATGGCAGTTATATGCTTTATGTGATAACATTGAAAAACTTCAATCACACATAATATGAAGCCCTTGACCTCAAAGATCAGGCACAGGTGCAGGGATTGAGCTTAATAAAACTTAAGCCCTATAACTATCACCATATACTAAATTTCTAAGTCTGAGACCTTGACCTCAAGGTCATACCCCGGGATGGGGATGATGCTGAGTAAAACTGTAGACCTATATCTACCAACATGTCAAATATAGATGAAATTCCTCAAAGGGTCTTGATGGTATAGCTATATAAACTTAAACACAAAAAACCTTAAAACTTTTTTATAAAAATTCTAAGTCTGTGACCTTGACCCCAAACTCACCCCCCGGGATGGGGATGGTGCTGATAAAAACTTTAGACCTATATCTACCATCATGCAAAATATGAATGAAATCCGTCAAAGGGTCTTCAAAATATGAGGTCTTATAAACTTTAATGCAAAAACTTTGATGATATGACTATCTAAACTTAAACGCAAGAATTTTTACTTTTATATGAAAATTCTAAGTTCGTGACCTTGACATCGGTCACATCTGTGTGGGGATCATGCGGAGAAAGACGCTATGCCAATATCTACCAACATGTCAAATATAAATAAAATTCCTCAAGGGTCTTGATGATATGGCTATATAAACTTAAACACAAAAAACTTTGACTTTTTTATGAAAATTCTGTGACCTTGACCCCTAGGCCACCCCTGTGGTGGGGATGGTGCTGATAAAAACTTAAGACCTATATCTACCATCATGCCAAATATGAATGAAATCCATCAAAGGGTCTTCAAAATATGAGGTCTTATAAACTTTAACGCAAAAACTTTGACCCTAAGACAAAAATAAAGTATAAACGAATAATACTTCAACGGACTGACAGACAGACAAACAGATTCCTTGCTGATAGCTATATCAGCTCAACCTTTCAGTTAGGGGATAATGAAATTTAATAAAAGGTCTTGATGATTTGGCTATACAAATTTAAACGCAAAATTTTTTACTTTTATGTGAAAAGTTCGTGACCTTGACCTCGGTCACATCCTGGGTGGGGATCATGCCGAGTAAGAAGCTAGGCCGATATCTACCAACATGTCAAATATAAATGAAATTCCTCAAGGGTCTTGATGATATAGCTATATAAACTTAAACACAAAAAACTTTGACTTTTTTCACAAAAATTCTAAGTCCGTGACCTTGACCCCAAGGTCACCCCCGGGGTCGGGATGGTGCCGATAAAAACTTTAGACCTATATCTACCATCACGCCATATATGAACGAAATCCAACAAAGGGTCTTCAAAATATGAGGTCTTATAAACTTTAACACAAAAACTTTGACACTGTGACTTTTTTATGAAAAGTCTAAGTCCGTGACCTTGACCCCAATGTCACCCCCGGGGTGGGGATGGTGCTGATAAAAACTTTAGACCTATATCTACCATCATGCCAAATATGAACGAAATCCATCAAAGGATCTTCAAAATATGAGGTCTTATAAACTTTAACACAAAAACGCAAAAACTTTGACCCTGTGATGGAAAGACGAACGAACGAACGTACGAACCAACGTACGTATGAACGAACGGACGGAAAAGCGAAAACTATATACCCCCACATACTTCGTATGTCGGGGGTATAAAAAGACTTCCATCAAAATGCTAGCCATTTCCACACGACAGTTACGTGGATGTCCGCGAGATAAGGGTAAGATTATGCGCAGGCGATCTAGAACTGTTACCTTGTGCCAGATATGATAAATATACCGGTTAAAAAATGAAGGCCAGGATAAATCTATGGATTCGCGCTGTACGATCTGACTATTTGCTGTTTGTTCGTGTATATCACCACTTCGTATGTATTATTGCTATCAGGGTTCGAAATTAACAGTAGCAAGTAGCAAATTTGCTACCTGAAAATTCAGTTTGCTACCTGGTAAAACTGTTGGTAGCAAAAAGTTGCTACCTGGTATAGTGCCCTGAACACTATCAACTTTTGTGTTGTGAATGTCCTCAGTGCAAATTAGGCTTGTTGTTTCATGTGAATTGTCTGCTAAGCAGACAGTTCACATGTATGTCAATCCTGATTTTTGCTGAAGTAGAAAAATACTTTGAAAATGCTGTCTGCTAAATATGCTTAGCTTGTGAAGGTTTAACCCATGACACGGGGGCAACATCTTTTGCTGCCATGAAGATGCATTTTGCTACCTACTTTCAGACCAGGTAGCAACTACTTGCTACTTATAAAAGAAGTAAATTTCTAACACTGGCTATACCTACGTAGATTTTCGTAGGTCTTCTCAGATACGCCACTGGGCGAAGACGCGCAATTCAAGGATAGTCTCATTTCCAGTTTAGATTACAAAAATATATGTGAAAATACAGAAAATGCAACAGTCACATTCACCTGCCTCGCATAAAGAAACCGCATGCGTAACGGTAACGTCACGAGAAATCGTGGCGGAAACTCCTTAGAGGGAAAACACACGCTTATGTTCGTTAAATTATACAGCATTTTTTTCGTCAGAATTGCATATGAAACTGGTATTAAAAATAAGTATTGGGACAGACAGGCATATGCAAACTGTAGACTCAGATCAGACGCCACAGAGAAAGGAATGAAACTAGTTATGGGAAACAGGGAACAAGGAAATTTGGAAAACACTTTTTAGGACAATAAGACGTGCGACGAGTGAAGACTCAGATCATCTTCCGATGCAAGGGCAGTCAGATTTTGCCGTTTGTGGTAACAAACAGGCATGTAAACTCGAGTTCTTGGAGAGACTACAAATCTTTGGTTAAATACATCACCGTTTCAGTGAAGGTTTTACATGCGTTCAGTGGCGTCTGATCTGGGTCTACACTGTTTGCTCAGGCCAGTCTGTCCGAATAAGTAGAGTAAGTACGGAAATTCGATCAAATGGAATCCCTTCAGAAATCATCCTGGATCCGCCCCCCGATTCATAAAAAAAATGCTGGGTCCGACTATTAAAATTCATCAAGGCATATGCAATTAGCTCCCTTAGAGTGAGGACCTTACTCAGCATTTACCAGGGTATAAATAAATATTAGTTTGTTTGTGTTGAGGTTTTACGACCCAGTCAACCCAATGGGGTCATGTCGAGCGCGGTAAGTTTACCTAACCACACGTTTACTGGGCAGGCTTAGTCCTCTAAGCGGTTAACCAGTATTGTGCACATTCTTTCGCCAGAAAAAATAATTATTAGTACTGTTATTCTTTTACATTATGTATATGTTGAGAACATTATAATTAATATAATACCCAGAAAATGAACAGTCACAAAGCAACATTTCCCTTGCCCCGCATTAAGAAACCACGTGCTCGTAGCGGTACGTCACGTGAAATTGTGGCGGGGAATCGCTTCGGGAGAAAAACAAACTTATTTTATAGAGCCTTTCCTCGTCAGAAATGCATACAAAACTGGCACGTATTAAAAATTTAAAGAACCTAAATATTGGAACAGATAGGCCTATGCAAACAGCGTAGACCCAGATCAGATGCCAAAGAGAACAAGGGAATGAAACTAATTTGGGGGAATAGGGGGAACTGGCCTCTGGGCTTTTCAATATCTTCCTCCGAGTATATTCGATTCTTAATTAAAGTCGGTGTCTTCACAGGTATTCCTGTATTTTTCACGGGTATTCCGGTATTTCAGTAGTAGTCCGGTATTTCGGTAGGTCGTGTGACCGCTATACCAGAATTCCAAAGTTGATCTGATCATTTCTGCAAAGCGTAGCGCACATGCGATAGTAAGAAAGCGCGAAATTGTAACTTAGCATGTGCATCCGCGCACTCAGATCTGGGTCGTTCCTGCTCGTCCGTACACTCTGTCCTTCGACAATATCTACCGCTAATATTTAAGTTTAGCATGCCAAAGGTTTCAATAAGCACGCCAAAAACGTTTTCGTCGTGGGGATTAACACCTCCAGCAAAATATTTCCGGTCTGACCGCGTGATTGTTGAACAGGTAATGGTCTCAACAGAGATGATAGGTCCCAACAAGCCAAAATGAACCTAATCATTTGTTACAACTGTGATCAGTCTGTACACTTGCTGACTGCGATTCATGTATTACAGTGTTTTATACCAATGACCTAATCAGAGAATTGAGTGGACACCATCCAGCACTAGACTGCGTCTCGCATTCTGATGCGACTTGAACATATATACAAAGGGACATTTTCGCCTGAACAGGGATCTGAAAGGATTACTATTAATGACAGATAATTCTTGCAATAAGTTTCGTTACCGAATTCTAAACGACAATACCTTTTTTTTTTTTTAGAAAGAAATATTGCTAAAAACGATAATGGCAGTCCACTGGTTTGGCATTCGTAAAATCTTTTAATTTTGATCAGGCTGCATTCAGATCTGGTTGTCCGCACTGTTCGTTTATGTATGGGTCTTTTCCAACAGAAATGACCTTATGACATTTGAGACCAGCATAGACAAGATCAACATGCGCATCAGCGCAGTCTATCAGGGTTCGCGTTACCGATCGCCATTGTCGCCATTTGCGCAGAAAAATAAAATTTGGCACAAAAAATCATAAATTGGAAAAAACAAGTGGCGAAAAAAATATCACCTGAATTACCCGCCACTGAGTCATATAATTGTCGCGTGTGTCTATCGCACCTTCCTTGATTGTATAATTCGCCAATTAGCAACTCAATTATCGATCAGAAAACGGTAGATGATCAAATTAACCTGAATTTGGTGAAAGCGATATAAGGTCACGTGTCGTGATGCGCAGTTTGACAGCAGCACCACCCACGTTCCACGCCTTTCGTCCTAAATATTCATGCCGAAATTACCAATCAGGAATTAATGTCAGAGTCCCATCGCATACGTCACGGAAATTTACCCAGAATGTAATCATGTGGAACCCTATGTCAAACACAAAGATGGAAAACAAATTGATTACACGAAAAATAAATATTGTCATTAATCGGTTCGGCTTATTAAAGTGGTAAGTACACTTTGACAGTGCCGACTTTAATTAAGCACGTTTCGGTACCTTCTTATGAGTCTTAATTTTATTTGGCGATCAACGAACGTCGTCCCGAAAAAAAAACACACACACAAAAAAAAAAAACATGAATAATGCCTCGGAGACAGACACATAAGTCTCCGATGGTCCGGATCGCGCATTCCATCACCACAGATTGTAGCGAATTATTATGAAACACATAAATTTGCTACGGTCATTCGCTCCTTCCACTGCTTTAATACTGGCAGTTACAAGTTTCTTGTGGAAGGGTGTTCAATGTACTGGTTATTGTATAAGCATGCCCCCTCTTTTTTATTGGCGCGATTCATAAAAAAATGCTGTTCCCCATTCCATTTCGCATAGACCAGACTCGTAAAGCAATTGCAGTAAACTCCCTTTTAAGTCAGTTGCAGTTAGCTCCTTTAAAACTGCTGTGTTAGAAACTTACCCCGCATTTATCAGGGTACAAATGAATATTGTTACATTATTCTCTTACAGTATAATACATTAATAACATTATATTTATTGGCTTATACACACTTTTCAGAACTTTCGTTTCCATGTAAAGTGATCCATTTTTGTGTCCAACATTCGATATGCAAAACAAAGACAACTTATTAACTCATGACATTGTAATTAATTAATTACAGCAAAAGTTTTAAAAATCAGTGCAAGAATTAATTTCAAGTCCCCCACACAGTTCACATTATACTGACTTTTGAATCTATAGCTGCAATTAAAGGAATCAGTAAATGAACACCTTTTTTCTGACAAGACAATTCTTTGGCGAAGAATAGCCAAAATTTGGCTCAAAATCTGGCTCAAAGTTAAAGAGAATGGCACAAAAAAAATCAAGCTGGCGAAAATGGTGGCGAAAGAAAAAAAAATCCTAGTGCGAACCCTGTCTATGTATCGGGGCGGTCTGATCTGGGTCTACGCATATCGCCAACAGAATGCATTGTCAGCAAGCAGTGTGAATACTGCGCTTCAAAACGGTGGAAATTCTAATCAGTCTGCGCTTTTCACATTTAAACTCTGTACACTTCACCTTTGAGGAAAGGAACTTGTGTTTCTGTCGTGGCACAAACAAAAACAAACGTGCGGTAACCTTTTGAAGTATTTTTGGTCAGCTTGTGTATCTCAGTGCGGTAAAGTGAAGAGGGTTGTTATGTAAGAGACAGTGGACTAGGCCAGCCTATTTTAAGAAAGTGGCACATTCCCGTAGTGCCAAACAAACGTATTTGGCGATGGATTAGTGTACCGGATAATTAATTGTTTTGTTATGAGAAACATTATTCGACATAGAATTAATCGGATGGAACTGAAAACAAACATCAGTGTGGTAATTATTTATTAGTTCATACAATTTCATATTCAGTTTATCAAGCATACATAGCAAATAAGAAAACCCTTTCGCTGTGTAGGTCCTTTTTGTCGTTTCGGGTGTCCGAAAGCATCCGATAGCCAGGTCAATTTTGGCTGTAAATGAATCTGTCATAAAATTTCGAACAGTAAATTTTTTAGCAAATAATAATTTCTAAAATTTCGAACAGCAAGAACTGAAATTATTTAATACTGTTCGATATTTTAGGACATTTACTGTAAATTTTTTTTGCAAACTTCCATCTCTTGTTAATGGTAGTGTAACATTTCTTAAAACATTTTGATTGAAGGTTTTGTGTTGATGATGGGTTATTGTTCTAAGTCTCTTTCAACATTATTTAAGTCATATCAAGACGATGGAAGAACAATAATGAAAGGCTCTGTGCAATGAAGCACAGTAGTCATGAGCTAAATTCTGCCTACAGTGGGATTTGAACTTGGCGACTCTGTGCAGGGTTCGCACTAGGATTTTTTTCTTCTTTTGCCACCATTTTCGCCAATTTGATTTTTTTTTGTGTGCCATTTTCTTTAACTTTGAGCCAGATTTTGGCCATTTTTCGCCAAAGAATTATCTTGTCAAAAAAAGGTGTTCATTTACTGATTCCTTTAATTGCAGCAGTAGATTCAAGAATCAGTTTAGTGTGAAACATGTGGGGGGCTCATGGGTTTGGGGGGGGGAGGGGTAACTTCCTATATATGGCATAGTACGGATGTGCATGCCGAATAGCCCCCTTTTTCAGCACTGCCAGGTATATGATTGGCCCCCTTTTTTCAACAAGAAGTATATGAATGGCCCGATTTTTCTGGATTCCTGTATGAAGACCCATTTTTCTGACACCCTGGTATATGCACATATTTTTCGCTCAGAGATTTTTTGAGGCTGCTTATCCTCTTGGTATTACATGAACTGACTGTGATATTTGTGTAATAACCAGCAAAAAATGGGTACAAAAAAGTCAAAGGGCAGTATATGAATAGGTCAACATTTTGGATGATCAAGTATATGAATGGGTCCATTTTTTCGAGGCGAGGTATATGAATGGGGTAGGCTTTGAAATACTGCACCAAAATTTCCTTTAAGTTACCCCCCCCCCCCACCCCCGGACAGGGGGGGGGCTTGAAATTAATTCTCGCACTGATTTTCAAAACTTCTGCTGTAATTAATTAATTACAATGTCATGAATTAATAATAAGTCTTTGTTTTGTATAATGAATGTTGAAGACACAAAAATAGAACACTTTACATGGAAACTAAAGTTCTGAAAAGTGCTGTATAAGCCAATAAATATAATGTTATTAATGTATTCTACTGTAAGAGAATAATGTAACAATATTCATTTGTACCCTGATAAATGCAGGGTAAGTTTCTTACACAGCAGGTTTTACTGTTTTAAGGGAGCTAACTGCAAATGATTTAAAAGGGAGTTTACTGCAGCTGCTTTACGAGTCGGGTCTATGCAAAATGGGATGGGGAACAGCATTTTTTTATGAATCGTGCCAATAAAAAAGAGGGGGCATACTTATACAATAAGCGGTTAACCTGTACACTGAACACCTATGCGCAAGAAACTTCTTACTGCCAATCTTGAAGCAGTGGAAGGAGCGAATGACCGTAGCAAATACATGCGTTTCATGTTAAATCGCTAAAATCTTTGCAGATCCAATGCAAGAGCTGGACCATCGGAGACTAATGTGTCCGTCTCCGAGGCAATATTCTTGTTGTTTTTTTTTTCTTTTTTTCGGGACGATGTTCGTTGATCACCATATAAAATTAAGGCCCATAAGAACATCTACATAAGAAGGTACCAAAGCATGCTTAATTAAAGTCGGCACTGTCAAAGTGTACTTACCACTTTAATAAGCCGAACCGATTAATGACAATAATTATTTCTCGTGTAATCAATTTGTTTTCCATCTTTGTGTTTGATATAGGGTTCCATGTGATTACATTCTGGGTAAATTTCTGTGACACAGACGATGCGACTGACATTAATTCCTGATTGGTGGTTTCGGCAGAGCGTCATGAATACTGAAGACGAAAGGCGTGGAAAGTGGGCGGTGCTACTGTCAAACTGTGCATCACGGCAAGTGACCATATATCCCTTTCATCAAATTCAGGTTAATTTGATCATCTACCGTTTTCTGATCGATAATTGAGTTGTTAATTGGCGAATTATACAATCAAGGAAGGTGCGATAGACATGCGCGACAATTATATGGCTCAGTGGCGGGTAATTCAGGTGATATTTTTTTCGCCACTTGTTTTCACCAATTTATGATTTTTAGTGCCAAATTTTATTTTTTCTGCGCAAATGGCGACAATGGCGATCCGTAACACGAACCCTGCCATGATAGAAGTCGGGAGCGCTAACCAGATCTAGGCTGAATTCCACCCATGGCTTTTTCTGCCCTTCCTTCAGTCCGAAATTCGGACATATTCCCAATCCAAAATAGCCTATTTTCTTCCCAATGTCATTGTTCTTTTTTTCCCATCAAAAGCTAAATTTTCTTCTGTTGAAAAACATACTAAGGCTTTGATGTATTGGAGCCGAGCTGATGTGACTGTTAAAACTGATATACTGGTTCCAGAATCTTCACTATTTCAGTCTATGATAGGAGGGTATCGGCAGCAAAACAGTTGTGTGCACATTCTGAAAATACGAATACTTGATTCAGCACAGCTTTACTTGTATCCGACAAATCAAATTACAGTATTGGTCCTATGAGGTCATGTTTCCGCAAGGAATACCAAATACTGTATGTTGCATTCCTCCATGCACAACATAAATATTATACAAAAAAAGACTTGGGGGAAAAAAGATTCCGCTTCGTGTATTAACTTCGCCTCCTTGTTTAACAACTAAAATTAACCTAGAAACATTCAGCATCGAATTCGTCCGTGATCAGGACCTCATATCCCAATTCAACTTCAAGTAAATTGGTCACTACAGACACATTGTCGGTAACTGACACATCACAGCCTGACTTAAAAACCTCACCAGAGACAGTTATTACCCAATAGAACCTGGTTAGAAAGCAACTAAGTCTGAACTGCCTACAATTCCTAGATTCAATGGTTAAATATTTGTTGATTTTTTTTTTTTTGCTTTTGTCCATGTTTTTTTTTCACAATTTGGGTATTTGGCCTGTAATGTTTCCCCAGTTTTGGCCAAGGTCTTTTTCCCAAACAGGGCTTTATCCAGGTATTTTGGGAAAAGGTCCCTTGGCAAAACTGGGAAAAAAATTGTTGGCAAAACACCAAAATTGGGAACAACTTCATCTGAGAAATGCCAGTCCTCAGGAGTAGAATCTGATCCTGTGTTGCTTTCTGTTGATCAATGCCTGATGGGTCTGACCTTCATCCAATTCTGGCTAGAATCGGATGTGTCATCTTTTCTTAGATGTTTTATGTAACGACCGTGACTCTAAATTTCTCAACCTCGCAGCTTGAACTCGGTAACGTTTCGGCTGATGATGATGGCGATTCAGTGGCTGCTGGATTAGCATGAGAGAAACCAAATCCGAAAGCTTCATGCAAGAGACAGTATCTTTTTTTTTTTTTTTAAATCTTTTTTGTGTAGTATTTGCAGTTATGAGATGTCGAGTGTGACATTATGACTGTTCACAATTGCATAAACATAACCTTTTAAGACCAACATATTTTGATTGGTCAGTCAAAGTGAAGCTAGGTTTACTAGCAATATTTTTGTATTTTTATCTGCATGCACATGGCTTTAGGACCCAGCATACTCAATCTAAATTTGATTCGCCAGTATACCTAGCTGGTAATCAGTATAATCAATAGTTGTTTGCAACTTCACATGGTAACTGACACTGCATGATCAATTGATATATTCAGGTTGACGTTTTGTTTTTGTTTTTATGGCACTTTCTTTTTTCTTCATTTTTGGGGGGGAAAATATATGATGAAACTGGGAAAAAAAATAAGAGGATATTTGGCGGGAATGGGGCCGAAATTCTGCTGACAGAAAATGCCCTGCCAAAATCATGAAATACCTGAATAATGCCACCTTCAGCAGGATCTGAACCCGGGATATTATGATAACACTTGGCCACCCACAAGCTTCGATGGTTTTGTGTTAAACAACTAATCACTTGGCCACACACAAGCTTTGATGGTTTTGTGTTAAACAGATGATAGCTATTGTGAGTTTTCTTAAAAACTGTGTTAACAAAATATTTGTGAATATTATCTAAATCAAAGTTGAATGTTTGCAGATCAAGGGACATAATTTGCCCAGGTGTCCAAGAATTGGGAAGCTCATCGTCATGCCACGAAGATCAATGGAACAACGATGAAAGGCTCGAATTTCATTTTGGTCACAAGTGTGAATCAAACCAGGGTGCTGGGGGTCAAACATTAAGATTCATCAAACTGCACCAATAGGAAGCATTGCAATTCATCATGCAAATTTTTTCACTATCGAGGTGTGTAAACATGGTAAGGAACAGAATCATAATTTGGCCTTAATACAGGGGCGGTTGCACTTTACCGGGCACTACTATTCAACTGACCATAGTTACATTTAGTTGGGGGCTGCTGCCCCCAAACCCCTGCAACATATCATCCGGATTATATGTTCCAGTCGTACACAATTCAATTAGGAAATATTAAGATGCAAACTCACGCATATAACCTAGTCAAAATTAGTAGTGCCCGGTAAAGTGCATTCTAGCCGTGCACTTAAATATTTGATTTTTTGGTTTGCTTTTTCACACGAGTATTCAAAATATGAAACAAAGAACTACATTTTTCATGCGTGCTGAAGAGCGATCAGCGTCCTGTGTGCGTGTCTGGGTGGAGAGACCTCGATGGATTTGCCTACATGCAACAGACTTTTAGCGGACGTACTTTTAAATGTTATACTGAGTTGCGAGAGTGTAGTTATCCTATACTCAGTTGCGAGTGTAGTTGGCTGGTTTGAGACTCGAAAAAACGCTTCTTCAAAGACCATGTGCGCGCAACAAAGCGGCGGCCATTTTCCGGTCTGGGAGCACGTAATCATGTGCCTCAAGATTCGTTAAAAACGGACATGACTCCTAGCCGCGGATCAGACAAAGAACAGAAAAATCCGTATATTTTCTATACTAAAAAGAAATGCTGCATGACGATAAATACCCGTGTATTTTCTAATCGGCAAAAATTCTGTTAATTTCTTCGTCCAAAATGGCGTGCAGAGCCCGGATGTATGGGGCCGTGTGCAAAATCTTCGCTTGGGTCAGCGGCAATCGGTTCACCTCGTATGATTCCGGACCGGAGACAAATAGTAGAATAGAAGAGAATTTATTCACACTCTCAAGGGCCACTGTACGACAGACAGCTGTGTTGAAACCTATCTTAATCATAGTCTGTCTTTGCTGAAAAATTGTCGAATTTAACAGAAAAAAGTATACCAATGAGCACGACAAAAGATGATAGGAATAAAAAAAATATTCCGTTACTACTCGGACCTAATAATACCCGGATTTGTCACTAACGGAACTGTCAAAATATTTACTCACTATTCACTCACTATCCTAGACACCATACCAAGCTGTTAGCTTCTAAAGGGCGCATCCTGACGATTTTGATTATATTCTCTGGTAGGGTGGCCTGACTGGTAACATGCTGGTTCAAACTTGTAGGGGTGCCCGTGCCAATAGTTATTGAGTCTGTTTTTAAAGGCATTCACGGAGGGTGCATTTACTATATTATCTGGGAGATCATTCCATGCGTTAATAACTATGTTACTAAAAACGTTTGCACGAACGTTCAGTCTAAATCTTCTTTTATGTAACTTGAAGGAATGACCTCTTGTAGCTGTATATTGGGCCTTTGTGAAGAGTTTTTCTTTAGCCACTATATCGATGTCATTTAAAATTTTATATACTTGGATAAGATCTGCTCTCTCTCTCTCTCTCCTCTATTCAAGGTTTGGTAGACCTAATTTACGCAGCCTTTCTGGGTAAGATGTTTTTGCACGAATCTACTAACTTTGTCGCACGCTGCTGGATATTTTCGATAATAATTTTATCTTTTTTTGTATAAGGGCGACCAGATTGGAGTAGCATATTCGACATGGGGCCTACAATTGATTTATATAGATTTAGAAATATTTCTTCATCAATGAATGTAAATGTCCTAAAGATTATAACGAGATTCCTGTTAGCTATGTTTACTTTTGAATTTATATGGTCTCTAAAGGTAAGGTTTTTGTCTATTATTACTCCCAGATCTTTTTCACTATCTACTTTTTCTAGTTCGATTTCTTGATTATTTGATGACATGGTGTATTTAATTCCTCTGTCATGCTTACCAATATGTAAGTGATGACACTTTATGATATTAAAGAGCATTCTCCATATATTTGCCCAGTTGGCCGCGCAATTCAGGCTGTTTTGAACTCTAGTTTCAACAATCTGGTTGGATACTACCGCATATATCTTGGCATCGTCATCAAATAACGTTATCAACACCTCAATAACATCTGGTAAGTCGTTAATGAATACTAGAAATAATACTGGGCCAAGGACACTGCCTTGAGGAATACCACTGGTAACATCTTTCCAAGATGACTGTGAACCATTTACTATTACTCTTTGTTCTCTTGCTGAAAGGAATTCTTTGATCCAATTAAGTATTTTACCACTAATTCCATAACCATGCAATTTTTTTTAAGGACAAAATAGAATGATCTGGTAGATTGAAATGTTGATAAAGCAATTGATTGCTCCCATGATTTATCTCATATCTATGACCAGATATTCTATTGCGTAGTTGTCCTTTCGTCTCACCAACGTATATCAATCCACAGAGCGAACACTCCACACCATAGACAACATTAGAGGACTTACAACTGAGATCATCCAAGCTCCGTGTATGGTATGTTTTATTAGTGAGTCCACTCGTAAACTGAGTTTCTTTGATCAAAATTTTACAGGTTTTACAATTTTTTGAATTGCATGATGTTATACTGCAGTTTGGCTCACTGACATCAAATTCCAAAATGTTTTTGATCTGTTTATAAACATCACCATCCCGGTACCATAGGGATTTGTCATCTGATTGCAAGTATGTCATTTTATGTACATCTTTCAAAAGTATTCTAGGGGCACCTGTTTGGGCTGCAGATCCCGTGCCCTTGGAACCTGCAGGAATTGTATGCACGGGCTGACGTCACGGAAGAAACCTGTGTTAATCGGGACCTTTTTATAGTGGGCGACGTCCCAGCCACTATCTTATCTGAGTTTATATGTGCGGCCATGTTAATAATACTAAGTTGACGGTGCCCTCGGGGACGGACGAACTTTATATCAGTGTACCAAGATAAACAGATTTATATGCAAGATATCTGCATTTAGAACAAAAAACGATCGGTCTTTTTCTGTTTCGAGTACTTCGGGCTGACTTCGAAGCCACTTCGAAGGTCGTATCTTTGGTAAATATGGAAAGTTCTGGGGGATATGACGTATGACAAAACTTTATGCCTATAAGGGTCGAATAGCACTGTTTGATTTTCAGTAAACTCTCTGGTTATTGTGTATTTTATAAAAAAAAAAGACGAACGCCTATCTTTTTGTATCTAGTTTTTGACCATCACAGGTAGCTCCGGATATCTGTCACAACCATTTAATCGGTACCTCCGCGGAGGTACCTGTGATAGTTTACCAGGCGTGTTATGTGTATGCGGTCTCGCATTCCTCCAGTAAATATTGTGAGAGAATTTGATTTCACCACACACGCACTATCAGCATTCATTAAGGCAAAAAATGGGAATAGCTATAAAATAATTTGCCCTTCAACCCGTAGATACTAAGGCACTGCACTGTTTGCTCAAACCAGCCTGCCCCAAAACCCTAGGGTTCTGCAGTAGTTAATGGACGAAAGTTTGATATCTCATGGTCTGCAAACAAATATTTTGCAACACATAATATATGACGAGACTATTTGTAATTGCACCACCTCTTCAAGCAACCTTGTCATGAGGATCGGTAAACCTTTGATTGAGGAAAATCCCATCTCTCCAAAGCCAACCTGCATAAGGATGGGAATCCCAAACTATGCATTATGTAACATTTTTATACTCCTTATTTAAATTTCAGATTAGTTTTTGTTCTGTTCACAGCTGTTGATATCAGAACTATATCCAAAGTTTTTATGTAACAAACAAAAAAAGGTAAGAGAAAAGTCCAGGGAATACCACAATCACAAACCGCAGCCCTTCCCAGACACCAAGAGGAAGAGGAAACAGACAAAACCGAACAAGCGCAAATCGAACGAACGTACGGAAAAGCACTAAGATAGCTCTCTCTTCCCCAAGCGAGGTAATCGCAATGCTAAAAGGACTGAAAAACGCAAGAACAAAATAACACAAGGTAAGATATAAAACAAATCGCCTCGTAGAATAAACCACAAAGCAACAAAGAGTAAGAAGCACTTTTCCAGCTAGCCAACTTCCCTCTGGGTCCCGATGCTACTCTTAATACAGAAATACATAAAAGTTCGGGGCGCATAAAGGCTCCCAACTCAGTCAATGCATCAAAGCAAAAACATGAAAATCAAATTAATCACTATAATAAACAAAGACGAACGCTCATGGCTAATTTTACAGTATGCGAGAGTAAATGAAAACCACTAGTTGAACCACGGCGGGCCAAGCCAAAAGACATTTAGTCAAGCCCCAACCCACTTGTTAAAGTTTTACGAAGAGGCCGTCATTGAGTCTGAGGCCCGAACCGCCGTCGTGCAATTAAAGAGTGAAGCATAGTCATCAACAATGATTTGATTGACAACTAGGCATGCAGTCTGCCGCATAATATCAAGGCTATAACCAATTCTTTTATAACGGTTAATTAGTTTTCTGACTTGCTCCGAAAAATTAGATTTTCCTACAATTTTTCTAAATCTGTACAAGTCACCTTAAAATTCTGGTTCCGATATACCTTGTTGCAGACGTGTTTTCAGACTGACGCTATATTTTTCTACCAAGGCACTATGTCTGCGATAAAATTTCGAAAACGCCTTTCGAAGTTTAAAATAACGATAGCCCTGCCTAAGAAGTTTGGCAGTAAGGGCTTTATTACGGCAGTTAAAGTCACTAAGATTTGAAGAAGCTCTGGCGAATCTAATAAGTTGAGATATGTATACCCCATATGAGGTACGCCGGGGGGACATCGCCATCCAGAAAAGGGAAATTGACTATATCAAAATCAATATCGTCCCGTTTTTCATAAATTTTGGTGGAAACTGTACCATTAGATATACATAGATTCAAATCAAAAAAAAAAAAAAAAAAAAAAAAAAAAAAGAAAGAAAAAAAAAAAGGTGCAACTTCTTTGATAACTCTATGCAACGCCTTGCGGGTAGAATGGAATGATATCCCTGTACACGTTATGCAACGTTACGTAAATTACATGTGGCGAGGTATTTTAGAAGTTATTACAAAAATGGAGGTCATATATTAACATCATTTACACCATTTTTCAACAATTTACAGTTAATTCAAGCAATGTAACAGCTCTTTGGCTATTTGTGTATTTTTTTTATTATTTATTTTGACCCCTGATGCACATTGACGCACCGTAAGCTTTAAAGAAATTGAAAACAATAACATCATCATACTGTTTAGTAAGGTAGTTAAATAAGCAAAAATAAATGATACCATACATGATAATATTTCATCCTTGGATTTTCAGAAAATTACCAAGGAAAGAATGCACACTTTTTTTGTGTGTTTGAGTATACAATGGGCTCAGACGAAAGCCAAATAATTATAGAAAGGCAAAACAACCCAAAACAAACAAACAAAAAAAAAAAAAAAAAAAAAAAAAAAAGATTTAGGGGTTACCATTTATAAAGAACTCAAATTGAGAGATCATATTATCCAGAAAGTAAAATGGCAAATAGAAACTTGGGACAAATGTTCAGAACCTTCACTTTTATGGAGAAAGATATGTTCCTAAACCTATACAAGTCTATGGCACGGCCACGGCCACATTTACACTACGCCATCCAAGATTGGTTCCTAATATACAAAAAAAAAAAAAGAAAAAAAAAAAAAAAAAAAAATTGTATTAGAAAATGTGCAAAGACGAGGAACTAAGCTCGTAAAAAGTATAAAAAGTCTTATATATGACAAACGACTTCGACATTTGGGGTTTTCAACTCTGGAATATTGAAGAGATAGAGACAACATGCCGCAAGGACGTCTAGGTCATGTAAGTCATGCCAATTATGTAAGTGTTATACAGATCTTAACAAATAAACCACTAAAACTTGATTCTGATTATACTAGCAGATCAGTATTTGATACCATCGACGGACAATACCAGAGGCTCTCAATCCAAGAAGTACAGGCAATTTTCTACATCTACAGACTCTTTCAAGTTCAGCTTTTACCCCGCCCCCACCCCACCCACGGAACGTTACCACTGTGGAATTTTCTCCCAGCCCGTGTTGCTGAAGCCCCTTCCGAGATGTCCTGCTCAGAAGAGTCATTTGATATTCAGTATGATTTACATGGCCTTCGAAAACGAAATTTGAAAAACATGTATTATGTCATATAAACATAAACAGTATAAGACACAAACTTAATGATCTGAAACCCATTTTGTCTGGCAAATTATGTGATATCGTAGTGATAGGTGAAACTAAACTAGATGATTCATATGGTGGCATATTTCTGCCACGAGATAGCTAGGTAGCTATCACGATACTTTCAATAATTATCTTGATATTTCGAAGTTTCCTGAAAAGATTATCTTAATAATCTTAAGTTTCCTGGAAATATTATTGCGAAAGTTTACAGTATTATCGCGATATTTTTTGTGTTAGTGCCCAGAGTTGCTATTTATTTTCCGTTATCAATAAATAAAACCGATATCGGAATACCTTCAATTATACTGTTGAAAATTCACCGAGGGTATTCACCAGCGACTTTTAAGGTAAGGGGTACAGAGAACCAATTGTGGCAGGACTGCTGATTGGGGAAAAAAACCCGGGGTAGTTATTTTGTGTAAGGCGACCTGTGATTGCTTAATAATAAAGATGAATTAGACCTGATCATTCTAATTTGAAGAAAAAATGTTTGTGTGTAATTTTCTGATTGTTTCAAAGAAATATGTTTCTGTGTGAGTGTTTGCTGGAGCTAAATGAAGTGGTGAAATTGTAAAGTTTCAATTTTTGACACCTGCCAATTGAGGGGTTGCTACACTCAGCCTCCAAAACGTCCCAGAAAGTGCTGGTGATGGTGGTATTTTTCCTTTTTTATTTTGCTGTGCTAAGCCTGGTCTTTGAATTAAAGCAAAATTTAGAAGCCCAGCCATACCCTGAAATGAACCCTTAACCATCAAAAAGGGTGGAATTACCATGGAGCTCTATGAAAAAAAAATAGTTCACTGTATCCTAAGTTTAAATTGGGTAATCGCAGTTTTATTTATAGCTGCCTCGCTAACATGAAAAATTTATCGCGATAATTTTATCTAGATATTAATGTCAGTTCCGAGCAGTACCACGAAATTTTGCGTTAAAATATTTTCTGGAAATTAAAAAACATATCTAGATAATTGAAGTTATTGCGATAATGCTTTCAAGAATTTTTTTTATTTTCTAGAAAATTAAGAATATTATCGCGATTGCTATCTGGCTACCTCGTGGCAGAAATACGCCACCATAGATTCATTCGATAATAATCGCTTCAACATAAATGGATATGAAATGGAAAGGAAAGACAAAAATTTACACGGCAGAAATGTCATGGTCTTACATAGACCAGACCTACCCAAAAGAAGAATAAAAAAAAAACCCTCTCATATCAAACTGAGTCAAATGTAAAGACTATGGTGACATATTTCTGCCACGAGATAGCTAGGTAGCTATCACGATACTTTCAATAATTATCTTGATATTTCGAGGTTTCCTGAAAAGATTATCTTAATAGTTTAAAGTTTCCTGGAAATATTATCGCGAAAGTTTACAGTTGTGTGGAACGTTGTGTGCATAAACATTTGTATAACTATGTCACTTCTCATCAGCTCTTAACTCCTCTTCAGTCGGGCTTTGTCCAAGGCGACTCCACAACATATCAATTGTTACATACAAATGTACTTACCACACATTCGGTGAAGCCGTTGATAAAGGTAAAGAAGTTCACGCCGTCTTTTGTGATATAAGTAAGGCTTTTGACAGAGTCTGGCACAAGAGTCTCCTGCATAAAATGTCCGGAATAGGTTGTTCAGATAACGTTCTTAAGTGGTTTGCCAGTTATCTCTCCGGACGGCGACAGCGTGTTGTACTTAATGGCCAAGCTTCTGATTGGACTCAAGTTTTAGCAGGTGTTCCCCAAGGATCAATTCTTGGACCCCTTCTTTTTCTTCTCTACATAAATGACATAGTAAAACATATAGGTTGTTCTATTCGGTTGGTTGCAGACGATACTAGTCTTTATATCATTGTCGAGTGTCCAAATGCAGCGGCTCGGTGTTTAAATGCCGACTTGCAAACTATTTCTCAGTGGGCAGAAGATTGGTTAGTCAATTTTAATGCTAACAAAACACTTTCTATGATTATCTCGAGGAGAATTATCTCACCGCCTCATCCTCCCCTTTTTATGAACGGAACAATGCTTCAAGAGACGAATAGTCACAAGCACCTAGGACTTACGCTTTCTAGTTCCTGCAACTGGTCAGATCACATCAAAAACATTTCCGTAAAGGCTTGGACAAGATTAAACCTCCTCCGAGCTCTTAAGTTCAGAGTTAGTAGAAAATCACTTGAAAAAATGTATAAGGCGTATGTGCTGCCTCTGCTAGAATATTGTGATTCGGTGTGGGACAATTGTCCCACAGAGACCAAAAGGCAACTCGACGTAATCCATATCGAGGCCGCTCGAATAATAACCGGTGCTACTAAACTGTGTAGCGTGAACAAACTACTCACAGACCTTGGATGGGAGACTCTCCAAAACAGGAGAAAAAAAGCACAGACTCATAATTCTCTTCAAAATCCTTCATGGGCTAACTCCTGTATATCTTAACGATCTCCTTCCACCACTAGTGCAAGACACGACCTCTTACAATCTAAGAAATTCAAATCATTTCCAGAACTATCGCGCTAATACCGATTTGTTTCTAAATTCTTTTTTCCCGGCAACGATCCGTGCATGGAACGATCTCCCCGCCGAGGTCAAGGATGCGCCATCAGTGGCTGCATTCAAATCACGTTTAAACAAGGATCTAAAAAAACCTCCTTCGTATTATAACACTGGTACACCGTATAGGCTAAATTCTCCAAGCACGTCTGAGACTTGGATGTAGCTCCTTAAATGCCGATCTTTATCGTAAAAATATCGTTCCAAGTCCCACGTGTGCGTGCGGAGGATTTGAAAGTGCATATCACTTTTTCTTTGCATGTCCTAGGCTCGCTCATTTTCGAAGAAGATATTTCTCGGATTCTCTTTTAAATTATACGTTTTTTTTTCTCTACGGCAGCCAAAATCTAACTTTTCAGGAAAACGAACAGTTATTTCTTAAAGTGCAAGAGTATATAGTGAAATCCGGAAGATTTTTGTAGTCCCTATAAATGACTATGTTTGGGGAACTGGGAATCAGCCAAAATATGTTCATGTTGCCGCTAGAAATTTGTACAGCTGTAGCATTTGAACAACAATATGCTTTGTGTTTCATAACAAACACTAAATCTACCTGTGTATCCGCTGAATTTACTAATCAGTTTGATTGTTACTTCATGTCAATACACATGAAATTTCTTTCGTTCTTTCTTTCCTGCTTTCTTTCTTTTTGTTCTTTTTCACATTCATTAAATGTGTTACACTGCCTTCCATTCATAGATGATGTAACATATGCTGTTTATTCCCAGGCGATGACTCAAATAAGCACTTGTGCTTACCGTCAAATCCTGTGACATATATGTCTAATGCATGTATTGTATATGTCTACTATAAAGTCAATTAAATACAGTTTAAACCAAAGTTTACAGTATTATCGCGATATTTTTTGCGTTAGTGCCCAGAGCTGCCATTTATTTTCTGTTATCTATAGATAGAACCGAAATCGGAATACCTTTGTTTATACTGTTGAAATTCACCGAGGGTATTTACCAGCGATTTTTAAGGTAAGAGTTTGCAATAGGTAATTGCCAATCGGTGCGTAGAAATCCCAGAATGTCATATCCGCTTGTGTTCTATTTATAGCTACCTCGCTACCATGAAAACAATATCGCAATAATTTTATCTAGATACTAATGTCAGTTCCGAGCAGTATCACGAAATTTTGCGTTAAAATATTTTCTGGAAACTAAAAAACATATCTAGATAATTCAAATTATTGCGATAATGTTTTCAGGAAAACTTTTTATTTTCTGGAAAATTAAGAATATTATCGCGATAGCTATCTAGCTACCTCGTGTCAGAAATATGCCACCATAAAAGACATAAAGTGTTTGTTTTTTTTTTCCTGGAAATGAAACTAAAAATAGAACTTGGGGAATTTCATGCCCACATCACCCATATTACCAAAGATAACTGTTTTGACATCACGAAAACATGCCTAATAATTTTGACCCCGCCCCCCTTAAACCCCACTTTTATATAGTGAATCTGGGGTTTACAGGGGTATACATTATTTTTCTTATTTTTGCTCAAAACATAGATTGTAGGTACTCGTTAGAACCGCCTCGTCGATGCGGTTTTAATGAGTACCCACAATCTATGTTTTGAGCAGAAATATGAAAAAAAAATATCAGAGTTTTTTTATCTGAAAATTTTAGTTTTTGGAGGTGAAATTTTCTGTATATTTGAAAAGGTGTGTTTTCGTAATGAAAAGGATTTCACTGCCATGTTAGGTCAAACCTTGATCAAATATGATAATATAATCATTGTTGGGGACCTGAATCCCGTTTAAATGTCAGTTCTCAGTTATCTGCCTCAGAAACACTGTTCAAAAACCTTCTTGTTTAACCAAATATGGTACACTTAGTCTTGCAGATATCATCCTGACAAATAGCTCGGCTTTACTGCGCAATTCTATAAATTTTGATAGTGGTCTTAGTAATGTCATAACATGATAGCCACTACCTTTAAAGAAAATAACATTTCTAACAAAAGACAGATGCTGACTTTTCGTACTTATAAGAGTTTTAAAGAGAGTGAGTTCAGGACCTCCATTAGGCGCCATTTCATGAAGCGGACATCTTTGAGGATGTTGATGACGTAACTGGCTGTATGAGACCATCTTGCTGGAGAAACTGGATGTGCACGCCCACATAAACAAAAATACCCGAAGAAAAGATGCGACCTAGTATAAAAGCTATAAAAGAAAATGCTCCTCCTGAAGGTTATGATAAGTATGTCCCCAACTTCAAAGAAATTGGTAGGGCATATTGCTTTGGGCTTGTTCGTTCGTCCGTCCGTTAGTCACTTTTTTGTGACTTGCATAACTTTTGAACCGCCCCTTCTAGGTTTTTGAAATTTTTGAAAGGGCTGCGGTTTGTGATTGTGGCACTTCCTTGATTTTTCTCTTACCCCCGTTTTTTTCATATATAGATTCCTCACGAAAAAATGGTTGATCCGTATTTTTTTCTTATTAGGGTTATGCCCCTTTCTTGAGTTATGTTCCTTTGAAAAAAAAACAATGCACAAGATTTTTCAAAGACTATTTGAGCCATTACACTGAAACTTATGTTGATGACCTGCTTGACTTTTGAAAAAAAAAAAAAAAAAAAAAAAAAAAAAAAAAATCCGATTGTTTTTCCTGAGTCAAGGCCCTTTGAAAATTTCGACATTTTAACCTTGTAAACAGGATTTCTCAAGAACTGTTTATGCTATCACTTTGAAACTTGACAGGATGATAGGGAATGTTAAGTAGATAACCTGATTAACTTCTAAAAATAATTCATTTTGTTTTAGTATCGACCCTTTCTAAATTTTTCATTTTAACTTTGTAAGCAAGATATCTCAAAACTATTGAAGCTATTGCCGTGACACTTGATAGGCTGATAGGGGATGATCAGTAGATGACCTGATTAACTTTAAAAAAAAATGAATTATTTTTTTCTTTATATATGGGCCTTTGAACATTTCAACAGATTAACTTTGGTGGCAAGATATCTCGAACATATGCATAGCATAACCTTTGCATGCTTGGTTTTTGAAATTTCATATATGGATTCCTCAGGAAAAAGTAATTGATCCGTATGTTTTTCTTATCCTGGTTATGCCGCTTTTTGAGTTAGGCCCTTTTGAAAATAATGGAATGGAATCTTGTAAGCAAGACATCTCAAAAACTATTTGAGCTATTATATTGAAACTTAAAATGCTTATAGGGGATGACATGGTTAACTTTTGAAAAAATCCGATTGTTTCCTGAGTTATGGCCCTTTGAAACTTTTGGTATTTAAAAAAAAAAAAAAAAAAAAAAAAAAAAAAAAGATCAGAGAAAAGTCCAGGGAGTGCCACAATCACAAACCGCAGCCCTTCCCAGACCCCAAGAGGAAGAGGAAACCGACAACTCCAAACAAGCACAAATCGAACAAACGTACGAAAAGCACTAAGATTAGCTCTCTCTTCCCCAAGCGAGGTAATCGCAATACTAAAAGGACTGAAAAACACAAGAACAAAATGACACAAGGAAAGACATACAACAAATCGCCTCGTAGAATAAAGCACAAAGCAACAAAGAGTAAGACTAACACCGGGACCACCGCCTTAGAACGGTCAGTAGAGTAAACCACCGGGGGGTTTAAAGCACTTTTACAGCTAGCTATCTTCACCCTGGGTCCCGATGCTACTCTTAATACAGAAACACAAACCTTGTATGCAAGATATCTCGAAAACTGTTTAAGCTATTGCCTTGCTACTTGACAGGCTGATAGGGAATTATGAATAGATACCCTGATTAACTTCTAAAGCAATCATTTTTTTCTTGAGTTAAGACCCTTTGAAAAGTTTGGCATTTTAACCTTGTAGGCAAGATATGTCAAAAATTATTGAAGCTATTGCCTTGGAACTTGACAGGCTGATAGGGGATGATGAGTAGATGATCTGATTAACTTTTTAAAAATTCTGATTTTTTTCTTGAATTCAACATTTTAATATTGTAAGCAAGATATCTCGAAAACTACTCAAGCTGTTGCCTTGAATCTTAATAGGCTGATACAAGATGATGAGTAGATTACATGATTAACTTCAAGACGAACTTTTACTAAGAAGAATTATAGACCTGTCAGTGTACTACTTTCACATTGAAATTTTTGAGAGTTATGTTTGATCAAATTAGTGATCATTTTGAAAATATTTTTCCTTCATATCTTTTTGAATTCAGAAAGGGATTTGGCTGCCAGACAACCCTGCTGAAGCTTGCGGAGGACTGACAGAGGGAACGGGACAGTCATCGATTTGTCGGATCTGTATTCATGAAGACCTTCGATTGCTTTCTGCTTGACTTCATTATTGGCAATCTATCGGACTATGGCCTTTCTGAAGCAGCGTGCACTCTATTTCAGAGCTACCTTTCTGACAGAAAACAGCTGGTTAAATTGGGACAATACCAAAGTAAATGGCTTGAAATTATTAAAAGTGTTCCTCAGGGGTCCATTATAGACCTCTGCGTTTTAGTGGTTGAAGCAGAAAGCGATGTTCTAATTCAGTGGTTTGATTTGAATAACATGCAGGCAAACACTGAAGTTTCAGGCCATAATCTTTAGGAGAAGTACCTGTGTTGGGTGTAAGTTTTTCAGTATATGAGAGACTGAGGTGAAGTACAAGGAATCTGTAAAATTGTTAGAAGTAACATTTGACTATTTACTAAACTTTTATCTTTATGTATCAAACATGTGCAAAAATATTTCGATGTTCTTCTTAATCTTAGTAAATGCATAAATACGGAAACTAAACTTTTGATATATAAGTCCCATAAAAGATCTTATTTCAGTTATTGTCCACTAGTCTGGCATTTATGCTCCAAAGCAAGTATTGACAAAATCGAAAAGCTGCAGTACAGAGCATCAGACTAGTGTACAATGACCATTCTAATGAAGAATTGCTAAAGAAACATATATGACTAGCCTCCAGCTTGAAAGGATGAGGAAACTAGCCATAAAAGTTTTTCTTTGTTTTTGTTTTTTTAATTTTTAAATGCTTTATCTCTTACTTCTATGCAAGATCTTGTTAATTTTGAAAATTCAAATTATTCTTTCAGGTATCGAGAGAACAATTTTAACCATATAGCAAGAAGGTATTTTCGGTATGAAGCCGCCCACGTCTGAAAGAGTCTTCCGAACAACATGAGGATCACTACAGACTTGAAAGAGTTTTGTAGACTGGTCCGGATCTGGGAAGATGTCTCATGTAAGTGTTATCAATGCAGATTTAACCCATAGTTTTTTCTTGCGTTTGATAATTATTTACTGCATAGTATTTTAAATTTTATCCTGCTTCATTTTTATGCTTTACAGATTTATTGATTTATTTGCAAACTTACTTAGCTGTAGCCATTTGCTGCCGTGTACTGTGTGCTTTCTTCTTTTAAATGTATATATGTATTTCAAATCGTAATATTTTCGTAGTACTTATCACCATATTGTGTCTTTTCATCTTAGACCGTCCTTTTCATTTTCGATTCATAAAGGGCTGGTGCCTTTTAAAGGCATCTTGCCCTTTATGATATTTCGATTTTCGGAGAAAGGCTTTCGATCTCCGGCAACATTCGTTTTCATGAGATTGATCATAAAATATCTCTCCCTTCCGCTGATTCAAGAAAGGCAGTTGACGGCTTCTAGCGGAAAAATGTGCACAAGTACTGCATAACCGCTTAGAGGACTAACTTGCCAAGGAAGTGTGGTTATACAACCTGACCGGCTCGACATGACCTTAACAATGTTGACTGGGCCAGTAAACTTCAAACCAGCCGGCCAAAATTACCCTTTTTTTAGGAGCTAGTTAATGTACAGTCGACTCTCGTTATCTCGAAGTCCAAGGGTCTCTCTGAAACACTTAGAGATATCCGTACCTCGACATATCAGATTTGCGAAACTTAGAAAAACAATTAATCGAACAACCGCCTTTAACAGAATGAATACGTAATTTGACTCCTAAGTTAAAGATATAAAGAAAATATTGTGGAAAAGAGGAGAAATTGCTCCTATGGAGCAATTTCTCCTCTTTTCCACAATATTTTGTTGCCTACTGGTAGATCGCTGTATTAAATCAGGGACCAGATTTTCACTTCGAGATAAGCGTTTATTCGAGATAAGCGAGGTCGAGATAACGAGAGTCGACTGTATTTTAAACGGAATATATCTCATAATGATATCCAAACTCTAAATGTTCGCATGGACCAACGGTAAGCCTTACTGTGTTCCAGTGACCCAAAGTTGGAAGTCTGGAACTAAATAAATACGTATGAACCAGCGCACCAAAAAAACTACAATAAGACCTGTGTGACCAGCAAAGACTCAGATCAGCTTGTACATCCACCCAGTATGGCAAGGGTTCTCGTTTATTCCTCTTTGAATAGCTTGGAAAAGCTGTAAAAGGCACATGCGATCAGCGAAGACCCTGATTAGACTGCGCGGATGCGCAGGCTTATCTGAGTCTTCGCTGGTCGCACAAGTCTTATAGTAGGTCTTATCATGCGCTGGCCTATATATCATGTTCATATTGAAACATATTTCATTTTTACCACTCTCTGGGCAGATTCAGCAGACGACAAATTATTATTATTATTTTTCTTCAGAAAATAGTCTTTGGTATTTCAAGCAAATGTCTCCTTAGTAGACACCTTGCATGCAACGTCAAAGTCTATTTTCTGAAGAAAAAATATATCAAAATGTCGCCTGCTGAAATTTTTATCCAATATGCTAAGCGTTGATAATATTTTGCGATATTAATTTTACCCAGTAACCTTAGGGTCATCGTCATCATACGGTTTAGATGAAATATTAAAATCCAATAAAATAAATCTATCAATTTTCTATTCATAATAAAAGTATCAAATAAAACTGCATATACATGTATAACGAATCAAAGTGTGTAGATTTATTTATTAATCGCATTTAAATTTTACGGCATTAAAACATTGATTATGTCTTTTTGATGTCCGCATTTAGAAGTCTTGCAACAAAACGTGCGTAACAAAATTGCAGATTAATTTGTATGTGTTTTCCGTTGATAAGATATCTTTCGCTGTTCGCTTGCTTCAACTTTGGAACTAAATAAACATATTAAATATATATAAATATATAAATAATCCAACGTCCAGGATAATGCTATCACAGAATTAATCAAAGCACTGAGAGTACTGATGGGGCCGATTGGCTGAAATTCTATAAGCCCCCAGAACTGATTGAGATTTACGCTGAAATTTAAAAAAAAAAAAAATAAAAAAAAAATAAAAAAAAAACACACACACAAAAAAACACAATATATATATATATATATATATATATATATATATATATATATATATATATATATATATATATATATATATATATATATATATATATATATATATATATACAAACAAAAAAAAAAAAAAAAAAAAACACAAACGTCTTTTTTGCTACAGATAGCCCATTTTCTGTCATTTCCGGCGGAAAGGTCCTTTGGGTATATAGTAGGACCGCGCAAGGGTTAAACACTTTTTTTCCCAAAGCTGTAGATTTAGCGCGGTTTACTCCAGCGTATTCGTTTTCGTACTACTATATTGTACTCATTATATGTACTACTATATTGTACTCATTATATGTTCTACTATATTGTACTCATTATATGTTCTACTATATTGTACTCATTATATGTACTACTATATTGTACTCATTATATGTTCTACTATATTATACTCATTATATGTACTACTATATTATACTCATTATATGTACTACTATATTATACTCATTATATGTACTACTATATTGTACTCATTATATGTACTACTATATTGTACTCATTATATGTACTACTATATTGTACTCATTATATGTTCTACTATATTGTACTCATTATATGTAATACTATATTGTATTCATTATATGTACTACTATATTGTACTCATTATATGTTCTACTATATTGTACTCATTATATGTACTACTATATTGTACTCATTATATGTACTCATTATATGTACTACTATATTGTACTCATTATATATACTACTATATTGTACTCATTATATGTTCTACTATATTGTACTCATTATATGTACTACTATATTGTACTCATTATATGTACTACTATATTGTACTCATTATATGTTCTACTATATTGTACTTATTATATGTTCTACTATATTGTACTCATTATATGTACTACTATATTGTACTCATTATATGTACTACTATATTGTACTCATTATATGTTCTACTATATTGTACTCATTATATGTACTACTATATTATACTCATTATATGTACTACTATATTGTACTCATTATACGTACATCTATGTTGTACTCATTAAAATCATATTTCTTCAAAAGTTTGAAGTTTTCTTAGGTTTTGTTTATTATTTTGCGATTTATAAGCATCATAGATTATAAAACTAATATGTTGTAATACAGAATTTAGTGTTATCAGGGAGGTATTTGTTAGATAGTTGTTAGGCTGGTAGTAACAGAAAAACGGATTATCAAAATGTTGTATGTTAAACCTGGTGGCGGTTTGACAGCCGCCCACAAAACCGATGTCTGATTTCTAGACGTATCTAAGGTAGATGAATTCATTCTTCTATATAAGATATAAAATGTCCTTTAAAGAAACTGGATACACTTTGTATATTCGGTCATTTTCGGCCTTTTTTGACAAGGAAGACATCTTTAGTGATTTCCTGTTTGCTTTCCTGCACACCGAGTCCCTTTCGAAAAGGAATCTATACTCTAAAAAGAAAGAATTTGCTCCCAAAAGGAGCAAATTCTTTCCTTTTAGAGTAGACCCCTTTTCATAAGGGAGGCATAACAATTTTGACAGACTGACCTCCCATGAGAGTAAATCAGTTTCCTCTTAACTAGTTTAAGGATAATGTTTTTGAACAGGATGAAAACTAGGATGTTCCATTGCATGTTATTAATACAGGGGCGGATTCATAGGGGGGTTTCGTGGAGGGGTGGGGGAGTGGGGTAAGTCAAACCCCGCTTTGACTAAAAATTTCATTTCATGAGACATCCTGGAAAAATTTGATTAATTTGGGATACCGTATTTACCCTAATCATTCACACCCCTTACTCGTTAACTTTTTTCTCTTCAACAAGTCCATTTTACAACCTGTGAATGTGTGTAAAGTTGCTAGGAGAGTGGCAAGCAGTGCAGACCCTGATCAGACGCTGCATTCTGCGGCGTCCGATCTGGATCTAAAATGTTCTCTTCTCTTTCTTTTCTTTTCTTTTCTCTTCTCTTCTTTTTTTGTTCTTCTCTTCTCTTTACTTCTGTTCATTCTTTCCATTCAGTTCCACTCTATTCAATTCTGTTCTATTCTCAGGGTAAATGCTTTATGCGAAAAGCAAATATCGGTTCGAATCCGCAATTTAGGCTGATTTAAAGGTTTGTCTTTCGCATACGTTTTTGCCATTTGATTGGTTTGGCCGCTTGGGTCAGCTTAAACAAGAGCAGTTTCTGGGAAATCAATTTAATCTTATGCATTCTAAATTCACAGATAAAAAAGAAAACATATTTTAAAAAGATTACCGGTGCAGTGGTTTTTAACACTATACATCATAGATCGATAAGCTAAAACAATTGATCTTTAGATATTTCCATAAAGTCGTAATACACTGCGAAAATTACCAATGACTGTATAATTATATTTAGAGCGCTATTCTATGTACGATTCTGTGTTAAACTTAACATTTAGAATGTTATATTAACAACACAGTTTGACTTTTTTTCACATATACCTATAAACTAATAACTGATACTTCAAAAACCTGCATTTTAATCAACATTTTTTTTTTTCAAAAATATGTATCACACATATTTAGTATGTATATCACAGACTATGCCAATAAGTATACTGCCAATCATAAATAGGACTTAGTGGGTGCTTTCTGGCCCCGAGACTATAAAACTTTTTTCATGCTCAACTCAGCTGAGCATGAAATTTGTTTTTGTTTATAAATCTTAAAATACTGACAAAATTTTGAAACTTCTTTCATGCTCAACTCAGCTGAAAAAAGTTTTAAATTTTTGGTATTTTTATTTTTATGACCAAGTGAAATTTCATGCTCAACTGAGTTGAGCATGAAAAAAGTTTTATAACCTCGGGGCCCGATCTTAATTCTAGTCACATAGTCAAATTAACTTTCTGAGTATAGTGTTCTTAGTGAGCAGCAGTGCTTGGATTGCAGTGTGGACATTCAAAGAAAGTGTTATGCCTAACCACACGTACACTACTACAAAATTTCAAATGAGTCCAGTGGTGGCATGTGTCACACTGTGCCCACTGTATTATAACAAGATAGTTTACATTCTTAAACTCTGGTGGTTTGGCCTGTTTGCATACACAGCAAAGGGTTTCCTCATAAACGGATATATCCTCAGTCTGAGTCACTTCCATTTTCATTACTGACAGGAATACCATCCTTTCCAACATTTGTGGATAGTCCAGAGGTACTTGGGCTTGGAGATAAAACTGGTGCACTGGACTTGGGAAACTCTGGATTATCGAATTTCAAACTTTTCTTGGCTTTTATTTGAGGATTTTCTTGCGTATCCTTTCTCTTCCTACTGTTCTGTTCTGTCAACAGTTTCATGTTTATGTCATTGCCCATATGAGCTACAACAGATAGCAGCCTGTTGGCTGCTTTCTTTTTCTTCTCAATGTTTACCCTTGTTCTTGTAAGAGATTTGAGATATGCTGACACACTTTCTGAGACTGAACATTGCTTTTTACTGATGTCTTTTTCTTTGTTATTTTGTTTTGTTTGTAAGTGTTCTTTGTTGTTTCAGGAATACCATTTCCTTTATTTGATGTTGTACTTTGTTCATTTGTTGCCGTCTCATCTTGATAAGCACTGTTGTTTCTGTCCTGTTCTGGTATATCATCTTGGTTTGTTTCATTTGTCACATTTGTTTCTTTTTCAGAAGATGGGTATATAGTGGAAGGGACGAGCTGAAAACTTGTCACAGCATCTTTATTGAATGGATGTATCCTGGCTTTCTGAAAGGCACCAATTAGGTTACTGGGAGTCATGGCTTTAATATAAGCTTTACTAGACAGTTCACCAACTACATACTTATTAATCACAGTACCAGGGTTCTTCCTTAGGTAGATCTGACATTCTCGGTAGTAGACTGTTTTCAAAAGGGCAAAGCATCCGACATCCAATGGTTGTAGAAGATGAGAGGTGTGTGGGGGTAATATAAAGAATAAAACATTGTTCGCTCTTCCCCATTCCTGTAAGGCCAAGTTCACATGCGACTTATGCCCATCAAATAAAACTAACACTGGGTTACTCCTTGCGCTTGGGTTAACATATTTGACAAAATGGTCCCGTAGGAAGTTATTAAATATAACAGTGTTCGACCAGCCATTCTCTGACATTTCTCCACATGTATTTTCTATAAAGACAGGATTCCACCTCTTCCCAGTAAAAACATAGTACGGGGGCAAGAAGTTCCCCTGCGCATTACCACTTCCAATTAGTGTGACATTTTGACCCCTTGGAGACGTGATAGCTTGGGCATTACTTCTTTTATTACAAACGACCTTGGGTGGATTATGTTCTAAAGAAATATTGGTCTCATCAATGTTATAGATGTTTTCAGGCTTATCATGAAGACCATTTGAAGACATTATTGTATTCAGTTCATCATAGTACTTTGTAATTGTTTCTACTGATGAAGCTTTAACCTAATGATAGCGAGCTTTCGTGGTTTGGTCACTTGCAGATCACCACAACGCTTCATGAATTTATAGAAACAGCTGTCACCAAAGTAGGTGTCTGATTCAGATTTCTTTCCAACACTGATGGCATAGTTAGTGGTAACATGTAGTACTTCTTTGGTGTAGCCATAACCGATGCTGGCCATGTACTTAATGTGTTCAGCTAAGCCCTGCTCTTCGCAATCAGACAGTAATGTTGGTGCCCCAAATTTTGCATTCTCCTCGATAAGCCCTAGCGTACGATCTCTGAGGGAACCTCAAATTGACGAGCCATTCTATAGACAGACATTCCACTTTGTGTGGCTTGAAAGGCAGCTCTCATTGATGCCACATCATACTGTCTGTATATAGGTCTCTTTGATTTGGCCTGAAAAAAAAATGGATCTACTTTGTATGTATACTTCAAGTATGCCAAAATAAGTTTTTGTTGCAGTAAAATTGCTACTGGTATTGAGGTGCACTAATGTAACACCTTGGCTGCACTAATTTATCATTAATTCCTTTAGTAGAATATAATTTAATTTCATCAATTAAAACATCACTTTATTAAATGACTAATTGATGGAATTCTTACAAAAAAATTCTCAGCTGATTACAGTAAAATTCAATTCTATTCAGTTCATAATAGGGCTAAATTGCATAGGTATTACTGTACTATGACACCGAAAGCAATTCCATAAAAGGAAATAACGTGACTTTGGGACTGTGCATTGACGAGAGATTCTCGAGAAAATGTTGCAGACGGATTTTGCCTTTGTTGTCAATTATTTTGGGCATATTTATTTCTACTTAAATAGTATTAATTGAATTTTACCAGTGTAATGAATGGCAAAAAAACGGACAAATAAATATTTTTGGGATGTTTTAACTAACTTACATTCAGGTAATTCATTCTTTTTATCACTCTTGAATCAAAAGACGTAAATTGACTTTTCCCGTGATATAAGCACCAACAAAACGTCACCGCACGCGAGAAAACACGCGATATAAACAATACCTGAACTTCGAAGTGCACCGAAGTTCGAATGCCCCACCATAAGGTCTATAGGCTATTATACCCTCGTGGGGGGTGGGGGGGGGGGGGGTGGTAACTTAGGGGTAATTTTGGTACGGGTGAGCGAGCCAGTATTTCAAAACCTATCCCATTCATATACCTGGCCTTTGAAAAAAACGGACCGATTCATATATACTTGTTCATCCAAAATGCTGACCTATTCATATACTGCTCTTTGACTTTTTTGTACCCATTTTTTGCTGGTTGTTACACAAATATCACAGTCAATTCATGTTATACCAAGAGGATAAGCAGCCTCGAAAAATCTCTGAGCGAAAAATATGTGCATATACCAGGATGTCAGAAAAAACATCCTGGGGCCTTTCACATAGGAATCCAGAAAAATCGGGCCATTCATATACTTTTTGTTGAAAAAAGGGGGCCATTCATATACCTGGCAGCGCTGAAAAACGGGTCTATTCGGCACGCACATCCATACTATGCCATATATAGGAAGTTACCCCCACCCCCCCCCTCCCCCCCGAGATTATACCCGGATAAAATGCAATGTGCTCTCGCTAGCCTAACCCTTTCTTGACCTTTCAAAAGGGCTTTATTCCCTGACAGTGTCAATTTAATGCAAAAAAAAAAAAAAAAATGATACAATAAAAGAGGACAGAAGAAAAAATCAGACAGGAAATAAAATGATTTACCTTCAGTTTTTCGGTCCCAAATTGGCTGATCAAGCACTCAAATAACTATGATCTATATGGGTAGGAGGTAAAATCAAGCCAGCAGACAGTAGTCCGTACGGTAACTCATCGCGAAAAGTAGGGGAAGATTTTTGGATTGCGTCGCTTGAATTGTACTTTTTTTACGGATGCAAAACGGTTTTGTATTAGAACCAAAATAAGCAGTATTCCGATATTTTCTTCACGTTTTAAAATATTTAAAACACTGGAATAAGACGGATACTGATAAATTTGCAAATAATGGAAGTCCCGTATATTTTAACAAGTATCAGCTTTCACAAAAGTCATTTAAATTGCACATAAGCGAACATTTAGTTATTTTTAACGATACCTGAACTTATACACCATTTCACTAAACAACATCCCAATAATCATTTTAAGGAAATAAGAGGTTGGAACACGGTAAAAAATATTGAAATTAGCCAACCGTTGATTTTTTAAATAAATTTTTGACGTAATTTTCAACATATTTGCCCCCCAGATAGCAAGACAACGTTGGGCCAACGTAGTATTTTGGTTAGTCACCGTTGGGCCAACGTTGTAAAATAACGAGGGTCCAACGTTAATTTGCTCGTTGGGCCTCCATAGGGCCAACGTGTTGGCGCAACGTTGGACCACCGTAGGACATATTTGACGGGTAACATTGAAACAACGTTATGCCAACGTACATTGTATACGTTGGCCCAACATATACTGACATATCAGTTGTCAACTTGGACGCAAAATAATGTTTATCCGTATCAAACATGAAAATTTCGTCCGCATCAAACACTGTAATGCATTTTTTTTTCAACTTTGATCGATAAAGCCATAAAATTTTAAGTCAAGGAAAAGTTAATTACAAAACAATCTCTTTATGAAAGCGGCGGGTTGTTTGAGTTTTAAACAAAAACTGTGTTAGTTAAACATATGTGCTATATCCAGTCAAAAATGTATAGGTTGTTTATAAGAAAAAAAATTACATGTCATTTTTCTATATAATCTATACATTTTTGAACCGTGTTATATCCAAATTTGTGTTATAAATGTCATTTTTCTATATAATCTATACATTTTTGAACCATGTTATATCCGAATTTGTGTTATAATGCACTGTGGTATAAAGAGGTTACTGTTTCCAAGTATCTTTATCGATCGAAGCTGAATAATACTGTATACGAAAAGAATCCTACATCCAAGTTGTCAAGCGATATATCGATCAAAGACTGTTTCGAAGAAATATCTTTATAAATGAGGTGAATGTTGTGTTGTTTTTTCTTTTTTTTGTTTTTTTTTTTTGTTTTTTTTTTTTTTTGTTTGTTTGTTTTTCAACATTTTTTATCATTTTCTTCATTTTACAAAAAAAAAGTAGTTTTCATTCACTTTTATAAAACATCATTGTTCAACTTACACATAAAGCTTAACAACATAAACAAGATGTTGTCTAACAGCCAGCTATAAAGGCACTAAAAAGCAGATTCTGGTGTTTATCTTCCTAGTATTAATTATACACTGATAATGGCTAACACAAACATAATTCCCTGGGGTATTATGTTTCATTATAATTGATGCTATAACCTGCAGGTGGTGAATAGTCAAAGACAGTATCATAATTAGATTTATTAATGAAGCATTTCTTATCATATTTTGTATGCGGAATTAAACTAATGAAAGAGTAAACCCTCAACTTTAATTATTTTTACATTGCAAGAAAAAAAATGTTTTATCAATATAAAAACTGTAATTTTTTTATATTCAGAAGGTAGGATTCCCAACAAGACAAAATGGCTCTATTTTTCTTCCTTTTGAAAAATAAAGTAAAAACTACAAATATTGTAACATTTTCATTTATTTGTCCATTCGAAAATTTAATCATGATGTATTTTCATTATTAAATGAATCCGCGGCTTGTGTATCTTTTAAAAAGTGAGCATCACATATCAACGTTTGGCCAACGTAGACCCAACATTATCACATAAACAAAAAGCATGGGGAAATATATGCATCTAAATACATACGTTAGGCCAACGGTGGCCCAATGTTAGTGCATAAGACTTATTTTTCTCTGAAATTTGTCAAATTTGTATGACTTTGGCCCAACGTTGGCGCAATGTTGTACATATGATGCCAACGGTTAGCCAACTGTCCGACCATATTTCAACCATATTTCAACGTTGGGCCAACGTTGTCATGCTATCTGCCCCCCCCCCCCCCCCACCCCCGCCTAACATAGCCCCCGTAATAGAGATTGTGACGGAATCTACCCCACACAGGATGTACCCTAGGTACCTAGCTACTAAATGCACATAATTCATTTTTAAGACAATAAGAGGTTGGAACACCGAAAAAAAAGTAATGAAATTTGCCAACCCTTGATTTTTCGATATTTTGGCATATTTCCATCAATTTGCTCCCCCG